>JANBXA010000069.1:70285000-71770000 GCA_030556225.1 Cricetiscus sungorus | reverse complement strand
CAGCATGGCCCTGGGCATGATCTGATGCCTAACCCAGGGCTTCCTGGTAGGGTCTGTCTGCACAGGTCCATGCCACTCCCTACACCCATCTCATGTTTCAACAGCTCGTGACAGCATGGGGCATCCTGTGACGTTGCCCATTGGTCTGATCCTCACAGCTAACAGACAGAACTGCACAGGGAGGGCAGAAGCAAGGAGGGCTCTTGTGGGTGTCTATGCACTAGTCCAGGGTGCTGGTGGCTTGCACGTATGTGTGTGTGTGCCTGGTGTCCATGGAGAGCAGGAGACATGGGAGTTCCTCTAACTGGAGTTACAGACAATTGTGAGTTCTGGGAATTGAACCCAGGTCCTCTAGAAGAGCAGTACCTGCTCTCAAACACTGAGCCATTCCTCCAGCCCCACCCCACCCCCACTCAGCTATAGACACTTTCTGCTCCACGTGCCACACAGCTGGGGATGCTGGCTGCTCTTCCTGGGAAGCTGGCCCTGGAACACCCTTCCCAGCTTCCCCAGTGGTCTGGCCTCACGCCCATGGATCTCCCACGCTCTGACTCCGGGGAGCAGTCTAACGCAGCCCTCAATCCTTGGCAGAGAGAGGTGTGAGGCAGCAGAAGGCCAGGCACTCGGGGTCACATGTGTTCCCTCGATATCTGGGCATCAGCCAGAGGTCTCTCCTCTAAGACACACAGCAAGGCTGAGAGCTTAACCACGAGGGAGTAGAGTCCCAGGCTGCTCTGCCCTTGTCCTGGTCCCACCAGTGTGCCCAGTGAACTCCAGGGAAAGTCACCAAAATAGTGAGAATGTCAGGAAGTACAAATTGGGCAACTGAGAAGGGACAGAGCTTCCTTTGCCCTTGGGGCAAAGCAGATACCCAAGGGACAGGGATGTAGGGTGTTGTCTCGTACACAGGAATCCCCAGCATGGCATAAAATCTGTGGTGCAAGTCTGTCGTCCTAGCACTTGGGACAATATGGAGGCAGAGTATCAGAAATTTGACAGTCACCCTCAGTCACATAATGAGTCCAAGGCCTGGGCTACCTGAGACATTGTCCGAGAAGAGAACTCTGGGGCAGACAGAGATGGAGACAGAGAGAGACCCAAGATTCTGCCAGGCCTGGGAGGGCAGAACCAATGAGTTGTGCAGTAGGGAAAGGGAGTTAGACAGGACCGGGAGCAAGAGGACTGCAGCTTTGGATCCAGCATATAACCTCTCCTAGACCAACTCTGGAATATTGGAAGGGTCTGCAGTCACACAGGGAGGACTAGTCTTGGGCTCATCTGCCTAAGTAAGACAGAGCATCCAGGCAGGAGCCACTCTAGTCCCGTTCCTTTGTGCACGTGGTGGGGAGATCTCTCATTTCAGCTGTCCTGCCACAGGAGAGGAGGTCGTAGTCTGGGATGGGGACTAGAAGGCCATCGTAGGACATAGGCTTGGGTAGGGGAGCCTCTAGGACAGAAGGGACTGTGACTGATCTCTGGGGGCTTCTACGTTTCAGAAAACAGCCCACGAGACTTTTCAGCTGCTGCGAGAAAGATTATTGGATGAACGAACACCTAGAAACTGCGCCATGAGCAAAAACTGCAGACCAGGGAGACCCAGAGAGACCTGGCTGTGAAACTCCGGGAGGAGGCTGGGGCATGGAAGGAATGACTTCTGAACAGGCTCCTGACCCAGCTTCATCTCTTTGGCCCAAAGAAGCAAAGATCCCGCGGGGCAGTAGGTAGTGTCGTGCCCAGCCCGGAACAGAGCGATGCCGCGGTATCTTAGCGCCCTCTGCTGGCCAGAGGGGAGCCTTGTACTGGTGAACCTCTGTAACAGCGCCCTTTGAGAAAGCATCCATGCTGGAAGACTCTTGGACTGTTGGAAATGAGATATGACTAACCTTAAAAGGCTCTGGGGACACGGACATGTATGTATGCGCATCACGGGCTGTCCACGTTTCAGTAGTGGTGTCCCGGGGTGGAGGGTCCTTGCACCTCCACAAGCCACACTGCCCCACCTCACTCCACAATAAGCCCCCAGAAGTCCACTTCACACACGCAGCTTCGACGGCTCTTAGTCTCAACTTCGCCTCTAACCCCGCTAGCATATTTCAGTCCCACGGTCTCAATTCCAACACCTCCCTGTCTCCTCACCCCTCCACTCTCCCACCCCCTTCCAGCGCTCTACACTCCTCCAATCCCCACCCGTCCCCACCCCCGCCTCAGACACCTGTGCTTCTTTCTGCTGCCTTCTTGTTTAGTCCCCAGGAAATGAAAACTTTAATTTCTTTTTTTATTAACTTTATTGGATTTTCTTTTTAATTATAAGTCAACGTAGTACATGCTCTTTTGCAATCACTTAAACAAACTGGAGGAGTCTAAGAGCAGAGTTGCTAGCTCCCCCACCCCACCCAGCCCCCTTTCCAGCTCCAGCAGAGAACAGGCTGCCTCTGGGGGCTGTTCCACCAAGAGGCACCCACCGCCTCCCACCGCAAATTCTCCGAGGAATCTGTGGGCAGATGGGTGGGGGCGGAAGGGTCTGGGACAGGGGCTACCGCCTCAAGTGGGATTCTTTGAGAAAGAACATTTGACTGGGAAGCTCAGCGGGTCGGAAGGCACAGTGGGTCACCACTGACTTTGACTGTTCTACGGGCACAGGAGAGCCACTGAAGGCAGGGTAGGGACTTCTCTGGATCCGTTGCCTTGGACACTACAGTATCCACTGCGTGGAGACCAGCTAGAAGTAGGCGCAGTGTGGCTGCCAGGTGACAAATGAGATGGATGGCTATGGATCCCGTCTTTGTAAAAAAAGACATGGGCTTGGGACTTCCTTCGCTCTCCTTTTGGCCTTTGACCTTCCAGAGCTCCCAGGTCCCGGTCTCCAGTTCCACCCTCACCCCCACCCCCGGAATGATTAGTGTTAGCTGTCAACTTGACAGGATCTAAAATCCCTTGTGGGGACCTGGGGGTGTCCCAGGGAGGGAGGAGATTTATCTTGGTTTAGTAACGAGGAGAGAAGGCCTGCCCACTGCGGGTGGGGCCGTTCCCTGAGGTTCTGGACTGTCTAAAGAAAGCCTAGCAGCAGCAACCCTTCATCCCTCCTCCTGGCTGTGGACGATGTGACCAGGTACATCAAGCTCCCGACTTCTACTGAGATGGACTACAGCTTGAATTGTGAGCTGTAATAAATCTTTTCTCTATTAAGCTGCTTTTGCCAGAGTGTTTTCTTTAAATTACGATCTATTTACTTTCTGTATATGAGTGTTGTGCCTCATGCATATGCACGGTGTGCCTGGCGCCTGAGGAAGAGGGAAATGGATTCCCTGAAACTGATGGGCAAGAGCCACAGTGCCCTTAGCCACTGCCCACCTCTCCAGCCTCTACCAGGGAGCATAGCATCAGGAAAAGAAACAAAACAATCCCCAGAGTGAGTGGTACTCACTCTCTGAGCCACCGTCCCTGCCTATTGATTAGTCTCTGGACTCTTCCAACCTGAATGTAAACAAAACATTACAGCAAGCAGTAAAATGAAAGCAGGGAAGACTAGATCAGAACCCAGTGTAAGCATAAATATCCGCACATGCATATGGACACCAGAAGTGCCTGGCTACATCAGTAAGTGGGGCAGAGTCCTACGCAAATTACACACATGCCTTAAAAAGAGGGAGGAGTTTCCATGCCCGCCCCTTACCCATGAACTACAGATCCACCTTTTTCTCTAAACCAGAGGTTCTCAACCCATGGGTCACCAGCCCCATGGGTTTGTGTAGTAGATATTTATATTATGATTCATAGCTTCAGCAAAATTACAGTTATGAAATAGCAACTAAATAATTTTATGGTTGGAGGTCACCACAACATGAGGAGAAGTTGAGTAGCGTTTGGAGGGAAGAGAGACTCCACAGTGAGGAAACCGGGCAAACCTCAGGTAACCACATTCATATCATCACTCAGAGCTGAGGAAAGTGTGGCCCCTGGAAACAGTACGATACAAATTCCCATCTCAAGTCAGGCCTAGTGATGCAGACCTGTGATCTCAGCTGAGGCAGGAGGACTGCAAGTTCAAGTAGTACGTTCAAGGCTAGCCTTGGCTTCAGAGTGAGTACAAGGCTACCTGAGCAACTTAGTGAGACACTACTGTCAGGATAGAAAGCAAAAATATCAGAGACACAGTGACATGAACATTCATTAGATCAAGAAGAAGAAAAGTGAGCGGGAGGAGAAGGAGGAGTGATATCAGATATCAAATTCTAACACACACACACTCGCACTCACACACAAACGCATGTGCACAAACACACTCACGAGCACACACACGCGTGCGAGTGCACACACACACACACACACACACACACACTCACATGGCCTGAGCAACGCACCTCAAACCATTAGGTCATCAAAACCAAGGAAGATCTGAAAAACAGGCCTAGGTCAGCAATAGGAGTGCCAGGAAATGAGTACCACATGTCACAGTGGGTCCTGGGACAGAAATAGGACACTAGGCACACACTATGAAAATTTAAACAAACTGTGGACTTTAATCGTCATATATCAACACTGGCTCATTGCTCATAGCAAATGAACCATGCCGATGCAAATGGTTCCTGGGGTGACGAGGCACATCAGGGAACAAGCTGTGCTAGTTGATCAGGGGTTTTGTTATTTGTTCTTTTTTTTTTTTTTTTTTCCTTCTCTAAGTGCAGAGCTGTTTGTTGTTTGTTTTTTGTTTTTTAAAATAAAGTCCATTAATTTTTAAAATGAATTCATTTTTGGTCATCCAAGAAAGAACCTCACCATGTAGCCCACTGAAAGGACCCTCCTTGTGTCTGCTTCCGGAGTGCTCGGAATACAGGCATGCTGGCCACACCTGGCTGCCCACTCCTTTGTGAGATGCCCTCCTCTGACTCCTGGGAGGTGGAGCCCCCTCCTGCAGATCTGTATCCACTTACCCCTCTGCCTGATTTTTATTTTTGCCTCTTACTGGTATATAGTTTATTTTTATAGAAATTATAGTAATTGTTTTTACATATATTTCAACCTATTGTTTTTTATCCATTTTATCATGTCAAATAATTTTTCATAAACAAATTACCTTTCTCTCTCCTTCCCTCCCCCATTCTTCCTCCCTCCCCCTCTCCTCTTCCTGTCTGTCTCAGCTTCTAAATTACCAGTCTTACTTAGGAAGAGAGTCTCAAGGACTGGAGGGTTGGCTCAGCCATTAAGACATTGGCTTTCTTTCAGAGGACTGAGGTTTAACCCCAGCATCCACACGGTGGCTCACAATCACCTACAACTCCAGTTCCAGGTGATCCGATGCCCTCTCTGGCCTCCACAGGCACACAAGTGGTACTCAGAAACATGCAGGCGGGCAAAACACCCATACACACTTTATAAAAAAAAAAAAGGGCTTTTGTAACCATGCTTTGTGAAGCTCACCTGTAACCCTGAGCCTAGAAAGTGGAAGAGGATGGTCATACGTTCAAGGCCATTCTCAAGGTCATATTGAATTGTACACTATCCTGGGCTACATGAGGTCCTGTCCCCAGAAACAAAACCAAAGGAAAGGTCTGGGGTGACAGCTCAGTTGGTAAAGAGCTTGCCTCAAAAGCAGGAAGCACCCAGGTGAAAAGCTGGACGCAACGGCCTGCATTTGTAATTCCAGAGCTGGGAAGGCACAGACAGGAGGTCCCTGGGATTCACTGGCCAGCCAGTCTGGTGCAATCAGCAAACCTAGATCCCAGTGAAAGACCTGGTCTCAAAAAACCAAGGCTCTGGTGTGTATGTTTTCCGCCAGCGTGGGCGCCAAATGAAGCTAGTTGTTTTCCGCCAGCCCGCTTGGTCCCACGGCCGCGCCAGCCCCAAATAACACTCAGAGGCTCTGTATTTGATATAAGGCTGTTGGCCAGGTACTAGTTTGGTACTGGCTAGCTCTCTCTTAATGATTGACCCATTTCTACTATTCTAAGTATTTCCCCGTGGCTCATCTTACCGGCCAGAGCAGCTGGCTGGTGTTCTACCTCTCCGGGCTCTCCATGTTGACTCCTCCTAACTACTTCCTCTTTCCTCCTTGTCTCCTAGCCCTGTCTATCTTGCTTTCCCTTTGGCCGCAGTGCTTTATTCATTAACCAGTATGAGAAACATATTTACAGAATAACATCTCCCAGCACAAGGCTCCTGAGGAATAGCACCAGGTTGACCTCTGACCCCTTACACACACCCCAACATGCCCCCACTTCTGAACCCACACCTCTACACACACAATTTTTTAAAAGCTATCTCATCCCCCAAGTTAAAGAGTTAGTGTTCTGGTGGCTGAAGAGATGGCTCAGTGGTCAGGAACACCGGCTACTCTTACAGAAGACCGAGTTTTCAGTCCCAGCACCCCCATGGCCACTCACAACCCTCTCTAACTCCAGTCAGAGGGGAGCTGGCTCCCACTCCTGTCCTCCCTTGCATACACACAGACAAAACATGCACACATAAAATAAAATAAATAAACCTTTATAAAATTACTCCTAGATTTTCTTCTAATGTTTTTAGTTTCTCCTGATGCACTTAGTTTTTTGCTTAGGTCTTTAAGTCCTCTTGGATCTGTTTTGTAGGTGGTGTCAGATGGTAGGAGGAAGCATTTGGCTTCATTTCCTACCAGATGGATCACAATATGGCAGCCTTATTTACTAGACAAATTGAATTCCCCTAAACCAGCATTTCCCCTGACAGGTGATTCCCTGGGGAGACCGTCTTCCTCAGTTTCCCGTGCTGCCATGAACACTCAGCTCAAAAGTCCACATTCACCTCCCCAATCACACAAATCTGGAACCCACCTTTCTTCCCACAGGACTCACTCATTCCTCATGGTGTGGAGTGCCTTCATGGCCGAAGTTCACCACAGAGCCCCTTCCTCTACTAGAAAAACCACGAGCAGCCATACTTGAGAGCAGGGGACTCAGGTCCAATGGTGGGAGGCTGATCTTACCATTTAAGAAAAAAAGGCCTTGGTTTGGGAGCTGGTGAGATACCTGCTGTCAAGCCTGAAAGATATGTCATTTCTTTGTTTTTGTTTTTAATGTATTTTGCCTGCCTATGTGTTTGTATGTGGGTAACAGGTGCCCTGGAACAGGAGTTACAGACAGTTGTGAGCAGACATGTGGGTGCTGAGAATAGAACCTGGGTCCTCTGGGAGAGCAGCCAGTGCTCTCAACCACTGGGCCATCTCTGCAGTCCCCAGGTGTGATAACTTTAGCTCAGTCCCCTAGGCAAGCTGTGTTCTCTGACCCTGACACTGCTGTCCCACACAAATAAGTAAGTAAATAAATATTAAATGACTAAATAAATGTAATTTTGAAATAAGCTGGTGAAACCAGACAAAAAGGAAGCTAGGGCTTTTCTTTCTTGTTTACTTTTTAAATATTTTTAAATGTTATTTTTGCCTGTGGGGTGCATATGTGTGCGCTATGACATCTCCGTGGAGATCAGAGGGTAACTTGAGGGGGTACACTCTCTCCTCCCACCAGGAGGGCTCTGGGATTGAACTCATGTTTAGTGGCAAGTGCCTTGATGAATGGAACCATCTCACTGGCCCAAGTGTTTGTGGTTATTTGTCTTCTGGGTGACTGCTGGTTTGCGGGAGCAGGCTGAAATGGATCTCAGGGTAGTTTTTCTTAGTATCTCTCTGACAGTTGATGATGTGTTTGTGTGTGCATCGGCCATTTGTAGTTCACTATCTGAGAACTGACTGCTCGTTTTGTTAGCTTATTTTTTAAGTTGGCATGTTCATTTTGTTGCTGGTGTAGTTTTTAAAGGGTTTTTTGTACATTCTGGGTTCAAATCCTCTGTCATCTTTCTAGCTAACAGAGGTCTCCTCCCATGCTGTAGACTCTCTCTTCGCTCTTCTGTTCATTTCTCTGTATAGACATCTTTCCTTTCACTGACTCCCATCTGTCATTTGTTAATGCTGTTTCCTTCGCGCCTGGAGTCCTTTTCAGAAAGCCCTCACCTGTGCTAATAGATTGAAGTGTTTCCCCTATGGCTTCCTGCAGAAGTTCCAGAGTTTCTGTCTTACATTAAGGTCTTTGAACCATTTGGAGTTGATTTTCATGTAAGCTGAGGTATAGGCAGCTAGCCCCGGTCAACATTTGGATATCCAGGTTTGCTAATCGCATTTGCTGAAGAAGCTGCCGCTTCACCACTGTACATTTTTAACATCTTTGTTAAGAATCAGGTGCTCTGGATGGGAGGGTTTATACCCTGGCCCTCTGTTCTCTTCCATTGGTCTGTGTGTCTGTTTTTATGACAGTACAGTTCTGTTTTTCTTACCACGGCTCTGTAGGACAACTTGAAGTAGGCCCAGCACTATGGAAATCAATACGGCCCTCCCAAAGAAAATTAAAAATAGATCTACCAGCTATGCCTTACCCCTTCACCTTTACTCTCAAAGACTCCAAGCCAGCTAAGTGCAGATGTTTACACATCAATGTCTATTGCAGTCCTACTCACAATAGCTAAGTTACAGAGCCAGCCTAGGCATCCATCAACAGCCAGGCAGTGGTGGCACACGCCTTTAATCCCTGCACCGGGGAGGCAGAGGCAGGTGGATCTCTGTGAGTTCGAGGCCAGCCTGGTTGATCTACAAAGCAAGTTCTAGGACAGGATCCAAAGCTACACAGAAAAACCTTGTCTCTTAACCTCTGAATGACCATAATCTCTCCTGTCTCGAGAAACCTTGTCTCAAAAAACAAAAACAAAAGAAGCAACCAAACAAACAGAGGAATGCACAAAGACATTGAGATTTATATACACAATAGAATCTTCTCAACCATTAAAAAGAATGGGGTTGTTTTCATTTAAAAAAAATGGATATTAGATAGTCATATTAAATGAGTTGTCAGCCGAGGCAAATACCACATTTTCTAGCCTAAACTGTACAGGTGCATAAAATCACAGTGTAGCAGGGCTGGAGAGATGGCTCAGCCGTTAACGGCTAGGCTCACAACCAAAAATATAAGTATAGTTAACACGAAAGTAGAAATGAAGCCGTGTAAATGAACAATGTTGGGTGGTATTGAGACAGGATAGTGTATTGGAGGAAGGTGAGGAAATACTCAGAGTACGTTATATAATTATCTAATTATATGCTTGCATGAAAATAGACTTATGTAACCCTGTAATGAAATGTAAAGCCTTGGCAAGAATCAAGTTCTCAACTAGGTTTTGCCTCCAAAGGTGAGCAGGTGTGTGCCCACCAGCCAAGCAGAGGAAGAGGTCAGGTAGAGGGCACGGTGTGGCAACATCAGGGAGAGCCTGGTAATGGCTGTGGCAAGAGGCTCAGAGGCCAGGCAGAGGCAGAGGGGGGAGGGAGGGGAAGCCTGAGATGTTGTCCAGATGAACAGGGTCCGAGCATCAGGAAGCAAGTCACTGTGATGGAGACACACCGTTGGGTGTGTCGGTGAGGGGAATCCAGAGAGGGTTAACTGAAGACAGACAGCCCACTCTGGATGGAACATCAGGGTCTCCTGGGCTGGGGTTCCGGACTGAATAAAAAGGCGAAAATGGAGCTGAGCGCAGGCACCCACTCTCTGGCTTCCTGACTGTGAAGGCAACACACCCAGCCACCTCCCACCCCTGCTGCCACAGCTAGGGCCTTTCCTGTCGCCACAGCTCCCCTATGGTGATGACCCTAGCTCTCAAACCTGAGCCAAAATAAGCCCTGAAGTAGCTTTTTGTTAAAGGTTTTGACAGAACAACAGGAAAAGTAATAAATACAGCAGCTAAAGACTTCCTATTCCGCCCCCCCAAGCAGGGACTACTGAGACATGCCCACATCCTGTCTGCACATGTGTGTGCCCATGTGTATGTGTGTGTGTGTCCACGTGTCTGTGGGGGGGCAGTGTGTGCCTCTGGGTGTGTGTGTGTCTGTGTGTGTGTGTGTGTGTGTGTGTGTGTGTGTGTGTGTGAGCCAGTGTGTGCCTCTGTGTGTGTGTGCCTGTGTGCGTGCACGCGCGTACCCATTCTGCCAGGAACCTAGCACTTCTCTTTGAGTTAAGCACTGTTGTCCCCAGACAACTTTAATTATTTATTTATTTTGTGGATTTTTGTTTTGATTGTTTGCTTGTTAGATTGTTACTTGTTGAGATAGGGCCTCAGGAAGCATGGGCTGGGCTCAAACTCCCACTCTTGCACCAAGTACTGGGAGTCTATCTTTCACCAGTATGCCCAGCCCCAAACAAATTACCTTTAACATACATAAAGACAAAACACCCATACACATTAAATAATTAATAAACGTCAATAAGTGAATAAAGAGATGCCTTGTGTCAGAAGTGGAAAAATCAATACCCCTTGCCATAAATAAAACAAATGTAAAACCTTAAGATATCCATTATGTGGTGGAGAGATGGCTCAGTGGTTAGAAAGGGTACAGCTCTTGCAGAGGACCAGAGTTCAGTTCCCAGCAACCACAAGGCAGATCACATCTGTAACTCGAGCTACAAGGGATCTGACACCTCTGGCTCCCCAGAAACCTGCACTCTCATGCAGACACACCCCCACACAATGCTTACACTTAGTTTTAAAAGAATAAAAATATGGTTCTTGGGGTCTCATCCTTCCATGCCTTGGTGCTCTCATATGTAAAATGTGGCAGGAGTGGGCGGGACCCGTCTCTTTGGGTTGGACAGATAGATGAGAAAATGCAGACAGTATTTACTAACTTGACTTGGCAAGTTCCAGACCTCAGGAAGACAGCTTCCCGGGGCCTACCCCTCTGATTGCATTCCCAAACTCTGACTCCCTCTTGCTTGGGTTGGAAAAGGCTGGTGTGGGGCAGAGGGCAAACCAGCCTTTTGCAGTGGGGCAAACACCCCACTCTATGAACAGCAGTGGAGTCCTGCAGCCTGCCCTCTCATGTATTGGATGCAGGAGCTGGAAGGAGCAGAGACCAAGTTTTCATGGGGGTGAATATGGGCATCTTCAGGAGGCCGAACACATGCCATCAACCGTGGCATGCATAGTTTTCACCTCCATCTGGGAAAGTCAGTATTCACTGGAGAGGAGCTGGCTCAGCAGAGGAGTGTAGGCTCTGGCCTTCCACCAGCTGCAGGGCCCTGGCAGGTGGCGCTGACTTTGACTGAAATAGGTGTCAGTAGCCATACTCCCATGGTGACTCAGGATGGATCAGAGACAGAAGAGCCAGGTCCAGCTGTCGGTGTCCTTCCTGCTGCCCCTTACTCGATTCTCTACTCATCCCGTAGGCCTCATGGCTGACACGCCAGCCTGATGGGATCTTTTACAGGCTGTGGCCATTCCTAAGCTTATCCACCTTTGTCCCACATACTGTCATTGAGACCATTAGGGGCTGTGTGCTAGATTTTTGACAACTTGACACAGACTTGGGGTCCATGAGAAGAGGGAAGCTCAAATGAGAAAACACGCCCACCAGGCTGGCCTGTAAGCATTTTCTTGACTCATAATTTATGTAAGAGGACCCCCACTCAGTATGGGTTGTGGTTGTGGGGGTATAAGAAAAGATAGCTGAACATGAGCCCGGCAAGCAAGCCAGCAAGCAGCGCTCCTCCCTGGTCCTTGCCCTGACTCCTCTCAGTAATGGACAGTGACCTGGGAAGGGTTACATAAAATGGACCCTTTCCTCCCCACATCACTTTTTGATCATGGTGTGTATCATAGCAACAGAAAAACGAACTAGGACAGGCTGGTAATTGCCAGAAAGGGAACAATGACCCCCAAATAATTTATAGAGTCAAAAGTGGATATCCTTCCCTCTGAGGACCTAACCTCTCTGGCTACCACCCACAGCCAGCCCTGCTCCTTCCTGGGGTCTCTAACCCCCTCTGCCAGATCTTGGATGAGATTTGGAATCATGTGGTCATAGATGTCATCTGCCCAGTAGAAGCCCCAGTCAAGGCTACTCTGGAGAGCCCTTGTGACCCCAGGATCCCCTGGAAGTGTCTGCTGCTTCCCTTGGCCATCATCCGAGGCTGCCCAGCAGGACCCCACCCAGAAAGGCCTCTCAGCTAGCTGGCAAAAGCGCGCAGATGATGGCACAGTAATTCTTCCTTTGGTCGCCAGGCGTCGCTACAAGCCTGGAAATGGAAGGCGCAGCCAGGCGTGTCAGCTCTCCTGGGGAGTGGACCCCAGAATTGTAGAAGCTCCTGGACAGGCCTGCCAGGTGATAAGAATTGATCTGTGGTAAGAGCTACACTTGGGGTTCTGGCAACAAGGTTCAGTGGGGGTTCAAAGAGCCTCGTGCCCCTGAGTTCCGGCTAACGTGGCTGCAACCCACGAGGAAAACCCGACGACGACTCTGGAGGCTAGATTTGCTATAGGACCCTGGAAGCCCCACGTCCTCTCCATGCAAACGAAGTAAAATTCCTCGCCGCAGGCGACCCTTTTTCACATTGAGAAGCCTGAGGCTTTGTGCGCCCTGAGATGTACGGTTGGATCCGTCCATCCCCTTCCCAACAGACAGCCATTGACAGCGCTGCCTCCATCATGAGCACCTCAGTGACACTTAGGATTCTGTGCTCGGATGACAAATCAGAATAATACAATAGCTAGCACTCATTGGGCTCTTGTTGTCTGCCCGACATAGTTATTACCACCATGAAGAACACAGAGGTGAAATAACCTGCCCAACATGGTGAATAAATCTAGGCTAGGGACCAAGCGATCTGTCTTTGGAGTTTAGGTTTACCGCACCTCCATCCTACCATTTTGGGGGGCGTGTAGGGCATAGGAGCTCGAGTAACCTCGAACTAGATATATCCACCTGCCTTCACTACCTATGTGATGGCCGTTCATTTGTTAAAGTGTGAGGGGCACTAGGCTGGCAGGCACTACGCTGCAGCGGGAGGCAAGGGGGCCTTGCCTTTCCCAAACTGGCCACCAGGTGGCGCACAACGCCACACGCATCCTCGCACCACACCCGCGCTCAGTCTCATCATCGCCCCCTGTAAGGCTCTCATTAACCACAGTGACTTGGGTCCAGCCGACAGGTGGCTGAGGGGGTTGCCACTGACCTGGTGCCAGGTGTTGGCTCCTCTCCAGATGCCTATTTTCTCCTCTTCACTCTTCACCTCCCAAGATGCTGAAATGCAACGGGAAGGATCCCCGGCACTCCTTTTGTTCAGTTTACAAAGCACTTTCACCAGCTACATCCAGACAAAGACCAGGAGAGAGAAAGGCTGAAGCTCTCCACATCCTCAAGAAGCTGAGATCTAGGAAGAGAAGAGACCGACCAAGATGGCGAGGGGTGGGCCTCTGAGCCAGACACCTAAGCAGAGCAAACAGACTTTGCTTTATTCCAGGAGAAGGTCCCTTTGGATGGTGAAGGCTTGTGAGGCACTTAAGTAACCCCCGACCCCCTGGAGCCCAAGGCATGCACAGTTTGGGACTTTACAGCCTCTCTGGGGCATTCCAAGTGGAAGGCCCGCTGAGGTCCTCTCTCTTCTCATTACTGCCTGCACAGCGGCCACCGTGGCCCATTGTGTACCCGCCCTGGCGCTCTGCCCTTTGTCAGCAATGCCCGCTCTCACTCTGGTGAACCCCCAGGCTCACACGCTAGTCTGCTCGCGGAAGTCTGACCTCCACTGTCATTTTCCCAGTACCCGAGTTCCAAATACCTGCAGGCACTTCGCATCCCACACCTGTTCTGTAGGACACAGCGCCGGGGGCCAATTCTGACATCTGTCATTGCATTGGGCTCCTCCATCCTTCCCCTTGGACGTTTTTTCAGAGCCACCCTCTCTTGTCCCCATTACCCCTTTCCTCACAGCCCTATGCCACTGGCCTAATTCAGGCTACTATCACCTCCTGGCCCCCACATTCACCCCAGCTCTCGGCTCCGCCCCTCACAAAGACCAGGGTGCTGTCTCCAGAGTGCAAAGCCAGCTTGAGTACTCACGAGCCACCCACTGAGACCCTAGAGGTCTGCACTCACATCCCTGCTACAACCTGTCCCTGTCCCCTCCCCTGAGCCCCCTCTTCCCGTCTGCTGCACACTTGCCTCCTCCAGTCCCTCCCTTCTTGAAGCTTCCTAAGCTCAGGAGATTAATTCTCTATCCCTTTGCCTAGAGGACCCACCCCCACCCTCTGACAGCCCCAGGCCCTCCCATCCTTTGGACCACAGGTAAATTCTGGCCCTTCTGTCTTCCTGTCCCTTGGAAGTCATTATGTGCCAGCATGTCAGAGCCTGGCCTTCCCCTCTTATGTCCCCCACGCCTCCCTCCCAGCTCACATTCTCCATGTAAATGAGAACTATGGTCTCCTGTCCAGACCTATACTGCACGCCAGCCAGGACCTGACATAAAAGCAGACTCTTGATAACTATTCATGGAACAAATGAGTCTTTCATCCGGGCCCCTCAGCACCCCACTCCTGGGCTGTCTTTCATCTGCGGCTTTTCCTCGATCTGCTTCATCTGCCTAGAAGGTTCTCTGCTACCACTCCACATAGCATTTTCCACCCATCTCTCTGGGATCCATGTTCGGCCCCCCTATTTAAGTTTGGTTTCTTTTCCCCCCTGGGTCTCCCCAATACATAACTCTCTATCCCAGCCCTTTAAAATTGCAAATTGCCAGCTAAACGGGAGAGATTATTAGCAATTATGAGCTAGCCTCTCCTCTCCCTCAGACCACTACAGACAGTGGGTTTAAGGGCAGCCACTGCCTGCCTTTCAAACAGTCAGGAACTTGGTCTCCGGCTCATTGGCAGAGCACACTCAGGGGCCCACTGGGCTGTTCTGCTGGGGCTGCACAGGGGAGGCAGGGAGGAAGCAACACACAGAGGACTTTTCCAGAAGCAGGCAAGAGCACAAGGAGGTGATGAGCAAATGCTGGACCAGGATGTGTGTGCAGAGGGGCTGGGGGCTGCAGGCCTTGGCCACTCCGCCACTCTCCCTTCGTTGTGTGTGAGGAAGGTGATGGAAAGGACTCGGAGCACACAGAGACGTGGTCCTGGGTGACAGATACGCATTGGGAACGGCCACCTATGTCACCTCCAGGTGCTGGTGCACAGGGAGCACTGTGTCAGTGGCCTGTCTTCCCACTCTGTGCTGACGGGCTTCTGATGCCTCAGGGGTCACTGTTCTGCTCCCCTTCCCAGCATTCCTTTGTTCTTTTGTGCGGTGGCTCATTCCCTCCTTTCCAGCAATCTGCATAACAGAGTTTTTCCTTTCTCTCTCTCCTTTTAGACAGGGTTTTACTACATACACCAGGCTGGCCTCAGTCTCATAGAGATCTGCCTGTGTCGCCCTCCCAAGTGCTGGGATCAAAGGCGTGCACCGTAACACCCAGTCGTCCTTCCTACTTGAGATATGGTCTCGGGGAGCTAGGGCTGGCTTCAAAATCGCTACATAGAGGTTGGAGAGATGGCTCAGTGGTTAAGACCAACAACTGAGTTAGGAGTGGTAGCATCTGACTTTAATCCCAGCACTGGAGAAGTCAAGGCAGGAGGATCTCAGAGGGTTTGAGGCTAGTCTTCGTCTATATACCCAGTTCCAGGTCAAGCAAAAAGAGCACTAGAGGCAGAGGCAGGCAGATTTCTGTGAGTTCAAGGCCAACCTGGTCCACAGTGCTAGTTCTAGGACAGGCTCCAAAGCTACACAGAGAAACCATCTCAAAAATCAAAACAAAACAAAAGCAACAACACTGGTTGCTCTTCCAGAGGACTCATTCCCACATTCATTCCCACAGCAGCTTACAGCTGTCTGGAACTCCGGTTCCTGGGATCAAACGCCCTCTTCTGGCCTCTACAGGCACCAGGCAAACAGGCAGTGAACAGACATACATGCAGGCAAATGTGAACAACAAAATTAAAAAAAAAAATTAAAGTCAAAATCACCATGTAGCTGAGGGTAGCTTTAGACATCGGATCCTTCTGCCTCCACCTCCCAAGTGCTGGAATTACAGCTGTGTGTACCACCCTGCCTTGCTTATGGAGTGCTAGAGATGGAACCTGGGGTTTTACATACGCTAGGCAAGCATTCTACCAACAGAGTTCCATCCATATTTTCAGATGGCTAGAGGCCACTTTACTCTGTCTGTGTCCCCTGGTTGGAGGTTAAAGGCTTGTAAAAATATACAGTATTGGGTTCCTACTCCCCCAGGGAGGACACTTGGGGCCAGCATGAAGGCTGTCACGCTGCCCTTCTGCTTGGCACACTCAGGTGGGAGAGTCCCTGTCCCTTCAGCTTCCAGCAGGGGCCTCATGGCCCACTTTGCTCCTGATTGCCTGCTGTGCCCATGAGCACCTGGGAATTGTCTTCCTTTGCCTACTTTTTAAATGTCAGGCTGCCAGGGACTCCTGTGCCTTACAACTTCTCCAGTCCCCTCCACCCCCCAGGACAGACTTCCAGTACCCTTCGATGACCCACAGCAGCACAGAGATATGTGTGTTATAGCCAAGCCCAATTCCTCGGAGGCATTCTGCTCTGTCCACCAGGGTACCACCCCCACCCCCACCCCACCCTTATCCAGCAGCCTGGCACCTTTGCCTCTCCCTGCACCCGGCACCCCAGCAACAGCCAAAGCCTGCCTGGTTTTGTTTTCTAGATTTGCCAGCTGATGTCTTCAGGCCCCCAACCCTGATCATTTCATTGCTTTCCCTCCCCCTCATCTTTCTAGTGAATTCGACGAAAGCTGTCCAAAACGCAAGCTGGACTGTAACCAGTCCCTTAAAACCCTTCCAAGGTTCCCACAAACATGGGTGGGGACCCCTTCAGCTGACAGGTAAGCCCCTATGGCAGATCTGGGCCTCTGGTCTTAACTGGAAGAGGCCCTCCCAGAACAGCAGCTCTCATTGTTAGCTCTCTGCCCGCCCCCCTCCAGGGATAGCCCTTGACAGACCTACCTCTCCTGACCTCCTAGACATGACCGCCCTTAGAAAGTCAGCCCTGACCTTCCTGTCCCTCCCCCACCTTTTCTGGTGCATCCTCGGGGCTTTATGGGGACTGTGTCATTGCACTCACCGCAGTGAGTTATAATGATCGATTTTCACACACAGGGCCAGGAGATCCTTGAGGGCAGGGATGGTGTCCCATTCATCTCTGTAGCCCAGGCTCTGGCCTGGTGCCTGGTACGGAGGACAGGCCCCACCAGTGGCTGATGGATGAAGGCAAAGAAGAAAGTTGAAGGAAGTGGGAGCCAGGACTGTCCAAGAGGGGAGTGAGGGCAAGCCCGGCAGGAAGAACAGCTGAGCAAATGTGTGGGCAGTCAAAAGTGAGCCCTTCCATTTACTTCACTCCCACGGTGCCGCTAGCCATGCTGCTTACTCTGGGTTTATACATTGTGTCTCCTCCAAATGACAGATCTGGAAACTGACATCAGAGGAGGGAAGTAACCTATCCAAGGTCATACAGTGTGTAGGGGCTGGGGTGGGGTCTAAGGCTCTTTGGCCTGAAAACAGCAGTCCTGCTGCTGGGCCACACTTCTGCCCTGGGGGTAGAACTTGGAATGGGCAATGAGTGGGCCCAGCTACACTACACCTCTGCCCAGCTGAGAGCGAGAACTAGCTGCCCACGCTCAGACCGACAGCATCTTCCTCCCAGCTGGACCAGAGGCTCCAAGGCCACACAAAAATTTACCTGCTTCCCCCCCCCCCCCCCGGCTTTGGGAATCACACACACACACACACACACACACACACACACACACACACACACACACACACACACACACAACAGCGCCTAGGGCACCCGGGAGACAAGGGGCTCATCCAGACTACCTCCTTCTGCAGTCTCTCCCTCTTTGCACTTGGTCCAGGCTGATATTAAGATTCATCTGCATTCCTAGCACAACGCCTGGCAGATGGTGGGGGAGGAGGCTGGGTGGATCTCAGAGGGGCCCAGGAGAGTGTGGAGAGCCCACCGCCAGCCCAGCCCTACGATAGGGCCACTCCAAATGCCTCCAATGGGTCAGAGGATGTGACCTTTTGTTTTTCTCAAGACTAAAGGAGTTCTAGAGAGGTAGGAAGGAGGTCCAGCCATTAAGAGTGGGAGTGATGGAAAGCGACCCTACACCGTCGGGAATCTCTTGTTTAGGTCAGTCCTCCTTGCTCTGGAGATCTGAACAGACCAGAGCAACCTGGAACCCTACTGGGGTGGGCCCCTACTCAGCCTGGTGAGCACCTGTGTCGCAGAGAATGGGGGGGGGAGAGCCCCTGAGAGGTCTTGTTCATCCCATTCACTCCTCTATTTTTCACGAGGCAAACCCTTACCCCAACCCCAGAATCCAGTCTGGCCCCTAGTGGTCTCTTCAGGCCAGCGCCTCAACCAAACGCTTCATACTGATTGCTCAGAGGAAGAAAATGAACAGCCGTGCTAAGAAAAGGGGTGCGAGCTAGACACTTAGAAGAACTTCCCTCAGCACCCTCAAGTCTTGCAGGAACCAGCAGCTGTGAGCTGCTGTTGGTATCATTGCACCCTTAAAAAGGGTTTGGACAGAATTAATTTCTTTCCGAATTCCAGGACTCCTAGGGGTAGGTGTAGGTAGGGCGACAGATCCCCGATGCCCGCTACAGAAAATAAGGCGCGCTGTCAGAGGGGCGGAAAAGCTGGTGTCCGCATCGGCTGTCTTCCAGCCTCTCGCCTCCTCTCCCAGAGCTCCCCCGCCCACCTCCTGTCCCCTACGCTGGAAAGTCGGCGTCCCAGGTCCCCAGGCTGCGGGCCGGCAGGGGAGGAGTTAACTCCGGAGGTACCGACTGGGCTCACGGTACCTGCCGCCGCCGCCGCCGCCGCCGCCGAGTGGGAGGGACGAGGAAGCGGGAGCCGCCTGGGCGCCAGGAACGCTCCAGTCTGGCGGGGCGCAGCGCGGGGAGCGGGCGGCCGCGACTCGGCTTGGCCCGGGGCGTCCGCCAGGGGGCGCGCCACGTCGGGGCGGGAGGGGCCGTCTGGTCTGGGGAATTAGCACCGGGGACGGACGCGCGCGCAGGTCCCCAGCACATCTGGGCGAGAGCCGAGCCTCTGGAAGCGAGCGGGGCGCCGAGCGCCAGTCTGGAGAGGCAGAGCCACCGCGCAGCCGGAGCCCCTTCGAGACGCTCCGGGCTCACATCTGGGACTGGGAGAAGGGACCGCGCGGCGCGCAGCTGGACGCGGGGAGGGGGCGGCGGCTACACAGCTGGACCGAAGGGGGCGGGGTCGGTCCCAGCGACCGGCTGAGGGGAGGGCCGCGAGCCACCGGGGACGGGAGCATGGGACAGCGCGCCTGAAGGAGCAGTCCAGGGAAGAGGGGGACTGGGACCCCGAAAGAAAAAAGAGACGGGTGAGAGCGGAGGAGGAAGATGCAACTGACCCGCTGCTGCTTCGTGTTTCTAGTGCAGGGCAGCCTCTATCTGGTGAGTGGTCCGCGGGGAGCGGCGCAGGGCGGGGGCCAGAGGATGGGGAGCGCGCGGGAAGCTGCGGAGCCCTGAAACTTTCTCCCTCCCCCCCTTACCCTGACATCCCGGGGATGCGGGCGAACGCTGGTGGCTGGGGGAGAGGGCGGGTCCGAGGCCGGAGGCCGGACAGGAAGGGTTAATAGGGGCGGGGAGGAGGGTGCTTGGCTGGCCCACCCACTCCGCGGCTGATGGCGGGAGGTGCGAGCGACACTAGGGAAAAGGCCCCTCGGAGCTGAGTCGCCAAGGATTACCCGACCTCTCCTAGCATCCCAGGACGCGCGGAACGGGGGTGGGGCAGGTGACCTGCCCGCTCAGGGGACGCAGGCTTCTCCTCTAACCTCTGGGGCCCAGAGAACCCCAAACTGTGGGCCCTGGCGCGCCAAGCCCGGGCGAACTGGGGGCGGCCCCCGCGTCCCTTCCTCCCGCCGTCCCTCCCGCTCCCTCCCTCCTCGCCTGTTGTTTTCCTCGCCTCTCCCGGCTGCGCGCAGCCCGAGCCCCACAGGACCTGGGCAGGCGGCTCCCGCCCCAGGCGCTCATAGCAGCTGATCTGAGCGCCCAGAGCCCGCTCCCCCGCGGCTCAGGATGCCCTGGAACCCTACCCTGGACCCTACCCCAGAGCTTAACTCCCCCGCGACCCATGCCCGCCGCCCCACATCTGCCCTCGACCCTAATTCTGTCCTGGAGAAGCCTCAGCACCACGGAACTGCCCCCTTCCTCAAAACAATTGCCATTGACAGCAACCCTCCCACCACTGTAGGGGAGGAAGCTTTCCCTGCCTGGCCCTTACCTGTGGCCCTGATCACTGAGCTATTGATTATCTCAACCATTCAATTAAACCCTAGAGCCAGGTACGAACAAGTGGGCAACCTTGAACCCAGCCCTAAGAGCCTCTCTTCCTGCCTATCCTTACCCTGGGGACACTGGGAACCTGGAAGGCAGGGCCAGCCTTAGCCTTGGGACAGATACTGACTAGGTCACAGCACCCAGCCTTAGGCACAGCCAAGGCCAGAGCAAGAGGCATAAAGATGAACCCCTTTTGGAATCTCCCATCCCAGCTCCTCAGGAATCCCTCTGCCTCGCCCATGTCATCATCAGTCCAGATGTTGTAGTTGAGCTGGTGACTCCTCACTGGTGACACGGACACACTGGTGAGAACTCGGTCCCAGAAACTGAGCAAACACATCCAGGCCATTGAGTCTAGGGAGTCAGGTAACCTCCCCTGCTGGCTCATTCTCCAGGAAGCCTCCCCAAGGTGTGACCTGTCACCATAGCTGAGCCTGCCGAGGGGAGCTGAGAAAGCCCTGGCAGAGTTTGACAGGACATTCCAGGTGGAAACAGGGCTTGCACATCTGGTTTGTACCGTGTGATGGGGACACTTGTGGCCTGTGTCTTGTGGTGATGTAGCCTGCACACCCTGATGTCCTCACCTGTAAAGTGGGGCTCACAAGAACTGGTCCCTCAACATACAAGTGCCCTCCTGGCTTGTCATCACCAGGGTTCCCCAGAGAAGGGTTTTGCTTCCACACGCTGGCCATCCTGGGTGTGGCATTCACGCCTGGGTCTTAGCAAAACCTGAACGAAACTGGTACCTGCCCAGGACTATTATGGGGTTCTGGAGTCTTATTTTATGTTCTATAGGTTATCTTTGACTCTAAATCCAGCAGTTATCCTAGGCTAGGAATGGTATCTCAGCCAGAAGACTAAAATGTCTTAAACGGCATGAGGTGTATGTGTGTGTGTGAGCACGAAGGAGTGCGTAACATAGGGATGGGGCTCCCTAAATAAATTGCAGCTCCCCAACTGCAGGTGAAGGACTCCTGGAGGACAGAAATGATGCCTCCCTGGCATCTTGGCCATTTCAAAGGCAGGGATTCTACCTCGCCTTCAGACTGGGGACTTCTGCAAGACCAGAAGCTGAGCTCAGGCTGGGCTATTGTGGCACACACCTTTGATCCCAGCACTTGGGAGGGAGAGGCAGGCAGATCTCAGTGAGTTGGAGGCCAGCCCAGTCTACAAAGGGAGTTCCAGGACAGCCAGGACTGTTACACACAGAAACCCTGTATTGAAAAACAAAACAAACAAACAAAACTAAAAAGAAGCTGAGTCCTTCCCACCTGATGGGCTTTTCTGGAGAAGAGAACTATCTCTGATACCCTAGTCCATGAAGGGGAGACACTTCCTGACCATCCTAGGTTTTGAATAACAGCCAGAGGCAGGGAGGCAGGGCAATAAAGAAAGGCCAAGAGGTGACTGATGTAGCAGAACATAGGAGTGGGTGATGGGTGATGAGAGAGAGAGGGGGAGAGAGAGAGAGAGAGAGAGAGAGAGAGAGAGAGAGAGAGAGAGAGAGAGAGAGAGAGAGAGAGAGAGAGAGAGCGCCAGTGTACACCTGACTACAGCAAGGGGACAAGCAGGTGACCCCCTTAGCCCAGCTCAGACAGGGGCAGACCATGCAGATGGTGATAGGGTGGTGGACCGTATTTCAAATCTCCTGGGTCCTCTGGGGACAAAGCTCTAATTCTAATTCTCTTTCCAAATCCCTCCCCATAGGTCATCTGTGGCCAAGATGATGGTCCCCCTGGCTCAGAGGACCCTGAGCATGACGACCATGAGGGCCAGCCTCGGCCTAGGGTACCTCGCAAGCGAGGTCACATCTCACCTAAGTCCCGACCCTTGGCCAACTCCACCCTCCTAGGGCTGCTGGCCCCTCCTGGGGAGGCTTGGGGTGTCCTTGGGCAGCCCCCCAACCGCCCCAAGCAAAGCTCCCTACCCTCGACCAAGGTGAAAAAGATATTTGGATGGGGCGATTTCTACTCCAACATCAAGACAGTGGCCCTGAACCTGCTGGTCACAGGGAAGATCGTGGACCACGGCAACGGGACCTTCAGTGTCCACTTCCGTCACAACGCCACAGGCCAGGGTAACATCTCCATCAGCCTTGTACCCCCCAGCAAAGCTGTAGAGTTTCACCAGGAACAGCAAATCTTCATCGAAGCCAAGGCCTCCAAAATCTTCAACTGCCGGATGGAGTGGGAGAAGGTAGAACGGGGCCGCCGGACCTCGCTCTGTACCCATGACCCAGCCAAGATCTGTTCCCGAGACCATGCTCAGAGCTCAGCCACCTGGAGCTGCTCCCAGCCCTTCAAAGTCGTGTGTGTGTATATTGCTTTCTACAGCACGGACTATAGACTGGTGCAGAAAGTGTGCCCAGATTATAACTACCACAGCGATACCCCCTACTACCCATCTGGGTGACCTAGATGGGCCACACAGGCCTGTGCAGGAGGCTGGCTGTCTGGGCACGGGGCAGGGAAGGGATGGGTCTCAGGAAGGGAGGGGGTGGAGCGGACCAGAGGCCAGGTGGGCCAGGGCCAGGCCACAGGTGCTGAGGAAGGGTCCCCAGGGCTGGCCCCAACCTGAGGTGAGAATGTACTTGTTATGGAGGAGGAATGGGCTCGGGGCAGCCTCACAGAGCTTTCCCTCTGGTCCAAAGCTGATGCTGGGCCCTGAGGCCCCTGGGCAGGCAGGCCCTGTGGCCCCAGATCAAGCCGAGGAGAAGACCTTAACCCTTGGCTCTCCTTGTCATTCAGAAAGAGGCAGTAGTTGACAAAGGGGTGTCCGACTGTGTAGGTCAGATAGACAAGTAAGGACAGATTGGCTCAGTGGCTTCCTCCATGGGGACTGGCAGTGGGCAGCCCCTTTCCTGCACTGAGACTGAAGTGAGCTCATCCCCACCCTCAGGTCTTTGCTGTCGTGACTACCTGTCACCAGCCGGGCCCCTTTCCAAAACCCCCTCTCCCTCCAGCACTCTGCACTGCTCTCACCCTCTTGCTGATGGCACACCATCCCGTCTCTCAGCCCAGACAGGACTATTATGTCCTCCTAGCAAGAAGGGCATAAGCAGAACCCTTCCTGTGTGCTGTGTGCCCACCTCTGCCCTAACCCTGCTGAGAGTGCTCCCAACAGCCAGCTCTTCGTGTCAGACAAGGGTGGGGACTCCTTCTCTGGGCCCTGGGGCTGTCAGCAGAGTGGGGCTTGGGAGGCTGGACTGTGACCTAGTGTTGTCTGTGGGGTGGGGGGAGGGGTGGGAAGTCTTGTGAAATGCCCTGTCACTTCTGTGTGCAGAATCTTGTCCTTGGAGCAGGGAATAAAGATTTCCCAGGGCACCGTATCCTGAGTTATCCAGGGAGAGGGACCTGGGCCCCTGTCAGTCTGGCAGTTTCCAAATGGGGATCAAAGCTGCAGATGGCTTGGAGCTGAGGCTCCTTGAGGCTTTGGGGCTGCCCTCTCTCACACTCTTTGCAGGTAAACAAATCCAGGGCCAGAGGCCCAGTCAAACACTTGGGGGGTTGGGCATGGCACCTAAAGGGGGCAGCTTTATGTACCAAAATCTTCCTTCCCCCAATCCTCACTGAGTTGCCATCTGTGGCCCTGCGGGGGGCAGTGGAAGACGCCCAAGGGTGTCCCATCTCTGACACTGGTTTTTTTTTTTTTTGCTTTGTTTTTTTATGGCCTGGTCCAGTTCACTGTCCTCAGCAGCCTCCTTCTGTTCCTCTGTGTCATGCAGCACTTGCACACATGAGAGTCACCCCAGGGCTGGGCCTCCCTAACTCAGCGGGAGTGGGTAGGGTCTGTATCTGAGTCCTGGGCCTGGGTGGATGCTGACAGACTTTGAGAACTGCCCAATGACCTCTAAGCAAACTTGGCTCCAGCTCCAGACGATGAAGAGTCTCTGCTCTCTCCAGCTGTGACTCCCATCTGCCTCTTGGGGGAAAAGGAACAGACTAAGGTGGCATGGGGACAAAGCAAGTTTGAGAGTAGCCACTTGGCCCTCCTGCTGGAGATGGCATCAGAACACAAGGATGCCCAGGCACCCTGACTTTGGGGCCTCAGGGAAGGGAAGAGTGGGGCCCCATGACGATGTCCCCTCTGGAGGCCATTCCAGGTCTATTCTCTTTGGAGGTCAGCACTCCAAAGGTCCCTTTTGGAAGTGCAGCCATAATGTGAAGAGTGAGGGCCAGTGGCCAGTCTTTGCCCTCCTGCCCACTAGCTCTGAGCCCGGATGGCCCCTGCTTATATAGAGACTGCAGCACACAGCCACCTGGTTGCAGCCCCTCTGTGTGTGAAATGACCTAGAAAGCAAGATGGCTGTAGGCAGGGGCAAAGGGGGACACGCTCCCTTTCCAGCTATGCCCTGAATCATCCTGAAGCCATTTCTTCTGAGCAGACTCAGGACACGCATGCCCCTACACAGCTTTCTGTCTCTGTACCAGTGACTGCAGTCAGAGCTGCTTGGGCTTGCCCCCTCCCGGTCCTCCACTCCCACCAAGAGAAACCTTGGCTGCTAGAATCTGGAGGGTTCTCCCACCTGTGCCTCTCATCACACACTGTCCCAGGGCACCTGTGGGGTGTAGCAGCAGCAGCAGCAGCAGAAATTGTGAGGCGCCCCCGTTCCCACCTCTGTGTGAACACTGAACTTGAGCGGGTACAGGGGCACTCTGACCTGCCCCTCCTACTCCTCTTCCCCTGTGGAGGGCCAGCTGCTGCCGACAGCTGGAGGGCCCGGCCTTTCTGGCACACGGTGCTGCCTGCACAGGGGGTGGGTTCATTTTAATAACTTCATTTCAGCCTCGTGCACACTCTGCCTATCTGCCTTCCCCGGCAACCAGGCTGAGCTCAGATCAGATCTGGCTAACAAATGTCTTCCCAAATCCTAAGTCCTTGGAGGAGCCCTCTGGTCTCTCTCTGTTTTTTCAGATAGTTTGTGAGCCCCCCTTGATCATCACAAGGGTAGCAGGTTCACCCAACTTCCAGGGATAAAAGGATACCCATCTCTACCCTTCTGAGAAACAGCTATGGCATTCCCTGTAAGAGACTTGGACCTCAGGTCCCATAAAGCACTCTGGCCTTGGAAAGCACCCACAGGAGACTGATCTTGTTGAAGGAGCCCTTCAAGAGAAGTAGGTCAGGGTCCTTTGACCTCCCTACAGCACCTTGAGGTCAGTCTACAACCTTCTCAAAATGTTTGGGGACCATGCTTCTGGTCTGTCCTGCCCACCCCTCCCACCCACACAACTAGTTAAGGGTCTTGTCTCTCCTATGGGGTGTAGCCCCTGGGGAAAGCCTACCAGACCAAGGAGATCTTCAAAGACTTGGCTTGTGTCTTTGTCACAAACTCTTGTCATCAGAGTTTGGGGGGCAGCACCTGGGGGAGTAGGGGTTGTACCTCCCTCAACGACTTAACACTATTTGAGGAAGAGCTGGGTGACAATTCAGACTGGGATGAAGGCTGTGTCTCCCTCATCCGATTAGCATCTTCCGGAGGGCAAGAATTGTACTGTGGATGAAAACGAAGTCTTTTCCGAGTGCCAGGGTACCAGGAGTTACTTTGCCCTTCAGTGCTACCTGGCTTCACCCATGTTTACCGTAGTAACTTTGTCTGTAACCTGTGAGCTAGTAGAGGCTCCACGGTCAGCAAGGCTGAGTCCTCCTCCTGGTGAGGCTTAAGGCAAAACTGAATGGATTTCTGTCCCTCCTCCCTTTCCTTCATTCTCCTTCCCTAGATGAGCAAGCGGGAACTGAGTCACCCCCTTCCCCATCCTTGGCAGGAATGCTGGTGACCTTGCATGTGGCAGGCTCCTGTGGCGAGGCCCATTGCTCAGAGATACACAAGGTGGGTGGGTGGAGAGGGAAGCTGGAGGAAGGGGTTTGTGGGGGTGGAGGCAGCTGAAGGTCATAGGGTGATCAGGGACTTGGATCATCGTGTGGGCATTTGCAATGGGTTGAGGGCGACTCAATTGGAATTGATCCAATGTAATGGCTGGGGGTGGGAGAGAGAAATGTTACTTCCAAACACTTGTAATTCTGTGATGCTGCCTGGAGAACCGGAGGCTGCGGTGACAGGTGATAGGAGACACCATCAGCCCCACCAGGCAGAGACATGGTGCGGTGGCATTGGCACCTGTCAACAATGCCAAAGTTCCAGAGTGGCAGCTGACAATATCCCCAAGACATAAATGTCACAAGAGACCTGCAACTTACCCAGCAGGGGCTGAGCTCTGGCTCCACCAGGGACCTTGATTCCTATTGACAAGCTTTAAAAGCTGGTCCAGAGAGTGGAGTTAAAGTTGCAGAGCTCAAGGCTTCTCTGTCCATTCTCGGAGCTACCTGGCTAGGTAGGAACGTGTTGATTCCTCCTGAACCACAGAGGCTTCCAAGGAAATGGCAACAGGGTGTGCAAGGAGCTCAAGCTGGTCCCCATTGTGGGACAGATAATGTGGATGATCTTGGATAAAGGGCCACCTCCAAGCTCCTCTTTATTTGAATTTTGCTTTGTTGTTTGAGACAGGGTTTCTCTGTGTGTCCCTGGTTGTCCTAGAACTCACTCTGTAGCCTGGCCTTGATCTGCCTGCCTCTGCCTCCCAAATGCTGGGATTAAAGGCATGTGCCACCATCGCCCGGCTTAGTTGAGTATTTTGAGACAGGGTCTCACAATGTAACCTTGGCTGGCTTGGAACTTGCTGAGTAGACCAGACTGACCTTGAACTCAGACATCCACCTGATTCTGCTTTCTGAGTGCCGGAAACAAAGCAGGTACTTGTGTTACCTCACTCAAAGAGCCTCCTTACTTGAAAAAGTGGATGCAACATGACCAGCTGCCCCATACCTCCTGATGTCATCCCTTCCCTGCCATGGTGAATTGTGTCTCTTAAACTATGAGCCAGAACAAACGAACAAACAAACAAACAATCAAACCCTTCATTTGTATCAGTTTTTGCTGTTGTCATAGAAACAGGAGAACTGATAGACTATCCATTTCTCCTTCCTTCTTAGTAATGGGCACAGAGCTGCTTGACATAATCCTACTTTTCTCTGCCTCGTCCCCCTTCCCCCCACATACTCTGGCTTTCACAAGTGGTTATGCGACTGAGCTCTGGCCAGTGATCTTTAGGCCAAATGATTATCCAGTAAGTTTCCGGCATCTTAAGATAGAGGTGCTCAGCCCTCGTTCCTTCTTTGTCCCACCATCTACCCAGCTGTCTGGGAAATGTAGCCACTGGCCCTAGCTGCCTTTAGACTGCAGTGGAGATGTCAGGCAGCAGTGGGAGAGTGGTAAGCTGGATGAAGATGTGATCCCTGAGAGCCCGAAGCCTCCTGCAGACTTCTGTATGTGAGAAAAAGGAACTCCCCACCCCCTTATGCCTCTACTCCAGGGTTCTATTTCTTTTCCTTTTATCTGAAGCAGGTTCTTGCGGAGCCCAGACTAGCCCGGCCTGGCTGTATAGTAGAAGCTGGCCTTGAACTCCCTCCAGTCCTCATGTCTCTCTCTCTGAGGGCTGGCATTATAGGCAGGGCCCAGCATGCCCAAGGGTCTCCATTTCTTGGAGCTGTATCTAGTGTTGGAAAACTTCAGTTCCTGTAGATTTGGTCTCCTCATCTGTAGAACTGAGACAACGCCCGCACATCTCAACACATCTCGGAGATGTGTATAGACTCCTGGGCAAGAAGAGAAGTGCCACTCTCTCCCTCCCCTGGCCTCATTTCTGGAGTGGCACAGTTGCTTCTGTTTTTTTCAGGGAGCTCCAGGGAGCTTAGGGTTCTTTGCCCCTGTTTGAAGGGCCTCCAGGCCCCAAATTCAGTCCTCACTTGTCTAAGTCCCCATACACATTCTAATGTTGGTGACACACAATCCTCGTTAAGGGCCTGACTGATCCCAGCCAGATGGGATCCTAATTTAATTAAAACCCTTTAATTACCTGCAACAACACTGCTTTGGAAGTCCAAAGGCAGAAGGGGGTGGTGATGGGAGGGGGCGCTGTTGACAGAGCAGAGGAGTGGCTAGTCTTTCAGCCCTCCGGGAACTGGCATTGCCTCCCATGCCTCCCATCCTGGTGGCCACAGAGTGCACAGAATAGCCAGCACAGCCGGAATTCTGGCTTGGTCTGCAGGGCACAGCTGAGACATGATGGGAAGTGGTTGTAGCAGAACAGATCCTTGGGAAACAGAGACTCAGGCTCTGAAGTCTGATGCTGTCAGTGTTGGCTTTGAGCTGAGAGCAGGATCTGCTGTGTGGCCTGTTTACAGGACCCTGGCCCTGCCCAGAGCACTCTGGGTAGGAGAAAGCATGACTTGGATTTCTTTCCAATGGTCTAGTTAAAGAAATAGGGGTACCTCTGCAGCTACCAAAGGAAAGCTATACAAGCTTTTCCTTGGTGTCATTGTCCTAGGTGTGGCATATGATAAAGGGTCACTTAGGTGGGCTGTGGAGGGGTCATGTGGTTTGACGACTCCTTCCTGTGATGGCAGAATGAGTTCCAGCCAGGCCAGAGTCTGCCAAGCCCTGGCAAGGACAGACTGAAACCTAGACTCGTGAGCTGGGCTATTTATAGCCTTGTGGACCTCATCCGTTAATACCCCTTCTGTTCTTTCTTCGTACTTATTCACTCAACAAATATTGTTTAATAAAGCCTCTCAAACTTCCAGCTGGTCTCCACTGGACCAGGAGACCCGGAGAAGAGGTGTTGGTTCACACTGGAGCCATCGCCTCAGAGGAAGTGCCCTATTGGGGTCAGTGTGATGCCAGGGGCTGGAACAGAAACAGGAGTCCCAAGAAGCTGCAGCCCCAGGGTGTGGCAACCACAGGGCCCACCCCTTCCCTACCTGAGTCCCCTCCAGAACTACATACAGCCCAGGAGCTGCTGGGCTTAGCTTTATGGAAGGGGCCTCCTGATGTCCCAGAACCTGCTTCCTCTGCCAGCCATCCCTTCTGTCCAGACTCTGAAGAGCCTGATCCTCACTTGGCCCATATCTATAATACTGTGCATCTGCGTGGACATCCCTGGTAGACTCAGCTGAGAGAGTGGCCTGGAGGGGATGAGACAGGGGATGTCAGAGTCCACCTAAATGGTCTGAGTGGTACTCTCCCTGGAGAGTAGTATGAAGCTACCCAAGCATTTTGGCATATCCAGGTCTATGTGTGAGATCACACCAGCTAGCTATCTATGCCTGCAGATGCTGTCTCTGTGAAGACCTTCATCCTCAGTAGGACAGAAAGTACCTGTGCCTTTGTCACTCCTGCATTCCTATGAAGAGCCAAAGAGTGAGGGCAGCAGACAAAACACAGAGTCAGTATTGGCACACTTCTTGCCCATCCTTAGTGGATTACATTGTAATCTCTAGAATGATCTTAAAAACCCAACAGTTGGGGGTGGGAGGTGCTGCTCGTCTTTAATCCCAGCACTCAGGAGACAGAGGCAGGCGGATCTCTGTGAGTTTAAGGTCAGCCTGATCTACAAACAGAGTTCCAGGACAGCCAGAGCTGTCACACAGAGAAATCCTGTCTCAAAAAACAAAAGACCAAACAAACAGAAACACACACACACACACACACACACACACACACACACACACACACACACCACCATCACCAGTTGGGGGCTGGAGAAATGGTTCAGAGGTTAAGAGCACTGTCTGCTCTTTCAGAGGTCCTGAGTTTAATTCCCAGCAACCACAGGTGGCTCACAACTATCTACAATGTATTCTGGTGCCCTCTTCTGGCCTGCATTTCAGGCACACATGCAGGCAGAACACTGTGTACATAATCTTAAACAAACACAAAACAACCAGTGAGCTGTTGGGGATGGTGATGGATGGGGTTCAGCCTAGGATCATCAGTAAGAGAAATAAATCTTCTGGTTCCTGCCAGACTCTATTCCAGGAAGCTTAACCTGGACTCATTTTGTGGTCTGGAAAGATCAGTCTCCAAGGTGCCAGAGACGCTGAGCACTTCTCCCTGGAGTCAGGAGAAGGCTATGTAGAGCCAGCGCATCATGTCTGAAGGGAGCTGGGGTTTAGCCTTGTCAGGTGATTTTGATGTAGTCCCCTAGCATCTCCGAGAGGGGGCAGTAATTCCCCCTCAACTACACCTGCTCACATGGTGGCTGGAAGGACTGAGCCTGCCAGGTGTTAGTGCCCTGCCAACATGGCCAGTTCTGAGTTGTCACTCAGCCACCTACTCACAACTCATAAGCCTCTCCAGGGAGGAGAGATGGTGTCTCCTTTACTGGGCAGGCTGTGTAGCCCATCAGCTGAGGATCAGTTTTGGAGCCAGGATGTCTGGACTCAAATTCTTTCTTGGGGTGCAGGGTGGGTTGAGACAGGGTTTCTCTGGGTAGCCTGGCTGTCCTGGAACTCACTCTGTAGACCAGGCTGGCCTCCAACTCAGAGATCCACTGCCCCTGCCTCCCAGGTACTGCCTGGCTTGGATTCAAACTCTTGTTCTGACACACCCACACTGCAGACCTCAGACAAGCTGGCAAACATCTTTGTATCTGGATTTCTTTATCCATGAGATGGGGATGCTCTTTCCCTCTCAGAAGGTTGCTCTTAGAATGAGTTAAGTATCTGGAAATGTGTTTAGCACAGCTACACAGACTATAACAGACTCACTACAGCCATGATCCTAGGTGAGAGGCTTGGAGGATGGTGGATGTGGGCTTTAACAGGCCATGCTCCAGGAAGAATGAGAAAGAAGAAAAAAAAATCTTGGGGCAGGTCAGAAGGCTGTCATGGTTTTTTTACAAAACACATAAAAACCAGGGCCCTTGTTTGCATCCTGTAGCTCCATGGGCCCATCCCTTGCTTCTGCTGCCTCTAGAGAAGCCCCATCCAGCATGAGCTGTATAACCCTCCAGGCCTCTACCCACAAACAATACACAATGCTGAGGGTCTTTATTTAGGAGTCGGAGTTAACAACCGGAGTTCAGCGCCGTCCCCCACCCCACACATACACTCTAGGCCTGGGTATTCTCCCACCCTGCTCAGCCTCACTCCAGGCCCCCAGCTGTGCCCTAGTCAAACCCAGCCGTATCTCTTTCTCCTTGGCCAGCTCCATCATCTTCACCCACTTGGGAAAGAATGGTCTCCAAGGTGACCAAATCCTCTTCCTCTGGTCAGGACAAGGCTCTATTCAGCCAGCATGTTTGCAGCCAGTGCTTTACTGTTAGCTCATTGGCCTGGATGGCCCCAGGGTCCCTTGCTGGTACCCTCTTCATGTATAAAACACGGCCCTGCCTTGGATAGGACCCTTGAGGGTCAGGCCTGTCTGATCGGCCTAATGGTGAGTTCTCCGATGGGCCCTATGTGAGCCATTTCCCCTGCATCCTGGAAGGGCTGAGGGCATGGGGTACACAGGAAGTCTCAACCACGGATGAGTCCTGGATTTAGTAGCTCTGTAGATGCCTCCCATAGAGACAGAGAAACAACTAGAGGGGCTGCACTCCTCCAGGGTGTTTTCTAGGCCATGACAGTGCTTTTGGTTGGGGGGAGCACACACACACACACACACACACACACACACACACACACACACACACACACACACACACACGTACGTGTAGAAAGGCACATAACTAGCCCATTTACTAGCCCTGGCAGCTCCCTGGCCTGGGATGGGGGGCTGCTGCCACTCAGTCAAGCTCTGCCATCTGCCACATCTCCGTGGAGATCAGAACTGAAGGGCTCATTGGAGGCAGAGATTTTTTCCTTTTTTTTTTTTTTTTTTTTTCAATGCAGCAGGATCAGGCTCAAGATGTCACTCTAGTGAGCGGGACCGGAGACAGGAGAGAAATGTCTAGGAAAACAGGGGAGAAATAAATGGAAGCTTCCATGCTCCAGAAGGAGGGAGGGATAGGGAACAGCAAAGACAGAAAAATGAGAAGAAAAGGGAGGAGGATCGTGCAGAGAAGGGCTTGATTTAGCACCCATCCTTCCTGGGCCGCTCCAAGGCAGCAGCCACCGCCCAGGAAGCAGGGCTTGCTGGGCGTCAAGCGACTTCCTCCTGCCAACCTTTATTTTTTGTGCAACTACTGGCTAAAGTGGCCTCGTCCTGGCTCTTACCTCCTTCTGGAATGTCTGCTCTCCTGACCTTTGGAAATATCACCATGAGGACAGTGAAGGTCATAAACAGAGAACCCAAAAGCGATAGCTAGGTGATCAAAGATGTCAATGCAGGCTTTTCCCTGGGCCTCCAGTGGCCTTCCTACCTCGACATACCACAACAGCGAGACACCGGGTACGGGCTAGCCAGGTACCTCCACACTCTTTCTAGAGTGAATCCTGCTGTAGGCGATTCCTGCACATCCCGGGGTGCTTGCTTGTCAGTGCCTCACTGTGGAATTGGGTTCTGAGATACCCTGGAAGGAAATGGACTCCAAAAGCCACGTTTGGCACAGGTTAGAAATGGAAACAATCATACAGAAACATCAATAACCCTGCCTGCAGTTATATAGAGGCTTTATTCAATGCCAAGTCTGGTGTTAGGGATGTGACATTTATTTGCTTACCAACTCCTTAGGCATCTACCTGATATGTCCATTATACAGTAAGAAAGGAAGCATTTACCCTGGTCTACACTCAGGCCAGTGTCACTTAAGGCCTAGGTCCCACATGGCACCGCTCAGCAGTGCCAACTCCTCTTCCACAGCTAGCTCAGACCTTCACTTAGATGCCACTCTTCCCTGGTTGCGGCCATTACCGCATTTCTACTTAATTATAAAAAAGCACAGGTCAGGTGTGGAGGTACACACCTTTAATCTCAGCACTCAAGAGGCAGAGGCAGGAGGGTCTCTGTGAGTCCCAGACAGCCTCGTCTACAGAGCAAGACCCAGGACATCAACAGCTACATAAAGAGACCCCCACCTCCACCTTAAAAAACAGACAAGCAAACAAAACATGAGTCAGTAGAAACACACAAACTTGCTTACCTTCTCACCAGAGGACAGGCCTGCTTGTGTCTGCACTGCCTGAGCCTGTGCCACCCAGCCCCCCTGTAGGCTGTCCCCTCTCTACTGAGCTCAGTCGAGCTTCAGTGTTTCCCTCTCTGCTTGGTCACCCCACCACTCCCAGCTCTCAACATGCTTGTGTCTGCAGAGATGACTCAGCAGTTACGAGAAAGTACTACTCTTGCAGAAGACCCAAGTTCAGTCCCTGGCACCCATGTCAGGCCATTCTCAACCATCTGTAACCAGCTCCAAGGGGACCAGCAACCTGAAGGCTACTGCTGCAGTCACCTGTACTTATGTGTACACAGACCCCATTCCCGACACACATGTGTAATTAAGACTGTGCAGTCACACTTTGACCGCATGAATGTCTGTGTACATGTGTGCCACATGTCCAGAGAGGCTAGAAGAGAGTATCAGATCTCCTGGAACTAGAGTTATATAGATGGTTGTGAGCTGCCATGTGGGTACAGGGAATTGAACCTAAATCCTATGGAGAAATGGTCAGTGCTTAACTGCTAAGCATCTCTCCATCCTTATACATAATTTTCAAAAATTAAGAATCTTTAAAACATGTTCTCATTCCTCAGAAAACACACAGGCGTGCGCGCGCACATACACACACACACACACACACACACACACACACAGCCCATCACACCCTTATGTGCTCCTTTGCCTCCTTTACTCTTCCCATCGCAGTCTCACCTGGAAGATTTGTCTGGACACCCTGCCCAGTTATCTACCTGCCTCATTTACAATCTTGCCCTGAAATGACCATAGTCACCAAGGATTGCTATGTTGCTAATTCTTGTCTGCACACCACCACGGCTGCTACCGCCAGCCAGCTGCCATGCTGTTGCCAATTCTAATGAACATTTTTTACTTCCTCTTGTTGATATTTTCAACATACCTTGTTAAATTTTCTTCTATCATCACTATCTTCATTGGTGATTGTTTTTTTTTTTTTTTTTTTTTGAGGCAGGGTTTTTTTGTATAGCCTTAGCTATACTGGAACTCACTCTGTAGACCAGGACAGCCTTGAACTCACAAAGATCCACCTGCCTCTGCCTCCTGAATGCTGGGATTAAAGATGTGCACCATCACCACCTAGCTGGCAAATTTTTTAAAGCAGTATTTTGTTAAAACTTTAAGCTCCCATGAGTGCAAGGAACAATTTTACTTGTGGCTGTGTGCCTAGACCAGCATGCTCCTTGGCATACTGTACGTTAGGACTATAAGTAAGTTATTAGCAGTAAACAGAAACAGTATAAAGCCTTTAGAATATTTTAATTATAAATATGTGTACAGATATGTACATATGAGTGCAGGTGCTCTGAGGCCAGAGAGAGGTGTTGGATCCACAGGCAGCTGTGACCTGGGTGCTGGGATTCCAACTTGGATCCTCTGCAAGAGCAGTAAAGCACTGATCCTCCTTTCCAGCTCCCAAAGACTTTCCTTTTCTTTTTGTTTATTTATTTGTGTGCATGTGTGTTTATATGCCATGGGTGTGAAGGCCCCCAAACAGGCCAGATGAGAACACTGGGCTCCCTGGGGCTGTAGTTTCTGGAGTTTGAGCTGCCTGATGGGTGCTAGGAACCTGATGTGGGGGTCTTCTGCATGGGCAGTACCTGCTCTTAACCAGAGCGATCGTTCCAGCTTCTCTAAAAACTTTATGGGGTCAAATTAAGGCAAAGCTTTTTTCAATTCTGATGGGAGGGCCCCGGGGACCACCCACTGACAGCCATACACACTCAAATGCCCTTTCTTTTCTAGAGAACTCTGGAAGGATGCACAGTGGAGGCTGCGGCCCTGAAGAACTGCTGGTAACGGTGGGTAATTCCTGGGTGTTGATGCCTGCTCCGATCAACATAGATTTCTAGTACTGGTAAGAGACAGAAATAAAAATGTGTTAATTTACCCAGAGAGATCAAAACGTGTAACATGACTATTGGTTCATGTATTAATGTCAACAGATCACAGATGAATAAAAACACACTATTTCATTTTGCCATTAAATTATACAAGTGCATGTTAAATTTATTAATTTTTATTTTGTAGGGAAAGCTGTTTGCCTGCACGTATCTGTGCACCACAAGCATCTTGGTACCCAAGGAGGCTAGAAGACAGTGCTAGGAATAGAACCCAAGTCCTTTGGAAGAGCAACCAGTGCTAACTCCTGAGCCATCTCTTTAGATACAAATGCATTTTAAAGTACTGTGAGGCAATATGAAAAAACAAACAAACAAACAAACAAAAAAAGCAGGCAAAGACATCTCAGAGGACAATCTGAAGCCACACCACTGATGAGCTAGAGCTGGTTCACACTGGCTTTCTAGAGCCAACTGCTGAAATTCAGAAATCTTGAAAGCTAGCTGTTAAATAGCCATTTCTAAAAATTACAGTTGAGAGGTGGTGGCGCATGCCTTTAATTCCAGCACTTGAGATGCAGAGGCAGGCAGATCTCTGAGTTTCAGGCCAGTTGGTCTACAGAGTGAATTCCAGAACAGCCAGAACTACTGTTTTACAGAGAAACCCTGTTTCAAAAAACCAAATAAATAAATTCCACGATCTTACAATTAGCAAAGACAGTAAGCTAAGCACTCAAAATCTCACCCTAATGGTTTCATATCTAACTATTGTCTATGCTCACGAGGTTATTTTCATCTATGGTATCTCCACAGGGAGGGTCTAGAAAATGGCACATCTCCTCTCAAGCCTCATTCAGTAAGGTCACCTTGAAGACGTGAAATCAGATGTGGTGAGAGCATCTGCATCGTGCAGACTGGCAAAGGGCTTCTGTATTTACGAACCGAATAACATGCCTTCAGTAGCATACCACTGAACCGACCACTGGCCCATGAAAACATTTAAGGTGTGAAGAAACTTCTCCTTGAAAGATAAGCTGAAAAAGCACAGAGACTGGCCTTTAGGGAATCATTCTCTAAACAGTGTAGACTGAAGCTGTTTTCTTCCTCAGCTGAAAGTTACAATTATTCTACGAACATGACATTCACTACACCACAAATATTGGTCGGTGGCCGAAGTGTTCATGACATTAACCAACCAAGTGAACAACCTGTATACCATTACACACAAAAACAGATGTGCTCATTGACTTCACTGAATTATGTTATTAGGGGTTGGTTCTTCTCACTGCCAAACTTGTGCCAAGAGTAGGTTGTGCTCAATTTGTTGATTTATCCCATTAGTTAGCTTTGGCTTCTGCCTCCATCGTGATTGAAAATGCTCTAGGGTAATCACTGTCCTAACGTGTGTTTCCAGTCCTTAGTTCCAAGGCCTCTCAGGTCTGATTCTGCCTCTACTAGACTTTGTTGGTAGACCAGACGACACTCTACCTTGGGAAGTAGAGTGGGGATCTCCGGTGTTATGCAAGCATTTGCTCTCTTAGAGGCCCAAGTTTTAGTCTCTGTCACTTTGGACACATCTCCTCTTTCCTGGATATGTTTTCTCTGACATGAATGGATGAATTTTGTGGCTACATCCTTCTTCAATTTGGGAAGAAGTAACCATTAAAGCCTCTTCTTTGAGCATTAGTGGACACATCCATGCTACTACCATCAGGCAAACATGGCTTTTCATCATCTTTGGTCCATGGGTCTAAGCACCAAATATTCCATTGCCTGCTGTTTCTTGGCTCTGGCTAGGAGGTGTGACCTTGAGGAAGTGACATTTCCACCTTCCCAACTTACACAACTGGAATGAATGAGAGCCACACAAGACAAACCAGTAAGTGCTCAGGATGCCTTTGACATCTGTCAGCTGCAGGTACATTCCTATACTGGAGTGGCACGTACTTTATCTTCATAATGTCTTTCCCCTAGAGTTGATCCCCTTCAGCTCCTTAATCATTTCTGCTGCTTGTATTGAATTCCCTCAAGTCTAGAATTCTTTTTTTCTCAGAGTGCAGAAATCGGCAAACAGTACTGCAGATGTCACCTCCTCCTCCAGCATTACAGACAGGATTTGCAGAGGGGAGTACTCATTTTGCTAATGGCTTAAAGATCTCATCAGTCAACAATAGTCAAGTTCTGTTCTCATCTGGAGGTCAGAGCTCCTGGTTTTCCCAGCTCATTATCCCAAAGACTGATCCTCCTACATTTGCTTTCTTGCTCACTGTATCCAGGAGGCATCCACCTAACGGGTCAAAGGGCCCACAGTGGCACAGTCACCTCTGAGATTAAAAGCGGGAAAGTACAGCTACCATGTGCATACACGCACACAGCAGGCCAACAATTCTTACCTGAATGCTAGGTTAGTGAGCCAGCCATCAGAAATGAATCTAAACGATGGAGGGCAGAGTGCAATGAAAAGTCATGAGTCAAAGAAAACACACAGGGTCCGGGCTGATTAAAAAGATAATTAGTTGTGGAAAATAAGGTTGGGTTCCAGCCAAGAATTTGTATTTAACAAAGGTACACCAAAAGATGCACTGTAGTCATGCTGCACATTGATTTAGTAGTTCTTTTATAGGAGTTGAAGGGCCAGAACAAAGCACCAGTCGGTTTTAAGAGCAGCTCCACCCCTCTCCCCAGTTTGTTGTTTGCCACCTAGAAGCTGTTTCCCTTCATCTGCACAGGCTCATCCAATATGGCGGTCCCATAACAGGCAGGAGCCACATTTTAAAAGGAACTCTCAGAACACTGGTCCAACCAGAGATCTTCTGGCCCGTCATAGGATCTTCATGTTCCTGGCTGGGATTAGAAAGCAAAGCAAAGCAGCAGTAGCTCTCAGAGCTCAAGGCCAGCAGCCTTATCAGTGAAAAGGGAAAGAGGGACATTTTTTTTTTTCCTAAATTGTTCAAACCTATAAAGGTCTCCACGCTGCCTGATAATGACAGGTTTAATCTCCACACAGAAAATGGGAAATTCACCCCCCTCCCCATGGATGGCCAGAGATGAGGCAGGGGCTGACCACAGGGAGGTGGGGTGATGGGGACACTGCCAGATATTCTATTTGGCCCCCAAACCGCAACTCTGAAGATTTTGCAGAACTACTTGCCTGAAATATTGTTTTGATAAATAAGCCATACCCTTGTGGAATTGCAATCTCCAACTGTTCCACTGGCACGGACATCTCTGCAGTGACAGCACATGCCCCAGATTGTGGAGTTAACTTGAATTAAATTTCAGATGTGGGGGAGCTAAGGGAAGAGGTGGTGGCGGTGGGAGGTTTATGAACAGTATGCTGGGGCTCTGATGTTGTCATAACCAGATGGCTTCAACTGTATCGTTTAAACAAAAACAAACATGGCCAGAAATAACATAATAACAGGAGAAGCATCGAGCAGCTTCATCTATACCTGAAATTCCATCAGTTTTCAATCCATAGTGAGGCCCATGATGGAAATTCTACAAGTATGGAAAAATCCCAGAAGAGACCTTTATCCTGCCAAAAGCCAGATGTCAGGCCAGTTCCCTTCCTGAGAGCACATGCTCTGAGTCCTCCATCCTCATGCCCAGAGCTGTGAGTGGAGTTCAGGAAAGCAAATCTGCTTCACCCTGCTGGCAGAGCTGAAGAACAGGCCAGCAGAGACACCTTTCTGGAGCTTTGTTCTTTCTATTCCCAGAGGAAGCAAGCTTCACTTCCAATTTTGTACCTAGGCACTCCAGAAATGGAACTTCCTCCACTCCTTATGTAATCTTCAGGGTATGACATTAGCGGATCTGGTACCCAGTACTCGTGCGACCTTGGGCATGCGCCTTCCTCTAGTTCCACCTTTTCCAGCTACAAACCAACACTACCTATCACCCGACCAACCAAACTCATTGAGAGGGTGAGAGGTTCAAAAGGATATTCCAGATGAAGATTTGCTGAGAACTGAGGGTTATAGAACAAACACAGAGGCAGTATGGGCAAAGGAGATGTGCCCACTGGATCACTAGATCACCAATTTGGAAAGTGGGAACCAAAGTAGCAGTGGTCAGCAGACAGTACACAGGGAACCAGACATTTCCTTACCCAGGCCACACTTGGGAGGAAACTAGGAAGGGCCACTTATGAAAAAAATTTCCCCTAGCCCACACATAACCAGCATGAAAACCAGAAAATTTGCAAAGAACAGTCACTGGAAGGAAATGGAATGTGAAAAGGGCAGAGGTTCCTTCTAAATAATGCAACCTTAGTCAAACAACGTATTTCTAGTGTGTTCTGCTGTCTGGCCAGTGCTGTGGAGCTGGGAGCCCAGGGCATTCTTGTGAGCTCACTATAAGTCAAGTCCTTAGTTTCCCCAGAAACACATCAATGACAGGACCCATCAGAGACAACAATTTCCCTTTATTTAATCTCCATATTCATGTCTCCTAAATATATTTTCTTGTATTTTGTTAGGAGAAAGGAAATTGGGAGTTAGGTATTAACACACACAGGGTGCAGAAAAAGCCCACTACAATTGCTTGTTTTGGCAGAGTAGGACCTGGTCCCGGTCTCTCATTAGGACATAGTTGGCAGATACTCAAGGAGGACAATTCTGGCAGATGCTCACAAAGGAAACTTGAGATTATGGAGAATAAATAAATTCCTACTGCTTCTTGGTCATTTTAGACATAATCCCTGAAAGATGGAAGATCAAACCAGGGCTTCAGAAACCCATAAGCAAGAAACTCAGACCCAAGAGGTAAGCCAGGTGAGTGAAACAAAAGACCAGAGATACCACACAGTACAAAATAGTAATTATTTATATTTTCAAAAAGAAAAAATTAACATTTGGAAGTCTGCCCTTTGGAAGAGGGGCTATTCAGAAGTGACAGGACTGGCTCCTACGCAGGCGACAAGTCAGGTACAAACAGCCAGGCAATCTGGACTGGGATTTTTTTTCCACATAGCAATAATAATAAATTTTCTTTTTCTCTTCTTTTTGTTTTATGTATTTTCTGGATTTGTTTCTTCTTCTTCTTCTTCTTCTTTTTTTTTTTTTAGAAAAAGGGAGGGGGAAGGGAAGAAAAAATAAAATCAGAAAAAAAAACCCAAAACCATTTTCCACGATATTTAAAAACAGAACTATAGTTCTTGTCAAGACAGTATGAATTCTGGATGAATTATTTTCCCCAGTTTTCAACACCAATAAAGATTTTTGCAAAAGCCACTACCATCAAAACACTCATCTTGCAGATCAAATAACTCCTTCCTCCTTTGCCTTCACGTGTCACTTTTCATAAGAGGATAAAAGGATGGGCTCTGTTCTTGCAAACAGTAAGTGCGAATGAGAGAGCTCTTCTGATACTTGTATGGTAGTGAGGAGTTTTCACAAATATCCAAGGTTTAGCACAGTTGGAAGGACTAAAATTTGCTTCTTTCAACATAAATACTACTGGAATCCACAAACTGATTTTTGAAAAAAATTCTTTCTTCTTTCCTTTTCCCTTCTCTTAAAACTAAATGTCCTTTTTTTTTCCTTTTTGCTCCAGGCACCTGACGATTTGTTCTGCTAAGTCAGATGCAGGCAGGTTTCTCCAAAGTAGCACTGCTGGGATGTGCTTGGGGCCAGCGCCTAAACTGAATCCCACTATCAAACTTGGTCAGGTCAAAGGGAACACGGTGACACGGCAACAGGGTTTTCATTAGGTTGAGTAGCCCCGAGTCCTGGGCCCTTCCCTCCCCCCCGTTCCCCTACGTTATTTAGTGCTGTTTTAAAGTCTGGGTCATGGTGCAGTCTTTCCCTGACACAGAGTAAAAGCTCCACAGATTGCGCTGTCTACCTGGTGGTCAGTTGCAGCAACGGTGGCTGCTGCTTCAGGAAAATAAATGGAGTCTCACAATTGGCAGGATCTTAGGACTGCTTCAGGCGTTTGCGTGGGGGCCCCAGGAAAGGGCACTGTGCTGAAGCCAGAGAGCGGTATGCTTCAGCCACCAAGTGGGGATGTGACACCACCATGGACTTCCATCCAGAGGTCTCCAAGACATCCGAAGCGTGACTAGGAAAAACGTGGAGAGACAGGTTATCCAAGGGAGTGTGCACATAGACCAAACAGCTACCTAAACAGCCCACTTCCTCAGTGTTTGGTGTAGAGGGTGTAAATGCAATCAACACTACCCAGACAGAACCTTAACATGCATCAGAATGTGCTTGCTGGACAATGTGCAGGCCAGTGTCTGGACTGTGGCTCTTCTAATTCCCAAAATTTAGACTTTGAGGCTGATCATCAGACCCAACATTGTTGATGATAGCTCTGAGCTCCCATCTGGTGGTGTCATTTACTAGTCTTGTCAACCACAAGGCACATCACAGCCAGGGCCTATCTGATGGTCAGAAAAGAGAAGATAGCAGCCACTTTTTGCTTAATGGTTGAGTTACCTTCTAAAAAGTAACAAGCAAATATTGAACATATAGTTAGCCCTGAACACAACTGACACTTATTGGTCCTTCCCTTACATTTCTGTCTCAGGCTAACACCTTAGAAACAGCCATGTAACTAGACTTAGAAGACATTATTTCCCACAATTGGGTATTTTCTGTACTAAAAACTGTCCACTCATCTACCTGAACATCTTAGCCTTCTTAATTCCAACTTGCTGTTGTGAGGACTTTTTCCCCCCTTCAAATCTCGTTTCCTATCAGGCAAGGGAATTACAGTATGTCCCATTGAGAAGGACTAGTTATAGCCTCATTCACAGTACTATACAAAATGCTGTGGTGAGGTCATTTGTCACTTGAGTGAAGTAACAGATCTGGTAGACTGTTTGCTTTTCAAAATAATCTTTAACAATCAGTTACTGTCCATCTCCTCTCTTTCCCTGAGCCCACCAGAGACTCTAAAACATATTTTACTAACTCATAAAAATGAACCTCTCTGTTCTCCTGCAGTCTCTTTATCCTTTATTTTGCTAGTGAAAGTAAAGTGAGGTTGCTGTCACTCAAGGCAGACAACTTTTCCAGGCAAGCAAATTATCATTATTCAGCTCCAACACTGTTTGGAAGTAAGGGGCTTCACTCATGACTAGGACCTGATCCATGCAAGCAAAACCATTTTCATACTGTCGAGCTGAACAGAAAGATGAACATTCTCTACTTACTACCAAAAGGTTAATGAAGCTTTACTCACTTTACTCACTAATTCAAAGTCCCTATTTCTTTATCCCAGTTATTTCTGAGAGAAGAATTTTGAAGACGCTACTCACTAGTTGATGAAATCTACTGCCTGAGTTTTCAGTTGATCTGCGCTGTGGAGGTCAGCCAGGATGAGAATTTCTGCAGCATTCTCCACAGAAAGGTTACTGCAGAGGGCATCCTCGCACATGACCTTCAAACGCTCCAGGGCGTACTGTAAAACAAGCAGCACCGTCATCCAACAGTGACCACTCAGGGCTGACCACTACTCAAGATGCGCTTTACTGACACTGCTGTAGTTACAAAACACAACTACACGCTGAAGGCTCGTTGTTTAAGCTTGAAACAAAGACAACTGAAATAAGGTGGGTAGCATCTATCAAATTTCAAAGTTTACCTGCTGGAAAATGGCAATCAGAGTGGCAATCAGAGCAGCTTTTTATCCCAAAGCTCACTGTATCACCTGCCTTCTTAAACAATCACCACCTACCCTGACAATAAGGCATTAGTCAGCTGCAAGCCAGCAGAACATGATATTACAACTTCTGTAGTCCTACTACTTACAGCTGACTGAGCTAAAGCACAGCCCACAGCTCTTTTTGCCTAAGCATTGTCACTACCCTGGCAAGATACCCCAAATGACCCATCAAGCTAGGAAAAGGGACTCTGGGGTGATTTTCACCAGCATCTCTGCCACACATTGTTCCTGTGTGAGAATGAACCAAGGGCTTTTTTGAAATAGGAAAAGATAAGTCAAGTCCTATTTTATTGGGGTTGAGGTTAAGATTTTCAGGGTAACAGAACAAAGCAGCAGAAATCCTGGTTCCAGTTCCAGTTTCAAAACTTGTTTTCTAAACAAACAACACAGACATCACAGACAGAAACGTAAGGTCTAGGTTAATGCTGGGCACACAGATGCCACTCTGCTACCTTCTCTAATATAGCATGAACTTACTGAAGAATAAAGAAGGAAAATGCCATTAATTACTTTGCAGGAGAAGCATTTGCTAGGAGGCTTTCCAGGCTCTCTATAGGGCCTTGACCTTCAGGCCTCAGAATTCGATGACATAATGCCCCTCCAGACTGGATCATGGCAATCAAACCAAGACAATTTTATTATAAATTTCAGGCAAGGAGGCATACCTGCTAGCACTGTGATCTCCTGGAGCCAAAAGGAGCTTTATTGGTTTTGGTGCAGCTTTAATTTCTTACATTTGAGTAACTGGAAAACAGTTTCCATGGGGAAGGGGTCTGACACTAGACAAGCAAGAAATGAGGGTGCTGGAGAAGCTGAGTGGACGCTGTCTTTCTGTAGTGCTACCGAATGGTTCTTCTACTTCTTTTACACATCCTTTCAAAGGGGGTCTGCTGTGAATAGCTCTGATCCCGCCTGCATAATTACACCAAAGTAGCCACTCTTGTCTCTTGGGGGACAAAGTTTTTTTCTTAATTATGCTTCTGAAAACCCTGCCTAATGGCAGTACTTACTCAGGAGATTGAAACTGTGTCTCCCAGGCCTGGCCAGCGTGTTTTGTTTTGTTTTTGGTCTAATTACACATGTTCCCATGAGACTGGAAAGGCTCAGAAGAAGCTGTTTCAGCCTCCAGGGTAAATTCTAGATGTTTAGATCCTTCCATGAAAGATTTTTTTACTGTTTTCTAAAACTCATAGCAAGGTATAAAGGTAAAGCATGCTTTCAAACAGGCTTGGAGCATAGGCTGACCAGTGGGAAATTCTGAGTGGAATTTGAAAATGCACCCATTGGTTATTCCCCCACCTCCCTCTATTTTCCTGAGACGGGGTTTCCTCTGTGTAGCCCTGGATATCCTAGAATTCATTCTGCAGATCAGGCTGACCTTGAACTCAGAGATCCACTTGCCTTTGCCTCCTGAGTGCCGGCATTGAAGGTGTGCACCACCACTGCCCAGCAGTTTCTCATTCATAAATTTGTAGCACTGTTGGATTTCAACTGCTTTCTTTGTTAGAATCAGAAAGAAACATGCTGCATTGAAACCACCACCCAAGTGGCAATTCAGGCTAATTCCCATGCCCCATGCCCCAAAGGTCACCAGAAGCTTTTTGATTAAGAATAAAAACCCACAGACAAAGAAGCTTTTAACTTTGGCTCTAAGAACATGTAACTTTAAGCTTCAGTGTTTCTGTCTAAAATGTGGGGGCTTCACAGTACTTGTCATTCTTACAGGACCTCAAAGATAAGAGAACAATGATCAGAGGTATATGAGCACAAGTGACCATTTCATTGGAAACCAGAGGCAGGTCATACAGAACCACAGCAACTCTATGAAAGTGGGCTTGGGCCATACTTGGGAACACACAGCTAAACCCATTACTCAGGAACTAAGCACGGTAACTGAGGTCAAGGCCAGCTGGGGCTACAGAGCAAACCCCTGTCTCAAATTAAACAACAATAACAAAAAAAACCAAAAACCAAAAACCAAAAAACCCCAAAAACAAACAAAAAAACAAGCACTGGATTGTGCTAATCTTACCTACCCATCTTAAAGAGAATACTTTCTTACTATCTTTATGGAAACCAAGTTTCTCCTAGTCAGAAATGAAGTTGACTAGAAGGGTGTGGAGTTTGCATATTGCCAATTACTAGTCAAGTCTTAAAAGGTGATAACAAGAATAGTTACTACTCCAATCTTCATGAAGAACAATGATTGGGTCTATATGCCTCACATTCAGTAATACTCCAAAATGCTGATCAACACAGATAAAACCACTACTGTAAGTCTAGGTACCCTCCGTTGTCCTCAGACACAAAAGGAGGTATAAGGGGAAGGAGACATTCTCTAGGGCAAACATGAAAAGGCTCTGGTGCTCTTAGCTAGAGTCACTTTTTCCTCAGAAATTACTGGAACTCAAACACAATCAAACCCCCAGCGAGTGTCTGCTTTCTCACAAGGTTTACTGCTGGCAGCTTAAGTAAGCCCTTTACCTCTTCCATTCAGCTGCTCCTGCCTAATACACAGGGAGCACTTCTACAGGCAAATGCCATCTTCCCGTTCATCTCACAAGTGGCATAGCACAGGCCCCAGGACATAGGCAGGCAAGTAGCCTCAGGGCTCCAGCCGATGTGCCTCTACAATGAAGTCAGTTTCCATTGTGTTCTGGGTCCTCTCACCAGAAGTGATCCTTGAGAAAAATGCTTCCAGGGTCAACTTAGTTGGAGGAATGCTGTCTACTTACTTTCAGAAAACTCTCAGTAAACCAAGAGTGATGGCCCTCACCTTTAATCCCAGCCAGTGCTTGGAAGGCAGAGGCATGATCTCTGTGAGTTAAGAAGCCAGCCTGGTTTACATAGTGAGCTCCAGGATAGCCAGAGCTGTAGAGAGAGACTCAGTCTCAAGGAGGAAAGACAGGAGAAGAGAACAAAACTTCCGATGCATATTAAGATGCTCTAGATTCTGAGGAACCCTGAAGGAAAATGATTCAGCAACCACATGCTGGTAAAGGGATTCCCTCCCACCCAACCCATTTCTTTCTTTTGAGACAGGGTTTCTTTGTGTAGCCTTGTCTGCCTTGGAACTAGCACTGTAGACCAGGATGTCCTCGAACTCACAACAATCTGCCTGCTCTGCAAAGGCATGTGTCACCACTGCCTGGGTATTTTCTCTCTTTAAAATTACATTTATTTGAAAAAAGATGAAGATAAAAAAACAAAACAAAACAAAACCAGGTAGTGGTGGTGAACACCTTTAATTCCAACACTTGGGAGGCAGAGGCAGGGAGATCTCAGTGAGTTTGAGGCCAACCTGATCTACAGAGCAAGTTCTAGAACAGCCAGGGCAACACAGAGAAACTCTATCTTGAAAAAACAACCCCCCCCAAAAAAAAATCACATCTATTTATTTATTTTGTGTGTGGAGGTCAGAGGACAACTTGTGAGCATCAGTTCTCAGATCTTCAGGCAAAGCACCCTTATCCACTGAGTCACCTAATAGGCCCAAGACTATATAGTTTTTTGTTTTTTTTCTTTTTTGTTTTGTTTTGTTTTTGGTAAAGTTTGACTAAGTTAATGAAGTAAGAAATGTCTTGAAAATTATAAAGTACAGCACAGATTACCTGAATCTTTCTTGATGGGGTTAAATGTAGGATAGAATAAGAAGAGGAGTGAATGTCAAACATACCCTTCTATTCCATAGTTAGGGTGATTCTGATAGCTTACCATTCAGAATACAACACCTTTAGTACCAAAAGCTTACTACTGTGATGGAACAATATGTATAAATAAAGATTGTCCATGACACAGCCCATAAGCTCTTTCACAAAACTGAAGAGGCCACAGTAACACCTGGTCCTACCATTATTTTCCTGTTCTTTCTTATTTTACCTTGTCAGCAGCTGCCAGCAAATCATCAGCCATTTTGTCAAGGTTTGGCGCCTTCCCCGTGTAAATAAAGCACATCATTTCCTTAAAAACTTCAGGCTCCACATCATTAATCTCGACGCGATTCTATGCCAGAAAAGTCAAAAATGAGAAATTTTCCAAGAGAACAAAATTCCTAAACTATATTCATGATTTTAAGTTGGTGAGGAAAGCAGCTTGTTTGAGTTAAAACCTAACATGGATAGAAAATAACGCCTCACTTCTCATGATTGTTTACTATAATAGCTTTCCCATTATTGTATACTACCTTTATCTTATATTCTCAAAGACAGTAGCAAAACAGCATGTGTGATTTTTTTTTTCCTAGTATCTTTAACCCAAACCAGTGAGATGATCTGCTGAACAATATGTCCATTTCACCTGGGACATTCCCAGACCACCCGTCTGCTCTCACAAGGGGTCTGTTCAAGAAATTACATTAATAACATGGCAAGGAAAAAGATAGGAAAATAAATCTGCCAGACATGAAAAAACTGGGCTGTAATCACTGGATTAAAGATGCATGCCCATCCTGTTACATACCTTTTTGCTCTCTTCCATTTCATGTTCAAACATGGCACTGAAAACTGGAGACCGAGCTACAAAGTGAGAGGGAAACAATGTGGTTATCACACGGGAACTGCTCGACTATTCCAGTAATAACGATGACCTTTGTTCTTCCTGTCTCATTCCCAAAGAAATGCTCTTGGCCTCAAATCACACTGGAATTATAAAACATACATTTCCAAAATATTTCTTTGGCTCTATTTTAATCATCCACATCCAAATACCTGGACTTTGGCTAGAACAATGAATGGCACCTCTATGGAGAACACAGAGATAAAGGTCAAGAGCTGGGCTCAATGGCATGCACTAGCTTGATGATGAACATGTATGGCAAACTGTATGTTCCTTCAGCTGTATGCTCTCAGTGAAGTTGTTATCATCCTCAAAATCTTGAAAGAGCCGTAGAGGGTATAATGGTTTATGGCCCTTCAAAGCTCTTTTCTGTTTGGTAAAACCATCTTTCAATAAATACATTTAATTTCATCACAGAGAATTCAGTATTCTCTTTAGAATGAGAATGCAGAAAAAAGGCCAAGAAACAGTGCTATGGCCCATGTACTTTCTATGAACATCCATGAAACACCACACATACACACACAAAATAAGTAAACTTAATTTTAACCATTAAATTAAGAGAACTCAAAGTATTTCATGTTGCTGAATAAATCAGGGGTTGGGGCCAAAGTTGAAACTCACAACCTAGTACCTAAGAGTGGAAGGACAGGTAGAGAGTGGGTAGGAAGGCGGCAGAGACCTAGAACTTTTGGCCTGTAGTTTACACCAGAAAGAACTAATTTTAGCTCTACCATTTTTTAACAATTTTCTTAACTCTCTGAACCATTTGCCCCTGCTTCTCATGTATGTATGTATGTATGTATGTATGTATGTATGTATGTACACACACAACTTTTTTAAATTTATAAATAAACCAGGCATATGGCACATACTTATAAGGCAGGAGCATTCTGAGTTTGAGGTCAGTCTGCATTACATAGCAGAAATTTCTCCCACTTTCTTTGTAGGATTTTAAATGTGAACTTCAGTATTTTAATCTATTTCAGAAGGTTGTTTATTCCCAAGTTCTTATCTCAGAAGAGTTTCAGACTATATGGTGCTCAGGGAACTGGTGCTTACTACAAAGTAAAGGGACCACAGCAGCAGGTGAGGCTTAGCAAGCCATCAGTAGGTAGACTGCAGCTGATGCAATGGAACAGAACTCCCAATGAGAATCGTGGGAATACTGAAGCAGACGTTTGAAGGAACAGGTGAAGAGGAAGGGAAGGCACACAGGAGAAATGGCTGGAGCAAGCAGAAGATACAGCTCGGTGATGAAGTGCTTGCTGAGCACATGTGAGGCTGAGGGTTCGATATTCGGAACCATAAGGGCAAAGAACAAGGTAGTCAGAGAACCAGGAGGAAACTGGAGCTCAAAGTCAAGCAGTGTATGATCTGCAGCCTCTCAAACTTTGGAACTAGCAGGTAGCTCACATAACTTTGGAAAACTGCTTTCCTGGCAAGGGGGTGAACTGAGGACAGTGTGGGGAAAGGAAGCAGACAGCAAATGTGCTAGCTACCTCAAGAAGTGCAGCTCAGAGTATGTGGGGAGAAAGAGCACATCCGCTGAGAGGACGAGCTTTCTAGGAAGACAGGGGGAGACTCAGAGAGCAGAAGTAAGTATACTGAACAATCCATTCTGCAGTTGGACAGGGACACCTCCTTGCCACTGAGAAGGCAGTTGAGGGAACAGTAGTCAAGGATGTTCCTACAAAAAGGCCTCTTGGAAAGAAATGTGGGCAAAGGCATCGTTTAGGGGTTGGAGGACGTTAGAAGGGAAAGGTAGATGTTGGGAAAAAAGGAAGCTGACTGCATAGACAGAAAGATGCACTGGGGGTAGGGGTGAGGAAGCGGACAAAGTGCTTGCTGTACAAAGCATGAGGATCTGTTTAGATCCCTAGTACCCACTTAAAAGCCATGCGTGCATCTGTAACACCAGCACTGGGTGAGGACATGGGAGGGACACAGTGGACCCCTGGACCTCAATGGTCAGTCTGCCCAGTAAAAATAGTGAGCTCCATGTCACAGAGAGACCCTATCTCAAAAAGTAAAACAGAAAGCAACGGAAGAACATTTAACCTCTGGCCTCTTTACATATGCTTGCAATGTACTTGCATAGACATATGCAAAAATACTCATGCTTGTACCACACACACAAGCAAAAAACAAACATTAAAAAAAAAAAGAGGGAAGGAGGGAAGGCAAGGTAAAGAGGGAGGGGGCCGGGAAGGGGAGGGAGGGTAAAGAAAGAAGCATGTTGAGGGCCTCGCTGTATAGGCAGACACTAGTCTGAGCTACTCACTTTCTTTAGCATTGACAAAAATACTTAGTTGAGGCAGAGAATGGAAAGTGGTCATATTAGACAGCTTGAGCTAATCTCAAGTGTGAACCTTAGAATGATGGAGCTGAGACATCTCAACAGAGGAGTCTTGGGAAGAAGTATGTCACTTGGAGAGTCACACAATACTCTCACATGCTGAGTTCTGCAGAGCAGTGTGTAACTATTACTCTCCTTTCTATAAAGTGAAGTCAGCCCTCTCTCAGTTCCTCCTCTGGGTGAGTCTTTCTGGTCTTAAAGATCAAGGACCTGGTAGAACAATACCTGATCCTTTGGGTCAGTAGCAATAGTCTCATTCTTGTGTATTTATAGTGAAGAGACAGCGTAACCAGCTGAGGCTTAGGTCTCAGCTTGATAATACTTGGTGCCTTGACCAGAATCCTCCCCACTGCATCCAAAGCCCAACAAGGACCTACCACATGCTCTTAGGTATTCTTGAGAGCTACTTTTCCAGTGCAAAGCTATGTAATACTTTTGTATAACTATCATTTATACTTTGAAAATGGTAGCCTAAGAGTCCACTCTTGAGACAAAGCAGAGATGCTATTTTTATGGAAAGTAACCTTTTTGCTTATGAGAACTGTCTTCAGAGTATAAAAATACAGTCCAGGTATGGTGGCATATGCCTATTATTCCAGCACTGGGGTAGAAGTGGGGTTAGGACTGAAAGTTTGAGGACAGTCTGTGTTAACATAGCAAGTTCCAGGTCAGCCTAAGCTACAAAGTAAGACCAAAATGGAAATGAACTTTGAAAATGTATTTTAGGTGCAGAGTTCAAAAGTTGAAGTTCTTCCAAAGGCAATTTTGCAGCCTCTATTTTTCCTATTGCCTCAAAATTATAAAGTGAACCATGAATAAATACCAACCTGCAAGGATAGCCTTGTGAGCCTGGAATTCTTGGCCAGCCACACACAAGCAGCAGTCTGTGAATCGGGAATTTTCCCACAACCCTCCTAACTCGTCTGCCAGACGGCATTCAGGAACTTTTACCATGTTCATGGTATTCTGTCCAGAAATATTGACAGAATCTTGTACTACACTCACCTGTGGAATATAAGGAGACAGAAACAAAGCTTTTGTTACAGGCAGGTAGGGAGAGACCTTCTCTTACAGTGCTATACAAGATTTCGATACATTTTATTGAAACCACCTCCACAAATCACGACTTTCTCCTTTGGATCAATTTCCCCATTTATTACAATCACTTTTTTTTTTTTCAAAGGTTTTTGAGCCTGTCCTGGAACTTGCTCTGTAGATCAGGCTGGCTTCTAACTCATAGAGATCCACCTGGCTGTGTTGCCCGCCACCGCTGCAGCCACCACCACCACCACCACCACCACCACCACCACCTGGCTATAATCACACTTCTTTTATACCACACTGTAGGACAATGATAGCCTCACAGAGTAAGTTCCTCTCCAGTTTCTAGTAAATTCAATCTTCTTGCAAACCCAAGCACAGCTACTAAGGAGAACCTGGCAGGAACAAATGCTTAATTTCAAGTATTCCCCTTACCTGCCTTAAAAGAAAAGTTATGCACAAAAACTACTATATAAATCACTGTCTTAGTTAGGGTTTCTATTGCTATGAAGAGTCACCATGACCCTCTTACAAAGGAAAACACTTAATTGAGGTGGCTTATAGTTCAGAGGTTCAGTCCATTATCATCATGGTGGGACAAGGCAGTGAGTATGCAGGTAGACATAGTGCTGGAGAAGTAGCTGAGAGTCCTAAATCTTCATAGGCAACAGGAAGTGGTCTGTCTCATTGGGTGTGGCTTGAGCATATGAGACTTTAAAGCCTACCTTCACGATGACACACTTCCACCAACAAGACCATACCTACTCCAACAAAGCCACTTCCTAATAGTTCCACTCCTTTTAGGGACCTTTTTTTTTTTTTTTTTTTTTTTTTAAACCATCACATTAACCATATAAAACTCTCTAAAGAAATCTAGTAACTTAAGCCCAAAAACTTAAGCCTAAAAACAGTTTACTTATTTTAGTTAGGTTAGAAAACAGATAAAGTGTAGTTTCTATAGGGCTTGATAAGCAGCTGGCATTTCTCACAGACATCTGAGTAATGAACATGAGGGCCCACTACCCATAAGGGTTGAACTAGGAAGGCATTCCAGTAGGGATAACTGGGTGAGTTTTACACCTGAATTCAGTCATCTGTGACAATGACATTCAAGATGACTGACTGCGGCTTACACATGTGCTTTTATACTCATGGAACAGAATGACAAAGCCAATAGAATGGAAGGCTTCAACTTCCCACTCTGGCTCAGTAGCATGTTCCAACTAGTTGAATTAATTCAACCTAGATAGAAACCAAGCTAAATTTTTAGATGGGTTAGTGAAAGTCAGCTGTTAGGATAATAATTACAAGAATTTACAAATCACATTAACATTATGAAATATGCTAACCATTAAACAAAAAATATCCTACAAAGCAGTCATGGACACAAAAACTACTGCACTTTATTTCCTACAAGAATTTACAAATCACATTAACATTATGAAATATGCTAACCATTAAACAAAAAATATCCTACAAAGCAGTCATGGACACAAAAACTACTGCACTTTATTTCCTACAATACATCATATTAGAAAAGTTAAGTTAAAGCAGAACTCAAGCCTTGAGAATTAACTCCCTGCTCTTCTGCTGCTAAGAATCTGATGAGAAAGACAGTTTAAGAACATCCTTGATAACCCAGATTTCTTTTGACCTTCAAGGTGCAAGTCATCCTTCAGCTGTAGTCATAAACCCAGAGGCAAAGTTAATGCTTGATCCAAATGACCTATAATCCTGTCTGTGTAAGAGTGAGATATTTACTACCAGGTCAAGAAACTTATTCATTTGTTTAAAACCCTTAAGATCTTGCACAAGGAGGCATCAAGTTAATCAATTATGAATGTGCTCAGCATTACAGCACATTTATCAGGGACATATTACAACGATATTTTAATAACCCAAGACCCAGCACAAACTACCCCACAGAGATCTTTGTAAGATTTCTAATTTGGTTCAACCATTTGCTTGTATTAGCTAGCACCCTTACTTCTTTGATAGAATATTAACACTAAAAGTGAACGTTATCTGTTCCCAGTTATAGTTCTAAATACTAATTTAAAAAAAAAAAAAAAAGGACCAATTAAGTCCAACTTCCTCATAGGGAAAGGCAGGAATCCCCAGGGATGGCCAATGTCGAGAATGGAGAAAGCTTTTGGCACTAGTTTGAATTAAACCAGGCTGACAAAAGCCCAAAATCATTAACACTTAACAGCAATTGAGTAGACTGGATAAAATGAATTGGCAAACGCTAAGCCGAATTTCCAATGAACTATGGTTACCAGTGGACTTTCTGCTGGCTAGATACATGTTTGGTAATGAGTGGGGTCCAAAGACTGAGACACCTCTCAATAGGGCGATTCCTCTCCCTGGACACAGACAGGAACACAGCAGGCAGGAGAATGTACCTTTACTGCCTGAGCCAGGCTTGTTCTGTAGATATATGGATGCTTGGGGTCTCTAGAGTCCTAAATGTCTGGCACCTCTTACCAACATTAAATACGCTTAATTAAAAATAAATTTTAAATGGCACTCAGAAATGAGTCTTTAGAGCTCAAACTTTTAACTTAGAGAGGGATTGTTTTCCTCTGCAAATGATGATGCTAAAATGAGACCATTTTGAGAAAAACGAAAGATTTTTTTTATGCCTATAAAGTAGACTATAGAGACTCATTCAGAATTGCAGCTGTGAAGATGACATGACTGTGACATTTATGTCGTCTTACAAATGAATGCATGAAAATGTCTCAGAAAGGCTGTATAATCTCCAAAGTTTCAAGTTATGGGAGGGTCTTACTTTTAAAATCAACTTCCTCCTCCTCCTCCTCCTCCTCCTCCTCCTCCTCCTCCTCCTCCTCCTCCTCCTCCTCCTCTACTTTTTCTTCTTCTTCTTTTGGTTTGATTTTTTTGAGGCAGGGTTTCTCTGTGTAATCCTTGCTGTCCTAGAACTCACTCGGTAGACCAGGATAGCCTCAAATGCAGACATCTGCCTGCCTTTGCCTCCTAAGTATGGGATTAAAGGTGTGGGCTATTGGGAGCTGCAATATGGTTAAGAGTACTGGCTGCTCTCTCAGAGGACCTAGGTTCAATTCCCAGCACCCACATGGCAGCTCACAACTGTCTGTAACTCCAAGATTTGACACCCTCACACACAGAATGTAATATAGATTGTTTTGAACCTAATGTTTATTCCCATTTTCTCAATTATCAATAAATACAATATAACTTGTGTTCAAAAACAAAAAAAAAACAAAAAAAAAAAGAAAGAACGAAAGAAAGAAAGAAAAAAGAATGAAAGCAAGGAAGGTGTGGGGTGTGGGTTACCATGCCTGGCTTCAACTTCTCTTAAAAAAAAAAAATTACAAAATAAACAAAAAATTAAAAAGTGAATTCCATAAATGACTAAGGACTGTCATCCACATAAGTAGGAAAATCCATGGAAACATTTAGTACCTATCAAAGACTAAACCGTCAAATCTTGTACCTCCATAAAAGAGAAAAATCCATGAAAATCACTTTAGTGTCTATGCAATTAAAAATGGAGAAAAAAATAAGGAAATACCACACGCTGTTTATTGTGTAGTATATCATTTGAAGCAAAACAGTAGCACCAACCTATCTCTCAAGTGCTGGGATTGAAGGCGTGTACCACCACCACCCGGCCAAAACCAAGTAAATCTTAAGAATGTATTGTTCAGGCGCATAAACAAACGATAGAGAATTATTATTGCTAAAGAGTATTTGTTTTATATAAGTAACTGGAAAGGGTTAAAAGAATCTAAAAATTTTCACAAAGATTTTCTATGGCCCAAATTATTAAGGAGAAAATTAGAAATATATTTTAAACATGCTTTGTATGTTCTCCCATTCATTACCAAAGTAAATACTCTCTATTAAGAAAACTTGGGAGATCCCTTGCTCTCTTGGGTGAAAGGCATTCAGCTCCACTTAGTACAGCACAGCAGACAAGAAGTGGGAAATGGAGAGCTGACATGGCCTTGACATTAATTTGCTGTACAATGTTAGAAAAAATTACCTGACCTCCCGAGGCACTGCTTCTCTCCGTGTAACAAGAAATGAAGAAAACAGAACTAACCTAGCTTAAAGGTTTGTGATAAGGGATGATTCAAAAATGCTTAGAAATAATTTAAGTATGTTAATTGAACAAATTCAACTTGGAAGAATCGCCGTATTTTCTAATAAAGCTGGAAGTGAGCCCCACGTGGCACATTACAAACAAGACCACCCACCTGGTACTTTCAGTTTACAATCTACCTCACTTAAGCATCCAGTAGCAGAAATACTACTGGAATAAAGGCCAAACGGGCACAAGCATGGTTCTTAGTCTTTCACTTTCAGATTCCGTGACCTCTGGGTGCACCAAGAATCTTTGAAGAAGCTGCACTTAGTGCACATCTGGATAGCAAAAAAATATCTGGGCATAGACTAAGGGAACAATGCAGCACAGTGGGTACTTGCAACTAAATTTCAAGTGGCTACGGTTTCATAAAAACCTCTAAATAATTAGAAAATAATGAAAACAGTAGAACATAAAATATAAGCAGGAATTAAAATAAACTTGTGTATAAATATTCCACCGACACAAGGGAAACAGGTCAAAGGAATAAGACTTACATGGAAAATGGTCTAGCTGTGAAAAGTGCTAAGAACTTGGATGAATTGCAGACATTTTAAAAACCCACACATCCAATACACACCCCCACGCAACTGTCTTGCAGTGTTGAATGCTACTAAGTCCACAGAGAGCCTTGGAACAGGAACGAGTCTCACTAGGCACAAGACCAAGTACGAGAAGCAACACTCAGCACCTGTGGCCAACTGGGAAGTGTGAGAGGAACAGATGGCACACCTGGTTCTATGGCGAGAAACCACGGCATCAGCAGAACCCAGCAGACGTTTCCCCGTTCCACATCTCCTCATTTCCAACGTGTCATCTCACTTCCCTTCTAAGTCAGTAAGGCAAATCTAAACTTAACCACAGGATTTCTCCTAAGAGAATTTCATATGGGGAAGTGAAGAGAGGCTGCTGGAACTCAGCCTCAGACCTAACCACAGGATAAGAGTAACCAAGTGAAGGCAAGCCAAACAGTTTCCAAATCACACATCACAATCCAGGGGTGGGAGCACAGGAACGGTATGGGAAAGAGGAAGCAGCACACTAGAAAAGGATGGACCCACTATGGACTTGAGAAGGCTGCATACAGGTCACGGTTCTGCCTGAAATGCCACAGGGAATAGTTAGGGAAGATTCTTCAGAGAGAAGCTTGAAGACTGGCTCTCATTTCCAACGAAATTAGAATTTTCCACTATCTTAAGGTTTTTTTCCCCTGAGATACAAGTCTTCAGCACTCAGGAGGCTAAGCAGGATGACAGGGGAGAGTTTGAGGCCAGCCTGGGCTACAGAGATACCTGCTTTAAAAAAAAAAAAAAAAAAAAGCTAAAGGGCAAAAAAGACAACCCATAAATTCCTATGATGGCAACAGGAAAAGATTGAAACAGATCCTGTTTATATAACATCTAACCTCAAACAAATCCATATAGTTAATACTCATTGCTCTACTCAGGCGAGTGAGTATAACCTGAAACTAGCAGGACTTACATGAAATTCACATTTCAAGTTCATTAAACATAAAAGTATCACATTTCATATATTCATACAGAAGATGATACGCTACCATTTCTTCACTTACTCTGCAATTAAAATGGAGAGGGAATGGCTATTATGCAAACTAAATTTTACCTTTTCAGAGTACTAAGTTTTCTAATCATTAGCAATTATTTGTTGTAATCCACAATGCTGATTCTGCCCACCATGCTTCGTTCATGAAAGGGCAAGAGTCCTAAGGGATCGTTCTTGGACTGTACAGGCGTGCTATGCCTTTGGAACGGTCATTAACTCACAATGCAAGCCTATATTTGATGAGCTAGCTGGCATTGGGATGCCTGCCTGCACTCTGCCTCATCAAGTACAAAACCATTTGCTTCACTCTCAGGAAGCAGTTCCCTGACCATGAGATATACAGGGACATGAATACTCCAGTTTATTGGGTGGAGATGTTATTTATTTACCCCAAGTTTTCCTGCATTCCTAAATGTATGGAAAACAGCATGAAATGGCTCCTTACAATATCAGTACCAATTTTAATAAGCCTCCTTTCAAATTGGATCCTGGGTCAAGGAATTTTTTTCTAAGCTTTTCCAAAGGCTCTTAGGCCTCTGGTGAGAGACACTGACCCTTCAATCTGATGACAGCTGACTCTTCTCCCTCTAAGCTACAAATTTTTACAGCTTTCACCCTAGAAAAAGTGGCCCCTCACTTTCCTATTTCATAATGATCCCTGCAAGATAAACCATGAACACTTAACTCCTGCAAGGAGCCGCTGGCCACTGCTCAGCTTCAAGTATCAGCCCTTCCAAATGCCATTTGAACCCTCCCCGCTCCCCACAAGTGAGGATCCTGACTCAAACAACTCAAAACTGACAGATACAATCTTTGTTCTTACGAACAGAAACAAGTGGAGAGCCCAGGTGCCCAACAACCTTGAAATCATAAGGCAGTTCAATCAGTCACATAAATAACATTTGTACAGAACCACTCCCCTTGGGGATTTTTCTCATTCCACATCCTTGACATGAAACAATTAAGGCTACCAATACACATCAGGTCAGGGAATTGCCAGTCTCAAAGCAGGGCAAAAGGACTTACCTCGCAGAAGAGGGTGAGCTTGTCATCAGGGAGAAGCCCATTGGCCTCATCCAAGAGAAAATCTCTACGAATGAATTTTTTGAATCCCCAGTCTTTGCCTTGCACAAACCTATAAGCTCGCTGACTCTCTGGAATGAAAAAGAGAATCATATTTAGACCAGCTCAAATCTACAACTTAGCAGTGTATGAAGTTACTGGATGTGTAGGTAGAGAAATATTTACCCATAGCTTTGGTTTCCTCTCCCTTGGCATTCAGGATGGAGAACTTGAACTTTGCCCGAACTTCACTCTTTGGACAGCTGACCAATAACAGGTAAAGTGACAGGTAATCTTTGCTTTCTTCATCTAGCCCTTTTGGGTTTACTCGCAAACACCTGCCCAACACAGAAGCAAATGTGGATCAAAAGAATCCTTATGGCTCTTGAAATCTAGCCTGGAACATCAGAATCCAGAGGAGAAGTGTTTCTGCTGCTGTTGTTGTTAGGGTTTGTTTTTTATAGTCCAAGCCCTTTACTGGGAGATTGATTCAATAGAAACTGGACAACAACTTTTCTATGCCAATTTGGATCAGCTTTTAAAAAATAGACAAAAATAAAAGGGCATCCATATCCCTTACATCTCTGCCATTTCCTTTTATAATTGTCAAATCATTTACCTATCTCAGCTTAAAATATTTAAAAATTTTTCAGACAAGTCTGTTTTCATTCTTCAATCTGAAGAAATAATTTTTAAAGAATCAGAGAGACATTTAGTAACACGGTGGGAGAAAAAAAATGTATTCAGAAGACGTATTCACAATAGTACATAGTCTTTTTTTTTTCCCCCTTGCTTTTCTAAACAGGGTTTCTCTGTGTTAACAGCCCTGGCTGTCCTGAAAATTGCTATGTAGACCAGGCAGGTCTTGAACTCACAGAGAACCGCCTACTTCTGCCTACCTGAGTGCTGGGAATAAAGGCATGTGTCCTTTAATCTTTAAAGATCCATACTCTTTTATAGTTATTTTATTGTATTATGTACGTGTGTGTGTGTGTGTGTGTGTGTGTGTGTGTGTGTGTGTTTTTGAGAGAGAGAGAGAGAGAGAGAGAGAGAGAGAGAGAGAGAGAGAGAGAGAGAGAGAGACATGTCTATCGTCAAAGACACAGGATCCCTCTGGAGCTAGAGCCATTCAATGTGTGTGCTAGGAAGCAAACTCAGATCCTCTTCAAGAGCAGCAAGTATTCTTACCTGCTGAGATACTTCTCTAGCCTCCAGTAATTATATCTTAAGATTTAAAAATAAGAGAGGCATTGTGGGAGAAGCAGAGATAAAAGTAAAACTCCTATTTGACAAGAGAATGTTCTTAGCTTGGCTCCTGAATAAGAGTCGGTGCCAATCTGTTAAGGATGATTCAAAACAGAATTTAGACAGAACTTAATAGGTTCAACTGAGTTAAGTTGTAAATGTCATTAGCTGAAATGCATGTAGTTCAGACACTGCTCTACCATACAGATATATAAGCCACAGGTATCTTCAGGCCTTGCCAGGGTTATGTCACCTTTCTCAAACAGGTGGTTCAATTCAATGTCTCTCTAGGGAGTACAGATGCCAAATATGCAATATGCTCAGAGGTTTAAATATAATACCTAGAATAAACATTTCACTCAGTACTTAGTCTACTGTTTAATGTACAAAATCAGCAAATAGTAAATTAATAAACTCTTCAGTGGGTTATCAGAGATCAAAGTGGTGGTTCAGAAACAAAAATGTTTTGATCTTTGCTGGGGACATATGGTTTCATCCTTAACTGCCTTCTCCTATTCCTCACAATGACAACTGGTTTCAATTACACTCATCCTCATTCCCAGATCATAGTCACCTTGCAATAGATGCTAGTTCAGGTATCACAGACTTAATCCATTCAGTGCATGGATGACATACTCTTGACTGTACAATAAATTCAAAGAAAGCACAAAGACTTGTTGGCATGTGGCAGATATACATATAGTTACTTCAAGCACAGGGAAGCTACACTTAAGACATCTAATAGCATGGAACATGAGCAAGGGAAATGAGGTCTGCAAGTAACAATGTGCCTCCTGGATGAAACTTATCTCCACCCTGCCAGTAACAAAAGCAAAATAAATTTCCTTTACTGCTTAGAAGTAAGCTATGATTGTTAGAGACAGAACTTCATGTGGTGCAGGCTGACCTCATACTCCTTATATAGTAAGGACAACCTTGAACCATTGACCTGCTCTCCTTTTTGAGAAAGTCTCACTAGGTAACCCTGGCAAGCCTGGAACTTGCTATGCAGAGCAGGTTGGCATTGAATTCATAGACCCACTTGCTTCTGCCTCCTGAGTGTAGGGATCACACATAGGTGTGTGCCAGTGTACCCAGTCTAACCTTGAACTCTGTTTGTTTGTTTTATTTTTTTTGAGACAGGGTTTCTCTGTGTGGCCTTGGCTATCCTGAAACTTGCTCTGTAGACTAGGCTGGCCTTGAACTCACATAGACCCATCTGCTCTGCCTCCTGAGTGCTGGGATTAAAGGTATGTGCCGCCGCCACCACCACCACCACCATCTAGTCTAACCTTGAACTCTTGTGAGAGGTAGAGAGACTTTCTCTCTACCTCTGAACTGTGGGATTTAAGGTATCCACCACCATGCCCAGTTTATGAGTTCTGGGGATGGAATCTAAATCTTAGTGTGTGTGCAGGCAATTTAAAAGCCAAGATTTTATGTTAAAAAACTTGTATTTGTTGCTGCATGTGATGGCACACGTCTTTAATCTCAGCACCCAAGAACCAGAGGCAGGTGGACCTTTGTGAGTTAAAGATCAGTCTAGTCTTCTACATGCTGAGTTTCAGGCCAGTCAACACTACTTAATGAGACCATATCTCCAAACAAAAAGAAACCCACAAAAACTAAACTTGTTGCTTTTCTTGAAAAACACAGGAAGTTTGGTGACAGTCAGCCCTTCTCCACATAGTTTAGTTGCTGAGGTGGGTACCTACCAGCCTTTATATACTTATTGCAGTGCCAAGAACTAACCCCAGAAGCTCACACACCCTAGGTGAGCACTTTGCTGCTGAGCTATGTCCCCAGCCTTCTAATATGCTTTAAAATTTTTAATTGCATTTATTAATTTCTTGTGTGTGTGTGTGTGTGTGTGTGTGTGTGTGTGTGTGTGTGTGCGTGTGTCTATGAGTGCCATGGGTCTATTGTGAAGGGCCGGAGGACAACTTGCAGAAATCAGTTCTTTTCCTTCCACTATGGTAACACAGGCCCTATTTATTCTCCCCACCCCCCTTTCCTTTTTCTTTTTAGTTTTTCAAGTCAGGGTTTCTCTGTGTGGCTCTGGCTGTCCTGGAACTCACTCTGTAGACCAGGCTGTCCTCGAACTCACAGAGATCAACCTGCCTCTACAGCCTGAGTGCTGGGAATAAAGGCATGTGCCACCACTGCTCGGCCTATTTATTAATTTATATTACCCTAGACAACTTGAGTTTGCTAAGTTATAATAAAATATTTCAACCACTTATAGTGAGTACCTACTGTTTCTTACACTATTCTAGGCAATAGGGATAAGAAAAGTAAAGTCCCTGCCTGTAAGAATTTATATTCTGTCCATATCCTATTCAAACCAAGCAAAATAGGCAACTTATGGAACAAGTTTACAACTAGAAGTGTTCTTCCTCACCATTTCAGTTTATCATTGGCTCCTGATGAAAAAGTTGAACTTTTTATGACTTCACCCATTTCCTCCCGGCAAAAACTAAAGTTATTGATGGTCCACATGTAGGAGAATTTCACTACCTTGATCTGTTGACAGAAAATTAGGAAGGAATTAAATAAGATGTGGGGAACCTGGAAAAAACAGGCTGAAGGTCAGACAAGCACCCTCCCTTATCCCCACAGGTAGACAGCAGTTCATTAAGCCCCTCATCCACATTAGAAAAATCTCAGTGACCTACTGCTTTTATAATGTTTTCAATTTCTGAAAAGACCGGCTGGAATCGAGAAAAACACACACAGTCAAGAAAAGGATAGCAATAATACAACAAACCATGGACAGGGTAGGAAAAGTCGGAAACCCTGTGGTCCTAACAGAGCCTGTACCTGAGATGCTGCTGGTATTCCTGGAGCTGTAAATCTAACCCTGCTCTGAGCTTTAGAATACACCCCTATCAAGGAGGATGTAAAAAATCTAGACAAAATCTCTGAGTTTGAGGCCAGCCTGGTCTACAAATCAAGTTCAAGGACAGCCAGAGCTGTTCACAGAGAAAGCCTGTCTCAAAAACAAAAATCTAGCCAAAGATTCCCCCTTCAATCACCACAGAAAAGCACTAGCTTTGGGGATTCCGACTCTACATTAGAAAAACAAGAAATGCAAGGCTAACAAGGACCTCATCTTGTGCAATTTTTGCAATTATGCTCCAGAGAAACCAGGAAACTCAAAGTTGAAAAGTGATTGTGTTGCTTTGCCCACTAGTGAAAACATGATCTTACCTGTGTATAGCACCAGCTCTCAGCCACGGGACCACTCGACATTTCTGCCGGAGGTGGAGGACTTGGAACCCTTGACATCGCCAGTTTGAAGGTTAAACTGGGTTTCCAAAGTCAGGGGGCAAAGATTTCTGGTTTTTCTTCACCCTGATAAGAACCGAGAATTAGAACTTATTGTAAGACTTATTAGAGTCTTTCTGATGACTTTAAATGTTAACCTCAATTTTTTTTGTTTTTCGAGACAGGGTTTCTTTGTGTAGTTTTGGAGGCTGTTTGGAACTCACTCAGTAGAGCAGGCTGGCCTTGAACTCAGAGATCTGCCTGCCTCTACCTCTGCCTCCCAAGTACTGGGACTAAAGGAGTGTGCCACCGACACCTGGCTAATCTCAATTTTTATTACTCTTCTCTCATATATTACATCTTGATCTCAGTTTCCCTTCTCTCCACTCCTCTCAGTCTCCCATGCCACCACCACCCCATATTGTCCTACTGGAAACTTTGTGGCTTGCCTGAAATGTTCCATCCTGATTTAAATACTAACTTCAAAGAAGACCATGTAGTCTCCTAGGCAAAATTACATTATTGTCTAGGCATGGAGGCTCACATTTTTATCTCAATACTAAGGAGGCAGAGGGAGGTGGATCTCTGAATTAGAGACCTGTATAGCAAGTTTCAGGCCAGCCAGGGCTACATGAGACCCTGTCAATAAATGAACTAACTAACTAAATAAACAAACAAACAAACAAACAAATAAATTTCTATTTCTCTTCTGCATAATACTCAATATTATCTTTAAAAACTGAGCAGGGTGTCACATACAACTTTCATCCCAGCACTCTAGAAATAAGAGGCTGGTGGACCTCTTGAATTTTAGGCCAACCTAATCTACAAAGCCAGTATCAAGCCAACATGTGTTGCACAGTGAAACAACAGAAACAGGCAAATGTAATCAAAGGGTATATTAAAGCACATCTCCGAAAAGGCTGCTTGACAAACAGTCAACATGGCTAGATTATCTCCTTGCTACCAGAACCCTCCCTTAGAACATGAATGCTCTGCTCTGGTGGAAGATGACCTTGGTACCCTACCTACCCTCCAGTTTTCCTGATCGCCTGTGCTTCACTGCAAACTTAAGAGCAGCCTTCTGTTCAACTCCTCTGCCAGCTGCTTTCTTAAAGGGCAACATTTTTACACCTCTCTTCCATGTGTTTCTTTTTCCACAACATCACATCAAATTTTCACCTGACTTTCTAGATTTTTCTTGCTTTTCCTGCTAACCACTCTTCAACCTCAACCTCTCCCTCTCTCTCTCCTTCACTCCCAGTTCATCTCTCTTGACAAGGCCTCTCTATTATGTGGCTCTGGTTGGCCTAGAACTAATTATGTAAATCAGACTACCTGGAACTCAGAGATCTCCCTTCTGCCTCCGGGGTACTGGTATTATAGGTGTGTGTCACCACTTCTGGCCTTCCTCAATTTCTTTTATTGGATTTTTTTCTTTTACTGTTACTCCCCATGGTTTAATTTTCAATCATTTTCTCAATTTACACTCTTATGGCAACCAATCATTTCAACAGTATCAAATGTCTACCAGCACACAAATATTCTCAAGTCTCTTTAACTTATACCTCTTTTATAGCCCCAGGCCTCTTTCAAATAGCTGTTATACATCTTGATGGGATGTACCACTAATAAATAAAATCCAACTCAAATTATTTTTTAAAATTTAGGTCATGGACCAGTATGATGGCTCAGTAGATAAAGGTGCTTGCCACCAAGCCTGCTGACGTAAATTTAAGCCCTGCAATGCACAAAGTAGAAAGAAATAACTAAATCCTACAAAATGTCAATGGCACATGCATGACATCCCAACAAAATAAATATAATAAATATAATGAAATTATTAAAAATGTAAGGCCTGTATCTTAGCACTTGAAATTCAGAAGCATCAGGTCTCTGTGAGTTTAAGACTAGCTTGGTCTACATAGAGTTCTAGGCCAATTAGAACTAGAGTTCTAGGCCAGTCAGAACTGTTTCTCAAAAACCAAAACAGAACAAAACAAAACAACAATCGAAAGTAAGTCAAGGCCAGTTGGAGGTGTATGCCTTTAATCCCAGCACTCGGGAGGCAGAGGCAGGTGGATCTCTGTGAGTTCAAGGCCAGCTTGGTCTACAAGAGCAGATTCCAAGACAGGTTCTAAAGCTACAGAAAAACCCTGTCTCAGGGGGAAAAAAAGGTCAAAGGATGCAAAGTTGCAGAGATACAGGGTAGACATAGAAACTCTTTCCCACTGTTGGTGACACCCTAAAATGAGAAGTATATCGTCTGTGTAGGAATTTGGTCATATCTAGCAAAGTTTAAAGTACACACACTACAGAACTCAGCACTCCCACTTGAACAGAACACACTGCAACAGGGACTGCCAAGTTAGGAAAGCACAGAATCACCTCTTAAGAAGAATGCTGATCCCGCCCCTAGGCTTCTGATTCAGCAGTTTGGGATGGGCCCAAGAGTGCACTTCTAGCAAGTGATCCTGCCGTGCTACTCCTGGAACCACAGTAACAACCACTGCCCTAGAGAAAGTCTGCACTTATGCACAAAACATGGACTAGAGTGTCAGTGTGACACCACAACAGTGAAAAGCTAGAAACAAACTAAAAGCCCTTTATTAAGAAAGGGGTAAGTAACCTATGTTATTTCCATATAATGGAAAATAAGTTTTAGGATTTAAAATAATAAGTAGATCTGTAACAGTATGGTCCTCAAACACAGTGCCAATGAAAAGAACACGTTTTTCAAAGATAAGTGCAGTCGTTATTTCTACAAATATAAGTACTGGTCCAGATAAAAGCACACTGTTGAAACAACAGGAGGTGGTGGTGGTGGTGGTGGTGGTGGTGGTGGTGGCGGTGGTGGCGGCGGCGGCGGTGGTGGCGGCGGCCGCGCACACCTTTGATCCCAGCACTTGGGAGGCAGAGGCAGGTGGATCTCTGTGAGTTCAAGACCAGCCTGGTCTACAAGAGCTAATTCCAGGACAGCTCCCAAAACCACAGAGAAACCCTATCTCCAAAACCAACCTGCCCCCAAAAGAAACAAAACAAGAATGACAAAAACATGGTAAGTTGTTACCAGTTTCATGGGGAAATGAGATCTGAAAAGAATAGAAGACACTAACTTTGTTTCTCATGTTTTTGTTCTTAAAGATTATTTTTATTTTGTGTATATAGGTGCTTTGCCTGTATATACATATATGCATGCATATGTGCCTAGTGCTCAAGACCTGAAGAGGATATCAGATCCCTTGGAATTAGAGTTACAACAGCTATAAGTTACTATGTGGGTGCTGGAAATTGAACCCAGGTCCTCTGGGAGAGCAGCCAGTGCTCTTAAACAATGAGCCTTCTCTCCAGGCCCTCTGATATTTGCTTTAAAACAAAGGTGATAGGAAGCAAATAAAACAATACAAATCTTAGTTGGAGATAACAGGTGCTGCTTGAGTACCTACTATTCTTTGAACTGTCTGATTTAAATAATTTTTAAAATGATGATATTATGTATGTGTGTTTGTTACATGTGTACATGGACTATGTATATGTGTGGCACATGCTATGGTATGCATGTGGGAGTCAGAGGACAACTCTTTGGAGTTAGTTTTCTCTTCTTCTCTTTACATGGATTTCAGGGATTGAACTCAGTTAATCAGGCTTGTAGAGTAAGCAAGCACGTTGCCTCCTGAACTTTTACACCAACATGGTGCTATCTATCCTCTTAGCCTGGCTACCTGTAAGATCTAAGACAAACTTTTTGACTCATCTTCTAAAATGACATCTACAAGCTTTGTTTTATATGTAATCACAAGTTCTACTCTGTATTACTTTTAGTTCATTAATTTTCTTTGCCTCTTTGCTATAATTCTCTCAGCTATTTATTATAGTATGTGTGTATGTGCATCTGCTCATGCAGTCTCAGGTCAGAAGATATCTTCTATTGCTCCCCCATTTTTTAAAGACAGGATCTCTCCCTGAAACTGGAGCTCAAGATTCAGCTAGGCTAGATGTCCAGTATCCCTAAGCTTCAGGGATCCTCCTGGATCTCTGCCTTCCCAGTGCTGGGATTACAGACATGTACCACCAGTCATGGACTTTCATGAGTGCTGGCAATTAGAACTCAGGCCTTCATGTTTTGGCATGTTTATCACCTGAGATGTCTTCCAAGTATGTTCTTAGTCTGCCTCAAATTCTGGGTAGAGATTGGTACAAATGAATAACAGCAAAATCATTCAGTAGTATCTCAAGTCATAAACATTTGCTTAAACAGTATTATCAGAATTAATAAGATATAACTGTACTTATCCAGAAGAAAAATATTTGTAAGTGTAAATAAATGGTCATAACCCTGCCCTAGAAGCATTTATATACTAAAGCACCACCTGCCATCACAGATGAAGTTAGCCATCTTACACACATGGCATGCTGTTTCAAACTACTGCGTTCAGTGGCTTGTGGAAGTCATAAGACCCAGTCTCACAGGCTTGTTTGTCTAGTAACAAGTTAATCTACCATAGGCAATTTTACAAATCCCAGTTATCACTGCTTCTTACAATGATGTTGCAGATTTCCTACTTCTGGACAGCGCAGCAATGAAGATGTGAATCTTACACGTGAGTTAAGAGCTTAAAACCTGGCTTGTGAGGCATGTTGGAGGCTACACTCGACAATGAGTCATCTCAAAATACTGATCTGAGCTTATTTTGAAGTTCTTTTTTTTTTTTAACCTTCAAATTCATCTAACAATGAACAATTTACAGGGCTAGGGATGTAGCTGAGTGGTAGAATGCTTGCTTAGCCCCAGGTTCAATACCCATTACTTCAACAACTACAAATTTTAAAAGTCTAGCAAGAAGACATGTGTTTTTTCCTAATGACATTCTGTTAATTCCTTAGTTTCTTTCCACTGAGTACTACTTCATTATGACCAGGAATAAAAAATACTATTTTATTGGGATTTGGCAAGTGTGTGTTTTAGCGGCTACTTTAATCTAGCAGTACCATGTTTTTATTTGTGTATTACAATAAAGTGATTTTATTTAAATAATTAAAATGAAAATGTTTTTTAAAAAGAAACGCTATTTTGGTCTTGGCCATTTTTCTCCTTTTTTTTCTTCTTTTTTTTTTTTTTAAATGCCCAACCCAGCACCTAGGAGAACTGGAGACTCAATCTCAGCTCTGAGCAGCTCTAACCAGACAACCTGCTGGGAGGGAAATTGACTGGGATGGCAGAAGTCTAATTAATTTCACTCATAGTGGGCACCATGGGCAAAGTGTTCATCAGCAAAGTAACCTGGTGCTGCATGAACTCTTCCACACTTCATGCCAACTACTGCAGACGCTCAGCAAGAACATCTTGGGAAAGAAGAGATCTATTTGAGGGTCATAGTTTGAGAACGTTCAAAAGAGACAATTAGAACCAAAACATATTGTTCAAGACTTCACACAAGTTAAGACATGATCATCCAAATTCTCTAAGGAGAAAATTATTTCCCCGAGCTTACCAAACTCTAGTGCACTGACAACTCTTGGTTGAAGATGCCTTTATGTACCACCATTTACTCTCCTGCTGACTCTGTAAAATTCTGACTTGTATAGAAAGACCTTCTGGATTACACACACACACAAAAAAAAACCCGCATTTCCGAATATTCCTCTCAATTCTAATACTGGATGCAGTGTTACTAGCTACTGGCAGTCTGATGGGATGCTTCCTAGCACTACTATAAGACCCTGAAATTACTAACCATCTTTTGACAGGGGATTTAAGTCAGTAAAAGATAGGATGTAGGTAAAAGAGAAACATACAAATACTATCATGCAAAAGTAATCTTTGAACTGAGTCTACACAGTTCACCTCTCAGCTGAATCACCTCTTTCTGCCTTCGTATACACTTAAAAACATCCAGGTGCCTGCAGTAGGTTCTAGTTAAACAAAATTTGCATCTGTTCTTTGTATCCATTCCTTTATCATCTTATATAGTACCTAGAAACAAAGGTATTATTCACTCAGTAAAAATACTTTGATTAAAACACTTATCTAGTTACATTTAGTTAATTTTTCTGTTTTGTTGTTCCTTTTTTGACAGATCTCTAAAATAGGCTTTCAAATAACACTGAGTACATCAGACGTGCAATGCAATGAATCAGTAATTAGTTCTTTTGGATAAATGGCAAACATAGGTCCAAACTCTTATCCTAACTCTTATCCTATAACATTAAATCCCAGATCTTGTAAAAATTGGATTTTGGCCAGCCTGAAGTGTATCTTCCTTTTATAAAAGAATTTAAAACTTAAAAAGAAATTGATTGTAATTTCTTCATTTTGGAAACACACATTAAAGTGGGTTAATTAATTTGGGTTAGCCAATAATTATTTGGCTTGCTATATAATCAGAATTATTTCAACATAAAGACAGATTCTATTAATAATAAACAGAAAAGCCAATTGTTTATGTATGGTATGCACTGAGCTAAGCTACAATTCACTAGAAAAGTACAAAACAGACAGCTTGTACAGCTATTTTTTTTAATATTTCATGAGCATTCCTTCATCATTAATCTACTCATCCAGAGAATTAAAAAAATAAATCAATGCACACAGACATATCTCAAACATGCTGCACACATGCTGAGTTAACTTTATATCCACCAGTTTTAAAATGATAGAAATAAGATCATGAAGATACTAAGCTGAACCATGAAACTTTTTTAGCAAATCAAAATAAGTGCTTATTGCCAATTCCATGTGACATCCAGCACAAATGAGCTAGGAATATAGCATGAGCTAGGAACAGAGCTTTCTACCAGAGAACAGTTAAGAATGTTAAAAAAGATCAGGCAGTGGTGGCACACGCCTTTAATCCCAGCACTTGAGAGGCAGAGGCAGGTAGATCTCTGTGAGTTTGAGGCCAGTCAGGTCTACAAAGTTAGTTCCAGGACAGACAAAAAACCAAAACTTAAAAAAAAAAAAAAAAAGCCTACCTCTACCTTTAAAGACTTGTTCGGTTCTATAGAAAGCTCACAATGTCATACCTATTTTAAACTTGAGAGACGTTAACATTTTCCAAACTATAAGATGCCAAAAAAAAAAAACCCCCAAAAAAAACCACTGTTGCACTGTTGATTAAAACACACACACACACACACACACACACACACACCACCCCAAAAACATATAAAAGATTTTGGTATTTTCATTTTCAAAAGGCTAATGTGACCTAAAAGGAGTTTTAGTTTCTTCTGTTATGTGTTCAAGCATATTCAGCCCAGGAGGTAATACTTTTTCATTACCTTAAGGACAGCTATTACAGGTCATATTGACATCTTCTGATGCAATATTAGAATGAGATTTTAATATTTATTATAAGTAAATGCTTTGTAGTTTGGTCTAATCTAATGAAATATTAAATACACTAGGCTTTTTTTTTTTAACATAGAAACATTTCTTAAAATGAAAGGTTGGAGTTTCTTGTCTATCCAGTTCATGTACTGTACAGTCTTACAGGACTACTGCTGTTTTTGTTTTCACCTTAAATAAAATCCTATGTATTTATACAAGCACTTTGTAATATTAAATGGATCTAGGGAGCAAAAAGAAGCAACAACGTCTGGTGTGGCCACGGTGGCCAATGCGATCACAGATCCACCGCAGTTCCTGCTGCTAGAGCTTGAGGACAACTGTATAGGATCAACAATTCCCACTGTGATGAAGGGTGATAAATTGATACATGTCTAAGATTTGATGACTGTCAACATGGTGCTGAAAGATGTCAGAATTTGAAATTATACCACAAGGAAGAAGATCAGATTTTACTAATGGAAATAATGGAACAACGCTGGTTCTTGGAGTAGAAAGTAGAAGGGTCTGAAGTATAAATTGATTTCCTTGACCTATACTAGATTCTCCCCCCCCCCCATTTTTGGTTTGTTTTTGTTTTTTGAGACAGAGTTTTTCTTTGTAGCTTTGGAACCTGTCCTGGAACTCACTCTATAGATCAGGCTGGCCTCGAACTCACAGAGATCTACCTGCCTCTACCCCTTGAGTGCTATTATAAGGGTAAGGTGCCACCACCTCCCAGCTAGATTCTAGTTTCTTTAAACAAGAGGACCTGAGGAGGACCTGAGTTCAGATCCCCAACACCCTCATAAAAAGCACACACGCATAATCCCAATGTTGGGAAAGCAGAGCAAGTGGATCTCTAGAGCCTATTGGATAGCTAGTCTTACCAAGTTGGTGAGCTCCAGGTTCAGTGAAAGATCCTATTTAAAAAATAATAATAAGGTGGAGGACAACAGAGAAAGAAACCTGAGGCCTACCTGCCTGCCTACACACACACACACACACACACACACACACACACACACACCTTTAATAATACATTTTTAATCCAAATGAGACAAGACACAAATTCTTGGGTGGTTTATGATGTTCTGAGTAAAATCAGCTTTCTTGCCCTGACCGGACCACCATGGCCTCTCTGCCTCATAATAATGCCTACATTTCTTTTTAACCCGTGAGCCTTATTTCTGTCGGCACAAATCACCACTGAGCACATGAACTTCTTCTTCAGCCTGGAGAGCTTTCTTTCCTCACGTTCTCCCACTATGGGGCAGGGGTTAAGATAGGGTCTCACTCTGTAGCTAAGGCTGGTCTTCATCTCACTGCAATCTTCCTGCAATAGCCTTGCAACTGCTAGGATTACAAGCATGATGCACAGTACCTGGCTCCATCAGGTCTTTCTAGCTGACTCCCTCCTGTCACGTAGGTATCCTATAAAAAAGCTCTTCCCTGAACAACCTAATCAGGGGTAGCCCTCACTTTCAGCCTGCTTCTTCCACATTACCTCATTTTTTCCTTTATTGTCACTAAAGTTACCTTGCTTCTGTTTCCACACCTATCTAGTCTTCCCCACAAGAATTTATGTTCAATGAGAAAATACTATCTCCCTGTGTCTCCAGTAATAACACGACAGGCATTCAATAAATATCTGTTCCATGATCCTGTTGTTGAGCAGCTAGGCTCTTTGGGATATCTGTTTCCTAAGTGTGCCCTACTTACTAAGTTAAACTGTATGAACCACTGAGTAAATGTAGATATACAAATTCTGGCATACTTTTTTTGTGTGTATATCCATGTGTGGTATGCATCCATGTGTACATATGGGCTCACACGTGAGTGTGTGTGTGTGTGTGTGTGTGTGTGTGTGTGTGTGTGTGTAAGTGAACCTACACTTATGTGAGCATGTATGAAGGCCAAACCTGATGGTGAACACCTTCCATCACTCCTCCTTTTATTTACTAAGGCAGGTTCTCTCACTGAATCCAGAAGCTTGCCAATTCTACCTAGTCTAATGAGCCATCTTGTCCCTGGATCCCATTTCTGTGTGCTGGGATTACAGGTGGCTACCACCTGCCTGGCAGGCACTCCATCCAACCTCTCTTGTTTCTCAAGCATACCTTAAAAAAAAAAATCAAAAACTAAAATCTTCATTCATGCTGGGCAGTGGTGGTGCATGTCTTTAATCCCAGCACTCGGGAGACAGAGGCAGGAGGATCTCTGTGAGTTTGAGATCAGCCTGGTCCACAGAGTGAGTTCCAGGACAAACAAGACTACACTAAGAAACTGCCTCAAAAAACAAAACAAAACAAAACAAAACAAACAAACAAAAAAACCAAAACAGAAAAAACTTATCTTAGTCATAAACTATTTATTAAATACATCTTAAAACTATAGTCAAAATTCTTTTGCTGGTCTCAGAAAATAGGAGAAAAGAGAGTCTGCAGGGATCTGGGAGAATCCCTGACTCTACAAGATGATACAGAGAGAAGCACACTTCCCAGAACAATTTCTCTCAGAGAAAGTAACATTAACAGGTGCAGGCCTTTAATCCCAGCATCAGGAGGCAGAGACAGGTGGGAATCTGTGAGTTTGAGGGCAGCCTGGTCTACAGAGAGAGAGACCCCCCCCACACACACACATTCTCTCCCCCCCCTCACCAAAACCACCCCCCCAAGCCACAAATAAAGTAGCATTACAGTAACTGTCAGGCAGCCAGTCTAAATTTGCAAGTTACTTCAATTGAAATTCTATATAATAAAATTCCAATAAAACAATCAAATTGAGGCAAATAATTAGCATTTACTTAGATTCAATCTATAATTTGATTGTATCTATTTGATACAACCTGATTACCTTAAAACTGACATAAAGAAAAAAAGATAATCCCTGCACTCAGGAGGTAGAGGCAGGTGGATCTTTGTGAGTTCAAGGTCAGCCTGGTCTACAGAGAGAGTTCCAGGACAGGCCCCAAAGCTTCACAAAGAAAGCTTGTCTCAGAAAAGAAAAAAAAAAAAAAAAAAAAAAAAGAAAGAAAGAAGAAAAAACAAAACAAAGAAAAACACCAAAAAACAAAATAAACAACAAGATAAACATGTACAATGGTGACACACCCACGGCTAGACACTTAACTAAGTTTTTCTAAAGTTATTTTTTTTTTCAAACTATTGTATATGTGGGGAACTCTGAAACAAAGATAACATTAATGTACAAGACTTCCCCAGGCTACAGACATGTCTTAGGCAAGTAAAGATTCTGAGACAACTGTGAGGATTTGAATGTTTGCAACTAAAAAGCTACTCTTCCTTCTTCTCCAGTACCAAATAGACTGAGAAGGCTCATGCATACAAAGTTAAACTGGCAACAAACAAGAATGCATATGAAAGACTATCAAGTCTTTCCCAAAAATGCAATAGGTTAACAGTAGAATGTGCCTACTCATTCCCAAGCTTCAGGGTATGCTGGGAGTTTACAGCGTTACTGCCTTCTTTAGAAGGCAGTAAGTTATAAATAACCACAAACTGTCCTTGTCCCTAAGGAGATCTAGCAGCCAGCTCAAAGGCTAAAATATGGAACAATTTTCACTTTAGATATACAACTTTTCCAGATAGCCAAAAATAAAAAAGCAAAAAAATAAATAAAAATTGTTTGCCAATTTAAGGGTCTGGAAGGAATTTCCTTCCCCTCAAATCTACTCCACTTTAAGAGTTACTGGTACAGATAACCTGGCATCATCCTCTACCCTCAAAATAACACCGGGAGAAGACAACACATCTACACTCCAAACTCCGAAGCTTGCCCTGGAGAGGAGATTCTATTCAACTACTCTGGAGGACTGAAAAACTTCAGACACTAGAAAGACGTTTGGAGTTCTGTTTTGTTTTTTAATGTAGGCAAAAATAGCTATGAAACAAAATACATGCAAATAACAGCATATGAGAAAAAGTTCCACCTTCACTTGGATGGGGGAATCCAGAAAAATACAACATGTCCGAAACAAGCATAGGTTTCACAAGGCTTGGGCTAAAACCAGCAGGTGAAATGCTGCTTTTGTTAACTACAGAACTCCTGCTAGGAAACAAAACTCCACCAGCTGCTTAAAAAACAAAACAAAACAAACAAAAAACCCAGCACATAGGGCTCTTCAGAATAAGCTCTCCACACACATTACTTTCAAATTCATCACTTGGGAGATGTCTAAAATGGACCAACATAAATTCAAATTAAAAAACAAAATTGCTCATAAAGGAGCTGTTTCACTTTAAAGTGGACTTTTTCTATGACTCTATTTTCATAAATAAATTAAAATCATGCGTCACTTCCAATGAACGGCATGAGCAAAACCTTCCAAGACCACAATGAGCAAACTTGGTAAAGGTAAAGATTTTAACATCTCCCACATGTCAAAGATTTCTCTTCTGAAAAGTAATCAAAAAAAAATATTTTTTAATAAATAGGAGAAAGTAGTAAGAAAACAAAGAAAATTCTATGGTTAAGTAGACTCTAGTACTAGTTATACTCCCAAAGCTCATCACATATGTGCCCCCTCCCTCTACACATACACAAAATAAACAAAATGTGAGAAAAAAAAAGCATAGATTATTGTATAAAGTTTGATTTTTTGAGACAGGGTTTCTCTGTGTAGCTTTGCAGACCAGGCTGGCCTCGAACTCACAGAGATCCACCTGCTTCTACCTCCTGAGTGCTGGTATTAAAGGCATGAGCCACCACACCACCGCCCAGCTGTATAAAGTTTTTATAGGCATAGTTGAATGAAGAATGGGAAGATCATAATTTCAAGTCTAAAATAAGTTTGGGGGTTTTGATATTTCTAACAAAAATTTTGCATTTATTTAGTTAGTGTTCATGAGGGTGCATGAACAGCAGGGCTCCTGTATGAAGGCACAGGGCAAACTGTGGGAGTTGGTTCTCTCCTTCTACCATGCATGTTTCTAAGGAGCCAACTCTTTTGGATCATCAGGCTTGGGGACAAGTGCCTTTACCCACTAGCCATCTAGCTAGCTGACCTAAAACTTTATACACAAGTAAACAAGCTAAAGAGATAGCTCAGCAATTGAGAGTCATACTGCTCTTAGAGAAGACCCAAGTTTGGCTCCCAGCACCCATCTCAGGCCTCACAACCTCCTATAATTCTGGCTCCAGAGGGGAATCCAAGCATCTGACTTCCACAGGCTTCTGCACTTACATTTACATACTCATACACAGACACACACACCTACACATAGTTAATACTTAAAAAAAAAATCTTTCAATCATAAATAGATGAAAGGTTAGATCTAATACTATGTATGTGTGTCCAGCATGCAAGGAATTAAAAAGCTGAAATCATTTTATTTAACAAAAAGAGCTGCCTATTATAATCCATAGTGTCTGCTGGCCTTATAAGAAGAAACTATTTAAAATATTTATTGCTACTAAAAATTGACCAGGTAGGGGGTCCAAGGAATGATCATAAAAGAGTTAGAATCAGTATTGCGATATACAGTGAAGAGTAAATTCATTAACTTGTAAACAGAAAAGCCTCACCTGCTCCAGGGCATTTACCAGCTACAAAAGCAACCCATTATGTTCCCCATTAACCACTACAACCTATCAGGGAACTCAATTTTCCTCAGAAATACTTTTTGAAAGGAAAAGCCTTACCCCTTCCAACAAGACAAGGAAGTACTCTACCACAGAGCTACCTGCCCAGCCCTTCCGTCCCTCCCTCCATCTTTTCTCCCCCCCCCCCCCCCCGCACTCTGTGATCTCTTTTAGGGTCTTCACTGAACACATCTCCTGATTAAATGAAGCAAGGTGCCTTATCTAGAAACTAAACACAGAAAATTAATTCCTTCTGAAAAATAACCAAATTCATACAGGCAGTTGGGGGCACACATTTTTAATCCTAGCAGGCAGGGGGATCTATGTAAGTTTGAGGTCAGCCTGGTCTACAAAATCAGTTCCAGGATAGGCAGAGCTGTTACACAGAGAAACCCTTCCTCAAAAAACTAAACAAGCAAAAACAACCAAGTTCTGGCATGGGCATGGAGTGTAGTTGGTGGAGTTCCTGCCTAGAATACAGGAAATCCTGGGTTTGATTTCCAGCACCACATAAACTGGGCATAATAATATCACATGTCTGTGATCTCCACATTTGGGAAGTGGCAGGAGAAAAAACAAGTGTTCAAAAGGTCATCCTCAGTCACACAGTCTGAGGGCAAAAATAAGTGAGATTCTATATTGGTGTGTGCGTTGGGGATGAGGGAGGGCAGAGAGAAGGGAGAGGGAGACAGAGATAGAGGGAGCATTCACATGGAGATGGTTCTTTGGGTAAAGTGTTGTCAGAGACAGACTGGAAACCCCAGCACTTGGAGGTAGATAGAGTCTTGGGAGCTTAATGGGCAACCAGTCTAGCTAGGCAATGAATGTTAAGGACTGAAATAAACTCAACAGAGCAAAGGAAAACAAGAAAGTTCTCAGTCTCCAGTGTGCATTCCAAATTCTTGAATCAAGGGGAAAGTAAAAACACATCGGCAGACAAAACAAGAAAGTTGAACAGGATGTCTATCTCAAGAGAATGTCCTTAGTTCCTGATGACCTTTGTCTGAAAAGATTAAAATGCAGTAACACCATTTGCCCAGTAAGACTCTGTAAAAGTATACATAGAGGTTTGAGGCATAAATCAGAGCACAGAGTAAACACTTGAAGAGAGCCATTTTGGTAGCAAGATTTTAAGTCAACATTAAACAACTAAGTTGTAAGGTAAAAAGCTCAAAATTCAAACTCCTTTTACAGACCAAAAAGGCACCACAATGCTTACAGCTTTTTGCTTTATAAACTGTAATCCTAACCCTCAAAGGAGCTCTTCTTACTCTGTTTCCATATCATGTATTATCAACCCTTGATTAAAAATTTAAACCCAGCTGGAACTGCTGGTGTACTCCTATAATCTAACATTTGAGAGGACTGAGGCAAAAGGATGATGAGTTTGAGGCCAGCTTGTGCTATATAGATCACTACTGTTTCTCAATCAATCAATAAATCAATCAATCAATCAATCAAAAAGCACCCATCATTAGTATGTATAATCTTTTCCTAGTATATATATTAGTTACCAAAAAAGATATGACTAAAAGATTCTAGTTTATTCCCAGTAGGGATATTTAGAATAAAACTTTATTAGAGTCACTCACAAAAATGTTTTTTTTTGGGTTGGGCTAGGGAGATAGCTCAGTTGATAAAACACTTACCTTGTAATAACAAGGACCTGAGTTCAAGCCCCATAATCCACATAAAGTATAGTGGCACTTACTTGTAAACCAGAGAGACAAGGGATCCCTGGGACTCACTGGCTAGCCAGTCTATCCTAATTGATAACTCCAGGCCAATAAGACACCCTTGTCTCAAAGGAGGTGGATACTGTTGCTGAGGATGACAGACTACACTCCACATGCACACTCATATACGCATCCATAGACATACACACACAAGTGCATACACATTAAAATCACACATGTTTTCCTTGTATGACTTCAACTTTACCTTCAATATGCATTAAAAATCGAATAGTAGACTGCACTAAAGAGGTACATTTTTCAATCACAATACATTTTCTGTCTATCTCATTATGCTTTACCCCTTCCTAATTAAACTGTATAAATAAAACTACATAAAACTCACCAAGTCAAATCAGTAGGAAAACTCTAATTTGTCTTGTCTAGCAGGAAATCTCTGTTGGAAATAGAGATGATGAGTCAGCTTAACTAGATTCTGAGTCTCATATACATTTTACTTTGGTTGTTCTCAAAAGGGAAAAGTTCACAAAAATCAGGTGATACATTTGTAAAGAAATGACTGATAAAGGGACTTACTAGACAAATTATTCTAACATTCTAGCCTAAATGATCTACTTTGTATTCAGCTCTCAAAAAGGGTATACTTGAAAGTTAGAAGACCAGGTGGTTCTAATACTCTTGCATATAAGCTAAAAGAAATATCATTTCCCCATGTCAATATTGTTGAGAAAAAAATTACTATAAAGTATAATTTTATTAAAAGTGCTGTGTAGCTAAATTACATCAAAGCAAGAAACACTTAAAATCATTTATCCTGTGGTTTTAGAAAATAGTGGGAGTCCAAAAAAGACCCAAGTTATTAATACTGATTATGCAAGGGAGAAAAGGGGGTTTGTATTGAAGATCAGTGAGGTTATCTTGGATGCTATCTACAGCACAACTGTTTAATAATCTATCACATATCCTACAAAGGGAATTGGGCTTGTAGGAACAGAACCTAGGCAAAAACAGATACAACAGAACCTATTTTTCTTTAATGGGGGGAAAATGAGGCACTATATAAATCACTGCTTAGCCTTCAAATTTCTCAAATGTGTACATATGAACTTTAACACACTGATTCAAACTGATTTTCCTTAGACTGTAGTAATTTTGGTAAAACCAAACGTGGTTACTATTAGTAACAGAAATAACCATCACCCTAAACAAGACACACTAAGCAGGATGCTAAAGCAGGACATCTTTAATCAAAGACCAAAAAATATAACTTAGAAAAATCCCACAAAGTTCTATCAAGGAGCAGCAGTCAGCTCAAATCCATTCAACAAATATCTGGTGAGCACCACTGTACAGATATTATTTGAAATGGAGGTGCGAAAGGGACACAGTTCTGGATACCTTGAAGGCAGGAAGATAACTGCCAACTGCCTTAACGTGTTAACTTCCAGGCAGAAGATATCCAACTTTTTGAAATGAAAACTCTCTGAGTATATGTGAATTTTTTTTTTTTTTTTTTTTTTTTTTTTTTGAGACAGGGTTTCTCTGTGTAGCTTTGGAGGCTGTCCTGGAAGTTGCTCTGTAGACCAGGCTGACCTTGAACTCACAGAGATCCACCTGCCTCTGCCTTCCAAGTGCTGGGATTAAAGGTGTGTGCCATCACCTTCTGGCTTTTTACTATGTAGCGCTGGCAAACTGAGATTAAAGGAATGAGCCACCACATGAAGCTTATTCGTGTGATTCTTTTCTCACTTTTTCTTAAGTTTCTAGATTTTTGTCTTCAACTAATTTTCCAGAATTAGCATTTTTAGGCCACATTCACTGGAAAAGGTTAAAGTAACACTACAGTGTATAGATGATACCTCCCCTCTACTGTTTAACAGTAAACAAAAGGTCTCCTACAGAACACACCTTTGACTTTGCTTTTTCCAAAGATAATTCAGGATTGAGAACTCTATAATAAGCAGGGTCAAGTCACCCAAGAATCCTTACAGATCAATATCCTATCATATTACCTGAAATTTAATTTTAAAATATAAGACCTGTATTTCAGGAGTTTCCTCTATTGACATGTTGAAATTTAATGTGTGTGACTATTCTCTAGGAGCCATCACTTAACACTCTGATTACATGAGAGACAAAGCTTCTGAAAAGACCAAGATCAGGACATCTGTATTTCCTTTTGCTTTGTGGAATGTCACAGCAGTCGAGGGAACTTCCAGTCACCCCATCTCACTCTGAGAAAAAGCCACAGTCTCTACAATGGTGCAAAGGGGCCTGCAAAAGCGGCCGGCACTCTATTACCTCTCTGACCTCATCTCCTAAGCGCACTGTGCTCCAGTCATGCCACTTCCTTTGCTGTAGTTCCTCACAGCCCAGGCTCATGCCTGTCTAGGGGCTTTGTGCTTGCAGCTTGCTGTGTAGGTAATGTTCTCCAGTCCCCGAGAGATTATCAGGGCACACACCCCGCTATTGCTGATTCCTTAATTGTCACCATCTCTGTGAGAGCTTTCCCTGACACCCTTATAATGCAATCCTCTCTGCCAGCCAGTCTTACTCCTGCCTCATTATTTTTTCTATACTAGATAAAGTCATCTAGCATACTATATATTTTTTTTTACAATCTGTTTCCTGTAACTGAAAAATAAGCTGTACAAAGGTAGATTTATGTGTTTTGTTGCTGCACCTAGACAGTGTCTGGCACATGGAAGGCCAGAAATAAACCTATTTAATAAATGACTGAATTAAACTTTCCTTCCTTTAACATTTTCACAGTAATTCTATACATGCCTGTGGTGGCACATGCCTTTTACCCAGCACATGGAAACAAGGCTTGAGGATAAGTTTGAGGTCAGTAAAAGTCACAGACTAAAGCTCCAGTCCAGCTTGGAATACATACAGTACCCTTTTTCAAAACATACAAAATATTTGCCTCTATAAATTAGCAATTTATAGAGGGTCAGGGTTTCTCCGTGTAGCTCTGGATGTTCTGGAACTCACTCTGTACACCAGGCTGGCCTTGAACTCAGGAGGCAGAGGCAGGCGGAACTGAGAGTTCGAGGTCAGGCTGGTCTACAGAGTGAGCTCCAGGACAGGCTCCAAAGCAACACAGAGAAACCCTGCTTTGAAAAAGGAACAAAACAATGATAAGAAAAATGTATGTGCTACCAGTGGTGGTTCATGCTTTTGATCCCAGCACTTGGGAGACAGAGGCAGGTGGGTGGATTTCTGTGAACTCATGGCCAGCCTGGTCTACATAGCATTCCAGGTGAGCCAGGGCTAAATAGTGACACTGTCTCAAAAAGCCAAAAAGAAAAGAAAGAACAATTCCTTTTGTGATTTTTAAAATTATTTATTTTTATTTTATATGCATTGGTGTTTTACATGTATGTCTGTGTGAGGGTGTCAGATCTTAGAGTTACAGTTGTGAGCTGTCATGTGGGTGCTGGGAATTGAACCTGGGTCCTCTGGGAGGACAGCTAGTACTCTTAACCACTAAGCCATCTATCTCTCCAGCCCCTAAGTACTATTTTTTTGAAGATTTACTTTATATTCACAAAGTTTTTTTGCCTATATGTATGTGTGCTGTGTGTGATGCGTCTGCCAGAGACCAGAAGAGAGCACTGAATCACCTGGGTCTGGAGTTAACAGACAATTATGAGCTACTATTTGGGGCTGGGAACTGAAACCTAGGTCTTCTGTAAAGGCAATTTCTTCAACACCAAGAAAAAGCACCCCTCTGCATTTATGTGTGTATTTTATTGTGTGATCATGCATATGACAGTGGATGTGTGGAGAGGACAATAGCAGGAGCAGATTCTATCCTTCTACCGTGTGGGTCCCAGGTCATCAGGCTTGGCAGCACACACCTTTGCCACCCACTGCTTATTGGCCTTGAGAAGAAAAGTTTTTATATTATATTCTGATTGCCACAAAATGAAAGATGTTGTTATGTATCCAGATGAAACAGACCAAGAGGATGACTATAGTTAAAAAATATATTTTTTGACAAAAAAGAGATTCACACCAATTTCTAGAAGAGAAAGAAAACTCCATTGCATTAGTGGTTTGTTTGTTTGGTTTTTTGAGATAGAGTTGTTCTGTGTAGCCCTGTTTATCCTATCCTGGCACTCTTTCACTCTCTCTGTAGACCAGGCTGGCCTTGAACTCACAAAGGTCTGCCTACCTCCAGAGTGCTGGGATTAAAGTTGTGCAACCACCCCACCCAGAAAGAAAAAAACAATATTTTTTAAAGATTTATTTTATGTATATGCATGTTTTGCCTGCATGTATGTATATGCCCCATAGGCATGCTTGGTGCCTATGGCAGTCAGAGAAAGCATCAGATTCCCTATATAACTGGAGTTATATAGGTGGTTACAAACTACCATATAGATGCTGGAATCCAAACCTGAGTCATCTGCAAAAGCAGCAAGCACTCTTAACTGCTGAACTATCTCTCTAGCCCTTAAAATTTTTTATTTTGAGACAAGGTCTTGCTAATTCTTACAGGCTGGCCTTGAACTTACACTGTAGCCCAGACTGGTCTTGAACTCATCACTTGGCTAGTGTTAGTGTTCTAAAGAAAGATTTAAGATAAGAACATGTCTGTGCACTGGTGAGACAGCTCAGTGGTCAAAAGCAAGTAATGTTCTTGCAGAAGACTCAGGTTTGTTTTCCAGCACCCACATTAGACAGCTCACTCGAGCCTGTAACTCCTGCTTCAGGGGAACCTGATGACTCTGGACTCCAAACTACTCACAGATTTAACTACATTTAAGCAACCGAACAAACAACATACCTTTGCAACATAAAGTGGAAAATGTGGAGCTGATGTGACAAAGAATAGGCTACCAATTTCATTCCAACTCCATGATTACCAAGGCACAAGGAAGAATATTCACTAAATATTAGTAAATGACATGAGACACACACACACACACACACACATATTTTTTTGGCATATAGAAAGCATTTGTTATTTTGCTTTTTTAGTTTTTTTCCCCCCCTTTTTTTGACAGGGTATAGCTGTTTAGCCCAGGCTTATCTAAAACTCTCCACTCTCCTCCAGCATTCCAAGTGCTGGGATTACAGGCTGGCAGCAAGACTCACTGCATTTGCACTTTTGACGAAATACTTCATCCACATAAAAGTGAGAATATGCCCGGATCTAAGGTACTTTCCTGGTACTTATGACTTGAACCACACCCTAAGATGAGAACACATCCGAAAGGACACAGACATCTCAGACTCAGTTTTATTTACGTGGTTTCCAATTCAAGGTCATACTGGTTGTTTAAAAAATATTCAGTATATGAATTTTTCCAAAATTCTTAAAGATAGTTCATATATTCATGAGATGGGTTGCTGCCCAAACTAGTTATTACAGGAAGTCCCACTTGACACTTGCAACAGGCAGTGTATGTTATTAGAGCAGAGTAACAGTTTTCATTGTAACACTTCCAGATTCCAAGTGCTGAAACCTCTGAATAGGACTTGGGTTTAAAGGGGAAAAAACATGCTGGGTGCAAATTAAAAATATACTCAACCTCTCAAAAATAAAACACAGCAAAGTAAAGACCACAAATAAAAATTTTAAAGTGATTATCATTAGTCACTAAAATATATGATCCCTATGACAAAATTTATATAAAATAATTCTAAACTAATACCAATGTAAAAAAGTATCTTAAAAATGCTACCCTTGGGCTGGGTGGTGGTGACACAAGCCTTTAATCCCTGCATTGGGTGGGGTTGGGGGGGGGCAGGCAGTTCTCTGTGAGTTTGAGGCCAACCTGGTCTACAGAGCTACACAGAGAAACCCTGCCTGGAAAAACCAAAAAAAAAAAAAAAAAGCTACCCTTGTCTGTAGCACATATAGTCATTAAATTTGAGGGAGGCAGAGGAATGAGGAAAACCTTCCATAATTCAGAATATTGGTCCTCTTTTACTAGAGTGAGGCTCTGAAATTTTCTTTACTATAGATTCATCTCTAAAAATCTGATAACATGATAGCATTGTGTTGTTTTGGTTTGGTTTTTTGTTTTGGAGGCAGGGTTTCTCTGTGTAGCTTTGTAGTCCAGGCTGGTCTTGAACTCACTGAGATCCACCCGCCTTTGCCTCCCAAGTGCTGGCATTAAAGGTGTGCCACCACCCAGCTGGCTTACAACTCTGTATAATTCCAATTAGTTCCAGGGGATCTGATACTTTCATACAGACAACATGCAGGCAAAATACCAATGCACATAAAATAAAACTTTAAAAAAGATTTAAAAGACAATAAAACATAAAATATTAAAATGCAAAGCTATCATTATTAAATTCTACACAGGCTCCATAGGAAAGAAATTTTTCAGCACTTTTCACACCAGTAAAAAAAAGAGAAGCATTAAAATTATATAAAGGTTTTCTTCATTCCTCTTCCTCATTCAAATAACGACTATAAGGTATTAGAGTAAGTAGGAAATTCAAATGAAATTTTAGATAGTAATCAAACAAATTCAAACCACTGAAGGAAAAAAGCAGCGCATGCACACACACACACACACACACACACACACACACCACGCAGATACTTATATTCTTTTCTGTTTTTGTCTGTAATGGCAAATTAAAAAGCCATCAACAGAGTAGTGGTACTATCAAATAAAAATAGTATTGTTAGAACATGAAGCCTAGGGACAGGTATGGTGGTACATGTTTTTAATTCTAGAGCTCAGGAGGTAGAAGTAGGCAGATTTCTGTCAGTTCAACGCCAACCTGGTCTACATAGTGGGTTTCAGACCAGCCAAAGCCACATAGTGAGACCCTGTCTCAAAAACAAAACAAACAAATTATGAATGGCTGAGAATATATGTAGCAACATGGTTAGAGGTCAGAAAATAATAAATGAAAAGCTGATTGCTGTAGGATCTTCAGTTAGTGTGGTGGTGCACACCTTTAGTCCTAGCACTTGAGAGGCAGAAGCAAAAGTATCTCTTTGAATTTGAGGCCAGAATGATCAACATAGATAGTTCCAGGACAGCCAGAACTACACAGAGAGACCCTGTCTAGAAAAAAGAAAAAGAATCTTCATATATGTACAGTATGCATATGTAAGTACTTAGAAATCCATATAAAATTTACTATATAAAAACTGAACACATAAGCAATACATTTTCTTACATTCTCTATGGAGCAAGGATGGAAAAACTAACGACTTCTTTAAGTGATAGTATTTTTCACAATCTCTCTTTATTTGGCTTTGTAAAAAACTTTGATCAAGCCAGGAATTGGTGGCACACATCTTTAGTTCCAGCACTTGGGAGGCAGAGGCAGGTAGATCTCTGTGAGTTTGAAAGACAGCCTGACCTAACAGAGCTAGTTCCAGGACAGGCTCCAAAGCAATACAGAGAAACCCTGTCTCAAAAACCAAAAAACAAAAAAGATTAAAATTTAGGGGAAATGGAGAATTAGAAAAGGTAAAAGAGTAATCTTTTAAATAAACAATAATGTAGTCTGAATGAAGTCAAACCCAAAACCCAATGCATCTAACCAGATCTCATTTGTGAAAACTTGTTAGCAAATTACCTTCCCTGTGATTGATTGATGAAATAATATAGCATTACGACTTAAGCAAAAAGGAGAAAGGCACTGACTTCACACACTCACACACTTTAGTAAGCTTACAGAAGTATTCTCACAGAACCCAACAAGCCCTTATAAAGGCTTTGGTCCTAGTAGGGAATGTTTTCCATAGTGCACCTCCTCATCCTTCTCTACCATGCCACTCTCAAAAACGACCCTTCCTCCCTCTGAAGACCAATCCCTCCTAATGACCTCAGATTTTAGTGTGTGAGAACTCAAAGGGAGAGGACTTCTTTAAAATATTTTAAGTGTTTTTTCTTTCTAATATTTCTCCTTCCTTAACTTTTTCTGTGTGTTTGTTCTCAGGCATATTTGTACTTATCACTTCTTGAAGGAAAATACAATTCCAAATAAATTTCCACTTCATAGCCCAAATATAAAATAAAGGCAGAAAAGGGGTGAAAGTAAGAAAAAAACAAAGCAAACAAACAAAACAACAAGAAGAAACTAACCTTATGTTATTGTCTTAGAAATACAGTTCTAATATTTCAAGTAAGGGAGTGAAATCAAAGTTACTCATACATCATAAACCTTCCATTAATTTGGAGTCACTTGAATAGGTCTGTACAACTGAACACTACAGAAATCTATAACTTCAAAATTCAGAGCTGTGATACAATCTATGTATCCCTACCTCATCCTCCTGGTCTTCCCTCCAAGGCTTCTCAAGGACCTGTTTAGCTCAGTGTTTTGGGCTATATAAGGACTCCTTCAAAAGCAGACATGCATTCAGCGCTAAGTGGCTTCAGTTGTTTTCAAAGCACTCTGACATTCATGATCTTATTTGGGATTTTTACCAACTTAGTGAAGCATGCAGAATAAGCATTTTACAAACAAGGAAATAAGCTTCCCAGCTGGCCAGGTCACATGGTTATTAAGGAGCTTAAGTTAGACTACAAGCCTTTTAACTACTAATATAATAGTCTTAATTCTTTGACTTCCTGATTCTTACATAAGGTTATAAGTAAGAACACAAGATATATATTTTTTATTCAACATGTAGAAAACTGGGGAAATATCTCACAGAAAGGATGTTTATATAATCTAGCTTGCAATTTAATTTGTTTTGATTAATTTTCTTTTCTAGCTAGGATGGATCTTATGAGCACAGGCTGGTTTCAAAGTCACTATGTAGCCAAGGATGGCTCTGTAGCTCTGTAACTCTGATTCTTCTGACTTGGCCTCCTCAGCACTGGAATGTGCCATTGTGCTTGGCTCAATCTCATTTTTAACTGACAACTCTGCAGAAACGGTCTTAGGTTCTAATGAATTTTGAACATCACACACACACACACACACACACACACACACACACACACACACACACACACACACACACTGTTTGTTTTGGTTTTTCAAAACAGGGGTTCTTTGTAGCCTTGGCTGTCTTGGAACTCACAGAGATCCACCTGCCTCTGCTTCCCAAATGCTAGGATTAAAGGCATGTGTCACCATCACCTGGCATCTGATCATCATTATTAATGGAGACATCAGCAAACCATTGATTGGGTTCATACCTTTCTCTAAGACTGGGTGGGGGAACAGATACTATGTGCCTAATTCTTCCAGGATGACTTTCCACACATTAATAATTCATCCATCAGTTCTTTAAAATAAACTGTTTACTATTGCAACCTGTCAGAATAATATTCTGTTTCCAAGAAGTCAGTGCTTATTCTTTTAAAGACCTCTACTGCTCCTTTGCCACAAGTCACAGAATTAAAAAGCAGACTTTCTACAGTTCTTTAATTACATTTGTGGTGTCTAGCACAGCTACAACATTAGCTGCCACTATGTTCAACGCAGTTGCTCAGGCCAAACCAATGTGTTTGCGTATCCTACCCACTATCAAGTCAAACCAGGCTCCTTTTCTCCCTATTCACTATGTCCAAAAGTCACAGTGTTCTTTCCCCTGAACAGTGTTACCTAGCTCCTAACTCATCTCCTGGTAGCTACGGTAAACTTTTTAAAAATGCTAATCAGATCATGCCACTTTTCCTCTTAACCAAACTTAAAATAAAATTCAGCCTCTATAACAGACCCTATAGGATCCTTAAGTATGGGATCCAGCTCATTAATTAATGGCTTATCCTTCTTCCCTGTCTTTTGACTCCAAACACACTGGCTTCAATAAACAAGTCAAACTTGTTTCCATCTCAGGCCTTTGACTCTTCCTTGTGGAGAAGTTCCTTAAAGATCATTTACATTGCTAGCTCCTTTTTGTTGTTTTGTCTTTTAAGACAGGTTCTTACTATATAGCCCTGGATGGCCTGGAAGTCTATGTTGACTATGCTTTCCTATTTAGACCTGGCTGGTCTCATAAGAGATCCCCCCGACACTGCCTCTGCCTCCACTGCTGGGACTAAATGAGCATCACCACATTGGCTCATTACTAGCTTCTTGTTACTAACTCAAGATACCTCTTAAGAGGTAGGAAAAAAGGGACCAGGTGGAGGTGAGGGAAATCTCCTTTTTACAGACTTTGTAACCTCAATCAAAAGTAACAGCCCAGTCCCTGCTCCTTGGATGACTTGTTTCATGTGCATTAGCCCACTATGCTGTTTACAGTCTACAGCCCAATCATCTTCTAGTCAGCTGTGATGGCACAAGCCTATAATTCTAGCTCTCTAGAGACAAGAATTCAAGGACAGCTTTAGCTTATACTAATAAACAAAAAGCAAAAACAACGGAGACATTCTGTTCCTAAAGAGCTCAGAAGCACGACTAGACAGGAGGCACTCCTGAGAAAATGTTCTTTTTCAACAGTGGCTTGCTTCTTTTCTTTTTGGCACCCAACAGGATTCTATCTCTATTTTAGTCATAAACTTTTTTTTTTTTTTAACAAAGCCACAGATATATGATACAGATTAGATACATTTTTTTGAGACAGTGATCCATTATGCTAGCCAGTGAATCTCCCTCCTACTTTAGCTTCCTGAGTAGCTGAAGACTGGCCCATGCCACTATGCCCAACTCTAGGCCATACTTAACCTCAGAAAATCCCTTATACAATTATTTAGGTCTGATTTAATATATATATTATATAGTTATTATGTCTCTACATTTTGTCTCTCTCTTTTAACCCATTGAGTCCAATTAGTGCTGTCCATATGCACAGAGACACGAGGTACCTACCAGTGACACATTTGTAAAGAAAACCAAATCTCCCTCCCCAGCCGCTATCACCTGACAATCACTAGCTCCTCAGCTAGAGTGTAGGGTCTCCTGAGCTGCTGCTGCTGTTTTCTGATTGTGTGTGTGTGCACAAGCAAATGCAGGTACACATATGCTACAGAGTGCAATGGAAGTCAAAGGACATCTTTCAGGAGTCGGTTCTCTCTTCCACCTTGAGTTCTATGGATAGAACACTCAGGTTGCTAGGCTGCAGAGAAAGTGATTTTGCACACTAGCCATCTAGTTGGCCTCGGCCCCACCCCTCCACTTCAAGAGAGATCACTAGTTTAGTGCTGAGGCATAGCTTTATGGTAGAGTTCTTGCTTAGCACTTGAGAGGCCCTGGACTCATTCCCCATCACAGACAGAATGGGAGGAAGAATGAAGGCAGGAAGGAGGGAAAGGAAGACTAGTTTTCTGACCACTGAATATTTTATTTTTGTGTATGCCTACTTTGACTTCAAGTATGTCTGTATACATGTGCTTGCCTCGTGCCCAAAAAATACCAGAGAAGGCATAAAATTCCCTGGGTTGGAGTTACAAACAAAGGGCCATGAACTGCCATGTAGATACTGGAAATATCCTGGACCTCTGCAAGGGCAACCAGTGCTCTTAACTGTTGAGCCATTTCTCCAGTCCTCTAACCATTGACTTTAACTCTATAGACCTATATACCTATATAGTGGGTTCCAGGCCAGCCAGGGCTGCACAGTGATACTGTTTAAAAAAAAGAAAGAAAGAAAGAAAGAAAGAAAGAAAGAAAGAAAGAAAGAAAGAAAGAAAGAAAGAAAAGAAAAGAAAAAGGGAAAAAAGAAAAAAAGAAAAGAACTAATCATAACAGGACCTGATAACAACACTGGCATTTTCTAAGATGGAAAATTGCTTATAAATAGAGTGCTAGGGAGAGGTACTGACATGAGTATTTTGGGAGATTTTGTCTCTAGATTCATATTCATATTCTCTCCTCTCTCCCTATCTCTCCCCTCTCCTCTCGTCCCTCCTTCCCTCCTTCCCTCCTAACCCACTGGATCCATGCACATAGGCATGGATCAATCACTGGGGCACGAGAACCAAACTGTGACCACACTTGTAAAGAAAACTGACTCTCGCTCCTGTATCAACCATTTTAACAAATATAAAGTGAAAGCTGAATTTGCTAATACTAATTTTTCAGAAGTAAAAGACTAAATTGATCTGAAGAAAGCAAAGGAAGTCCCTTGAAATGAGCCCAACTATTCTCTTGAGGGAAAAGGACTGTATCCAGAGGATCTTATACTATGCCTGACACAAAGAATGAGCTCCATAAATGTTTGATTAATTAAGAAAATCACTCTGAAGATATATCTGAAACATAATTTTGTACTAAAGATCAGAAAGCTGAACTCCAAGGCAACTTAGTGGCTTTTGCCAAATGTGACATTGAAGCCAATAGCAGAGCTGAGATCAAACACAGTTATATTGGGAAAAGGAAACACTGAGCTGAAGGATTTCAAAGTGCAACTGAAAGATAACACACTGATGATATACCATCCAACTGTAGCTAAGAACAATAGAGCCAGTAATGATAGACAAGTAAAGCAACACCACAAAGACTCTGGTGAGGTATTAGTTATCCAGTACACCGAGTACAGAAGGACTCAACAAAGTCTCTCCACTATGAGGAAAGATACTATAAACAAACCACAAAACAAATGAAACACTGCCATTGCCTAGCCTAGCTTTCCAGTCATTTAATGTGACTGCTCAACTTAGATCAACTGCTAAACTGCTCAATCCACTGCTCAGTCACACCCACAACAAAATTAAGGTAGGTTTACAAATGGATTCCTCCCTAAGGATATGGAACGATAAATTTGAAAGTCTATTTGTTCTTGACTCCAGTAGCCCTTTCCTCCTACAACTCAACAAATCATTACTGAGTGAAACAGGACCTACATAGTTTGACTTTGATGCTCAAAACACAAAAGGGCTTTTCCCTCAAAACTTTCTTTCAAAACAGAACCGTCCTCTCACCTAAATCAATTTTTTTGAATTATTATCAAATATTTAGAGATCCATTTGAGACGGGGCTGCAATTCACTTAAGTTTTATAAAAAACTTCCCCTACACCTAATAGTAAGGTTACAAGGTAGATTTTCTTTTAAAACCCTAAATCTAACTAATTGTAACATTAGTAAATGTGTTTATACTGCTTAAGCCCTAAAGTCAATCAACCATAAAAATATTTATTGAAGTCTGGAGAGATGGCTCAAAGATTAAGAACACTGGATTTAAGAGACCCACATGGCAACTCGCAATCATCTGCTAACTCTAATCCAATGTCTTCTTCTGGCCTCCTCAGGCCCATACATGGTGCATAGACATGCAGGCAGACAAAACACTCACACCACATAATTTTAAAACATTAATTTACTGACTATAATCTGAATATCCAGTCCCATACTGAGCTATCAACCTCACCATTGTTCATTTCCCTGCTAGGCATGAACAGAAAATGCTTTTGGCCTTGAAGTAGGAAGAATATATATTTTCAAGGACTAAGAGCTTCTGCATTACATATGTATGTTGTCCTCTTAGACAGCAAATCATTTAAAAATCAAAGAATTTGCCCTGGAATTTGAGATTTAACTTTTTAAAACACTGCAAAATGAATATAAACATGTAGAATACTTAGCTAGGTGTTCAATAAAAAAAGAAAGCACTAGACTTTAGACAACTTCCATTTCAAATAATACATAATGTAATGAGTCCTTTTCTGTTCCACCAGCCAGCTCCCAAATAATGACAGGGAGACTTCTTATTAATTATGAAATCTTCGCCTATAACTTAGGCTTGTTCCTACCTAAATCTTATCATTTAAATTAACCCATTTATATTAATCTACCTTCTATCACATGGCATTACCTCTCTTCCATCTTTCATCCCCTGTTTCCTCTCTGTGTCTCCTGGTGTCTCTTCCTTTCTTCTTCCCAGAGTTCCCTTTGTTCCCAAAAGTTCTGCCTAGACCCATTGTCTAGCTATTGGCTGTTCAGCCTTTTATCAACCAACCAGCAGTACACCTTCACACCATGTACAAATACCCCACAACAATATGAGGATCTCATAAGTACATTCACCTCTAAGGGGTCAATTGAGTCCCTCAATTTATAAAACATGGGGAGGAGTTAATTACATTTAATCACAATTGGAAGAGGCAGTTACTTTAAAAATTGTCTTGTAGGTCAACATTTTACTGGGTCTTCCAAAAATATAGCTCTTTACAAATGAGAAACAGGCATTAATTAAATAAACTTAGAAGAAAACTAGAGTTGCCAATATATTCATCAGCTATTGTTATGGCACCTGAATTCTAATGCAGCTTTACACATACATTCTCTGAATTTTCTCTTTTCTAAACTAAGGGCAACAGTGTAAGAATGCCACAAAATAGTCACAAAGTCTATCATATCTATTCACCCCTGGAAATGAAATGAAATAGGAACAGTAAAATCAATTTTTAAAATCTAGACTAGTCAGGTATTAAAGTTCATCTGATTTCCAGCACTTGCCCTTTGGAAATAATGTAAAGATTGTTACCTGGCTCCCTTTATGAATGAGTGTTAAAGCAGTTCCTATGATATAGTGCATACAATGCAAAGTTTTAAGAAGCATGGTGGCCCAAGTCTGCAATCTCTGTAATCCTGCACTTGGGAAACTGAGGCAGGGGAACTAAGCCTGAGGCCAGCCTGGGCAATACAGCAATATAACACGGACAAACCAAGTTTTGCCACATTGTCCTTGGACCTCCACTGTTAGTATTCAGGCATCTATACTGGCCTGCCTTTGGAGTTCTCACACCTCAAATGCAGCCACTAATAGCACCTCCTGTGTACATTCACTACATTCCCTTTTAAAAGGGCTCTGCCTGTCTCCCATCTCCTCCTTCCCCCTCTCTCTGTTCCTTTCTCTCTCTGTGCTTTTCTGCCCGTCTGTCCCTGCCCCTGCCACCCCTTTTCTCTTCTGCTGCTCCTGTCTTCAGAGGCAGGTCTTCCCTATCCCTCCCCCCTTTTCCTATAGCACACATTCTAATTACTCTTAACAATAAAAACTCAAGAGTTAGATATTGGGTTTTTTTTTTTTTTTTTTTTTTTTTGCTGAAGATCAGAAAAACAAAGCAACAGTCACTAGAGAGTTCTCACCTCTACCAATGCTCAGACTGTGTTCTCAGACTGCTTAGACTGCACTGCTCTGCAGATTGCCTGCTCAGACTGCCTAGACAGCTATGAGCTCCTGTCTCCTCCCATTGTATATTCCTCTCCACCCAGTCATATCAGTTCTGTCTCTACCTCCCTAGTGCTGAGATTAAAGGCGTGTGATTTCAAGTGCTGAGATCACCTTTGTGTGAGCTTTGATTCTCTTTCATGTAGCCCAGAGTGGCCGTGAACACACACATGCATGCACACATCAATAAAAATGGTAAGAGGATAAGTAACTGAGTTCAAGGCCAGCCTGGTCTACAAAGTGAGTTACAGGACAGCCAAGGCTTCACAAAAAAAAAAAAAAAAAAACCCAGTCTCAAAAAACAAAGCAATAAAAACCTAAACAAATAAACAACAAAAACAAAAACTAACCATGCTAAGATCATTGCTGACAGCCAAAATTCTCTCATTATGAAGCTTGTCTTTTAGCCTTTGTTCTGATTATGTCAGTACAAGGTTCAACTGTGACATGGACTCACAGCAAATAGTTCTAAGCACCCAAAGAGACATCAATAGGTGCATTAATTGGATGGAATACCAAAATAAAGGATTAGATGCTTAATCAGTAAAGTACTTGCTGATAAACAGGAGTTCCTAAGTTCAATTCCCAGTATCCATGCTTGTTTGTTTGGGATTTTGGGAAGAGGTTATATTCTTTTAAATGCCCAAAATGGCAGCACATGTTTGTAATTCATGCATTGGGAAGGTAGAGAAAGGCACATCCCTGGGGCTCACTAGCCGACCACCCTAATGTTATCAATGAGCCTCCAGTACTAGCAAGGATTCTGTCTCAAAAAACAAGGTGGGTCAGGTCCTAAGGAATGATACCAAAGTTGACCTCTGGTGTCCACACACATGTGCACCCAGATACACAAAAAGAAGTCAATACCAGACAGACACCTTTAATCCCAGCACTTAGAAGGCAGATGTAGATGAATCTCTGTGAATACAAGGCCAGCCTGACCTACATAATAAGGTCCAGGACAACCAGATACATAGCAAGAATCTGCCTTCACAAAACAAACAATAAAAAAAAACCCCAAAAGTCAACTAAGGTTTACTTGAAAAATGATTAACAAAAAGTGTGGATGGTCCCCAAATTCTGAGACGACTAAACCTTGACCTACAGATTTATGACTTGAGAGGCTCTTTAAAATTAACTACAAGCTGAAGTAAAATTCAAGTCTTATAGGTGTGTTGGCAAACTTTTTTTTTAAGATTAATTTATTCATTATGTATACAGTGTTCTTTCTGTCGGTCTGCCTGCAGGCCAGAAGAGAGCATCAGACTTTATTACAGATGGCTGTGAGCCACCAACAGAGGCACAAAACAATATGGAGAAAAATTTCAGGACAACTACCTAAGTAAGAACTAACCACCTAAATAAGAGCTAACTAAAAGCATTTATTCTGGTAGGAATTTTTTTTAAACCAAGTTTGAAGCAGATAAAGCAGGAAAAAAAATCTGGCTCAGGGGCAGGCATTACATACACTTTTAACGCCAGCACTCAGCAGGCAGATCTCTGTGCTTCAGGCTACCCTGATCTACATAGGGAGTTCCGGGCTAGCCAGGACACTTCATAGCAAGAGTGAGGATTCCATGAAAAGAGAGGAATGGTCCATTCTCTACTTCTAGTACTATTTTCACCTCAGTTCAAACTACCCTATGATCCACCCATTTCACTGAGTTGCAAGCTTGCCTAATTCTTCATACTGTAACTTCCTGCTATTAAAATATCTTTTTCCCCCTCTTTGGTTTTTCAAGACAGGGTTTCTCTGTATTGCTCTGGAGCCTGTCGTGGAACTAGCTCTGTAGACCAGGCTGGCCTCGAACTCAGAGATCCACCTGTCTCTGTATCCCGAGTGCTGGGATTAAAGGCATGCACTACCACTGCCCAGCTAATAAAAACTTAGCATCAGCCTCATAGCAAACCAAACAAAACAAAAAACTGATCACCATTGGGTGGTAGTAGTGGTGGTGGTGGTGGCAGTGGTGGTGCACACCTTTAATCCCAACACCCAGGAAGCAGAGGCAGGTGGACCTTTGTGGATTTGAGGTCAGCATAGTCTACAAAGGGAGTTCCAGGACAGCCAGAGACCAGGGCTGTTACACAGAGAAACCCCGTCTCCAAACAACAACAACAAAAACAAAAAACAAAACAAAACAAAACAAAAAAAATGATGGTCTTCCACAATGATTCCACTATTCATTCAAGTGTTCAACTCAGACCTGATGGAGCACACCTTTAATCCCCAGCACTCTAGGGACAGAGGAAAGACCTCTGAGTTCAGGACAGGCAGAACTACAGAGATCCTGTCTCAAAAAACTAAAAACAGAAACAACAAAAACACACAATATAGTCAAACTAAAAACCAGGAGTCAGCCTTCACTCCTCACTTTCTTCTCTACCTCCACTTCCCACCTCCAATTCTAGTCAATATTATGTTAGAAATACATCCCTTTCTGGATCTCCAATCAGTACGAAACCATCAATAAACTGGAATATTATTTTAATTCCCATTCCTATTATCAGTGAACTCAATTTTTGATATGGCAACTTTGAATGTTTTTCTTCTACCAAGAATGCTTCTCCCTCATCTTTGCAAATACCTACTGCAATTTTTCCAAGGAAAATTAAATGCTTCCTCCTTCCTCTCAATGTGTAGATCTCTTGCCGTTGTATTATTATTCTTTCCCACTAGACTGAGACTCCCTGGAGAGCACTTGCTATGTATTAACCTTAGTAAGTCTGGATTTTAGGCAGTATCCAGCACATTGTAGGTACTTAAATATTTGAAAAAATAACAAGTGTGTACATCATGATTTAGATAAATCAGTCTCTAGGCCATTCACTTTCCTAGCTAAGATTTCAGGCTAATGATCTTTTGTTTGTTTTTTGAGACAGGGATTCTCTGTGTTAACAGTATTGGCTGCCCAGAAACTTGTTTTGTAGATCAGGCTGGCCTTGAACACAGATCTGCCTGCTTCTGCCTTCCAAGTGCTGGGATTAAAGGCATGTGCCACCACCTCTCACCTAGTAATGATTTTTTTTTTTATTACAACAGAGAATATTAGTTATAAAATTTCAGATGAGTTACTTAAAATCCTTTCTGTGTATTCAGACTCACCTGTAAAATATAGAGAAAACTATCTTATTAGAGGTTATGAACACTGAATGAGTTAAACACATGTAAAATGTCTAGTGCAATACTTGATATGTGTACTCAAATATTAGAGTTATTATTTTTAGTACTACTGTATCTGTAGGAAAAGAAAGGACTGACAGAGAACAGAAAAGAACACTCTTCAACATTCACTGGCAAAATGCTATTCTAGTTTTTCTGTCATACCCTTCAAGTTTAGTTACCTAAGAATTCTGGTGACACTAAATTTATCAACAAAGGTGAGGAATGGAATTTGAATCTGAAAGACTTCACCAAGTAACCAGCATCATGAGACAACCTATCAGAAGAGGTATTAGTCACATTCTAACACCTTATGTTGATTCTCCCTATAATCAATATTTTGGCCAAAAGTAGTATTGTTCAGTTTTTTTTTTTTGTTTTGTTTGGTTTTTTGTTTTTTGTTTTTAAAATGTTCCTAGCAAAGAAATAAAGTACATCACTAAATAGCTCTCAGTATTATGTACTGGGGGTTTTTGTTTTGTTTTGTTTTGCGAGATAGAGTTTCTCAATGTAGCCCTGGCTGTCCTAGAACTAGCCCTTTACACCAGGCTGGCCTCAAATTCAGAAATCTGCCAGCCTCTGAATGGAGGGCTGGGATTAAAGGCATACTGTGTTGAAAGTTCTTGTGTTTAAAACTTACTATTATTGGCAGGGTGGTATATACCTTTAATCCCAGCACTTGGGAGTCAGAGGAAGGTGAATCCCTGTGAGTTTAAGGCTAGCCTAGTCTACCAAAAGAGTTCTGGGACAGCCAGAGCTACACACAGAGAAATCCTGTTTTGAAGTTAAAAATAAAATAAAATAAAATTACTAGTATCATCTATACTGAGTTTTAAAAACATATAAATAATTAAAAATAGTAAAAAAAAAAATCCTTAACAGTTTACTTTCAAATGAACTAACAATTCTTCCTAAAGATTTACATTCAAAATTATCTCTTCAATGAAATAATAATTTATATATCCTTGATCTATATTAAAGATATCATGGGTGTAAACAAAACAGGAAGCCAACATGAGTAACTTGAAAACAATTATATAACAATTCCCTTTGACCTCCTATCATCTTCTTGTTGCTTGTTCTTAGCCATAGACAATGAAATGAAAATCTCTAGGCTAGCAAGAGGGCTTAATGGGTAGGTTCATCTGTCACTAAATCTGAGGCTCTAAGTTAGAGTCCTACCACCAATATGGTAGGACAGAACTCCTGCAAGTCTGTCCTCTGAGCACCACTCTCCAACTATGGCATGTGCATGCACACGAACACACACACACACACACACACACACACACACACACACACACACACACACACACAATTTAAATAATATGAAAAAATTAAAATCTCTAAAAGGCATTTAAAAATGAGAGATGAGAAGAACCAAGTTGCATGGAGCAGTACTGTGCCTAAAAAGCCAGAAATGGGTACCAACATGAATATAAATAGATCCCTTATTCTTGAAAGGTTCTGTAATAATTTTACTGTCAAAAAAAAAAAAGTTAAACTCTTTAATTTTATAGGAGAGTAAGATACCCAATAGTTGCAATATGCCTATCAAACTAATTAGTAAAATAAATATTTGTTATTGGTAAGTTCACTGTTTAAGTAATTTACACATACATAACCCCTAATCCTTATTCTTGTAAAAAGTAACTATACTGTTTCTAGTTTGTTTAAAATTAGGCCATAGCTTTCTACTTTATCCTATACTTCTACACTACACAACTTAAGATGTACTAAAAATAAAAGCAGTCCTCTGAGATACAATGTAGCTCTCATAAAGCCTTTCAACTACATCACAAATAAACTCCCCTCTCCAAATGAATGACTATGGCCTCTTTGTCATCTCACTAACCTGCCTTCCTCAAATTGATTCATAGCACTCTGAAATCCAAAAGCATTCTTCTTCCTCTTATCAGAATACTACTTTTCTAGATCCAGGTCAAGTTCTAACTTGCTGACCCAGATCACTCTGAATTCCTACCACACTTACTGTAACTAAATGCTATTTAGAACTCAGGAGCTGACAATTAACTAGAATATCTTTCCTAAATCTCTCATACCTACTTTTTAAAGATTTTATGTATCTGAGTGTTTGCCTGCGTGTGTGTGTGTGTGTGTGTGTGTGTGTGTGTGTGTGTGTGTGTGTGTGTATACCACATGTCTTAAGAGGTGCTAGGAGGTCAGAAGAAGGTGTAAGATCCCCTGGAATTAAAGTTACGGACACTTGTTAGTTGCCATGTAGGTGCTGGGAACTAAAACCCAGTCCTTTACAAGAGCCACAAGTGCTCTTAACTGTTGAGCCATCTCTCAAACCTCTCACATATCCTTTTGATAGAGATAACGACACCTAGGATAAGTGCTTAAGAAAAAAATAAAAAACCTAGGGCTGGAGAGATGGCTCAGCAGTCAGTCTTAGCAGTAGGCACCTTTATCTATTGAGCCATTCATTTCATGGATCCTGTTGCACACACTTTCACAAAATAACGACACTTCAGAAATAAATCCCAAGAGATCTGATCAGCATATAAAGATTTATGTACAAGAATGTCCATGGCAGTATAATTTATACATAAAGCTAGAGAATAAAGTTTAATTAAGAGTTGGTTAAATGAAGTATTGTGTATTCAGGGACTAGGGATGTAGCTCAGTTAGTGGAGTATTTGGCTAGCATGCACAAAGCCCTGGGTTCTATTCTGAGAACCACATAAAGCAGACATGATGGCACATGCCTATACTCCCAGGACTTGAGAGTTAGAGATAAAAGAATCAGATGTTCAAAGTTACTCTTGGTTACACAGCAAGTTCCAAGCCAGTTCACACTACATGATACCCTGTCTAAAAAATAAACAAAATCCAACTAACTTTAAAAAACATAAGCAAACAAAACCTCCCTAACTAAACAAAACAGTAATGTATTATGTATCTATACAACAGACTTTTATGATTTGTGGTTTGTCTGTGCATACCTAATAATTCAACTTTTGTAAAGACATAAATATATCTTTATATAAATATATAATAAAAGCTAGGAGACGGCACACACCTTTAATGCCAGCACTTGGGAGACAGAGGCAGGCAGATCTCTACGAAATGAATTCCAGGACAGACAGGGCTACACAGAGAAACCCTGTGTAACGAAAAACACATACACATGGATGTTTTTTTTAAATGCCCAAGAAGAGGAGCTTGTGAGACAGCTTGTGAGACAGCTCAGTGGGTAAAACTTGATTATTTCAATCACTGAAAAAAGAAAAAGGAAGCTGGAGAGATGGCTCAGTGTTCAAGTGTTACAAGGCTGCCCTTATCTCCGTGTAACTCAAGCTCCAGTGGGATCCGATGCCTCTGGCCTTTGAGAGTACCTGAATTCGTGTGAACAAACACGCACAGAGACATCCATAATCCTACTGACTCTACTACTCCTTCTGCTCTTACTGTGAAATGAGAGGCCGAGAAAGGAAAATCAACCTGAAGCTCATGGACCAGCTACCATAGTGTACACAGAATGGCAGAAACAAGACAGATCCTGCCTTAACAAAGTAGAAGATGAGAACAGACTCCAGAAAATTGTCCTTTATCCTCCACATGCCCTCAGGGGCATACACTGCCCACACTCACATACCTGCACTCATACACAAACAGTAACAAACCACAGTTTAGAAAAATGAAAATGTTAACTATTGTAATTCCATGTTGGGTCTTGGAGTGATTTTTTTCCACTTTAGTATTTTTTTTCATGAACTATTTTATAATGAAAAAAAGAGAATACCTTTACTCTGGGAGGAAAAGGGTTTTGTTTTTGTTTTTGTTTCTTTGAAACAGGGTTCCTCTGTATAGTGTTGGCTGTCCTGGAGCTCACTTTGTAGACAAGGCTGGCCTTGAACTCACAGAGATCCTCCTGTCTGTGCTTCCTGAGTGCTGGGATCACTACTGGGATTAAAGGTGTGAGCCACCACTGCCCAGTGGATTTTTAATTCTTTAAGGACTAGTGTATGGGGTTCATTACTTCATTTACTATCATCAGTACTACTTAAGGAGTGACAAAATAGCTCATAAAAAGTTATTTTCACCAACAATGAAATCACTAACAGTGAATCAAAATTGGTTTAACTAAATTCTCAACTGTGCTTGTTTGTTTGTTTGTTTGTTTTACATGCAGTCCATGCTGGCTTTGGACTTACTATGTAGCCAAGGATGCCCTTGAACTCCTGATCTGCCTGCCCCTATACCTCACTTACAGGAATACATCACCATACCCGATTTATGTGGTACTTGGGGATCAACCCCAGAGCTTCTGGCCTGCCAGGCAAGCACTCTGTCAACTGAGCTACATACCCAGATACCTTCTTCATAATATTTCCAGAAATTTCTAAAATAACTTAGTCACTCTCACTAAAGGGAGTTTCTTGCCTCTGTAGAATTGACTTCCGTAAGTGTGGCAGGATGGATGACCATGAGTCAAGTCATCACTGAATCAACTTATATACCAAAGGTTAACCATCTCTGCCATCCTACTGCTTTGTGGTCTCTGGTCAAAACATGTGAGTACAGGGGAACACTGACCATCACGGTGTGGTTGTGTTGCCAGGGCTTCAACTTCTTCAGTTTTCATAGCCGCTCCATTTCAAATACCGACCTGAACTACCATATTTTTTTTTAAGAATCATTTTATTTATGTGTCTGAATGTATGCATACATGTATGTGTGTTTGCATACATCTATGTAAACATGAAGATCAGAAGAGGGCGTTGGATCCCTCAGAGCTGGGGTTACAAGTGTCTGTGGGATGCCTAGGCACTGGGCACTGGAATCTGAACTTCAATTCTCATAATACACTGTGCTTCAAGCCTTTAACCACTGAGCCATCTCTTCTGCCCCTACTCCCATCTTCCTTTTGGAACTTTCTCCACTTCTCATATACTAACTTCTGAATTCTTCTGTCTGTATTCCCTATCCCTTTAGTCAGAGAAAAAGAAAAATCAAGATGAAGGGGGGAAAAGAGTATAAAAGCTACAAGGGAAGAATTAACTGGGGATACTACAAATACAGGAATAAAGACAATACATCTCAGGTATGATGACCAAAGAGAAACGCTACATTACACAAAACAGCCAAGGACACATGACAGACAGCCTAACACATCAAATTTGACTGTAGATGTTATCATATTTATAAATCTTGGTGAATCAACTTTATATAGGTGAAATTGTTTCATGGAAATGAATTTCTAAAATTATGTTTTGAACTTCATTTGCCCTTCCAAAGTCCACCATAAAAAAAATCCAAACTGCCCGCTGCTGGGAATACTTCTTCTAAATGGTAACCCATCTAACGCCAACCATTTCCCAAACCCGCTCCTTCTGACTCCAAGCTCGGCATTCCAAAGCGAACTTCCGTTCCCTGCCCACTGCCCACCTCCACTGAATACAGTCCACAGGTCCTCAGATGGTCCACCCTACTTTCTACTCTATCCACCCAACACAGTCCTCAGCTGCACTAGCACCGCTGTGTGTTCAGGTTAACTGCGAGAGGCTAACTAGCTCCCATGTAAAATGTCATTTAGACATTTTAAAGACCATCAATAAGCAGATGGTATACAAATGTATTACCTTAGGATCAGATTTCATTCGAAGCTCCGCTCATATATCTGCCTACTTAACATATTTATACTTAGCCTCATTCACATCCCAAATTTGACATATCTAAAACTGAACTCTTGATTTTTGATCTTCCCTCCAAATCCCACACCTACTCCCATTTCTCTTTATCTCTCATCCTCGTCTCAGTAAGTGACACATCTATCCATCCAGTTGCTTGAGCCAGAAACCTGGAATCATTCATGACACTTTCCTTCCCCTCAGCCTCCACATTCAATCTATAATTAAATGGATTCCGTTTTGACATACTTCTCAAACACAGTCACTTCTGTCCCTTTCCTCTGCCACAGTCCCACCTACAAAGATTGCTGTTTGGCGGTACAGATACAACCCAGGAATTAGGACTCTTGCAGGCTCCCTAAGTGTGCTATCCTGACAAACAGCTAGCTATAGGGACCAGGTGTCATTAGCCTCTCTCACTTCATTTCTACTTTGTCTCTTGCTCACGTAATTCTGTTGGCCTCCTTGCTGGATCTTTGAACACACCAGACACAAGCATGCCTCATAGCTTTTGACCATTTGTCTCTCTGACCTCCAACGACATTTTCTTAAACCTTATCTTTACAGTGATTTCAAGAAGCCCTCTCTAACTAAACCTAGGATTAAAACCCAATATTCTCCATCCCTTCTCCATCTCATAGTTCTACTTCTGGCTTCTTCTGCCTGAATCTCTCCTCTCTGCCAATCAAAGTTCTACACTTTTTTTTTATTCTTAAGACCTACATGGTGGAAGGAGAGAATCGCCTTCCCTGAAAATTGTTTCTGACTTCTATACACACATGTGCAAACATAAAAATTTACTTTAAAATTTTTAATGTTTGAAAAAATGTTAAATTGTATACTGTAATACATAAATGATATATTATTAAAATGGTTTATACCGAGATTATAACATGCTTGAAAGAATAGTTTAAAAGCTTAATCCCTTAAAGTCTGTGTTTGACAATGCTAATTCCTAGGATGTATTTCTAATCAAGAAATCCAAAACATTTTATGCTTTTTTAAAATATAGCATTCATTTTGATATCATATTAAGCAACTCAAAGTGACTATACTAGCAATCCAGTAAGATTACACCATGAAGGCCAGGTGGTGGTGGTACACACCTTTAATTTCAATACTTGGGAGGCAGAGGCAGGTGGATCTTTGTGAGTTTGAGACCACCTGGTTTACAGGACAGGCTTGCAAGACAGAGAAATCCTGTCTCAAAAAACCAACAAAACAAAATTTGGGGCTGGAGAGATGGCTACGTGGTTAAGAGCACAGGCTGCTCTTCCAGAGGTCCTGAGTTCAATTCCCAGCAACCACATGGTGGCTCACAACCATCTGTAATGAGATCTGGTGCCCTCTTCTGCAAGCATAAATGCAGACAGAACACATAATAAATAAATAAGTAAATCTTAAAAAAAAATTACACTATGAAGCACTTTTATCTCCTCATAAGATTGCAGTTCTCAAAGTGTGATGTGTCAATGCCTGGCAGGCTCTTTCAAAAGGTCTCAAAGTCATAAGTTTTCAAGAAGAAAGAAGTTGTTTAGCTTTATGAGTATGCTGACAAAGTAATAATGAGGAAAAACTGTTGTGTCTAGCATAAAAGCAAGGTAAATGACTTTAAATTCATATTAATCTTTGAGATGTTGTCCACTGATGATTTAGAAATAAAGACAACTGCACTAAAAATGTTTATTTGGCTTTTTTTGAGATGGGGTCCCATGTAGCCCATGCTGACTTTCAACTAAACTCCAGATCCTCTTACTCCACTGCTTAAATATTAGGATTACAGATGTGGAGCACCATGCCTGACTTGAGAATGTTCTTGATGAAGTAATAAAAATTAACCTATGAATGTTTTGTGAACAGAAACATGAGGAATGCATAAAGCGCTTCTCAGTATCCTTGAACACTATGGTTTCGAGGAAAAGCACTTGTAACTGGGTTTTGAGCTCAACTAGCTTCTTTTTTCATAAAACACTACTTTTTCTTGGAAAAAGAACAAACTGGTTATTCAGACATAAATATCTAGCAGACATTTTCTTGAAAATGAAGTAAGTCTGTCACATTAAGGAAAACAACTGACAGTATTTGTTGCCAATGATAAAATCTGAGTGTTTAATGAAAAAAATTTACAATTGTAGCTGTAATTGTAGCTGTTTGACAGCTTCCCAACATGATTTTTTTCATGAAAAAAAAAGGGGGAATGATGATCATAACAAGTGTTTTTTTTTTTTTAAATAATGAGATGATTTAGAAGATCTGCTGAACTCAGTGAGTCAATAATTTTCCAAATGACCAGTGCTTGATACTACTGGTCAAATCCATTCTCGTGTGTACTTGCTCCAGCTATTCAGGAAGTTAAAACTGGGGAATCTCTTGAACAAAAGTTTGGAGCCAGCTTGGGCAACACAGGAAGATTCTATCTCTTTAAATATATAATCCATTCAAATGCAAGACATACCAGCATATGTCAATATAACAGTTGCATCAATATAATTCCAGATCAACACTGCAAACTAACTTACAAGGAAACTAACATTTGTCAAGTTTTATTATAATATCAAATGTATGTGATTGTTTGAAATGGCTATCAAATATCTCTCCCTTTTCTAACTGTCCTCTGAGGTTACATTTCAATCAAAATTATCTATCACAGATTGAATGTAGAAGCAGAGGTTCAAGAACATGGCTCAGCTGGTGAAAGTACTTGACTGGAAGGCCTGACAGCCTTGAGTTTGATCCCCGGAACAGATGTAAAAGAAGCCCAATGGGTGGCAGACACGTGTAATCTTAGTACTGTGATGGGGAGATGGGTGAAGCTCAGAGGCTCAGAAGCTGGCTAAACTTAAGTATGGAACACTGCAGGAACAAGAGAGGCTCTGCCTCAAAAACAAGGTGGAAGACAGGAAATGACCTCTGAAAGTTATCCTCTGACCCTTATAATACTCACAGGAGCACACCTGTGCTCACATTCCCTGCCCCTTCCCCACTCCACCACACACACGCCACATACAGACATCAATAATAAAAGGAAATAGAATGTTGGGAGTGGTCACAACTTTAATCCAGCACTTGGGAGAGAGGCAGGAGGTTCTCTGTGAGTTCGAGGCCAGCCTGGTCTACCTCTGATCTACAGAGTGAATAGTGAGTTCTAGGATAGCTACAGCTACAAGAAAGACTCTGTCTCAAAACCAAACCAAAACAAAACAAAACAAACCAACCAAACAAACAAAATATCAAAGACTAGAGACCCAGATATAAAAATTCAGCATAACTGTCTTCTATTAAGCTAGACATTTAAGGGATTTACAAAAATGTAAAAATGCCAACCTCACTAATTTTTCAAGTCTTTTAAAAATATTATTTCAAAATAAAAAAAAGGAAGGAAGGAAGGAAGAAAGAAAGGAAGGGAGGGAGGAAGGAAGGAAGGAAGGAAGGAAGGAAGGAAGGAAGGAAGGAAGGAAAAAAGCTGGGCAGTGGGGGGCCCATGCCTTTAATCTCAACACTCAAGAGACAAGGCAGAGGCAGGAGGAATCTCTGTAAGTTCAAGGCCAACCTGATCTATAGGGCAAATTCCAGGACAGCCAGGGCTACACAGAAAAACCCTGTCTCAAAAAAAAAAAAAAAACAAAAAACAAAAACAAAAACAAAAACAAAAAAAAAAACCAAAACAACAATAACAAAAAGAAAAACCAACCAAACAAAATAAATAAATATGCTACTTAGTTTAATATGGATGGAGGAGTTTGATTTGTTTGTTTATTTTAAGACAGGGTCTTGGCTGGCCTAGAACTCACTAGACCAGGCTGGTCCCAAGTTCAAGAGATCTACCTGCCTGAGTACTGGGATTAAAGTCATGCCTGGTGACATGACTTTACTTTTTTAAAGAAAAGTAACATTCTTAAAATGTTTTCCTTGATGTTTTCTTTTAAATTCATTGCATGCTGTGGCATGCAAAGTGGAGGTCAGAAGACAACTTACAGGGGTCAATTCTCTTCTTCCACCATGGTGATGGTAAGCACCCCTACCTGCTGAGCCATCTCTCCAGCTGAGTATTCTAAGCCGTGTATTTATTCTAATTTGGGAATGGCCAATAAGTACAACCCACATTTAATAAAAAGAAAACAAAACTCTTTAAAGCACTCATTAATTTTTAAGATTGTAAGGAGTCCTAAGGTACATCATTTCTCAAAGAAACCTGTCTCTAATTCCAGCAATTCCCCAAGTTTCTATTTATATCAAACTTCCCCTTCCCCATAAACAACTGGAGTTGAACCTGGGGGCACATATGAGGCCCACGGGAAATCATGCCTTGACCTGACCAAACCAGATCTCCCTTAGGGATTTGAATTAGGCCTCATGGAAACTAAAGTTTATTTATAGAGCACCAGAGTCCACCAGTTCCTACTGCTGAAGTCCCTGTAACACTTTGGTTCCAGGACTTTCCGAAACCTGATTGTTTAGCTTTTCCTGTACTATACAGCTACTATATATCTTTTTGATAATCTCTTTGTTTTACATAAATTCCGTTTCCTCATGATCAAGATTTTAACACTATGGGGCAGGGTGACTCACACTTGTAATCCCAGCATTTAGGAGGTTGAATCAGGAAGATTGCCACAAGCTGAAAGCCAGTCTGAGAGAAACTGAGATCATGCCTCAAAAATAACAAACAAACAAAAGATGAAGAGAAAGAAAGGAAGAGATCCTTAACTCCATCAAGTTCAATATCAATGCCATTACCAAAACTGTTTTATTGGTATCTTTAAACAATTATAACACTTCACTTTCCAGTGAAGATCTGATCTCTATATAAAAGTGAAAACCACACAAAACTAAAAAAGGAATTGGAATTATATACTCATTCAGAACAAGTAATCAGTTGCTTGAAAAGAAAGGAAGGCTTAACCACCACCCCCCCTTCTTGGAGGCCATGTTATATCACATGAACATATTTCAACAGCAAATGACTATGTTAAAATGTACCAACTGACCAGACAGGGGTTTTCAAGGAGCTTTATGAACATAAAGAGGTACTAAGCCTAGCTTATCAGATAAGAACAATCACTTTAAGTTTCTGACAATGAAAGCAGTATAGTAACAGCACAAGACAGGCAAGCTGACCAATGGCACAGAAAAGAATAAACAGGCAACCCTTCTACACACAAACACAAATGACATTTTAACAAGAGGAAGGAACAGATGGATTATGCAAAACATGGGGTTGGGTCACTGGATTATCCTCATGGGAAATTAGATACATACTTTAGGTCATTTTATCTTTTCCACACTGAATATCAAAATCAATTAAAAGTAGAGACCGCTATGTAAAAAGCAAAACTATAAAGTTCTTAGGAGAAAACAGGACTTAATTTGCCCCTAATATAAAAGAGAATTACACACACACACACACACACACACACAAAAAAAAAAAAAAAAAAAAAAAGAACCAGGTGTGGTGGCATATGTCTGCAATCTTAGCACTCAGGAGCCTGAAGTAGAAAGATCACAAGTTTGAAGCCAGCCTGGATTATACTGCCAGCAAGACTCTTATTTCAAACAAACATCAAAAGGAGAACAAAATAAATCTGATTGTTGTAAAGTTTATGCTGGTCATGATGATTCATATTTATAATCTAGAATCTAGCATTTGGGAGACTAAGGAAGGAAGGTGATGACTTTCGAGCCAGCATGGGCTACAGAGTACAACTATGTCTCAAAAACAAATCTTGGGGACTGGAGAGATGACTCGACAGTTAATGCAGTTAAGAGCACACACTGCTCTTCCAAAATACCAGAGTTTGGTTCCCACATTAGGTGGCTCAGAACCACCTGTAACTTGAGCTCCAAGGATCTGACACCCTTTTCTGGCCTTCATGGGCGCCTGCATACTCAAAAGCATACAGACACATAGACATAAACAAAATTATAGTGAATCTTTAAGAAGTTAAAAATAAATAAAACTTGAAACTCAGCTTCAGTAAAAGATAAAGCTAAAAAAGGATTCAACAACACCCGTTAGGATGCCACTACCAAGAAGAAAAAAAATGTTGGTGAGGATATGGAGTACTTGGAATGTCTGTGTACTGTTGAAGGGAATGTAAAATGGTACAAGCACCATGGAAAACGGAATAAAGGAGCTTGAAAAATTTAAAAATAGAATTACCATATGATCTAGCAATTCTAACTCTAGATATATACACTAAAAGATTGAAAGCAGCATTTTAAAGAGAAGTTTGTATACCTATTATCAGAACATTTCTAAGTTAGATTCCGAAAATCAGTATAACACTGTCAGGCACAGGCTGGAGAAATAAATAAATAGCTCAGCTGTTAAAAACACTAGCTGCTCTTCAGGGAACTAGTGTTTAGGTCCCAGCACCTACATTGCAACTTACAACTACCTGTAAGTTCTGCTCCATGTGATCCAACACCCTCTTCTGGCTTCTGCAGACACACATGGTACACACACATACTTGTAGGCAAATACTCATAAACATAAACTAAAACTAAATAAAACTTTTAAATAAAAGACCTTTTAAAAAAGGCTGGAAACATGGCTCGGGCTTATAATCCAATGCTAGGGAGACAACAGGATCCCAGGATGGGGCAGCTTGCCAGCCAACCAATATATACCAAGTGCTAAACTCCAGGTCAGTAAGAGACCTTGTCTCAAAGAAGGTGGCCAGTGTTCCTAGCAATGATAACCAAAGTTGTCCTCTGGTCTCCACACAAATAGATACACACATAAAAATAGATTTTTGTATAATTGGGTGATGGTATATGAGTGACATTATTCCCTATACTTTTCTACATGTTTAAAGTATTTTATAATTAAGATTATTATTTTGGGGGTAGTGAATGTGGGTGCATGTGGAAGCAAAGGTCAACATCAGGTTGACCTTCCTCAATCACTTCACCTTGTTTTTTGAGACAGGGGGGTCTTTGTTGAACTTGGAGTTCACTGATTTGGCTAGACTGGCTGGCCAGGAAGCCCCAGGAATCCTCCTGTCTCTGCCTCCCAGCAATGGGATTATGGGAACAAGGTTCCATGCTGGCTTTCTAGTGGGTGCTAGAGATCCCAACTCAGTTGACCAACTGAATTCTCTCCAGCCCCTATTTTTGTGCTTTTAAGGCAAGATCTCACCATGAAGCTCTGTTTGGCCTAGACCGCCATACATAGACCAGACTGACCTTGAATTTGAGGCAATCCTGCTCTGATGCCTCTACCTTTTTTCCAACTACTAGAAATACAGGTGTATACCACTACACCCAACTTCTAATTTAAAATTTTAAGTCAGGCAACATAAATAATGTCCTATGTTGAAAAGCTTATTTTTATGTTTAGCAAACTTCTACATGGCTGTGTTTTTTTAAAAATCAAGTAAAAGAATATATACACCTCAATTTAAGCAGATAAATAATTGCCAGTACATTTCCCCTCTTACAAATGAAAGAGCAGATCTGCAACTAGGAGAAATTAGAAGTTTTTGAAAAAGTCATACAAGCCCTCTCTAAGGTGATGATGTTTTCTTTATGATCTAAAAATAAATCGTGCCTGAAGATCAGAGTGCAAAACTAGCCACAGCCATACAAGCCACGCAGTGATGGTACACACCTTTAATCCCAGGACTCAGGAGACAGGCAGGCAGATAGATCTCTGTTAGTTCAAGGCCACCCTGAGCTACACAAAATTGATCCAGTCTAAAAGAGAAACAGAGCTCACACAAAGGTGATCTCAGCACTTGGAATCCCACACCTTTAATCCCAGCACTAGAGAGGAATATAACGCAAGAAGAGACAGAGTTCATTGCAGTCCGTGTAGTCTGAAGCAATCTGAGGTTCAGTGGATTGCCCCTTCGATCTGAGCATTGGTAGAGGTGACAGCTCTCTAGTGGCTGGCTGCGTTTCTTCTCTGATCTTCAGCTTTAACCCCAATAACTGTCTCTGGGTTTTTATTAATTGTGCTACAAGGATAGCTGACGATGGCAGGAAAACTTCTGACAATAGCTTCTCAGGACAAAGGTCTCTGCAACAAGGAAAACTTTCCACTTGAGGTCTGTATCTCGCTTCCCTAAGCTGTACAACCAATTTTGCTGTACACAGAGAGCACCTACTAGGCAACTGCTGGCTAATTCTCTGGAAATGTGCTTAACAGACCTATGAGATGGCTCAGTTGGTAAAGGCACTTGCCACCTCGCCTGACAACTGGAGTTACATCCCTGGGACCCACATGTTAAGAGAACCAACTCTTGCAGATTGCACTGTGACCTCCACACACGCACTGTAGAACACATGCACATGTTTACACACAAATAACTGTAACTCAAAAATAAGTAAATGTGACTATAGTAATAAGAATGATGACTTAAGCATTCCTTCAAAATCCTACTTTTAAAGTATTTCCCTGTAACGGGAGCTTTACAAAAGTGAAAAAAGCAACCGGATCCAATTTATTAGCAAATGTGTCCACACAGCCTTTCAGAACAATTTTACCATGCCTGAAAACAAACACAAGAAACAGGTGTGCTTCCTCAAATACACAAGCAGAATTTAATGTGGAGCCAGTATTGTTATGAAACCAGATTGAGAATAAATAACATTGTGAATATGACAAGATGGCAAAAAGAACTTGGAAAAAGGATTTCAGATAAGTATCAGAATACTGTTATTGTCTGGCTTTGAGTAACCTGAAATCAGTGATATTATTCAAAATATCACTACATGGAAAGAATCTAATTAAACATCTTTTTACTAAGGCAAGAATTAGTCTAGATCCCAAGACCAGCTACAAAATGTGGTTCTATTGTATCTCTTACTTGTGTGACAGTAGTGTGCCTTCATTAGTGTGACAGAGTTACAGAAAGCACTTGGATGAGCAAACATTTCTCCTGAGTCTGTAATACACAATATCACAGGATGTAGCAATGTTCCAGACCCTGAGTTAAGACAACTGAGAGTCAGAGGTCATGGTTTAGCTGAAAATTTTCCCTAATTAATTGTCTTGCCTTTTGAAAGATGAAAATCTAATGATAATGAAAAAATATGCTATAACAGCAGAATCTTACATAACATTCTTGTAGAGCAATAAATGTGGAAAATTTAAAAGAAATGCTTTAACCAAGGAAAAGGAAAGAAAAACAAATATGTACATATATACCCACAAAGGTTTCTTCTATATATGTTCGAACAACATGCTCCCTCTGTAGCTGGGGATGCCTTAAACTTCTAATCCTGCTTCTACATCCCAAGTGCTTAGACCATAGGTGTGGGCCAGGATGTGCCAGGAGTCAAATCCAAGGCTTCCTGCACACTAGGCAAACACTCTAAGCACTTAGCTACATCCCAGTCCTCATTTCCTATAGTTCACCTCAGTAAAAAAGCAACATTGCTCATGTAAACAAAACAAAAAAACACTCTAGTATTTTCTATACCAAACTTATGTTCACATGAAAGTTAGCAATGTGTCCCTTGGGGCATTAACTTTATGTTCAGGTGGAAGACAGCAATGTGTCCTTTGGGACACTACCCATCTTTCACAAAGAATATTCAAGACAAAGAAGTTATGAGTTCTAGAAATCTAGATCCCAGCAATGTCCTCAGCACAGAAGTGAGTCAAAACACTAGGTTAACAGAGTTAAAATAAAGGTAACTTTGTTCTTTTATGATTTAGCTGCACAGCCCCATAAAAGGCACGAACAACCTCATTTATGGAAAGGAAAGATACAGAAAGGAAAAGTGGGGGGGCTAAGAGAGATGGCTGGTTGGCTAAGTACCTTGGCTGCTCTTCCAGAGGACCTGAGTTCAATTCCAAGCACTCACACAGTAGTTCATAATTATGTTCAAGGAATTCCCTCTTGTGGACTCCAAAGACATTGCATTCACATGGTGCACAGACATACATAAAGGCAAAACACCACACACATAAAATAAAAATAAAGGCTAAAATTATTTAAATTTAAAAAAAAAAAAAAAAAGGTAAAGTGAGGGCTGCACATCTAGGACAGAAAAAAATACAAAGAGTCAGAAACTTCTTGTGCCAGAAAGCAAGGATGCACTCATATGCTGAGCTGAGAGGACTCCAGAGGCCAAACAGGGAACATCCTGTGCATCATAAAAAATGTTGTAACCGTTGGTAAGACACAATACATTAAAACCCATGTGCGCAAGACGATACTAACAGAAAGAAAAAGAAACTGTTCATTTGCTACCAGCAAAGATGATTATTCGAGCTAGGGGATAACCCAAGGTAAAGCACTTTTCTTGCTTCCCATGTTCCAGGCCTTTAGTAAGTCCCCAGGACTGCCATTTGTCTGTGGCCTTTCTAACTGCCCATTAATTATACTACCTCCTTACTCGGAAAATATTAAATGGAAAGATTCATCTCAAGTTTTTGTAGAAATTATAATTTATCAACCTGTAAGGAAAAGCTTTATAAAAAAAACAAAACTAGTCAAAGGAAAAGAATGACAGAATTTTAAAATCACCATTTTGCAACTACTGAATTAAGTGACTAAGATAAGGACCATCATCTGAGGAGAAAGGCTGCTGGGAAAACAACAGTACAGTGCCAGAGGGGAACCTCTCCAGAGTACCTGATAATTACAAAGGGAGGAAATTTCACTGAGGAGTCTGGGCTTCATCATCTTAAAATATATACGCAAACCCCACATCATTAACAGACGGCCCTGGTCCTATGCTTCCTAAAACTGTTTAAGTAGAATCTAACCAAGCCATTAGGTCTCAATATCAGTCTGTACTGATAAAGGAACAAATTACTGAAAAAAAAAAAAAAAAGTCAGAAAATTCCAAGAGATGATGTATCTTGAAACAGACATGCCTGGTCTCTTCAAAAAGCAAAAGCCACTAATCTTGAGTAGCTTCAAATGGTTCTGAGACTAGAGAGACATGTTTGAAGGGGGAAAAAAAAATAAATAATAGCAGGCGTGGTGGTACTTGCCTTTAATTCCAGGACTTGAGAGGCAGAGGCAAGGGGTTCTCTATGAATTTGAGACCAGTCTGGTCTATATAGTGAACTCTAGTCCAGTCAGGACTACACAGTGAGACCATCTCAAATTACATTAAAATTACTCATAATTGACTTGTGACAAATACTGAAAAAACAACTGAGTAAAACAATGTATTTCAAGGAGATGCATCTAAAGGGTGAAATATATCTGCAATAAATAAAAGTTTGTATATTACACACCCTAATATATATCACATATAAATTTTAAAATACAATTGGCAGAAGTGGTGCATGCCTTTAATTCCAGTACTTCAGAGGCAGAGGCAGGCAGATCGCCCAGTTTGAGGTGAACCTGGTCTACACAGTGAGTTCTAGGACAGCCAGGCTACATAGAAAAACCCTGTCTAAAAAAACAAAATTAAAATACAATAAAAATATGAACACTTGCAGTGATGGAAGGGTAATAACTGTACCATCCTTTCTACTTTTCTGTATGTTTTAACTTTCAACAATTGGGAAAAAACAAAAACTTCAAAATACAGTTCTTCCAGAAAGCCCTCCAAAACAAATGTTGCTTCAACCCTTGACCACCCCTTTGCAGGTCTTAGCACAGAACACAAGCATACTAATATTTATATTTTATTTTCTAACTCTTATTATTTCATATATTCAGTACATCTGGTTTTTCCAATAATCAAAATATCCTTTAGGCACAGAAATCTTTTCATTCATTCTTTCTTTTTTTAGAGGAGGAGGTTGTTGGGGTGGGATCTCACTATGAAGTTCTGGCTGGCCTGGAACTAACTATGTAGATCAGGCTGACCCTAAACCCACAGAGATCTGCCTGCCTCTGCCTCCTAAGTACTGGGATTAAAGATATGCTCCAACATACCCAGCCTTTTCATTTCTTTACAGCTCACAATAAGGTATTCTGCAATCAGAAGACTGCTAAGACCAACATTCTGGTGGAGATAATAGACAGTACCTCAACATAACAAAAAGCAGCCTACTTGCTTTCAGTCATAGCTACCAAAAGAAGATCACAAAACATCACATAAGCTTTTGGAGTTCCACAGAAAGAAATAGAATCTGAGTGAAAAGGAAGAAACTGGAATACAGGTCTTATATGCCTTCCTACTACTGTCATACTGTTACCCAGGCATATGACTTCACTCTAATTGCACTGTTCTTTGATCCAGACATATTCTATAATACCCTTGACATACAGAACAGTGACAGAATTCGTCCACAACTCAATGTAATGAAACTTATGGAGCTATATAATGAACTTAAAATCTCAGAGAAAACACTACTTAAATTTTATTTTTAAATTATGATAGTGTGGTTAGGAAACAGGCAGATGAGCTGTTGGCAATAATATAAATTCATAAGCCTCTGTAGAAAACAATTCAGTAATATTGCCAACATTAAAAATGCATACATCCATTGATCTGGCACATTCACAAAAAAAATTTAATCCAATAGACACCTAAGTACACATAAAAAAATGAATTATGGCTCTAGAAACCTACAGTTAAGAATTGGCTAAATGCTGATCTATCATATACAATGCAACCCTTGCCACTTTTTAAAAAAAGAGGATACTACACATACTCTATGAAATGAATACCAAGATAAATTGAGTGGAAATGTAAAAAATGGACATAGTATCTCACCATTTGGAAAAACAGACACCAAAGGATATGTAGGTGTATCTATTTATAATGGATATACTCTGGAAGAAGATGCTGCCTTTGAGAAGGGTAATTTGATGGACAGGAGGAGAATGACATATGATTTTTCATTCTCACTATGTACCTTTTGAATATTTTGTTCCACATTTTTTTAAACAAATTTCTGCACCAACATGAATTAATAACTTATCTTAATCCTAAAACTGTTCCCTGCTTTTGTACCATCAAAAATTTAAATAAGGCTTAAGTGAATTCAGAAATGAAATGTTTTCAGATAAGAACAAAGCTTTCTTCATAGATGAAGAAAGCCTACTTAGAAGAAAGACAAGCATTGCCTCAATAGTTTCACTTCTAGATTCTACAAAAACCTGGTCCAAGTACAGAGGAAGGCCACAATAAGTATTTCCAACTACCAAACTAGCCACTGCAATAACTCCTTTAAAAGGGTAGTCACCAAAATACCAGAAGGACACCCAACTGTCCTGATCCTCAGTGTGGTTATCACAATAATTTATACTGTTTGTGGGGGGGGGGGGCTGAGTATCCAGCCCTTTCCAACACAGGATGACATATGCTCCCTCAATCCCCAAATCCCTGTGCTTCCTGTGTCATCCCTTGGCTCCAAGTGCAACATGGCAACCGGAAACAGCACAATAGACAGCTGAACCACATAAAGGACAGAGTTAAATGAGGAAGTGAAAAGTGTATATACACTTTAACCCAAGAACATAAGGTCCTAAAGTTAACGTGGCAACCGAAGTAAGTCTTGTGAGAACACCAAAGAAAGAACAGAAAGGCAAGGGAATTTCAAAATGAGGCTGATTTATGCCCCACTCCCAAGAGACAACTGAAAAACAGAAAATGCCCCTCCCTTTTCCATTCTCCCCACCAAACAACAATTTAGCTATTCATTTCAACACAATTCAGCAAACCTCTTTGCTAGTAAAGAGTTTATCTTTGTGACCACACATTTCCTAACACTTGGGAGGCAGGGGTAAGCAGATCTCTGTGACTCCAGTCTTGAGACCAACCTGGTCTGCACAGGAGTTCCAGGCCAGCCGTGGCTACAAGAGACCCTGATTGTCTCAAAACAAAACAACCCTCCCCACCCCCATGGTAGAGGTAAGAGAAAGTTTCCAAGAGTGACAATACAGCAGCAAACTAAAGAACCCAGTATAGTCTGTCGACTGAAATTCCAAGTCCTAAGTCACTAAAATATTCTTGTAAAGTTTCTCAGTTTAATCTTTTTGGAATTTGCCTATATGAAGGAAACTTCACTCTCATTATTTAAAATTAATAGTTCTGGACAAGCTGTTCAATTGTTTCAAGTTGCCTCTGTTTTCATATGGTCACAGAACATCAGTAATGTACGCTAAACTGAAACACTATAGAAGAATTCTGACTCCCACCCCCACCATCACCACCCTCTATAAAGAACCTAACAGATCACACAAAGTTAAGAGGGCTGATCTCTTCATTTCTGTTCTATTGTTGTTGTTACTCAAGCCTTAAACTGTGTGTGGCACTTATCTCTTTCTTACCTAACTCTGTAAAAGCAACTCAGAATTTAACTAAAAAGAAATTCCCACTTTAGTTTCTTTTTTATGGCCCTTGGTCCTTCTTGACATGACTATCAAAATCCCCTGCCAGAAAACATGAGTTGGACTTACTCCTAAATTTAGGGGAAGTTTGTAGTAAGGGTTCAGTATGACGACCGGAGTGGTAGAGAGGGAAGTAATTCTAGAACTAGAAGTTGCAGTCAGTTTCAAAAGGAGGGTCAGCGTGGGACACGTTGGCTCTAGAAGGCGTTGGTAGCCTGGGAGTCTCTAGGGCAACACCAGAAACGAATAGTGCTTTGTCCTTAAATCCCTCGCATAATTTAAATTCTCCCTCTCGCATCGGAGCGACAAGCCCACTATTGGGCTAGCATTGCCTGGGAAGAAGGCGGGCGCGTGGTCAAGGGGCTCTTTATCCCGCAGGTCCCTGCAACACAGCAATGCGCATGCGTCCTGAGGCAGCGAACAGGCACCCCGAGCTCCTTCACATTCGAGCATGCGCAGTCCCCCATCTCGCCGCAGGCGACAGCTCACTATTTGGCAAGGGGGATGGGGCTGGGGTATGATGGTGAGGGAGGTTGGAGGCAGGGGGCGCGTTTGTGTTTCCTGAATGCTTGAGGTAGGAAGAACAGACGGCTGATAGGCTCTGGCTTCCCCAGGCCATGAAACCAGGGTGTAGGAAATGGGGCAGAGAATAATACATGAGGGGAAGTGTGTGTGTGTGGCGGGGGTCAGTCACTTCTCAAGGAAAACCCCCGCACCCCGACAGGCCAACCCCCTTCCTCGACTCTTGACACACACACTCACCTGAGAACGGCGGCGACAGCTGCTGGTCCCTGTCCCCCTGCGCTCGCCTCATACTGCCCGCAACATCCGGGACCTGCGGGACCGCCGATACACAAATACACACTCTCGGAGCGCGCACACACATACAAACACACACATACACACACACACACACACATACACACCGACACACACCGGCCTGGGCGTCCTGTCGTCAGCACGTCGACGCAGCGAGCGCGTACCCGCCGGGCCCCACCCCGCGCGGCCTCCTCCCCCGCCTTCCCGCCCCGCCCCGCCTCGCCCCGCCCCGTTCGGCCCCGCCCCGCCCCGATCAAGGCTCTCCAGCTCCTCCTCCTTTAAGACTCCGCCTACCTCCCTTAGTGCGCAAGCGTCGCGAGGCGGTGCCAGAGCCCGGGGATTTGAGCAGAAGGCGGAGCCAGAGTGGAAAGAGGCGGGAACTCGGAGGGGGTCTCGTGCAGTGCAGGGAAGATCGCGCTGAGGTGCGAGGCTGGAGTGGAGGAGGCTGAGAGCCAGGGACCGGGTGGGTGGGGCCACAACAGGCATTTCACAACTGAAACCTAGATGTGCAAGTTGTGGATTAAAGATGACTTTGCTCTTACTTTCTTTTTTAACCAACTCTCAGTAACAATGTTTTCTGGTTTAATGATTGCTAGAGACTCTAAAAAAAGGAACGTTTACATTTTGTTTTGTTTGCTTTGTTTCTTGAGATAGGGTCTCACTATGTAACATTGGCTGGCTTGGCACTCTCTTAATGGACAGGCTGGCCTCAGATTCATAGAGAGCCATGCTCAGCAAGTCTAGCCTACAAATGCTAACATTTATAAGGTTTTTTACTTGGGTGCTGTGTGGCACACATTTAACTCCAGCACTCAGGAGGCAGAGGCAGGAGGGGTTCTGTGAATTTAAATCCAGCTCCGTCTACATATTGAGTTCCAGGCTAGCCAGAATTACATGGTGAGGCCATGTCTCAAAAAACTAAATTAGCATTTGAAAACAATAGCCAAAGGACCATTATTTCTGGGAAAGGCAGAAGGTGTGTGTGTGTGTGAGAGAGAGAGAGAGAGAGAGAGAGAGAGAGAGAGAGAGAGAGAGAGAGAGAGAGAGAGAGAGAGAGAGAGAGCAAACGGAAAGGAAGCTGTGACAATTTATTGGCTAGGACATCTGGGGTCCCAGGTTGTCTCATGTCTTAGCTCCTATGGGCCAAACATGTCTGTAGAATTGAGTAGAATTGTTTCAGAGCATCTTGGCCCTGGAAGAAAGCAGTCATCTTTGCATTGAAATAATGAAGTCGGCAATAAAATGTTTGTTGTTATGTTCTTTGCTTACCTTAAACACTAAGAAAAAAAAAATACTGCTGAATCGAGCCCTCCAAATCTAAAGCAGACTCTGTCTCTTGCATGCACAAATCACTCGTGCACTTAGTGCTGAACACAAGAGAGCAACCCAGTGGGTCCTGAGGTAGGTAACAAGGTTTCAGCCTGTTTGGAGAATGGCTTCCTGGAGCCCTCCTGCTTTCCAGGCCTGTGGGACAGTCTCTAGGAGACTGTGCTTCTGTCTCTTGCCACATGATTCTTAGCACCACCTGGCTGGTGAGCCTATTCATCAGGGAAGGCTGGCAGTCCATGAGCCAGGCCATGGAGATTGGAAAGAACCCTTGACAATGCCATGCTGCCTCCCATGGGATCCGGAATCCCAGTTTTAAATGTCTTAGGAATCATGGGCAAAACTTTCCAAAACCCCCAGGACTTACACAACCAGTGTTCCAGATAAAATTGTTGTTGTTTTGGTTGTTGTTGTTGTTGTTGTTGTATTTCCTGCTTTGTTTTGGGGTTTTGGTTCATGCTTTGAGACAATCTCACATAGGTCCAGCTAGCCCCAAACTCACTATGTAACAGAGGCTGGCTTTGAACTCCTGGTCTTTCTACCTCCAACTCCTAAGTACCAAGATTGCAGGTGTGCACCACTATACCCAACCAATTTTTTTTTCTTTTTTAAAATTGGAGATCCTAGATTCTTCAATGGTGTGGTTAGTGTGCTTGCCTCTGAAACAGGAAGAGCTCTTGTTACCTATTAGGCAGTTGCCTGAAACTTTCCAATTAGATTTCATTTAGCGTCACTATCAACACTCATCTCTTTAGCTGAATCCAGAAAGGTGTTTGGTCCTTGTAAAAATTCAAAATGTCCCAATGGTAACCCACTGACCAGTTACAAGTCACTAGCTCTTGGTGACACTGAGGCTGTTTAATTACTTATTCTCTTGACTTAGAATTTCACAGAAGAGCAGAGGGAGAAAGAAAGAGAGAGCCCCTTGGGAAAGGACCATGGGGAAGAGGTGCAGAAACGAATGAACATCTGTTTCAGCTTCCTTACAATTGAATCCAATCCTTACAGCTTAGCTAGACTCTGCCTGGGATATGGGAGAGGACTCCTCCGGGTATGGAATCTGTGCCAGGGGCTTGTCCACACTGGGCCTGAATCCCCAGTGATCTGGAGGTCCATAAGAGGTCCTATTGCCATCTGCAGCTCTGTGCAATGAGGCTCCCATTTTACTGTGAGGACCACACCGCCCACCTGAACTATGATCCCAGCAGCCTCTGCACAAAGGGCTTTGATTTGGTGTGGAGCTGATTAAATGATTGTAGATGTCCTTGGAAGCACTATGTGCAAGAATTTTAAACAGCTTCTCCTTTTTAATATGCACTTCCTCTTCGGTTTTAATTATTTTGTTCCTACATTTTCCCTTTCAATTTACTAAAATCTAGAAATGTAATTAGAGCAGAGGCCAGGCTCAGAGAAGGCTGCCAGGATTTCTACAGCATGATTAAATATACCAGGCATCCCTTTAGTGTGGGACTGAAAAATAAGATTCTCATTATTATCTTTCCCTTATCCAGGAAAGAATCGGCACCACGTACCGATCCGGATTTATTGAAAATGCAGCACTAATTAAAAACTCACCCAGCCTCTTGACAAGGCTTGGGTAAAGGGGAAAAAAAGTTCAGTTATTTAATTATTTCCTCCATTTAATGTTTTGTTGTTGTAACCACAACAAGCAAAGAAGCCCTCGTCGCTCCTCTTTCCTCAAAATAAAATTTTTCTCTCCTCATGAGAGACTTAATGAGGCTTTTATCTATGCAACAACAATCAAGCTTACAATGGCACCAATTCAATTCACTGCTCCTTGTGATGCTAGGAAACATGCAGAACTCATTTTCTTAATCCAAAACACAAATGAAAAAATGTTTATTGGCTGTCATGAGCCAGGTCTGGGCAAGGGATCTGTCCCCAAAGACCCTGAGATGTCTGGTGTTTATTTGTTTTGCCAACAAGAATCTTGGGCTCCATTTTGCAGTTCAATAAGAAAAGGCATAGCTTTTCTTGGAACCTAGGGAAGGTAGAGGCAGGCCAGCCTGAAGAGGAATATGAACTACCATTTTAGTTTTAAGCACTTAAAGGAGTTAGGTCTTTTTTTGTTGTAGAGTTCTGCAGTTTGTTCAATGACAGCTTTGAATCCCCCTGGCCCATTCCCATCCAACCCAATGGCTGCCATGTCAGGGTCCTTTGTAGATATGGATACACAGGAAGACTGACAGGGAATACAGTCCTGTGTGTTGGCAATGTTCAAGCCTAAAGAAAAAGAGACAGGTGATACATTCAAGGACACAGATGTAAGACCACAATCAAGAAAAAACAAACAAACAAACAAAAACCACGACAGCATTGTTCTAAGCAATGATGAGGTTAATAGAAAATTGACAATGGAAACATGTTCATGGTGAAGCTGTGGCTTAATGAATGAGCTTCTTTTCTGCAGCCTCAAGTTCAAATCCAGCACTAACACTTACTATGATAGAAATATAGACAAGACTCAAGTTTTCCAACGTATTATATGGTGATGAGTGTGTACTGAGAAATATTTGAACACAGTTCAGTCTCTGGCATGAGTAGACTTGTTTATTTTTGCGTGTGTCTTTGAACACGGACTTGGGATGACTGCTCTTCACTCACCAACCTCAGCCTCATCTATCTACCACGCTTACTTGGTGCCTCTGTGCCCTTTTGTGGAATTCTCCAGGCAGCACAGAATCCAGGAAACACAACAGCACAGCCGTCCCAGCCAAAACACTGCCTCTTTCCAATTAGGGTTCTTAAACAAACTCTTTGACCTTGGAGCCAGTTTCCTTACATTTCAACCAGAGTACCTGGTTGTCAGTATTGTGCCAACTCTGGTTCTATCCACCCGAACTGGAATTTCCTTAAGATGTACTGAAGAACTAACAAGAGCTCAAGAGGCTGACTTGAAAATTCAGGTGGAAACCAAGGGCTGGTGGAAGAAGAACCACCATCAGCCTCATCACCATGGCTACAAAGGATGTCTAATCCTGCCTCCATCTTTGTGCTTTATGCTGCAAAACTCCAGCCCCAGGTAGCAGCACCCAGCTGACCAATCAGAGGTCCCATCTGAGACCCCGACCACGAAGAGAGCAATGAGGAAAGGTCTCCCTGCTATGGTGTACAATGCATGATGCACAAGACATCTGTCCTGAACGGTGTCTGTGGCAAGGGGCTCACAGGAATCAGGTCAAATGCTTTCCCTATCTCCTTGGTGAAATGGACCATGCATCATGTGATAATACAAAGCATTGAACGATATATTTGTTCAAAAGCTCTTGGCATATAAAAGGTATTCTGTCATTTTACTTCCCTCTTTAATAAAACAAAAGGCTGGGAATGATGTACTTACCCGAGTATTTGATTTCAATAAGCTTATAGATATTGAAGTTCTAAATTTTTAACCTGAGAAAATGGCTGGGAAACATGCTCTCTCAGAGGTGAAGCACCAGGCAAAGGAACAGAGAGAGAGAGGGAGGGGAGAGAGAGAGAGAGAGAGAGAGAGAGAGAGAGAGAGAGAGAGAGAGAGAGAGAGCAGGGGAACTGCAGATCTGAATCCTAGTTGTCAGCTTGGACCAGGCACACAACTCCACCTGCATGTCGTTGATCTTCAAGACCCCCCCAAAGCCAGATGCAGCAGCTCATGCCTGTGATCCCAGCACTTGGGAGGTTGGGGCAGGAGGATCTCCCATGAGTTCAAGACTTGCCTAGGCTACATAGTAAGTTTCAGGCCACCGTGGGCTACAGAGTGAGACACTGTTTCAAATAAATCAATGATAAGTAAATAAATATTGTAAAATTTACCGGAACTTATCACTTCAAAATAAAATTCAGAAGTTCAATATTTGTTTTAAATAAAGAATATACTAGTCATCACGTCTTCTCCTAGCAGTTAAGTTTCGCATCTTCCTCTGTCTCAGCCGGTCTTCAATCGCCGCCTCCCCTCGACATGGACCCCAACTGCTCCTGTGCCACAGATGGATCCTGCTCCTGCTCTGGGTCTTGCAAATGCACTACCTGCAAGAAAAGCTGCTGCTCCTGCTGCCCAGTGGGCTGTGCGAAGTGCTCCCAGGGCTGCATCTGCAAAGAGGCTTCGGAGAAGTGCAGCTGCTGCGCCTGAATTCCCCTCAGCTGCTTGTAAATAGAGCAATGTGTAGAAACAGTATTTTTTTTTTTATAACCCCAGCCTATTTTCCACACCTCTTTCTATAAAGCATGTAACTGATAATAAAAGCATTGACTTGGTTAAAAAAAAAAAAAAAAAAAGAATATAGCAAAGGCAGGAGGCAGAGACAGGCAGATCTCCATGAGTTTGGAGCCAGACTGACCAATACAAGTGAGCTACAGGACAGCCATAGTTTTATAATGAGACCCTATCTCAGAAAGAAAGAAAGAAAGAAAGAAAGAAAGAAAGAAAGAAAGAAAGAAGGGAAAGGAAGAAAAGAGAGGGGGTTATACTAAAGAGTAGAATTTATTCATTTTGCATGCCCCATTATGAATTATTATCAGTGTATTGGGGGAGTCGTTTTTCACTTTGTTTTTTGTTTGACACAGGGTCTTACTATGTAGCCCTTGCTGGTCTAGAGCTTGCCAGGTAGATGAGGCTGGCCTCAGATTGACCAGAGACCTGTGTGCCTCTGCTTCCTGGGTGCTGGGGTTAAAGGTGTGCCCCACCATATCTGGCTTCTTTCTTTTTCTTTCTTTTCTATTTTGAATAAGATTGAGTCACCTGTTGACATCTGCCTCAAAATAACATTTACCTAAATGCAGATACATATCATTAACTTGGGGGGTGGGGAGCTTTTCTACCTCCACTCACATAGGAATTACTTTGAATTTTATGATTTTAGATTAGCCTTGCCATGGCTCTACTTTCTTAAGGTGAATTTGATTTCAAATGAAGGTTTACTTTGTGTTAGAATTCTATTTTTTTTTTAAAGAATTTAATCTAAAATTCAATTATGGAAGCTTGGTGCCTAGGTGAAAAGTCAACTGGAGATTACTGAATGCTCCTCGGGCACGGAGTTCTACTAGGTACTAAAGGATGGGTCCAAAGAAATCACAAGATTGTTCCGATTTTTAGACTTTTCAGTCCATAACAAAACTAGGCTATAACTGGAAGGGACCTCAGAAATTGTAGCCTCCGATGGATGCTTGTTTCTCAGGCTCTGGTCTTCTGAAGATTTGCCCATGAGCTCCAAAGAAAGAGAGGACCAAAGCGATTAGGACAGGTCAAGCCTCCCCCTACTAGTTTAGGGCAGAGGTCAGGCACCATCTTCTGGCACCTCTCATCAAATCTTTCAGAAACTCCCATAAATTCCAGTTTCAAATAGCTTTTGAATCTACAACTTTTTCACTGTCTCATTCAAGTTGAAGCTAACATCCTCTTTGGTTTGGGCCTAGAAAGTTCTGACTGGTTTTCTTAATCTTTTTGTTTGTGTTTTTAAGTTTGAGACAGAATCTTACTCTATAGCTCTGACTATTCTAGCGATCATGCTGGTCTCTATTTCAAAGAGGTCAGCCTCCCTAAGGCTGATATTAAAGTTATGTATCACCATGCCCAGTGGTTTTCCTAACTTTTTTTATGTATCCCTTAATTCATTTTTCACTTAGTAACTAGAGCAATCAAACAAAAACTGAAGTCATGTGTAAGTCCCTATTAAGACCTTCAACTGGGCCAGGACTGATATTGCCATGTCTATAATCCTAACACTAGGGAGATGGAGCCAGGAGTTCATGGTCACACTCAGTCACAAATCAAGGTTGAGGCACACCTGAGATAGGTTGAGGTTCTGTTTCAAAAGGCCAAACAAGGTACTGAAGAGATAACTCAGCACTAAATATCACTTTCTGTTCTTGCAGAAGACCTAAGTTTGGCTCCCCAAACTGGCAAGGTGGCTCATAACCACCTGTAATTCCAGTTCAGGATATCCAATGTCCTCTTCTGGCTTCTGCAGGCACCAGGGAATACACACATGCAGGTCCTCTCACATACACATAAAATAAAAAACAAATAGGTCTTAAGGGAGAGAAATGCTTTGAAATACTGCACTGGGAATGAAATCCAGACATTGCACAGCCAATTGCAAGAACTTAAACTCACGCTCAATCCTATTGCATGGCTTTGTTTTCCGTTCTTGCCCCAGTCCCACTGGCCACCTATCAGAGTGCCCAGAACCCATCAAGCTCTCTGCCTACACAGATTTTGGCAGTTACTGTTCCTCTGCCTGGAGCACTTTCCCCTTTGCTCTTCACAGAACTGCTTCTGCTTCTTCTTCCAGGACTCCGTTCAATTATCATACCCTCAGAGACCCTTCTCTGACCACTTAGTTTCTTTTCCAACTCAGCACTCTGGGTTCTTTTAGTTTCTTTTCTGTTTTGGGGTTTTTTTTGTTTGTTTGTTTGTTTGTTTGTTTTGTGTTTGATTTGTTTTAAAAATTAACAATAACTTATAAGTGCTGTTGGGTAATCATTTGTGAGTCTCCCCTGCTGAGATTCTCAGCTCTCTGGGGACATGTCAGTTCTCCTGTCCCTATAGTCCTAGTATGTAGCCCAATGCTGACCATGGATAGAAAGTGCTAAGCACATATTCACTGGAGAGTAACTGATGAGCATCACTTTGTCTGAGAGGTCAGAGAGGACCCTGAGTGAGTGCTCAAAGCTGTCTTGGTTGGTTTTGTTTTGTTTGTCAACTTGATACAAGATAGAGTCATTTGGGAAGAGGAAAATGCCTCCATCAGAGCAGCCTGTAGGCAAGCCTGTGGTGCATTTTCTTGATTAGTGTTGATGTGGGAGGGCCCAGAACTTTGTGTGTGCCTCTGTGCAGGTAGTCCTGGGTGGTATAAGAGCCTACAGAGTGTGTACACCAGTAAGCATGCTCTCCCAGGACCCACACTTGAGTTCCTGCCTCCAGGTTCTTGCCTTGAGTTCCTGCTCTGACTTCCCGTCATGAAGGACTGTAAGCTGTAAACTGAAATAAACCCTTTCTTCTCCGAGTTGCTTTTGGTCATGGTGGGTTTTGTTTTGTTTTAGTTTGTTTTGAGACAGGGTTTCTCTCTGAGGTTCTGGCTGTCCTGGAATTCACTCTGTTGACCAGGCTGGCCTTGACTTCAGAGAGCCACCTGCTTCTGCTTCTCAAGTGCTGGGATTAATAGGGTGCCCCCCCCCCACCTCTGCCAGTGGTTGTAGTGTTTTATTGAATCAATAGAAACTTAACTAGACCAGGCTTGATAAAACAAACAAACAAAAACCAACTAGCACAGAAATTGCTATCTGGATTGTGTCAGACCTGACCATGATGCATTTGGGAGGATTGTAGAAGGTCTTTAATGACCTGTAAGGTATAGTATGGAATAAACCCTTTCCTTCCCAAGTTGCTTTTGGTCAGCATTGTATCACAGCACTAGAAAGCAAACTAGGACAGAGGCCTAAGTGGAAAACCGATAAGCAAAGGAAGTAATAGAGAAGACAAATGAGGAGGACAAACCATCCAGATAGAGGCTAGAGGCCAGGAAGGCTGTGCGTGCGTGCGTGTGCGTGTGTGTGTTCACCTGTAAAAATTAATGATTGAAAGGCAGAGAGCAAGAGAGAGGCCCTGTGAGACTGGGGGTGGGAGGGCGTTGGCAGAATCACAGAGATGAGGACAGGGAGTAGTGAAGCTAAAGGGACCTTCTAAAGGGAGTTAAAGGGCTATTGGCAAGAGAGGGAAGCCATCTCTGACAACCCCTATTCTTGTCCCCCTTATCTCTCTGACTGTGCCTTCTGCCATATCAGACTCTTTTCCTGAGCTGTCTTAGAATTCTGGCTTTCCTTGGAGCCACTCACTTCCTTTTGTCACACTGTCCTTACTTGCCTGGAGATGGCTCACACTCTCAGCGCCACTGCCATCCATCTGCTACAGAATATTTCCAGCCTGCCCCGGGGCCGGGCCCTTCTCTCCAACCCCACACTTACCCAGCTACCTCCCTGGCGACCCACAGACTCCTAAGAACCACAGATCTGGAACCTGCTTCTTCTCCAGACTTCTCTGTCTCACCAGCAGTGTAAGTCTGGGAACTGGGAGGCACGCTCTGCTCCCCCAGGCCACATCCAAGCCATCACTGAGTTCTGACACTCATCCTTTACTCATACCTCAGTCCCACCCACTTCCTTCCATCTCTGCTGACACATCCCTGGTTGTTCTGTGTATCACAAAAGCCTCCTCCCAGGCCCCTCAGCCTTTCATTCTCTACTCTCCAGCCAGAGTGAACACTCTGAAATGCCAGCCTAATCTGATCACTTGTTTGCATAAAACCCTTCAACGGCGCCACGCTACCCTCAGGGAAATAAAGTTCAGACTCTTTCATAAAGAAGAAAAGACTCTCTGCTAGATGACCTGTGCCCTTGTGACCTGGGCTTTGTCTCCAGGCTCCTCCTTCCCTTAGCAATGGCATTTCTAGTCATACACAGACCTGCTTCAGTCCCTGGAGTGGAACAAGTTCTAGCTTTTTGCCCATGTCACCCTCCCCCAACACATTCCTGGGCCCTAACTCACCCACTGCTGCCCATGTTAATTTTCTGCTGAGGGACCAGCAAGATGGGTGAGTGGGTAAAGGTGCTTGCTGCTGAGCCTGATGACCTGGGTTCAATCCCTGGATTCCATGTGATGGAAGGAACAAGGCAATAACCCACAAGTTATTCTCTGACCTCTATATGTATGCCACAGCACGCAAATGTGTACTATGACATCCTCCCTTAAACACACACACACACACACACACACACACACACACACACACACACAAAATTCTCTGCTGATGGTTGAGGCTCTTTACCTAGTTGCTTTTAAGACACTGTCTGCCTGGTGTTCAGATCCCTGAACTACTTCTGCTTATATCTCCTGCCCTGCACTCTTATTTCGTGCTGCAGTTGTCTGGTTCCTTCCCCAGTGTTGCTGCCAAACCTGTCCACTCCTAAGGGTGGGGGTTTTCTTTTGCTTTTTTTCCTCCCCTGTAATTCTAGGACCAAGCAGCATTCCTGGCACATAGCAGGTGTTTGGGATAAATGCATGCGGGCTGAATGTATAAATGAATGAGTGAAATAAACATTCCTTTCAAGAACGTGACTCCTGGTCTTTGGAGTGCAGAAGCTTCCATTAGCTTCCTCTTCCTGCATCTATTGTTTAGCCAGGAGCTGGTTCTGAGGACAGGGACACTCTTCCAAAAGGTTCCTTGACTCAGGCCCTCTGCTGGGAGCCAAGCTTCCCTTAAAAGGCCACCTTATCGGAAAGTGCTCGTGATGGCATTTATGAGACCTATTTTTATCTGTGCTGGAAAGCCTCAAAGTTAATTCCCAAGCCAAAGACATTAAACTCAGGAACGTGGATGAGCAAGGAAGCATCTTGGAGAAGCCTTTGAGTCACGGCTTTGTTTCCTGTAGAAGAGCCTAGGATCCTCCCCATCACCAGCCCTTGTTTTTAAGGACTGCCTGCCTCTAAAAAGCGTTTGATCTTACTTTCGTTAAAACTAGATCCTGTGGCCCTTAATGACCTGGGCTGCGGTGTCATCTTCCTGGGATTCTTTCTGCTCTGCTGGAGCTCTCAGGGCCAAATGAACCCAGAGCAGCTTGCCTAACAGCTCCAGTTTATTCAAACTGGTTTGCCAGCCCCACCCCCAAATGGAAATTAATCACTGCACTGGATGTTAGAAGGAGGCAGCATGGCCAGAGGGAAGGGCTCCCACCCGGCCTGGCCAGAGGGATAATTGGACAGAGGCTGCAGAAGTAAGGAGAGGAACCCAGCAGGGCTGCCGAGCAGTCAAGGGCCTGTGCCAAGGAAAGGATTCAGTATGGCCACTGCAGAGCTGGAGAGGGACTGCACTGGGGTGTGAGGAGGGGGACAGTGGGAAGGGGGTTGGAAGGGAGAACCAGGGAAGAAGGGAAAGTAGAGATGGAAGCAGTTGGAAGAAAGAAGAGACAGGGTGCAGGCGTCCGGGTGGGGTGGTGTGGCAGAAAGTAGGTCAGGGTCAAATGGAAGCCCCAGAGAGATGAGTCAGGGTAAGAAATCTAGCACTGGGCCAGGCATGGTGGCGCGTGCCTGTAATCTTAGCAATTGGGAGGCCGAGGCAGGAGGATCAGAAGTTTCAGATCAGATTGAACTCTATAGTGAGACTCTGCCTGCTGTCTAGAAAGGAGGGGGAAGAAAATATAAGAGAGGGAGAGGAGGGGGAGGAGGAGGGAGGGAGAGAGAGGCTTTGAATGTAGCTTAATTAGCAGAGCACTGCCCAGCACACACAAAGCCCTGGCTTTAATCCCCAGCACCCAAGAAATCAGGCACAGTAGCACACACCTGCAAATACAGTATTCAGGAGGTAAAGGCAGGAGGATCATATGTTCAAGGTCACCCTCAGACACAAAGTGATATTGAGGCCAGCCTGGGCTATATGAGACTGTCTCCAAAAAGAAAAGAAAGAGAAGAGGGAGAAAGGAAAGGGAGGGAGGAAGAGGGGGAGCGGAGGGGAAAGAAGATGGAGAGAGAGAGAGAGAGAGAAACACTAACAAAAATCTGGGCCATGTAGCAATGAATGTTCTTACTTCCGGATTCAAGACCTGGTCTTTACAGAGGAGTGTCATGGTTTACCCTATATTCTTGCCACTCGAGGGGCTGAAACGGGAGGGTTATGAGTTTGAGTCCAGGCTGGGTTGCATAGCAAATTAATATATTCAATAAATAAATCAGGGGCTGTAAAGATGATTCCGTGGTTAAAAGCACTTACAGCTCTTGCAGAGGACCCAGGTTCAGTTCCCAGCACTCACATGGTGGCTCACAACCACCCATAACTCCAGTTTCAGGGATGCTAATGTTTCTTCTGACCTCCTCAGGAACTGCATGCATGTGGTAACTCATACATACACCAAGGCACACACCCATACACATCAAATAAATAAGGGTTGGAGAGATGATTCAGTAGCTATTCCTTACAAACGTGAGAACCTGAGTTTGATACCCAGCATCCACATTTAAAAAGCCAGGCCTGATGGTATGCATTTGTAATCTCACTGCTAGGGAGGCAGGCACAGGCAGATCCCTCAGACCCATGGGCCAGCCAACCTACCTGGTGAGTCACCAGTGAATGAGATACCCTGTCTCAAAAAAAAAAAAAAATGTGTATGGAGCCTGGGAATGACACCCAAGATTGCCCTTTGGCCTCTACACACACACACACACACACACACACACACACACACACACACACACCACACACACACACACACACACACAGAGAGAGAGAGAGAGAGAGAGAGAGAGAGAGAGAGAGAGAGAGAGAGAGAGAGAGAGAGAGACCCTGCTTTTGCCACCATCCCCAATGGGATGGTGAAATTAGGAAAGACATACTTCATTAAAGAATGATGGAAGCAGGGAAACTGGACCTCTTTGATCCTTTCTCCAGCAAAACCCTTCTCTGGTTCAGGATCACTGTCTCATTTCCTTTTTCTCTTCCCCCCTTCCTACTCCCCTTCCCTGGTGCTATAGGTACACCCAGGAGCATCACAGTTTCCTGGGTACATCTGCCTCATTGGCCACTCTGGGATAAGGAGCTTGGAGCCTGGGCAAGTCAGAGTGGCTGCCCTCCCCGTATGCCGGAGGGATTGCTTCCTGGAAATTCTTGCTACAAAGATTCCCTCTCGCCATGCACTGGGTGGCTGAGTCAGGCTGCGGGTGGTTCATATGTTTCAAAGCGGCTCTCATCAGAGTGAACAGCATGGGGCAGATGCTTCCATAGCCCAGCCTAGAGAGTAACTCCCATCTACTTCACCTGCCCCAGTCCCCTCTGCTCTACCCTATTCAGAAAGACTCCAGAGGCATCTCAGGGCCAAAATGGAGGCTCTGCTTCTTGGATGATCTGGTTACTTCGAAGATGAAATACACTTTGGAAGCCTCAGATATCTATTTTTCAAAGACATGCCCTTATTCACTGGGGCAGTGAGAATGCATATGGGTTGCTCTGTGTGGGCAGGAGGCAACATCCTCCCTAGATGAAAAGCACAGCACAGCCTTCCAGAAAAGCAGCAGACTACGGCAGGGTCAAGTGACTGCTCTGCGTCTAGGGGCTACGACGAGGAGTGCAAGCCACCCCCGCCTTCTCTTTCACTGGGAAGTTTTGATCACTCATACATCTTCTCCCCCAACGCAGGGTAAGGGATCATTTTGATGATCTCATTTTGGACAAGTGAGAAGCAAAAGCTTTTTAACTCTGACCCACTCGACTGCTTGCTATGCAGTGGGCACTCCGGTGTGCAGGCAGTGGGTGGCAGCAGCTGCCAGACACCTTCCCCCAGGATGCATCAGTTGGTACCAAAAGCCCTACATCAACTCTTTCTCATCTTCGTGCCAGTAGCTGCAGGTCCTGGAAAAAAGCCAGGAAGTCCACCATGAGCCCTGCCTTCTTCCCCAGCCCTCACCCTCCAAGAACAAGAAGGGCTAGCTGGAGAGCCTGCCCAGGAACAGAGCCGATGGTTCTTAGACACATTTTCCAGCTATCACACCTGCTAACATGGGAACCCACACGTGTATGCACGCACGCGTGCACACACACACACACACACACACACACACTCAGCAATAAATTCAGTGTCAGGCTTTTGTGTTCCATCTGTCCCATGCTCAAAGCAATGATGATAAGAACATCCGTCAGCAAACCGTCAGTCCTTGTCTCCTGCCTCCTTCCCTCCCTCCCTCCATGCCTGTCTTTCACAAACATTTGATGAATGCCTACAGTCAGCTGGTCAGTCTCTAATATTAGGCTGTGATGATGGAAGTGATGTAGCAAAAGGGATGCCCGCCTGCTGGTCCTAGAGCACACCTGACCAGAAGGCCTGTCTCCTTTAAGCCGGCAAAGAGGTCTTGAAAAGGAGAGCATTTCCATTTTTTCTTCTTCTTCTTCTTCTTCTTCTTCTTCCTCTTCCTCCTCCTCCTCCATCTCCCCTGTCTTCTTTATTCCCCCCTCTTTCCTTTTCTTTCTTTGAGGCAGGGTCTAATGTAGTCCAGGCTGAAGTTGGGCTCACTAAGCAGCCTAAGCAGCTGGGAATGACCTTGAACTTCTGTTTTTTATGCCTCTATCTTCCAAGTGCTGGGGTTACTGGCATGCACCACCATGTCTGGTTTGTGAAGGGCTAGGGATAGAACCCAGGATTTTGTGCATGCTAGGCAAGCAGTTTGCCAACTAAACTATGTCCCCAGCCCTCCATCTTCTTTTAAGATGACAAATGTAATTGATCGGGAGAAGATGAAGATCTACCACACCCTGTAGGTGGTATTTGCATTTCAGTCTATCACAGACAATTCCATCCTAACCCCTTCACACTCTTCCTTCCCTACTGACAAACTGGCTACTTCCCTGGTGTGTGTTCTCTGTGATGACTGGACAGGTGTCAGGATTTTGGACCCTTAACATGAGAGGATCTGATGTTAACTGTTAACTCTGTTTGATGAAGACAAGTCAGTTAACCCTTGAACCAAGTCCAAGGACTTTGTTATGTATTTACTTGTATCATCCTTCCCCCAGTGGGAACCATAGGGGAAGGGTTCCAGGCAGCCTTCTGCTCCACAGTCTCTCTGGCACATAGCACATTGCCACGGTCTGTCTCAGTGCATACCAATGCAATGTGTTGAATGAACAGAGTGGCTAGAAGTACCAAATGGAAAAGGGGATTCCAAGCAAAGGGAACTCTGGGCTCAAAGGCAAGCAGTAAATACCATACAGGGGAAGCTGCAACTGGTTCTGGTGAATGGGAGCGCTGGGAGTGTGAGGTGAGTGGGATGGAGCAGGCTGGAAGTAGCAGGAGTTGACGAAGGGAAAATAGACACCAGTGGGCTCCTGAAGGGCTTTTTATGCTGCGTTGAGAAGGTAACCGTGGAACCTTGGAAGTGATTTCCGAACGAAGTGACAGGATCAGGTTCTTGATTCACAGAAATAGCTCTGGCAGGGTGTTAGGGTGAGACATGAGCTCCAGGGGGAGTACAGAAGCAGCAAATGGAACCTTCAATTCAGTGTTCCCCTTTCTCTTCCTGAAGCCCCCAGCAACTCGCTTGGACAATCTAATCTAGGAGAGTTGTGCCCCCTGCTGATAAAGTCTGGTACTGCACATACCTGGGCCACCAGGGAAATCAAAAATTTGGACCTGAACAAAAAGTACCTGGAAGCCTTGAGCACAGAACTACAACTCGAATGAAAACGAGAGTGTGCCTACTTACGAAGAGAGGGGCCAATAAGGACATTTTGGGTAATGACTAATGCCAGGTAAAATATAGAATGCTTGCTAAATTTGAATACAGAGACATATACCAAAAAATGTGTTGTTTATCTGGAACTCAAAGTGAGATAAGCAGTCTGTATTTTTATTCATTAAACCTGGCAGCCATGGAGAGTATCTGGAGGGTCCAGGAGGAAGCTAGAAATTCGACTGGATGGGCTGCTGTGGTTGCTATCCTGTGCCCTCAACCCCTTATTACCTCATTCCTAAAGCCACTGAAAACAACTACCTTGTTTTACAAGGTGCCAAGTTTGCACTGTTCTGCTTGGGATATCAGTGTGTGTGTGTGTGTGTGTGTGTGTGTGTGTGTGTGTGTGTGTGTGTGTGTGTGTGTGGGCGCACTCACGCTCGTGTGTTGACAACGTCTCTCTACATTGCCTAGAATGGCCTCAAACTCACAGAAATTTGCCTCCTGAGTACTAGGACTAAAGGTATGCACCACTATGCCTTGCTGGGAAGTCACTTTGAATTAGAGGAATCCCATGATTATGATGGATCTTGTGTATGAAGGGAAGTATGGATCCTTTCCAACATAAAAATGAACCTACCAGCTTGGTGTCCACCTCTCTCTCTCTCTCTCTCTCTCTCTCTCTCTCTCTCTCTCTCTCTCTCTCTCTCTCTCTCTCTCTCTCTCTCTCTGACACACATACACACTCACAACACACACACACACACACACACACACCACTTCATGGAGTTCCCAGCCTTCATGCATAGAGTACTTGGGGGCCTGTGGTCTGAATGTTGCTAGTCTAGGATCGCAGGTAGGAGGAAAGACATCTAGTCAGATTCAAGATGAAACATGGTGTCTTTGATCGCTCTCAACATCCAGATGCCACAACCAAAACTGAGAATGGGAAGAAGCACTTGCCTTGGCATATGGCTTGAAGCGCTTCCTTCTTTCACCTTTCCCAGAAATCACAGGGAGTCTACCCATTTGGACAAAAAAGGTACACTTCAGGGGAAGGCAGAAGCAGCGAGCCACAGTTGAGGGCTTGTGTCTCTGTGGGCAGGAGCCACTGACTGATCGCTCTTAGTTTCTCCTTCCTCTGGGTCCCCTTCCCGCCCTTCCTGCCAATGGCAGACAGGGCTCCCTGGCTCCAAGTCTGAAGAGCATGCCTGTCAGATGGCTTCAACAAGGCAGTGGCTACTCCCCAGTATATTCTGTATATTCATGACCTTGGGAGCTGTGTGATTAAACCAGTCTGAACATACTGTAGGGAGGGTTCAGGAAGAGCCACCCGGGACTCCTTGCAGCACCTCTGGAAAAGTCCCTGGGACAGCCACAGCCTGCCCTCCACCTGGCAACCCATCGAGGACAAAGGCCAGGAAAGGTTGTCTGGGGTGTCAGCCAGGGGAGGTCATTTGGGGCTCACAGATGGCTCTGAATTATGAACACTTTCATCACCGGTTGCTTCCCTTGTGTCTTTTTTCAGCACACTTGGCATTGCCCACTCTCCCCCCCCCCAGCTCCACTGGATTATACTGTGGAACATGGCCTCCAAACCACAAGGTTATGCCTTTTCCAGTGCTGTGAGTTAAACCCAGGGATTCACTAATGCCTAGTGCTCTGTCTCTGACACCCCCAACCTTTTCTAATTTTTGTTCTGAGATAGGGTCTTGCTAAGTTAACTAGGCTGGCCTTGAACTTGCCATCCTCTTACCACTGGCCCTCAGCAGCTAAGATTACCAGAAGTGAAACACACTATACTAGCTCATACTGAATATTATACCACATGCACACTCCTAGTAAAATGCCCTGCAACGTCTAATCAGAGAATATATTTATTTATATAGTACTGGGGATTAAACCTTGGGATTCACAAATAACAGGCAAGTGCTCTGCCTCTGAGCTGTGCCCCCAGTCCCAGCTCCCTTTGTTTTTGTCCTTTGAGATGGATCTCATGTAGCCAAGGTTGATCTCAAAATTGCTGTTTAGTTAACGACCTTGAATTTCCCACCTTCATCTCCTGCCGAGTGCTGGGGATGCCGGCACAGTCTACCACATCCAGTTTTATGTTGTGCTGGCAATCTAAGGTGCTGCCATGGACTTCATGCATACTCAGGCAAGGACCCTACCAAGTGAACTGTATCTCCAGCTCCCCTAATAAGTATTTGGTTTTGGGTTTTGTTTTGTTTGTTGCAAGAAAGAATCCCATGTAGCCCAGACTAATCTTGAACTCTGTATGGACCCAAGAACTATCTTGAATTCCCAATCCTCCTGTCTCCTCCTTCCAAATGCTGGGATTACACGCATGACAACAATGTCCCTGCCCCCACTTTTTGAATCAGGCTCTCATTAATTTGCCCAGGCAGACCTTTAATTTGCAACCCACCTTAGCCTCACAAGTAGCTGAAATCAGAGGCATATGCCACCAGGAGGCCTGTCTACAGAGAATAACATTTTGTTCAACATCTTCTGCAAGTGAAAATAGAATTTATCATTGAAATAGTGCAACGATTATATTCTCATTAGAAGAGCATGGATAGCCCTTCCCAGTTTTTTGGTTTTTGTTTGTTTTTAGTTAAAACATTCTTTTCTAAGCTGTAATGATGTTGGGCATGGTATTACACACCTTGTAATCCTAGCACTTGAGAAGAAAAGCCTGGAGTTTGTGTGTGTTTCTTAATTATGTGTGTGTGTGTGTGTGTGTGTGTGTGTGTGTGTGTGTGTGTGTTCTGTGTGTCTGTGTTGGGGTGTGTGCATGTGAGTGCAGGTGCCCTCAGAGGGCAAAGGTATTGGATCCTCTGGAGCTGGAGTCACGGGTGGTTGTGAGTCACTAACATGGGTACTGGGAACCCAGATCCAGTCATCTGCAAGAGAAGCAAGTGTCCGTAACCCCTAAGCCATCTCTCCATCACCTAGACAGGAGGAGTTGAAGTTTAGTCCCAATTACATATTGAGGTCTAATCTACCCTGGGCTGGATGAGACTCTGTCTCAAAACATAAAACAAAATTAGCTATCTATAATGCTAATAGATTCTATTTTTCTATTTCTATTTTTAGAAGCCAGCACTATTTGCTATCAGTCCCCAAGTTTTTTGGAAGTTCTACTAGGAATTCCAAACAGCTGAGATCCACCAGCTCAGCTTGCTGAAGGTCAAATAAGTCCCTGGCCCAATATAGGAAAACTAATCAGACTTTTGGCTCCCCCCTCCCAGAGCTGTGTTCTTCCTTCAGTCAATGTACCTTGGTGAATTTCAGGCTTCCTGCTTCAAATGTGGGAGGCTGCTTCTGGCCCCAGCTCTCCCCAGGAGTGTCTTAAGGACAAAATGGCACAGCCTAAAGAGCCCTGGGAAAGCAGGGGCATCATAAACATGAGCTCACTGTTCCTGAAGACAGCTGGTCTGTTTTCAATGGGAAGGGCTGAATGATCCCACAGAGACTGAGGGCAATTTCTCTGCCAGGGCATCTGGGGGAAATGACCAGTTCTGCTTGTAAAACACACAAACTGTTCCCTGACAAGTGGAACCAGCTATTGGAGGCAATGGACGTCCTGAGGGGCTTCACTTTCCTGCCTTGGAGGGCCCAGGTCCAGGAGACAGCCACAATTGGAAGACATACCAAAGACCTACAGCTAGTCACCTAACCTCTGGCTCTTAGGTTCTCTCATCTCTGAAAGACAGACATTTGTTTGGAGCTCCTTGCAAGTGTGTTACAGGGGAGCAGAGGTAGAGTTCTACAGGGACACTTAATACCTGCCCTTCCACATCTTTTGACAAGCAATATCGTTTTTATTTCTGTGTTTAATTCCAGAATAGCTTTCCTTAAGATTGTACCCCAAATAGCACTTGGGCCACTCTTCCTGGCTGTAGACAAAAATGGAAAATCAGTTTGTCAGGAGCCTGAGCACAACGACCCAAACAGAGAAGGCAGACCTGATGTTTTGACCAAAATAGAGCTAAATACAATGCAGCCCTTAGTAAAAACACAGGGCTTAGGGAAGTCTGCAGGCTGGGTTCCTCCCTTCTGCACATAGCTGAGAATTAACTGCAGAGGAGGGCCTTTGATCTTTCAAAACCTGAGGCATCAGGTTGCCCAGGGTTAGCAGATCAACATCGCCTGTTTGAACTTGCCTGGTATTTCAGTATCAGGCCTGTTAGAGACTAATTTCGTCAACTCTGGAACTCTGGCCTTCTGTTCCTGTGCTCCTGCAGGTAGCATGCCAGCCTGAACAAGCTGGCAGCTTAGTTATTAGGTATCAAGTTAAGTAGAATGCTGCCTCAACTGAAAACCATGATGGTCCTGCCACAATTCCCATAGAAACTAACTGGAAGAGAGCAGACCAGGCGAGAGTGTGAGGGGCAGCTAAAAACCACTTTTCCTGCTTAGCATCGAGGCCAATGCTCCAACTTTCCTGTTTTCATCTTCCTACATGCTAGTCAAGCCGCACCTTGTCCAGACACCTTCCTGCAGAGTTTCTGAGAGATGTGGTGGTTTGTCTTCCGGCCTCCTTATTTGACTATGAGCCTTCTAGAGGCAAGCACCCGTCTCAGCTCCTGCATGCTCGCAGGTGGCACGACGTGTCAGATGAGCTGATAGGAAGACCCAGGAACTGGACTCCCAAGCACCCAGCTAGGACAAGCTGATCCTATGAGCCATCTCATCGCAAGCTGCTGAAACCAGGCTTGTCTTGGTGACCAGGGCTGGATACTTTCAAGATAGCCAATGGCTGGGAGGAATCGTCTGTTTCTTATTAGAACAGCAGACACAGATGATGGCCACCTGTTGACCCTAGCCCTGGCCACAGACTCTAAGCACCATCCAACCCACTGGAGAACACCCAAGTGTAGCACAGGAAACTGCCTAAAGGGTGATGAGACAACAGGGAGAGGGGTGGAGAAAGGAAGTCAGTTCCACCAAATACATTTAGAATTTCCTCCAAGGGGAAGGAGTTCAAGAATGGAGGGGGACTTCAGAGGCGGAGCATCATGTCACCCAGCCCCCCAGGGAGCACAGGGAGTGTGAGCAGGGAAGGGCTTAAAAGGCTGGGCAGAGGGTGGCAAGGCAGCACTCAGGAAAGAGGCCAGGCTCCCATCTGGAGAGCCAAGGGGCGGGGGCTGGAACAGATGGAAGGAAAGTTGCAGCTGGTGGCAATGCACTTTCATGTGTAAAGTTTGGTCCTTGGAGGATTGTGATCCAGCTCTGAAGGCAGCAGTGGGCAGGTGGCTCTGCTCCACGCTCCTCCTTCTCCCCCATTACCACCCAGAGCACTTGACAGCTGCTCTGAACCAGGACTCGGCCACCCTGCCTTCGCCAGCATCCCTTTCAACAGGCAGAAGCTGGCGTGGTGACACCTTGGCACACCAGAACAGCAGAGGACTGAGAGGCTTCAGCTGAAGTGGGCAGGGGACTTAGGAGGAATGAATCCAGGCTCCCACAGGGGGGCAGGTGGGCTGAGAGACGAAGGAAGGAGGGGAGGAATCAGGAAAAGCACGTTCAGGGGCCCTTGAAAACACATTCACAATTCCGGCACCGGTTCTGGCTTAAGTCTGGCTGAAGGGTGAGTAGGGGCAAGAGAAAAGCCAGTGGATTTGAGGTCCTGGGCCTGTTCGACCTCTAGGTGTTCCTTGAGAACATACCTTTCGTTTTGTTTTGGTTTGGTTTTTTTGGCGACTTGACTCGCTTGCTGCCATGCTTTGAAGTGATTTTACATCCTCTGGCTCTAACAGCCAGCCACCTGTCTCAGCATATTTAGAGCTCGCCCGTGGGAACAGAGGCTGCTGGCACAACCCTGCCAACTCCCAGAGCTCCCCCTGCTCATACACACTTCTATGTACTTCATGGGGCGCCTTACCACCCGCCTGGCCAAGCCCAGCCCAGCCCAGAGAGCAGCAGCAGGGTCTCCAGCTTCCAGCTTGCCTTTTTTCTCTTTATTTGTGCTAGACTGTGCAAAACAAGAAAGCAGCAACCTGTCTTGTTAAACCCCAAGTGCTTTGTTTAGAATATTCAATCTTGCTTCCTTTGATTTTTTTTTTTTTTATAAAAAGATTGGAACCCAGTCCCTTATCATGACTGTATCGTGACTGAGTCCATTTTTCCAAGATGTCGCCATTGGAGATAATAACTTAAGTGTTTCGGGAGCAGCCTCTCTCTTCCTAGTGGGAGGTCTTCTTTGTTCCTTTCCCAAACTTGGCATCAAGACCGAGACCTATGGAAAGGAGAGGAGTGCTTAAATTTCATGGGAGGACAGGAACCCTGCCAATGATCCGAGGAAGGCAGCCCAGCTTCCCAAAAGTGGGGATTTACATACAGCAAACTTTGTTTTGTTTTTGTTTGTTTGGAGACAGGGTCTTACTATGTACCTCTGGCTGTCCTAGAACTCACTCTGTATACTAAGCTGGCCTCGAACTCAGAGCTCTGTCTTCCTCTGCTAGGATTAAAGATGTGCACCACTTTGCCCAGCTTTACATACAACAAACTTTGGAGGACTAAATTTATGTAGCGTCCTCAAAGACAACAGAACCCATCAAATGAAAAGAAAAACCACCAGACACTGGTAACACACACACCAATACCAAAAGAAAAATCAGAATCAAAATTTCCCAGCTATTTCTCTTGGCTCTCACACAATACCACAGGTGGCAGGGGAGTGAACATCAGACCCTGTCCCACTCAGGACCTTGAAAGCTCAAACCATTAAAGGACACCATTAAGACGGAATGCACAGGAGGAAGGCCACATTAGAAACAATGCTTCCTTCTCTCCTTTGGGAAAATGTTCTTTAGAATAACAAGGCAAATTTCTGCCATTTCCCCTCTGTGGCCCTGGAGGCACTTGCTCTGGGTGGAACTCACCCAGGAACACCAGCACGGTGCCCACCCACTGCATGGAGCTGATGGGGTTGGCGAAGAAGATCACAGAAGCCAAGATGGTGAAGAACTTCCGTGTTGTGGTGAGGATGGAGCATGTCAGGGGACCAAAATACACAACTGTCATGAAGATAAAGCTCTAGAAAGAGAGAGATGTGTGAGACCTGAGCACTGCCACGAGTCACAACAGACACCAGGGCTAACTGGGCTGCCCCTCTTCACCCAGCCGGCCTTCCTGACTGACACAAGTGGGAAGACAAGTTCTCCTCCTCCAAAGAACTTACCTGACCCAGGGCACTGGTCAGGCCAAAGAGCAGGATGTTATAGATGATAGTCGGGTACCTCTCAGCAAAGCTTAAGAACTCCCAGAGCTCCCCAGTGAACAGGATCCCTGAAAAATTCAAGAGGTAAACAGCTCATCTTATGCTTATCCATACACCTGCATGCAGCCTGCTTAAATACCATGAGGGAGGCTGGGCGACGAACCATATGTGGGGTTTATTCTGGCCTGGTACGCACCTTTCTCAAACTCTTGTCTGGTTACAGAAACTAACTTGATTTTCCAAGAAAGGCTCCAAAGTTAATGATTTACATCTAACAAAGAGATTACTGTTGGGTAGTCTGGTTTGTGCCTGTAATCTCAGAATTTGGGAAGCTGAGGTAGAAGGGTTATGAGTTCTAGGCTAGCCTGACCTACAGAGGGAGAAATTGCCTCAGAAAACAAAACAAAACTAGCAATTTAAATAAAACAAAAGCAGAGATCCATTGGGAATTGGTGGTACACACTTTTAATCCCAGTCCTCAGGAGGCAGAGGTAGGTAGATCTCTGTGAGTTTGAGGCCAGCCTCATCTACAAAGCCAGTACCAAAGCTACACAGAAAAACCCTGGTTTTTTTTTTTTTTTTTAATTTGTTTGTTTTGTTTAAAAAGCAAAGCAGACATCCTTAGATGCTGTAGACAGACCTCTAGGTCTCCCGGAACTGGTCACCTCCAGTCATCAGTAGTTTTCTCCATTAACCCTGTCATACTACATGAAAAATGTGCTCAGATTTGAGAGGTTGGGAACCACAGATTCCAAATCAGAGGTTTCACACATTTGGTATACTCCTAAATCGGCAAGCATGAGCATACTAAAGTCTATCCGCTTCAGGAGAAATAATGCTCCTAGATATCCCTGTGGGCTCCACCACATAGCTTCCCACAACATCTGGCACACGTCTACCCCTACAGCAGCAGTAACAGGGAACAGAGAGACACTGCCAGCACAGGTCTTTCCAAGAAGGTCTCTCGGGGGTTGGACAGAAGGGCATGCTGGAACCAAGTCAGGCCCTCAGCAACTGGCAGCAGAGCTAGGGATGAATGATCAGAGCAGTCTGCCCTCTGGTGATTTGTGCAGAGAACAGCAGAGTGGCTCCTTACCAGCACCGAGCAGCAATGTGGACCAAAGGTTGATGTTCAACATCATGTGGTTGGAACCTGTTTGGTAATGAGCCCGCATATGGTCCTGGGAAACACCTGTCAGTCCATCCAGGGTCAGAGACAAGAGCTGGGAAAGGAAAGGGAGCAGCTGGCAATGAGGCGACCAGCAGGGCCCCTTCCTAACCCAGGACACGAGACCTTCCCCTCAGACAGTTCAAAAAGCGGCTGCCCTAAGACAGAGTTTCAGAACTAAAGCTGCCTGTGGACAGGTGTAGGAGGCACAGAGAGACTATGCTAACTGTCCTTCTGGCAGGCACTGGACTGACAGGCTAACTACATCACAACGGATGGCAATCAGAACAGAACAGGAGGCCCGCCATTTCCCATGGGGACTGGAGCAGGCCTTGGCAAGTGGCTTGCCCGTGCAGGGCGCTTTTCTGCTCAGTGAGAACTAACTCTAGAGACTAGGTCCTCAGATCTGACTGCCTGGCCTAGAATCCTGACTGCCACTTACGTGTGTGACAATGGGCAAATGACTTAGGTTCTCCTCAGTTTCAATTGTAAAATGGAGGTAACATACCTGTGTTAGGAGCCTGTTCTAAAAGTTAATCAATAAAGATATGAAGCACTTGGGGCAGGGCCTAACACTCAGGGATACCTCCTGTTGATTCAAGTCTGGCTCCCATGTTGCCTGAAAACCTAGGGTAGCACATACCACTTATTCCTCCTCAGTTCTTGGGTCTCTGTGAGCTCACAGCAGGATCCAAGCACAGACCCCAGAGCACTTTTCTCCAGGACAGCTTGCTTAGCTAAAGCTAAATATTTCAGGCTTCTATGTGGCCACAGCATCGAAGCCCAGCAACAGGAGTTAGGTGACAACACACCCTCCCTCGGCTTTCCGTCTGCCTCAGTTGGGGCTGTCCTTGGTGGAATCTGCTAGAAAAGACTGCTTTCACAAAAGGGCTGCGTACCAGGAGAAGCTCTCCTAAGCCAACTGTGTGTTCTTCTACCCCAACCATTTTCTTGGGCTTGTACATGAAGAGAGCTACGCCAGCCACAATTAGCAACACACACAGGTACTTGGCCAGTGGATACTTCTTCTTCAGGAGGGTCACCCCAAGGAGCATAACTATTGGGGAAACAAAAACAAAAATAGTGACAATTCAGAATTTGTGATCCCAACACCCTCCTTCTGAGAGCCATGTCAAGACTGAGGGAGAAAAGGCGAGAGCTAGGAGGGATGTCGGGCTGGCACCCAGATAAAAATAGTTGAGCAACAGGCTTGAGTAATGGATAAGGTGGAGAAGGGCAAAGGACAAAAGTCCAGGAAGGAACTGGGCAAGGGTGGAGAACAAGGGAAAGACGAGACATTGAAAGGAAGACATGGCCAGCGCCCAAATGGGACTCAGGGTATGAAATGACAGTGTAAATACATGAATACTACAATGGCTGAGGACACAAAATAGGCAAGGTCAGCTTCTGGCTCCCACTCAGCCTGTGTACACCACAGGAAGCAACAGATGACAGGAAAACCCCAGAGAGATTAATGATAGGATGTTAACACTCAGAGGGTCTCACTACTCTGGCTGGCGTGAAGAGAGGTAGGGGGTGGGGGCAGGGAGGAAGAATGAGCACAGAAGACGGAGACTGGACCATCTTCTTTGCTTACCTGGGATTGGCTTGCAGGATTTACCAAGGACCTGAAATAAAAATGAGCAAGTAATTTCTGAGCACCTGTGGTGTGTCAGGAAGTATAGCAGATGCTACATTAAAAGGCATTAGCGTTAGACTTCTACTTGAGAACTTGGCCTCAAGAAGCAGCCCTATCACAGCCAAACCCACACCTGTACCCCAATTCTATGGTCCTACTCGCCATACTCTTCTCAAGCATATTCTGCTATGACGATCCCCCACCCCTTCTTTTTTTTTAGAAATATAGTCTCAAGTAGCCCAGGCAGGCCTTGAACAGGATAGATAACTGAAGATGATCCTGAACCTTTGATTCTGATCCTCCAGCTTCTATCCCCTGAGTGCTGAGACTGTAGGCCTGTGACACCATGCCTGGCCCATGTGGTGTTGGGGATGGAACACAGGTCTTCACGCATGCTGAAGGAGCTCTACCAACTGAGCTAGATCCCTAGGCTTCTAGCACTGTTTCTTCTTATTTCAATCACAGACCTGAGGGAAGACCCCTTAGTCCTGTCCTCAAAATTCTGAGCCAACTCTCATCTCACCCTGAGATTTCACCTGGGTTGGATAGTTGACAAACTGTAGTGCCGAGTTGCTGGAGACCATGGCACCCACATAGGAAACAGAGCAAGCAGCATAGAGCCAGGTCCGAGTGCGATCCACCCTGGCAGTGTCAAAAAACTGGATCACTGGGAGAAGACAAAAATAAAACAAAAACAAACAAAACATACAAGAGAGACCGGGTGGGGCAAGGATGGACTACTAAGCAAAAGTTGAGGCCATGCGAAAGGATTTGTCCATCAAATAACAGCTATTCCTATCCTCTTAAGCTGGGAAATCTCTGAAAATTATTCATCGCTGCAGTTCCCCTTAAGCCTAACAAGACCGCATGCAGAGTGGAGGTAGGGGTTCATTGAATTCTAGAAAGGATGGCTTAACTCTGCCAATAGGCTTCAAGGAACAAAGACATGTTTGAAGCTGTCATACAAAGCAAAGTCAAAGGGATAAAGGGGAAAGTGTTCTAAGTATTGTCAATGGTGATTTGGAATATAGAAGACCCAGTCATTTCTGACTCAGAAGTTGGCATAATTTAAAGACCTAATATTTTAATCTCGTTTCACAGCCATTGGTTTTACAGACTGCAGAGAGGCTGTTTAAATACTCAAGGGTATGGAGGTAGGGAAAACTTAGATTTTAAAGATGAATTCGTGTCTAATGCCCAGGGAAAGGAGGATGCACCCAACAAATTACTATGCGGTACTCACAGATCTTGGCAAACATAGCATTGATCACACACTGGATGAAGACCAAAGTTAAGGCAAAGGTGAACGTCTCCTGTTTGGGTCCTTCCCCATACTTTCCTCTTGTTCTAAGATGAAATGCATGAAAAAGAGAAGAAATTAGTATGTTACTCCATGTCATCAAGTATGTTCAGAGCCACTGAGGGCTTTGTAAGTATCGAGCTTTTATGGATTTGTGAGAGTTTGTAAGGATCATTGAGTTTATTTACCCGAAGGGGCCGATATGATTTAAACCTACAAACTAGGTAGGCTAGCCTACTGATACCATAACCTAAAGAAAGACTATCCGGAAAGAATACAGGTAGTGGCAACAAGGAAAGTCATAGCGGGATAAAAGTATTCCAGTAGGAAAGCAAGACGGAGACCAAAATGTTTAGCGGTCTGCAAGCACCCGAGAGTTCAAAAAGAGAGTTGGCTCTTGTAATCAAAACAAACAAAACAAAACATCTAAAGATAGAAAAAGAATCGCATCCCCCAAATCCAGAAGCCGGCCCGCCCTGGAATTTTAGAATTACAAGGATGCTCAGCCGGCAATGCATAATAGCAGAGTGCAAAAGAGGTCAGAGGGCCGAGCCGAAGAAGGGGAAAACCTGTAACAGACACCGGAAGCCTGAGGACGGTGGACGTAGGTAGCATGCCGGCCATGGTTGGGGGATGTTTGCAGTCCTGCCCCCCAAGGGTCCACTCACATCTTCTCCTGTAGGATCCCATAGTAGAAATAGCAGACAAAGACACCCAGGAAGCACAGCGGCAGGCGCAGCCGGTCAGGCACCAGGGATCTGCTAGCGGCCATGAGACGCACGGACGAGTCGGCCGGAGACCCGCTCAGAGCAGGTAGCGGTAGCGGCGGCGAAGGCGAAAGCTCCAGGCGGACATCGCCGGCCGGCGGCAGGGGCCTCATAGGAGCTGCGTGCGACCGCCGCCTCGTAGGACAGGGCAGCCACCTCCAGAACTGCCAGTTCACAGCTACCGAGCAGAAAATGCCTCCCGCCCCGGCAGCGGCATTCTAGGAAAGAAGGCAGGTCTTGAGACCTCGGCTCCCTTTCTGGTGGCCAGGAAAGACAGCCATATCGAGGTTAATGCCTCATTCCCTAGATTTTTCCGATCAGGCAACGCCGAGGACACCTATAAGGCAGAGCTCAGCGGGGAGGCCTAGGAAGCAACCCGGCGTATAGTGATGACGTATAGGTATGTGGACTTTACCAATTGGCTACGAGGACCGAAAATAGACAGATGGGCGGAGAAAGAGGCGGTGAGGCCAGGAGTGAATCAAAAGTCTTTTTTTTTTTTTTTCTTTTGCCGTCGGCTGTCAGTCCTCGGCTGGGTCCTAACGCCAAGAACTCTTCATGGAGCCGTAGCGCCCTCTAGCCGCTGCCCAGCGTCGGTGACTCGAACCCCGTCTATGGACGTTCAAGGCCTGCCTGAGGAATATGGGTCTTCTGACACTTGATGAGGTTTCTAAAGCAGGAAGTCCGTTGAGAATGTTCCGTGTTAAATCAGGGCTCTTGTCACTTAAAGGCAGCACAGCAGTGTTACTTAAATTCTGAGCTATACTCTTCTCACTCTGTAAACTAGGGGTAATTAGCAATAACCACCCCGTCACCCCTTGAATATTCTGAGGATTAAATGAGCTAAGGTTTGCCACAGTGTTTTACAAACTGTAAAAGTGTGCTGTGCAAGTTTAAGGTGTTATTAGTCATCACATTTTCTCAACTTCAATCTTATTTCCTCACCTCTTGGAGGTGAAAACTCCAAGTTTATTGAAATGACTTTTTTTTTTCTTTTTCTTTTTTGAGCTAGGATCTCATATAGCTCAGGCTGTCCTTGAACTTGCTATGTAGGAGAATGACCTTAAACTCACAATCCTTTCCTTTCCACCTCCCCTCGAAGCACTTAAGTTGTTTTCAAGGCCTTCCAACCCTCATACACACCCCTTCCCGTTATTAGGATCATCCTTGAACTCCCCAATCCAATGATTGGATCTCCACCTGCTTGACTAGAATTGCCAAAGACTAACACCAAGCTCCCAAATCCTCCTTGTAATAGCTGGTCCAATTTGCAGGCAGCCATGAACCTCCAGAACTGCTTTTCTCATCTAGAAGCCTAGCTTCTTTGGCACAGCCTCAGGCAAAGGAAGGAAAGGCCAGGCCACACCACACCCATCACTGGGGACCTGACTCACTAAGGTTTTGGGGACAAGCCAGACATTCAGGGCTAGGAGGACTAAGGGATGATAGGGTCTGTCCCTTGCCTACTGTCTTCTTTTGGGAAGAGGAATTCTCACGCTTTTACTCTTGTCTTTTGCCTTACACTAGTGGATTTCATTTCTGCCTCTTTAATTTACCAACTGGGACCCCCACAAACAATTCACTGGACCCGGGTTGAGTTTCCCCATGAGAAATCAATAACATAATAACCAGTAGGAGAACTCTGTGGTTAGCAAGCTCTGGCTGCGGAGAGAAGTGATCATGGCCCTTCCAGTCCCTACTCCCCAACTTGGCATGGTCTTTTTGGAAGAAGTTATTCAATCTTTTTGACCTTCCTTCACTCAAAGAGTGGTACTTACATTTCTCTCGTTCAACAGTTGTCATATTTTCAATGACATTTTGTTTAAAGCCCCTAACGTGGTATGTGGTGATTACCAAACCAATGGATAGTAGTTAGGATAGCCTGGCCTACGAGTCTGTCCTAGGTCTTCTGGGACAGATATAATTGTACCCATTAGGGTAAGCTTTCCATCCAATAGAATGGGGATGTCTTTTGCTGAAATGCTTCCTACATTCTGTGCACTAAGAGAACGTGAGGATGGCATCCAAGAGCTCTTACAGTGCAGCACCAACTGAGAGGCTATGAAAGGACAAGAACAGCTTCTGTGCCCCCTCCAAGGCTGCACACAGAGACACAGGCATGGTAGCTAAAACCTTAATGCTGTCTTAGCTGCATGGCATTCCCTGGTCTCATTTCACTGCTAGAGCAAGTAGTACCGGCAATGTCAAACTGTCTCCCTTCAGTTGCTCTCATGTTCTCTCTCAAGTCCTCTGGCCCTCAGGAGCCTTTCAGACTATTGCTAGCACCTTCCCTAGTGACTCTCATATCCACTTGCAGGACACATCATGCTCTCCATTCTAGATAAGACCTCGTGAGTCTACTGTTAGGTGTGTCTTTGTGAAGCATATCTAGTAAGGCCCATCCTTACAGCAACTAGACCATGATGGGTTAACTGGAGGCTCCTTCACTGGAAGACAGGCTAAAGTGACATTTACAACACCTTCCATTCTCCCCACTCCTCCCACCCCAAGTATTCAGAAAATCCAAACTGCAGGAATATTTATTTATTTGATCTATTAACATCAAGATCTGCAAAAAAAAAAAAAAAAAAAAAAAAGCAACCTCTAAACACAAGATAAGAAAACTTGAACATTAACATTCTTCAATTTTGTGTAAGCTCTGCAGTACGGAAAATATACAAACTTCAAATAGCTGCAAAAATAGTGTCTTTGGGAGAAAATAGAGTTTCTACATCGATACAAGAAAATAGGCAATTTTCTAATCCAACCCAACCCTGGAGCAGGTGGAGGGTATGGCGCTACTACACGCCACCTGGAGGAATGCCAGCCCTCCCTCTTTCCACTATCCACTTTGGGCTGGGATGCTGCTTAAGACAATCTTTAGTCAGGGTGCAAGTGAGATGAAAATGCCACTTGGGAAATCTCGTGGTTCCCTGCTAACAGCTGAATTGGTCAAGTGTTCTGGCCCTGAGGACCACTTTGGTCAGCTCCTCTGGGAGGGAGGCATCTGGTCTGCTCTCCTCTGTCTCTAGAGGTGGAGCTATAAGGAAGTCTGTGGCATCTCCCCTCTCTCATTCATAGCCAACTTGTTCCATAACAAGAGCCTCCTATGAGTCATTTGAACTCACACTCTGGGCTAGAAGACCCAAGGCCTTCTAGTGAGGGAAGCTGCAGTGTGAGTTGTGAGCTGCCTAGCTGCTGGTGGAGAAAGTAAGTCTCCCTTTTGGAGGGGCTGACATCCACCAAAGGACCTGGGGCTTTGACACAATAAATGAAAGTGCTCAAAGGCCAAGAGAGAAGGGCTCCTCCGTCCCCCAGCTTGGGAAGCTAATGAGGAGCTTGCCACCAAGGCACTAGTCTCCATGGTAAAAGTGTGTGTGTGGGGGGGGAGTGGGGGGCTCAGACTACCAAGGAGCTCTGGAAAAGCACAGACTCTTCTGATGGTGGGGTACGCTGCCATGGCTCAAATGGCAATGAGGAGGCCTTGGAAGCTTCTGGATCTTTCTGAGGTGGTGCCCTGGGGCTGGCAGGGGGAAGAGGAGAGCCAGGGCTGGAGGGGCAGTTCCGGAATATGAAGCCCATGCTGGGAAAGAGGGGCTTGATCAAGCTGACAGGGCAGAAGGCTGAGCCAGTTGGGTTGAAATGGACTTTGTTCTTATCAGGACAGGAAGTCAAGAAGGCCAAGTCAGGACCTGGGGACCTAAAGGATGGAGAGAACCACAGACACGTAAGTACACAGAAAGACAGTCAGTGAAAGAGGGGAGACTTTGCTTTGGCAGGGTACCCTGAGAGCTGGTTCCCTGTTCAGAGAAGACAGTAACCTGAGCAAAACCAAAAAAGCTCTGCCATTTTCCAGGCCTCTCAGGTCTCACTGCTGCTGCAGTGGGTTTTGCCAGAAGCACGGTTCCTGGCTAAGCCCTTTTGTCATCTGGGGTTGAATGATGCCCTGTTTCAAGGATGGGTAGAGAGGCACGGCATGCATGTCACAGGACATTTAACAGCATCCCTGACTGTACCAACTAGATATCAACCAGATCATGTCTCCTCCTCCCTAATTATGACAACTAAAAATGTATCTTGGGCTAGGGTTGAATGTCCAAGGCCCTGGGTTCTATTCCCCAATATAGAAATATTTACCATATAAGGAATTTCTAAGTTGAAAAACTAGTAAAAATGAAGAAATCCCAGGAGTTCTTAAGAAATAACCACCTTTCTTAAGGTCTAATGCGGGGTGGGAAGCTAAAGGAGATGACAGCGAGACTGTCTCTAGAACCTGTGACATAGTGAGGGCCACTGTGACACAGTGAGTCACAGCCTCCCTTCCATCTCCGTGCATGGCGTGGAGTGAGGGAAGCTAGAAGAGCCCAGCCTATGTAAGCTATGAGAGAAAACCTCTTTCCCCCATAGTGCCCCAGAGGACCAAGAGCCTGAACACCAGGCAGCGCAGGGACAGTAACTGAGGCCCGCTGACAGCCATTCTCCTCCAGAGCGCCTACACCATGGGTTGTCTTCTCCCTCAGCTGAGATACAAATGGTGCCCTCAATGCCCGAAACCCAGGCCTAGCCAAATCTTTACTCCCACACTATGACTAAACTTCCTGGCTGCTATCGAAACCACAACTTCCAGTGTGAATCTGCCCAAATGAATACAAAGCTGCAGGAGAAAACAGAGCAAGCTCTCCCAGACCTGCAGAGGGGACTGGGGTGGCCTCTGCAACAGCCACACTCAAAGCCACACAGATGGTAAAGAGATAGGGTGGGTGGCTTCTGAACCTTCCAATGTGGTCTGAGACTATTCCAAAGTTCTTCCTTGCAAAAATTAGAGACTTCTTTCTGGAAGTTCATAACACTAAACTCAACAGCAAGCCAGGGGGTAAAAAAGTACTGGTATGCTCATTCTTTCTCATTCATTCCTTTCTGCCTGTCCATCTGTCTATCTGTCTCTCCCTCTCTTTCTTTCTCTCTCTGATTATGGTCTAGCAAGTCCTCACACTTTCCCCAGGGATGGTTAAAAAAAAAATGGAAGGAACAAAAGGCTTAGGTTTCAGATCTCTTTCCCTTCCAACTCCTGCTGTGCTTGTGGCTGGCATGTGGGCAGAAAGCAGGTTTCTATGGAGACAATGATAAGCAAAGATTTAAGTGCTCAGAGGAGGTAATGTCAACAAGTTTGATCATGGAAAATCTACAAGACTGATCTTCCAATGTTGACAGCACCTCAGGCTGGAGAGGGTGGCGACTGAAGAAGGCCCTGTCAGGTGGGATAACACAGGCTCACCCATGCCCCATGCTCTCCTCCCTCCCATGCCCCATCTGTGGGATGTACTCACGTGGCCTCCTCAAACACACGCACTCTCTCACAGCCTTCTGGGGGCTCCCGTTTGAAGACGTAGCTATGATTGGGTCGAGGGGAGGCAGCAAAGGCAAGGACTGGAGACGGACTGCCATCTTCTAGGAAGGCTGGGTGGCCTGGAGAGGAGGCTACAAACAGCATGGTTGAGTCAGCGGAGACAAAGGAAAGCCCCCACTTCCCCAGCTCAAGACTGCTGTGCAAAGGGGGCCACATAGCTCTGCTATTCAGGCATTTTTCATACTACGCCACTGAGGATGGGGTGTGTAGTTCAGCTGTAGAGCAGTTGCTAAGCAGTATGAGGCCACAGGTTATATTCCCAGTATCACCACCAAAGGGGACAAAACTTGTTGAACAGATAGGAAGCTACCTGCTGTCCCTCTACCTCCTCCTGGGAGCAGTACCATGCCCAAGGAAAACTGGAGCTTCATCCTGTCTGCATGTTGGAAAAGCTATCCCCTCCTTGCAGAGAGTGCTCCTGTATCAACTCCAAGAAGCAACCTTGACTCTACCCCACTCAGAGTATAAAATTTCTCTCACTTTCCATCCTGTAACTGCACTTTGCCTAGGCTGCAAATATTGACTTTATCTGTGTTTCTCTTACATTTATTCCTCTTCATTCTGTGTCCTGTTTGTTTCACTGTGTATATTGTTAGATTATGCCCTTGGAGAGCCTACCTCCTGGGGTCAGTACCAGCAGTGAGTCAGATGGTGTGGACAAGAGTGCTTTCCAACATATGGTGTTAGTAGGATTCCTGCCTTATTCTAAGTGGATAGCCAAGGTGTGCGAGGAAGACTAGGGATTCAGAGCCAGAATGTTGAGGTGTCAATCTTGGCCAAACATGCAGGACCCTGAATAAGAAACTGCATTGTTTATCTAATTTATAACTGCCTTGAAGTTCTTGTTGGATATGAGTCAAGGGGACCAGTGAACAGAGATGCACTGGCTTTCTACCTTGGCACCCTGAACCCCAGCCAAATCACAGGGATGGGGAAGACTGCTCTTTTGGGTTAGAGACTTTATATTATAAACTAGGAGTCAGAGTGCTGGAGGACCATTATTATCACAGGTAGAGTGTGCAGAATGATGACTCACAAAGATACTGGTTAGTTCATAATAATGCCAGGCCTGGAACTGTTCATAGCAAAGGCCAGTAGATCCCCTTTCCTGTGGCTCAGAGCCAGCTCTAGTGCCTTGGCTCCATGACTTACCTTTGTCACTGGGGATGGATGTCAGCTCCTCAGTGGCACCCCGGTGGTCCTCACGGTAGGCCTGGCCAGGAGGCTGGGGGGATGCCAGTGGCACAGGGGGAGAGCTGGTCATGTTGCCTGGGTCCAGGAGGAGGAGGGAGTGGTCACAGCTGCTATTCTGTGGAGGAGCTGGGGCACGGTGCCCATCAGGGACCTCAAGTATCTGATGAGGAAGGAGAAGAGACTCAGTCCAGGGCCTTCTCAGGCTTGTGACATTATAGTGACACCCTCCCCCCTCTCCTCCCAGGGGACTCCTGCACAAAGTCTCTTAGCCTGGAGGACAGAAGACTGTCACTTCCTCAAGCCATTTATTCCTTGACCTACCTTCATTCTAGGGGAAACTCTGTTTCTCCCAGAGCATTTTTGTTCTTTTTCCTCCAGGCTTGTTAATCCAATACACAGTCATGTTCATTTGTGTGATGTGATCAGTGTCCCTCTGTGTACGAGTCTCTTGGACACAAAGGTGATTGATACACAGGGTGACATAATAGGGGCAAGGTACCACAACAGCGCGCATGCTATAAGCCACTGCAGGACAAACGTGCAGATGGTTATCATACATTGAACACCTATTGCCTTCCTTTTTAAACATGCAATGGTATTTGGATTCCCAGTGAACTAGTTGTGTGTATGTGTTTGGGGGCACATGAAATATGCCCACCTATGTCCAATTTACAAGGCAGCCAGAAGTCGGGTATGGTGACACATGCCTTTAATGCCAGCACTTGGTAGGTAGAGGCAGTGATTTCTGTGAATGCAAGACTAGCCTGGTCTACATAGTGAGTTTTAGGACAGCCAGAGTTACATAGTGAGACCCTGTCTCAAAAATATAAAACTAAATAAATAATACTAAATAAAATAAAAATCAGCCAGTAGGTAAATAACAAACTGAGGCCTGTAGCCATCAGAATTATGTTCATACAGCCCAACTTCCATCCCCTAACTGTGACAGTATAAAATCGTGCCCGAGACTACAAAAGAGGTAGCTGGTAATTGTGCCTGTGGGATAGGGAGAAGGGTGTATATGGCACCAGGACAGAAGGGTTGATTGATACATGTCACCAGTAGAGATAGTGGGAGGGAAGTGGCCTGAGAGTGAGGCGGCATGAACTGAGGCACAGGTGGGTGAGGGTGCCCCGTCCTCAGGAACCTGTCAGGTGACAGTCTCCTCCTAGCTAGGGCCCGCCTCTATGCTCATCTTGAGTGTCAGCACTATTGAAGTTAGAACCCCAGCAGAAACAATCTCTGAGCATGTCTGTGAGGCATTACTTAAAGTAGGTTGCCTGAGGTGGGAAGACGCCCCATAAATGGGCATGGCTGGGGTCCCAGAGGGAATAAAAAGTAAAATGAGACTGAACACAAGCATTCACTGTTCTCTGTCCCTGGCCAGTTAGTTTGTCACAGCAAAGATAAATAACTAACATGCCCATCTCCACCACAAGGTCTTCCTTAGTGACACCTGCCTGTCCCTGCTGTTCCTGTGCTTAGGTTCATTGTGTACTTCTAGAGGACAGGTATTTTCAGAGCCTGAGAGGCCCCAACGAGTGGCCTTGTCACCTGCGCTCATGCAGGAGCAGCCTGTCAGTGCACTCAGCTGGCCACCACTCACCCTTAGCAGCTCCTCTTCACCCTGCTCCTTCACAAACACCTCTTCCAGCTCCTGGTTGAGTCCTTCTAGGCTTCTGTGCAGGCAAGGGCTGAGTCGCAAGACAGGGGATCCTGGCAGGAAGCTGGGAAGGGATGCCTAAGGAGAGGCACATGGGGCGATCACATGAAGTCCCCATCAAGCCCTAGCCAGTTACCAATTATGAACAGGGGTGACATCACAGTCATACCCATAGCTTTCTTCTTCACCTTTTTTCCAAGTTGGGGACGGGTATGAACTGGATACAGTTACAGATGTGAACAAGCACATTATGAGGGGCTTTCTCCAGGAAATAGAGCTTTGAGGCATCTAGAGGGTGTTGTTAGTGTCACTGTCTTAATCACACGTGATTGGGGATAGAGGAAAAAGGTGCTAAGAACAGTGAGAGACCCTTCCGCTGCAACTTCTTCTGATCATCCAAGTAGGCCATAAAACATCAATGCAGCTCAGTGCTGCAAGGCAGGGGAGACCACATACCCTCGCTGCTCCCCGTACAGCATGGTCTCCTTGGACAGGGGAGCTCCGCTCCTTTTCTTTCCCACTTCGGCTCAGCTTTGTCCTCTGCAGCTGTTGCTTCAGCTTGGTGATCTAGCAGCCAAAGTTGGAGGAGAAAGGAGAGTGAGGCAAAGCCAAAGATATTGGTTCCTTCCCCTGGATGAAACCCCTGTCCATGAAGCTACATGAAAGAGACATGGACCTCATGTTTTTAATCTCAAAACAACTCAGTAGTGCTGAATCCATGACAATCAACTCCTCAATAAAGCTGAATACCCTGCTTCTAGACTTGACTTTTTAAATTTCCATGCACGCCCAAGGTAATCAGTATCCAAACAGAAAACATCTAACATCATGGTTATGGATTGTAATGGACACTCTTCCACTAAGATCATGGGGTGGACACGGGTGGTACTTGCTTTTTAATTCCAGCACTTGAGAGGCAGAGGCTGGTAGATTTCTATGAGTTCCAGGCCAGCCTGGTCTACATAGCAAGCTTCAGGACAGTTTGGGGTACATAGAAAGACTGTCTCAAAAAAAGTAAAAATAAGCTGGGCTGTGGTGGTACACGCCTTTAATCCCAGCCTGTAGGAGGCAGAGGCCAGTGGATCTCTGATCTACAGAGCTAGTTCTAGGACAGCTAAGACTGCTACATAGAGAAACCTTGCCTCAAAAATAAATAAATAAATAAATGCAAAAAAAGACAATGGGTGGTCTGTTTTTCTATTTCTAAGAAGCCTTTGCAGGAGGCTGGAGAGATGGCTTAGTGATTAAGAGCACTTGCCACTTGCTGCTCTTGCTGTGGACCTGAGTTCAATTCCCAGCACCCACATGATGACTCACAACCCCCTGTAACTTAGGTTCCAGGGGATCCAACACGCTCTTCAGAATGCTGTGGGCATTAGTCATGCATGTGGTATATAGACATACTTGCAGGCAAAACATTCATACATATAAAATTTTATCTATTTATTTGTTTGTTTGTTTTATTTTTGAGACAGAGATTCTCTGTGTAGCTTTGGAGCCTGCTCTGGAACTTCCTTTGTAGAACAGGCTGGCCTTGAACTCACAGAGATCCAACTGTCTCTGCCTCCCAAGTGCTGGGATTAAAGGCATGCACAACCACCACCCAGCCTCTAAAAACTTTTAAAAATGTTTTTCAAAGGTTAATTTTTAGTTGTGTGTATGTGTGTGGGTCTATGTGTGCAGCTGCTCATAGAGACCAGAAGCACTGAATTTCTCTGGAGCTAGAGTTAACATGTAGGTGACTATGAGCTGTCTGACATGGGTGCTGGGAACTGAACTCTCATTCTTTGCAAGAACAATGTATGATCTTAACTGTTGCACCATCTGTCCAGACTGGCTATTTTTCTTTTTTCTTTCATTGAGACAAGGTTTCACTCTGTGTAGTCCAGACTAGCTTTGAGCTCACAGCAGTCTCCCTGCCTTAGCCTCCTGAGTGTTGGCATTATAAGCATGTGCCTCCATGCCTGGATAAAAGTGGCATTTTCTGAGAACCAATAACAATTTCTCAAATGATATTCTCAAGTATCTCAAAGGCTTTGAGACCAGTGAGTATGGAAACCCAACCGTTCCCCTTGTTTAAAAGTAAACTACACTGCAGAAAGATAGTTTCTCTAGAAGAAGGGCCGAATTTCATCTTGACTCCCAGCTCCTGTAACAACATAAGCTATCACTAATATTTTTTTTGTAGTCATGGAGAAATAAGCCTACTGTAATCCCAGCACTTGGGAGGCTGAATCAGAATTTGTAGTCTGAGGCCAGCCTAAGACATACAGTAATATCCTGCCCTCTTTCCAACCAAAAGAAAGCCCAAGCCAAACAAATAAGCAATCACTTTTGAATATGATTCCCATCAGATTTGTAATTCTGGGCCTTCAAACCCTGAACAAGATGCAGAACTAAATGAATGGGAGGGAGCCTGATGGAACTCAGAAAGTAGATTTGCTGCCCACTGCCATAAAAGTTGTAATGACAGTCAAGAAGAAACCACTTTGTTAAATTACTGTTTTAGATTTATTCAGTTTGTGTGTATGAGTGTTTTGCCTGCACACGTGTTTGCCTGGTGTCTGTGAAGGTCAAAAGAGGACAGTGGATTTCCTCAGAACTGAAATTACTGATGGTTGTATGCTACCACATGGATACTGGGAATGGAACTAGGGTCCTCAGAAAGAACAAGTACTCTTAATCTCTGATCCATCTCTCCAGCCCCTAGAAGATGCTGTGTAATTTCAGTGCTGGGGACTGAACCCAGAGCTAAGCAGGCGCTCTGGGCTGCATCTCCCAGCCAAAGAATGTGCTTTTAGACTTGCTACTGTGGATCAATCAGACCATGAAGACTATGACTCCCCACCCTTCCTGTGCAGAATTTGTTTACTCTGCCATTCAAGGCTTTGAGAACTTTTTACATTTCCACTTGGCCTTAAGCTTGTAGTCCAATCACTTTCCATTTTCTCAGTGCTCTAAGCATCAAGGAGGGCAGAAACAACTTTCCTCTGTGAACAGGTCAAGGATGAGTCCCGGTAAGCTGACCCTTCCTTTGGAGCTGCCACATGACACTTCAGGCATGTGAAGAGTTGGGTTAGAAGTCTTGGAATTCCAACCTATAGTTTTCTCTCCTCAGTCTCAATGCCTCCAGCCCTCCTGGGGCAGAGGCAGGACCAAGACAAAGCATTTAGGAACTCAGATTATTTTTCTCTTCTTTTAAAAGAAAACTAGGTGGATGATTAAGTAGTAAATGAGGCTGGGAGCTCCTGATTCCCAGGGGCTTGTTCCTTGCCTCCTGTCAGTCTCTGAATCATTTATCAGAGTCCAACCTCAAAGTAACTAAAGCAAACATCTTCCAGTCTGGATGCCGAAACCATCAGGAGCCACTGGCTAGGGGTTTTCGCTAACAAGATGGTGTGTGGCCCTACAACCAAGCCAATAGAAGGCTGGAAGTCAGTTGGAGGGCCATTACCTCAGGAGGAAGCTGGCAGGAGGCAAGGGAGACTGGAAGTGTAGCTAGCCTATGGTAAAACTCACACAGGAGGTTGTGGGAAGAGGGCAGTTACCTCTTTTCGGTGGTCTGTGCTGCCCCATGATGCTGATCGCTTGTGCATACAGAAGCTGGCCCGCTCACCTTCTGGCTCTTGCCAGGATAGGGGAGTCTGTAGAAAGACATGCAGTAAGATAGGCAGCTCTGCAGGCAGGAAGCCGACAGGCAGCTTCCTGGATAGAGGTGGTAGCCTATGAAGCCTTCTCACATCTGTTCATCAACCTCATGGACACACCCAGCCTGCTTCATTCTTCTAGGCAAGGAAAGCCACGTTCATGGCCTCATCCCAATTTTTACTCTCCAGCAAACTTTCCCCGAGGCCTAACAGTGTTGACTTCCTCTCTCCGTTTTTACTGTGTATTTGGTGCTGGGGATGGAACCCAGGGCCTTCCATATGCCAGACAAATGTTCTACCACTGAGCTACATCCTCATCAGTTATCTCATGTGTTATATTCCCAGTCAGTCTGTGTGCAACCCAATGGTGAGGCCAAATTCCTCTCCCAAGCAGCTTCAAAAGAGCCCTACAGCCTTTATCCTCACCCACTGTGTGCCCAGCCAAGTACCTGGAAGCCCATCAAAAACAAGTCACCAGACAAGATTCCAAAGCAGAACCAGGAAAATGGTCTCCCTGGGTGCCTGGAGATGAAACAGGTGGCAACTGTGTAACACCGTGTCTCAAGCTCATTTCATCACATAGGGGGAGTGTCAGGGACTCCGAAGTCCCCCTGAGCAAGCAAGCAAAAGATAATTTCTGAAAATGGAGCCAGAATTCTGAATCCAGCACTGCTTCTTAGCCCTTGGCCTGATCATGCCCCCTCCCCACCGGCCTTCCTTGCTCCTCACGGAGAAGGACTTTCCATTTGCTGCCTTCCTTTCCCTGCTGCATGAAGGCAGGGGATCCAAGATGGTGGTGGAGGAGCCACCACCAAAAGAGAAAGCTATTGGCTTCAAGCATGAAGCTCAAGAGGACCAGATCCCTCCCCATCACCAACATCCTACTTCCATCCCAGGAGAGGGCCAAGCGGAGTACTCCAGGGAGACCAGCTCCTCTCTGACTACTGTGCTTAGGCTGCCAAAAACACAGGGCCTGGGAACTAGCTCCTCTAAGAGAGCTGCTGACCTCCCCTGAGAGGCTGCTGCACACAGAGAGGGGGAGGGTCAGGGGAAAACAAGACTCCTCACCACCCAACAGCTGCTAAGGGGAGCTCACAGGGCAGTCTGAGCCAGGACTGCCCTGTGCAACAGCTGCATGCAGAGAAGCCACTGCAGACAGAGCCTCTGGCCCTTCCTGTCTGCAGCTGCCCATGGGCAGGACCTTTACCAGGGCTGTGTAATACAGCCAGGGTAAGACAACTGGCACAACCAGGGAACATATCATATCGCCAGGCCCATTCCCATCATTCTTCCTTCATGAAAAGCACAGCCAAGAATGTAGGCATGTACCCCAAAGTCCTCAGGTGACACTGGCTCTTACAGTCTCTGGGAACCAACTAGCTGATCTGCCAAATGTCCATGTCTCTCTAAATCAGGGTGTCAGAACCCAGAAGAGCTACACGGGCTGACAGGGAACATATCCCATTTCTCCTTCAGCAGCTAGGATTCTGTAGACACCTGCACTCCCTCCTTCCCTGGTATGCCTAAGCCAAGCTTGCAGACCACCAGGGCAGCTGAGTCCCACATATCCCTGTCACCTCTGGAAAATCAGCAAAGAGCACAGAGACGAGGTGGCAAGCCAAGAGGCTGATGCTCACTCTGCCTCTGAGAAGATACTGAGCTCCCAAGCAAGTGGTGAGAGAGGGAACACCCTGGGCTACTAACTGGCCACTAACACCTCTCCAAATGCTTCAACTCCCTTCTTCTAGGAGATGTGAAGGCACAGGAGTGGAGGAAGGAAGTGAAAACTATGACATTTGGGATCATCTCCTCTCCCAATCCATTTCCCGCCACTCTCTCTCCTTGGCAACACCGTTCCACTGACTACACTGTCCACTCTGTGTAGATCTAATGTTAAAGGCATCATGTATCTCAACATCTACCGCCTGCCCAAAGGGATCACACCCCAGCCCTCATCCCAGGTGCTCTCTGCCTTGCCCAGGCAAACTCATCTCTCTCTCCTGGACCTCACCCACTGGTCTGTCTCTAAGCCTCTAAGCCATTTAAGACTGACAGCCATTCCCAGCCTTGCCAGGGTGTCCTTGTATGAGAGGGGCTGAAGGAGTTGGCATATGCTAAAAGCATAAAGCAATGTGGCCACTGAAACAGAGACTGGAACAAAGTGCTATAAGCTAAGGCAGCCACTGGAAGCTAGAAGAGGCAAGCGCCCTGCCCTACCCTCCCCCCACCCCCCACCCCCACTCCCCCTCCAGCCCCGCCCCACCTCCCACCCAGAGCATGGTATCCTGAACCAGATGCCATGCACCTGCATACAGTACCAGCACTTGGGTGGCTGAGGCTGGGTTCTGTATTAAGGATCCTACCACAAAAAGTAAAAAAAAAATGGCTTCTGAGAGCATGGTCCTGCCTATACTTTCACGTCAAGCCATTGCAACTGAACTTGGAGACTTCTGGAATCTACTAAAACTCTGAAAGAATACACATCTGCTGTCAAGCCATGAAGCCTGAGGTAATTGTTAAGCAGCCTGACTTCCCAGCTTGCTTACAGACTGATGTGAGCACTGATAAGCCTAGCTAGTATGGCGGCCTGGCCTTCTGCCTCTCAACCTACAGTGAGTATGTCAAGTGGAGAACTGGGCCCCTGGTTGCTCAGGACCCTCCCTTCTGAGCTTCATGACAAAGGTCTAGATCACAGTGTCCTTAGGGAACAGTAAAGTTACAGCTAAGACTCATCTCAAGGAGGTCACCAGGTAGGGTCAGGTCGAGCTGTGGGACAGCAGTGTAAGTGGTCATTCTAGATGCCCCTTTGTGTAGAGAAGGGTCTAGGCACAGAAGACCAAAAAGTCATGCTGGTCAGCGAACTTGTGCTCTAGAATGGACTTGCTCCACACCCTGGCTAAGGGAGCCACTGAGCAAGGAGTGAGCTTACTCACTACCTGTGAGGGGAGCAGCCGGTTGTGCAGCTGCCCTGACTGTTCAGAACAGGGCCTGCATGGCTAGAGTAGGGATGCCTTGCCAGGGAGTCTAAGATTCCAGGGCAACATATAGAAGGGCAGAAGGACATGGAGGTGGAAGACAGCTTCCCAAGGAGCCAACTAACAGCAACAAAAGGAAGGAGGATGGAAAGCTCCACACTGGAGAATGTCTTTCTTGGCCTCCAACCTAGCTAAGTTTCTACCTCGAAGTCTTGACTACAAAGGGGAAGAATCCAGGCCCCCAAAGTCTCTAGTGCCCTTGGCTCCTGAGCATACTCTAATCACAGAGCTGGGCTGGGTCTTTTTATTTTATTTTATCGGTTTTCCGAGATGATTTCTCTGTGTAACAGTCCTGGCTGTCCTGGAACTCCCTTTGTAGATCAGGCCAGCCTCAAACTCACTGAGATCCACCTGCCTCTGCCTCCCAAGTGCTGGGACTAAAGGCGTGCGTGATCCACAACCACCCAGCTTGTCTAGGTCTTAAGAACATCACTCACAGTACCTGTTAGAAGTAAAGAGCAGGATAGGACCTAGCTGGGGAGAGATGGTTGATCAGAAGCCACATGACAAGCTCAATTCAGCAAGGAGATAATCCCTTAGGACTGACCAAACAAAGAGGCTCTGAGGGTGGTCCACTGGCCAGCACAGAGAACTCTGGCTGCAGGTGGCCAAAGCCACCATTTCTAACTCAGCAGTGACAAGACGACCCTCAGATTTTCCATCATGGCTCCATTTTCAAGTATTTGCTGTATTGTCAAACCATGTACTGAACGGCTGGTGAGGAAGGACCCCGCACCCCCACCCCTGCCACCACAGGTGGGTTAAAGACAGAAAGGAAGTCCTCTCTCCAACCAGTAAGCTGCCTACACCTTTGGCCTTTGGGATGCATTATGATAATGTCTGTTAAGGATTATTGTCTGTTAGGCTATCCTCCCCTCCTGGGGGGGGGACCCAGTAAACAGTAACTCAGAGGTATATGCAGGAGAATCACAAAGGTGTCCCATCTTACCAATTAATGAAGCAGAAATGGAGATGGCAAGAAGCAGAGTGTGGGTGGAGCCAGGCAGGGCAGGTACCCAAAGTCCCTTCTGTGGGCAGGATGCCACCAGCTGGGGAACTTTGCTCAAATAGCCATCCCAGCTGTGGTAAGCTGACTTCCTCCCTCCAGAAGAATACAAGGCTTAGATGCTTTGCACAGCAAGAACGGAGAGAGGTGACCACAGCCACTGGCATGTGCAGCCATCACTGGCCCTGGTCTGGGCTTTAACACTAGGAGAGGCCAACCCAAAGCACTTGGTGATTAGCTCTGGGTTACCAAATGGCCTGGGGGAAGGGTTGGCCACAGAAGAGAAAACACACTCAAATAAGCCCAGGCCATTCTGAAAACCTCCTCTCAGACACAGGACTTCTCACAGAAAATGGAGATGCCACAAGAGGCAGGGCTGGGGTAGTAACTTCCTAGTCCTTCCTGGCCCTGTTCTCAGGAAGTTAATGCTGGGGACACCTGTTTACACCTTTCACATTGTTCCTCCAAGCTTGAAAAAATACTGGGCTGGAGGGATAGCTCAGGAGTAGAGCATCTGGCTAGCATGTACAGGCCCTGGGCTCTGTCCTCAACATTGCAATACAAACCACGCATGGAGCAGGACTTCCAGAATACCCCTCCCCAGTTGTCACACTCACACCCCTTCCTCCTTCCCAGAAAGCTGTTTCCCCAAATGAAGACCTTCCCATAACCCATGTGTTCCTCTTGCCTCAAATATGGGATCTAGCTCCCATGTCAATCTGGCTGCCCAAGGATTGGCTTCCTACTTGACTGAAGACATACAACCTGGCCAGGAAGGGGAGCCTGAGATTGCTGACAACACTGCCATAGACTCAAAATGTTGAGAGCTTTTAATCAGCGTCTGCCCTATGCAGAGGCCTGGAGAACACAGCACACCCAGAACTCTAATGACAGGTGTTCTGTGTCTGGGGCCTGGTTCTGACACTGGCTTGGAATGAGCAAGGCCCCTGGTCCCTCTGGGGGTTTTCTGGGAAGGTGTTGCTTTGCCTCAGCCATAACCGAAAAGCATGTTCCTGGGAGTGTCAGGTATGACATAGCCTCTAACACAGGAGCTTAGCATTCAAGAGAGCACAGTAACAAGTACCTACCAGTTAAGCTCAGTGAAGCAGACCATGAAATGCTCCTCTACTGTGGCTAGAGGAGAAAGAGCCCAGTGAGAGGAAGGGTAGGAAAAGCTGGCTTGCTCAAAGCAACTGGAAAAGGTCTGGCGTCCACCATTCCCCACGGTTGGAAAGCTTTTAATGAGCTCAGTGGTAGAGCATAGCACTTGCCTTGCATGCTCAAGGCCCTGGGCTCTATCTCCAGCATCACAAAACTAACTACTAATTAACTAACTAACTAACCACATAAGCTTTCAAAGGCCTTACTAGATCTAGCCTCCCTCCTCCTCTTTTCCTTTCCGCATACTCCCTGAAAATTTCTTCTTTACCTATTCTTTCTGGGTGATCTCTTGCTGTTTAGAAGGGAAGTACAAGGTCTTCTGGGGAGATGGCAACTGAGCCTAAGGCTTTCACAGTGTAATGCCAGTGCTAAAAATGGTAGCTTGTGCCAGGCCAGGGGCCTCGAGCAGGAATTTGAGTGGAGCCCAAACCTAGAAGCAAAAAATTCCCTGAAGAGCAGGACTGGAAGATGGGCAGAGCGCATACTTGGGGTTGAATGCTTATGCTGATCAGAATTCTCCCACCTCTTGCCTGCAGCCACAATATTGACAGGTTGCTAAGAGTTCCTCGAGGGCTGGAGCCCATCCCGGAGAAGAGGAAAGCTGGAGGGCTGGGCCTTGCCAGACCCATGGAGGCACATCGCTGACCTCTGCCTTGCTGTGGCAAGAAGCCCAGACTTGTTACATAAAAGATCTGGCCTGCAGCTGGAGCTGAAGCAAAAACATACAGCTGAGAACCCAGGCCACTCCACTTGGCCAGGATGTCTGAGGCCAGGCCTGCCTAAGGGTGACAAAGAGAACACTATGTGGGGAGTGGGATGGCCATTTTGCAGAAGGCTGGCAAACAGGAAGTGACAGAGGTGGGGATAAGTGGGCTGTACAGATGCCTGATGTCTAGCAAAGGATGCTTATGGGTCCACCTACTTGAAGCAACCTCAAGTCACATTCCTACAGAAAGCCCTCCTTGACTAAGTACATTATCTGGCCCGAGTCAAAGAGAAGGGGTGTGTTTCCCTAGGGTCATGAGGGAGAAGCGTAACCCACCTTGTTAAAAGGATAAAGGGAGAAAGGTGCCGGATTTCCAGGAGGATGCCCACTCCTCTCCCCTCCCTCCCTCCTGCCCGTCTAAAGACGACCACTGACGTCACCAATTATTTTTGGTACACACGGGCCATTTCTGGGAGACTCTTGTGCCTCTAACTTTGCCAGACACCCACCCTATGACATCCCTTGGCTGTCTGTTCACTGACCCTCAGGGACTGGAAACCAGGCTCAGAGAAACCAAATCTTGTTCCCATTGAAAAGGAGTGAGCATTCAAACATTCATTGATAACATCTGAAAATGGACCTCATAAAAAGAAAAGAACCAATCAGATGTGCTGAGAAGGAGGCAGAGTGAGTTGCATGGGAAGGGGGTTCATATCTCTTGCCATCAAGCATGCAGCATGCATGTGGGCAGAGCAGATACACGCTACTCAGCACACAAAGGAAGAGCTGCCTCACCCCATCTTGTCGTGTTACCCAGAATGGAGAGCTGAGGCAAACTGGGTGTCCTTCCCTACGTTCCCACCTATCAAAGAACAACTCAATTGTTTCGAAGTTGAGCAGGACTCAGCCTAAGCTGCCCGCAACTGGAGCCTTATTCTCACCAACTTAACTGCTAAGAAGACTGAAGTCCTGAGTCAGACTAGGAAATATCTTTGGGTGATTTCCAGACTTCTTGCTCAGGCTAGCACTGCCTTATCCAAAAGATGGACACGCAGGCTGGATGGTCTGTGGAGGTCCCTTCCAAGGGCAGGACTCTTCATGAAAACACAGACTACTCCTATTGCTCTAATGGGATTGGCCCTGGCTCAACACCTCTTTGGCTACTTCCTTGACTGCCGAGAGAATGCAAACTGGGCTGAATGTTGGCTTTAGTTTACCTTCAGAAGGCAAATCTCATTTCAGAACTCCCAAGTTCCAAAGTCAGATGTGAAGTTCCCACATGTAAACCCTGAAAGTCAAACTGAAAACCCCAGCTTGACGACTCTCTTCACCAGGCAGGTGGAATGCAAACTCTTATTCATCTACATTTACAAAGAAAAACAACAGCAGAAGCAACAAAAACCGTGGTAGAGAGTAGAAGATGAAAAGCTTCTATTAACAACCAGAACCCAGGACAAGTCATTTCAGTGACAGAACTTGTAAGTGATGGCCCAGAGGCCGCCCTCAGCCAGCCCTCCTACCCGTCCTGATCCCATTAGGAGACAGCTGTATTACCTGGGTGGCTTTGTCATTGGTACAGCTGGTGAAGGCCCCATCAGCATCTCGTGGCCACTGGCCCAGAAGGTAGGAACAGAGGACGGTGTCCAGGGAGAACGTACGCCGGACCTGAGGTGGCTGAGGCCTACACACTGACTTTTCTGGGACCACCGAACATGGGACACTGGCTGAAAGAGAGCACAGCCCGCAACGCCTTGACATCAGCATGGAGAAAGGAGTCATGGTAACCAGCCTGCTCCCTTGCAGGATGCCTCATCTGCAGACCGTGTCTTCACTCCTTTCCTGAAAGAATTCAAAGCAGCAAAGGCACGTCTTGTCTGACCAGCTTTCCTGGCTTCATTTTAGCACTGGGAACCATTTTCACATTGGAATTAGGGGTTGGTTACCTTGTTTGCTTGTTGTTTAGTTTAGAGACAGGGTTTCTCTGTGTAGCTTTGAATGTCCTGGAACTTAAACTCTATAGATCAGACTGGCCTTGAACTCACAGTGATCCACCTGCTTCTGCCTCCCAAGTGCTGGATGAAAAGTGTGTGCCACCACTGTCTGGCTTTAGAAGCTGTTTTAGACTCTGAGCTCAGAGCTACCCAGTCTCTACAGTGAGACTCCTTGGAAGAGCTCTGTTTCCCAGCCTTAAAGGGAACTCCATGGTCACAAAAACCAAGCTGTCTTCCCCTTTTCTATTTTCTTCCCTCCTTCCTCCCTCCTGAATCCATTTTGGGGTGTCTACCCTGCACAAACTTGGCTCAGTTCATTAAAAGAAAAATCTTTTCTTCTTTTTGTGCCGCTGGGGACTGGATCCAGAGAGCCTTATATAGGCTAAGCAAGCATGCTACCACCAAACTGTATTCTACAACTCCATTTTTTCCCCACTTTTTTGAGCTAGAATCTTTCTCCGTTGCCCAGGGTAGCCTTGCATTGGCTATATAGCCCAGGCCCACCCTGAACTCATAATCCTTCTGCCTGTCTCCCAAATAGGTGAGATTACAGGTGTGCACCACCATGCCCAGCATGAAGGAGTCTTCCTATTTCCTTCAGCTCAGGCAGTTCCAGGGGACTGGCATGGAGAGAACCACAGAATACCAAGAAAAAAGCATCCAAAAGAGGGGCCATTATAAATGCATTCATTTTATTTTACGTGGGTTAAAGATTTCTGGGAGAAATTAAAAGTTGAAACTTTTTAAAACACAAGGGTTCTGGAATCATCTGGAAGTTTCAGTGATCTGGGTTGACCCTGTTTTCCATGGCCACGTTCAAAACACTCCACTATCTGCAGATCTATGAAGACTCTCCTTCAAACAGAACAAAATACTTTCACATCTGTAGTAATCCCTTGGTAATTTATGTGTATATTCAGCACAGCAGAAAGAACTGGGAACTGTAGGTATAAATAGACTAGAAGAGGTTTATATTAAAGAGACACAAAAAGATTGGCAGCTCCTCAAAAAATTAAACAGAGAATTCCCTTAGGGTCCAGAAATTCTCTATGTATGGACTCCCCTCAAAAACAAAAACAAAAACCAAAAAAAAAAAAAAAAAAAACCCACAAAAAGAAAAGCAAACAAAACAACAATAAAAACCCAAACCTGAAAGCAGAGATTTGAAAACTTATTCGTACATCCATCCATGCATGACCATAGTAGCAGCAATTATAATGGCCCCAAACTGGAGGCAACCTGAACTACAACACTGACAGTGCAAGGTGAAATACACCAGGCACAGACCGGCAGGCAAATGTCGGATGATACCATCTTTATGAGGCATCTGAAATAGGCAAATCCATGGGAACATGAAGGAGATAAAGGTGACCATGGGCACAGGATGAGGGGGAAGGGAGTCATTGTTAATAAATACTGACTGTCTGGAATGATAAAAAATTCTAGAAATGTATTTATGCCAGTGAATTATAAACTTAAGATGTGCAAGATGGTAAATTTTATATTATTTATGTTACCACTGTTTTAAAAAATGAACCAGCAATGTCATATTCTCCAAATTAATTTATGTTTACATACTTTGAAAGGCTTGTAGTCAATATAAAATAAACTATACTATATTATATTTTGTCTTACTCAAGTCATTATAAAACCCCAATTCAAAGTATCAACAGTATACTTGTTTGCCATTTTTAAAGATTGTATGATACCAAACAGTAATTTGTTTAACTATTCTATATTACTGGACATTTGGTTTCCTCTGTAATATAGAGCTCATCAATGTTAGCGTAAAGGTTTTAATTTAACCTTTGTCATATTTCTAAATCATCTCCCTTAGTCAGCAAATAATACGTACTTAGAAAAACTTAAAAATGACTTTTAATGACAAAAGTTGTAAGTATAAATTGTCAAGAAGTCAAGAAATGTATAAACCAAACAAACAAAACACAAAAACAACAAAACAAAACCTTATCACCCAGAGACAATCACTGTCAATATCATTATACACTGATGGGTATGGTGGCACACACACTGATGGGTAATGGTGGCATAAACACTGATAAGTATGATGGCACACACCTTCGAGCCCAGCACTCTGGAGACAGATCTCTAAGTCTGAGGCCAGCCTGACTTACACAGTAAGTCCTAGGCTAGCTCCAGTGAGCTCAGGGCTACATAAAGAGACCCTGTCTAAAAAAGAGGTATCATCATGTAGTCCTTACCTTCTGAATGTGGATACATACACATTTTAAAATTAAAAAATGGGCTGGGCACCAGGAGGTGGTGGTAGCACACACCTTTAGTTCCAGTACTCGGGAAGCAGAGGTGGGCGGATCTCTGTGAGTCCAGCCTGGTTGACAGAGTGAGTTCCAGGACAGCTGGGGATACATGGTGAAACCCTATCTCAAAACAATTAGTTAATTAATTAATAATGGAAACACATCATAATACTGTTAGGCTGTATTGCCACCTCCTTTCCAAATCAATACATTCTGATTACAGCACACTTTTACAGGGACATTGGGTGTTTTTGTTGTTTATTTTTTCAAAACAGATTTCTCTGTGTAACAACTCTAGCAGTCCTGGAACTACCTGGCTCTGTAGACCAGGTTGGCCTCGAACTCAGAGCTCTGCCCACTTCTACCTCCCAAGCCCCACCACTCAGCATTTTTAGCTTTGTGAACTGGTCTCTTTATATAGCCTAATCAGGCCTCAAACGTGCACTCTTCCTGTTCCCACCTCCTAAGGTTTTAGATGACAGGTATATACCACCACGTCTACCAATATATTATTTTAAATGATCATACCATGTCTATGCTAATATTCTCCAAAGGCCCTTTCAGAGCTGGTAGTCAGGAGCTAGAAAGATAACTCAGGGGGAAAAAACACCTGATGCCGAGCCTAAAGACCTAAATTTGATGCCCAGGACTCATTGGTGGAAAGAAAGAACCATCTCTGGAAAGTTGTCCAGGTTGTCCTCTGACCTCCACTCTCATGCCATGGCTGTGCAGGTGTGTAACACACACACACACACACACACACACACACACACACACACACACAAACGTAAAAAAAAAAAAAAAAAGAGCCAGGTGTTCAAGGCCCCCATTGTGGCCCACTTACTTCCTCCTCCTGTATACTTCACTCCTCCCTCTACATTTCCCACCACTGACCAGGCCTTCTTTTCCTGGCCTGGTGTTGAAATCTGAGCTATTTGCTGGGCCAGCCTAACTGCCTCCACCTCCTCCCCAGCCTCCAGATCCTGGGAATCCCCTTCAAGGAGTGTCTCAGATGCCTTGGGTTTGCTCTGTATACTTTGTACTCTTCTTGTACTTACTGTTCCCTCTCTTGGGCTGCAGGTATTTGTGACCCCTAGATAATGAATAGCCACTGAGGTCAGGCTCTGATTTATCTTCGTAGCCCCCAGTGTCTACAGCAACGAGCTGGCAGTTGGCAAGAACCCAGATACTTGAATAAACTGAGAAATCTATAGTGGAAAGAAAAAGCTTCGGAACTACACCACTGAATCCATGCAGATCCATACCAGCCACTCACCCTGAACAAAGACCCTCACGGCCACTTGTCTGTCTTTCCGGTTTTGGAGGCTCTGGAGGGCTTAACCTCTTCCTTTACTTTCTTGTGACCTTGTTACTGCTGTTAAGTTAGTGACAAACCTACTAGTTCAAGCCTTAAGTATACCTTCCACACAAACGATTCAATTGCTCATTATTCTGCACTGAGTTTAAGATGTAAAGTGGCAATTCAGATATTCCTGGAGCTTCTGGGGTACAACAGTAATCAGCTCTGACACTGAAAGGCTAAGCCTGTCCCTATCAGCCCAGTGAGAAGGCAGAGCCCTAGAAAGCACCTTTGCAATATCACATGACAGATATCAAATGACTGGCACACAAACTAGGGTATCATAATCCTAGAGGCTACTTCCTCCTCATTTTGAAGGACAGCACAGAGACTGTAACTCCAGGGCTGAGGAATAGGGATAGGGAGAAAGGTCATTCAGAGTCACCTGCCCCATCCTCTCAGCTGGAAGACTCTCCAGAGATCCTGAAATATCTTATGCTCATATGATATTCCTCATGGTATGCCATTACTACAAAGTACTTTGGCTTGCAGTCATCTTTCCCTCTCGTCAGCCCTGGAAAGGGACAGGGAGCCTGAAGAAAGTCAAGGCACAAAGAAGCAATATCTGATGATACCCCTCATCTCAAGGAGGTGGCAGCACCCTAAACCAAGCAGCCTCTTTTCCACCTGCTGCTGGATACATGGAGTGGGACTGACTGCCTTTTTAGCTCCTCTCAGCGACAAGATATTATAAGAGGTGAGGGTTGGCCTGGTTTTGGATCTCCTGTAAATTCTATTTGTTTCTTATGAGGCCTTTGAAAATCTGTCACAGAGGAATCTATCACCTTAGGGACAACTGCAACCACACAGATTTTACATCAGATCTCATCATTCTTCATAGCCATTCTAGTCAGGGTCCCTGCTGGGGTCCAGTTTCGAGAATAGTGAAGCGAGTGGTACTTCTCATAGTACCAACAGATAGACTCAGGTTCTTTCCTGAAATTAGTATGAGAATCAAGCATTATTCCACTTAATATTACATTCTTTCCAACTGCCTCTAATCAAAATTGTTCACAAAGGCTGTGTGACTTTTTACAAATAGTAAAAGGGTTTTTTTTTTTTTTTTTTTTTTTTAAGGAACTAAGATAGAAAGGAAAGGAGAGAATGGCATGAAGAAAAGCAAGTGTCTAAGTGGAAGGGTGCCCTGCATCGGCTGCTGGCAGACAAACCTGCAAAGACCTTGCCACACTGAGCCCACCTGCAGGACCCACCTTGCTCTCCCCACCCCTTTAGATGAGGTCACAGCTGGGCCCCAGTCTTATCTCTGCAGTGGCCACAACCCAGCACAGGGTGCTGGCTCAGCTCCTAGCTAGCCACAAGGTTGAATTACCTCCTTTCTCAGAGCTCTTAGGAAGATTCCATGGCCCCTCCCAAATCCCCAGATTCTTGGCTTGTCCCAGCCCCTTTAAGGAGACTAAAATGCCATGTTTCTTTCATGCCTAGGAAATAAAGGAGAGGGTACTTTAAACAGATTGGATTTTTTTTTAACTAGATTAAAAAATCTGCTTATTTCCTAAACCTCCCCCGAAATGGTTTGGCAAGCACCTGCTGTTTTGGGCACCAAAACTGATTAAGAGCTAAACCAAGGCATCAATTTCCCATAACAACAAATCAGAGCCAAAATCAGATGTGACTCTGTGCCATCCTTAACGGGGCTGCAGAGTAGGGGGTATGGTACAGTCCCGATGCCTGAAAGGGGCTACATAAGCAGCGTAGGTCTCACAGCTGTGTCCTCACTGTAGAAGAATGCAGATAGCACCACTACCTTCATGGACCTGCCTTCTCTAGTCCCTAGTTAACTCTGAGGGATGCTGAAAAGAAAAGAAATGCAAATATGCTTTAGTCCTTTAGGAGGATGGGGGGGGTGGAGGAAGAGGAGCCTGCTGAAAAGCCTGTTCGGAGCAGGTTCTATCTGTAGGCCTGTGCTTTCCAGACTGAGAAGGGGCATCGCAGGTCTGGGATTTGAACCTAGGACCTCATACACACTCAGCAAACACTCTACCACTGAGCTACAATGCCAGCACTCTTTTTACTTTTTATATGGGGACAGGGTCTCAATAACTTGCCCAGAATATGGAAAGCCTTATTTATATGTACATTCATTCCTTCTGCCCCAGCATCCTAAGTAATTGTGATTACAGGCCTGTCTCATCAAGCCTGGCAAGGTATTTGTCTTTACTGTGAAAGTCCTTTCCTTTACTAGGGACAGCCTACTGCTATCCTGGATACTGTCTGAGGTAAGTGGTGCAAGAAGGGCATCAAACAGCTTGTAGCTAGGCAGGGGGCACATGCCTGTAATTCCAGAACATGGCAGGCAGAGGCATTAGGAACATGAGTTCCAGGCTAGCCTTGGCTACAAACACAGTGATCCCTTTGTCTCAAACAAACAAAAATCGATAAAACCTCTTAAAGTCATGGACATAGGTAGCTATAGATGAGTGCTTAGGTTCCACTACTTGAAAGCATCCCCGTAGGTGTCCCATAAGTGAGTGAGGCAGTGGTGGGAACTCGGGGGGCCTACCAGAAAGATCCGGGGAGTGGACTACATGTGTGTGATTACAGCTAAAGGCGAAGAAGCTTTGAGAAGTCGAAACTGTCACTTGTGGCTGGAAGATGGACTGGTTTCATTTCTGGAAAGCGCCCCTCTCAGATTTAGGAACCTGGGAGAGAGACAGAACAATTGGCTCCTATATCAGAGAAGACAAGCCAGTATCACGACAGGCAATGACAAAGCAGCCAGCACTGGGGCACGGGCTGGGTATCTGCAGGAGGGTGGGGTGTCCTGTTTACTGCACCATGGGGTATTATCGGCCCATCGCATGCAGCAGCCTCCACAGCTCAGCCACCTGGCGAGGCACCCTGGCACGGGGCCAGACCATTTCCCCACGCAGCTGAACAGTGGCTGGCGGATGCTTTGGTTCTTGGGCAACAGCAAATGGGAAAACAAAGCAAAACAGCACACACTAGATAAGAAGCCTTGGGTGCTATCTTCCAGAGCCACTTGGCCCTGTCTCCCAACTGCTACACTTGTGTGACTTCAGGGAGAGGGGCTGAGAAGGTCCAGGTGGTGTCTGCCTAGGGGCCTGTCAAGGGATCCAACAGCACACACAGCAGACAATGCCTTTAGTAAGTAGGTTTGAGTGCCCACTAAGCATCAACTGGCTGATAGTCTCTGCTCACAGGAGAGGAGGAAGACAATAAGCTACTGGCAGGGTAGAAGGGGGAAGGCGGTACCAACTGTACCAACAGTGCCGGCTATCTAGCACTAGGCACACCCCTAGGGGATATCCTCCAGCAAAGGGGCCACCAATCATCTCTGCCTCTCCCAAGACCCCTCACTGGAATCTAACCCTAGCAGAGGACCTCGAAGAAGAGGAGATAATGCTTAGGATGGAGACTACCAATAATGCAGGACATGGGACATTTCTGCTTCTTCTCAGCTTGGTCAGGGGAGGGGACCAAGAAATTTGCCAGGAGAAATCAGCCCTGACCAAAGGGTTCTGGCTGGGTGTCTGGAGGGACCACTCCATCATTTCACCACCTTCCAGGCCATGTAGGAGGGAGAAACCTAGGATGGAAAGATACTACTCTTCCCACCACTCTGGCATGTGCCTGGTTTTCCTAGCACACCTCCAAAATGAAAGCAAGACATAATGAGATTTTACACCCAGCAAAAACTCGACAACGAGCTGGTTCAACAAACAAGATATGAGTCATTTTCTCATGTCGTCAGGCTTTCAAACATTCTTAGCACTCGCCTTCTCACCTCCCCTCTTTTGAAGAGAAAATAGCCCTTATTGTAACAAAAACTACAAATGTTATAGGAAATAAGAAAATGCAGATGAGTGAAAACCCCAAAGTAAAAGCCCCACCCAGAGATCACCACAGTACACGTATCCTGTTCTTCTCCATGCACATATTTATGCTTGTGTTTGTTTTTTCTTTTTCTTTTCTTGTTTGTTTGTTTGGTTGGTTGGTTGGTTTTTTGAGACAAGATTTCTCTGTGACTTTGAAAGCTGTCCTGGAATTAGCTCTTGCAGATCAGGCTGGCCTCGAACTCACAGAGACCCGCCTGCCTCTGCCTCCCGAGTGCTGGGATTAAGCGCGTTCTCCACTACAGCCCAGTCTATTTTTATTTTTTAAACAATGATCTTCACTTGGGGATGAGAAGCATGTAGGGACAGCACAGCATGGTGGGACACTGAGGGGTCCTGCCTTGTCCTGTCCACTGTGGTGCATCACTTGAGAAATCTGGAGAGTAAAAAAATCAACAGGGTCTCCAAATTTCTAAACATTTTCCCAAGAACAACTTTGCAGTAAGTAGGAAACTTCCCCCAAGCAGCCTCACGGGGATTGTCTTTCTATTCCTGGACATGTGCTGGGCTTAACAGGTATGGATGGCCTCAGGAGCTCCCTGTGGTTAGAGGCCGCTTTACAGCTTAAGTGAGGGACACATGGGTTTTAGAGGGAAGTTCTGGTAAAACTGAAACCCCCAATATGACTGTACGAGGGTTAGAAGGATCTCACGGAAAGCCCATGGAGACCCCATCCATCCCGGCTGGCTGTGCTAAATCTGGAGCTCTGAGCAGGTTTCCTTTGTTCTTTTTTCCAACTCTGAAACTTGAATTCAGGAAGGCAGTCTATCTCTCAACTATAATCCCAACCTGACTAACATTTCTTTCAACACTAAATCACAGCTAACTTCAACCTTCACAGGGAAAAGAGACTCAAAAGAACTAGACTGGAGCGGGGAAAGTTACATCGTGTTTGCCCTACTGAGAAACTTTACCCAGAGAAGAGAAATGGTGTTTGTGTACACACAAAGAACTTGTCAGCCAAGCCCTCCATCAATCACTAACTCCATATTTAAACATCCACTGCAAGAAAGAACCAGTGAAACCATTTCTGGCTTCATGTCTGACTTCCCAAAATGTAGCTCACATCTGCAGGCAGCTGGAGGACTGGGCCAAGAGAAGCCTTTCTGGAGATGTCACCATGGGAAAAAAAAATAGGAATACACTAACTCTGTATCTTCTAGGGGGCAAAGGGTAACCCCGGAGTGCATGGGCCGGCATCAAAGAAGCAGACTGTCAGGCCTCTGACATTTGCTCCGTTCTCAAGAAACTGCAGTTAGGAGAAAAGGAAGTCGTGTGAACTTTTCACCCTTTATCTCAAGTCTCTGAAGAGGAGTTCTGTAGGACTGTAGCATCATCCTCAAGACAAAATAAATCACCAGCAGTTAGTGATCGGAGCATGCTTTCCTTTAGGATCTAATGGGGCCTTAAACACACAGTAGTGTCCTCCCATGAAACAATCCTCACCCCATGGCTGTTTGAAAGGAATAGGTGCCTTGGGGACATACAAACGCAAAGGATGGGCAAGCACCGTTTTCCTTCCTTCACTTCGTACAGTAATGATTTCCATCAAACAGAAGAAAAACCATCACACCCAGGCAGCCCTTAAGTTAGCTTTCAAGTTAGTGGCGAAGGGAGAACCAGATGGGGGAGGTTCATCTATGATGGACGCTGTAAGAGGAAACTGTACTCTGGCTTCTGTGCACCCGGCACTCTCATGCATTCCCCTGTGGGGCAGAGTCTCCAAGACTTTACAATGAATGATAGGTGTCACTTCACTTTGAAAGGTGAACTCTTTTCTCCAAGGTCAAAGTGCAAAGTGAGGCCCTTTACTTCCCAAATAGAAGATTTTTCAAAGAACATTTTCCACACTTGCATCTTAGTTAGACTCAACTGTTTCATGACTTCTTGGCTGCTATGGTTCAGGAAATCCTTGCTAGGAACTAGATGATTCTACCTGGGACTCAGAACATTGATTTAGTCACTGGGCATGTTGGGTTGGCCAAGGAAAGATGAAGACAATCTAAAAGAGAGACAAGTTCTAGTGAGGAAGCTAGAACCAAGTAAAAGGGAAATAAGATTATGTTATTTTCAAGCAATCAGAATAATTTCCATTTTATGAATAAACCATTATTAATTTTAACTCTATCTAGTGTGCTCTCTTCCTGGCTTCCAGCAAATTTCTAGATAACAACACATGTTTCAGCAACTAATATGCAATTTAATACCATCCAAAATGCTTATGGATGTTGGAAAAATTTGACAGCCCTGTTTTTCTTGCCTTCTCCCACAAAAAAAAATTTTTTGTTATTCCTCTTGTTAAATTGCCCATGTCAGTATTCTTTTCAATCCATGTTAATTCAGAACTGTCTCTATGAAATGCTCAATATAATATCTCAATCATGAAGAGTCAACAGATACCAAAACTACTGTGCCAAAGGTTGTGGGGGGAAAGGATATTTATACAATGCCAAAGTGTCACCCCATAAACCACCTAAAAGGAAAACAATGTGTTTTTACAGTGGGAAATCTGGTGGTCACCCCTAACTTGATCAAATTTAGCATGGCTAGGCTGGAGGTACAGCTTGGTGACATAGAACATGTGTTCAATCCCTGTACCCCATTTTCACTGACAGTATTACTCCTTGGGAACAATCTGGTATTACACACTTCCTAAAAGAACAGTATGAAAACACAGCTTTACCCATGAAAAGTTTATTTTTGTTTTCAGACATCATCTCACTATGTTACCCTGGCTAGCCTGGTACTCACAGAGATTCACCTGCTGCCCTTAACTCCTGAGTGCTGGGATTAAAGGTGTGTGTCGCCATGCTGGGGTCAAATGTTCGTGTGGGATTGCTTCACCCAAATCTCATCAGACTCCAGATCCTAACTTCCTACTAATGGGAAACACGAGGTATAGAAGAACAAGTTAAATGACACAGGGAAATGGGGAGAGAAATACATGGTCTAGAAGAGCTCCAAATTACTTCTTTTTGTTTGTTTTGAGACAGGGTTTATCTGTGTATCCCTGGCTGTCTTGAATCTTGCTCTGTAGACCAGGCTGGCCTTGAACTCAAGAGATCTGCCTGCCTCTGCCTCCTGAGTGCTGGGATTAAAGTCTAACACCACCACTGCCCAGCCCAAAATGACTTCTGAAAAAGTATTATGGGGAAAGAATGCTGTGAGAGATCAAAATGCATTGTTTATATGTATGAAATTCTCAAAAAATAAAAACATCAAAGAAATGTTATTTAAAACAAACATGGGGTGGCAAGATGTCTCAGGGGGTAAAGCACAACCCAGATTTCATCCCCAGAACTCACATAAACATGGAGAAATGAACCCCGAAATGTCCTGACTTCCACATGGGCACATGCCCACACATAACCAGGGTAATAAAATAAGGAGCTGGGGAGTTGTGGTGGGTAAAGTGTTACTGAGGCTCTTCCATGGATCCCCAGCATCCATGTAAATAAAAGCCAGGTACAGCAGCAAGCATGTGCCCGTAGTCCCAGAACCCAGAGGTTAAGACCAGTGAATTACAGATGCCTGCTGGCCACCTAAATAGACTAAGCTGGGCGGTGGTGGTGCACACCTTTAATCCCAGCACTTGCCAGGCAGAGGCAGCTGGATGAGGCCAGCCTGGTCTACAGAGCTAGTTCCAGGACTGTCAAGGCTACACAGATAAACCTTGTTAAAAAAAAAAAAAAAAAAAAAAAAAAATCTGACATCAATCTCTTGTCTCCACAAGTGTATACACAAGTACATGTGAAAATCCTCTCTCTCTCTCTCTCTCTCTCTCTCTCTCTCTCTCTCTCTCTCTCTCTCTCTCTCTCTCTCTCTCTCTCAAGAATGCATTCAGAGTAGGGAAAAGCTGGGTAAGTTCCTTTGTGCTGAGGATGTAGGAAGAGTACTTGCCTAGAATGTGTAAAGCCCTGAGTTCCAACCCCCAAACCAAGATTAAAGCAAGCCACCAAATGGGAAGTGTGGAAACAGACTAGATATTAAACGATACACAGTCACAGTTAATTTCCTCAGTGTAATGATAATACTGTGAAGAACACTGTCTTTATTCTCAGGAGAAGCTGCTGAAGTAAAGGGGAAGGTGTCATAATAATTTCAAATAGTTGACCCAAAAGACTGCATCATATGGATGTACGCACACATGTGAGGGTCTGTGTAGACACACATACATTGATGAACACAGAACAGACTTGGACAACTTGGTCCATATATCCAGGCTGGGCAGGGCTACATAATGAGACTCTGTATTAAAAAAAAAAAAAAAAAAAAGCTTTAGCGGGAGAGTCTAGCTTGACAATGGGAAGAACTAAACTCACTGGGCAGCATTGAATGAGGGAGAGTGATCAGTGGTCTGTCCCTGGAAAGAGCACCAGGAAGAAGTCATTACAGGTTCCTGATTCAGTATCTGCCCTTGAGGGCAGAAGGTTTCAACTCCTAACAGGTAGAGAAGAGAGGGCAGCTAAAGGAGAACCTCAGAACTCATGCTATCATCTGGGGCACAAGACAGAGAAGAGAGGACAAAGTCAAGGCTAAGCATGCCTTACTGAGGCAACGAAGACAGCTGTGTTGTAGGCTCCCACATGTGCCTGCCTATCTCCTCCCAAGCAGGAAAATATAAATAGAGATCAATTTACCTGTGGCTGACCACACCAGAAAGCCTGGTCACGTGGCTGGGCAAGCTGCAGTAACCATCAAGCATACTCAGGAGCACAGAGGGCTTCCTGGCTTGCTATACTTCACTGGCTTGGACTCTGTCAGGATCCAATACACTTAACCTTGGTTGGGTTCATTATGCTCTGGGCTGGGCTAGGGACGTTTACAAGGGACAAGGGCTCAGTAACGTTCCTCAGAACCAAGAATGTTAGTCACCACATCTGCTCTGCCTCATCTGTGAAAACCTGTGAAGGGTTTGTGGGTGCAGCTCAGTAGCAGAGCATTTGCTCAGCATGTCTGGGACCCTGGGTTCAATCCCCAATACTGCCAAAACAACAACAACAAAAAAAAAAAAAACAAAAAAAAAAAACCTGTGTGAACTATCTTGTCCCACTTGCAGAAATCTGATCATCTCTTCTTTGGAGCTTTATTTCATGTTCCCAACTTCATGGGGGACATAGCACAAAGATGTTTACATCCAACCCAATGAATCCCTACCTGGGCCCTGACCTTCTGGAACTGAACTGGAAATAAGTGGCAAATTACCACGCTGTGCCTTGCTGTGGAAAAATCCCAAAGTGTGCTGGGAGACATTCCAGGGCAGCCCCTGCTCTGAAGTCCTGGTCTTGTCATGCCAGTTGTTCAGATTTCCTAAGAGAGGCACAAAGGTTATAGAGTGCCTCCAGGGTAAGTCAGCCTGAAAAGCAAGGCTAGATGTGTAGAGCCTACACAACTGCAATGAGCAGAAGGAAGCAGCTAAGGGCTTGTTCCCGGGTTACCTCTCCACAAGAAGCTTCCAGAGGCAGAGGGTGTGGCAACACATATTACTAGAAGGTAAGTGACAAACCAGATCTTCTCCCCCAAGCTGCTTCATGGTAATGTCACCTTCTATAAGAAAAGAGAAAGCTTTTTACTGAAGAAGGAGGAGGAGGAGGAGGAGGTAGTGGTGGTGGGTGGTGCTGGTAGAGAAGGAGGAGAAGAAGGAGGAGAAGGAGGAAGAGAAGAAGAAGAAGAAAAAGAAGGAGGAGGAGGAGGAGAAGGTAACTGACTATCTAAGTCTTTGTAAGCAGACAATATTGTCATCTACACAGTGACTTCCACACAGACATCTAAGCTCCAGACAACCGCCTAGAAATTGGGGTAGCCTTGGTTCACCCTCCTCCTCACTCTTATTCTGTCTGTCAGCCACCATCCGTTACTGTGGGTCAAGACAAAGCCAGAACAGTGGAAGGTATAGCACGTATACAAAGAGGGTCTCAGAGGGAGTCTATATAACTTGACCACATCCTAAGGGCAAGCAATCTGAGTATAAGCAGGAGCACTCACATAGTAAATGCCCACAGGTCTAACTTCAATAGCTGCCTGGGCCATGAAATAATCCTTTAAGGACAGCTATTTACAGCCAGCAACAGCAAGCACCTCGGATAAAAGATGCACACCAAAACTGAAGATTTCCAGAAGACTGCCATTTAAGAAAATAGTTTTAATTTCTAGTTATGGATTAGAAATTGTATGTCTGTCTGTGGGTTTGTGTGTGTATACAGGTACCTGTAGAGGCCTGAAGAGGGTGTTAGATCCCCTGGAGCTGGTGCTACAGATGGTTGACAGCTACCTAATGTGAGCACTAGGCACTGAGTTTGGATCCTCTGTAAGAGCAGCAAGAGCTCTTAAACCCTGAGCCATCTTTCCAGCCACAGAAAATTTCCCCCATGTTACATAGTAGAGTAGGGCTAAGTGTGCTGACACATACCTGCAATCCCAGAAATCAGGGCAGGAGGATTACAAACTCCACAGTAGCCTGGGCTACATAGAAAGAATCTGGCTCAACTGAACAAATTAAGTAGAATAGGGTTCACTTGTCCCCTGCAGCATAGGCAAAAGTGACAAAAATGACTGAATAGCTTTAAGGAGTACAGCCAGACAGCTGAAGTGGTTTGGTGTGAGAGGAAAGGGTGGGATACAGCAAGGCCTGTCTGCTCCTCTAACTTTGCTTAGTAACCCAGACCCAGCCTCTTTGGACTGGGGTTAAGGGAAAGCTGGACCAAAGGGCACTTCCCTTAGGGTGAGCTCTAACTCCTGCTCCACTTGGTGCAGTACCCTGCACTAAGGCACACAAACTCCCCTGAGGCCTAGCATATTCACAAGGCAGAGAGTACAATAACTGCCTAGTATGTCACAGAAAAGCCATCTGGCCCAGGCCCATAACGTGGCATGACTTTCTAAGCCAAACTCTCTGATTTAGCCCTCTGTCCTCTCCTATGTAAATGTGCAGTGGTGTTATTATATGGCTGTGGCACAGATGAGCCTTCTAATTCCACGTATTTTAAGAAGCGAAGAGCAGAGTGGGAGAGTGCTACACTTCCAAGAGAGGAGGCGTGTCCCTTTAGGAGACACTGGGCATGCAGAGCATGCTCAGTGACAGCACACTGGGACAACCCAGCACGCTGGGGCAACGTGGGGCAAGGGCTGAACTAGCAAACACAGACGCTGGCACCCAGTCAGTTCCCAGGATCTGACACCAATTTTGTCCAACTAGAGGACAAACTGCAGGCTCCTGAAAGGCAATCTAACATGGAAGCAAAACCCTGACTTCACGCCAGCATGGGATGTTAACTCAAAGCAGGTCCATAACTTCCTGGGTATCCACTGTTCCATCTGTTAAGTGGGAAGAATAAGAGATGTTACCAGCAGTGGAAGTGACCCAATAGATTATTCTAGAATTTATTGGTTACATGTTTATTTGGAAATGATTTGAAACTGATTGTTCAAGAGTAAGTATATGGAGCTCGGTGGCAGTAGAACATGCCTTTAATTCCAGCATTTGGGAGGCAGAGGTAGGCAGAGCTCTGAGTTTGAGGCCAGCCGGGTCTACAGAGTGAGTTCCAGGACAGAGAAGGCTAGACAAAGAAACCCTGTTTCAAAACAACAACAACAAACAGAGTAAGTACACAGGATACACACATAAGATCTGCCTACTACCACACATGTCAATTGCTTTACTGATGGCTTGCATTTTACACACATGTACTTTCCTATACTCATACTTGACGCTCACATCTTCACTCACATATGCACATATATGTACATATGGAGAGGCCAAAGTCTTCCTCAATTGCTTCTCCACAGTATTTCAAAATCTTGCTTTGTTTGGGGAGGACAGGTTCTTACTATGTAGCTTTGGCTGGTCTGTAACTCAGAGATTTGCCTTCCTCTGCCTCTTGAGTGCTGGGATTAAAATCATATCCCACTACACCAAAACTTGAGTTTTTTGTTTGTTTTTGTTTTTTCAATACAGGGTTTCTCTGTATTGTTTTGGAGGCTGTCCTGGAACTAGCTTGTAGACCAGGCTGGCCTCGAACTCACAGAGATCCGCCTGCCTCTGCCTCCCAAGTGCTGGGATTAAAGGCGTGCGCCACCAACGCCGGCTCGAAACTGGAGCTTTAAAAATTGTTGTTTGTGTGTGTGCATGATGTGTGTGGGGATACGGGGAAGAGAATGGCACAGTGCACATGTAGAAGTCAGAGGACAGCCTTCAGGGTCAGTTCTCCCCTTCAACAATGGGATGGAGAGACTGGAGCTTGTGAAGCAAGGGTTTTTACCCTTGAGCCACCCTACTGGCTCTACCTCATTGAACCTGGAGCTCACAGACACAGTAGGCAGCCAGCCTATGAGCTCAGGGATCTACCTATCTCCACGCCCCCATCGCTGGAGTTAGATGTGCACCACTGCACCCTGCTTTTACATGGGTGCTGGGGCTCCGAGCCAGCTCCTCAGGCTTGGGCAGCAAGCACTTTACCAACTAAGCTGTCTCCTAGCCCTTCCTTCTTTTTCTGTTTTTTACTTAAAGACACAAAACTTACAAAACAAACAATTTAAAGGCACAAAACAAACAACAAGAAAGCATCATATAAATGGAAACAACTTTATTATACAGAAGTACGTTTGTAATATTTGTTAAATAGGATTTTTCCTTACAAGGTTGTGAGGTAACTGGAAAAAGAAAGGTTATACACAAGCATACAAACATTAGGACACAAAATAGTTCTACAGAGAGAGGAAAGCAATCTTGTAGAGGAGGCGAGTTAACTCCAAGAAGCCAGCCAGGCAATGATCCCTAGATGATGGAGCTTTCTCCCAGAGTTCAAGCCTCCATTGTTCTGCCTACTGGGTGCTATTAAATGCCACAAGGACCCCATTCCTAGTTACCCAAAAGCGAGATGAGGGATGTGCTTAGGCACATCATGTGCCCCAGGCTGCTTTCCCATCAGGAATGTGGGAGTGGTGGTGCCAAGGGTTATCCTACACGGAGGACTAAGTTGTTTTCATGGCACAAAGCCACTTGTGCCCACCCCCTACCATAGGAATGCACCACCCACATCCCCCCCCCAGGTGGTTTCACATAGTGACACATAAGGACGACACTGTCTCTTGCAAGCACCATCTAGTCATTTCTCCCTCACACAGTTCCAAATCAGTAGCCATGACCATGACTCCACAGAGGCAGGAACATCGGTCTGCCCCAGTTCCCCATCTGTCCCTGGTGAGCTACTCATTTCAGATGGTAACTGCAAATCCCCAAACAGCCAGAAACACTCGAAAGCCACCACCAGGCCACCATGCCACACATGCCACGCACTTGCCACCATCTTTCCATTATCTACCAACCTACAGCTCATGGGACAAATTTAAGCTGTGGAAAACCCATTGTGTGATCACCCTGGGATGCTGAAGAAATAGACTTAACTTTGCAGCCCATTTCCAGTTCCCATCTAATCAGTTTATGAGGTGCACTTTGAGCCTGGAATACAGATATACAAACAAAAGGGAAACAAAAGCTGGAGATGTGCTAGGCAGGTGGTGGGGATGCCTTGCTGGGATCAGGTTCACAATACACTTCTATGTGTGGGAAGAGACCTCTGGTTAATCAAGAGAAAGGTCTTTGTCAATCACATGCTTGTGGGCAAGTTATTTCTTTTCTGGGTCTCAGTTTCCCAGTCTACAAAAACAAGGAAATGCCACCCTCACCAGCAGGACACAGTGAAAGTAAATGTACAACATTTGAGTACCAATTATGAGCAGCAAGAAACAAACAAACGAATACTGTCAAAACAAAGCTATTTATGTCTCAAGTTCTCTGAACAATACAGGTGAATTTGGAGCCTTTCAGATTTGGAATTCTCGGGCTCTTACTATGGAAACAGCCCTTTCTTTCTTTCTTTCTTTCTTTCTTTCTTTCTTTCTTTCTTTCTTTTTTTTGTGAATACAGAAAGACTCATGTGACAGTTCTACTGAGAAAGTGTCCGTGTGCTTCCCTCCGGTTAAGAGGTGCTTGTCCTCCTGGATGTGGTTCCCACAGCCCTCTTCTCCCCTCTCTATCTACACTATGCTCTATTTACTATAAAAGACCTCTGCTTGCATCCCCTCTGTCTTCTACGCCATCCACCACCTCCCTGCCTTCTGGGGCCTATGTAATATCTGATGGGCATGAGTTAAGCAGATGACCCCAAATCCGGGTACGGTATGACAGGTTTCTGCCAGCCCACAGCTGTGGGGCAGGGAACACACACGTTATCAGTGGTGGTTCTCTCAAAGCCATGTGGGCGATCAAACAGGCTCAGGAAACTCTAAAGTGGGGGGGGGGAGTGTAGAGGAGAGCAGAAGGGGGAAGGGGAGAATGAAGAGGAGGGAGGAGGGAAGAAGGGAAAAGAGCTGCCTACTCCCTAATCACATGTTCCCTCTGTTCAAAGTCACACCCAGCAGGGCAGGCTTATTAAACCATTTTGTCTAAGTCACTGGAGCCATGGTTGGCAATGGGGAAACGCACTGGATAACAGTCTAAATGCCTAGGGTTTGGACAATGATCACAAACACATTTCTCCACTTTAGCAGGGGAAGGGAAGGGGCAGCAAGCAATACTGGATGTTACGGGATGGTACCTGGCATGGGGGATGGGGCTTTCAACCTGATCACACTTGGGAAAGCCACCCTAGGGTCCACTAGTAATTCTGCTGTCTGGCCTAAAAAGCCACTGACTCATTTTGAAATCCTGCTTTTTCCTTGCTGGCATTAAAGGACACAGAACACTCCTCTTAGTCTCCTTGACCCATCAACCACACCTCCTTCTAAGCCAAAAGCCAGATAGTTCAGACTTAAATCCTACACATTGTCTGTTTCTATGGATCAACCTGGTGATTTGCCCCCACCCCTCCACCAGCTTTAATGTGTTGAGAAGAGAACCTAGAGGCCTAGCAAGGACATCCATGAAAGTGCAACATCTTTGCCACCAGCTGGGCTGAAGCCCAAAAGCCAGGATGAAAAGGGGACCACTAATTTAAAGAGAGAACACTGACACTTTGTGGAGTGGGCAGGTGGCTGTCCGGCAAGTAGCTGGAGAGGTCCATAGAGAGGGAACAGTATTCGGGGACTAGAAGTGGGAAAAGACATTATAAATGAGACTGGGGGAGGTGTGGCTCCTTTCTCCACTCCACTGCCTCTCCAGCAACTCAATCCAACAAGTATTTATCGAGCATGACACTCCCCATCTGCCCTGGCCCTCCCTCAGCAAAAGCACTCAAATCTGTTCAAGCTGCAGGGTGAGTTCCACTGCACTTGAACTTGAGACACGAGGTACCTACTTCTTAAAAAGGCATGCATACAATTTCCAGGATGGAGCAAAGGGCTTGCAGAGATGTGAGAACACTGCTGACCAGACAATGTGCAATTGGTGTCAGAACCCGAAGCTTTGTACATGCTGAGCACATGCTCTACCGCTATGCTATATCCCAGGCTCTAAAATGGTCACCTTTGAAAGAGAAAGGACAGAAGACAATAGAAACTTAGTTTAAGTTTAGGGAAAATACACTGACCAATTTTAAAAATAATAATAATAATAAAGAAAATCTATTCAAAACCTGGTATTTCTGTAACTAGCCTTACAACACATTGAATATTCCTTCATTCTGTGCCTTCTCCAGCTTGCATTTATAATTCATTTGCTTGTGGATGTGCTAGCACCAGCTTTTAGAGCTGGGTGTCAAGTCCCACCTTTGGTCTTAAGACTTTAATGATCTCCTGAAGGTTGTCACTTCAGATCATAGGATAAGGGATTCAGGTGGCAGAGCTGGCAGTACACTAATCTGTGCCCTAACAAGATGATTCCCTGGAAAAAGCTGCCTGCCTGCCATTAGCAGATAGGGAGCTATGGTCAGAGGGGAGGCACCCAGGTTTACAATTCTGCTCTGCCAAATACTGTCCACCATTTAAGATGACACATTCTGGCAGCCTCCAATAGAATGCACCCCCAATTCTTTCTTAATCATGATCCAAATGCGTGAGAGCAATCAAATCCCTCAGAAGAATCTTCCCAGGCCTCCACACACACCCCTTTTAATAGGGAGCTGGAAGCATAAACTGCTAATGTGCAGGCGGGCAAAGCCTAAGGCACCCCATCGTCCCTCCCCCAGTGTCAGCTGTCTACCACTTATGAGCAAACCCGCAGACCTGTGTGCCCGAACATGGCAGGGTAAGTGTCTGTACATGGCCAAGACTTCAGTTCCAGGTTCCCTAGGGCTGGACTTGCAGTTTTCCTATTATGAAATACTCTGATAGTGTTCTTTTAAGTGCATTTAAGCTGCTCTTGATTGGCTGTGGTACTCCCACACAGGAAAGTCAACTGAGGCTTACTCAGCCTGAAGGATAACCATTTAAACGACTCCAAAGCTAGGTATTCAACTTTGTTGTAACTCTAGGGAGAGAGCAAAGTGCCAGAAAGCTAGGCTGTCCAGTGAGCATTGTGAGCTGGAAGGGTTCCTGTTCACAGCCAGCTGTGCCCAGGAGCGACCACAGCCAGCTGTGCCCAGGAGTGACAGCCCATCCAGAGTTCCACATGGCAGGAGGAACTGGAGCACAGATAATTTATGAACTTCAAATAGATCCTCAACTCTTCTCTCTCTGAGACTAGGATTTGTTTTTGACCTAACCGTGTGAATAGATTTGGCTAGTGTTTGGTTAATTCATACTCTGCAAACCAAATAATGGAATCTCTGTGAGGCTGCAACTCAGGCAGAGGAGAAAACAGAGAGCAGTTCCTACCCTTGGCTTCTATCCCTCTTTTACGACAGGGGAGAACAACTTCTATACCAGAGGAGAGCAGAAATGATTACGTGATCAAGAGATTGTCCACACTTCTTAAATTAACTTACTGCTGGGCATCTGTGGTGGGTAATTGTGATTGCTACCTTGTCGGGGTCTGGAGTCATGGAAGAGACAAGCCCCTGGGTATGACTGAGGGATTGTCTGGCCTGCATTAAATGTGGGCAGCACCATCCCATGGACTGCCTACAAAGAAACTGAGCTGAGCACCAGCATTTGTCTCTCTCTGTAAGCCTCAGCCCCTTCTCCTTGCTTCCTTGTCCTGATGGACTGCATCCTTGGACAATGAGCCAAAATAAACCTTTTCTTCTTGGTCAGGTATTTTGGCTCAGCAACATGACAAGTAACAAATACAGTATCCACTTGTCCTACGAAATAGGAAAGAAACATCAGGTTTACCTTTCCAGCCCTTAAAAGGGCTCCATGCTGGCCATGGAACAAGAGCAAGACCAGGTAAGTCCATGCAGAGCATGAGCTAGTGTCAGACAGTGCTTGATACATGTGACAGTACCTATAAAGATTCTAAAATCAAACCTGTAAGAAGATTCACACCAAAGGTCTGAATCCTTTAGTAGAAAGACTCGATGTGAGACTGGTAAGAACCTAGAAGTGGTTGTTTATTCCTAACAGTTCTAAGACCAAGGAATAGTGTGGGCCTATATGACACTTTGACATCAGCAGAGAATGGAGGCAGAGAGTTCTCCTGGATATTAAGGCCACCAACTTCTTTGGTAACACTCGAATCCACATTACTATGAAAATTTTGTAACCCTGCCTCATATTTCTTAGAGATCCTTATCTGGAACCAGACATGGATCCACTTACCACCACATCCCATAATGTTCTCGCCCCTCTTCTACTGGCCTCTTAACTCTGCACTATATAAGGATTTCTCATAGTATCTAATACTGTGCTATCCAAAACAAACAAAAAACCTAAGAACACGTGGACCATACTCCTGTGAGCACCAAAAGATAGGCAATCATCACAGCTAATGGCATCCTAGCAACTGGAGGCCCCTGACTTCAAGAAAGTCATCACTATTGATAATTACTTAACGGTCAGGTGCTTCAGAGATGCACTTTTTACTGACTGTGGCTGGGCCTAGCAAAGCTATGGAAGACAGCAGTATCAGTCAAGGAAAAGCCTGAGGGTTTAATGCTTTAAACAGAAGCTATCTCAATGACAGGTTACAGACAGGCAATTGTGGCTCTTTAAGGAATTTAACTGTACCCCCAAGCTTTATTATAACAAGATGACTCCTTGGCAGAGAAAAGTCCCAACTCTATTTTAATCTGCTAGCTGTTTGTGGCACCACAGGCCACAAGGACAAGTTTGATGTGCACTTTCTCTCAGGACCTCTAACATACAACCTCTTTGATATGGCTTCATATCCATCTAAACACCCATCTTCCAAGGGCTAAGTTTTCAAAACAATGCAAGGAAAGGCATTAAATAATTAGCAATGACACCCCTAATAACAATGACACCTTATATTCAGGAAATAGCCACTTAGAAGAACACTCCCTATATCCCTCTGGGGAACCTAGTATTTTAGGGCAACCATGACTGCAGCTAACTCTCAATAATCTGTTCAGAGAAAAATTCAATACAGAAGATATGCCTCAAGTGATTTCCATCTAACTTTTAAAATATGTTCCCTGCAGTTTGAGTTGTTAGGTTGAGGGTAGGGGCACATAGGAAAGAGGGGGAACAAATTTGCTTAACAGTTAAGCTTTTATGTAAATTCAAAGGAGCTACAGCTACTGAACACATGCCACCTGACAACCGTGGGGGTGGGGAACCTGTATTCACATGTGCTCATCTGCCACAAAGACTGAGAACTGACTAGAAACAGATGGCTCCTTTTCCTCTAAAATATGAGAAGGGATACAAGATTGTGACCTTACTCTACCTTAGGGTTTTCTGAGGAAGTATACATTACACCCTCTTGAAACTGATTTTTGGAATAAGAGTAAGAGTCACGTGTACAGTTTAGGACAAGAATAGATGACTCAACTCTGCCACTAAGAGCATGAAATCAGACACAGATAACGTCTAAAGAGTGTGGCTCTGTTCCAATAAAACTTTATTTACAAAAACAGGCTCAGGGCCAGGCATAACCTACAGGCTATAATTACCAACTCCTGGTTTAAGAAGGTTCTGGTGGAGCATGGTAGTTCCCAGGCAGCATCTGGCTTCCCAGGTTTGCTGGAGAAATAATTAGCAAAGTTTAATTAAATGTTATCTTCATGGGGTGGGAGATGTGGCTCTGTGGTAGTGTTTGTGCAGCACGCACAAAGTCCTGGTTCAATCCTTAGCACCACAAAATAAACACAAAACTACTGTTTCTATTCCAGGGATACGGAGACTAAATACTTAGGGTAGGTAAGACTGGAACCCAGAAAAATTCACTTCCTACTCCTATTTTATGGATCATCATTGGTTCTGGAGGAACACAAAAGCTAGCAGCCTCAAACTGGCTTCAGACACAAAAGAGAATTAAACGCAAGGGGCAATGGCAGTAAGAAATGTATCCAGGGTTCCAATTACCCACCAGTGGCTTAGCTTTCTTAGAATTTGCCCTCATTTTTCTCTTAGCTATTCCAGCTCCAGCTCATAAAAATGAAGCCGTTCCTCGCTTTATGAAAACATCCCTTCTGGATGAATGGTCACAGAAGGTAAACCCACTCTTTGCACCATAACCCTTTATATAAGGCCTAATCTATCTTGTCAAAAACACAGCGGGGTGTGCAGTGTGAGATAACTGCACAGGCAGAGCGTTACATCATTTGGGATGGGAAACAGAAACAGTGACGACACTTAATTGTCCCTGAAACCCAGTCCTGGCTCGCAGGCCTTCTCAAATTGTTGTGTTTCCGAGCTCTGTTTAGAAAGCTCATTTTAAAAGATGACAGAATAAAAATGCAAGAGGCCCTAAAATTCTGAAACCTGCAGCACTGGTTTCAGAGCAATCTGGGTTTGCTCTTTGAAGCCTGAAAAGGCGGTGGGCTCTCCCCAACAGTGCTCTTACAGTTGCTCGGTGCAGAGCATAGCAGCAACAGGCGCTTCGTGAACTCACTTAGTTCTTACGATATAGATACTGCTGTGCACAGATGAAGAAAGGGAGCCCAGAAACTTCCTCAAGACTACACCAGCTGGTAAAACCCAGACTACTAACATCGTTATTTTCAGGGTCTATGACAGCAAGGAATTTCCCTGTTACATGTCCTAATGGCCTAGAGGAAAACAGTCCTGTCACTTCCCCAGGCATAGATGGACTAGAAACAACCTGAAGATGCATGAAGGTGAGGCTAACATGCACAGGGCTAATATGCCCCAAGCTAAAGACCAGGGGACCCCCTCCCCCACTTTAATGCTAGGCCACAAAGACCACCAATGGGCTCAGGCTACTATTCCCTTTCTCTCTCTCCTACCTACTGAAAACCTAACAATAATCCTACCCCATACACAAATGTCTATTTAATACCGCTGGGATATTAACAGGGGGAGAAACAATGGACCAACCAAATACATAATGTACGAATCCATTCCATCTGCTCTAAGTCACCTGAAAAGCTGCACAGCCCTCTAGTTTGCTGTTTGCATCAGTAGCTTTAGAGACCCTGACCCTGCAAAAGGAGACCATGTAAAGAACCCAAGCACTCAAGCCTAATTCCTCCCCTTTGCACAGCACTCACCCATGCTTTCCCTTTTAATGCTAGCTCTGGAGAAATCACAAAACAACTGCTCTTAAAATAGTTGCTAAAACAATTTCTAACTACTGCACAGGCAAGGCTTCTGTCGATTTCTACCAAGTGAGGATGGTTCTGGTGCTTGCTGCTCTATCTTCCCTGGGTTTCAAGGAAACCCAAACAAAACCAACAGGTTTGTAGTCTTGTGATTTGCTTTATAGTTGATGATAGGCATGAGTTTGTCTGGGCATTGCCTTCTACACCACCAGATTCTACACATACTTAGACTACTTGGTCACCATCTTGCTACCAGATTTGACCAAGTTCTGCGTTCCAGGATGTGATGATACTAACACATACAGTGGGGTCCAAATAGACTTGGCTTCCTACCTCAAAGACCTGATGAATCCCATTCCTACCTAGCAAGACTCCTGTAACAGAATACCTTCAGGAAGGGGCCATACAACATCCAAGCTTAGCAATCTCCAAAAAGTTTAAGAGTCTGGTTCAGAGCATGTCACATTAAGATGGCAGGGACATAACTTTTGTACATTTGGTACAAACTTAGGCTTAGGAAGTGTGCAATGATCCTTTCACATCTGGTGTGAATCAAATGCAAACTTCACTTTTAACTTATTGCCAACCTCCTCATGCAAGTAGGTTCCTTTTCCGTTCCAAAGGGCCTGCATTTGTGGGTCCCATCACAGCCCTGAGTGTGAAAGCAAGGTTAAATTTGCTCCACCCTAGTTTCTCCACACCCACCACATCAAGCTGCTATTAAGAAACTGCTTCGGCGCTGTTCAGAAAGTGGGGTATTTGCCACAACATACTTGATTGTAGGCACTCCACTGCCACGTTGGCTGGAAATGCTCAGGACAAAACCACCTTCAGAGCTGGCGTTAGGTAGGGTGCAAACTGCCCAACTCCTATGCACAAGCACACACGCACAGGATGACTGGAATGAGACAGCCATATTAAGCAGGTCAAAAATATGGGAACATACAACTTCTGAGCTACACCGAGAGGAAAGTAGAAAATCGGGAACAGAGGTGCGTTTGCACCGCAGTAAAAGCCGTTAAACTAACTTATTCCAACGGGCTGGGATCAAATCAGCTCCTGGAAGAGGCATAAAGGGAAGCGCACGTGAAGTGGTGGAGAAAGGAACTCCAGAGCCATAGAAAGGGACGCCGGGGCCAAACTCAAGCTGGAGAAGTAACACATGGCTCCACCCGGCTCTCTTCCATGCCCCTCCCCCTCACAGAGCAAGCGTCCAGAGCCCACCGGCTCCTGCTTCCAGTGAAGCCCTCGACTCAGGGCGCCCACAATACTCCTTGCACCCATCCCAGCGCTTCTCACTACGCCCGGGCAGACACTTCGGCCACTTTTCGGTTACGCCCCCCCCCCCAAGCTAACTTCCCATCTGCCAGGTCCCTCCTCTCATCTCCCGGCCCCCTCCACGGAGTTGCACCCCACGTTCGCCTTTGCTCCCTCCGCCCTCGAAACACTGTGCGTCCCTTTTTCTCTTCCCTCACCCCCCATCCACTTCCCCCTCATATTTCTCTCAGTACTCTCCAGCCCCTCGCCCCAGCACCCGCTCCGACCCGGCTCACCTGCGCGGCCACCCCCGTCCCGGCGCTGGTGCGGCTGCTGCAGCTGGAAGGGGACCGTAGCCCTGAGTGGCTGCAGCCCGGCCCGGGGGGAGCCAGCGGGCGCCGGTGGAGAGCATCCCCGCCGGAGACCCCCCGCCCCTCCACGCCCCGGCCCCCAGGAACCTCCGCCTCTGCCGCCTGCTGCGGCCCCGGACATGGCCCACCCGACTACCTGCTGCCTCAGACCCACGGCGAGCCCCACACAGCCCCCAACCCCCGCGGCCGCTACTTATCTGCCCTACGGGCGGGGACCAGCCTCTCGGCCTAGAGTTCCAATTGGCTTACAGAGTTCCAGTACCTCCCTTCAACCAATCTACGGAGGGGCTCTTCCTATTCCGAGGATGATTGGTCTGTGTGCTCAGCCATCAACACAAGACCCCACCCTCCAGCTTTTCTTTTCTTTTCTTTTTTTTTTTTTAACGTCCTTAAGACTGCCGATTGGTCCTTCCGGTAAAGGGCCGGTTCTCCGGCACCGCCAATAAGAAAGCTCAAAGAGGAAGGTCGTCACACCCACTCCCAGGTAGTATGCAAATATTGCCACGTGATGTCAGGCTGTACAGGGGCGGAGCTCGATGTGGGTTGGAATCAAACACTAATGAAATCTTTATATGGGGTAGTGTCAAACTAAGCAGTTCTGGAGGGACGGAGAAAACTTAACTTTAAAAGGCATTACATTTAGTTTAACCCAAAAACATTAGTTTTCAATTCTCAAGAGATTTCACGCTGCTAGCAAATTCCAAACTGAGATTCTATATATTTATACAAGGTTTGCCTATTATTTGCATGAACTTTGCATAAAATTCGTACATTTATTGGCTACCGTGCCTCATGTGGCACACATTTGTCTTTTAAACTTCCACGTCCCTTCCTGAGACCGGTCCAATCTCAATAAAAAAAAAAAAAAAAAAAAAACAGCTGTTAGCCTGTAAATTAATTTGAGACTTTAAAAGGGAGGTGGGAACTCCCCTGCAGAGCCATCCATTGTAAGTCTATCTAGCAAAACAAAGTGACTGATAAATCTGCCCAAGTTTGATAGTGACTCGATTAGGAAACTTGGGTCTTCCCAGCTCGGTGCTCTTTGACCTACAAGTCAATGTAAGAACAGATGGTCCCCAAAGAGAATACTTGCAGTTGTGAAAATTATATATTATACATATGAAGACATTTGCTGGAGAGGAAAAAGCATTTAAGTTATTATTAAAACTTATTGCTTCTCAAAAGAACAATAGATTACCCTTGGCATTTTGTTCTATATATGGCAGACACAAAGTCAATCAACCCTGAGTTGTTGGTGAGAAGGGACCATCCAAGTAATTGGATAATTCTCTCTAGATTTATATTTAGTTATGAATTCTAATTTTGACCTTGCTACCTATTTGTCTTTCTATTTCAGGCTTTGCTGAGTTTAGTGTTAAAAGAAAGGCATTCCCCTGGAGCCACACTTACTAATCAGAGGAGAGGAAGTAAACTGGGAGTGTGCTATGAGGGTCACTGTGGGATTAAATACTGAAAGCAGATAATACTCAAAGTGGGAATTCAAGGGTTGTTGGATATTAAAATCAGCCTATGAACATGAAACAAATGGAGGCAACAGAACACTGTAGAAAGATTTTTTTTGCAAAGACACTACTATTATGTTTGTTGCTTCAAAATATGACATATAGATTCTTTATAATTAGAGAGAACTATCCCCTTTCCATGAGGAGGACACTCTTCTCAAATGCAGATAAGAATGAACAGAACCTGATGATCTGAACTAAAACCCAGCCACTATCAAGTTAGCTCAGCTTAAAAGTTATACATCTTATGGTTGGAAATGGAGGTCAGAGGAACAGCACTTGCTTGGCATGCTCAGGGCCCTAGGTTTGATTTTTGGCATGGGGGAGGGGAGATAAGAGAAGCTTGTGTTCTCAATTTCAATTAGTTCAACATTTAGTACATGACTATCTGGAAAGGGTGAAACATAAATTCCTACATGGTACAAGTAGACAAACTGAGGTTCAAAGAGTCCTTTTGCTTCCTATCTCACTCAGCCCTCTATGGAGTCCCAGTCCACTACTGTGCCTTGCACCCTCACTAATAAAATCAATACTAAATAGCATCAAATTCAGTGGATTCCTTTCTCCATGCCAGGTACATATCAAGTACTGTGCATATTATTTCATTTAGGGCTATGTGAGGTTGCTATTATACCCATTCTACTGAGTCTTTGGAAGGAAGCATCAGGCTCATGGTTACCCTGTAGCCGGACTACAGAGCTCAGCCTTGCTTGACCTCTATGCTTATCAAGCTTTTTCATGAATATTTGTCCAGCACTATATATCTGGCTGGTGTGCTGACATCTGCCTAGTTTTCACATCATCATCTTAGTTAATTTTCATGACAAACATGGAATGTAGAAAATGCAAATGATTGTCTTCCCTCTACAACAGTTAGGTCACAGTGGCTGGACTATGTGTCCAAGATCTTTCAGCAGATACAGAACTTACAGCCTTGGTTTTTAAATTCAGCTTCAAACATTTTACCAAATAACACTTAACTTCCTGACCACTGGAACTGCCTAAGAGGAAAAGGGTGAACTGTGTGGTCTCTTGAAGATTTTTCTGATATTGTATACTATTTTAATATACATGTATATAGATCTTTAGATTTGTCTCGGGCCATGATGAGTGGTTTTTATTGGATGAGTATTTTAAGTGTGTGTTAGTGATAAAAGCCTTGAACTGAGGGCTTTTGAAACAAATTAGGCATGTGGCTTCTTTCTGTGCAAGAATCACCCCAATCTATCAACCTTACAGACTTGTCATAAGAATAAATTGACACATTACTTTATAGATGTAATTTTGCCTTGGAGAGAGAAGTTAGACAGTTCAAAGAAACAAAATTAAACATTTTTCCAAAGTTACCAGTATTGAGTCACCAAAGGTGGCAAAAATGAAGAGTTGGATCTTCTGAGTACAGAAAGCTATGGTCTTTCCTGATAAGTTGCTGGCAAAAGACACTGAAGTTGACCCTAGCTCAAGTGCAGGCATGAATATAACTCTTGTCCTCTATTAGGTATCATGCCCAAACAGCCGTCTCTACCCGATAGCTTTCCCTAGCATGGGCATGATGGCAGGATAAGGACCTCATCTGAAGATTGGCTCTTGTCTGCTTCTACTAATGAAAGAGTCCAAAGTCAAGGCTCTGGAGAGGCTATATGATACTAAGGGGAGATGCTTCCCATTACAAAGCACCTCCTCACTTGTTATTGTTTCCATTGTCATCTTTATTACTATTATTGCCAGCAATTTATTCCTCACAGATTTGTTGAAATGACTACTATGTGTCATATTCTGAGCTTATAGAATAGCAAAAATATTCCCAGGACCAGGGAGATGACTCAGCAAATACCATCAAGCCTGGATTTGATCATATGTTTCACCTACATAATGGAAGGAAAGAACTGACTTCCACAGTTGTCCTCTGTACCTCCAAAAGCATGTCAGGGCACACACACACACACAAAGTAAATCTTTAGAGAGAGACAGAGAGGTCTCCTAGGTATCCCATGTTTGAAACTTCAGGTTTAGTATTTCTCAAAGTGATCTTTAACAATGCCAAGAGGACCTTGCAGCAGTACCTGAAAGGAATTCTCTTTTAAAAGAGGAGCCTGAGCCAGGCATGGCCTTTAATCCCAGCACTCAGGAGGCAGAGGCAGGTAGGTCTCTGTGAGTTCGAGGCCAGCCTGGTCTACAGAGTGAGTTCTACAGAGTGTGTAGCCAAGGCTACACAGAGAAATCCTGTCTCAAAAAAACCAAACCAAACCAAACAAACAAAAACAAAACAAAACAACAACTAACCAACCAAAAGAACAACAATAAACAAACACATAAAAGTTGTGGTTTAACAAGAAAAGTAGATTCTGGGTGCAAAATGAGGGTTAGGGAGAGGGAAAGCGAAGAGGGAAAAGTGAAAAGGAACTAAAAAAGAAGACAGAATGTATGGGTCACAGCAAGGAACAAAATGTGTCAGACAGAATATAGAAGGTCAAAATCCAGGCCAGCTGGTTATTGTGGGAGTAAGGGAAGGGATACAGGGAGAGAGAAGCTATCAGAATGGGAGAAGTTGCTAAGGGACAGGAGCCCCCCCTTCTGTTCCCATAACCTCATTCATTTCCTCAACCCTCCTTTCCAGTCCCTCTCAGGCTGCTCTGCTCCTTTAGCTCTGACCCCATTTCCTCAGGATTTAGTTCCCTGAGGAGCTGGGCCTGACATTTCAGACAGAGGCTGAGGAAAGCAGGTAGGTCAGAAAGAGACACCAGGTGTCTGCGTCATCTTATATTCTGCTTTATTATTTTGGAATTATGGGGCCAAAGACGTAAGCATGCAGACATTTACCAGGAAGTTCAGAGCTGGTTCCCAGGGGGAGAAAGGCTGTCAAGACTATCTACTGTCCACCAAGCAATTCATTGCTATTGGTTGTCATATTTTGGAAGACAGAAATGCTGTATATGAGGCGTAAATGGATGCCTAGGGCAGAATTTGAACCTTCAGAATTGTGACATTCCCCTTGGCTATGACAACTGTATTCTTTCTTGATCCAATGGCCACTAGGTAAGGCCTCCTTGCTGACTCTGACCTGTCAATTTTCCCAAAGCCTTTTTATTCTAAGCAATCCCTCAGGGTCTTCTAAGGCCCCAGACGTGTCTGCTTGAGGAATAGCTATCCTGACTATGCCTATAGGAAAAATAATTCCAGTTCCTTAAGTTCTTATCTGCAACAGCTGTAGGCATCCCAAGAGCAATCTGAGACTAAGGGCCTTCTGGATTTTCATTAGAACACCTTAAACACCAGGTATGGCAGTACACACCTCCAATTCCAGCACTTGGGAGGCAAAGGCAGGCTGATCTCTATGGGCCAGCCTGTTCTATAGAGTTTCTAGCTAGCCAGGATTCTATAGTGGGACTGTCTCAAAAACAAACAAAAGTTTTAAACAATTTAGTTTGCAATAGATAAAAGAATAATAATATACTTGCTATATGTAATCCTCTATTTTTGATGTTCTTGAGTACTTGACTGGCCAAAGTTCTTCTTCTTTTTCTTCTTGGTAACAGTCTTTGTTTTTTGGGGTTTTTAAAATGTGTTTGTTTGTTTTTAAAGACAGGGTTTCTCTGTGCATGTAAGTATGTGCACCAAAAGGGTGTTGGGTAATTCCACTGGCATTAGAGTCATAGATAGTTGTGATCCACCATGTGAGTGCTGCGCCTGTATCCTCTGCAAGAGCAGCAGTCACTCCTAACCACCAAGCCTTATTTCTATTGTCTTGCTTTTGTTTTAGAGCTGGGTTCTCATATAGCCCAGGGTGTCCTCAAAATCATTATAGAGCAGACTGCTCTTGAATTCCTGATCCTCTTGCCTTCACCTCCTAAGTGCCACCATGCCCAGCTTAAAACAGGGGTGTCCTACTCATTACTTCACAGCCTGTCACTGTGCCCAGAGTGCAGAGTGTGATTCATGGCAAAAATAAGTTAAAATATACTTTAGGGCGGATGATAGGGCTCAGCAGGTGAAGATGCTTGTGGTCAAGCTTAAAAACCTAAGTTTGACTCTTGGAACCCACATAGTAGAAGAAGAGAACTACAGGTATGGTGTGGCTTGCTTATGCCCCTCCCCCATGTGTGCCTAAATAAATAAAAATACACTTTAGAGGGCTGAAGAGATTGCTTGGCAGTTAGGAAAGCTTGTTCTTACAGAGGATTTGAATTCAGTTCCCAGCACCCATATCAGGTGACTCACAGATTCCTATGACTCCAACTCCAGGGACTTTGATGGTGTCTTCTGGCTTCTGTGGGCACCCACAATCACATGCACATCCTCAAGTATATATGCACAAATAAAAAATAATCATTGTTGTAAATACACTTTAAAGCTGGGTGTGGCGGTTCATGCCTTTAATCCCTGCACTTGGGAGGTAGAAGCAGGTGGATCTCTGTGAGTTCAAGGCCAGCCTGGTCTAGCCAGGACAGGACAGGTTGTCAGCCAGGACAGTCTTGGAAGAAGCAGTTGGCATTGGCACCCCACACCTCACTCCTGCCACGAGATAAACGTATACTGGTGAGGTCATGTTAGTTCAGTATACTCTCAAGGAACTGTGTATAAACCAAAAGACATACTTGCTTTTTCCTACCTTAGAGTTCTCTCTACTCCAACCACTGTTCTCATTTATATCCTTTATGTCTGCCTCAAAAATGTAATTGTCCCTTGATGGGAGATGTCATTTCTGTAAATATGTTTCTCTTATTGGTTAATGAATAAACCCTGTTAGCCAATAGGAAAGCAAGATAGGCGGGACTAGGAGATAAGGAGAATTCAGGAAGAGGAGGAGTGTCAACATTTAAGACCAAGAAAGCAGAGGTCCAGGCCTTCTCTCCGGTCAGATAAGACCACATGGAAACACTTAGATTAATAAAAATGGGTTAATATTTAAGACAGAGATAGCCAATAAGAAACACTAGTAACAGGCCAACAGCTTTATATCTAATACAGCATCTCAGCGTGTTATTTGGGGCTGATGCGGCAGTGGGACCAGGCCAGAGGAAAAACCACTAGTAACAGTCCCTGGGGCAAAATGCTACAACACTCTTGAAATTCTCCATCTGATTTCCCATGCAGTCCCTCTCTTCCTCTCATACCCTTCGCCAAGTCAGACATCAAAATTCTATCACAGACACTGTAAATGTAAAAACAGGGAGAAGTTATTTCAAAGTTTTTCTTTAGTCTGATTTCCTTCATACTCAGAGCTTAGGCTCCAGAGCTCGCTTTCAGAACCAAAATTATTTTCTACATGGGCTTTAGTAAGTTTAGTAGTAAGTGGTGTGGTGCACACCTTTAATCCCAGCAATTGAGAGGTGGAGGCAGGTAGGTTCCCAGGACTTCAAGACCACCCTGGTCTACATAGCAAGTTGTAGGCTACCCAGGGCTCCACAGTGAGAGCTTGTTTAAAATAAAATGAAAAGACTTCTGTGGTAAATAACTGTGGAGTGAAACTGTATTTATTTATTTATTTATTTATTTATTTATTTATTTATTTATTTATTTATTTATTTTTGAGACATAATCTCACTGTGTAGCCTTGGCTGGTCTAGAACTTCTTATGTAGACCAGGCTGGCCTCAAACTCATAAAGCTATTCAGGCCTCTGCCTCCTGCGGCTTGAACTATGAGAATTTATCCTATACCTCTGCCTTCTTCATCGATATTCATCCCCACTTCCACCTCTATTGCATAGTCTCCGCACAGACCCTGGCTAACCTTACCAGATACCAACTGTCCTCTCAGGACTAAGGGGCTTTATAACCTGCTAGTTCATCTCATACTAGCTTCTAGTCACCTTTGTTTTGTCTCCCAAGCATTCATGTACGTGTGTTTGTCCTTTCTCTCCAACTCTGAGTAATGGGACCTCTGCTGTTTTATCAGCAACAAGTACAAGCCACTGCATCCAGCAAGGCTGAGGTGATACCTGTTAAGTATCTGTTCCTCTAACATTTCTGGAAACTATTGAATGGGAGCTAAAAGCAATACAGACCAAAAGCAAGGAAGTCTTCAGGTTTTGTGAGGCCTACTGCTGTTGTTGATTCTTTTTCTCTTTTTTCCTCTTCTGCACCTCTTTTTTTTTTTTTTTTTTTTTTTTTTTTTGGTATGTGTATATACTAGGTAAGTGTTCTACCACTGAGCAACAGTGCCAAGTGTTAAAGAAAAAGTGTCCCTGTGTTTAGGTGTGTGTTATGCACATGTGTACTTGTGGATGAGTTTTCCCATGCATTTTGGGGGTTCACAGGAAGTTGCCAGGTGTCCTGCTCTATCATTTTCTGCTTCATTTCCTTCTTAACAAACCTGGAGCTAGACTGGCAGACAGCAAGCCCACTATCTCCACACCCTTATAATGCTAGAATAACAGGTACCCATCTATGCCTGGCTTTTTACATGGGTGCTGAACTCAGGTCCCCAGAAAGCATTCTCCCCAGTCTTAATCCCAGCTCTTGTGTTTTGTTTTTCCAAGGTAGGGTTTCTCTGTGTAGCCTTGGCTGTCCTGGAACTTGTTTTGTAGACCAGGCTAGCCTCTGCCTCCCAAATGTTGGGATTAAAGGCGTGTGCCACCACTGTCCAGCCCAGTTATTTTTTTAAAGAATCATTTTGGTGTTCCTCATAAAAATTTTTTTTTAAAGCTATAAATGTAGAATTAGGAGGAGAGCCTTGGAAGGGACCTTTGACACTGTTTCATTAGCATCTTGGTAAATCTGTTCTGACTGAAGGAATAAAGCCTACTTACATCCCAGCCAACTTTTCAGATCGGACTGAATTCAGTGCCTATTCCTGGCTTTTCCTGTGGATTTCCTGTACCCAACACATTTATTCCACAAAACGGCTCTGGCACAACTAAATGGCCTTGACAGCCAAGTCTCCAACTAATGAAAAAATCCCAATGTGCCAGTTACCACTTCTCCTACTTAGGTTACCTAGCGGCACTTAGAACAATGTTGTTTTCAGAACAGGTGGCTAGTCCTGCAATAGACAGGAGATCTAAGAATGGCCATCCCACCAGTGGTCTCCAAGAGGGCCCGCTTCCATTCACCTTTGGCAAAAACCTCATAGTTTACAGAGTAGCTTGTATTCTGTTTGGGGAGGAAGCAGCTTACCCTTGCTTTTCCCATGCCACTTTGATAACATCACACAAGCTGGCACCTTTCCTGGAGGTCCCACCCAAATGTTCTGTCCAATTCTCTGGCCTCCTGAGTTGGCCCAGAATGTTGAGTCAGAGTACAAATACCAACTCTTGTTTGGTTTCATGGCTCTAAACACTCAACTATGAATCTCCCCAAACACATTAGAAAACCTAGGCTTCCTGAATCAGTGAGAATATCTGTGAAACCTCAGGAAGCCCCTCTACCTGTGTTAAAATCAGGGCTCTAGACACAAGCTAACCGTAATGCCACAGCCTACGTGCCCCTACCTCACAGAACAGAAGACAGTTAGCCTCTTGTACATTATCATATTTAATTACCCTGCTGTCTTCATGATTACATAGCAGGCACTGTTACCCTCAACTAAGAGATGTTAGGACACATACCAATGAGTGACAAAGTGACATCTCCACCTGTTTTCAAAGGCTGCTGCATAGTCACTACTTGAGGAGACAGTGTACTAGGTCAGAGGCACCCAGACCCACAGGTGTATTCCTGACCCAGAGGTAAGGGTCAACATTAGGCCAAACAGGCCACACTAGTCAGGACATAATACAACTCCCTCATGTCCCAAAACTCTAATTTTGTTTATGCTGCTCAGAAATTATGGAGGTGAGACCGACCGATGCAATCTAACTGCCCTAGGCATAGGAGTTTAAATTCTCCACTAAAACTGTCATGTGTGTGCTTTGGTGACTAGGTTAGAGTCAAATCCATTTTTCTCTGAGTTTCCTACCTTGGAGAAGGAGAAAAGATTGGGAGTAGGGGGTTTGCACTAAAGAGAAACCAGAAATAGACCAAGGGAGGCGGTGGGGTGGTACTGCTCTTTAAGGCCTGGCAGAACAATTGAGCCAGAGCTCTTTAAGAAGCATAGGTTGTGTGCCAGGGCAAGCTGGAGAGCTCATTGTGGGGTCAAAGAGAAGCTGTTAGAGGAAGCCCTGGGAAAGACTTCGATGAAAAGAGCTGGAATAAAGAGAAGAATCTATCCAGATTCAGGAGGCAGAGGCAGGTGAATCTCTGTGAGTTTGAGGCCAGTCTGGTTTACATAGTGAATTCCAGGACAGCCAGTGCTACATAGAGAGTCTTTGTTTCAAAACAAAACAAAAAAGAATCCACTCAGGGATTAAAGTGTGTTTTAATTCTGAAACCACTAAAAATCAAGAGAAAAGGATTTGCCCCCCCCTTCTGTCTCCCAATCTTGGACAGCAAAACAGGGGGAACTCATGCCTGATTGAACTGTGCTCCCTCCAGAGCCAGAAAACCCTGGCTGCAATGCCTGCTCAGCCTGCCAAAATGCTGCCAGGCATAGTGACTGGCCACCACTCTGGTTGATAAGTGAAGGGTACCCCCTTTTTTTGTTGCCTGTCTCTCTTTGCTCCCTGCTTAGTGTGCAGCCTCTGCCTGACAGGGAGCCTCCAAGCAGGGGTTGTAGAGTAGGACCCTCCAGACAGTATTTAAAACACAGTGATTTATGAGCTCCTAGGAGGGCCTAGGTGGGAAAGCAGAGAAGACTCCAGACTAGTTTCCACAAAGCTTAGCATCCCACTGACAAGAGTCAAGGTATTCATCTTCTTGATGCTTGTGACTTCAGGCCAACTTTGGGACAGGGTATAGCCTTCACTTTTCCTGGGGCCCAAGAGCCTGGTTCTGTGATGAATAAGACCAGTGGAACTGGCTGGAATAAGACTAATGGACGTCTGTGCAAATCCTTAACCTTGAAATAAGTGAAGTGAGCAGCTCAGTAATGCTAGTTTTGTAGGATTTATTTTTTTTTTAACATGAAAGAATTCTTTTGAACCCTCCATGGCTCCAAGAAAAGCTATCTGAAATGTCCCTTCTTATGAGGCCATAAGGTTAAGTGCCAGGGATGGTAGGCTAAATGCCAGGGATGCTGGTTGCATGGATCTTGGGAGCAAGGCTAATGGCATCCCTGCTGTGGACTCAGGAATACCAGGCACAGCCACTGGTTGCCCAGAGAGATGCAGCCATTTTGACTTCTAACTGAAGGACACTGCCTTCTGGGATTTCCCCTTCCGTGGTGGGAAACAGAGAAGCACATACCCAAAGGATCAGTGAGGCCTATACCCAAAGTGTACAGGCTGGGAAGGAGGCCACGTGAGAGCCCGGGTAGGGTGGTTTATGTAGTTCAGAGTGTGGTCCCTGCTGGTGGAAAGAGATGCATTTTGTGAGCGCTGCATGGCAATTGCACTTCATAAGGACGATCTCAAAAGGCCAAGGGATGGGTCTTCAATAGCCCTAATGGCCCCGAAACAGTCCATTGTAGCTATTGTTTATACATGTAAAGAGACCCTTCTTGACCCTATTCATACTTTTCTCTTTGGGCTCCCAGGGTTTCCCAAGAGAATAATTACATACTACCTCATTCCAGAGCAAAGTCTATCTCTTTTCAACAACAACAAAAATAGTTCAATACACATTTCTTCAGATATTATGCTAGGTTAGGGGGCATACAGATGGTCATCTTTGGAGGCATTCTGAACCCTGATTTTCAAAATATTTCTCAGTGACCTTTGAAATTTAGTAAGCAAATCTGCATCTATCCCTATTTCATACACAAAAACAAACAAAAACCAAAAAAATAAAAAAATAAAAAAAAACCCCTCAGCCTCCATCTTTCTGCAGTCCTTTAAAAAAAAAAAACACTCTTATGTATATGTGTGTAGTATGATTGCATGAGTTTATGTGTACAACATTTGTACAAGTGTTCATGGAGGCCAAAGAGGATGTTAGATCCTAGGAAACTGCAAGTATAGGTCACTGTGAGATGACCAGTGTAGGTGCTGGGAAAAGAATCTGGGTCCTCCACAAGAGCAGCAAATGCTTAATAGCTGAGCCATTGCTCCCTCCTTACAGTCTTTTAATTTGGCCTCATATGGTAACCTCCACTTTGATCAATTTGAATGGCTTTCTCTGTACTCTAATGTGTCTTCCTTAGCAGACAGGATAACCAGAATTAGGCACTATTCTTTAAATGCAAATACTATATGGATGTGTACATTGCTAAGTTAATTTACTTCCTTTATCCACTTGTTTATATACCCAGTAGTTATTGAATGCCTGCTGGCTGCCATGCACTCTACTAAGTGAATAGAGTACACACTGCCCTCATGGAAGCCACCATCTGGGTATGTGTTTGGGAAATAGAAGGCAAAGTCTCCAAATATCACACAAATAAATATGTAACTACAAATTGAGACAAATGTTATGAAGAAAGTACAGGGTGCTATGAGTGTAAAAGTGGTATGTGGTATAGTCTAGAAGGCTTAGAGAAGGGTCCCTCGAGGAAATGACATTTGAGCTGAGATCTGGAAGATTAGTGGAAAGAGATGAAGCAGAGTATGGGAAAGAATGTTTCAGGTGAAGTAAAGAACACATATGAAGGTCCTGTGAGAAGGGGAAGCAGTATACCTAGAGAACTACAGGAAGGCCCATGATGCTGTAGCACAGAGCATGATCGAGGGTTGTATGAGAAGGATATGGAAAGTCAGCATGAGGACTACCCATGAGGATGCTACAGGCCTTTCCCACTGTGGAAAGGCACATGCAATGAAGGTGTGTACAAGAGTCAAGAGTCGCTCCTTTCCTCAGATTATCCTTGTTTTCCTTTTGCCTCCCTTAGGAGCAACAATGATGGTTTGAATTACTAAGAACTTTCCTAGTGTCCTGACATCAAGTGGCAATGCCTGGGTGGCAGCAGATGCCCTCAAACTATTGGGTCAGCCTCTGTCAATGTGGACAGAAAAGCAGGGTGGAGGGTGGGTGGAGTGCTTTGCCTGAGGTATCAGCTCCACAGTGATGTTTGGAACAGCCCCAAGACTATAGTCCTTCTTTTCAGATAACTCTATCACATGTGGCCTCCCACCCCCACTGAAATGCTCCACCTGCCCTGCCTCCCTACAGCAGCTCTGCTACCTCACCCAAACTGGGGAAGGTGTCCTGATAAGAATTCTGACTCTCCCCAGCTCCTTGAGTCTTGTTCTGAGGAGCTTAGGCCACAATTTGTTGGGAAGTGTGTGTATACACATATCCTCAATTGTATCCCAGAGGTCCTAATGGAAGCCATGGGGAAAGAAGGTCATAATGGTCACGCTTGACCTCTGGAAAGCCTCTCCTGTCATCCTGACTTATCTTGGGAGAATGTGGCTTTGTGCAGTGACATCTGCTGGCAAGGCTGGGCAGGTAATAAAATGACATATGCCCACTCATCCTCATGAGATTTCTAGAGTAATAAGTATGTCATCACAATAGACCTGATGGTGTAGATCTGTCATCCCAGCTGCACACAGGGAGAGGCAGGAGGGCAAGTTCAAAGGCCTGCCTGAACTATGGAGTGAATTCAAAGCTGCCATGAGTAATTTAGTAAGACATTGCCTCAAAAAAATGCAAAAATAAATAAATAAATGCTAAGGATATATATTACTTAGTAGCAGTATACTTGCCTGACATTTGTGAGGTGTTGGGTTCAATCCCCAGTACCACACATACCTCTGAGATTGGACTGGAGCCAGCTGGTTGGTAAAAAGCTGAGAAAGCAGGCTGGAGAGATGGCAACACTCACCTACATACATTTTTTTAAAAATAAAGAAGTCAAAAGGAAGTAAATGAATAAAACAACATTTTTTTTTTTTTCGAGACAGAGTTTCTCTGTGTTGCTTTGGAGCCTATCCTGTAACTAGCTCTGTAGACCAGGCTAGCCTCGAACTCACAGAGCTCTGCCTGCCTCTGCTTTCGAGTGCTGGGACTAAAGGCACGTGTCACCAACGCCCGGCCAAAGCATCTTAAAATAAAGCTTTAAAAGGCAGAAAAGGGCAGGGCAGTGGTGGTACACACCTTTAATCCCAGCGCACAGGACCCAGAGGCAGGCGGGTCTCTGTGAGTTCAAGACCAGCCTGGTCTACAAGAGCTAGTTCCAGGACAGCCTCCAAAACCACAGAGAAACCCTGTCTCAAAAAACTAAAAAAACAAAACAAACAAACAAACAAACAAAAACAACCATAGGTGTGAACCACAAGCTAGTTTGAGCTAGTCTGCATTAAGTGATGAAAATGCCTTTTCTAGGGGTAGCTGACAACTCTCATTTTAGCCAGTTGTTTCTCATTTAGGTAGTCACAGAGGATATTGGGTAAACACATGTAAATGACTCAGGGGGATCCATTCCTAGTCATTTCTGGAAAAGTTTACTTCCACAAATAAAAAGGCTCATATTTTAAAATTAAGAGGCCAGGCAGTGATGGTGCATACCTTTAGTCCCAGCACTAGGGAGGGCAGAGACAGGTGGATCTCTGTGAGTTCAAGGACAGCTTGATCTGAGTGAGTTCCAGGACAGCCTCCAAAGCTACAGAGAAACCCTGCCTGGAAAAAATCAATCAATCATAGAAGGCACAGTCTTTTTTTTTTTTTTTCTAATGTTAATTAATGAATTTATTCATATTTTTTGAGACATAGTCTTTGTAGCTTTGGCTGTACTGGAACTCTCTATGTAGACCAGGTTGGCCTCTAATTCAGAGATTCACATCTCTGCCTCCCAAGTGCTGGGATTAAAGGTTGGGATTAAAAGTGCCACCATGCCCATTGAGTCTTTTATTTATTTATTTATTTTTAATTTCCTTGAGGTTGACCAGTTGTCAACAAAACATTTTCATGATCCTCAAAATGGGTAACAAAAGTGTGGCTTTTTGTTTCCAGTCCTAGGGATAGCACCTCACCCATGCCAGACAAACACTTCATCACTGAGATATGACCAGAATGTTTAAGGTGAACCCTTAATATGATATAGAGTAATATATTGCCTGCCTCCCAGCTTTCATGTACTTCATGTATGCATTGTGTTCAGTTTCACTCATTACTACCATGTGCATTTGACAAGAGTTCAGCAGTGGTATGATTGGGAAGCCAAAGAGAACAAGAGAGCAGATAATACTAGAGAAATAATTATGAAGCAAATTTTGTCTTTATAACAATTCCTCTGTAATTAAATGTGGCCACCACAGCCCCAGTCTCTATTTCTCATTCAAACTTAAAAATCAAGAGTTTACTAAAGAAGTTTGAAATGAATAGGATTTCACAGAAATCACACACACACACACACACACACACACACACACACACACACACACACACACAACACACACACACCACACACACCTAGAGTCTCATCCTCCTAAGAAACAAAATCAAAAGTACATTTGAGGGACTGGGGATGCGGCTTAGTTGGTAAGAGTGCTTGCTTAGTGTGCACAAAGTGCTGGGTTTGATTCCTAGCACAGTATAAAAACAGGCATGGTGATACATGCCTGTAATTCCAACCCTTGGGAAGTGAATGAGATGGGCCTGGGCTACATGAGGCTGTACCTCATGAAACAAATAAAACAAATATTTTTTGCACAATAGTTTAAAATTTTAATTCTGGAACTACCTTAGATGGGCACTCTTATACTAGTGACTATACACCAATTTTCAAGGGAAGAAATAAAGAACACATTTGAGGGGGACAATAAAAGCTGGAGGAGGTCAAAGGGGCAAGCAGACATGGCAATGTTCTGACATTAAGCCCCTTAATACCATGGAAATGAGTACACATTATACATTAGAACCATAGTACAATGTCACATGGTAGTTGTAGCTTCAATTATGAAGACCATAGAGAAATATAGAAGAGGATAAGTGTTCTAGTTTATTTCTTTGTTGCTGTGGTAAACTCCAGGACCAAATGTAATTGGGGAAGGAAAGGGTTCATCTGGCTTACAGGTAACAGTTCTAGGGAAGCCAAGGCAGGAACTGAAGGAGAACTCCCCTTGGTCAACTATTTCACACAGCCTAGGATGACCTGCCCATGGGTGACACTGCTCACTTTATGTTAGGCCCCCCACATCAATCATACCCATTCAGAGGGCTGGAGAAATGGCTCAGTAGTTAAGAAAACTCAGCAGCTGCTCTCCCAGAGGACCTGGATCCACTTTCTTACATCTACATAGTGACTCACAACTATTTGTAACTCCATTTCCAAAGGATCCAATAACACCCTCTTCTGACCTCTGAGAGCATCAGGCATGAACATGGTATACAAACATACATGTAATCAAAGTATTTATACACATAAAAGATTGTGTGTGTGTGTGTGTGTGTGTGTGTGTGTGTGTGTAGTTTACAAGTAGCAGTAAATTTTAGAAAGTCATCAGCTTGTCTTGTGTTGTTATACTGGGTTAATTTCTGAAAGGCAGAGGGGACTGCAGGCAGGTGAAAGTGATGCTCCAAGCCCCACCCCACCCCCCAAGCAGGTCTCCCAAGTGGGCGACTTATTTGCTGTATGCTCACTTCCCAGCTCGATACCTACCATATATCAGATGCTTAATATCTGGTTGATGAGTAAATGAAAATGCCTGCAATCTAAAGTCTCAATACATGCTTACTATGTGCATTTCACCCTGAAGTATAAAAAGGAATTTGACTTTCTTGGAATCCAAAAAATGAAGGGCCATCCATAATGGCAATTCCCTGGTCTTCTTGATAAGTGAATTTGGGCACAGAGAACCCAAGGAGAGACAGTCTGTTAGAGAAAACCCAATTATGCTGAGGAACATATGTTGCCCTGAGGCCTCTGCTGCCATAACAACATCATGTAACTATAACTACAGCCCTGGAGGGCCCTGGCCCCGTCAAATATGGAAAAGGATGTCTTCATCATAAGACAGCTTTGTGCTCAGATAGACTTCCCTGGAGGGCTTGGATCAGGGAAGGGAGATAAATTAAGTGGCAGAAAAGGGGGGATGGAGGTCAGGAGAGAAGAACAGCTCCTAAAGCAGCATAATGATTTTTTTTAAAGCAATTTTCAAAATGTGGTTATTTGACTGTTTAGCTTTAGTAGTTATTTATAACCCCAGCTGCAGAGGCGGGAAGCTGTGCTGGCGCCTGCTGGGATCTATCCAATAACTTCCCCCAGGGTGGGCTGAGGGTGGGGGCTAAGGGCGACACAAGAACAAACTTAACCAGTGGCCAGAAATTAAGAGAAGCTTCAGGCCATATCCAGAAGGGGAAAGAAAGGCCCACCTGACTCTATTTTTGTTTTTATTTTTTTGTTAAGACAGGGTCTGTTCAGCTCTTAATGACCTAGAACTCTGTGTAGAGAAGGCTGGCCTCCAGCTGCTTGCATCTGCCTCCTGGTGCTGGTATTAAAGGTATGAGCTACAACAGCTAGCTACTCCCATCCTGGAGCCCTATGCATGCCCCCCCCACACGCACACTTTTCCAACTGTGTCTTGCTATGTAAATCTGGCAAATCTGAAACTTACTGTATTGATCTGGCTGACCTTGAATTTGCAGTCATCTGAACTTGCCTCTGCTTTGAGTGAGATTGCTGGCATTTGAGGTGCGCTTCACCAGGCCAGACTGACTCTATTCTTAAGGCAGATGTAAAGAAAAAAAGTTTTAATACAAATTATGGTGACATCAGCAATCTCTGAGATTGTCCTAAAGGGATACAGGATAGATCAACCCTTTCAGCTGGAAGTTAGAGATGAGATGGGTCCAGTTACAGTAGCATTGTCTTGAAAGGGAACAAGCAGGCGCCTCTCACTTTACAAGACAGTATTTGTATACAGAGGGAAATGACTTCTCCCTAATCCTGGTCAGAGAAGAGAGGATGACTGGTTCTTTGCAAGTCTTTCCTAACTAGTCCCGCTGGCAGCGGGGTCAGGAACACTGAATTTGGTACTACTCCACTTACTGAGTCACTTACTGAGTCCCAGATGACAAACAGCAAGAGTGAAGCTGGAGACTGTGACAAGCTAGACAAAGTTCCCAGCTTTCAGGAACTCTAAGGTTTCTGGAGCAGGCAATGAACAATTACACTTGTATTTGAAATATGGCACCTACCATTTTACTGGTAAAGGACTATTTTCTTTTTTTAACTCTGAACTACTTTTAATAAAATCACTTTGATGTAATGAACTCACAAATAAAACAACACAAAGCTAGATTAAGGGAGCTGCTCAAATACTTGCTGAATCCCAAACTCTATCTCAAGCTCAGTGAACTTCCACAGTTTGAATGGTTACTCGGAAGCACTGAAAGTTGGCTCAGAATTTTACACTTTCACTATCAAATACATTTTTTATTCACCTATCCACTGGAAAGGAAAAACTATGATGGAACTGAAACTAGGGGAAAAATTAGCCCCATACCTTCTTTCATGACTCATGTGTCCTTTTGCCTACACTCTGTCCTTCCTCATCACCTACTATCACCCTTTCTTGGTGGATTTTAAAGGAAACTGAGGAACTTTTTAGGGCACTCAGAAATGTTAACTGAGGAGACAAAAAACAGATACAAGTAAAAACAATATAACTCTCTCTCTCTCTCTCTCTCTCTCTCTCTCTCTCTCTCTCTCTCTCTCAGCCAACTTCAGCTATCCCTCATCTTTGGCTAAGGAGATGGCAGCAGCATTTTAACTAATCTACTTTGGGCTTCCCTGCCACTCTGATCATTTCTCTCAAAGCTGCCAGAAATAAATCTTTAAAATGCAAGTCTGATCATGGGACTTCTCTGCATAGTACCTCAGTGCCAGCCCACTACCTCCAATCCAGTCTCCCTACCAAGGCACAGAAGACTCTGCATGAATCAGTTCCCAGCAGCATTTTCACAACTGTACCACTCCCTCTTGCCAAGAATCAATGCTTGTTCTACACCTCACTTCTGAAGATGCTGTAGTCTTTGCATGGAAAGCCCCTATTTTCTGTGTCACCTTATTAAATTCCATTTTCACTCACCTTTCTTATGACTCTTCTAAACTTTCCAGATGAAATACTTCACCCCCTTCTCTGACCCAGTGGATCTTCTCTATCCGACTTTTTTCATTCTCCATAACATTTTAGAACTATGGCCTGTTTCCCTCACTAGACTCTCAGCTCCACTGAGGGAAGATGGTGTTTTCTTCGCCTCGGTGTGACATGATGTCTGCATTAATTGTTGGGTGGTTTTCTAAAGCAGAAGAGAGCTTAAATAGATAAATGCAATCACTGATACCACGTGAAAATACCAAACATTAGGATGTTGTGATCATGATTAGGGAGCCTATGTTTTGAGTCCTTATTTTATCTCAGGAACTTGCTGAGTATTTAAAAACACTCATCTCCTTTATTGCTTACAACCACTTAGTAAGCTGGTCATTAGCACCGACAAAAGATGAGAAAACTCAGATCAATTTTAAAAACTTGTCCAAGAGCAACCCACAGAGAAGAAAAAAAAAATGACAGAGCTTATTCAAATCTAGATCTGACATCAAAGTCTTGGACTCGATGCTAGTAAAGTTGATGAATAAGAGGAATAGGAATTATGTTCCTCTAGGCTGTGAAATGGAGTGCGGAACAAAATATCTACCAAACTTTAAGAGAATATACAGTAGTCACTGAAAAATAATGTCACTATGCTCTACTACCTTACAAACAGTACATCAGGAAAGACTTTCTGAAGAAAAGCTATTATAGAGGGTTGGAAGATGCATCCAGGCAGGAAAACCACATAAGGAATAAAGGCAGCAGAACAATGGGGAGTGCTTAGGTGGGCTGCAGATAAGGATAAGTAGAGGCATTTGGGTCAAGGATTTGAAATCAACAGTCCTAATGAAAATAACTCAGAGTAAAGGTTATAATTGGAGAAAATGGAAAAAAGTAAATAAGATTTTAAAAGAAGAAAATCAGGAAAAAATAACTGGGGAGAGAGGTAGAGGCAAACTGAGAGAGGGAGAAGGGGAGAGAAAGGAGAATGAATGCAAGACAAAATACTTTTAAGAGTCTACTTTTCCTTTTCTAACATCCCTAGCTGATCTATTCTCTTCTCAAGAACACTTTTTTTGTTTTTTTGCTTTATGATCATATTTCTGTCCTAGTAATGTTAGTTTTCATCTTTTCCACAGAGTTTATTTTCTCTTTTTAAATTTATTTGATTTTTGTGCATTGGTGTGAGGGTGTCAGGTCCCCTGGAACTGGAGTTACAAACAGTTGTTAGCTGCCATGTGGGTGCTGGGAATTGAACCCAGGTCCTCTGGAAGAGCAGTCATTGCTCTTAACCACTGACTCATCTCTCCAGCCCCCACAGAATGCATTTTCAAAAAGAGTCATATCTAAACAAGACTATAAACTAACAAAAATATTGAACACCTGTAATGATGTAAGTGGTATAATCATCTGATTGAGTAGCAAGTATTCACCATGGGTTGAACATGGACTGGGAACTCTAGAAAGGCTGGTACAGAAAAACTGAAATATAAAATAATACATATATTTCTCTTCTATTTTTGGCAAGAGGGAGAGTTGGTTTTTTTGTTTTGTTTTGCTTGCTTGTTTGTTTGTTTTGAGACAGTGTCTCATGTAGCTCAGGCTGTCCTACAGCCCTGTAGCTGATAACCTAATTAAACAGAATCTCCTATCTTCTGCTCTTAAATACTAGGATTACAGATGTGTGTCACCACAACCAACTTAAATGTCATTCAAATACAGTTAGGGAGTTAGAATATTCCAGAGTAACCTCAGGGACACATCTGCAAGTGTAAATGAACAGTAAAAGCATGGCATTAAATACAAAGACGCTCAAATAAACAAAGGAAGAAATGTGAGCTATTTTCAAGTACGTTTGTATGTGCAGTGCAACTCACACAGATTATTCAAAGGTATTTATGCTAAGTACTAAAAGTGAAATACGAAATGCTGCCTGTGTCAACAATGGCTCAAGCTATCCCCAAGGAATGTGGGCTAAGGGTCTGGAACGTTTAACTCTAAAGAGTCCTCTGTTTAGCATATCAATCAGGTGTTTGTATTCTGTTCTTTAAATCTCTCTTCTGAGGTTAGCTGGTCCCAGATTGAAATTCTGACAGGGGCTTGTGAAATACTCACTGGGTAAAGGCACTTGTTCTTTTAGCAAGCCTGGTGACCAGAGTTTGATCCCTGAGACCCCATAAAGGTGGAAGGACAGAACCTACTCCACAAAGTTGTTCTCTGAGCACTCACCCAGTCACACACACACACCACACACACACACACACACACACACACACACACTTTGGAACCAGAATCCTAATTTGGTAACGGAGCTTGTTTTGATCCCACCAAGTCACTTCTGGCCTAGTCTCAGTTCTCTCAAGTCTTCTGAGGTTAAAACTTCAAGGCCTGATAACCATTTTCCTGCCTTTTCTTTTTTAAAACAGGGTCTGGCTTGGGTAGATCAGGCTAGCCTTGAACTCAAAAAGCATGCACCGCTACGCCCGGCCGGCTCCAGGCTTTTCTTCCAGCCTTTAAACTCCTGCTCTTTCCCATGCCCTTTTATTATTATTTAAATACTCATTCCTTTTTGGGGGGCTCCAGTGTCTTTAAAAATACTTCTTTCTCCACCTCTCATCCCCAATTCGTGGCTCCTGCATTTGGGCTACGGAGGTCACATGGCTGAATGGAGTTCAAGCTTCTCCGACTTTGGTACAGAGCCCTCATATTCACTTCACCTCCTCGGCCCCTCTCCAGCCACCCAGAGCTCGCAAACCAAAGCAGAATACTGATAGGCCGGGGGCAGAGCTAAAGTGGGCATTCTTTGGCGCTACGGCAATCGGAGAACGGCTTTGCATCATCCTGTAACGTGAACGTAACTTACTTGCTGTTCTCTTAATGCAAGGGCAATGTCTCCTCTACCAGACAGGAAACTTCATGACCGACATAACCCTGCCAATCCTTTATTCAAATCCCATTCACACCACTCCGGGACACAGCATAAGTCTTAGAACAGTTCCTTAGGTAAAATGTCTCTTCCCAACTCGGAGTTTGCATGATAAACGGAAACGTCCTTTGATAGATTAGGAAACGAAGGGGTTAAAAGCTCGACAACCTGATGGATTCCGGGGTTTTCCTTCCTCCTCGCCAGACACTAAAACGACCAGGAAGAGAGGATTTTGCCCAAGGTAAAGATGAGAACGGTTAACTTCAACTGTCAGACGTCTGCCCCCAACTAACATGGCTCCCTAATCCCACAAAGGATACTAAAAGTGGCTGGCCCAAGGTTTCACTACTGGTGTCGTTTCCTGCCCAACTCCAAAATGGCGCTCACTAGCCTCTCTGAAAGCTGCAAACTTCCCAGGATCCTCTCTGGCCTAAACGTCAGGTGACGTGAGCCTCAGCCGGAAGTGAAGGAAAAAGCGCTTCAGCCCGCGGCGCCTGCGCAGAAGGCTTTAGACGCTGAGAGGCAGGAGACACTTGGGATCGTCCGCAGGGTTTGGGACTGCTACAGAGGCCGCCACGGAGCCCGCCGGAGCCCCCGTTCCTGCTGCTGCTGCTGCTGCCGCCGCCCGAGTCGGAACCGTCGGGCTGCAGCCGCCGGCAATGCCGCGAAGGAAGGTGAGAAATGGCAGAGTCGGGATGGCGGGTTTCTGAGGCGAGTCGATTGAGCAACGTGACGCAGTTGGCCACGCCTCGCAGTGGCTGGGTTCCAACTTCCCGCTCCCCCGAACCTAGCCTAGCCACCCTGCCTCCTCTCGGTACCAGGCAGAAAAATGTGGGCCCGACCCTGGCCTCGGCCTATGCTTCTAACTATTCCCGCCCTCTGCTTGCCTGGATCGGAGGCGTTCTTCTTGTTAATTGGTCGCTGAAACGTCTCGAAGCATATTGATTGGATGGTGACGCCGCCTATTTGGGCCCAACGGTCACCTCCCCGCGTGCGTGGGCGGTGTCTGGGTCTGGCCCCGGTACTCTGCGACTGGCTGCGGAGAATGCTCGCTGTTTTCCTCATTGGCCTAGCTTCGCAGTCTGTTCTTGTGGCGGGTGCGGTTTAGCAAGGTCTGGATTGGGTCTCACAAGGCTCCGCCCTTCCGGATAGAGATAGCGATAGGTGCAAAGGCGAGTTGGGGAGACCACTTGGTTTTCCAGGTTGGGGGGGGGGGGGGGGCACAACAAAACAGAGGAATGGGTGGTGGAAAAACCAGCGCCCACTCCCAAGGGATACCTTGCAGGCCTGTTGCATTCTCAGACATCTTTTCCACTTAATTTGTTAAGTTTGACATTTCCTGGAAAGTGCATTTTGGAAAAATAACACAAAACTTGATGGAATTAGAAGGGTCTTTTGAGTTTTGAAATCACCCAGGAAATGCACGAACCTGTGCATGGTGCATGCACTTGAGTGACGGTGTATGTCAAGGCCTCTATGGTCTTCTGGATCCACCTGTCTTGTCTCTCCAGTGCTAGGGTTCTAGGCTCGTGCAATTTTTTCTTTCTCTTCTTCTTTAATGCATTCTGGGGATGTGTACTGAGGCTTTTATGCTTAATAGCAGAGCGTGTGCTCTTGTCTGCTGAGCTATCTCTCCAGCCGAGACCCTGCATTCTACAACTGAACATAGGGAGGACAGCAGAACTGCTCTATGTCGCTTGTCAATCAGAGGCAAGCCAGAACTACAGAACAGATGTAGTGCAGTTCCACAGATGTGTATTGACCGCTTGCTGCATGCTGTTTGCTAGGGATTCAAAAATTATGAATTATCACAGTTGAGTGGAGAACACAGGCAAAGAAGTAACTAACCCCAGAAGCTTATGGTATAGCCTCTGCCTGAACTTGTGGCACTGTAAGGAAGCAGTTAACTCAACATGGTGAAGAGTTAAGGTCGAAAGTCATGGATTCCTGTCTGGGTCATTGGATGAGGTGACCTTAAAGATTGCCTTTTATTTTAATGATACTCTGACTCTGGAGCCTTTACTCATTTATGGTCAGATTATGAGTGAAATATATGAATGGATAGATGGCTGGTATTCATATTTCTGCAGAAATCATTTTTCATGGAAGCTTCCCAAGTTGAATATTTACATTAATGTCTCTTAAAATGACCAGAGTTGACAGGTTGTGTTTATGTCCAGGCAGACCAAATGCAAGAGACATACAACATATATACCTGTATGTTGGAATAGGTCTAGTCTCCTTTTAGCATTTTCCAAATAACCAGAATCCCTGGAAAATGTAAATTCTTACAGGGCGTTGTACATAAACCTTTAATCCCAGCACTTGGGAGATGGATCTCTGTAGTTCACATGTTGCCCTTTCAAAGGCCTTGGGTCCTGTTCCCAGTTATCCACATGTTGGCTTACAACCATTTGTGACTTCATTTCTCTTGACCTCTAAGGGCACATGTGTGATACACAGACATAGGCAAAGCTGTCATAGAATAAAATCTAATTAAAAAAAAAACAAAACTTTTTGACTACCTATAAGTCTTTACTATAAATTCCTTTCCCAGCACTTATAACATTCATGTGGAGAAACTTCAAGGACAGGTGGCTAAGAAAATAATTCGTGTCTTTTTCTACTTAAATTCTTTTGGTATTAGAGTTATAAACTATAACATGTCTATTTAGTGAGGGATGTTCTTTTTTAAGTTTCTTTTTGCTTATATAAGGTATGTATGTATGTTTGTGTATATAGATTTGCCACAAATATGTAGGTAGGTAACTGCAGAGGCCAGGAGAACTTGCTGAAGCTCCTAGAACTGAAGTTACAGGCAGCTGTGAGTTACTGTGTGGGTGTTGGGAATCGAACCCAGGTCTTCTGCAAGAGCAGCACATTCTTTGGAATGTGTTTGTTTTTGTTTATATTTTGAGTCAGGGTCTCTTGCATCTCTAAGTGTTCTGTAACTCATGCAGACCAGGCTGACCTGGATCTGACATAAATCTTCCTACCATGCCCAGGTAATGTGATTCTTGTTGGTAGTTTGAATAAAATTTAAGTTAAAAGGGGCCCTGCATTAACATTTTATATACTATCTTGTACTTTTCTTTTTTAAAAAAAAATTAGTTATATTGGTCTGTGTATGTGTTTATGAGTATAGGTGCCCCAGGAGGCTAGAGGCATTGGTTCCCCTGGAGCTGGAGTTACAGGTAGTTGTGAGCCACCACATAGGTGCTGGGATTGACTTAGGTCCTCTGTTTGAGCTATATACACTCTTAGCCCCTGAGCCATCTCTGCTTTTTTTTTTTTTTTTTCTGGCATAGTTTTGCTACCCAGACCATTTTGAATTGGGTATTTTGTTGTTGGGTTAGGTACTTTTATTTCCAATCTGTGTTAATCTCTTATGAGAGTTCTAATGATTCAGTCTGAACTATTTCAGAATTAGGGATAATACAGTAAGAATCACTTCTCTTTCCAAGTAATTTTATTTGTAGGTTATTTCACTAAAGTGTCTGAAATGAAGGATGGTTCCTCTGAGCAGGGAGGGGAATTGTGGTGGAGTCCTTTCCTACATTGGAACTTGGTGCTTCAGCATCACTGTTCATTTACTTCCAGTGCTAATAGAAACCCACACTAAATGCTTCCATGCTAATGTCTGGATCTATGGTATTACAGAGAAATGCAGGCAGTAGTTCAGATGGAACCGAAGATTCCGATTTTTCTACAGATCTCGAGCACACAGACAGTTCAGAGAGTGATGGCACATCACGACGGTCTGCCCGAGTCACCCGATCTTCAGCCAGGCTCAGCCAGAGCTCTCAAGGTAAAGGTCTTAATTTTTTTCCTTGCTGTTCCTCACAGTGGACAGACCATTTTGTTGTGCTAGTATGAAGGGAGACTGATTCATTGGCTTGGTGTGGGTGATAGAATGTGACAAAGTGTAAGGCAAATGTTCTTCAAAATGATTTTCGTCAGATACCATGTCCTGTTTATAGGCTGTGAGACACAGGTATCTTAAGTCTTTTTTTTTTTTTTTTTTTCCTTTGGAGATTTTTGTGGTGTTATCAGTCATCATAAAATGGTAAAATGGGACTTTCATTTCATCACTTTGTAAAAGTGGCTTAGGGGCCTAAATGCCTATTGAATGTATTAGTGAGGCTTATTATGTCGAAAAGCATGTTTAATGTAGAATGTAGTGAAAATACAAAAGGCTTGTGTTTGGAGGTAGGTGGAAGACTCTCCAGTGTACTTAGCCATTTAGGCGTATTTGGTGGGTAGCCTTTTGTCCCTCATAGTTCTGTTCAGTGTGGAAGGAAGATTTTAGCTAATACACAGAGGTGATTATCAGTCTTCAATGATAGAGTAAATAGAAAAATTATAATATGGGGCTGGGTGAGGTGGTGCATGTCTTGAATCCCAGCACTTTGTAAACACAGGAGTGCAGATTGCTGGATACAAGGCCAGTCTGGTCTAATAGAAAATTCAAAGCTAGGCAGAGATATATACCAAGTCTCTGGCTCCCCGCCCCCCCCCAAAAAAAACCCAAAATATATTTATGTATGTATCATCTGTGATAGATAGATAGATATATGGATGGGTGGGTATGCACACATGCACAAATAAATGTAATTTGTTAAGGAATCCTGTGGAAACCCAGAGATGGGGAGACCATATTGTTGTCTGGTAGGAATTTAGTAGCATTTTACAATTTGAAAGGTGAGAAAAATTTAGGCAGAAGGAATCATATATGCCAAGAATCCTAAGGGTTCTAAGAAACTGTGATTAGCTATGTCCTAAAGGTTATGGTATTCAAAACAGCTAGACATATTAGCTTGGGGGAGCATTGCAGTTATTTTATTTTTTTGGCCATGGAGCTGCACAACTCTTGAGCATCAGCCATAGAATAGGACCACCCTCCCTAATGTGAAATATAGACAGCCTGGTGAAAAGAGCCTCTGAAAGTGTATGGACTTGGGGACATGGCTCTGTACTAACTTAATCTCTCCTGACAGCTTGAGAATTTCAACTCATTTCACACATTGTCATAGGATGTTGTTTAATATTCTCTAGTTTCAGCTTTGAATCTGTTTCCTTGTTGGAGATGTGAAAGATCTATGAAGGCTTTGGAGTAGATTTCTCTCTATGGGAAGAACATAAGGGGCTGGAGTGATGGCTCAGTAGTTAGAACACTTAGTTGCTCTTTCAGAAGACCTGGGTTCAACTCCCAGCACCCACATGGTTGCTTATGCCATTATTAATTCCAGGGAATTACTAATGCTCATACGCATAAAAATAAAGCTTTCAAAAAAAACAACACAAAACAAAACAAAAAACCAAAATTTAGGTAAGTTTTGTTTGTTTTGAGCCAGTTTATCCTTAGGTAGCCCAGGCTGGCCTGTAAGTTACTATCATTCTGCCTCAGACTCTGATGTACTAGGAACACTTATGTCACTAGGTCTGTTTTAAAAATTTTTGTACATTTGAAATCCATTATGACTTTGAATAAGAATACATGGATAATCAGAAAGAATTAAGTACCCCCCCATACATATGTATTATTCTGTTAGCTTTAGGATACCTGTATTATGATGGGCTGTAGCAAGGGAATGGGTGGTGTAGTTAATACTGATAAAGAACTCTGTTCACAATAAGTTGTTGCTAGTATTTATGTATGTATTATCTGTGATAGATAGATATATGGATGGGTGGGTATGCACACATGCACAAATAAATGTAATACACAATAAGAGTATGTTGCTAGTATTTTTTTTCTCTTTTCCCCAAACTAAGGTAAAAAAAAAAAAAATTTTTTTTTTTTTTTTTTTGGTTTTGTTTGTTTTGTTTTGTTTTTTTTTGAGGCAGGGTTTCTCTGTGGCTTTGGAGGCTGTCCTGGAACTAGCTCTTGTAGACCAGGCTGGGCTTGAACTCACAGAGATCCGCCTGCCTCTGTGTCCTGAGCGCTGGGATTAAAGGTGTGTACCACCACCGCCTGGCTAGAATATTTCTTTTTCATTGATAAAGAAGCAAGCTTGGAGACATTAACTTGCCCAAATGCCACATATGGTTGCTATGTGGAGTGGAATTGAATGGAGTTCAATCTTTACTACAGAGCTTAAATTCTCATGCTCTGTTATTATATTTTTACATCTGAGCTAAAAAAAAAAAAAAAAAAAAAAAAACTCCTTTACTGTGGGTTATTTAGTGAGATTGATACATTCTAAGAACTTGGTTGGGTTTTGTGAAATATGGAGAGAAGGAACTGCATTCTTATTAATCATTAAAATAGGTTTTTTTCTTTTTTCTTTTATCTTATGACCTTTTAAAACTGGGATCAGATTCCAGCCCTGTTCGAAATTTGCCATCTTTTGGCACTGAGGAACCCGCCTATTCTACCAGAAGAGTGACCCGTAGTCAGCAGCAGCCCACCCCAGTGACTCCAAAAAAGTATCCTCTTCGGCAGACTCGCTCATCTGGCTCTGAAACGGAACAGGTGGTTGATTTTTCAGACAGAGGTGAGTGGGTGGTGACTTGTTTGTCAGAGGATCTGGTCAGTTTTCTTTAAAGGAAGGCATTGACACTGCAGCAAGATAATGTCAGTTTACGTCAGCAAACACTATTTACCTGATTCCTTTTCGTTTTTTTTGTTTGGGGTTTATGAAATGGGGTTTGAAGTACATATCCTCAAACCTGTGATCCTCCTGCCTCAGGAGTTGCTGGGACTACAGTTGTGTGCCACTGTGCTCAATTTATCTACTTTCTTACTGTCTTACACAGTCTTATTTTGATTGCTAATGTTAAGGTCCAAGCAACTGAAGTGTATTAGATTGGATGTGTAATTGGGAAAAGAAGGTAGAGCCTTCTGAATCCCACCATGAAGAAGGTGTGACCCAGATCTTATTAGAGCTGTGACTACTAGTCCAGACTGTTGACTAGAAGAGAATTTGGTAATAAGCAGTGGTAAGTTATGAAGCCTTGGAGCAGATCTATAAGCTACTGAGATTCTTCAGCCAGGCAACGTGGTTGGTTGGTTTGCACAGTTTCAAATGGTTTGCCCAGTTTCAGGGTTTTCTTTTTTTTTTTCTTTTTTTTCTTTTTTTTGTTAAACTCTTGGAGTACTTGTAAGAATATTTTCATATAAAAATCTGTACTAATATTTAAATTTTTGTTTTTATTATGTGTATTGATGTTTGGTCTGCATGTTACCTTGTGAACCAAATTTGTGCCTGGTACTCATGAAGGTCCGGAGAGGGAATAAGATCTCTTGGGGTGGGAATTAAAATTGTTAGCTTCTGTGTGGGTGCTAGTAAGGAAACCCAGGTAGGTAGGTAGGTAGGTCCTCTGGAAGAATAGCCAGTGATTTTAAGCAAAGAGTCATCTCTCCAGCCCCAGTACTTAATTCTTTGGTTGTTTATTTGTTTTGGTGTTGTTTTGTTTTGTTTGAAACAGGATCTCTATGTAGCCCTGGCTGTCCTGGAACTCACTATCTAGATCAGGCTGGCTTTGAAATCACAGACCAATAGTTAAATTTTAAAACAGGAAAGATCTGAAAATATTATTGGCCATTTATCCACAGACATTATTAACTGGAGCTGAACAGTAGTTGTCACCTTTGGATAGACAATAAGATTATTTGACCATGTCCAACCCTGTGGTAATCTGGATTGTAATCCTCAATTTAAGAATGCAGTTGTCAGATGTGTTAGTGCACCTCTTTAATCCCAGAACTCAGGAGGAAGAGGCAGGTGGATTTCTGAATTCAAGGCCAGTGTGGTCTATAGCTAGTTCCAGGACAGCTAGGACTGTGTTACACAGATAAATCCTGTCTCAACAAACAAAAGAATGTGTAGTTTCTGGGGCCAGAGATATGGCTCAGTGGTAAAGACCATGTACTGCTTTTTTTTTTTAATAGCAGGGTTGGGGGGTCTGTCTACATATCCCTGGTTATCCTGAAACACACAATGTAGACCATGCTGGCCTCTAGCTGATAGAGTTTTGAATGCCTTTGCTTCCCAAGTGCTGAAATTAAAGGAACGTGCCACCACACACAACACAAACAGTGCTTGTTCTTAGAGAGAACCTGTGTTAGGTTCCCAGCACACATGTGTCTGGTGGCTCACAACTGCCTGTAACACCAACTCTGGGAGATCTAGCACCCTCTTCTGGCCTCTGCCAGCATTTACATTTTGCCCACATACACATAATTAAAATAGAATCTTTAGAAGAAAAGAAGAGTGGTATTTTTAATCCAAGCATTTGGGAAGTAGGGCAGGTGGATCCCTATGTGTTTAGGGCCAACCTGCTCTACATAGAAAGTAGGCTGGGCAGGGATAAAGAGTGAGTGTCTTTTTAAAGAAAGAAAAGAAAAAAAGTATGAATTTCAAGATTGTGTGATCCCAGCAACTTCAGACACCAGACATGTTGATAATATACACACATACATTCAGAAAGCATTCATATACATAAAGTAAGTATCAAAATTTTTAAGTCTTTTTTTTGGGGGGGGGTTGGTTTTGAGACAGGGTCTTTCTATATAGTCTTGCTTTCTTGTCTAGATTGGCTTTGACCTGATACAGAGAATGCCTGTTTCTGCCTCCTGAGTACTGGGACTAAAGGAACATACCACTGCATCAAGCTTTTTTTTTTTTGCTTGTGTATCTCCAGGAAGGGAAATGGGTTGTTATTTATTTACTTATTTTTCCAGTAAAGAACAATACATTTTGGTGAATTTTTAAAATGACAATAGTCTTGTCTCACTCCTAAACAGTTATTTGGAATGGTGAGAACATGGTTTCATCATTCTTGGGTGCTTTTGGTAATTTTTCAGAGACTATTTATATTCAATTTTTGATTGCTTAGGAGAAACATGTAGTAAGGAAACCCCAAATTTATATTCAATCAGAATGTAAAATTACACCAAAGTGATGATTTCAATGTCTTATAGCAAATAAGTAGGTAAAAATTACTAGTTAGATCTTGGAGGTCTATAGACATAGCTTATTTGTAGACTGCTGGCATAGCATGTATAAGGCCTTGATTTCGTTCCCTAGCCCTGCATAAAGCTAGGCATGGTGGTACATGCCTATAAGCCCAGAGCTAGGGAAGTAGAGGCAGAAGCATCACATATTCAAGGTCATTCTTAGCTACCTAGAGAGTCTGGGCTACATGGCACCCTGTCTTTTACAAAAGCTGTAGAAAAAGACTGCAAAGTTCATAAACTCTTCAGTCTAGAGAATCTTCACCCACTCACCAGTTCTACCAATTGCTTTTTGTTTAGAAACTAAAAATACAGCTGATCATGATGAATCACCACCTCGCACTCCAACTGGAAACGCCCCTTCTTCTGAGTCTGACATAGACATCTCTAGCCCCAATGTGTCTCATGATGAGAGCATTGCCAAGGACATGTCCCTGAAGGACTCAGGCAGTGATCTCTCTCACCGTCCCAAGCGCCGTCGATTTCATGAAAGCTACAATTTCAATATGAAGTGTCCTACACCAGGCTGCAACTCTCTAGGTGAGTGTGCCCCAGCATTGTGACTGTTCTGTGGTACAAGGACTTGGTTGTGATCTAGCTTTTCAGACCCATCAGTGGTTGTGTTCTCAGAGCAAACATGAATAAAAACTGTTCTTGGCCTATTATCTGTGCATAATAACAGATCTAGTTGTAAGGAAATATAGCTGATGAACCGTTCACCTCACTGTATGCTTTTACTAATAAGAAAGTCCCACCTCTTCTCAGCTGAAACAAAAATGGAAATGCCTCATCATGGGGCACATGGTCCATGCTTACTCAGACTGATACAGTGTAAGATAATGCCTAATAATGGATGCATGCCACAGCTAATAAGGAAATGAGGAAAACAAAATTCTTAAGAGGCTATACATCTAAGAGCATATGCCTGAGACCTGGCCTTTTATGACCAGGAGTTTCTAATTCCTATGCCTTTGTGTATTCAGTTAGTATAAGTGGGAGAAACTTCTCTGATGTCTTGTTTTCTCAAGACTTTTAAGTTTTAGTGAGTCACTTTAGGAAGTCTTGCAGTGATTTGAAGCTTATTTGTGCTGCTTGAGTGAGCTGAAGTGTAGCTCTTTCCAGTGAGCCTTTGCCTGAAGTTGGAAAGTGCTGCCTGATAGATAAGACACTTTTCAATATGGATTTATCTTTATGCTTGTACTGTGGTCTATAAACTGTGCCAGCAGTGTTGTGTGTTTTTAAAGGTAAATACTTTTAAACATGCTTTGTGAAAGATGCTAGTGATTAGAAATAGTTGGGAAATTGGTGTCATTAGACTTGCTAAACTACTGCCACAGCCTTCGGTTTATAAAACATTCAATCTCTGAAAGCTGGCTTGCAAAGTAGTGACACTGCACTCTATATGTGGTGTTTGATCAGAGAATAGTTTTTCCCTGTCTTAAGAAATGGCCTCATATTGCTTAATGGCAAGGATATATTTTGAGAACATAGACCTTGACAAATTTAGATGATTTAGACTACTGTACACATAGGCTATTGGTTGGTTCTGTGTATTTGTATATATAGCACAGCCTGTTACTTCTATACACCAGTGAACAAAGCAACCAGCAGTAAGCAAAACAACTTAATACACACAACGTGTATGCGATGGTTGCTAGTGTAACTTGAACACTGCTTCACTGTAAATTTTTATTAAACAGAAGGACTCCGCTGAAATAAGAAATGAGCTGGGTATATTGGCAAATGCCTTAACTTCAGCATTCGGGAGGCCTAGGTAGAAGGTGGTTGAGTTCAAGGCTGGACTGGGCTGTCTAGTGTGACTATCTCTAAATAAATAAGGAAATGATGAAAAATATAATGGCCTAAACCAGTAGCATAGTTTCTCATATTGTCAGTCATTATGTGTTTATATAGAATTAATTGTATGTGCTATATTTTTCTATGATCAGCATAGTAGGTTTGTTTATATCACTGTGACCACATATACATGAGTTGCACATCCGACTTTACACATTGTAGCAACTGCAGTATCACAAACTGATAGGAACTTTTCAGCACTACTATAATATTATAGAACCCTCTTTTGTGTGGTCTGCTATTTTGGTTTTTAGAGGCCCATTGTTTACTGAAACATTAGGTAGTGTGTGACTGTGTAGCTCTCTAAAGTTATAACCTGTTTCCTCTCATCTTAATTTTTTGAGATAGGTTTTTGCTGTGTGGTCCTGACTGACCTGATAGTCACTGTGTAGCCTACATTGGCTTCACATTTATAGAAATCTTAAAAAAAAAAAAAAAAAAAAAAAAAAATTTAAAGACTTTTTGGTGGTGTTTTAAGATTTCTGTATGTTATTGTCTTGCCTGCATATATGTATGTATACCACATTTGTGTTTGGTTCCTGGAGAGGTCAAAAAAGGTTATAGGATCTGGAGTTACAGGTGGTTGTGGGTACTCAGATCTGAACCTGGGTCCTCTGGAAGAGTAATAGTATTTGGATTTTCTGAGTCATCTCTCCAGTCCTCAGAGAAATTGTTCCAGCCTACCAAGTTCTAGTATTACAGGGATGTTCCAACCATGCCTTACTAAAATACAGTCCCAGAGAGCTGACAGCCTGAATGTCATAAATACCATTCCTTCATAGTTGGATTATTCTGACCCTTCAAAGCTTACTCTGTGGATTATGCTGGTGGGGTTTTTTGTTTGTTTTTATTTTTATTTATTTTTGAGATTTTCATGCTGTATATTTTGACCATATCCTTTCCCCCAACTCCTCCTCCCAGGATCAACCCCACTTCCCTGCTGTATCATTTTTAAAATCCCAATGTCTCCTTAACCCCCAAATTACAATTTTTCACCACAAAAGAAGGGTGAACTTTTTGAAAGAAAATTGTGTGGTGTGTGTACAGTTGCATGAGTCAAGTACACACCTGTGGCAGCCAAATGAGGGTGGGTGTTGGGTGCCCTTAAAAAGGTGAAGGTTTTTGTAGGCTTGTAGTTTAGCTTGATGAGTTTATCTTTTTACCTTATTAGCATTGTCTCTCTGCTCTTTGCATCACTGGTGTTTTGTAATCCTCTTGGAAGAGATGTGTAGCAAAGAAATAATGTTCTGTTTTCTGTATTTTTTGAAGTTTTATATTATGTGTGTAGGGGTGGGTGCACTTGTCACAGCATGGGTGTGGAGGACAGTGGACATGTTTTTGGAGGCTATTCTCTCTTTCACCTTTGTGTGGGTTCCAGGAATCAAACTCATGTTGCCAAGCTTGAGTTCCAGGATAGCCAGAACTCCATAGTTAGAGTCCCTGTCTCAAAACAGAGACTGACAGATTGCCCGAGGGACCCAGGAAGATGGCCCTGTGGGTGAAAGTGCTTGTTTGTGGCAAGTCTGACAGTGGGATCCTCATAAAGCACCTGTTAGGCCTACCATTCCTACTATCTTGATAGGAGGCAGAGATAGAATTACTGGTAGAAGCTGGAGAGCCAGGAATGTTGATACACAGCACCAAAAGAAGAGAGACTCTGCCTCAACCAGATGGAGGACAAAAGAAACAAATACATCATCATCTGCACATCTTTGTATACATGTAAACAAATGTACTTATGGGCACAAATAACATGTAAAACAAGAAAGGGTAAATATTAGGTGAAGGACTAAATGCAAGTAATGGACATTTAAGTCATGAAAGAAGATATAAAGGTAGCTTTCTAGTTTTAACTCTGTCATGGGTTGATTTTGGTTTGTTGGTTGAAGATAACTATCTTTAATAGAGAAAGTGTAAAATCCAATGTGAAATTTCACAGCTTCAGATTGGTTATCCTAACTGTGCAGAAATTCATTGAGATGTTTGGTTATTCCCTGTGTGATCCTTTTTTTTTTTTTTTTTTTTTTTTTCGTGGTATGCAGGCTCTTTATAATATTAAGTTTTAAAAAAATTATGAACAAAATGAAAAACAAGGTAGAAAAACCAATTTCTAAAACTTGTCCTCTTCAGCACATACACACGTTAATAATAGTTAATAATAATAACACCTGTCCAGCTGGGTGTGGTGGTGCACACCTTTAATCCCAGTACTCAGGAGACAGAGGCAGGGGTATCTCTGTGAGTTCAAGGCTGGCCTACTCTATGGAGTGAGTTCCAGGATAGCCAAGGCTACATAGTGAAACTGTCTCAAAAAACAAGAACAAAACAAAAAACTGTCTGAAAAATGTAAGAATGAATAGAAATATAGCTCTGATAGAATACTCATTTAGCATGGCTTAGGCCCTGGCTTCCATTCCCATGTGCCAGTATAAATGAGAGACAGGAAGACTGCCTTTTAATTAGAACAAGCTTCTCTACTGTTTCCACCAAGAAAGACTCCAGCTAATTGCTGTATCTTAGAATTTAGCTATAGAAGTCCAAATCTTTAAATATTTATTCTTCAAAAAAGGTATATTGAATCTTGTTCAAAATTATCAAAATAATGTTTCCAGATTAATTTAACAAAGGTTTGCTTGTTTGTTTTTTGGGACAGGGTTTCTTTTTGTAGCCCTGGCTATCTAAGACCAACAAGGATTTGCCTGCCTCTGCCTCCTTTGTGCTGCTGGGACTAAAGGTCTGCACCATCACCTAGCTACAAATCATGAACTTGATAGCACTTCCTTTTGGTAACATTTTTTTGTTAAAATGGAACAGTAAAATAACAGACTTGTGTCAAGAAAAGTTTTACTTCCTAAGTGTGCATGTTCTTCCTGGAAATTAAGTTTTCCCTCCTTTAACAGGACATCTTACAGGAAAACACGAGAGACATTTCTCCATCTCAGGATGTCCGCTCTATCATAACCTCTCAGCTGATGAATGCAAGGTAACTGTGTTCCTTTATTTAGAGTGTTCTCGTGAATGCTTGCTACTTGACCGGCACTTTGCCAAGCACTCGGGGTATAGCAGTAACAAGGGGGCAAGGTCTTGTTCTTACATACCAGTTCAGGAAGTAATGAAAAATGTTTTTTAAACAAAAGTTAGCTACGAGAACAAATAGAAGAATTATCATAGGTGATGAGTGTTAGGGAAGAAATGAACAGGGAGATTTATCTTTAGAATATTAGGAACTTTACCACTAGCACATTCATTCCCTTGGTAAATGACCTCATATTCTGCTAGGGACAGATCTTTTCTACTCGGGCAGAATTTGCATAGATAGTTAACCCCACTGTTCCACCTTATGCTTTAACAAATCCATGAAGTTGTTTTGCTTTCCAACCATTTTCAAATGTTCCTCTTGTGTTCATTTCTGCAGAATACTGTTCCTCTCTGTTTCTATCAGTCACATCTATTCTTGGCTAGTTCTTTTAAATTCTTCAAAAATACAGTTCCTAAATAACCTTGAAGTTTGAGACTCAAGCCTAAGGTCCTCTTTTGTGCATTCCTGCGTGGGTTCCTGCTACCAGGGCGGAATCATGCTAATTATGGGGAAGCAAGAATTGCAAATAGTAATTAAATAGAGGGCTCAGGTAGTCTTTGGACAAGTTATTCAAACTAAGTACTTTGACTACACCAAAGTGTTGGTTGATTTTTTTTTTTTTTTTTTTTTTGTTGTTGTTGTTGTTCCTCTGCTCACAAGGCCTGGGTCACAGGTTTATGCTTGTGTGAGCAGGTCTCATTTGGAAAAGAATTCAATTTCCTGTTCTCCTTGCTTCAGGAACTTGTTCATATTTACGAGGTCTCGGGGTGGAGTTGGGAAAATGTTTCTTCACATGTTTAAATTTTCACCAAGTAAATCTTGAAATGCTTACAGCATGTATTTTTTATTTTGTCAAAGACCCTGCTCTTAGTTCTCATTCCAAATCTATGTGGATGAGACAGCTTCTGAGTTGGCCCTTCCTGTTGTCTTCCACTGTCTTCCTTCACCTGGCTGAGAGCAAGCATGGCAGTGTCAGCACCTGGTTCAGAAGCTGACCAAACACTTGTACTTCTTTCTCTGAAGATAACTGATAGTGTTTTATAACGCTCCTCCTCTATTGCGTATCTTTAAATTTAGCAATCTGATAGTGCTTTTTGTTTTACGTCAGTCTTCCTGAAGCATAGCTTTGAAGAGCATGACTTGAAGCAGTATCTATAAAGAACCTTAAATAGTTTATTTTCAAAATTTGAGGAAACTTTCGGACCAGGGAAGAAAAGCCTAAATAAAGGGAAACATTTCTGTTGTAAATTTTTCCTGTGTGTCATGTACGGGGGAAATGAGACAGCAACTATCCTTTTTACTGCTGGACTGTGCTTGGAGGAGGGCACCAGGAATCCGGGCCTTTGTACATGCTAGGCAAGGCTGCCAGTAATGAGCTACTTCCCCGGCCTGATGAAAGCTCTTAAATTTTAAATGGCCTGCCTGTACATGATTGCTCTTGCATTTTCTAGTAAACCTTTTCGTTGTCTTACATTTTTTTGTGGCTGCATGTAACTTTTTATGGATAACAAAGGATTCAGGTGACAGGATTAAAAAATCAAAAACTGAGCCATGTGGTAGTGGAGCACACCTTTTAATTCCAGCACTCAGGAGGCAGATCTCTGAGTTCGAGGCCAGCCGGGTCTACAAAGTGAGTTCCAGGACAACCAAGAGAAACCCTGTGTGTGTGTGTGTGTGTGTGTGTGTGTGTGTGTATGGGGGGTGTTAATCAAAAACAAACACCTGTGATCAAGGAGTTTGCATTCTCATGGGAAAGCTTGTAAATTAATAAGTAAATACAAGTTTATGTAATGATAAACAGCATGAGAAACAAAAAGAAAGAGAGGGACTTTTCCAAGGTGGAGGTAACATACTGCTTTTGGTAGAGGAGGTCAAGGAATCCCTCCCTGAGATTGGCATTCAGTCTAGAATGTGGATGGTGTCAGTAACAATATATAAAGACCCAGGAGTGGAGGTAGCTAAGAAGGTATAGTTAAGTGCAGTGGACATGAACTGGAGGTACTGTTGTGCTTGAAAAGTAGGCTGAGTGGCTGGAGCATGATAGGAAATGAAGAAGCAGGAATGAGATCATAAAGGCCTGTAGGCCTTAGCGCAAAGATTATGTTTTTATTCTGATGGCAATGGAAGCATTTGGAGGGTCCTACAGAGGAAGAGTATGTCATTGAGACAACTATTGAGCATGTGGAGGATGACAGGGGAAGAAAGTGTGACACAAAATAGATGCATTGGAAGCCTGCTTAGTTGTTCTTAAGAGTAAATGGTAGCTTGGACTAGTGTGGTGTTGATAAAATGTCTAAGAAAAGATTGGATTTAGGATTTGTTTTGGAGGGGAGCAAGGTAGTAGGAGATGGGCTCTGTGTAGTGATAGGAGAAAAAGAAATGAAGGATTACATCCAAATTTTGAATTGATCAGCTGTTGAGATGGTACCATTTGTTGGTTTGGGAGAGAAGTGGATATGGGAAATATTGGTGGTTCTGCTTTGAGCCTGCTAAGTAATTGAGCCCAGGAGGCAGGTAGATGTGAGGTGTCAGTTCCCAAAGGATGAGACTGAAACCAATGAGAGCTGACGAGATTTCTCTGGGATTTTGTTTGTATGTTTTGGTTTTTCGAGACAGGGTTTCTCTGTGTAGCCCTAGCTGTTCTGGAACTAGTTCTTGTAAACCAGGCTGCCTCTGCTCCTGAGTGCTGGGATTAAAGGCATGTGCCACCACTGCCCATCATCCATCTCTGGGGTCTTGTATCTACAGAGTTCTGTTTGCCTATAGACTTGAATTTAGGTTTTCCACTCTTTACTTTTCTTCAATCCCCCCATCCCCTTTCCTAGTCATTGAGGCGGGGTCTTATCTCCTTATGCTGCCTAGGCTGCTCTTGAACTCCTCTAAACTATAAGCAAGCAAATGTCACCATGCCCATCCTGAACCCAGATTTTTCTGATGTTTTCTTCTTCTCACTCCTTGTACCTCTTCACAGTTTCCTATCAGCATAGTGAAAAGAGTTCAGGCCAGAGTCATTGTTCTTCCTGAAAGTCTCAACTTCACAACATTTAGCTGTGATCATTTTTTTTTTCCTTGATATTTAGTGGCTGATACACTGTATGAGTCTTGCCTCATCTCTTTCTAATAGAGATAGCAATTATCAATAATAAGAATATTTTTACTTTCAAAGAATAGTGCAAATACACAAATTCTTATGCTTTAAGTATATGTAGTCTTAGAAGCAGGTGAATTTATTGACATTGTTGATGGTTACAGGTGAGAGCACAGAGCCGGGATAAGCAGATAGAAGAAAGGATGCTGTCCCACAGGCAAGATGACAACAACAGGCATGCAACCAGGCACCAGGTATGGGCCTTGTGAAAGCTCTGGCCAGCCAGTTTGAGGTCTGGTTTTTTTTTTTTTTTTGGATCTCCTTTGCCCCTTAACTGTCTTTATAGGCAATTCATGCCTCTTGTTTCCCATGGCATGTGAAAATCACTGGTCTTCCAGACTTCAACTTGAAATCATGTTTGGCTTTCAACTAGTAATTTTTCATAAAGCATACGCTTATTTCTCATAAGTGGAGGAATCAAGCTACTTATAATAATAATAATAGCAGTAGTAATAGTATAAAATTAGTTTGGTTATTTGAAAGGTCACATTGCATTTCCATTTCCTCATTTTGCATCCTTATTTTAGCCCATTGTGGTTGGCTTTCAAACACCTTTAACTTTGCTGGTGCATTTTCAATATCACCGATGGTATTTCCTCAGTATTTGACACTTGTCAGCTGTGCCAGCTTTTACTTCTTTTCTGTGATTTTTCAGAAAGCATCTCTGTTCTGTCCTAATCTTCCTCTCTGAACATTCAGGCTGCATAGCTTGCACGTAATTCCTTGCTTCTTCCTAAAAGACTTTGAACTTTCTGAGAACTCTTATCATTACCAAGATGAGATTACATATATATCTTTCAAGGCTTGGAACAAGTCTTAGCTCTTAAAAGGAATTCTTCTGAGACCTGCAATTAGTAAATCTTTCTCATGTATTCTTCTCATGTACTTCCCCTAAATGTCAGCCTTTGTATAGTATTAGTCATAGCTGTCATCTAAGTATCTGTTTTTGCAGTTAGGTTATAGGTGACTAGCAGAGGAGGCACAGTAGGTAAGAAAGACAGTTGCATTTGGAGACAGACATCTGGATCTCAATACTCTATTTCTCTTGTTAGCTGTGTTGTCCTGGGCAGACCAGCTGGGAAACCTCATTTCTTTGATTAACAAAGATTAACAATGAAGGAGTGAATAATGCCCACCTAACCTCAGTGCTTGGCAGGAAAAAGCAATCTGTAACTAATTCTTAACTTTTTTATTCTGTCATATGTTTTATTCTTGCTGTATTTTTAAAAATATCATTGATGGAACATTAAGTAATGGTACTTAAAAATCAGTATTTATGCAATTAAGTGATCTTTATTTCTATTTTGATAGAGAATTCCATCTTATTTTAGGTTTTTTGTTTTTTGAGACAGGGTTTCTCTTTATAACTTTGGAGTCTGTCCTGGAACTTGCTCTATAGACCCTGCTGGTTTCATACTCACAGAGAAGCCTCTGTCTCTGCCTCCCAAGTGCTAGGGTTAAAGGCATGCACCACCACCTCCCTGCCTTTCAGTTTTTAAATGAGAATCTTGCTGTATAGCCCTTACAGGCCGGGAACTGGCTATGTAGACCAGACTGACCTGGAATTTATAGCAATCATTATGCTTCTGCTGGGATAATAAACATAAATCACAAAGCTCTTCCCTCTTCCTTACTCTTCATTCATATTAATTAAAACACATTTGCATTCCTGAAAGGGCAGTAAGAACAGTGATTTGGATGGTAAAAGAACCTACCAATTTATTATTATAAATTAGCATATTATTGTTGGTGTGGCTGTACTGTTTCTGGCAAATTGTTTTGCTTCTTTAGAAAAATTATTTTTTCTTTTTTTAAGAGCTCAGTGTGGTGGCCCATGTTTATAATCCCAGCACTCTAGAGACTAGAAAGAAGAATTGCCAACCAGGACTATGTTAAGACTACCCTTTCTCTCTCTTTAAAAAAAGCAAAAAGAAGGCCAGAGAGATGGCTCAGTGGTTAGGAACACAGCCTGCTCTTCCAGAAGTGCTGAGTTCAATTCCTAGCAACCACATGATGGCTCACAACCAGCTGTAATGAGATCTGGTGCCCTCTTCTGGCCTTCAGGAATACATGCAGGTAGAACACTGTATACATAATAAATAAATCTTTTTAAAAAAAAAAAAAAAAAAAAAGCAAAAAGCCTGACATGATAGATTGGATTTTTAATCTCAGCACTTGGGAGGTAGAAGCAAGAACAGAAGTTCCAGGTTTGAGGCCAGCTTGGGTTACATGAGGTCCTAAAGGAAAAATAAAAAACATTAAAAAAGGTTTTTTTGGTGTGTTGAAGCTTATCTTCATAATGAGTGTTGTAGCTAGCTTCTCTGTTTTGTTTTTCTTTTAGGCACCAACAGAGAGACAGCTACGGTATAAGGAAAAGGTGGCTGAACTCAGGAAGAAAAGAAATTCTGGACTGAGCAAAGAGCAGAAAGAGAAATATATGGTAAGGAGAAAAATCCAGTCTTTACTTACCCTGAACTCCCAGAACACTTGAGCCTAAGTTGTACATTTCAGAGTATCTAGTTGTTTCCTGCAAGAGGATCCAGTGAATTCTAAGGGGCTCTTTTCTGCCAACCAGTGCCCTTCCCCAAGTTGGAGCTGTTGCGTGGAGACAAAGGGGCTTATGCAGGTGAAACAGAGCTTATGCTTTTGAAAATTCCATCCTGTAGGCCTTGGATACAGCTCAGTTGATAGAATCTGTTCACTGTAGTTTTAAGTAATCACATTGAAGGAGGTTCGGCTCTGTAATCCCAACTGTTACGAAGATGAGGCAAGAACATGATGAGCTCCAGGCCTACCTGGCTACCAAGTGAGTTCCAGGCCAGCCTCAGCAATCTCGAAAGATTCTGTCCCCAAGTGAAAAATGAAGGGGTTGTAATGTACCTCAGAGTGGTAGTGTGTGCAAAGGCCTGGGTTCAGTCCACAGTACTGAGGGAGGGGAGCAAATTTGCCTACTTGAACAAAGACTGATGACATTAGAAATGTCTGTATATGGTAAAATACTCAGGGTCTAGAGATAGAGCTGAGCACCAGAGAACTAACTTTGAATATAGTATGCATTTTATAATAAAAAAAAATGAGGAATAGCATACAGAAGATTAATCTACCTAAAAATAGCTACAATTAGCATTTTATGAAATTTCTAGCTTTTTTGTTTTGGAGCCTTTTGTAGATAAGCCTGGCCTCAAACTCATAGAGACATGCCTGCCTCTGCCTCCCAAGTGCTGGGATTAAAGGCGTACACCACCACTGCCCAGTCTATTTTTGTTTTTTTGACAAAGGGTTTCTCTGTGTATCCCTGGCTGTCCTGGAACTCACTCTGTAGTCCAGGCTGACATAGAACTAAGAGAGATCTGCCTGCCTAACGGCATGTGCCACTGCCTCTGGGCTAGCTTTCTCTATTGTCACTATATAATTTGTCATTTTCATGGTTATGCCATGGCACCTAGTTGTCTTTTCAGTTAAAGACCTTAAACTAATGTCCTTTGTGAAAGTCTTCAAACCTTTCCTTTATGTTATTCAGATCCATAGGGTGAGGAGAGGCAGCCTCTGACAGACATTACCATTTTGCCTGAGCTCAGTTTCCCACACCCAGTGTGTAGGTACTTGTAAATAGCTTCTAGCTCAGCTTAGTATCCATGGGAATGAAATTAACCAAGTTCTATAGACAGTATCACCACCCCTATTGTTTTTCCTAGGAACACAGACAGACCTATGGGAATACTCGGGAGCCTCTCTTGGAAAACCTGACGAGTGAATATGACTTAGATCTTTTCCGAAGAGCACAAGCCCGGGCTTCTGAGGATTTGGTAAGTATCAAAAACTTCCACAGTGGGGGGAACACATTAAGAAGCCCTTAGAACTGCCAAGAAAAGTGATTAGCAACCAGTCTGATGGAGTTGGGTACTTTACTGCTGAAATCTATTCCCTTCCCCTCACTGTCTATAGAGATAGTCTTCCCATTTCCATGAAAACACATCACCCTTTGGTTATCCTTTTTCTTAAAAATTTTCTGTGCCTCAACTAAAAGATCCAATTTGGCTTGAGGTAGTGAGGTTGGTTAAAACTCTAGTTGCCATTATGTATCAGTTGGATAAAATTTGCAGTTCTGAGAACCTCAGGACTTGGGGAACTGCAGCACCATCCTTTTGTAGAGGAGTGGTGAAGAAGACTACAATCAGGTATTGAATTTATTGATTTCTGACGAGGGTGTCTCCTCTTGTTAAAGCAAGTTTGAAATTTTTAGGCTCATACCACCTCCCTCTGATTATTAGTCCACTCCATACCCTTGCAGAAATGCCCTTTTTTGTTTGTTTGTTCATATGGTCTTGTTACATACATGTGGCTGGCCTAGAATTCACTAATTCTGGCCACTGTCTGTACTACTAAGATTGCAGGTATGTTCAACCATGTCCATTACTTAGAATTTTTAACAGTTTTAGCAACTGTGATATTTACCTATGATAAAACAGTTTAAATGTGCTTGGAAAATACAGATTGTAGGGTTAATTTCACCCCCCCCCCCCACTCCTTCCTTTTGTTATGTCAGTTGCAGGAGGCAGGGCTTGGTGGCTGTTCTGGGCTGAAATATTTATTGGTTGCCACCTCCTGCTTTCTTTTCCATCATGAAGATAATGCCTAAGGCTAACCTTTCCCAATTCTCTCAATTATTACTACAACAAGTAATTGCCTTATGTGCACTTGTAATCCTAGCCCTTGTGAGGTGGAGGAAGGAAGACCAAGAGGGCACCTGCTGACAAACAGGCCTAACCTGAGTTCAAGCCCCTCAAGATTCTTGTGTAAGGAGAGAATTGACTCCCTACAAGCTGTCCTCTGTCATCTACTTGTATTTATGTACACTATATAATTAAAAATTAAAAACAAACAGAACCAGGAACGCACTATGATTGTAGCTCTTTGGTAGGGTGCTTACCTGGGATCCAAGAAGTCCTGGGTTCCATCACCAGCCCCACACAACTCAGTATGATGGTGCACATCTGTAATTGCAGCATCTAGAAACGAAGGCAGAAAAATCAGGAGTTCAAGGTAATACTCATTACAGAGTGCATTTGAGGCTGAGCTAAAATACAAAAAGACGTTTTTGTTTTTTTTTTTTTTTTTTTTTTTTTTTTTCTCTTAAATACTCCTAGGTAGTACAGCTGACAAGTTTTCTGTGTGATTTTCCATGCTCAGGCAACTCATTAATGGCCATCTCATGGATAGAGGCCAGTTCTAGCTGATTATTTTTGCAGCTTAGCTGCTGGCCTTGCAGACAAGGCTTTTAAAGACAATAATAGGGGCTAGAGACCCCTCAGTGGTTAAGAACACTTGATGTTTTGCAGGGAACCACATTTGGTTCCTAGCACCCACCTGGTGGCTGACAGTCACCTATAACTCCCAATTTCAGGCATTTGATGCCTGTTTCTGACCTCTGCAGGCACTAGGCATGCATGTGGTACACATGTGTGCATGCAAATAAAACATCCATACACACATAGATAAGAATCTAGTTTTGAAATGAAAGATAAGGAATCCTAATCCTTATTTGTTGTTTTGGTTTCTTCTTGGCAATAGGAGAAGTTAAGGCTTCAAGGCCAAATCACAGAGGGAAGCAACATGATTAAAACAATTGCTTTTGGACGCTATGAGCTGGATACTTGGTACCATTCTCCCTATCCTGAAGAATATGCCCGACTGGGACGTCTCTACATGTGTGAATTCTGTTTAAAATACATGAAGAGTCAAACAATACTCCGCCGACATATGGTATGTTCTCTTGAGTCCCATTACTGTGACCATGGCCATGAGGGTGATGTTAGTTGGTTTCCCAATTCTGTCTTAGAGATGGCATAAATGTACAAGAGATGACATCTCCCAAGTGCCCATAGCAATGGAGTGGAGACCAAAGGTATTGAAAGTCACATTTCAGGGTGTCCCTCTGCAGGTCTAGTGTTGGTTGGTACCTAACTACATTCTGTTCAAAAGCATAGTTTTTTTTTTCTTTTTCTTGTCTTTTGTTTCTTATTCAGAATATGAATTATCTCTCCCTATAGTTTGTGTTTGTCCCAAACTCCAAAAAGATATGTATATGTTTTATTAGATAGGACAGTGTGGCTCATATTTTAGGTGGTGGGTATCAGTGCGTGTTGAATGAATGCATGTATAAGGGAGACCCATTTGTAATGGATGATGAAAGTAACATTTGTAATGGATGATTGATAGTTTGTATTTCTGAACGTTCTGTGTATTAAAATAAGATGTATATACCTTGGTCTAGTGAATTATGAGTATAAAAGTAAGACTTCAGAAATGCTAGCTTGTTCTCCTTTCCATTGTATCAGATGTAATCACTGAAATGGCTTCTTTGGCTTGGCCAATATTTTAAACAATTAGCTGTTGCATTGGTTTGGCTACCGTGGAAAGAACTAGCAGGAATGAATGTAGCCAGGCTTTCTTGGACTGCCAGTCCCCAAATCATGACATGGAGACTTATTATGAATGCTCTGCCTTAGCTTAGGCTTGTCCCACCAGCTCTTACAACTTATTTTAATGTTTCTCTTCATCTCCACTTTGCCTCAGTGCTTTTTACCTTTCATTCTGTAAGTCCTACTTTTCTGCTTCCTGCGTGTCTAGTTGACTAGTGACTGGCTGGCTGGCTGGCCCCTGGTGTCTCCTTCTCTTTCTCCCTTGTTCTTTCCTCAGTCTAGATTCCTTCTCCTACTTATCCTCTCTGCCCACTAGCCCTGCCTGTCTCTCTACTGCCTAGCTATTGGCCTTTTAGCTTTTCATTAGGCCAATCTCATGCCTTAGGCAGGCAAGGTAAACCAATGCAACACATCTTTACATAGTTAAACAAATATTCTATTCCTCAACAAATCAGAGGAAGAGATAGGAACATAGATGGAGTTTTGAAACAATTCCAGTTAATAAATTTTTGAGTTACATGCAAAAATTAGAATATGATACCATTCCTTAAACACCTGCATGCACTCATTTGAGCACATCTGTGCTTGGGAGGAACCACAGCCTCATACTTACCAGGGAAGTACTGTACCATATACTGTACCACTGAGCTGCATTCCCAAACCTGGAACATAATTCTTGGTGGGTGTGTATATGATTTTTGTTTGTTTCAGATAAGGTCTTTAGCTCAGGCTAGTCTCAAACTTGTATCTGTTTTCCTATCTCTGTCTCTTGAGTACTGGCACTACTAGGGTGGACCAACCACTGTGTCCAGTGCAACTTTATTCTTGGGTTGTCAAAAAGATGTAGTAAATTATTTAACAAGAATTTTTCTGTATATGTGAACTTGTATGTGTGTGTGCATGTGTTCATGCAGATGTGTGCATACACACCATGGCATACATGTGAACATAAGAACAACTTGTGGTAGTCTGTTTTCTCTTGCTATGTAAGTTCCCAGAATTGATTTTGAATCACCAGGCTTGGCAGCAAACACCTGTACCTGCTTGAAACTTTTCACTGGCGGTGTATAAGAACTTGGCTTGCTGCCTGAGATGCTGGGTACTAGCCCCAGCACCATTGATGGAACATTTTGAGAAGAAGAAAAGGGGGTTACTTTGGAACCAAGTGCTTTCCAGCTTCCTGCTGCTTAGCCAGGCCTCTTTCCTCTTAAAATAAGCCATGGAAGGGCTTTCTTTTTGTAACATATGGCAGGAGGTGGGCAGATAGTTAGTGGCTTATGTTCTTCATCATTGTGGATCTGTTTTGCAGTCTGGAAACAGATGATGAAGGTAGGATAGTAATGGGAAGTGACTGGTAAAGGTGAGCGTAACATACTTAGCAACACTAAGCTGCCAGAATAAGCTGCTTAAGAATTTCCTGTTGGCATGGGACATTTTATTGTAAGCAAGGATATTCTTATTTATCTGGCTTTTACGTTGTAGGTGATTTAATATCTTGGGCTGAGATAATGCCAAAAATAATCCTGAAAACTTGAGCCAAACAGCCATAGAAATGCCATATATTGCAACAGCTTAAGAAGGCTTTGACTTTTTTGAAAACAGTCAGTTTCACTGTCCTTGAGTGTGTTCAACTGTTTATTAACTCAGTTAACCAATTTTGTTTGTTTTTGTTTTTTTGAGACAGGGTTTCCCTGTGTAACTTTGGAGCCTGTCCTGAAACTAGTTCTTGTAGATCAGGCTGGTCTCAAACTTACAGAGATCCACTTGCCTCTGCCTCCCAAGTTCTGGGATTAAAGGCCAGTTAACCAATTTTAACCTGCAGTTCCTTTTCCCCCTTACAGAACAGAGTTCCGATTGCTTCATATAAACTCCATTCTCTTGTAGGCCAAGTGTGTGTGGAAACACCCCCCTGGTGATGAGATATACCGAAAAGGCTCCATCTCTGTGTTTGAAGTAGATGGCAAGAAAAATAAGGTAAAAAGTGGACTTGAGAGAAAGAGATGCTGATATCAAGCATTGATGGGGTTCCAAAGGATTATTTTGGGAATAGGGATTAGTGTTGTTTCAGCATGGTGCTGGTACCGTCATTCTTTTAGGCTTTGCTTTGGTGTTTTTTGAACTCTTCTGGTCACTGGCCCCCGTACAAACTCTTTCTTTGCTTCTAGATCTACTGCCAAAACCTATGCCTTTTGGCGAAGCTTTTTCTGGACCATAAGACGTTATACTATGATGTGGAGCCTTTCCTGTTCTATGTTATGACAGAAGCAGACAATACTGGCTGTCACCTGATTGGATATTTTTCTAAGGTCAGCAGGATATGGTGATTAAAGCTTAAAAACCACAGCAGCATTATGGCTATTGGCATTAGAGGGCTCAGATCTCTGATGGGGAAGCAGATGATGGTGATAGGCTTTCCATAAGCAAAAGTAGAAAGGTAGGCACATGTATCACAGATAGTTTCATGAAAATATTCTGTTCAGGCTCTTCCTCTGTTACCCAGGCTGGCCAGGAATTATTATGCAGCTTAAGCTGGCATCAAACCCAGGACAGTCTTCTGCCTCAACCTCCAAAGGGCTGGGGTTATAGACATGAGCTGGGACACCTGACTAATAATGTTATTAGAAGGTTATAGTTTGTTTCTGTGCTAGTGAATTGGAGCTATTAACTACTGGCCTGGACCCTCCCTGTGAATTTAAAACAGATCTTGTAGTTGAGCCAACTCTTCGGCTTTGCCTTCCTCTTTGTTATTTGGTTAAAACCAGGAACATACTCTAGTTGCTTGTTCTCCAGCTGGGTTCATTACAGCATAGCTAGTTCCTTTCATGGTAATACCTCTTTGTCTTTAAAAGATGCAAGGTCCAGCACTATTTCAAAAGTTTTTTTGTCCATCTGTTCTCTGTTGTGTGATCCCAATCCAGATGACCTTTTAATTCCTGAGATTGCTTGGATCTACAAAACAGATAGAGAAAAGTACAACAGAACAGCTCAGAAATGGACTTAAAATATGCAATGTAATTAAAGAAATTATTGGTGGTGGCTCACACCTTTAATCCTAGCACTTGGGAGGCAGAGGCAGAGGCAGAGGCAGGCAGATCTCTGTGAATTTGAGGCCAGCCTGGTCTACAGAGCGAGTTCCAGGACAGGTTCCAAAACAATACAAAAAAAAAAAAAAAGAAAGAAAAGAAAGAAAGAGAAATTATTGGAAAATCTCTACAAATATAGCTAGGGAATTCTGAAAGAGAAAGCCCTTTTGATTTCCATTTGACTGCTTTCTATGCACCCATGCCTCATCTTCCCCTGTGCACATGTTTACGTGACACAGCAGTGCTGCATGTTGTGCATACTTGAAATACTGCACTTCTGTACCAACATTGCCTCCTAACAGAGACGCGTGTGGGTATGTATGTTCTCCGGGGATAACATAGATGTGAAACTAAAAGCTTTTGTTATTGATCTAAATTTGGATAATGGCAAGATGTAAGGGGTGCTAGGTACACAGTGTGCTTGGAAGGGAGGAGGAACGTTCTAGTAACCTGTAGCAGATTGTTCTTCAGTGGAATCCACTTAATCATACATGGTCATAAAAACAAGGTGAGCAAAATGAAGCTGTTTCAGTATTCTTTTCACCCTGAAGGGCCTACAACTTAGGTGAAAGCTATGGCCACACAGATTAAACTCTACCTACCTTCTGTATTTTAAGGTCTAAGTTTTACTGATGGACATTTAAATGGACTGGAGCTGGTGGTACATAGAGTGTAGTGGGCTTTATTTCCACCACTCTTTTATCTCCCTGCTTTTCTCAGGGTAGCCCCTTTTCTCCCTGCCTTTCAGCTTTTCTCAGTTTAGCCCCTTTCCATAATCTTTGGTTTGTATGTTGTTTCACAGTTAATACATAACCAATAGTCTTATTTTTCTTATGTTTTTAACTGTGGTAGGCCTATTTCAATATTAGGGTGAAAATTCATTTGATGGAAATACTTGTGTATATTTAAAGACTCAGTTGTTCCTCTGGACCTTGTATGTTCAAGAATGATTAATCTGTATAATAAAACTGATTACTACAGTTATTGCATATATTTATATATATGTATATATATGACCAGATCCAGCTTATGATTTTCTTTCATTTTGTTGTGACAATGTCTCCTCATGTAGACCTGGTTGGCCTAGAACTCACATAGATCCAACTGCTTTTGCCTCCTTGATGCTGGGGTTAAAGGCCAACACAACTGTGGTTATGGGTTTTAATGTAACAACTTAATTAATTAAAGTGCAGTGTGCCATACAATTCATCCCTTAAATTGTACATGGCAGAGGCTTCTAGTATAATGACACGTTTTGTGACTGGTATAGTCCTCACAGTTTCCATTGTTCAAGAAGAAACATATTTCCTCTTGACCCTTCCAGGGCCTCCTCGATATTTATAAACAGAATCAGGTATTGTGTGATTTGGTTGTATTTTGACCTTCTAGGGGAACTCTGGTTTCCTGTCTTCCCAATGGGCAAGCTATCTTCTGGAACAGTGTTTCTTAAAAGAGGGCTCTTAATAGGTCTTCTCAGCAATCTTGGTTTTGTCATGTTTTTAGAGTTATCTCCCTAAATTGGCACTGGAGGTCTGAGCTAGAGCGATCCTTAGGTGAATAGCTTTGGCCATCACAATGTGGTAGCAGCTATGGGTCTCATAGTCACTTCCTAGGACTAACAGTAAATTGATTTTGCAAGGCCTTATGGCCATTTTTTTTTTTTTTTTTTAAGTCTAGGATAGGGGTACAGTGGTAAAATTTCTGGTCTCTTGATCTGTTTGTCTCTTCTTGATTTTAGGAGAAGAATTCATTTCTCAACTACAATGTGTCCTGTATCCTCACCATGCCTCAGTATATGAGGCAGGGCTATGGCAAAATGCTCATTGATTTCAGTAAGTGTTGCTGAGCATCAGCTCTTCAAGGCTGGGACCCTGGGGATGTTGTTGGTCACTTTTGATGTGTGCTCTTGATAGTACTTAACATGTAATGGAAGGAAGTACCTTGACAACTGTTAGTGAATGAGCATTTACCAATTAATACAGAACCTGAATTAGTAGGAGATGCAGAGAATAAAGTAAGCTCTGCAGGATTATCCCATTTGAGACTGAAACAGCACAGATGCATGCCTAAGGCTTAAGTCTGTCCTTTGATGCTTGGGATTTCACTTATGTAAGCATTTGTGGAGGTAATCCATGTACCTGATTCAGGCTTTGAGTATTGTACTCAGTCTTCATTAATCCTGGGTATCGGGTTTGAATTTGCCTGCCCACTAATATGTACCGCCCATTTGCTTGTTGGTTTAGAGCGTACATGTGGAGGTCAGAGGACAACCTGCATGAGGCTTCTCCGTTCTCCATGTGGGTCCTGGGTTTGAACTAAGATCATCAGCTTAGTGACAAGTGTTCATTTAAAATGGCTGTAAGCATCGTGCTGAAGTGATGGTCTTTAGCACAGGGAGACTGATAATTGCAGATGTTAAGACAGGCTCTCTGCAGACATGAATTACAGTACTATGAATGGGTTGTGAGTGCAGTGTCTCTGAATCAACAGTTTTTATAACATTTTTTTTTTAAGTAGCACAGTGTTTATTGATAGATATAAGTATATAAAGTCAGGGCATAAACATCACTTGATCAATAAGTAGACTTAATTTCAATACTATAATAAGAGGAATCAATTCAGATTCTGACTCTTTGTTTCACACCACAAAAACCACTTCAAGGGCATTAAAGATCTCTCAAAACTGATCAGTTTTGTGCAAGTAAACTATGTTTCTTTTAAAAAGACTTGTGCACTTGCCCAGGCTCAAAAAGCCCATTACTAGAGGAAGAAATACAGGCAATATACCAGCTGTAAGATGTTTTTACACAGGAAAGGACATTAGACATAGAAAATTTGATGGCTCTGGCCAGAGGCTGTCAAGAAGCAGACTTTGCTCTCCTTCGAGCAGTGGTTCAGCATTCATTCCCAACTCAGCATTCCCAGCCTGGTGAGCATAGCCACACGACAAACAGGAGTCAGCTGTGTGCTACCAGCATCTGTGTTACTGAATCTTAGTCAAAGGGAGAATGGAGGTTTGGCTGCAGAAATGGCTTAGTGGGTAAGAGCACTGACTGCTCTTGCAGAGAACCCAGGTTCAGTTTCCAGCACCCACATGGCAGCTCATAACCAGCTATAACTCCATTTCCAGGGGTCAGATGCCTTCTTCTGTCCTCCACACAAGGTGCACATACATATACATTCATACATGTAGACAGATACCCATATACATAAAATACAAATAAATGTTTTTAAGTCTTTTTTTGTCATGAGTATATGATACACGTGTGTATGTTCACATGTGATAACCAGAAGTTGATAGTGTCTTCCTCCATTTTTGATTTGTTTGTTGACAGAATATCTCACTAAACTGAGAACTCACTTTGACTAGTCTAGCTAGCCTGCATGGCCTGCAGATCCCATTTATGTCTCCAGAAAGCTGAGCATACTGGCAAACATCGTGGTTGGCCTTCTTCTGTGAGGGTGTTGGGGAGTCACACTCTGGTTTTTTATGATAACATGGAAAGTACTTTATCTGCTGGGCCATTTCCCTGGCCCCTATAAAATTTTTTAATTGATATTTATTTGTTTGCTTGAGTCAAGGTTTCATTGTATAACAGCTCTGGCTATCCTGGAACCCACTCTGTAGATCAGACTGGCCTTGAACTCACAAGATCCGCCTGCCTCTGCCTCCCAGGTACTGGGGTTAAAGGCATGGGCCACTGTCATATGACCATATTTATTTTTATTTTATATACATTGATTTTTGCCTGCGTAAATGTCTGTGTGAGGGCTTCATGTGTCCTGGAAGTGGAGTTATAGACATTTTGTGAGCTGCCATGTGGGTTCTGGGAATTGAATCTGAGTTGTCTGAAAAAGCAGTCAGTGCTCTTAACCACAAAGCCATTTTTCCAGCCCCAAGTAAAAAAAAAATTAAACTAGATATGGTAGATCGAACATAGATTGTCTCTAGAGGATTGCCACACATTTATGGCCAGCCTGGTTTAACTTGAAAAAAGAAGGAAGGGAGGAATGGAGGGTTGGTTGTTGCATTTTGTAATTTGGATCTACAAAACAGAGATGGAAGGACTAACATCTCAATCTTTTTTTAAGATTTATTTATTATGTATACAGTGTTCTGTTTGCATATGTGTATGCCTACAGGACAGAAGAAGGCATCAAATCTCATTATAGATGGTTGGTTGTGAGCCACCATGTGGCTGCTGGGAATTGAACTCAGGACTTCTGGAAGAGCAAACAGCTCTTAACCTCTGAGCCTTCTCTCCAGCCCGTATCTCTGTTTTTAACAAGTGCCTACACAATTGCTGTTAAAGCTCTTTGTGAAGGCTTCCAGGGTCGTTTCTAAGTGCCTGTTACAAGGTGCTTAGATACAGTGTAAATACACATTCTTCCACTCTTGTTTATATAAAGCCATTATATCTTCAGCAGCCACACAGACCATATTCTGTTGAATGGCTGACTCTGTGGTACTGCAAAGCAGATGTCCTTAAATCTTCTGTGTTCGCACACTGTTTTTTGCTGTTAGAATGAGATTTAGTGTTGCTTGAAAAAAATCTAACTAGGCTTCCCAACTATATGGAAGCAGAGACAGTGGAGAAGATTTCACTGCAGGTTCAAGGCCAGTCTGGTCTATATATAGTGTATTATAGGCCAGCTAGCACTACATATTGAGACCTTGTCGCAAAAAGGCCCCCTCACCCAAGGGCTGGTGAGATAGCTCAATGGTAAATAAAGGCACTTGCTGCCAAGTCTAAGGACCCGAGTTTGATTCTCAGTACCCACATAGTAGAAGGAAAGAACTGATTCCTGCAAGTTGTTCTTTAATTTGCACACCAGCATGCACACAAAATAAGTAAACATCATTTTTTAAGGCCTCTTTCCTAAATAAAAAGAATAAAAATCAAATTTATGGTTTTTCTTGGCAGGTTATTTACTTTCCAAAGTGGAAGAGAAAGTCGGCTCTCCAGAGCGCCCCCTGTCGGACCTGGGACTCATAAGCTACCGAAGCTACTGGAAGGAAGTGCTGCTCCGGTACCTGCACAACTTCCAGGGCAAGGAGATTTCCATCAAAGGTAGGTTGTACTTGGTGACCGTGGCCCTGTTCTGTTTAATCTGACTGTTACTAGAGAACATTGCAGAGACCCTCAGTGCAGGGCTGAAGATCCTGGAACACTGGGTCCTGGGAATGGTCATAAAGTGTTTTTTCCCCATCTGGAATTGTTAACACTCAATTCTTGTAAAAACCAAGAGGAGGACCTGGAGAGATGGCTCAGCAGTTAAGAGCACTGGCTGCTCTTCTGGAGGAATCCAGTTCAATTCATAGCACCCATGTTGTGGCCCACAACTGTATGTAACTCCAATTCTAGGCACACATGTGGTACATAGGCATGCATCCAGGCAAAGCATCCATATACATAAAATACATACATACACACATAAATATATATCATTTCTTTAAAAATCAAGAAGAAAGATTGAAGTATTTCAAAACGGTGGAATTTTAGGAAAGACATCTGGCTCTTTCACAGGAAGCATTTCTAATCAAGATTGACCTTGATTTCTAAGGGGCCCAGAGTAGCTTCTTGCCATTAAATCTGTTTTTGGTTGTTTCTTGGGCTGGTCAAGCATTTTGATCAGGTAGCCTAAGTGCCACAGATTTGGGCTCTGGAAAACTACATGAGACGGGGCTTTGGGAGACATGGGTGTGGGGGAGTTCTGTGCTTCAGCCGAGATCTCAGTAGTACCTCTGTTACAGAAATCAGCCAGGAAACAGCTGTGAATCCCGTGGACATTGTCAGCACTCTGCAAGCCCTTCAGATGCTTAAGTATTGGAAAGGCAAGCACCTAGTTTTAAAGAGACAGGTGAGTGTTCCCTCAGAGCTCACTAAGGCTGCACTCCCACAGTTTACCTCCCTTAGAGGGTGTGATTGGAAGCGCCTAGCCTCGTTCCAGCTGGCAGCAAGGTCCACGTAGCCTTTGTTGCTAAGCTTATTTCCTCCCTTGTCCTTATCTAAGCTTTGGGTAAGCTCTGTCAGATCTGGATGACACAAGCTAAGCAGCTGTGTGTGGCCTAACACTGCTGCCCATCCATGCAAGCTCTCATAAGTCCTAGTCTCATAAGTGGTTTGGGATTATTTTGTCAAACGCCACCTCAGCTCATGCCATTTTGCATTTTTAGTTATTTACATGTAATAAGCATAAACGAATTAATAATTTTCAGTTCTCATTGAATGCAGAAATAGGAAGAAATAGATTAGAGAGGAAAGCAGTTTGCAAATCCAAAGATAATATCATGTTTTACCTTTAATATATTATTGGAACCTGGGTGAATCTGTTCCTAGTCATTTTGGAATCTGTTTTAAAGTGTGTTAGTTCCATGTATGTAATAGTTGCTTCTTTATTATTCTTCACAGGACCTGATAGATGAATGGATAGCCAAAGAGGCCAAAAGGTCCAACTCCAATAAGACCATGGATCCAAGCTGCTTAAAATGGACCCCTCCCAAGGGCACTTAAAGTGACCTGTCATTCTGAGCCAGCGAGCCCCAGCAGTAGGAATCCGTACCCTAGGGATCTGTCTGTCATTTCTGTTGCTCTTGTGATTGGCAAGTACAGTATCCTTTGGGAAGGCCACCCCCCTCAGGACTGTCCTGGCTCCGACCTTCGTGTACACTGCGGACACTAGTTCTGAGGAACTGTTGTTTCGGCCTCAGTGAGGTTGCCTGGACGGATCTGTATTAGGTTCAAGTGCAGATCCTCATAGCACTGACCCAAGGAGTTGTGTTATGGTACTGTACCTGTCCAGTCACTGGTTCCCTCCTCATGTCCTTTAGCTCCGTGAGGTTTGTTGTGTCCTGAACTTTGTGCTAGTGCTTTTTCCTGCCTGGTCACCAGACCTCCAAACATGGTTGCCATCGAAGGGCCCTTTGCAGTTATTCCTTACACATTCTTCGTGAAGGGTGGGGAAGAGGCAGCACTTGTGAGTATATGTATGTCTACTGAGAGGGGTCCATTCATCCTGGATTTCATCTCATGGTCACTCTTTTTCCTCCGTTTTTGTCGAACGACTTGCCTTTGGTCAGGATCAGGCTGATGTGAGCTAGGTACTCCTGAAGCATTTCCCAGGGGATCACAGCCCCTAGTCCATCTGAATGAGACGGGGTGAAGAGGAAGAAGAGGTGGTGATTCTGTGTTTTCTTTTGTATTCACTTGTGGGCACTGGGGCAGTATCTTGTTGGAAGGAAATGGTTAATTTTTTTCCACGGCAGAAAATGCCCCCCTCTTTCTTTTTACTCCCTGCCCGCTTTTATGTTGGCAGTTGCCAAATACTTTGTTTTCTTTCATGCCACATGTTAATTGATTAATCACACTGCAGACATTTCCACCTGCCTTTGCCAGTCTGGTATAGGGCAGCTGTACTTCCACATAAGTTGCACTGATTTTGTCCAGAGCTTCCTGGGAGAAGTGGAAAGTGCTTGAAAACGACTTGTTTCTCAGCCCATGACTCAGCAAGAGTGGCCACACCACTACGGTTTGCTACCCCTTTCAACAGTGCCTCCCCTGCAACAGGCTGAAGTGCTTCTATCCCTCCAACAACTTCATTTCCCTTTTGGGACTTGCCACCATCATCCTGTTCTCTGGTTTCCTATTTTTGGTGGTGTTAAGTGAAGGAAGAAATGTTCCCTCTAATTTCTCCCTGTCCCATTATATAACCTGCTATCTTGGGGCAGCTTTGGATGTCTGACATGTCACCCTTCCCAACTTGGTCTCCTCCAGCACTGCTGTATTCACGTGGCACCCTCACCACAATCCTAACTTTGGTCATTTGTGCCTTTCTCTTGTCATCTCTGTACACTACTTACATTCACTGTGGGTTGGAGGGAGCTGGTTTTCAGCATGTTCAGTGGCAGCACCCTCCAGTTTCAGTGTCACTGTTAAAATTTATCCAAATGCCGCTTCACTGGGGGTTTTTCTTAAGGGGTAAAGGCCTTTTACAGATGCTGAACCCTTCCCCACATGTGGTAGAATGTGCTCTTCTATATCTACTCAATAAAGCATGTTCTCTGCTCAAGTCTGATTAATCTGAGGCTCGCTTAGATGTGGAAGTGGCGTGATTGATCTGTGGCTAATGGCTCGGTGAAGTGTTAGGAGTGGGGTTTGTAGCTGTTCCGGATGGTTTTCCCCTGTGAAACAGATTGTTGACAGTGAGTGAGTGTTTACTCTGAACTCATAATTGGTAGAATAATGGAATCTGCCTCTGTTTGTCTCTAAGAACTAGTTGTGCACAACAGTGGCTAGCTGGTTTAACTCTGATTCTTCTGCCTCTGGTTTTGGGGGTGGAAGCAGTGGAAGGGTAAGAGGTGGAAGTGCTCACGGGAGCCAGACACCCGTGTCCCTTTTCTCCAGTGTGGACACCAGTTGCGAGTCCTGACATCGCTGATCATTACCCAACCTAGATTGTGCTCCTGGAAACAGTCACATTTTGCTTGTGTTTGTTTGGGCAGGAATAGGGAGGTTGGGCACTACCATCTATCTGTATGGTAGGAGGGGAGCTGGGTTTGCTGGGGTGGATTTGCTCACTGGCAGGCCTTCCTACTGCAGTTGGGAAATGTAGTGAAGAGAAATATCTTCCACATCTATTCATCTTAGATCAGGATTTGTTCAAGTCTCTATGTTGTAAACATTTGCAGCAAAGGGAAAATTTGTTTGTTTACAGATAAAAAGGCAGTTAACAGCCAGGCGGTGATGGCGCACATCTTTAGTCCTAGCACTTGGAGAGACAGGCAGGTAGATCTTTGTGAGTGTGAGGCCAGCCTGGTCTACAAAGCTACGTAGAGAAACCCTGACTCAAAAAAAAAAAAAAAAAAAAAAAAAAAGGTAGTTAACGTGGACCATGAGAATTGAATGCTGAAAGACAAAGGTTGCACTGTCCAGAGCCATCACCACTAAAGTTTGACACTAATCAGTATGGGCGTGTTCGCCTTCCTTGACAGCCCACTTGGCTTTCCTACCTGTGGAAGAAATCTGGAGTGTGGGGGATACCTGTGTGGGGCAGCATCTGTGTGCTTAACACTACTTACCTGGACCCTTGTATTAGCTACATGTAGTTTGCTCATATTGGTTATACAGAAGGAAGCCTGGAGCCTACTGCAGCACAGGAGCCAGGAAGCCAGAATGCTCATTCTGTCCCACATGAGGTCTGTACTACGCTCTACCATTGCCACCTTCTGCGTTGGGCTCCCTAATGTCTAATCATCCTTTCTCTTCTAGGTAGATACATTTGTTAGAAACAGCCATGTTTCTAGAGGCTTCTTTTGCAAGAGTACTCATTATTCTGCTGAGAACTTTCAGATATTGAATAAGAGCCTTGCTTCTCTCGCTCCAAAAGCCATGCTGTGGTGAAGTCTGTTTACCTAATGCCTCTGTTGTTTTCCCATTTCTTATGGGAATAATGAGTCCTGCTGAGTCAATTTTAGCAGTGTAGTATACACTTTGTAGAATGTGGTGCTTCCGTCTTGGGCTTGGCTGTCTTTAGTCCCTGTAGTTGTAGACAGGTTGTGTGGCTGGAATCAGGTACTGCTGGAATGGAGTTGTCTGTCAGGCTGGTTGGTCTAGATCAGTGCTTCTCAACCTTCCTAATGCCTCTACCCTTTAATACAGTTCCTCATGTTTTGACTGCAACCATAAAACTACTTTCCTTGTTACTTCATAATTGTAGATTTGCTACTATTATGAATCGTAATGTCAATGTCTGATACGCAGGATATCTAACATGCAACCCCTGAGAAAGGGTCGTGACACACAAGTTGAGAACCACAGGTCTAGATCTGGTTGGGGCTATGGAATATCTAAAGCCTATAAACAAAAATAAAACACAGTTTGCTTGCAGCATACGTCACTTCTGGAACATGAAACCAATGGAAATGAGCATTTGGATTGCCGTACAAGGGTAGTCCTAGACCTTCCTGCCCTTCCTCTGAAGAGCAGTTGCCAAGTCAAATGATTAGTTAGAGTGGCTGTTCTTGTAACAGGGTCAGGCAGCAGGGCTCTGGGCCACCATCTTCTTTTGTGTTTGTTTCTGGCCTTTGGAAAGCTGAAAAACAAATTAGAGATGTGTGTGTGTGTGTGTGTGTGTGTGTGTATGTGTGTGAATGTGTGTATACATCTATGCAAATATACACACATTTGTTTATAGTTCAGGAAATTGCCTTTGCAGTCCCTTCCCAGACATGGGATTATTGAAACCTGATTTCAGAAGCCTCCGTGGTAAAGTAGGAAACACATTCTGGCTGCCTTGTCCTTACTCCAAACTCTGAACTAGGTCTTGGAATGTGCTTGAACACAAAGAACCAATTCTGGTGAGTGAAGTATAGAGGAAGATCTGGCTCACTGTCTGCTGGGCCTCACAGGGTGTCTTGAGAACTGAAGCTGAAAACACCTTTGCTAAATAATAACATGTGATGTGTGCTAGGAATTGGGTTTTGCTTTCAGGTCTTTTGGCCACAAGCTTGCGCATGACTGCCTCTCCCAGACTGATGGGGGGAGTGTAAATTGCTCACTTCCTTTGTGGTATCTTAAGCAATGCCAATGAATGTCACTAAACCAGAAACAAGGCTGGGCAGCGAGGGAAATGGCCCCCTGGGCGAAGCGTCAGTCTGTCCCTCCCCTCCTGTGCGGTGCCTTCAGGTACATGTTCAGATGCCTGGGCTTTGTTTACTTGAGCCTTGGAGTAGAGAAAATAACCTGGGATGTTGACCACTTTGGCTCCATGGTGCCTCCCGAGTGTTCCATGGGAGAGATAAACATCTCTATTCTCTACAAGTCACGTTCCAGTAGGGGAGGCTTACCTTGAACTTCCTCTTATCTCACAGTATAGAGGGTGCTAGACACTGCTGCATCCCTGTGTGTATGGAGGCCCCTGCGAGTGGCTTACTTTCCTCAAGTGTGTGCTGGACTTGGGATTTTGGAGTGATAGTTTGGTGCTGGTAGACCAGAAGCAAAGCTGGCCTGCAGCATTTGGAGAGACTAGGCAGGACTGAGGCACTCCAGCTGACAGCACCAAAAACCCACACTTGGGGCTCTTGAAGATGTCATTCCTAACCTAGATCAGGAATTCACAGGCTGGCCTTGAATTCCTGATCCTCCTGCCCCCACCTCTGAATGCTGGGATTTCAGGGGTGTGGCACCACACTCACTTGAGACATGCTGTCTACTCGGACAGCCACTATTTCAGTTGTCCATACTATGTAGCTCCCAGGAGACTGATCCCTTGGAAACCCACCGTGTTGAGGGACAAGCTCAGTACTTAAAGCACCAATGTCATCTTACCACTTAGCAGAGTGGGGATGGAAGGAAGTGGAGAAATCTGAGAGGCAGCCGAACGGATGATTCTTGACTAGAAACCTTTACAAAGGAACTGGCATGGCCACACACTAGAAATCACTCGAATGGCGACAGTGTTGTATACAGAGATGAGGAGCTTTGGGGTAACATGTCAGGTTTGAAAGAGGGTAAGGCATGGAAGTGGGCTTTTAGAATTGGGACATCTCAGTTCTCCCAAAAGCCGTCAGGTTTTCCAAGGCTTTCAAATACCCAGTGGTGTCTGAGCTTCCAATACTCCATGAATTTTATTTTTCCTAAACCTCCCAAACTTGAAACATCAGAGTCTCAAGTTGGGTGACTGTAGGGAACCATCATGGGACGACAGCCTGAGTGGGTGTGCTTCTGTGGTTGGAATATACACCAGGGATGCTTCTAGGATTGGGAGGTGAGCAGGTGAGGCATATCAACTGGGAAATTCTGCTGTAAGGACAGACTCCAAGGAAGAAGTCCACACTGTCCCCTATTCCCATATTCATCTCCATGTATAAGAGGGAAGAAATGCTTGAGGTTAGCTTGGACCTTACGGCAAACAGGAAGTCTTAGAACAGGTTTACTATAGGACTAGGAAAGGCTTGTTGGGCATGGTGTACAGAACTGTAATTCTAGCACTCAGGAGGCTGGACCTACAGGAAGATTGCAAGTTCAGAGCCATCTCAGGCTGCCCTGTCTCGAGAAAAAAATGGTAGTCTTGACTTATTTGGTCATCTCTCTTCAGTAGCCTCTGTGATCACCACCCAGGCATTCAAATGCCTACCTTCCTTCCTGTTCAATATACCCTACCCCCCCCCCCCCCCAGTCACACATAGAGAGGGGATCAGGGACCTGGGGAAAATAACAATTTCCTCTTTGGAGTGAGGGATATGGAAGATGAACTTTTTTCTTTTTTTGGTGGTTCAATGAATGAGTGAATGAACTTCCTTTGCTGTTAACCCTGCCCATGTAATTCCAATGTATTTCTGATTCATCCCCTATCATTTATGTTCCTGTGTGTACTTACATACTTGCATGTGTGTACACAGCATGAGAAGGCTGGAGGGCAATTCTTGGGTATTGTTTCTCAGGTGCCAAGCACGTGTGTTTAAGGCCAGGGCTCTCATTGACATAGAGCTCACCTGTCTCTGCCCTCTGCCCCCAGCACCATGATTACAAACTCTATCATGCTCTGTCTCTTTTTGTTGTTGTTATGGTTGGTTGGTTGGTTGGTTGGTTGGTTGGTTGGTTGGTTGGTTGGTTGGTTTGTTTTTTGAGACACGGTTTCTCTGTGTTGCCCTGGTTGTCTGGAACTCACTCTGTAGACCAGGCTGGCCTCAGACTCATAGAGCTCTGTCTGCCTCTGCTTCCCAAGTGCTGGGATCAAAGGTGTGTGTCACCACCATTATAAATTCTGGGAGTCAAACTGAGGTCTTCATGCTTACATGGCAAGTACTTTGCTGACTGAGCTATCTTCTGTCCCCTTAGCAATTTTATTTCCAGTGTTTTCTCTTAGATTTCATTCTGATTAAGGGACTTTTAAAAAATTACACTTATTAACTGGGCATAGTGGCACATGCCTTTAATCCTAGCACTCAAGAGGGGATCTCTGAGTTCAAGGTCAGCCTGGTCTACAAAGTGAGTTCCAGGACAGCCAAGGCTATACAGAGAAACCCTGTCTTGAAAAACAAACAAAAAATTACGTGTGTGTGTGTCTGTCTGTCTGTCTGTGACTGTCACATGTTTAGTGATCAGAGGATAAGTTGAGAATCAGATCTGTTCTTCCGCCAGGTGGGTCTTGGGGTTTGGCAGCAAGCACTCTACCCTGAGCCATCTCACTGGAACAGCATCATTTTTATTTTGTTTTTTTGAGATAGAGCTTCGACATGATGTCTAGCCTGAATACCTGGGCTCAAACCTCAGCCTTCTAGGGTTAAGACTACAGATAGATAACACTATGCCTAGCTCCTGATGTTGCTAGACACATCAGGGTCCTCTGTCATAGGCAAGGGTTTCCCCCACAGATTGGGGCTCTCTGAGGTTGGAGTCATTCTGTCTTTCTGGAGCTCTACTCTGAATGGGGACAAAGCTTTTATACAAGAGGATTGACCTGAGTCCAAATTGCAATCAGGAGGACTGAATTGGAGAGCGTAACTTTTTAAAAAAAAAAAAATCTTTTAGTTTCATTTTGCAGTGTGTGTGTGTGTGTGTGTGTGTGTGTGTTGGTACACACATGCCATAATGTGAATGTAGAAGTCAAAGAACAACTTGGAAACTTGGTCCTAGAAATTGAACTCAAGTTGTCAGGTTTGGCAACAAGTGCCTTAACCCACTAAGCCATATCAGCCCAGACCCAGACGGTGACCTTTAGGCTGGCGTGTGTCAGGAACCTAAGGAGAAGAAGGCACCTGACCCCACTCCGTCCCACCCCAAACGCATGCAGTACCTTCCCCATCAGGATATCCTGTTTGTATTGCCATTTTTAGCAAGGCCCCAAGGTCTTTTCCCACGTGAGGATGGACCTGGGCAGAGTGCTCTCTGCTATTCTGACATCCTGCCCTCTATCCATACAGTCAAGGAAGCTACTCGTTACTACTCATTTATTGAGTGCCACTGTATGCTGGGCATGGGATACAGATTGTGAAGCTCACCCTATAATACATAGAGCCTGGGTGCAGGGGAGAACTGTGGCATTCCCGCCTGCGAGGCAGCGCTGCTCTGTATGCCATTGCTACCTGATGCCAAGAGTCCCCGAAGTAATGCAGAGTTCTGTGCAGGCCTGGCATGAACGCCCGAGCTGAGCCCGAGCCGAGGACAGAAGACACCAGACAGTTGGCCTGCGGCTCTTCGTCTGTGATGCTCAGGGAAAGATGGGCATGGCATCCTTTGGGGCTCACTCGGAACCCTGGCCATCCTCTTCTGTGCCCAGGGAGAGAGCTACACGTTGCTGGTGATTGAGAGAGTCTGGTCTCCCTCTTGGACTCTGAAGGCCTTCTCTGGTCACTGCTCCAGGCCCTGCACCCTGGTGGTGTGTCTCATGTCTGCAGGTTCCTAGAGCAGTGAAATCATGGGTTTATCTGCCACATCTTTAGCCAGCCCTTGGTCATCTTCCACAGAGAAGGGAATGGGATTCTGAAGTCCAAAAGATTTTCCTGGGACATGGAATTGCCACTGACCAGGAAACTGGTTTTGTTACTAGCTCATTGTGTGGCTTAGGGCAAATTACTTTCTTTCCCCAGAAAATGATGTCTCTAAGAAACCAGCTCACCCTGTGCATGTAGAACATTCATTTCAACTTAATATTGGGGGGAGTTCCAGAGATCCTCTGAAAGACTCACCGTGAGAAAAATCTCAGAGCTAGAGAGACAGTTCATTCCTGTCTTTCTTCCCAGCAGCCAATGTTTCATCAGGGAAGAAGGAGGAGCCAGAAATAAGTCAGATACAACACTGAAATCGCTTGGAGCTCAGTGTGACCTGCATCTGCTCTCTGTTGGGTCCGCTGCCCTTCTTGAGATGGCTCAGTGGCTCTCTGCACCTCCCCCAGACAAAGTCATTTGTTTTCATGCCTGGCTTCAGAGACCACTTGTGGGTAACGTTCCTTTTGGGGGGCACAGGGTATCTCTCTCATGGGGCTGCTCACATAATGGCAGTTGTTGACCAAGAATCTCTTTAAGACTAAACTCCTGACCTAGGGCTCAACAAGTAGGGCTTCACAGACAGAAGATAGGGGATGTCTGCAGAACATCATACCCTATGGCTCCACTGAACCTTAGAGGGCATAGGCTGGAGAAGATACAGCTTCAAGATCATCAGGGCTGGCAACATGGCTCAAAAGGTATCTGTCACCATGTAACCACTCTGGTTAGGTCTCTGGCACATGATGATAGAAGAAAACAAACTTGCAAGGTGACCTCTGACCTCTATACACATGCTGTGGCACTCACAAAGACCAGCAGGGGCCTCTCTCATCCACAGCTCCCACCTCCCATGGACCTTCTGCAGGATAGAATGGTATGAGAGCCTATTCTATCTGATGGCAGCAGAGTGCCTGGCTGTTTTTCCCAAGATGCCCTTGTCACCCTTTAGATGCCTTCTCCTACCTTCTATGGATAGACCTCTCTCACCAAGGAGTTCCTGCATTATTCGTCCCAGCTGATACCCTGGTGAGGGAGAAAGAAGAGATAGAGAAAAAAAGGAATAAATGGTAAAGGAGGGTTCCCTAAGGACAGGCAGAATAGAGCTGGGCCTTCTAAATGCCACCATTCTCACAAGTGGGAGGTGAAGAAATGCCCTGGATCCCTTCATTCATCCGCTTTACTCATGAAATCCTCCCTCTTGCTAGTCCTTTCACCAATATTTCCATGTTCAGAAACTAGACTGATTATTAAGGATGGAGAGTGACCAAAGCCCTGGGCCTTGCTGTGCAGAGTTTCCAGGTTGGGAACAACAACCATGTGACAACACAGGACTGCACAATGCAGTGTGCCTAGGAGACCATCATTCCCAGGCCATGGAGACAAGCTACCTGCTCAGGAGGAGCAGTCCCACATTAGCTGCTAAGGATGGGGCTGTGAAATCAGTAACCGGCCCCAGAAGGCAGAAAGGGCATTCAGCAGTTGTGGGTACAAGCTGGTGTTTTCTGTGTTGTTTCCGTTCATTTGAGACAGGCTCTTGCTTTGTAGTTCAGGCTGGCCTATACTTTGTAATCCCTCTGCCTCAGCCTCCCAAGTGCTGGGATTACAGATGTGAGCCATCACACCTGACCCCTCTTGTGAGTCCCTTTCTGCTGAAGGGCTTAAGCAGAATAAAGCCTACCTGGAATTGCAGTTCTAACATCCTCAAGGAGCAAGGGGTTGAATCGCGGAGCTCTTCCTAGTTGATCCATTTGCTTAATTGGTAATTCTGAAGCTCTGGCCTTGTCTCCTACCCCAACAGGCACTCCCTAGGCATGCATCTCCCACCCCCTAGGGAAATAACCAGAAAATCCATCTTCTGGTGAAGTCATAGCAGTCCTTAATGATACAGCAGTGCCAGCCAGGCATGCCCCCAGCCAGAGTGTCACTGCTAATTCCAGGGTGGCTAATGGCCAGCACAGTGTGCCCCACCCCAGGGAGCATGCGGAGGGTAGACCAGGGCAGCACTCACCCATTCTTTCCTTTGGCTGGTTCAGACGTATTCCTGGGAGGAAAAAGGGGATGAAGACTCTGCTGCTTCCTGGATTCTTAGTGTGAGGGGCTCTTATGTTAGCTCTATCCACCCCCATTGTCCTTGCATGACGGTGGGAATGTTCCCATAGGAGACAGTAGAGCACGCATAGATTGGCATCACTGGGAGGCACTGGGAGCACCAGCCAGGAGGCATCCTTGGGAAAAGTACTTAATATCAGAACCTCAGTTACCAACTGGGCTTATGGGGGGGTTGTTGCCATAGAGGTCTGGTGAGGTTCTGTTGTGCTCAAGGGGGAAAAAAAAATGTTGAGACAAAGTCTCACTATGTAGTCTAGGCTGGCTTGGAACTTGCAGTGAGCATCCTGTTCTGCCTTCTGAGTGCTAGGATTACTGGCATGTGTCACCCAGCCTGCTTAACATTTTGTTTGTGTTGCTTGTGCTGGGAATTAAACCTAAGGGCTTAGAAATGGCAAGCACACCCCTTTTACCATTAAGAGCCATGCCAAGCTCAGTGCTTCATCATTTTTAATGTCTTCACAAGATTTGTTTGTTTTTAGTGTGTGTTTGTACAGAAATGAAAGTCAGAGGCAAACATTAATTGTCTTCCTAAATCAATGTCCACTCTGTCTTTTGAGGCAGGGCTTCTTGCTGAGCCTGATGCTTTCTAATTGGGTTTGACTGGCTGGCCAGCAAGTCTCTAATATCACCCTGGTTTACCTCCCCAGTGCTGGGATTACAGGTATGCTGCCTAGCTTTTCATGTGGGTATTGAGTCTTAAATTCAGGGTCTCACACTTATGTGGCAGGCACTTCACTAATTGAGCTATTTCCCTGATTATCTCCCCCCCCGCCCCTTTTTGGGTCTCATCTAGCATAGGCTGGCCTCAAATTCACTATGTAGCCAAAAAATGGCTTTGGACTTCTAATCATCTTGTATCCACCTACCAAGTGCTTGGATTAGTCATATGTCACCATGTCTCAATTATGTTCCATATTTTGGCCTTTTTCCCCACTGGTGGTCGTACGTTTTGCAAATCCTTGCTGTTATGAACAACTTGGTAATACACCCTGAACTACAAACATCTCAGGGCTCATGTGACATTCTCATACAAACTTGAAATTCTCTGATGTGAAACTATTGGTCAAAAGTATACACTTGGTGTTGGTGGCACACGCCTTTAGTCCCAGCACTCAGGAGCTGAAGGCCAGCTTGGTCTACACAGTGAGTTTTAGGAAAGCCAAGGCTACAGAGAAACCCTGTCTGAAACAACAACAACACAATAAAAAAGTACACATATTTCCTACTTTGATGGATGCAGCCAATGTGCTCCAAATGAACAGCGAAAGTGCCTGAGCATGACCACTCAGGACATCACTGAAGAAAAAACAGCAAGCCGAGAGAAACTGAGCTCTGTCCAGTATGACTTCTGTTTCCTGGAACAGCTTCCTTGTTTCCAGTACCCTTGGGCACACAGTAACTGTTCTTGAACTGTCCTGAACTGCATGGAAAGCCTGCCTAGCTTATATCTGGATGTTCCTGTCCTTTTCACAACACTTCCCAACAGCCAGGTCTGGAGCCAGGGTGAAAAGCCTCAGCCTCGCTCCTCATGTGCTGGACATTGCCATTGTCACTCCCCAAAGCATCCTGCTTAGATAATGACTGATAGGAACAGTGACCCTCACCATCCCATGAGCATGTTGCAGAATCCAGTCAGAACTGTGCCCACTGGCTTTGTCACTCACCCTCTACCCGCTTCCCCATCAGACCATAGAACTGGCGAGTTCTGCTTCTCTTTGTCTCCTGAAGCTGGAGTTCAATGCTGGCAACAGGGATTCCCTGGAGAAGCAGAGTTAGCATTAGAGTGTGGTGCTGACAAGGAGACGGGGAGTCACAACCACCTCAACAACAGCCTGGCACTAGACTCTTCTGCATATTTACCTCAAACATAGTTTTGAGTTTTGTTTTTTAATATTTATTTTGTATACTGTGTTCTGCCTGCATGTCAGAAGAGGGCGCCAGATCTCATTACAGATGGTTGTGAGCCACCATGTGGATGCTGGGAATTGAACTCAGGTCCTCTGGAAGAGTAGCCAGTACTACCAACCTCTGAGCCATCTCTCCAGCCCCCTCAAACATTATATTGATGATGATATAAAATTTCACCTGCTGTGTTCCTGGTACTGTCCTAAGCATTTTCATTTGGTAACTCACTAATTCTCTCACCCAAACCTCATGAAAATAGCCCACTATTATTGCTGTCAGTATTTTACAGATGAAGATATACAGGTACATAGAGATAAAATAATATGTCCAAAAACAACTGAGAAGTGGAGTCAGAACTTGAACCTAAGTCATCTGGATCAAAGGGCAGGCTCTCAAACACTCATTCAGAATTAAAATATAACTGCCATTAAGACTGGAGCTGGGCATGGTGGCATGTGACGATAACCCCAGCACTTGAGTGGCTGAGGCAAGAGCATTGTCTGAGCTACATAGCAAAAAACACTACCACCACCACACACAAAGGCATAAACTGGAGGTTAGACTGGTCTTCATGTAGTTCCAGGTCAGCTAGGTATACGTAGTAAGATTGTTTCATAAACGTGTGGCCGGGAGGTGGGGGGGGCAGGGGTGGGAGGTGTGCACACCTTTCATGCCAGCACTCAGGAGGCAGGGCAGGTGGATCTGAGTTGGAGGCCAGCCTACTCTACAGAACTAACTCATTTGAGGACAGCCAGGGCTACACGGAGAGAACCTGTCTTGAAAGGGGGTGGGGCATGTGACCCCTGTTCATTTTTCATATGTGGAAACTGAGGGAGCTAGTAACCTTAATTGGGCTAACACAAGAGATGCTGAAGCAGGATTCAAAGGTCTTGAGAAATGCCAGCCAGAAGTGGCTGTCACTTAACATTGAAGGGCAACCAGGGCTAAATGACTGCTCTCTTCTCTCTCTATTGTCCCAGACTTAACCTCCCCAGAGCTGGGCAGCCTGGACGGAGTTCTACATGGGGTCTGAGTGGAGCTATTGACCCACAAAAGGCCATTTTAATCCTCTAGCCTCGCCCGATTGGCAAACATCCCAACAGCTGTAGACCTAAGTTCTCTCTTCCCCACTCCCTCTATGACCTTGAATCTGGGGGAGTCCCTATGACCATCTGTGAACTGAGACACGTAGGAACCACCTTTCCAACAAGGCTGAAGACAAGCCACAACCTGGGGGTGGTAGGCTGGGAGCTGGGGACAGCTCAGTCTCAGCTGGTGCAGGGTCTCAGGGCTCCAGGGACCCAGCTGGGAGTCAGGGAAGCCCCATGGGCTGTTTGGGGCTTGACACACCATGTTTTCACGATAGATTGTGTTCTGAGTCTTGGCCTAATTCAGTCTCCCAATCTGTCTCCTCCCTGAGCTGTCAGTGGCTGGGGCAGCTGTCGCCAGCTGGAGTCGCCCAGCCTAGCCAGAAACCAGAGAAAAGTCTCTTTGGAGATTTAGGCCCATCTTTGAAAAGCTCACGAAAACCACTTTGCCTTAATAAAGGGCATCCTTCAAGCATGAACTGGGGAGAGTGGTCTTTTACGGATTAAATAGAGCAAATGCTTCTATCCACCAGGTTTCTGCTAGGGGAGGGGGAAACGTTAGGAGGACTATCCTATTTTACCCAGGAAGCCCAGGGGTGACTGCAAGCAGGGCACCCTGGGAACTGGAGCATGAGAGCATTCCATTTGTAGTGACACCTAGCAACCCACAGTCAGTCTGTCAGGACTTCTGGTCATCCAGCCTAGCCTAGCCTCTCCTCGGGAGGCAGAGAGGCGCTAAAGGAGACAGGAGGGGACAAGATTCGCTCCTGCACTATGAGAACTGTGAATGCCATGTGAAATTGATGACACTTCCATGTGGCCGCACCCCATGTTCTCTCTGATTCAACAGGACTTTTTACACATTGCATGTCTGTCATTGACTCAAAAAAAAGTCACAGCTGCAGAATGAGCTAGGAGTCATTTTCTCTCTGTCTGGCAGCGGAGAGGTTGAGAGTGGTGGGAGTTAGTAGAGAAGTTGAGACTTAAACCCAGGTCTCCCAGGCCTCCTGTCATCTCTCACTGCCCACATTTCCCTAGTCAAACTAGAGAGGACCCCTCAGCAGAGTTGCCTATGCATGGTCTTTCCTGGGGCCCCATTTCGAATCCTCCTCTTTCTCCCTAGGAGGACCCTGAACTCCCTATGGAGTCAAGAATGACCCTGAACTTCTGCTCCTCCTGAGTGCTGGGACGACGGGCATGCATCACCATGCAGTTTTATGTGGTGTTGGGAATTGAACCTGGAGCCCCGTGTATACTAAACAAGCCCTTTAGCAACTGAATCGCATCCCTAGCCCCCCAAGCCTCCACCATGGGCCATCATCTCAGAAAGGTACCTTCAGGTTCACGGTCACCCAGGACTCTGCTTCTGTGCCAAGTGTCAGTTCCTCTCTGTCCCCTGTTGTAGTGCACACTGATGGCCCAATCAGGAGAAACAGGGCAAGGAGGGGCAGCATGGTGAGCACGTACTGCTGTCTGGGAAGTCCGGGAAGCCACTCTCAGCCTGATGCCACCTCCTTCAGCAGTGTCCACTGGGCCACCCCAGCGTGGGTGGGAAATCTCTCTTGTTCTCCAGACCTGCCAGCTCCTCGGCTTCCTTCCTGTGGCTAATCCCATCTGTGAGCTGCTTCACTAACAGTCGTCCTCCCTGGCTGATCGAGCCAATACCATCAAGAGACCAGACCTCCCCATAGCCACCCTCAACATTTGATCCCAAAGCTTAACACTGATGCAATACCAGCCTTACCTTTGGCTGAGTTCCCTCCCGTGACAGGTGCACAATGGCATAGTATGAGGGGCCTGGAGATTGCCAGGAACAACCCCCAGGGGAGCATCTCTATTGTTAGAACTGGGAAGGGAGCTATATGGTGCCAGTATGTCACTGCTGATCAACCATTCCCCTCCATCTCCTTTCTTTCTGCACTCTCCCCATCACAGCCCCTATGTGTACTTAGAACACACTGCTTGCCATGGGAGGAGTCAGTAGTTAAAGAAGTGAGGCTTCTTGCAAGGGAGAACTGAGATTTTTTTTTTTTTTTTTTTTTTTTTGCCAGAAAATGGCCTCAGGCACCAAATGTCAGCCATTGACCCTCAGTAATTTTCTACGATTGCCAAATGACGTTCTAATACTGAACCACACTTATCCCCTCTGCTTGTAGGTCCTGAGCCTTCTTTCTACAAACTCCCTATCCCTCTTTCTACAGACTCCAAGCTCCTGAGTATGCTCAACCCCTTGTCTGTTCAGATCCTCCCTCTCTCTGTCTGGCTATCCATCTATCCATTATCTGTCAGCCTAGTACAAGGGCCCTGTGCTCCGAGACCCAGGGTCCACTTGTAGCATCATTGTTGAGTTTTGTGACCTCTGGCTATTACTTAACCCCTCTAAACCTTAGGACCCTCCTGGGTAACATAAGGCTGAGGAAGCAATCAGATAATGCACATGAAACATTCAGCACAGTGTGGAATGGTAAATGTTTAATGTCCATTAACTACTATTATTGTTACTTTTATTTATTTTTTTGAGATGAGTTTCTCTGTGTAGCCCTGGCTGTTCCAGAACTCCCTCTGTAGACCAGGCTGGCCTTGAAATCACAGATCCACCTGCCTCTGCCTCCTGAGTGTTAATTAAAGGCATGCATGTGCCTCCATGACCTGTTAGCTATTATTACTACTATTATTGGGACTGGATGGGAAGATGACTAAGAAAGGCACTGGTGGGCTGCAATGGGAATTGTTTTAGAATGCCAGCACATGCTAAAATGTAGATTTCCTGGTTCAGGAAATCACCCTGTCTTCTACTCAGTGCCCCCAGGGGCAAGATATCCAATACCTCTACCCTCTTGCTTGGTTTTCTGACATCTTCCTTAACAAATTCTTCCTCACAGGCACCACTTTTCACTTCTTCATTTTACAGATGTGGAAACAGGCAGGTCAGGCTTGCTCTAAAGGAGCATCCTAGATACCAGTGCCATTAGGGCTAGTCTGGAGATCCCAGCACAGGCCTCTGGACCTGGGAGGTGGCCTTCCCACTGCAGGCACAGTCAGATTGACCTGAGCCTCAGTTTCCCAGTCTGAAAACTTCCTAGGGTGGGGCAAGTAGTTTATGAATGGCTGGGTAAAGTGCTCGCAGGCTCAGCACTGATCTTGAGGCTCCCCACCTTGCTGGCGAAGGAACCACCATGCCTGGGGCAGGATGTGGTGGACGAGGCGGGAGGCCTCGGACAGATGAGAAGGCGGAGAGAAGAGAGAGAAACCCCCAAAGGTCCGGAAGGCCAAAAGGGAGGCAGGGCAACAGCTGGAAACCGCGGCTATTTGCAGCATCGCTCTAGGTTTGCGGTCTGACTGGGGCTGGAAGGCCCGGCGACCGGGTTCGCAGCCCCGCCCCGGTGTCCTCGGCCACCCGGGCGAGGCCCTGGGTTCCTTTCGCTGCAACGTTGAGGCCCGGGAAGCTTCTGGGCTGGACGACCAAAGCCACAAGAAGGACAAGGCCACCGGAGGAGAAATGTGTGCGGGCCTGGTAGGGTAAGATTCTCAGAAAAACGCAATGTGGGCGGGGTCCAGCATGCTGGGATAGGCGGGGCCCGGCAGGTTGGGGTAAGCGGGGCTTCGGCAGGTTATGACTCCCGTGCTACCCACTGAGGTCGGGCACACCTGCCTGCTCGGGCAGGCAGCGCCCTCCATTGGCCGAGCTGGGCAGAGCCCAGGACCGATCGCGCTGAGCAGTGCACCCTATCGGCTGAGGCCTACAGCAGCCCTCACCGACCGATGCCGGCTGGTTCAGGTCCGGAACAACCGCGTGTGGGCGGCCCGGTCCGGGGCGGCGCTCTGGCCGCGGGGCGGGTTGCGGCCTCGGTGAGGCTCGCTGGGCGCCGGGTGGGCGCGAAGGATTGCTAAAGGCTGCGGTTTGGCCAGGATCGCGGAGCCGAGAAGAAAAAGATGCAAGCGAGTAGGGATTAAAAAAAAAAAGAAGACGAGGAAGAAAAGGGAAACACTAGATCCCGCGGGCGAGCTGCGGGCAGGAAGCCGACGGTTCCAAGCGCCCACTCGGCCAGAGGAGGGGGGTCGTGGGCCCGTTGCACGGGCCGGCTCCAGGAGGCCAGGCGCCATGGAACTCGAAACTGGATCTGCATTCGGCTAGAGTGTTCGTTCGTTCACCTCCTTCCTGGAGCAAGGAACAGGAATGAGGGATGGTGGGGGTGGAGGTCTCGGCTGCCGAGAGGACGCGCTGTTAGAAAACGGTCTGGGGACGCCACAGAACCCAGTTTCCGTCCTTCCTACGCCCTTCCAGCGCCCCCACGTGGAAGCTTCCGACCGACTCACCGCCCCTCCTAGACCGCAGTGTGCAAGCATGTCGGGAGCTGCGTACTGGCCTCTGATGACCTGTTCTTTGCATATAGGGACAATGGGTTCCTTCCAATTGGCGGGGAATAAAATGGCTCAAGTTAGCCCGGAGTCCAGACCTGGGGAACATCAACAAATACAAACCCTGTGCTTGGAGCCCTGGGTTGCAGCAGTTTGGACACACCTCTTTCCCTCATCCTATTACCTTACTGCTCCAATTCATTGATGAGGGATTTACTTGACACAGCAGGGCATCTCCAGAAGGGCAGGCACACTGGGCAGACCTCTACATCTCTAGTCACACTGGGAGATGGACTTGAGGTGGGCAGATGTTTGCCTACATTTGGAGGATTTAACCTAAATCTCTCATGCTCTTGGCATCTCTAGCCCTGTTAGGCTGTTGGCCTCCGCCTCCCCCATCTCTGGAAGGGTCTAGAAAGTTCCTGATGTGTTGCCAAGTCCACTGCTAGCAGATCAGAATTGTGTTGCTTTGGTTTGGTTTTAGTTCTTTTAACCTTTTGTTTTATGTGTATAGGTGCTTTTGTGCACTAGATGTAGTCTCTGCCCATGGAGGCCAGAAGAGGGCGTTGTGAGCCACAATGTGAATTCCGGAATCGGAGCCAGGCTCCTTTGGAAGAACAATCAGTGTGTGCTTCATGACTGAGGCATCTCTCGAGCCCCTAGATCAGAATTTTGAGAAGAATCACGAGGGGGTGCCCTGTTCTCCACCACCCCTATCACCAGCCCTTCCCTTCCCATCAAAGACACAGGCTCAGGGGTACAGGAGCCTGGGGCCTTCCCTTGGCTCCTTTCCTTTTCTCTCACGTCCTGACACAAATCCCTTTAAAGTCAGGCACTGGCAGGAAAAAGGAGCACAGGGTGGGTGTCAACCAAAGAGGATCAGAGCAGAGTGTTCAGGTTCAAGTTACAGCCTGGTCACTTAACCATGGGTGGCTGGCTAAGCTACCTGTTTGAACTTCCCTTACTGTAGGGGGGGGGGGAGAGAGAGAGAAAGAGAGAGAGAGAGAGAGGGAGAGAGGGAGAGAAGAGAGAGAGAGAGAGAGAGAGAGAGAGAGAGAGAGAGAGGTTATGGGTGCTAAAAAGATAACATGAGAACTTTGTGCAGCATTTGGCATTTGTTTAGCTCGCTGTCAGCATATAATAAATGGCAGCAATTACTGCTGTTAATAATGTAATTAAACGACAACATCCATCTACATTCCCTGGGAAAGCCCAGATTAAGGAAAATCATCGGGGCATTCCCTGATGTTTCGCCATCCGGTTGCTTCTTAAGGATGGCAACTGGGTGCCTGCCATCAGACCGGGTCTCACTGTGTGAAGTCTCTTCTTTAGACAAAGTTCAGCACTCTAGATCTTAAAGGGTGGGCCCAGGGAAGCTGAAGCCTGGTGTCAGAAGTTGTAGGTTCTAGTACTGCCCTTTGCCTCAAGGGGAGCCCAGGAACCTCTCTGAAGTGCTCATCTGCAAGCCCATTAGTGAGGGGAGGGAAGCTCTGTTTAAAGTCCTCCCTCTCTTCCTGGAGCCCAGTCTGAGTGCCCGAGGAGAATGAACTGCTAATTGAAAACGTTTATAATGCATTGCCCCTGGTCTACCCAACGGAGCCTCCTGTTCCCACTGTCTGCAGAACAGCTTGTTGCTCTTGTGTAAATAGACTCTGGTGTGGATGCAGTGCCTTGGAGTGGGAGCCTGGCTGGCTGGACTCAGTAGGGGCCTGGGACTGTCCTTGCAGGACATACTTTGTCCTGCTTCCCCTGACCACTGCCACCACAAATGGGGGTGCGGATAGTTGGAGATGAGGGGCTCCCATGCCCTCCTGGGTCCTTCCTGGATCTGCTCAACCCTTCTATAGTCTGAGGTGAACATGGGACAGATGGGGAGATCTGGGGTTGGGAGAGAATTCCAAGCCATTTCTGGCCTGTTGTGTGAGCACTTAGGACTGGGACAGAGGTAGCTATGCAAGTTAAATTCAAGATGTTCTGAGTTCCCTGGGCCTACCAGGCCTGGAACTGGAACCTGGGCTCTGCCACTCCTAGGGGACCTGATCCCTGTTCCTGCAGTTCTGACGCTGCAGGTGCAGCCAGCCAAGGTTAGTTCACATCCCATCTCTGTGCAACCCTTAGGGATTACAAACCTTTTCTTTACCCGTATGGGGGTTTTGTCTATGTATATGCTTGAGCTGCATGTGTATGCCTGGTGCACATGGAGGCCAGAACAGGCATCACATGCCCTGGGACTGGCGTTAAAGAAGGATGTGAGCCACCATGTGGCTGCTGGGAACCCAACCATTGTCTTTTGGGAGAGCAGCCAGCACTCTTAACTGCTAAGACATCTCTACAGATCTTTGTTTGATTTTTGAGACAGTCTCACTCTGTAGATCAGGCTGCTCTCGAACTCAATCTTTCTGTTTCTGTCTCTCTAGTTGCTAGAATTATAGGCATATTCCATCATACCCAGCTGAGCCTTCCTTTAAAAAAAAAGTCACAAACAAGGATCTGGGACTTCTAGTCAACCTGGGCCATGCATGACTCTTCAGCAGGTGTAGTGGAATTTTGTCCCGAACATGTGGGTCCCTATAATGTGGCATGGGGATAGGTCACTGGAAAAGCCCAGGGATGACCTGGGGTGGGGCTGGGTACAGCCAGTCCTGAGCAAGAGAAGAGCTCTATGCCAGCAGAGGGTTCCTGGGTCTGAGGACTGGAGGACAGGAAATGGGAGGCACTGGAATGATGAAAGAAAATGTGTATCAAGGACAGTTGGACAGTTTGAAGTGCCTGACTGTCCGGGGGTGGGGGGGTGTGTGGTGTGTGCATGGGGTCCAAAGAGCAAGGAGTAAAGTGAGGCCAACACACGGGGCTGTTAGGGAACAGTAGGAAATTCCCCAATGGTCAGGGAGATGACTCAGTTTGAGGATCTCAGTGCAAATATCAAGAACCTACATACAAGCCAGAGAGAGTGGTATGAGTCTGCAATCCCACACGAGATGGGAGTCAGAGACAGAATTACTAGAGAAGTTCAAGGACAGATAGCCTGGCGTGCCCTGTCAGGGTGGAAGGCAAGAGCTGACCCCTGAGGCTGTCCTCTGACCCCTGTGATGAACACATGGTTGGGGGCAGGGGACCCCCAAAGAAATGTGAATGAATGAACTGAAGATGAAGACTGCAATACTACATCAATGAAATTGAAATAGATCAATTAGAGTCAGTAGAGCAATTAAATACAACTAAAAGAGAGGGCTGGCATAGTCTAGGATGTCTCTAATGTGATTGCATCTGTTTAAGAACATGAAAAACTTGTCCATTTAAAAATGGACACATGCAGAAGCCATGAGAGTACCAAACCCTTTTGAGAATAACGGATTAATCTGGGAAGCAGTTCACCTATGGGGAAGGAGAGTGGAAGGAGAAGGGATCTGGGAGGGGCAGAGGTTGGCTCCATTTTTCTGTGCAAAGGGTTGGTTTTTAGTTTTTACATTTTTTTACTTGTGTGTATGTTTATGGGATGGGAGTGTGCCCACGCCACAGTGTGTGTGGTCAGATGACAACTGTGGGAGTTGGTTCTCTCCCTCCATCATATGGGTCCCAGTGACTAAACTCGGGTCATCACAGTTGAAAGCAAGCAGAGTCATTTTACCAGCCCAAGTTCTGCTGTTTTAAGCTTGAGTGTGAGTCTGGTTTTGCACACCTTGGTGTGCCTTATGCTATGAGTAAATTCTGGAAAAGAAAACTGCACTGGAAGTCTGACAGCCGTGGAGGAGAGTTTCAAATGTGGCTGGGGTAGAGTGCTTGCCTGGTGTGCCTGAGGCTGTGGGTTCAATTCCCAGCAATGGGTAGGGATGGGAGGAGATGGTTTGTTTCAGGACTCAAGGGAGTGTCAGTGACCTCACTAGCTGGTGCAACTGGAGGGGTAGTTAGCCCCGAGGCAGGGGGCTGACCATGCTGAATTCTACAGGAGTCATTGAGTCTCAGTGCCCAGGGGCTGGTGGGCAAGAACAGTGTTGAGGCTTGAAGATTCGGGGAGGCTACAGCCAAACCCCAGTGCCTGGGCATGGAGAGTGGGTGATGCCTGGTCTTGGCAGGCAGCAGGGTGAAGGATGCGGCGCCAAGCTGGGCAGAGGGGCTGCCAGGGTAGAAGATCAGAGAAGCGGATGGGGGTGCTGGGGCATTGTCAGGGCTTGAAGCAGGAGGCTGATGGGGGTGGAGGGAGGGGGATCAGCAAAGCTGGGGGAGGCCAAGAGGAAGTAGGTATTGCCAAGTGTGTGGTGGGAAGCAGTTGGTGCCAGCTTGGGGCTGGGGGGCAGAGGGCAGAGGTGGGTACCTTAGGCCTAGTCAGTTTTGTAACATATACGGTTCTGCTGTTACCATATTGTAGTATCCTGGAGGTTCAGGGTCCTCTGTATGGAAAAGGACAGCTGTGCTCAGGGACGGGGAGATTGGCCTAGGCAAGGCCACCCAGCGAGTCTAGTGACAAGACCTGGACTGGAGCTACCTCTGTTTTTGATATGTGCAAACCCTGTCAGTTGCATGGTGGGAATGAGGGGACATATGAGGAAGGGCTCCATGCTGACCCAGAGCCAAAAGCCCTGCTGGGCAGCAATGAAGCCCAATTGCTTTCAAACGGGGCAGAGAAGGCCACGAACACTACGGGGCACAAGTTCTAGGCCAACAGTGGAATGGACCTTTAGATTCTGGGCCTTAGGGAAGTGGGAGGTGGTCCCACACAATCTGCAGCTTTTACCGAACAGCAAAAAGTGAGGAGCTTTATATCCAATAAGAATTTATTTACCTATTTATTTTTTGAGATAGCCCTATCTGTCCTGGAACTCACTCTGTAGATCTGGCTGGCCTTGAATTCACAGAGATCCATCTGCCTCTGCCTTCTCAATGCTGGGATCAAAGGTATGAACCACAAAGCCACTTAAGAATTTATTTTCAGGGATGGAGAGATGACTCAGCGGTTAAGAGCACTGGGTGCTTTTCTGGAGGACCCAGGTTCAATTCTCAGCACCCATATGGTGGCTCACAATAGTCTGTAACTCAAGTTCCAGAGGATCCAATACCTTCATACAGACATACGTAGGCAAAACACCAATGCATATAAAATTAAAATAAATAAATCTTTAAAAAAAAAGAAAGTAAAAAAGAATTTATTTTCAGAGCTGAGTGTTAATCCAAGCACTCAGGAACCTGAATCTTGAGGGTTAATGTGGGTGCTGGGAATTGAACTTGGGTCCTCTGGAAGAGCAACCGTGCTCCTAACCACTGAGCTATCTCTCCAGCCATCTAAGGGTGGTTTTTAATGGAAGCCAAATGCTCTGTGATGCCACGGCAGACTTTGAAAGGCAAAACACATTGAGAAGATGACGTTGGTTAGTGTCTGAAACTGACCTTGTTAGTCAGCCTGACACAAGCAAGCCATCATCTGGGTCTCCGAGGAACAGAGATCTCTGAGGCCCCTGAGCCTGCCTGGGGACAGAGCTACAGGCTTCTCTCAGGTGTCCTATCCTGTGACCCCAGGAACAGGAACTGGAGGTCAAGGGGCAGGGGTCAGTTGGCACAGTGCCCCCTGGAGAGCTTGGAGCATAGTGGGCTAACACCCAGGGAGAAGACACCCAACCCAAAAGTTGTCAGAAGTGTGTTTAGGGACGGTGACTGAAGGATCTGTGGCATTCTAGAAGGGCAGTGGCTTAAGCTAAGCTGTCCCTGGAGGCTAAGAACAGTCCTGAGGAGGACACACAGGGGATCGAGCCTGGCTGGACGAAGATGGAGCAGTATGAACTTTCCCGGTGTCCTCTGAGCAGAGGAGGAGCTGGTGGTGGCCTGAACCATCTCCACCCTCTCTCTCTCACTTTGGCCCAGAGGTGCCTGACGGCTTTGGAAGGGCGGGGTATGCAGTGGCTCCCAGGGGCTGCAGGACAGGACCCATTTAGCCTCAGCAGTCATCTGACCCCCGTGACTCAGGCCTGGCCCTGCCCGTGGAAGGCACAGGGCCAGTCTGAGCTCATCTCCAACTGCCCCGAGCAGAAGTGGTAAACAAGTTCACCTTCCACCTCCCCCCCCCCGTGAGGAAGCAGAGAATGAACCAAAACGAGGCCCCCCAAGACACTTGCACCACCCAGGTGCATGCCCTGCGCACCCCCGGGGACCAGTCGGTGCGCACTGGGCTCGTGCTGTGGGCGAACCTTTGATTTCACATATCCATCCGAGCCCACAACAAACCTTTAGAGGGCCGGAAGATGACCAGGGGCTCAGCGGTTGAAGACACATGAAGCACAGTCTAGGACCCGTGATCACCACAGAGTAATTTTACCCGCATCTGCCCAGTCCTTGAGGTGTTATAGGACAACATCCATGGCCTGTTGCTCCAGCTTGTCTGGCTCACAGCAGTGGCAGGGACCGTCGTCCTCTGCTGTGCCTGCTCTCTCACCGTGGCTTGGGGCCCCCTCTCCTTTCATCTCTTTTCTTTCTTGGCTCCTTTCTGCATTTCTGGGCTTCCACTTTTCAGACCCCTCACTCTCCCTGTCTAGGTGGCTGTCATGCCATTTGTAGTCACCAGGTGGCAGAAGCACACCATCTGTTCTCGTATTGCTGACACCTAAGCACCTGACTCCTGAACACATTACACATTTCTTTTTTCTTTTTCTTCTTTTTGAGACAGCGTTTCTTCCTGTGTAGCCCTGGCTGTCCCGGAACTCACTCTGTAGACAAGGCTGGCCTGGAATACTCACCATATTTAACTGTCAACATCCCCACCAGCCCAGAGCCTCTGTGAAACTTCAGGCACCTGGTCAGGACATAGCTGAAGACAGGAGCTTAAGCTCCCAGGCCAAGGGCTCTGCTGACTCCTCCAGGAGGCCCCTGCCAACGGCCCAGAACACTTACTCCTCCCAGCTCATTCTTCCCCGGTACATACTAAAGGAATAAATCTCAGACAGGTGAAGATGGGACAGTGCTTGTGTCCTGGAAGGGACTTAAATCTAAGCTTTGTGGGTTTCAAAACCCTGGGGATTTCTGAGTGTCAGGGGTCCCCAGATCAGGTCACGGCCATACATAGTCTCTTCTAGCACCTGTTCCATAGACTGTTGGGTTTCCTTCAAATCCTCCCCGAGATGGGCTGTGATGATCCTGTACTGGATGCCGTGGGGCTCAGAAACGTGGGTACCCTCTGACATTACTTCCACCTTTCATTCCCTCTGCAGCTGGTGATGGCAGATGTGCTCTAAGAGTCCCTGCTAGTGTGACAGCTGAGCTAGGGGAAGATGTCTAGGCAGGCTTCCTGGAGGAGGCAGGCAGGCATCAGGACAGGACAAGAGGACCTCTGGGCATGTATGTATAGGGAATAGGGGAGGCCTGACTGGCACAGCTCTGGAGTCAGCCTGGGTTCCCTGCTTACCCCACCACACCCCACCCCTCACTCCCTGACCCACTGGGAGGCCCATGTGGACCGGGGGCCAGAGGGCAAGGGTGGAGTCCTTCCTTGGGCCTGAACTGTATCCTGAACAGACTGTGGCAGTGCCCAGGAGGAGCCAGAGAGTGGCTACCACCCCCCATCCAGGGTCCCTCTGTAATTAGGGCTATTTTTAGGTCCTTCTTCCTTCCTATTTCAGGCCTCTGGACTAGGCTTGAGAGTGGGCTGTCCTGGGGCCGTGGCCTGGATCCGCTAAAGTAAGCTGAGGCGTGGGAGCTCCAGCCACAGTGCAGACCACAGGTGGGCGGAGTCCTGGTCCAGGGAGCTCAAGACGTGGCCAGAGCAGGGCAGGGGGAGGAGGACCCCTCACTGATCTGCTCCCTACTGACCCATCCCTCTGCTCTCAACTCTGCTGGTCTGAACAGTTAGCCCCGGGCCTCAATCTTAGAGTCTAAGATTGGGCACCCATTATCTTTGGGGCAATGGCCTTGCAAGGGAGGACACAGAATGTTCATAGGAAACAATCACAATGTCATGTGTGTATGCATGTTTGTGCTGGTGTGCAAACTGATGTGTGCCCTCATGGAGGCCAGAGGTCAACTTCTTCCTCTATTGATCACCTTTCAAAAGAAAAAAAAAACTATCTTTTTTAAAGGAAAAAAAGTACATGGTCTTACTATGTAACTCTGGTTGGTCTGGAATTCATTGTGTAGATAGGCTGGCTTCAAATTCACAGAAATCCACCTGCCTCTGTCTCCTGAGGGCTAGACTGAAAGGTGAGCACCACCATGCCTGGCCCATGGGGCCCTCTAAAAATATTTTGAGTTCATTATTACTATGAGTGTTTGTTTTGTTGTTGTTGTTGTGTGTGTGTATGTATCTGACTGCAGGTACATGTGTGCCACAGTGTGTGAGTGTGTGTGTGTGTGTGTGTGTGTGATGTATGTGTCTGAGTACAGGCACATTTGTGCCTGTGTAGGTCACAGGACAGCTTTTGGAGTCAGTTTTCTCTGCCACAGTGGCTTCGTGGGTCTTAGGCTTGCAAGGCTGACACTATTATCTACTGAGCTGTCTCCCTAACTCATCCATTGCTCAGACTGGCCCCCTAGATCTCCTGCCTCAGTCTCCCAGTGTTGGGAATACAGGAACATGCTGCCACATGCAGCTTTTTGTGTGGTACTGGAGATCCAAACTCGGGTGCTCGTGTTTATGCAGCCAACACTGTGCTCTTGGAGCCGTACCCTGGTCCCTACAACCAGGGTTGAGGTTGACAGGGCACATACTGTGCGCCAGGTGCTGTCCCAGTCCTTTACCTGCATTAATTTACTGTTGACCACATTCTGAGGTCAGGATTACTTTACCCTTATTTTATAGACAGGGAAACTGAGGTTCTCAAATATGTCATCGCCATGGCTGGACTTGGTCTCATGATTTACTCTGTCACCTTTGTCTTTGATGGGGTTGGAGGAAGAAGGGCATCCAGACATTGGTTTCTTCCTGGTTTATTTCCTTGGGTCTGGGGCTATTAGGCATGGGTTGGCCTGCTTGTCTTTCCAGGGATGGCCCAAGGCCTGTCCTGCAGGAGGAAGGGTGAGTCTTGCCCAGCTGGTTCCAGTTAGGCTCCAGAAAGCTGGCCAGGGGTATATTTAGCCCTGGTTTCTTGAGGAGCCAGAGAGCTTTCATCCTTGGAGACGCCTGCCACAGTGGGACTTGGCTTGCCACAGCTGGGACTCTGGGCTGCAGGGCGGGCAGGCTTCAGGGCAGAGAGGGAAGGGTCCAGTGTGAACTGGCCTCTCCCTGACACTAAGAGGTGGTAGCAAATGCCAGTGTCAACTGGGGCAACTGGGCTTAACTTTGATGGTGAGAATCTGTCCTTAATGGTTGAGGGCTACGGAATATATTGGAGGCAACAACAGTACCTGCTGCATTTCTTCCAGCTCAGGCACAGCCTGGCTTAGTTCTTCCCTGGGGTGGGCTTATCCTTTGTATTTAGTCCTCTCCAAAACAGCAGGGTCCATCCTACATCAGGACAAGTTGGCAGACAATAAAGCCTGGGACATAGGAAGGGATATCCATCTTAAAGAAAGTTTTTTTTTAAAAAAAAGATTTACTTATTTTTAAAGATTTTATTTTATTTTTTAAAGTGTGTGTAGGTTTGTGTGTGCACCCATGAATGCACTGCCTAAGGAGACCAGAAGAGGGCAGCAGATCCCACGGAGCCAGAGTCACAGGGTTTGGGAGTGGCCCAACATGGATGCTGGTAATCAAACGCAGGTCTTCTGGAGGAGCAGAAAGTGATCTTAACAGGTCTGTCTTTCCAGGCCCTATTTATTAATTCTGAGAGTCCCACGGAGCCTAGGTTGGCCTCCTGCCTCCACCTCATGAATGCTGGTGTCATAGGCATTTGCCGCTGTGCTCAGTTTATGCAGTGCTGGGAATCAAACACAAGGCTTAGTCCTTGTAGCACTCTACTGAGCTATGTCCCAGTCCCTATTCACTCTTTCTTAAGAGACTCACTGATATGCTTAATGTTCATATTTGCCGAGGGCGAGAGGTTTGGGGGCCAGGATGCATAGACAGCAGAAAGAGGGTCACAGCACGTCACCTATGTTGACTCTGTGGAAGGTGTTGGTATTTCCTGTACATCCTCTCTGTGCCCCTGGGCATCATGGTGCCAGGTGGGCTCTGGCTACAGCTCTGTTGCTATGAAGGACTGTGTTGCTGGGTGTAAGTGACCTCCAGGTGACTGTGGCATTGCAAGCTGTAGGCAACTAGGATGGTAGTGACTCCAGTGTGTGTTTCTGAGGGGCTCCTGGCAAGTGTGGTGGCAGAGGCCAGATGAGTCGTTTTAAACAGCACTGTGGTGAGTTTGTCTCTGTGTGAGACTATAAACACATGGGGATGCTGGTTAGTTTACACTGTGTGTGTGTGTGTGTGTGTGTGTGTGTGTGTGTGTGTGTGTGTGACTCTGAGTATGACTGAATATATGACTGCTGTGTCCTAGTAGCCACCCACACCTTCCTACTGCACACAAGGCCCTATCCCAGTTGAGGTTCATGCCCCATTGCCCTTCCGGGGACCCCCACCCAAAAGCCACAGACCTGCGGGTCTGTGAGCACGCGAGCGGGAACCCTACTAGCTGGAAGCTGCTGTCTCTCTTCTAATCCTTTCACCCCCACTCCCTCCAACCCATCCTCCACAAGGCAGGCTTCTACCTGCCCTGGGGCGGAGGCTGGGAGAGAAAGAGGAGCCGGCTGCCTGCCCGCCTGCCCGCCGCCCTCTGTCGTCTCCCCTAGCAGACAAAGAGCTCACCCTGGTCTCTGTGGGCGTCTGGGAGACGCTGGGGGGATTAGCTCCCCGCACCGCCCTCTCCCCATCTCATGCCAGCCCACCCAGCTGGCACCAACACCTCAAGCCCAGGGGTGGTACCCTTGCCACAGCTTCTGCATCAGCGTGTGTGTGTGTGTGTGTGTGTGTGTGTGTGTGTGTGTGTGTGTGTGTGTGTGTGTTGCAAACTGTTGTGAGGAGGTGGGTCCCAGGGCTTCACCTTCCATGCCTAGCCTGGGTTAGGTCTCACTTTAGTTTCTCCTCTGCTTTCCCAGCCTGCGTGCTGGGTAGTTTAGGGATGCTTCAGTTGGTATCTGCTGCCCACCCACACATGTTCTTTTTGTCTCAAGACAGGGAGGGTCTCATGTAGTCGAGACTGGCCTCAAACTTGTCTTGTAGCCAAAACTGATTTTGAACTTCTGTTCTTCCTGCCTTCAGCTTCCGGGTGCTGGGATTACATGCGTGCATGTCCACACCTAGTTTATGTGGTACTGAGGATCGAACCCAGCCAGAGCTTTGTGCATACTAAGTAAGTGTTCATATAACTGAGCTATCTTCCCCGGCCTCTTCAGTCGATATCCATGTTTTCAAACCATCCATGACCTCATTTGTGTCCCTTCCCTATTGTTCATAGCATCTCAGACCCCTCCCTCATCTCCTTGTGTTTGTGTGGGAAGGCAGGATTGGCTGTGAGCAGAGAGAGGGGACCTCTCCAGAGGGGTGCTTGGAATGGCACCGGGGGTGGCATTGGAAATGGCATCGGGTGGCACTGGGAACTTCACTGGGGGTAGTATTGGGGTGACACTGGGTATTCTTTGGAGTTAGTATTAGGGGTGGCATTGTGTCTGACCTTTCCAGGATACTCCCTGTAGCTTGTCCTCCATATAGAGATGTGAGGTGATGGTTGGGGCCTTCATGACTTTTAGATCTTAAATCTTAGCACCATCTTTGTATTGTGTAAAACTAGAGATGGTCTTCCAAGCCCTTCTGTGTGTACTGAGAGATTTCTGCAGCAGAACCCTCCATTTCAGAGGTGTTTAATGCAAGGCTCTGAGCATAAGAGATTTACCCAAAGTCACTGACTTGAGAATCTGAGCAACAGCCTCTGCCCTGTGACCCAGGACCTTACTTCAGATGCCTCACAATCGTGTCACCTGGCTCTTACCTCCTGAGGCCCTGTTTCCTCCACTCCTGTGTTCTTGGGAAACTGGAATGGGGACAAGCCAGGGGGAGCTTGGAGAGATGCCTGCCCCTCCCTGAGTCACACCTCATCTTTAAATAGCTGAGGCCCATTCCATGAACAGTTCTCATTGTCCAGCCCATACCTTAGGAGTATCCATGGAAACCTTTTCTCCTGCTTAGTGGGCTGGGATCTCTTTCTTCTTAAGACCCTCCCCCAGGGACTGGAGAGATGGCTAAGAGGTTAACAGCACCCAATCTCTTCCAGAGGACCCGGGTTTGATTCTCAGCACCCACATGGCAGCTCACAACCATCTGTAACTTTAGTTCCAAGGGATCCAGTGCCTTCTTCTGGCCTCTGAGGGAACCAGATATACACGTGGTGTGTAAGCATACATGCAGGCAAAATACACACATTAAAAGTAAACACACATTGAAGCTAGAAAAGGTTCTTCATATTCTTCTCCGCTATTAAATGCTAGTGTAAGGTGTGGCCCCTGTCCAGATGCATTCTTGTCTCCTGTTTGGTCCTCCATGGAGCTGTGGAGGAATTGGCTGTCTTTTTTCAGGCAGTGTGCTTCCAAATAGGAAGCTGGGCTATCCCAATGAGGGGGGAGGCCAGGTGGGGAGGTTGGGGATCCAGCCCAGGGTCTTGGGTATAGAAAGTGATAGATAAAGGCAAATAAATGAACATAGAGGGTGAGTGGGCAGGTGACAGTCTGGAAGTGGGTGGAGAGGAGGCTCATCAGGGCAGGCATGTGGGTAAGTGGGTCAGTGGATGGATATGTAAGATGGAGTGGGAGGGGGGCAGGGTGTTTGAACTCTAGGTGGGTCATTAAGTCATGGATATGGGGGTGAATGAGAGAATGAACAGATCATTAGAGGAGTGGAAGACGGACGGACAAAGGAAACCAGATGGATGAGAGGACAAGCATGAGGGCCTCTGGGAAGGTTTGGGGCAGGGTCTTTAGATGATAGGCTACACAGCACATTGGTGTGAAATTTTCTCAACCTTGGTTGGTTTTGTTGTTTGGTTTTGGTCTTTTGAGTCAGTGTCTTAAGGGTGATCTCTAACTTCCAACATCTTATGCAAGCTGAGGGTGATCTCGAATTGCTGAACCTCCTGTTCGCTACCTCCAAGGTCTTGGGATTTCAGGCACGTGTCCCCATACCTCATTGAGTTTTGTGAACTAGCCTGAGGGAGAGAGACTATGATGTAGAAGAATATGATGCCTGGTTCCATCCCAACCAAGGTCACATTCAGGGTGACTTTAGGCCCTCCTTTGTGAGATGTGGGGGTGTGAAGGCGTCCAGGTGGGAATGGCTACCTTGGGTTCTGCTCTGACTCCCCTTGTCCTGCCCATCTCTTCCTTCCCTGTGAGTACAGCACGTGACCTCAGTGGGGGAAAGTACAGGCCAAACAGGTGCAGTTCCAGAGCCGGGATAAGGAATTGTTCCATGAGCATGGCGGCACAGGTGAAAGGAGGCTGGCCCAGGACCTGCCAAGTGGTGGGACAATGATGAGATAGTGGCAAAATGTCCTGACAGCAGAGAGTGGACACATGGGAGGCAAATGGAAGCTGAGGCAAAGCTTGAAGGGGCTGGAGATGTGGTGTGGGTGGCACCTGATGTGGGAGGCTTGCACTGCACTATGCAAACACTCTCTGCCCTGCTGGAGTTCTGGTCCTATCCACAGGGAAGGGCCTGTTCTGCTCTCTTCCGGAAATAGCTCCCTCGGCTGTCTGTTGGTCTCAGCCTATGTAAGTACCATCATGTCCTGATAACCTGTTGGAAGCCAGGCACCTTCTGACCGTATTTAACTCTCACAATGTCCTTTTGAGGTTGAGATTGTGAGTACCTACCACCTCACACATGAGGAAACAGGAAGCTAAGGAATGTGGGCTGGGGGCATAGCTCAGTTGGTAGTGTGCTTGCTTAGTTCTCATGCATGACGTCCTTCGCTTGCTCCCTAGCACAGACTGAGTATAGCACACAGTTGTGCATGTCTGTGGTCCCAGTGATTGGGAGATAGCGGAGGTTCAAGGTCATCCTTGATACATAGGGCATTTGAGCTGACCTGGACTAGCTGAGACCCCATCTCAAAAGAAGAAAATGTGGCAGAATGGGGAGAAAGAGGAGGACTGGGCGGTGATGCCTTTAATCCCTGCACTGGGGAGGCAGAGGCTGGCCTAGCAACAAGGAAATAGGCCAAGTGGAGACCTCCCAGAGTGGCATGCTGAGCACAGGCAACTTGATTTGGGGGTGAGACTCCTAGAAGCCTTGTCTGTCCTGGAGGGATGTAGAACTCTGTGGCGGGGGGAGGGGGGGAGATCAGGAAGGGGGATGGCCACATTCTTGGAAAAGCCAACTGCTGCATCCATGCACTGAGGCCAACTTGCTGACCTGTGCCAGGAGAGTGCTTGGAGCCATCTTGGGATGTCACTTTGCCACCCAGAGTGGTGGCATTCTCACTTGGGCATTCCTTAGAAATCTCTAAAGCTTGATGGTTTGTGATTTGAGGGAAAGAGAGTCATGGGGACAGGTTCCAGGGTGTCAAAACTGGGTGGATCAGAGCCCACCTGAGGACCCCAAATATGGGGCTGAGAGATGCCAAGGACACATTTCCTGGTGACTATGGGGACCGTGAGAGGAGGCTTTCTCAGGCCAGGGCTGGCCTGAACAGCAGCTTGCCATGCTTCTGGAAGCCCGTGGCCCTGCCTATGACCAGGTGATTCAGAACTCCAGTGTTCTGGCTGTGTGAGCATCTGGGTAGAAGTGTGCTGGCTTGGCTAGCAGGCAGTGTGGTCCCTCCTTCATCTCCCCTGCCTCTGGCCTGCCTCCTGGCCCTTTGATGCTTCCCTCGCCACAGACTTCAAACAGGCTGCCAGCCCTGCTACCCTACCCGCCTGCCTGCTGTAATTAGAACTCCCCTGAGCTCAGCAGGCCCTCTATCAGAGATGTTCTCCTTTCACTCATCCCGAGTCTCTGGAGTCTCTGTTTTCTCCACCTCTGGCTCCTCCTTTCTTTCCAGCTCTGTTCCTGCTCCTCTGTTTAGATCAGGGACCAGTTCTGAATGGGAACCCTGAGTTCTCCATCTCCCCAGGACATCGAGGGTAGTGTTTTCCAGTTGATAGTGTTCCCCTTGATCACAGGGGAACCTCAGTGTGTCTAACACAAGTGTGGCATGATTGGCCATATCCTTGTTACTGATAAGTACACTGACCTGGAGCTGGAGAGATGGCTCAGAAGTTAAGAGCACTGGCTGCTCTACCAGAGGTTCTGAGTTCAATTCCCAGTAACCACATGGTGGCTCACAGCCATCTGTAATGAGATCTGGTAACCTCATATGATGTAGATAAAACACTACATACAGAATAAATAAATACAACTTTTTTTAAAAAGTACACTGAGCTGGAAGCAGGCTCACACACTGCTCTCCATGGCCTCTCCTATATAAGGAGGGCAGGATGGCTGGTTTGGGGACTTAGGGCTCCCAGAAGTCAAGACTCAAGATAGGACATGTGTCTCTGACTGGGCCTCACTCACTGGTTTTTAGTTCCAGGTGTTTTTTGCAGGTCCTAAGTGGTGTAACAGACATCTGTTGAGTGGATGGGAACTGAAGAGATGAGGCCTTATAAACAGGGACTTTCAAGAGAAGTCCTGCCTGGGGGATGTACAAGGATGCTTGGAACCAAAAGATGAATGGACCAGGGAAGTTGCTTGTATTAACCAGACCTGGGCAACACAGGGCTAGCCCCACCTACCACAGATGTTTGTGTGTTTGAATCTGTGTCTGTGTGCATTGTGAGGGATGTGGGCTCTGTGTCTATAAGCAGAATGACTGTGGGTATGCTCTGCATGCACACGCCATCTGTATAGAAGGGACGGTTTATGACTAGATATGTGTGCATGAGGGTGGTTGTGTGAGTGAAGGCAATTGTATCAGTGGCTGAATCCTGAGGAGTTCTGCCTGCGGGTATGACTGTATTCCTGCCCCGGAGGGTGAGAGGACTGGGATGGGTCGGGATGAGGATGGAGCTCACCTACCATGGACAAAGCCCTGAGTGGAATCCCCAGCATCATATAAACCCAGCAAGCTGGCACACGTCCATATTTGGGAAGTGGAGGCAGGAGGATCAGAAGTTCAAGGCTACCTTTGGCTACACAGAAGGTCTGAGCCAGCTACATGAGACCGTATCTTTATAGCAAGAAGTTTAAGAGGTGGGTGGGCACACAGTGTGCACGGTGTGCTGCAGGGTGAGCTACACGAGTGCATGTGCACACCCAACGCCTCCCATCAGCACTGAGCTGCTCTCTCTCTCTCTCTCTCTCTCTCTCTCTCTCTCTTTCTCTCTCTCTCTCTCTCTCTCTCCACACCTTTCTCCCTTTCTCCTTCCTTCTCTGCACCCATTATATGACGTTCTGCCCCCTCCCCCATTCCCCAGGCCACTCTTGCTCTCTCTCTTTACTACAAGGAAGTGAAGGGCACAGCCCACCCCACCCCCAACCCAGGTCCAGGGTAGACTCAGGAGAGCCTCAGGGTCCCTCCTGGCTCTCTGGAAGCAAAGGAGTTAAAGGAAGGGGCTTCTTCTGCCTTCCCTTCCCCACATCACCCCCAGTCCCGGAGCTGTCATCTAGGCCCTGGGTGGAGCTCTGTGCCCTGCAGTAGTCCCTTAAGCTCTGAGCCCTGGCCCTTACCTGCAAGGGTCTGTCCACATTCTAAGACCTGGTTCGCCCCTCTCCCCTCCTCAGCAACATTGGCCTGTTTCCCTGGCTCTGCCAGCGTGGCGAGGCCTGCGGTCTGAGGTTCTTGGCTGGGGAGGAGGCTGGAGGAGTGAGGGAGGTTTTTTGCCTTTAGAAATCAGGGATTTGGGCTGAGGTTGGCTTGCTCATTCCAGACAGACTTGTCCAAGCACAGCTCTGCTGCACGGAGGGATGGGCTCCGGTGCTGGCCAGCTCCTGCTCCTCCTGCCACCCTTTGAGGGTGGCTGGCTTGTGGGTACACAGAGCTCTTGCCCTGAAGAATCCTATTGAGTTGAGGCCCGAACCATGCCCAGGAACCCCTCAGTATGAGGACAGATTAGGTACCCTGGACTTCGGCAGAGCCAGGCACACCCACCCTGAAATAAACAGGTGGTGCTCTGAGTTAGACAGCCAGAGGAAAGAGCTGGGTCTCCTGTACTCCTATAGGGCTCAGGAGCTGGAGGCAGGACGATTATGAATTCAGGGCCAGCCTGAACAAACAGCAAGACCCTGTCCCAGTTCCTTCTCCTGCCCCATCTCCCCTTCTTCCCCAAGAAAAGAATACACGAAAGGAAGAGAGAATAACAAGAGGGGAGGAGAGGGAGAGGACCGCCTTGAGCCAGGACCTGAGCAAGTACCTGAAGGCCACCAGGGCACAAAAACAGCCCAGTCTGCTCCCCTACAACCCGACTTGTGGGCCTCTGGTACTCATTCCAGCCTCTGAAGCCCAGACCCTGGCAGTTTTCTTTCTGCCTTAGTCCCCCACTAATGTTTTGGGGACACTTGCTACTTAGAAGCTCAGGGAACATGTAAAGGGATGTCCGTGGTGCTCCCCCCAAACGCTCAGTCTTTTCTTTCTTCTGTTGTTGTGTTTTCAGAAGTTACTATTTATTTATGATTGTATGTGTGAGTGTAGGTGTGCAAACCCGGAGAACACTTGGCTGTCAGCAGAACTTTCAGGAGCCAAGTGTCTCCTTCCATCCTGGTTGGGGGAATTGAACTCAGGTGGTCAGGCTTGCACAGCAAGTGCTTTCCAGGCCGAGCCATCTCTCCTGCCCTGCTTTTCTTTTTCTTTTTTCTTTCTTTTTTTTTTTTCTTTACCTGTATTTATTTAGTTCTTTACATGTATTTATTCAGTGAGGGTGGCATGTGCAAGCTACCGAGTACATGTGGAGGTTAGAGATAAAGTCTGTCTTCTGCCACCTTGTGGGCCCTCCGAAGGAAGGAGCTCAGGTCCATCTGAGTTGGCAAGCAGGTATCTTTTCCTGGTGCACTCTCTCTCAACCTCCATCTCATTGTGTGAGCCTGGGTCTCACACTGCACCTCTGGCTGACCTGGAAATCACCTAGTGGCCCAGGCTGGCCTCCAGTTCCTGATGTAAATGAGGGTGGTCTTGAACTTAAGATCCCCCAGCTCCTGAGTCCTAAGAAGCAGGCCTGAGCCACCCTGTAGTTCAGCTTTTGAGAAGGAGGCACGACCCTCAAAACACAGGATAGGGGGTGGGTAGCTAGAGCCTCCATATCTGGTCCAACTTCCCCTTGGTCCTGTGTTAATTATTTTTGTGTCACTGTGACAAAATAACCAACAGAAATAGTTTAGTGGAGGGAAGATGCAGGCAGAGCAGCAAGGCAGTGGGAATATGTGGCTGAGGTTGTTGACACAGTGGCAGATCAGGATGCAGACAGACAGACAGACAGACAGACAGACAGACACACACACACACACACACACACACACACACACACACACACACCAAAGGAGAGAGAAGCTGAGTTTGATCCTCAAAGCCCTCCTTTCCCGAGCGAGGCCCTTCCTCCTAAACAGTTTCCCGATTCCATTTCAAACAACAGTCCACTGTCTGCTCCCTAGACCCTAGAAATCACAGACACACCCCAGACTCCTCAGGGAGGGTGGGGGAGGGGTGAATTGCAGTGGAAAGAACTCCTAGGTTGTCTCTGGTCCAGCACTATGGGGGAGATCCAGAGGACAGGAACTTGGGATTTCAGTGACTCAGGTGCTTTCAAGCCCGCCTGTGACCTCTGAAACAAGGCCGGTGAGTGGACAGACTCCAGAGTGTGCATGCATGATTTAGTTCCTGCTTCTAGGAGGAGAGAGATGATGGGATGATCAAGCACGGGCAGATCTACAACCCCGGACACAGATTCCCTTCCCACTCCCTCCTTGGTGGAAGGTCAAGGGGCTACAGGGCCAAAAGCAGGCTGGGTTCCCTCCCTCAAGAGGATGGGGAGTCAGTTGTCAGATATGATACAAGCCATCCTTCTGAGCCACGGTGCTGGAAACTGGGTTTGGAGCTGACAGATGCAGTCGGGCCTCAGGCCAGGGCTCCGGTTTTAGGACGCTTTTCAGTTCCTACTGAAAGACAAATGCCAGACACCATCGCCATTCGGTTTCTCGGTTAGGCCCTGAGATGGGTCAGCATTTCTCCCAGTGATACCAGAGTAGCCACCTTGAGGCTTAGGGTAGAGATTGCATGGCTGTCTGCACCTCAGCCTGGTTCCATACCCAGCTCCCACCTCGCTGCCGCAGCCATGCCTTTGTTCTTTATCGATATCCTGGGATAATTGGTCTCGCAGATCCATCCAGGGAAATTGGGGCTGGGTCCAGTGAAGAATGGGGAGTGGGAGCCAGACTCAGGCTCAGAAGTAGACCTCTGCAGGCTCAGTGCTCCCGACAGGAAGTCCTACCGGGTAGCTGCTCCCTTTCTCTCAGAGATGGGGCCCAGCAGAGATACCCAATGGCTTGTGGGCAGCACCCTGACTCTAGGGGCCCCAGACAGAGATTCCTTCTCATGGCAAGTGGGAACCCTTTGATCTGGTTCCAGTCACCCCAGGAACTCAAGTGTCTACATGACCCCTACTGATCATGGACCAGCCATTCTAGAGCACATTCCTCCCCACTACAGCCCCTCACAAGAGACCCCCCTCCTCTCCTGGCCCACCAAACCATTAAACATCAACTTCATCTCCGAGGTCTCGCTCCTTCCCTCTTTCTGCTGGGCACTGAGCTGTTACTGTGTGCCAGGCATGTGTAGCAGGCACTTTATCCAGGTGATCTCACTAAGTCTATTTAATAGCAGGCATCAGTAATTCCCCCCCAGTTTGGGGATGAGGAGCTGAAGCTCAGGGAGGTGGAGTAACCTAACCAAGGTCACAAGGTCTCTCTGCGAGGGAGCTAGCAGAGATGAGGGTCGAGGGTCGGTACCCAGCAAGGCACAGAAGAACGGGAATTGCAGGGCTGTAGGGGGAGCTGGCAGCTTGGGAGGGGCTTCCGATGTCTGAGGAGGAGCAAGCCCCAGCTTGCTCTCACAGGTGTGGAGCCTCCAAGCAGAAAATTTACACTGGGAGCGCTGAGAGCTAGACTGAGTTTAGGTCTCGCCTTCAATATCCGACTGTGTGACCTTAGGAAAGTTCCTAAACCTCTGTGGGCCTCATTCTCCATTCTGTACAAAGAGAATAGCAATGGTGTCTTCCTCCCAGGTTTGCTTGGAGGAGAGAGTTCTAGACACCAGCGACACACGGCTCTAGTGCTGTGTGTGGTATGTGTTTGGACTACCTGCTGCCTCTTAGATGCCCCTGCCTCTCTCCACTATCCTCTGTGAGGGACAGGTGACCCTGCCTTCAGTGAGGATGTGGCCTGTGGCCTGAGCTCCCAGGGTCCTGCATTGCTGGTTACTGCAGCCTCCTGACTGTCACCCTTGCTAGAGTTTGCAGGTGCCTGTGGGCAGAAGGGACACACATCTAAGAAGGCCACTCAGAAGAGCCAGAAGAAGCAATGTGACCCAGTGGACTCCTGCATCTTCTTGCTTTCCTGATGCCTGGGCGTGGCTGAGGATGCAGCTGGAGAGATTCATGCTCAGCATGAAGGAGGCCTGTGTTGGGGGAGAGAGTCCCCTGGGGACTGGCAGCATGAGGCAGCCTAGGACTAGGAGGGAGAGGGCTGCTGAGGGGCAGCCTGGGAGGAGAGGAGATGGTAAGTCTGGAGGTGAGGTGAGGGATAAGTCCCACAGGACAGGTGGATGAGCCTGCAGGCAAAGGGCCTGGAAGACAGCAAGGGAGATGACCCTAGCGCAGGTGGCAGATGAAGACATCTGCCGGGAGAGCCTAATCTTGCTAGCTCAGAAGAGGTTAGGCCTCTCCTGGCAACACTGCTAAAGGCTAACCTGGGCTGCCCCGCCTCAGCTCTGAGTCCTTTCCAACCCCATGGAGCATCAGCAGCAAGGACCCTTGGGCCAACCGGAAGGCAAGGGGCACCTGGCCCACAGAACAGATGGTTGTGTCCCTTTGACCTGGAGGGACAGTCAAGGCCTGAGAGTCGAGGGCTTGGCTGGAACAAAGTAATGGAGGACCTCTACTGTCCCTTCCCCTTCCTCTCTCTTACTGTTTTCGTTTCTTACATCTGCGTTACATTTATTTATTCATTTATTGGGGTGCGGTGGGGGCTTTGCGGTGCCACGGCATGAGTATTTGTGTGTGAACAGAGGACCCTTGCAGGAATAGGGTCTCCCCTTCTGCCATAGGAGTCCTAGGGATCAAACTCAGGTTTCCGGACTTAGCAGTGAGTGCCTTTGGCTTCTGAGTCATCTCCCTGGACCCTATCAGTTGGTTTCAAGACAGGGTTTTGCTATGGTAACCCAGACAGACCGTGTACCCGGGGCCATCCCCCTGTCTCAGCTTCCTGGGTGGTGGGCTTACAGGTGTGTGTCATCACACACGTGTGTTCCCTTTGATTCTTGTTCTAGCACAGTGTCCGGGCACAGAGGTTCTGAATAACTCTCACCCCACAAGCTGGGCTTAAGACAGGTGGTCTGTGGTTTCTGCAGGGTCCTAGAGATGGTGGTGGGACAGGAGGCTATGGGCAGGGTCCTCAGAGGAGGTGGGGGAGGGGCCCCACAAGTATCCAGTGAAAGAGACCCAAAGGAGAGTTCCAGGGATGTCCCTTAAATTCAGTGTCTCCCACGGACCATCAATGGGAACCACCCAACACCATTTTTGCACCTGAGACTTTCTTGATGCCAAAAGATCTGATGTCACTCCACACCGAAGGCTAAGGTCTGTCACTTTCTAGGGGTGTGACTTGGGCCCATCCCCAAACCCCTGTGCCTCTGTTTCCTCACCTGTGAAATGGGGCTAATAGCACTTGCCTCACAGCATTATTTGGAAAGTGGCCAGAAGGTGCCTGTGCATAGAAACTGCTTCGTGGATGTTTGTGACATGTGATAAGGAGGTAGATACTTCAGAACAGTAATGTCTGTGATATCATGGTTTGGCACACACATTGAAGCACAGAACTAAGGGTGGGGATGGAACTTAGTTGGTGGAGTACTTGGTAGCCTGCACCAAACCCTGGGTTCCATCCCTCACGACACATGAGCTGGTTGTGGTGGGAACATGCCTGCAACTCAGCATTCAGGACATGGAGACAAGAGGACCAGAAGTTCAAAGTTGCTTTCATCGGTAGAGGAAGATCGAGGCTAGCCTAGGCAATGTGAGACCCTGTCTCAAAAAGAACGTTTTTTGTTTTTTTTTTCTTTTAAAATAAGGACAACTGTCAACAATTGCCATGCCTAAAGCTACTTCCCACACTGCCCACCTTCAGCAACCGGTCCAGATGAACCTCTGGTGGCCGTTTTCCTGCCTCAGCCTCCTCCTGAGTGCTGAAATTACAGGCATGTACCAGCATACCAGGTGTGTGTTGATTGCCCCCTCCCCCGTGGCCATGCTTTGCTGCATCCTCTCCCGTGGACATCAGGGCTGCAGTTAGAATCACTATTCTAGACCGAGTATCTTTGCCCGTGGCATCTTCAGTCTGCCTCAGGAGCCGCTGCTCTAGTGACCCTGACATGGTCCCCGTATGTCACCTCTCATGAACCAAGAAGAAAGGGGACTCAGGATGGAGAGTGGGATTGGGAGACTCCAGACCTGGCACACCGTGCCTGCTATTCATCCTGCTGTTTGATTGGTTCAAACCCCAAGAATGTGAGAGGGTCCTGCATAGAGGTCTCCCCGAACCCCAAAGCTGCCAGAGAGCCGGTGGGATATCAGGACACAGTCCCCACTGCTCCAGTGACCACAAGCTCTGCCCAGATGCAAGGTTTCACGAGAAGAAGGTGGGACTGCAGCAGGCAGGGTGGAGGGCAGACTCCAGAGAAGACTTCCTACCAGACCCACGACTAGAGGTAGCTAGTGACAGAGTTTTCTGGCATTTGTATGAGTTCAAAACAAGATGGCAGAGTTGGAGAGGGGACAGCAGGGCTGTTGTCCTCTGCTGACAGCCTGATGTCTACATCCCAAGAGGGTGAGTATGTGTGTGGTGGGGAGTTGTTAGTCGCTACTGTCATGGCTCAGCATTTATGTGTGTGTTGAAAGGAGAGAGGAGGAGGTCTCTATCCCTTTAGCTCCTGGGACAGTACTACCTTCTCCATACTCTTGGGTTCCCTGATGTCCCCATGCACCTGCCTGTCCACCCTGTAGAGCCACTGCCTTGGGGCTCTGAGTCCCCGCCCACCACCTCAGCTCAGACTATCCCCCTCCCTGCTACACACACACACACACACACACACACACACACACACACACACACACACACACACACAGAGCGCAGCCCAGGGATCCCTTTGAAGAAGCTGAACAGAGCTATTCTAACCACGTCAGCAGGGCAGCAGTGGAGAAGGGCTGAGAGAGGATCTCCCAGGCCGGGACCTGAGCAAGCCCAGCTCCCATCAGAGACAGCGTGGGCATCTCCCCATTAGCAGCTGTAGTGAGGGCCGCCCATGGGTGATGACTATATCCCAGGCATGGGGCATCTGTTCTCCCATTCTGGCTGAGAGGAGCTATGTGGCCCCTATGGCCTCCAGTGTCCCGTCAAGCTGTCTGCCTGTGAAAGCATCTACGCTGCCCTTCATACCTCTACCCAAGGCACAGGCTGTAGCAGCCTGTCCCTCTCTATGAAGAACTTTGGCTGCTCTGGTGGAGAAAGGATCTGTATCAGACAACAGGAAGGACTTCCCAGGTTAGAGCCTTGCACAACCCAGATTAAACCCACGGATCCCAGCTCGGAGGGTATTCTCTGCAGGCTTTGCAGGGTCAACCTGCTGAGTGGCACGTGACAGTGCATGGCCATAACTCACAGGTCACATACAATGCTGGGAAGAACTATCTATAGTGGGGTATACCCAGCAGTCATGACATAGAGGCAGGAAGATCAGGAGTTCTGGGATATCCTTGGCTACATAGAGAGTATAGGGCTACTCTGAGCTACCCGAGACACTGTCTCAGATAAATATACAGCAATCTTGAGTAAAGAAAAGTGAGAAGCAAGGTCCTCCCACGGTGCTAGCAGAGGGGCTTGTCTGGTTCTCTGTCTCTATGCCTAAGGTCACCCAGTTAGCCCTTGGGGGTCATATAGGAGGTCAACCCAGGCATGCTCTTGCCTCAGATTCATTGCTCCTTTGCTTGACCAGAAGGCAGCCCCTGGGGTTAGGATGCTAGTCTTGGATCCCAGCTTCTCCCCTTGCTGATCCTGGGCAGTGTCTGCTTTCCTAAGGGTGAGTTCCTGTTAGGCCCTCACGCAGTGCTTGGCACTTAAACACCATTGGGTGGGCATTAGCTGTTCCTCCAAAGGCCCTCGAAGTCATTCACAGTCCTCTAGAAAGTTCTTTCTGCTGTGTGCCCTCCACCTCCCCTGTGGTCGTGACCTAATGCCACCTTTTTAGTTTACAGTTTAGTTTAGTTTAGTTTAGTTTTAGTTTAGTAGGGCAGGTGGGTGGTCCCTTCTGGCCTCAGTTTCTCCCAGCTTGAAGCTGGTTTTGCATTCTGCTTCCCCCTCCTCCCTCCCTGTCACCAACCCACCCACCCACCCACCCACCCACCAAGCCTGCATGGTGAGATAATGTCTAAGAGATACTCTGAGTGACTTGGAGGAAGAGGCCAGACAGTGAGTGACCAGAGGTGATTATCTGGCGTGACTAAGGCAGCGGTTTCCCTCCCCCAGCTGAGCAGAGGGAGGGACACCTGAGGCTGCCGCAGTGGGGCTGCGCCTTAGAAAGGGTTAGACCTGTGACCTGCGTGGAAGTGAGGCAGGGGTGAGGCTGGACACAGTTCCAGGTAGATTTTCATAGAAAGCACAAACAATGCCTTCTCTGGGAAGGCCTGGGCCAAATGGCCTCTTCAACCTCTGGGTTTTATTCTTCTTTGGATGGTTCTCTGAACTTGACCCCTGTCCCTTGAAGCCTGGGGATGGCCCAATCTTGACACCTCGGGCCATGCCAGCCATGAGGGCCCTGGCCTAGACTTTGAGCTAGAAGCAGGTGAAGGCTAGGCCCCGCCCCACCCCGGCCCTGCCCTCTGACGCCGCCCCGCCCCCTGGAGGGCCGCATGCGAGTCCTACTTTGGCCTCTGGGTGCCGCTCGACAGCTGCGGTTGGTCCACCGCACCCACCCCTCTACCCTCAACCCCCCAGCGGGTCCTCACCTTCTCTCGACCTTTTTCTGGTCCTCCCATTCTGCCACCCCGCAGCGGTTGCTTGCATTTAGGAAAAGAGAAACAACCATCCCTAGGAAGTATTTCCACAAACATCTCATTTGATCCTTTTGTTCCAGCAGTGACTGTCTCGTGGCTCCTATGTGCCTCTCTGAGACAGGAGGCCAGGTGGCCAACCTCAGGTCCACATAAGAAGGAAGAGAGGACTGAGTCTTCAGAGCTGAGGGGGTGGCCTGCTCTGGTTTGTATGGGGTCCCAAAGAGAAGGAAAAGAGTCTATGTGGCCTTGAGCAAGACCCTGCTCCCATCTTTCCAATATGCGTTAGATTTCCCTCTTGGAGGATTGTGCAAGAAAATTTCATTTAGAAAACAAATCCTAAAGGCAAACCGTGCATATATGGATGGGCAGTTAAGGCTAGGTTGGGTGAAGGACCCTGTTCCTTCCCTATAGCCCCTGATTCAGCGTCCCTGCTCTCTTCCTGCACCCGAGGGTCCCCGCACAGACTCTTTCCTGGGCCAGTGAAGAAACACAAAAGGGAGAAGGAGAAGGCCCTGCTGCCATTGAAGGTGACAGTCACCAACAAGAGGTTGGGGGCAGCTTTACAAGTGTACACACTCACACACACACACTCACACACGCGAGCGCGCCACACATGCGCGCACACTCACACACACACACACTTCCCTATCCATAAGGCAAGAAGAATGTCCCAGAAGTCATTGCTTCCTTCCTGTTGTTTGAAGAACCAGGCAAGATCTCCCCTGACCTGCCTCAGCTCTTCTCGTCTACCCCTAAATTATATTTGTTTTAACAAAATATTTTGGGACATAGGGTGTAGCCCAGCGGTAGGCCTTGAGTTCAGTTCCCCAGGGCCGAAGGAGAAGAAGGAGGGGATGACTTCATTTAAGAAGTGACGAGCTGGGCCTGGTGGCTCAGTCCTGTAATCTCAGTGGCTCAGAAGCTGGGGTGGGAGAATCGAGAGTTCAAGACCTGCTTGAGCTTCAGAGTGAGTGCCAGGCCAGCCTGGACAGGTTAGTGAGGTAGACTCTGCATCAACAAATTTAAACAGGGGCTAGAGTAATGGTAGAGTGGTTGAGAGCATTGGCTGCTTTTCTAGATGACCTGGGTGCAATTCCCAGCTCCCACACGAAGCTCACAAACTTCTGTGTCAGTTCCAGGGGTCCAACACCCCCTTTTGGCCTTCATGGTACACAGAGATACATACAGACAAAACACTCACACACATACATTTTTTCAATCAATATTTGTTGTTGTTGTTTTGTTTTTGAGACAAAGTATCTTCTCTGTGTGGCCCTGGCTTTTCTGGAACTTGCTCTGTAGACAAGGCTGGTCTTCAACTCAAAGATCCACCTGCCTCTGCCTCCCAAGTGTTGGGATTAAAAGCATGTACCACTACAACCCAGCTAATTAATAACTTTTTTAAAGGGCTGGAAAGATGGCTCAGTGGTTCAGAGCATATACTGCTATTGCAAAGAACCCAGATTCAGTTCCCAGCACCCATATGGTGGCTCAGAACCACCTGTAACTCAATTCTAGGAGATCTGAGGCCCTCTGTTGACCTCTGTGGGCTCTTGTACACATGGTACACTTAAATGCATGCAGACAAACACCCATACTAAAATCAAAATAAATATTTTCAAGTTAAACTTAACTTGAAAAAAAGCTAGGGCTGCAACTCAGTGCTCAGTACTTGTCTAGAGGCCTGAAGAAGGTGGCTTGGGTGGGGGGGTGGGGGTTCTATTACTGAAAACACAGTTATGCTAGTGCCCTGAGATTATCATAAGCCCCAAACAGAAGTCAGCAGGGTTTATGGCATTCAGGCATTCCGAAGACCGGCTTCTGCTGGAGGAATTAACATCTGTGCTTCCTTCCAGATCTTTCTAAATATTACAGGAACACCCACAGACCTATTCGTCTTGGCAAATCGTTCCTAACTCCTGAGCTTGGTCTGTGCACATAATGCCCACTCTCTCATGGGGCCACAGAGAGCCCGCCGTAGTGTGGCGGCCATACTCTGACTAGTTTGGCCTCTTGCATCAGTGGGCATGCGTGACACTTATGTTCTATCTTCTAGGTGGCACTGGGACAGGGTCTCCTGAGTCCTCACACAGGACCCACAGGGTGTGCATTGGCTCCCTTACTACCTCTAGAGGATGCACTGTCTTCTCCCTTAGAGATACAACTCTAGGATAGGAAGGCCAGAAAGTTCTTCCTCTGGTCTAACCCAACCCCATGGAAGAGAAGCTGAGCAGTTTTTTCTTCCCTGATCCTCAGATCTGGTTCCTCATCTTTGGGGTGACAGCTGGCTGTGGTCTGGGGTAGATAGAGCCTCTATCCCTACAGACTGATATTGTATGTGTTGGGAATAGAGGACCATTCCTCTCCTTATAGGACAATTCTTGTAGAAAGGGGAGAAAGGTCTGGACCCAGGAAACTCAGGATAATGTGTACTGCCTTATTTTCTGAGCACTCTGGGTCATGGAGACAGGGGAGTTTCCTGCCTCCCAGGTTCCAGTGTTTGAGAAGGACACCAAGTCCTCTCAGCTTGAAGCACTTACCAGATGTATAAAGTTTGAGGGGGCAGTGGCTACTGAAAATGCCTGAGGGAGTACAGGCAGAGCGTGGAAAAGAACCGAGCTGTCCTCTCTCCTTAGGGGCCTTAGTCACTGGCTGGTTCCACACCTGCCCCAATGTGAGGCTTTAGGTTGGAGATGTTACTGTGTACATGTCTGTCTCTGTACTCACCAAGCAGCTTAGGGTACCAAGGTGCTTGGGAGTAAGGATGTGGGAGGGGTCAGCATTAACCCTTTGGGGTTTACCTGGCCCACAGAGCTACTCGTTCAATCCTATAACCTGATACATGTGATATGAGAGTTCCAGCACAAGGCCCATCCCCCTCCTCCAGGCCACTGTCGTTTTGCTCCTGGTCTTTGCCCTTGGAACACTGTCCACATCCTTGAAGTGAAACCCTGCCCAATGCATGCAGGAGGGTGGCCAGAGGAAGTCACTGTTAGAAACACATTCCAAGGGGCTGGAGAAACACAGTGCTGAAGAACACTTGCTTTTGCAGAAGACCTGGATTCAGTGACCAGTGTCCCTTAGGGAATCATGTCCCTTTATAACTCCAGTTCCGGAGGGTCCAACACTCTCCTGCCACTGTGTGCACTGGGCATGCTCATGATACACATACTTACATGTAGGCAAAACACTCAGACACAAAAGGTTTTTGTTTTGTTTTGTTTTTGTTTATTAAAGAAAAACACATTCAAGGCTGGGGCTGGGTGGTATGTGGCTCAGTTGGGAGGGTGTTTGCCTAACACACATGACGCTTTCTTTGGCTTAACACACTGTGGAGGCTCATGCCTGCAATCTGCATTGACAGCCTCTGACACTCACTGATGCTGTTAGCGAGTGGGTACCAAACACCTGTTATCTAGCTACTGGGGTGGCTGGGGAAGGAGGACAGAGGGAGGGAGGGATGGAGGGAGGGAGGGAGGGAGGGAGGGAGGGAGGGAGGGAGGGAGGGCTGGCTAAAGGTGTGTTTGGGGAACTTAAGAAGACCCTGCTCTGAGCAGAAAGGAAAAGGGGGCTGGAGATGGAGTTTCATGGATGGACATTTGCCTAACAATGGGCAGGGCTCTGGTTCCCAACTTCAGGCCTTAAAGAGGTGGTGACCACGCCTCTCGAATCCCAGCATTTGGGAGGCAGAGGCAGGAGGATCTCAGTGAGTTCCAGGTCAGCCTGCTCTCCAAAGAGAGTTCCAGGACATCGAGGAACTGTTACACAGAGAAACCGGTCACGCACAAAATAAATAAATAACTTAAAAAAAAAAAAAGATGGGCTGGAGAGATGGCTCAGTGGTTAAGAGTACTGGCTGCTCTTCCAGGGGACCCAGGTTCAATTCCCAGCACCCACATGGCAGCTCACAACTGTCTGCAACTCCAGTTCCAAAGGATCTGACACCCTCACACAGACATACAGGAAGACAAAACACCAATGTGTGTAAAATAAATAAATCTTAAAAAAAAAAAAAAAAAAGACTCAGACTCAGGGGAGGGTCTGTGTATCAGCCACTGAAGACTGGGGGGGGTATGCATATCAGCCACTGAAGACTGGGGGGGTATGTATATCAGCCACTGAAGACTGGGGGGGTATGTATATCAGCCACTGAAGACTGGGGGGTATGTGTATCAGCCACTGAAGACTGGGGGGTATGTATATCAGCCACTGAAGACTGGGGGGTATGTATATCAGCCACTGAAGACTGGGGGGGTATGTATATCAGCCACTGAAGACTGGGGGGTATGTATATCAGCCACTGAAGACTGGGGGGGTATGTATATCAGCCACTGAAGACTGGGGGGGTATGTATATCAGCCACTGAAGACTGGGGGGTATGTATATCAGCCACTGAAGACTGGGGGGTATGTATATCAGCCACTGAAGACTGGGGGGGTATGTATATCAGCCACTGAAGACTGGGGGGGTATGTATATCAGCCACTGAAGACTGGGGGGTATGTATATCAGCCACTGAAGACTGGGGGGTATGTATATCAGCCACTGAAGACTGGGGGGTATGTATATCAGCCACTGAAGACTGGGGGGGTATGTATATCAGCCACTGAAGACTGGGGGGGGTATGTATATCAGCCACTGAAGACTGGGGGGTATGTATATCAGCCACTGAAGACTGGGGGGTATGTATATCAGCCACTGAAGACTGGGGGGTATGTATATCAGCCACTGAAGACTGGGGGGGTATGTATATCAGCCACTGAAGACTGGGGGGGTATGTATATCAGCCACTGAAGACTGGGGGGGTATGTGTATCAGCCACTGAAGACTGGGGGGTATGTATATCAGCCACTGAAGACTGGGGGGTATGTATATCAGCCACTGAAGACTGGGGGGGTATGTGTATCAGCCACTGAAGACTGGGGGGGGTATGTATATCAGCCACTGAAGACTGGGGGGGTATGTATATCAGCCACTGAAGACTGGGGGGTATGTGTATCAGCCACTGAAGACTGGGGGGGTATGTGTATCAGCCACTGAAGACTGGGGGGGTATGTATATCAGCCACTGAAGACTGGGGGGGTATGTATATCAGCCACTGAAGACTGGGGGGTATGTGTATCAGCCACTGAAGACTGGGGGGATATGTATATCAGCCACTGAAGACTGGGGGGGTATGTATATCAGCCACTTTTGGTGGGACTTTCCCCCTCTTCTTACAGCTCAGCTTGCAGTCAGAGCTTGCAAAGGGATCTGCCCAGGGTTATAGACAGATGGCCTTGGGAAATAGTGTCTAAGACACCCTGCCCCCCCCCAGCCCCAAGCATGCTGGGCTTGGCAGTAGACAACTATTGGGGAATGCTGATAACATGCAGGTTCCTGGCGGAGCTGGGGGCTCGCACTTTGTGGGGTCCATGCCTGCATTTGGAAAATGTTAACTCTGTCCCTTCTCCCTTCAGGGGGAGCATATCTGATCGTTTTCTGTCTGGGAGGGACTCTGGTGGGGCTGAATTAGCCTGAGGGATGTGATTGGTCCACTACAGCACCCCCATTCCAAGGCCAGGTTTTTGCTGTGGCCTGGGGAGGAAATGGGGGAAGGAGAGACATTTGCTCAGGGGGAGGAGTCAGGAAACAAAGGTGGAGTTCTGAGATGAGTGGGCCAGTTGGGGGATTAAATGGTCGTGCTTGGGTCCCAAGGGTCCCTCCTTTTCTCATAATCTCTTTCTCTATAGAGGTAGTGCTAGAGGCTGGGCCTTTTCTTAGGAGTAGAGTGTCCCACAGCAGTGCTGTGTGGGAATGATGAATTTGTCTGTCAGGGAAGTCCTTCTTAATGTCTAACTTCAAGTCTACCTGCTGACAAGAAAGACATCTTCTCCCTTAGGCTGGGGGAAGGAGAGAGGCCTGACTCACATCTGTGCTGTTTCTGAAGCTGCTTAAAAATGCACACACACACACACACACACACACACACACACACACACACACACACACCCCTCAACCCAGCCAAGCCATATTCTTTACCCTTGCTTCTCTAGGCCTTCTCTTGTCCCCACCCTCCTCCTATTCCCAACCCAGTTGGAATGTCAGGAACCTCCTATTCCTGCCGACACCCTCTCCTCAACTCCTGGCTGCTGGGGGGGGGCAGGCAGGAAGACCAGTTTTTCCAGCCAGCTGTGAGACAGTGGAGAGACCTGCCCGCCCCCAGGGCTCTTCTGAGCCCAGGCGAAGGCAACTGAGGCCTCCTTGGAATGTGGCTGATCAGGCTCCTGCTGCCACCGACTGACTGAGGATGTAGAAGACAGCCAGAGAGCAGAATGTCAGCTTGCTCCCTCATTCCTGGTTTGGTGCACACTCAGAGGCACTCACTGCTTTTCACAGCTGGCCCCCTTCCACTGGAGGTTGTGGTGGGGGTCTCCTGCCTCCCACAATATTTGCTTCTCTAACCAGTATTGGGTGGTCCTTCCTGTCCACTTGACACTGGCGCCCTCTGGAATCGAGAGTGTGAGGGTCACTGCTCCCCCCAGATGCAGGATACCCAGTGCTGACTCTGTCTCCATCCCTGATATAAGGAGCATCCCAGGGCTTGGTACAGTGCACCTGGCTAGTAATACCCACCTTACCTGGTCTGGCTCACCTGACCCAGCCTGTTCCTGGCAGCCAGGGCTCAGAAAAGCATGTGAGGGGGTTCTCTTGCCCCTTTGTTCCTTATCCTACACCAAAACACAGAGTCCCTTCCTTCCAGGAGTAGCTTCTGCTCTGGGCCCCCTGGAAGGCCATTATCAAGGGTTTTCTCTGGAACCTTTTCTCTCTGGGTGATCCTTGACCCTGGAACCTGAGTCAGGCGCTCACTAGCAGCCCATCCTGACTTTCCCTGGGGGCTTTGGAGTCCCTGCTGGCCCAGGACGGCTCAGTCTGAGGCTTATGGTCCCTTTGGAGTGTGCTGCAGGCCAAGCAGGTGGTGCGGTGGGAGGAGGCCAGAGGCAAAGGCTGGATTCCTGCAAGGCAGGGACCCATTCCGTTTCTGACAGTCAGGCTGCCCTGGGGCATATGGGTCTGCAGATGCAGTTGCTTCAGTAAAGGAATAGTAATATTAGCAGCCATGAGACCTGCCACATGCTGTGTGCTTACTGTATGCAGTGTCCCAAGAACCTCAACGAGCAATTTCACGTAAGCCTCGTGACAACTTTACACAGAAGGCACTGCTATATTATTGTCCTTTTACAGATGAGCAAACCAGACTTTTAGGTCACAGTTTGGAGGGACACAACTCAGTCTGTAAGCTGCAAAGAGACCCCCCGGCGTTCTCTGAACACCAAATGTGCTTTGGGCTTCACACAGAGAGGCCTAGCCTTCCCCTCTCAGTGCCAGCGATTCCATAATCTAGGGGTGGAGCCAGGCTGGAAGGAGGCTTGCTTCCCCAGTCTGTTTCCTACGGATTCCGAGAGGTGGAGACCATGACAGGAGGAAGTTTGGGTAAATCAAGACAGCTCTGGGGCCCAAGTGTTTCGCCCTAGATAGGGCGCTCCATGGGCGCACGTGGGGGCAGGTGTGTTCCAGGTTGGGGGGTGGGAGCTGCAAGCAGACCTGACCCTCCCGTGCCTGGGTTCTGGAATTCCTGTCTGAGGTCTCCTGCTGGTGCCCTTGGGGCATCTCTGGTGGGTGGGGTTGCTGTCAGGCTTCTGTTGTGATGTTCTGGGCGGGAGGGCGGGTACAGCACAGGCCCTGACCTGGTTGGGCAGGTTGGCCCACCCTGAGTGGCACCTGTGACCAGGCGCCAACCCCACCCACCTCCCTTTGAAGTCATCCTGCCGCACTCAAAGCCCAGCCCCAATTCTGGGTCGCCTCCCCAAAAAGACTTGTGGGGTCCTCTCAGGAGCAAGCTGCTTTTGCCTAGGGGAGGTTGCAGGGGGGGGATAAGGCAGGCCCGAACCTGGCTGGAGCGGGGCCATCCCTCCCCCCCCCATACCACAGTCAGCCCCTTTGGAGTTTGGGACTGGGGTCCACCGGGACTGACAGGAGCCCAAAGGGGGGGGGGAGAGAAAGAGAGAGAGAGAAAAGAGAGAGGTGAGCAAGAGGGAGGGGCTAAGCAACAGAGGGTTTAAATTCAGGAACCTAGTAGGATGGGCAGGTAGGCTGCAGAGTGATGAACCTTTGCTAAGGAGGCGGATTTTCCCGATTCACACCACGCCCCCGCACCCCACCGTCAGCTTGCGGTCAATACAAGCAGGTTGCTTTGTTTCGGGTTGAAACAGTCTTCATCAGCGCATCCCTCACGCTGTCCCCCTTTGTGGCTCCGCAGTTGGATTTGAGTCTTCAGCGACGCCAAGGGCGGTCGCAGCTTTGGGAGGAGTCCCAGCGCCGCCTCTGGAACTTAGCCCCGCGTCTCTGCGCGCAGCGGGTTGGCTTAGCACAAAAGCCACCTGACTCCACCCACCCCTCTTGGCACGTGCGGAGTCCCGGTCTCTAACCTAGTCCTGGCCCGCCGCCTCGCCTCGAGGGGAGCGACCTCTAATCCCCCGGGCTCCTCAGAAAACCATTAGGCGTCGGGGCCGCACCCCGCGGGCCCCCACCCGGCCATTTGGGTGCCCGCTCCCGCCGCCCCTCTGTCGCACTCCACCACCGCCAGATTTCTACCGCGGCGGCTGTCTGCTCGAACCGGGGACCGCAAGGCTGGCCTCCTGCCTGTGCCTGTTGTGCCTGTCCGGCGAGACCAGGATCGTTGTGTCCACGCCTCTGCTCTCTGCCACTTTCTGCCCTAGCCCTGACAGTTTTGATCTAGACTCTTTATCCCCCTACCCCAACCCGAGTGGCTAGCTTGGTGGGAAATGTCCGGAAGCCCAGATTCTGTTCACCTTAGCATGACCCAACAACCCATCTCCCAGAGGTTGGTAGATAACTTTGTTGCTCTGAAGCTGTTTACCCAACTGTAAATTGGTGAATTAAGATATTGGGTGAAGTTGGCTTAGTAAGTTAATGGGAATCTTACAGTGTAGTCAAAATCAAGGACCTAGATCTCCCTCCAGACTAGTGGGCACCATCTGTGACCTCTGTCCACGTAGTATAGGGAGGGAGGGACAGCCACCAGTGACCTCCCTGCCTCGAAGGTTCCAGAAGACAAGAGACAATGCTATCTACCCTTACCAGAAAAAAAGAACTCCCCAGAGTGGGCATTAGACTTGCGGAGTGAGCGGAGGAGGAGCCCCCAGAGATCTCAGTTGGGAGGATCAAGGGGAGGGGATTCCTCAGGAGGATAGGGCCTCCGGTCATTTGTCCTTCCCTTGGTTGTTACAGATAATCGGCAGCTGGGGGGCTCCAAACCCATGTGATCAGGAAGGGGACACCTCATTAATGGTCCAAGCATCTCCCTCTCAGGGTAAAGGAGATCTGCTTGGAGAAGATTAAGTCTTGACAATTGCTGAGCAGGCTGAATTTTTGGAGCAAACATAGCGGAGTGAATCATTTTCTAATCAGGATGCATGGCAGACACAGGAGAAATATCTATTGCATGAAGCAATATGTGTAATTTTAGCTGAATCTTGCTTTTCTCCTTGTGAAATCCCAGTCTTTATCAGTCAGGTCCATTGGTGTGTGTTTAATAATAACAGTTTTCTCTTACTATCACTTACCCAGAGCCCATGACTGTAAAAGCACTGGGAAGGCTAGCCTCCTTTCCTTACTTCACCTATGCGTCTCTTTAGTTCAGGACCACCATGCATGGAGATATACATGGAGGGCAAGGGGGTCTTGAGGCCCTGGGCTACAGAGGAAGACCCTAGTCTCAAAAGGCAAGGGGCTAGCCCAAAAATAGAGTACCTTTCTAGGTGTAAAATGTCCTGAGTTCCATCTAGAGCCCTGGAAAAAGAAAAGAGATTAATGTAGGGAATATTTATTGAGTATCTACTCTGTGCCAGGTATTATGATGGGTGCTGGGGCTGTGGATCCAGTAACAACAAGATCAATCAAGATCTCAGTCCTCTTGAATAGATATTCTGGTGAGAAAAATAAGTAAGAAAATATAGTCAAGAATGGTGGTACATACACACACATACAACACGTGCACACACTTGGTTTTTTTGAAATAGGGTTTCACTGTGCAGCCCTGGCTGTCTTAAAACTCCCTATGTAGACCAGCCTGTCCTTCAACTCACACAGATCCACCTAACTTAACCCCCCTAGTACTAGAATTAAACCAGGCAGTATAATCTCAATATTTGGATAGCTAAAGCAGGAGGATTCAAATTTCAAGGCCATCTTAGACTATATAGTGAGACTGTTGTTGTTGTTGTTGTTTTATTATTATTATTATTATTACTGAGGCAGGGTTTTTCTGTTTAGCCCTGGATGTCCTGAAACTCACTCTGTAGACCAGGCTGGCCTCAAACTCACAGAGATCCACCTACTTCTACTTCCTGAGTGCTGGGATTAAAGGCTGGTGCCACCACCACCCAGCTATTTTTTTTTTTTTTTTTTTTTTAAGACATGGTCTCGTGTATCCCAGCCTGCCCTCAAACTCAGCATGTAGTCAGAGTTGTCTGTGAACCTCTGATGCTCTTGCTCCTATCTTCTGACCTCTACCATGCTCAGCTTATATAGTGCTGGAGATCAAACCCAGGGCCTTGTGCGTGCTAGGCAAACTCTTATAACTGAATTACGTCCTGAGACTCAATCACCAGTCCCTAACCTAATCTTGGCCTTCTGCCCATCAAATAGAAAGAGAAGTAGGCTCCAATACAAGGTCTTACATTTGAGTCTTAGTTGCTTTCTTACCTGTAGTCCTAATACCTGGCATGGGGCAGGGCATATAGTAATTTCATAGTAAATATTTGTAGAACAAATGGCAGGATATTAGCTAGGTGAGGAGACTGAATTTTCCACTAAAGCCTACAGTTTCTAGAAGGAGATTAAGTTGCTTGCTGTGGGAGGACTCTTTATAGACCTAAGTTGAACCCCATAACTCTACATAGGAGGAAACGGAGGTGCCGAGTGATGGCAGATGAAGAAAGATGCTGTGTGGGAGGATGTAAGGTGTGCCAGCCTCTTTTTCGGTACTCCCCAGAATTGGAACTGCCAACGGCTCTTCTCTGGGCAGGAACCAAGTCTTGGATGGGCTGGAAATGGGAACACCAAGGTGTGTGTGAAGCCAGGCTCATCAACACTGTGGAAAAATGTGATATAAATGGGTCCTCCTGGGGAATCAGGTAGGAAACTTGGTCCTAGATAAAGGTCCAATTATTGATGGAAGAGGTAAATGATGAAGGATCAGTCCCAAGGAAAGTTACTAGAATTTCCCCCAGTATCTCCTACCCACCTGTCCAGTTTGCCCATCCAGATCTCATCCTCCCTATTTTCTCAGTCCAGGCACCTGAGTTATAAACAGAGGGCACACACTGGGAGGTTCCCAAGCCATGGTGTGCCATTCTGACATATCTGATTCACCTAAAGAGTTTTCAAGAAAAAAAAAATGCAGCTAGAAATGTTTTAGGAGACTCTCTGCTGGGCAGTGGTGGCACATGCCTTTGATCCCAGCACTGGGGATGCAGAGGCAGGAAGATCTCTGAATTCGAGGCCAGCCTGGTCTACAGAGTGAGTTCCAGGACAGCCAAGGCTGCATGGAGAAACACTGTGTTGAACGATCTGGATTGAAAAACAAAACTCTTTTTATTCAAGCACATAAAAGTAAAAGCTATATTACATAAGTATCCTTCTGTTGTAAAGAAAGATGAAAGGGCTGGGGGTGCACCTCGCTTGGTAGGGTGCTGCCTCTTAGGCATGAAGCACAGGGGTCAGTCTCTGGTAATGAATAAACAGGGCACAGTGAGGTGGATGGCCAGAATCTCAGCATTAGAGAGGTAGAGGAGGAAAGATTTGACATTCAAGGTCACTGGGTGTGGTGGCACAAGCCTTTGAACCCAGTGCTCAGGAGGCAGGCAGATCTTTGTGAGTGTGAGGCTGTCTTAGTCGACATAGAGAGTTCTAGGACAGCCAGAGCTATGTAGAGAGACACTGTCTCAAAAGTCAGAAGAGGAAGAGGATTAGGAGAAGGAGGAGGAGGAAGAGGAGAAGAAGGAGAAATTATAAATTGTACAAGGTCATTCTCAGTTACATAGTGGCTTTGAGGCAGACTGGATACCTGAGACCATGTCTCAAAAATAAATAAATGAAGCCCGGTGGTGGTGGTGTAAGCCTTTAATCCTAGTACTTGGGGTCTCTGTGAGTTTGAAGCCAGCCTGGTCTACAGAGTAAGTTCCAGGACCACCAAAGTCACAGGGAAACCCTGTCTCAAAAACCAAAACCAACCAAACAAACAAATAAATGAGGTGGCAGTGGGTAATGGTGTCTGCTTCCAAGTCTAATGATCTGAGTTCAATCCCCAACCCACATGGTAGAAGGAGAACATTAACTGCTGAAAGCTGCCCTTTGACCTCCGCATGTGTGCTCTACATGTATGACTCCTGCCTCCAGATAAATGCATAAATGCGTGTAAACAGATAAAAGGTAAAACAGAAGCCTGGATTGGATCTAAGAGCTAAGTGATCCTGGACCTAGGCACCATCTGCCTTCACCTTTTCCTCAACTCCTGCTCATAGAGGTGCCCCAGGCTGAGCTCTGAGAACTATCGTTTACTAACAGCCCACTGTATTTCATTTTCTTGGGAGAGGGATCATTCCAGAATGAGGATGTTAGCCTCAGAGGCAGAGCCAGAGCCAAGGCAGACTCAGGGCACCACTCCTGGCATCATCAAGCTGGCAGCACCCTCCTTGGATGGGAGCAACAAGAGGGAGTGCTGGTTTCTAGGGAAAGCTGTTTGGAGCTTAGCACTTCCCCAGAGGCAGCGGAAGAGGATGAGTGTGTGTCCACAGGCTTGGGAGGTGGCAGGTTTCAGCAAGGAGGCGGCCTAGGCTGCTGGCACCAGTTGGCCCCAGCACCCAATACTCCGCCCAAGGCCTAGTGCAGACTTGGTCTGCACGATACCACTGTACCACCCTAGGGAGAAGTGGCTGGGTGCCAGAGGGGTGGCACGAAGACTCAGAGACAGGGAGGAGGAGGTCACAGGTTGTGAGCAGGGCAGGGACACCAAGAGGGCCAGTCCTGGAGATAGTCAGTTGCCACTGCCAGCCTTGCTGGGTGGAACCAGACAGACTGTCTGCCATCCCTGGGTCTTGGTGAGAAAGGCTCTGGGAAACTTACTGAGGACAAGGCTTTCTGATGGCTCCTGGGGGGAGGTCAGGGATGTGAGGCAATCAGATTGGAGAGAGAGAGAGAGAGAGAGAGAGAGAGAGAGAGAGAGAGAGAGAGAGAGAGAGAGAGAGAGAGAGAGAAGAGGAACCCCAGGGTCATGGGACAGTGATCATAAGCTGGTGCATCTAAGGGAGGGTCCTGCTTTGCAAGATGAGCAAAACAGCTTTGGACCAATGATACAGGCTCCCTGAACCCCTAGGCAGCACAAGATGGTCTTCACTGGGACGGATTCATTTCATCCTCACAACAACCTAGGAGGCAGGGATGCTGAGTGTTGCCCACTTTGTAAGCAAGCACAGCGACATGGGAGGTTTGAGTTGATCCCCTTGTGCTGGGGAGATGGCTCAGGGAATAATGTGCATGAGAACCTGAGTTTGGTCTCCAGTATTTAAAAGCTAGGTGTGCCTATCTGTAATCCCAGCACTGGGAGGCAGAGATAAGTGGATAATGGGTACTTACTGGCCGGCCAGCCTAGCCAAAAATGGCCAATGTTCAGTGAGACACTCTGTCTCAGAGAACAGTAAAAGGCACTTGCCACCAAGCCTAATAACCTGGGTTCCATCTCCAGAGCCTATACAATGTAAGAAGAAAACCAATGCCCATAAATTGCAGAGCCATGGGATGCATGTATCTGTGCACATGGCAGTGTGTGCACATACCCCAAAATAACACATAAGTAAATGTGATTAACAGATGTGGTGGCATAGACCTTTAACCTCAGTTCACAGGAGGCACAGAGAGAGAGAGAGAGACCCTGTACCAAAAAGTAAAGTTGTAGGGAGGCTGGCAAGATGATTCGGCAGGTAAAGGTGCTTGCCACACGACCCTGGCAACCTGAGCTCAGTCCCTGGAACCCACATAATGGTGGGAAGAGAGACCCTACTCCACACAGTTGTCACCTGACCTCTACAAACACATTGGGGTCTATAGCCCCCCCCATAAACACACATATATACAGCAATAAAATAAATAAATACAAAGGGAGAAACTAACAGGGGAAGACACCCAACATTTTCTCTGGCCTCCACATTTGTATGAACATCTGCACGTAACTTAAAGAGTCCCTGCACTGTTGGAAGAAACCTATTCCTGGTGGTGTCTGAGACTCTATGACGAAGACAGACAAAACATAAACAGAAAGTCCTTCAAGTCTGTGTGCGTGTGCGTGCGTGTGTGTTGTGTTGTGTGTGTGTGTGTGTGTGTGTGTGTGTGTGTGTGTGTGTGTGTGTTTCAAACAGGGTCTCAAACAGACCTTAAACTTAGCCATGATTCAAGACTGATCTTGAACTCACGACCCTTTTGCCTCTACCTCCCAAGTGCTGGGATTTAGGCTTCTGTTGCCATGAGAGCTGTTTCTGCTCCTCCTCTCCCTTCCCTCCTCTCCCTTTCCTCCTTCTCTGCTTTCTTCTTTTGACAGTAGCCAGGCTGGCCTTGAATTTGCTATCCTTCTGCCTTAAGGCTCCTGAGTTCTGGGATGACAGGCACAGGCCCCGTGCCTATTACTTACTGAACAGAGCCACTGTGTGTATAGTGGGCCCCCCTACAGTTAGCCCATAAGAGTGACTGCAGTTCTCATAGTTATGCGAAGGACATTTCCTACTTCACAAATGAGGAAACGGGTGTCCAGAGAGATTACACACCTCATGGTGACATAAGACTAGGTGGTGGTCACAGAGTAAGGAAGTGACAGAAGTAGAATCCATACCCAGGTCAAGGTGACTCTGGGCCTGAGAAAGAGACCTATTAGTGAAGGTGGGTCCACAGACCACAGGAAGCTGGCATGCAACTCACAGGTAGAAGGTGTTTCTAATAGAAATGCAGAGGAGCCTGGGATGGTGGTGAGTCTGTAATCCCAGCACTCTGGAGGCAGGCAGATCTCTGTGAGTTCAAGGCCAGCCTGGTCTACAGAGTGCGGTGGCGTTCCAGGACAGCCAGGACTACACAGAGAAACCCTGTCTCAAAAAAAAAAAAAAAAAGGGAAAGAGGGAGGGAAGAGAGAGAACAGCATCCAAGGTCCTCTGTATCTGCTGTGTCTGGAATGAAGTTTATGGCCCGGCCCTGCCCAGAGGGGGAGCTCTGTTAGATATAGGGTACAGGGGGTAGGGTAGGGTTTGTCATAGGACTCTTCTGTTGTTTTTCTTTTCCTCCCCCCTCTCTCTTCCTCTCTCCCTCTCTCTCCCTCCCTTTCTTCCTCTCTCTTCTCTTCCTCTCTTTCCCCCTCTCTCTCCCTCTCTCCCTCTCTTTCTCTCCCCTTTCTCCCCTCCCTCCCTCCCTCCTTTCCTTCCTCCCTCCCTCCCTCTCTCTCTCTCCCTCTCTCTCCCTCCCCCCTCTCTCCCTCCCTTTCTTCCTCTCTCTCTCCTCTTCCTCTCTCTTTCCCCCTCTCTCCCTCTTTCCCTCTCTTTCTCTCCCCTTTCTCCCCTCCCTCCCTCCCTCCTTCCCCTCCCTCCCTCTCTCTCTCTCCCTCTCTCTCCCTCCCCCTCTCCCTCCCTTTCTTCCTCTCTCTCTCTTCCTCTCTCTTTCCCCCTCTCTCCCTCTTTCCCTCTCTTTCTCTCCCCTTTCTCCCTCCTCCCTCCCTCCTTTCCTTCCTCCCTCCCTCCCTCTCTCTCTCTCTCTCTCTCTCCCTCCCTCTCTCTCCCTCCCTTTCTTCCTCTCTCTCTCCCTCCTCTTCCTCTCTCTTTCCCCCTCTCTCCCTCTTTCCCTCTCTTTCTCTCCCCTTTCTCCCCTCCCTCCCTCCCTCCTTTCCTTCCTCCCTCCCTCCCTCTCTCTCTCTCCCTCTCTCTCCCTCCCCCTCTCTCTCCCTCCCTTTCTTCCTCTCTCTCTCCTCTTCCTCTCTCTTTCCCCCTCTCTCCCTCTTTCCCTCTCTTTCTCTCCCCTCTCTCCCCTCCCTCCCTCCCTCTCTCTCCCTCCTTTTCTTCCTCTCTCTCCTCTTCCTCTCTTTCCCCCTCTCTCTCCCTCTCTTTCTCTCCCCTCTCTCCCTCCCTCTCCCCCTCTCCCCCTCCCTCCCTCCCTTCCTCCCTCCCTCTCTCTCTTTCCCTCTCTCTCTCTCTCTCTCTCTCTGAGGCACAGTCTCCTATACCCTGGAGGATAACCTTGGATCTATGATACTCTTGCCTCAACCTCCCAAACGTGCCACAACATCTGCCTGGACTTTTCTCTTTTAGAGAAACCAAGCCGGTGGTTGGGCAGGAAGGAGTCTCATCCTCCATGCCTTCCCTGTCCATGCCTTTCTCTCCCATAGCCCGCCTTCTTCCCCTGGGCTGGGCTTCCAGCTCTTTCTTCCCCCAGGAGCAGTGAGTTTTACTGGTCAGGAGGTCTCAGCACATCAGGTGCTGCCTCACTTTCACAGCAGCCCACTTGGATGGAATGCTCTAAAGGAGGGTAGAGGGCCACAGGTTTGGCTGAGGTGAAAGGTGAGCTGGGAAAGTCCTGAAGAGCCATCCTGAAGGAAGGAATGGCTTCTCCCTGAGGTGTGTGTGTGTGTGAGAGTGTGTGTGAGTGTGTGTGAGTGTGTGTGTGTGAGTGTGTGTGTGTGAGTGTGAGTGTGTGTGTGTGTGTGTGTGTGTGTGTGTGTGTGTGTGTGTGTGTATGCAGGAATGCAGGAGGGAACCAGAAAAATGAAAGGTGTTTTCTTCCCAAGAACCAGCCTGTTTGGAACCCTGAGGCCTTTACCTTCCCCCAAGTCCTTAGGTGGGTACTGGGGGTCCTCAGCCTCAAGCTGCTTAGCCTGGTCCTTAATGCCCCTGGGTCCCTGACTATCCTCAAAGGTCAACAATAGCCCCAGCCTGGCCACTTCCTAGCAAGACCCCAACACACACACACACACACACACACACACACACACACTCACACACACTCACACACACACTCACACACTCACACACACTCACACACACACTCACACACACATTCTTTCACACACACACTCACACACACTCACACACACACTCACACAACACTCACACACACACTCACACACACACACTCACACACTCACACACACTCATACACACTCACACACACACTCACACACACTCACACACACTCACACACACACTCACACCACACCCTGGAAGAGGGATTTATACATCCAGAGGAGGCTTGCCTTTCCCCTTTCTAGGCCCTGGACCCCAGAATTCCTACTCAAGCTGTTCTGGCACTGGCTAGGTCTGCTGGCTCTCTCTGTATTTCCGCTTCCCCACACGTTCTCATGAAGCTTTCAAGCCTCAGGTTTATTTGGGGGGTGGGTGTTAGGGAACCAGAGGGCAGACCACCACAGCACCAAGCCCTTGGTCAGCAGGGCACCCCTTCCTGGTGTAAAACAGGAGGATGCTGTAAGGGTCAAGGCTAGTCACACCCTGCCTATCTGACCTTGACCTCTGTGCTCCTAGTCTGCCTTCTGAAACCCAATGAGGGGCAGATGGGGGTGTTCTGAGCCAGAGCAGCCCTCCTGCCAGTCTGAGCCATTAGTGGGTATTTTGTCCTTTTTATCTTTTTTTTTTTTTTTTTTTTTTTCAGTGATGGGACTCAAGTCTGGGGCCTCACACACACTAGACAAGTGCTCTAACAGGGAGCTAAATTGTCAGCTACAGCATGTGTTTCTGGTACAAGAGTTCAAGGGATTAACTAGGCATGGTGGCAGGCGCTCTCTTATAATCCCAGTACTTGTGAAGCTGAGGTACAAAGGCTGTGAGTTCAAGGCCAGCCTGGGCTGAGTCCTTGGCTGGGGACAGGGTGTCTAGGGGTACAGTGAATGTTGGCTGGATCTCCTTTGCTCACTTCACTAGTCTGTGAGCTTGTGTCTTGAGGGGACCCTGACAAAGCTGCTGCTCCTAACAGGGGACCCGGCCTTGGTCTAAAGTATCCCTGTCTTTCCTGGAAATCCTTCACTCATCCCAAAATTGCTCTGATTCTCTAGTTCCTACCTTGGCTGCCTGAAACTTCAGCCTCTTCCTTCTCCCCAGGATCCCTAAACAGTGTGACACTCAGCACCCAGGCAGTGACAGAGGATCCCGCAAGCCCAAACCAGCTCCTGTGCCTCCAGAGAAGGCGGCCTCCGTGCCTTCCAGAGAGGAGGCTGGCCCCAGCTCTGAAGCAAAAGTGCTTCCATGCAGGAGGGAAGGAAGCTGGCTCAGTGGGAGAAAGATGAAGCTGGTCCCCCACGTGTCAGTGAACAAATTGGGCCAATTTGGTGTGATTAGTGAAGAATTCACATCTGGCCAGCAGAGGCCTCCCCCAGCCCAGCCCAGCCTGGCTCCTGCTCCCCATTACAAGCTATTTTCTCTGACGGCTCCATTTGTCTCGGAGAGGGGGGTTTGACAGCTCCCTGGCCAGCCTGGGGGGCCTGGCCGTGAGTGAGAGGCCGAAGGCCAGGCTTGCTGCCCACTGTGAGATCTGATGCCTTGCAATGCCACACCTCCTACAGGTCCAGACACCTGCCCGTCTCATCTCTGTGCTGGGTGACAGCACCCTCAGCGAGCCTGGGGTGCACTGCCACTGAGCTGTCCCAGGCAGGGTTCCCTTGGGTCACAGTTGGTTTCTCTCTTTGCACCGCAATGGGTATGTGTTGAGTTCGGCAGAGCCCTGTGTGTGGAAGAGGCAAGGGTCTGGTGTTTCCTGAAAGAAAGCAGCTGGGCATGCATGCAGAGGGAGGGCCTGCTCCCCACCTCCTCACCCCTTCTGCACCCATACCTCTCCCCTCCCATAATGCCTCTGATGCGACTACTCGTCGGGGAATGCTGTGGAAGGCTGCTGTACAGCTGGAGGGCTCACCCCAGAAATGGCTTCAAGGTAGTAGGGGGTGTGGCTTTCAAAGTCTTGGGTCTTCCTCCCCCAGCACTGACCCCAGGTTGCCTGTGTCAAAGGCAATTTGGGGCTGTTTAAAAGAGCCCGACCTAGGGGTCACCTGGGCAAATCTCCTCCTTGAGGAATTGCCACCAGATGGCAACCTGAGGCTTGTCTCCTTCAAGGTGCTGCCTGGTTGGCCAGACATCTCCAAGCTCTGCTGTGTGTGTGTGTGTGTGTGTGTGTGTGTGTGTGTGTGTATGAACATGTATGCACGCCGACATGTGTGCCTGGATGTGAGGTCTGCATGTGTCTGTGTGTAATATGCCTGTGGCAAGGCATGTGTACATTCCTGTCTGTATGTGCATATACATGTGTATGCATATGTTTGCACATGTGTGTATTGACCCAGGACATTGGTCCCTGGCTGAGAGGTATCACTGGACAATGAAGGAAGAGGTCCTAGACTTCAGTGCAGTGGTGGGTGAGCAGCTTTGTTGTGATGACACGTCTTTGGGGGTGTGCAGTGCAAGCATTTTGGGCTTCCCAACATTTTGCAATGGCATATGGGTGTTATAGAGGACAGGGAAGAGTGGAAAGACATCTGCAATTGTACCATCTTCAGTCTTCAAATTTGAGTAGAGGAACTCAGCAGCCATCCTGGTTTGCTCCAGAATGAAAAGCTGCCTAAGATGTGGGCCTTTCAGTATGAAAGCTAGGACAGTCTTAAGCAATCTCTGACAGCTGGTCACTGTCCCCTAAGCCCAAGTCTCAGAGGCCAGGCAGAGGGTTGAAGGGAAAACAGTTTTCTGCCTTGTTGTCTGCTTTTTTTTTTTAATTACATTTATTTGTTTGTTTGTTTGTTTATTTACTGTGTGTGTATGCACACATTCATATATGGAAGTCAGAGGACAATTTGCTGGACTCACTTTTCTTCTACCACAAGAGGCCTGGAGATCAAACTCAGGTTGTCGGTCTCGGTGGCCAGCATTTTTACCTGCTGGGTGTCATCCTGGATCTTAATTAAATCCGTACTTGGCTGTAGCTCGGTTCTCTGCTATTATTCCTAGGTCTGCAGCTGTTTTTATTCAGGGTAGTGCCTGGGACGGTGGGAGGAAGTTCTTATAGGGGTTCGGTGGTTTATCTCATTCAAGCTGAGACCCACAGCTTGGGGCGGGCCCTAGCAGTCAGATCACCCTGCCTTCCCAGGGCGCCAACCACCCAACACCCATCTGTAATTGCCAGATGCACCTTCAGAACACCCACTGTGTGGCTGCTGGAGCTATTATCCCATTTTAGAGATGGGATAACGGAGGTGGAGTCAGAGGCCTCAAGGCTGAGTTAGGGGAGAGAGAAGCAAGGTCAACCCCTGCCTTCGAGTCATCTGCTCTGAGAAAACAGACTGCTCTCTTTTCTTCCTTCTATTTATTTATTTTTTGAGGCAGGGTCTCGTATAACCCAAGTTGGCCTCAAACTCACTCTGTAGCCAAGGGTGACCTTAAATTCCTGATCCTCCTGCCTCCATCTCCCAGACACTGAGATTACAAGCATATGCCACGTAGGCCTGGTAGACAGCTCTTTTCTTGAGACTAGGAGTAAGTTCTGTCCCCATCATCAGGCAAGCTGCTGGTCCTTCCAGAAAAATAATTCTGGGCTCCACTCCTCAGATATCAGACATAATTAAAGATGGAAGAAGAGGTCACCCTGGCAAAATAGCAAATGCAGAGAGGGCTTCAGAAAAATGTAGATGTTAGACCCAATCCAGCTTTGTTCATGGTGGCCTCCAGGAAAGGAAATTGAAAGAGAGGCAACTTAAAAATGTTTTGAAGGCTGGGCAGTGGTGGTGCAAGCCTTTAATCCCAACACTCTGGAGGCAGGGGCAGGCGCCCTGTGAGTCTGAGGCCAGCCTGGACTATAAAGACAATTCCAGGACAACTAGGGCTGTTACACGGAGAAACAATGTCTCAAAAAACCACACACAAAAAAACAGTTTTGAAAAGAGAACCCTGTTCTCTGTGCCCACAGCCTCACCTGCCTTCCTTCACAGGTCCCTGACCCAAGAGCTTCTCTGAAGTTGTGTCTGCATGGACCTAGGGCCCTTAGCCTCTGTGAGGACAGGAGGTTGGGCTGAGCTTGTACTTTCAGTGGAACGGGTTTGGAAGCTGGGTTTCAGAGAATCCATTTCTGCTAGTTCACTATGTATCTGAGGACACTCAGCTGTGTGAATCTAGAGCCTCGAGCATACCAGGCAAGTTCTCTACCCTGAAACCAGAATCTGAGAATTATGCTCAGAGTCACCTTTTCTAGGTTGAGGTTCTAGGTTGAGGGCTTGAGTGGGCCTCGGGATTTTGGCTGGCAGGAGGGGGCCTGGAAACCTTCGGAGCTGGTGCTGGGCCTGGGGCTGAGCTTGTATCCTGGAAAGGATCTTATGGGAACTGTCCCCTCTGTAAAGGCTCCTCTGCAACCTTGATAAGGCTCTTGGGGAGCCTGCTGACCCCAAGGCTGAAGCAGGGTACCCTCTCAGAGTGCAGTCCTACAGCAGGGCACCTTGGCTTCCAGTTTGGAACTCAGCAGTACCCAGCTTCTCCTGGAAGGTGGGGTGCGTGCCTGTTTATGCCCTGTTGAAGTTTGCTTCAAGCCTAAGGCAACTTCCTGTTTGTACCAACAGGTCCAGAAGAGATCAAAGGCCAGGGCTGGTGAGTTCAGGAGCCAGGAATTGAGGATGGCCATCCAGCCACTGTGTCATGGGAGGGTGGCAGCATTGGAAGGACGTCGGGAACAGAGCCCATCCCAGGGCCCTGGGCCTAGGCCTGGCTGGGTTGATCTTGTGGCGACATCTCTTCTCTGGGAAGCCCTGAACATCCAGCCATGCCTCATCCCTACCCTATGTGAGAGAGAGCACCACTACCACCTTTCTGATCTCTGGCAGTGTCCTGTCTCATCCAGAGGTACTGATCCCTCTCCTCTCACCAAGCCCAGCTAGGCCCAAGGCCTCTGCAACAGGGGCAACCGCCCCCTCCCCCCCCCCACGGTGGACCAGCCCCCTGCCCCTCCTCCGCGGCAGGCGTGGCCGCAAGGCTGTCACTCACTAGGAGGAATGCAGACGGCAGGGCTGCCCTGTGGTCACGTCTCCGCCCCACAGGCGAGGTAGGCGCCCAGGTACCCAGCCTGTGGGCCTTGGGAGCCCGCCAAGCTGCTGATGAAAGGCGCTGCCAGATTAACCCTTTCTTGCCCGCACCCCCTCACTGCCGCCGGCTGCTGGGTGGTCGTTGACCTGGAGATGCACTAGGCATGGAGCCTGAATGGGCAGGCTAGGAAGGGAGAGGCTTCAGCGCGCTGGCGGTGGGGAATCCCAATGGCTGCAGACCATTCCCCCTCCCCCCTCCCCCCCCCCCCCACGAGCACACTTCTGTGGAAACAGGCCTACCAGTTAAGGACTCTCCATTAGGCACAGCTGAAGAGCACCGGGCAGAGTGCTCTTCCTCTTCGTTTTTTAGGAACCAGAGACTCAGCTCAGCTGTAATAAACGCCAGTGGGTGGGCTTTTAATTTCTCCCCAGGGTAGGGAATACCAGCTTAGATTGAAGGCTGGGGCCTGCCAGCTCTAGCCACCTCCATTCAGCCCCCAAGTGGCATCTCAGGCTGATACCTAGGCTATACACTAGAGGGGAGAGGTTCTGGTTGAAGATGGGGTGGGGGTGGGGTGGGGGGTGTTCTTGCCATCCTGGCTCTGCCACTCTCCTGAGAAACACAACCCCCAAGACCCAGGACAGTTTTGGAAGCTAGATATGGTGTGAGATATATGGTGTGAGATAGGTTTAGGCACTGCCATCTTTCTGTGTCTTGCCTTTGTCAACATCTGCCAGAACTTTGGCAACCTGGGCATTAACTGAGCCATGGTGTGTGTGTGTGGTGGTGGTGGTGGTGGTGGTGGTGGTGTTATTCTGTGGCCTGGAGCTGTGTCCCCCTTCGTGGGTCTGGGTGATAGGCTCCTGCTCTATGAGGAAGGCTGTACCTTTGATCTTGAGGTCCTATGTCCTGAAGCCTGGGCTCGGGGTCACACTTCACAGGTTGCTAGACCCAGCGCACTGCCAGGTGGAGCCACGCTCATGTTCCACAACACATCCAAACCCTCCTCTCTTATTGTTCTGTGAGTTCTAAGGATCCAGGAGCAAGGGGAAACCTTTTGTCCTAACTTGTACACTGGAGTATGTGGTGGGCAGGTGAGGAGAGCGAGTCTGGGGGGGGGTAAGCCTGTGGAACCTCAAGTTTAGCCCTCCCTAAGCTCCACCCCTTACCTGCCACATCTTTAACAGCGGGCCATGGCCTGAGAGCTCCCATCTCCTCTCTCCTCTCTGCCTATGAGGGGCAGGAGACAGGAGGTCAAAGGAGGCAGGCGGCAAACCGTCCACAGACCTCACTGCCTCTATCTGTTTCTTCCCCAATGACCTCTAAGAATCTCACACTCTGGGGTTGCTATGGTACCCTGCAGAGGGTTTTCCCATGAGACCTGGTGCCACGGGTTTGGGTTAGAACTGGAGTTAAGACACCAGAAAGGACTTCCTTATCTGTGTGTTCACATGTTCAAACACTGGTGCCTTGGGTAGGCCTAGTCAGTCCAAGGGTATTACTACCTCCAGACAGGCCCGGAAATGCAAAAGGTATTTATTCATTTATTTGACAGGTTAGGTTTAGGTGGACCTCAAACTCAGTATGCAGCCCAGGTTGGTTCCAAACCCACAATCCTCCTGCTTCTAGAGTGCTGGAATTAAGGCATGAACTACCAAGCCTAGCTTGCAAGTCATCCTCAACGCCCCGTTCCCTCTCTGTCTATAGCTGTCAAGTCCCATCTTTCCTGTAGCTGCTACTTTAGTCATTGGTAAGAAGGGTTCCTCTTTTTACCCCTGCCTGTCTCCTGACCCACTTCAGCCTGTTCTCTCCAGTTCCTGAGACTATTGCAACAGTGGCTATTTCCCCTAGCTCCAGGGAGCACCCCCCATCCTCCCTTCCCTCCTCCGCACTGCACTAAGAGACATCCTAGAACACAGGTTGGAGCATGCACTCTTACACTCAGAAACCTTTGATGGCTCCCCATTGCCGGCAGGATGAAGTCCCAGCGTTGCCTGGCACTTACAGCCTGCCCTGATCTGGTGCCAACTTACCTTGCCAGCCTGGGTCCTCATCTTGTACTTCATGCCCTTCCCCCTTCTCCACATCCTACAGCTCATCTTACCTCAGACCTGCTGTGTGTGCTCATGGCCGACCACTTTGGCATACCACACAGATGGACATGTTCCTGACTTTTAGGGTGTTGTGGGCAAGGAGGATTAATCCCGTAATCCCATAAATAAATATGTCTTTACATACTCTTCTAAGCTCAGCCTATCCTTAGGAACTCACTCACAGAGAAGCTAGAATAGGGACGGTGCAGATTCACACGCGGTCCCAGAGAAGGCTTTGAAGTGTTGGAGGCACCTGGTGGTAGGGGATTCATGTTACCCCTTGAATGGTGAGGATGTGAGTTTATTTATGTCCTCCCTTCAGAATGAATGTTTGTATACTGCTTTCTCGACATGCCCTACCTAGCCTGGCTTCCATCCTTGAGTCTTTTTGAAGCGTGACTCCAGGCCTGAGCGCCTGAAGAGAGAATGTTGCTCCGTTGTTTGAGAGAGAGACACCTTTGCGGACAGTAGGCTTTTAACAGCCGCTTCTACTTCTGAAGTGCAAGCTTATTCACCTGTTCTGAAGAAGCATGGCAGTGGCCTTTACACAGAAACTGATCTTCCAGGAGGTGTCCCACAAGGTCCGGCACAGACACACAGGATGGGTGACAAGTTAGTCTCTTCGATATTCCTTTTGGTGAAGTTCTGTTCTTTCTCCATCCAAATGTGCCCTCTGCCAAGCCCCTCCCTTCCCAGGTACCTTGGAGGACTTTCGGAACTTGGGCCCAGTGGTTCTCCCGCCAGAGAGGAACCATGGGGAACCGTGGTGGAACCATGGTGTCCTCAGGTTGGTAACCCAATGCCCCAGCCTCCTGGGGTACCCCCTACAGGCTCCTTTGTCAGCTGACTACAGATTGGGAGAGAAAAGTGCCCCTTTCCTTGCCCCTTGACTGTTTCCCACTGGGAAATGCCTCGAGTTCTGCACCTTCCCAACTTATCACATAGGAACAGAGAGGGCTGGGAGAGAGACAGGAGGGCAGGCTTGTCTGGGAATAACCCTGAACTAGAGACTGCTCCCTGCTTCCCCTGCTCCACCAGGCAATTCCCCAGGTGGCCCAGGTCAGATAGCTGCCTCATCCCTCCCTGGGACTTTCCCGTCATGGCGTGAAACTTGAATCAAGCAAAATGGAGGAACTGTTGAAGTCATGGAGGTGGGAGGCTGACCCATCTGATGTTAGCCTAGCCCCTTTGGACCAGGTTCTTGGTGTAAGGTCCCCCTTCGGGGATCCTTTGTTCTGACAACTGGCACCTAACCTCTGCCTCCAGGGAACACGAGTTCTGACCTCAGGAAGCTTCCTGGTCTGAGGCCATGGAGAAGCTCTGCTTCTGAGGACCTCCCAGGCTATGAGAGACACAGGACAAACCAGGACATCAGTCCCGAGCACCACTGTGTCAGTCAGCAGTGAGGTGTCCAGCAGGGTGTCCCCAACCCCCAGACCCTTCCTTTCCTCAGATTGCCATGTCTAGTCACCACCCCACACTGGAGTCCAGGCCAGTGGTAGGACTGGAGGTGCAGGTGGCCAGCAGGTGGTGAGATCCAGGGAGGAGGAATGTGCCTGGGGCCTGGGCAGGATGCCACTGGACCTTCCCAGCCATTCCACCTCCTCCCCATGCCTGCTCACCCTATCTCCTGCCAGCCACCATCATAGTCCCTACGCTAAGGGTCATAACCAGGTCCCAGCTTCCGTGTGTAGCCATTCCCAGGAGAGACCTGGCCTCTAGACACAGGGGGCATCTTGTAGGGCATTAGTCACTGCTGTAACTGCCACTTCATTAACTCTGACCTTGTGCTGGCTTATTTAATCCTGGCAGTTAAATACTGGATGACCCTCATTTTACAGGTGGAAACACCGGGGACTCTTGGGGAGATGGAGTTAGGATGCAGTATCCTTGTGCAGCCTATCCCAAGGAAGCTGTGGATGGGACTCCTGAGGCCTGGGGGAGGAGCCAACAGCAGACCTGCAGCTCCAAGGGGGTTTGCTTTCAGCTCAAGGAGGAATTTGTCCCTGAAGTGACAGGAATTGGACAAGACTGGGATTGGGCACAGCAATGTCTTGGGGAGCAGGCTCAGTGAACATGCACACTTTCCCCAGCACCTCCTTCTATCCAGGGCCTCCCCTTCTCTTCCTTCTCCAAGCTGAGGAAACAGGTAGGGATGGAAGCTCCCTGGAACCCCTGGTCAGCATAGGCAGAGCTTGTGCCCTGCTGTGGTGCCCAGATTCCCCACTGTCTTGAGGCTGCCCTGTGGCCCAGGCTTCTCCTTGGACTTGGATGCCTCTACTGCGTGGCAGTGGTCCAGCTTAAGAAAGCCAGGAAGAGTCAGCTTTGTTCTGCAAGACTTCTGCTCTCTGCTGCCTCCACTCCTCTCCTCTACCAGCTTTCCACCCAAACACTCACTCAACCCCCAGACCACCTACAAACCACCCATTTGCCCAGACCACACAGCTCCTGTGCCCAGGATAAGGACCTCCCCACCCCCACCCACTCAGCCTGTACCCCCAAGCTTAATTACTACCTTGGCACCTCCAGGGCAGGGGCAGGGGGGCACTGACCTCTGTTTATGCCTGACATTCTCTAGGGCAGAGGAGGCTTGTTTTCCTCTGGACATCAAGGGATAGAAGCAAATTAGAGAGAGACCCTCAACTGGACCCCCTCTGGTTGGTCCCTCCCAACCCACTGCATGCCACCACCTGGTTCCTGGTTCCAGGCTGCTGAGATGGGGCTGGGCAGGAAAACAAAATGGCAAGGGCCCGATGTTTGCTACTCCATCCTTCTAGGCATAGTAAGAAGACAGAGGAAAGACCAGACTCTGGTTCTGCCCTGTAGGTGAGGCACCGGGAGCAACACACACACACACACACACACACACACACACACACACACACACACACACTCACACACTCACACTCACACACACACACTCACACACTCACACACTCACACTCACACACACTCACACACACTCATGTGTGCACGGGAAAAGCACAGCAGTGGTCTCTACCAATGACATGTACTGTTCCTTTAGGGCCCAGCTCCCAAGTGGGAAGGATAAAGCTGGTCACCATGGTCTCCTAATTACTCTTTCAGCTGAGCACCCTAAAGCCTAAAAGGGTACTTGAGAAAGGCCAAATGATAGGAAAGGGGTCTTCTTGCAAAGACCAGGGTATTCCAGGTGGAGGCTGACGAGGGCCAATGGCCAGAGACAGTGGATAGTGCAGGACAGGCCTTACATTGCCGCTATTGGGGTGGGGGATGGGTTGAAAGTGGAAGCTGCCTGTATGGGGAGGCAGAAGTCAAGAGCCCCCCAGAATTGGGGAGGGAGAGTTGGCAGCTGGTGTGCTCTGTTTCCCTGTGATCCAAGATTGTGGGAGAGAAGACACTTTCTGAAGGTTCCTTAGGCAACTCCCTCTATAGACTCTACCCTGACCCAGGTCCTGCTCAGGGAAGACAGGGACCGATCCCCACGCACTGCTCAGCTCAAGCCCTGCTCAGAGGGTGCCTAGGGAGCGTTGAATGAATCTGGAATGGCTGTGGAGAGACTGAGGTAAGCTCGCATAGGAGAGCAGAGTCTGTTGCTCAGGCTGAGCTGGGAGGGAGGGGTAGGATAGAGGAGTAGGTGCCCGTGGGTTTACCCATACCCAGGCGGGGCTGAGCCAGGCTGGGGCCACCAGGGCTGGTCCAGGGCGGATGAGGTGGTCTCTGTGGGGTCCCTCTCAGGATCCATTCTTCCCCCATAATTACTTCTGATTAGCTTCACCACAACAGCCAGACTGCAAAGAGAGGGGTGTTTGGGGCATGGGGCATGGGGGGAGGGGGGGGGGGACAAGGTAGAACAGAACACTCAGGACAAGCTCTGGCCCCCAGCTGAGATCCCTCCCTGGAGCAGCTGAGTGAGTGAGTGAGACACAAACACACACACACACACACACACACACACACACAGAGAGAGAGAGAGAGAGAGAGAGAGAGAGAGAGAGACAGAGAGAGAGAGAGAGAGAGACAGAGACAGAGACAGAGAGAGAGAGAGAGAGAGAGAGAGAGAGAGAGAGAGAGAGAGAGAGAGAGAGAGAAAATGAGGGTGGGGGAAAGGGGAGTTCACTGGAAAATTCTAATTCTGAAATGGCCCCATTTATACAGGCTGAGGAGCTACAGTAAGCCAAGGGATAGGTCCTTTAGACAACCATGACATTAACCCAAGATGCCCCTTCACAGCACCAAGGAGGCAGGGGAGGGGGCAGAGCTTCAGGCAGGGGGTAAGGGGACATGATGACTGTTTCAAGCTAGAAGGGATTGGGGTTGGCATGTACTCCCCCTGAGTAACTCAGAAAGTTCTTCCTGGTATCTAGCTGGTATCTGAAGGAAGGACCTTCAGACAGATGTGCTCCTGTCTTTACCTGTCTTTACGGATTTCCTGTCTTTACCTGCTCCATGTGAGAGCCATGTCTGCAAGCTAAGAGGCTGGGGTCTCTTGGCCTCTACCTCAGTCAGCTCTCCCTCCGCATTCCTCAACAGGCCTGGCTCAGGCTACTCAGGCTGTCATATTCTGACTGTGTTGGGAGAGAGAACTGAGCAGCAGTAATAGGAGTGGGTTGGAGGACAGAATGGAAGTCTGCTTTCTGCCAAGCCCTTCTTTGGGGGAAACTTACTATACAATCAGTAGTATTAGTTAGCCATTTTATCATCTTTATTTAAAATATTTTGTGAGTACACAGTGCTAGGGATTGAAACTCAGGGTCTTTGTGCATGATAGCTAAGCACATGTTCTACTAGTGAACCCCTGCCTTGTTTTAGAAGACAGAGTTTCTAGCCAGGTGGTGGTGGTACACACCTTTAATCCCAGCACTTGGGAGGCAGAGGCAGGTGGATCACTGTGAGAATGAGGCCAGCCTGGTGTACAGAGTGAGTTCCAGGACAGACAGGGCTCTGCTACACAGAGAAACCCTGTCTCAAAAAAAAAAAAAATAAATATATATATATATATATATATATATATATATATATATATATATATAAAAGGTTATATGTACACTATCTTTCAGGGATGTCTCAAATTTGTAATCTTCCTGCCTCAGCCTCCTGAGCATTGTAATCTCATTGAGATTACAAACGTGTGCCACCAAGTCCAATTTAGCTAGCCATTGAAAAGCAAAATGCTGCTGGGTGTGGTGGTGCCCACTGTTAGTCACAGCACTCAGGAGGCAGAGGCAGGAGGATCAGTTTAAGGTGAGCCTGGTCTACAGAGCAAGTTCCAGGATAGCCTGGATACACAGAAAGACCTTGTCTTAAAAAGGGGGGCGGGGCTGGATATATCGGTCCACTATATGTTGACCTAACGTGTGCAAGGCCCTGAGTTGGATCCCCAGCATAGCATAAACCAAGAGTGGCGGTGCATGTCTGTAATCTCTTCTTGGGAGGTGGAGGAAGAAAGATCAAGGTCACTCTCTTACGATAAAATGTTCTATCTTAGTTTGGAATACATAAGACTCTATCTCAAAAACAAACAAACAAAAACCCCTATGTATTCAGGTGCAGTGGCTTGCTTACACACACACCCCTACCTATTTAGGAGGTCAAGGGAAGAGGATGACAAAGTCACTGAACTACATAGGGAGCCTCTATCTCTGAGCATGGGATTATATGTTTAATAAACACGCGGCATTTTGTCTTGGATTCTTCCGGTTCCCAGACCCTGTGGCAGTCTAATGGATGCCTTTCTGTGGAGCAGAATCTACTCCCTGACCTCAGGAAGCCTCAGGTAGAGCAGGGCACCACAGACCAGGTGATGGCTCTCTGGTGGCGGTGAGCTGCCTGGAGGAGGCAGCACTGGGGCTGGGCACGGAGGATGCCGCCCGGGCGGCGCTCCCACGACCCGGGCAAGGCCGTCTGGGCGCCGTCTCCGGTCTCGGGGCCTGCGGTCGGGGCACAGCGGGGTCGCGTTTGAGCCGGTCAGCTCCCTGCGGAAATTACAGGGGCGCTCGGCACTGCGGTCGCGCCCCCCGGGGCAGCACCCGCCGGTTGGAGGCGTTTAAATTGAAAGCAGCTTTGGGGAGAGGGGGCGGGCGCGGGCCGGAGAGCCAGGGGAGGGGGCGCCGGGCACAGCGACCCCATTGTCTGCACCCTCGGAGGGGCGGAATCCTGTGGTGAGTGCGGCGGCGCCCCCTCCCCATGCGCGGTTCAGAGACACTCCCAGCCGGTTCCCACGCTGCCCAGAGCCTGGCCGGCTGTGACCGTGACTCAGTCTCCACCTGGCCCCCAGCTGGCACCAACCCTGCACTCCCCTCTGCTCGATCTCTATACTCTGTTTCGTTTTCTCTCCAAGGACTCAGAAGAACCATCGATCTGATCAGGTGTCCTTGGGTCATGGAAGGTCAGGAAGCCTAAGATGAATCCCTTGCAAAGCTCAGTCACCTTGGGACTTATCTTTACCCATTGGGTCACAGGGTCTTCCATAGAAAGGAAAACACCTCACACTAAATGTTCCCCCTCTACCCCGTCTCTGGTCAATTTGAAGGCAGTTTGATCCCGTGTGTGGAATGGGATTCCAACAGGAGAGTGCTACCAGCATCTGAGGGACAATGTCTAGTTGCAACAGCCCTCCTTTGTGGTGAGGTGAGCTTGTAATCACAATACTAGGGAGTGAAGGCAGGAAGATGGAGGTCAAGGTCATCCTTGGCTATAAGTTGGAGGCCAACCTGGGCTAATCGAGACCCATCTCAAAAAAAAAAAAAAAAAAAAAAGAAAAGAAAAAAAAAAAAAGAAAAGAAAAAGGAAGAAAGAAGAGAAAAGAAAATGAAAAAAACAGTAAAAGGAGGAGGAGGAAAGAAAAGGGCTCTCATTTATACTTGTCAGTAGGTATGTAGGAGGTATACTGGTGTGCTAGTGTGTGCTAATAACAGAGCAGAGGCTGGGCAATCCTGGTAAACTTCCTGGAAGAGCAAGCTGTGGAGCCCAGCTGGAAGGCTGGAGGCTGAACAATGTTCAAAGGAGAGAGGTTCAGGAGGTGAGTTGGAGCCCAGGAAGCAAGGCCATTGTAAAACGAACAGGTCCTGCTGGAGTAGCATGATTTGGAAAAAAAGAAGGTGGGCGGTGCCAGGTCCCGTGTAGTCTCCTGGGTGTGTAGAATGCTCCCCTGTGTGGCTTCCTAGTTCTTTTTCGTAGGGCATTGAACACCTAGAGGCTGTCCCTGGGCTCCAGGCACCAGGTGCAGGGAGCTGGGTTTGTTGTTTCCTGGACCTGCAGCCCCAGAAGTTGTTTGCCAAGCTTGGTGCCCAGAGACCATGCAGCAGAGTCACATGTTTCTGCTCTACCTCCTGGAGGTCCCAGTGGGTAGCCAGGTATGGGGTCAGAGATGGTGGGACAAGGAACCTGAGACCCACGCGTGGTTGCAGGGAGAAGCAGGGGCTGGTGGTTAGATGAGGGGGCTCCAAGGGAGACCAGGATACAGCCTGGGAGGAGGGAGCCTGATGAGGGAAGCAAAGAGACTGGGCCAGGGGTGTGGGGGTAGTCAGAGCTTTCTTTGTCCCTCCCCACCTCTGAGCAGCCCCCTTCCCTGAGACCACATCCTTTCCTCCAAGGGTCTGGCAGTTAAGGCAAGATCTCCAAACATGATTTAATAATGAGGCTGGAGACTGGGCTCTGGGCTTGGCCTAGCCTTTTTCACCTCTTCTCCTGGCCCTGAGTCAGGAAGAGGCTATGGTGATGGCATCCCTGTTGGCTTAGAAAACCAGGTGTTATGGGGAAAGGAAGAGAAGTCCAGGCTAGGGATAGTGACCACAGGCGCACCCTGTTTAAACCACTGGCTAGACCATCTTCCTGGGGGGGTGTAAAGCCCAGATTCCTGTTGGATAGGAATTGGCAGGAGAGATAGGAAAACCCTATCCCCACAGCTGAGTAGCCCCAGGACACCCCACCTTTATACCCCATCTTTCTCTTCAGAAGAGCTCAGGGTATCTGCCACCCATCTCTCCTGGGCATTCACCCTAGAAACCTGGATAATTCCTTTGCTGTGGAGCGGAGGAGAGTTGGAATGGTAAAACTGAGGCTCTTAGGACTTTCCACACTCAGGCCAAGGGCTCTTCAGAAATCCCTTAAGACATTTTTCTCCCTTCTTCCCTGCATCCCCTGCCAGTCATCTCATGATTCACATCATCAAAGACCAGGCAGACTTACACACACACACACTGTGTGCAGGGGCACTTGTGTGGATGCCAGGAGACAAATTTGTGGAGTGACTTCTCTCCTTTTATTTGTATGTGGGTCAAGCTCAAGTTGACATGCTAGTACTGCCAGCACTTTACCTGCTGGGCCAGCCATCTCCTGAGCACCAGTCTTCTTACGTAGACTTTCCCCTCTATCCCTCTCAATCTCTACCAGGTTGAGCCCAGAAGGGAGTGTGTAGTTCACACAGTTTGGGACTTCAGTGGCCTAACCTGCCAGCCTGCCTCCTGAGGAAGGTACAGTCCTGAAGCTGGGTCTTCTGCAGACTCTGGACCCTGGACGCCAGTCTGGGTTCAGCACCTGCATGGATCCCGTAGAATTCTGGGAAGGGATACAGCTGGATCAGACTAGAGTGAGGCTCATTCACCCTCCGGGGCCATCCTCATTATCAAAATGTCCCAGAGCAGGTGGCATGAGCAGCAGCAAGCACAGAGAGCCCTTGTTCCGGAACTCAAGCCTGATTTGTCTAGACAGACCAGGCTGGAGGAGAGGCCCGGCAGATGAGAAAGCCAGGTGGCCGCTCAGGGATGCTGTAGGTTGCAAGAATGTACTGTTACAACCCAGCCTCTGCACAAAAGGGGGTATTGGTGACAGTGGCCATAGTGGTGTCATTGACACCTCTTGTGTCCTGCTTCCCATGATTCCTTCCTGGAGAAAGAGTGCCTGGGATGGGATCCTGCAGTGAAATCATCCCCTTTATCAAGAAGCCTAAGAGGTTCCCTCTCTTGGCTGCATCCTCCTCCTCGTCTTCCTTTTTGAAAATTTTGGTTTTTTGCTTGCTTGCTTGCTTGCTTTTATTTTGTTGTTGTTTTGTTTTGTTTTTGTTTGAGAGCTAGGTTTCTCCGTGTAGGCCTGGCTGTCCTGAAACTCACTCTGAAGATCAGACTGGCCTCGAACTCACAGAAATCTGCCTGCTGGGATTAAAAACATGCATCACCACTACCTGGTAACCGCTATTTTTTTTTTTTTTTTCAGAAACCCCTGCCATGTTTGTCTCTGTTCTGGGGCCTGAACTCTCTTTGGAGCCCCTGTCATGATGTTTCCACTCTGTCTGCCCATGTCTTTAATAATTCTTCTGATACCCTCTTTAATCTTCAGCCATCCATTTCAGGGTCTACTTGAATCATGTGTCACACCCTAAACCTAACAACTGTGTAGTCCCAGAATCTAAGATCCTAAATAGGATGTGGTCCCTAGGTACCAAGATATCAGTGATTATCATGGTAACAACTTCAATTGTGGGCTACCCACCCACCTCACTGCCTACTCTGTCTTAAGGTGGTTGTGCATGGGCAGTCAAACATGATACTGGACTCTGGTGAAGGCTGGATCCTCACAGGAAGACCACAGTCCCCCTCCTTGCCTCCACCTAGGCCTGAAAAGCCTGCAGGAGAGAGGAAGATGGGCAGGAAGCTGAAGGGGAAAGGGTTGGTCTAGATGGCTAGGTGGGGTTGGCCATTCCAGGACATTAGGGTGCCCTGGAAGGGATGTGGCATTGCTAGTGATGGTTGGAGGGACTCAAGAGACAAAGAATGAGGAAGAAGTCTGGTTTGGCTACATTCCCCTCCTCCACCAGCCTGGCTCAGACCCCAAGGGGCAAACAGGGCTCTAACGCAGCTCTAGGAAAGAAAATGCCTCCTGGACCACACCTCTCAGGCTTTAGTCCTCTGCCTCAGGCTGGAAGCCACTTTCAGCCTCTGTCAGGTGGAACCCTGGGGAGGCCAGCAGCCCTCTCGCAGGACTGATTAATAGCAAGCAGCTGGAGGCAAACATCTGCTCTTCCCCTAGGGGAGGCCAGGTCTTGTTCCATGGTTAGCAGATACCTGTCCCTGCTGAGGAGCCAGCACTGCCTTCACTGGCCTCCCCAGAGCCCGCACAGAGAGGAGACAAACACTATGGACGCACCAGCCTCCAGGCGAGGGGCTATATCCACGGTTTGCAGAGGGGAAAAACTGGGACACAGGCAGGTGCAGGCTCCCACAGAGGTCACAGTGACAAATGGCTCTTTTCTGGCTTTCAGGTGCTATTGAGAGTCTTGTGTAGGAGCTGGAGTATCTCTTTGGAGTATCAGGAGGCAGGGTAAGAAAGCATGGCTCCTAGCATCTGGCAGCCACCCCAGTGTAACCCTATGGTAGCTTCTGATGGATAGCCAGGTTGTAGTCACATGGGCATCGGGAGGTATGGAGCAGCCTATGAGATAGGTCCTATGGCTCTCCCTGCTTCATTCTATTCTCCATCACCCCATCAGCCTATGAGATAGGTCCTATGGCTCTCCCTGCTTCATGCGATTCTCCATCACCCCATCAGCCTATGAGATAGGTCCTATGGCTCTCCCTGCTTCATGCGATTCTCCATCACCCCATCAGCCTATGAGATAGGTCCTATGGCTCTCCCTGCTTCATGCGATTCTCCATCACCCTATCAGTGTCCAGCTGGGCTGGAAGAGCAAATCCCCACCTGCCTGCCCTCTGACCTCCTCTTGCTCATCCCAGAAGGATTAGCCTAGGGCCCTGCTCCTCTAGCTCAGCTTGCCCAGTCCAGGTGCTCGGGCTGCCCAAGGAGAGATCAAAGGTCAAGTGGTGACTTCAGTGTCCTCTGCTCAACCCTGTCACATACTGGGGTTCCACCGCCTCCATGGGCGGAAGGAAATGTCTTATGTGATATCTGGTGTTTAGAAAGTAAACCAAGTACAGGTTTATATTCTGTCACTTGCTGCCTGTAGGGCCTGGGGCAAATGACTTACCCTCTCAGAGCCTCATTGTTGCTATCTATAAAGTAAGGCATATCAGGCTGTGGGCTAAGAACAGGACTACATTGAAAAGGATTGTCAGGACACTGTGGTTGTTCACTGGAGAATCTAGAGGGGCTGTTTAGAAAAAGGGAGGCCCGGAAATGTGGACAAGTCTGTTAAAAAAAAAAAAATGTGGTTGATTGGGGAAGTGTCTAGATTTCCAAGGAAGGATGGACTGGTGGATGGGCTTCCAGGCGCCAGTCCTCTATCCCCACCCCTAACCCCAGGGAGAAGAACATTCCTTGCCTCCTTGCACATCCAGGCGCCTGGGAGCCTGACCTGCATGGGAGCCCAGCCCACCTGGAAGCAGAACAGGCTTCTGCCTCTCCTATGAGTCAGGGCTGCTGGAGGGGCCAAGGGCACCCATGTATTCCTGTGACCTGTGAAGCCCCTCAGGGGGCTGTTTCTGAGGTCCCACTGGGACCTGTGACAAACAGGTGGCTCAGTGGAGTGTCTTTGAAGCTGAGGGGCAGAAGCTTGTGTGAGGGTCAGCTTGTGGCAGCTGTCCTGCCTACACTACCAGCCCCTGTGATGTGTCTATAGGCCTGTGTTGGGTCCTGATTCGGCACCTGGAACGCAGTCGCATCATTTTCCCTACCGATATCTCCATCCCCATCCTGAGGCCCCAGAGGCAGGCTTTCTGGAGACCTCCTGAGTCCCAGCCCTGTTCCTGTAGCCATGGTCTGTCCAGGGAGGCAAGTCTTAGTGAGACAACGGCCCTCTGGCATAATGGACAGAAGCTGGAAGTGAGGGAGAAAATGATAGGCTTCTTGGGGGAAGAAAGACAGATGGCCTGGAGGGAAGAACCAGGGTGGAGAGTAAGGTCCAGGGACACCTGACCCTGCCTTGGTGTGTAACTGTTTCTCTGTGCCCCCCACCCACCCACCCACCCACTCACTTGCCCATTTTACATCTGTTTCTTTGACCAGAACCTCAGACGTCTTTCCCCAGTTGACTTGAGCTGTTCCATCAAAAATGGGTCCAAAAGACAAGCAGTGAACTTCTCCTGTAACTGTAGATATAGATTTCCCTTGCTCCTTGTTGCCTGCAGGAAAACACCTATGTTCCTTCATCGATCTTGCAATGACCTCTACTAGTGGGCCCCAAGCTCTTACTCATGATACCCTGTTCACCCCTTCTCAACCATCTGACTCAAGCCCAAATGTGACTTCCATTGTAGGCTGAGAAACTGCCTTATTTATGGCAGCTGTGGCTGCTGCTCCAGCTGATGGAGTGATGGGTGGCTGATGACTGGGGCTTAACTGTTTTTGTGTGCTCAGCACCCAGTGGCTGGTCCATAGCAGTTGCTTGATAAATGGAACCTAGCAGTTGAATGAGTCAGTGGTGAGCAGACCCCGCCCTTCAGCTTGGAGGACTACCATCTTCTTGTTGCTGTTTGCCAAAGTCTCACCCATCCTCTGGAGCCATCTCAATGCCCCTCTACGCTAACCCCTTCCTGGAGGTCCCCATCTGTGACGTTAAGCCACTGTGCCAGAATGTTCCTGTCGACCTTGTGCCCAGTGAACTTCCCATTGCCCCACAGGCTTTTTGAGGCCAAAGTTGAATGAGTTTCCCTTCACATTGCTGGACTATTCTCAGTGTTGGTATGACCTCAAGACTAAAATTGGCAGGAGTGGTGGTGAATTCCTGAATTCCAGGCCTCCGGAGACCGAGACAGGAGCATTGTGAGATCAAGGCCAGCCTGCATTATATACCAAGCTAACTCTCATCCAGGATCACCAATTAGAGGGGTGTCCAGTGCATTTCAGGGACAGACAGACACAGTTTCAGCTTCTCAAGTGCTTGTAATCCCAGAACTTGGGAGGCAGAGGCAGGCAAATCTCTGTGAGTTCAAGGCCAGCCTGATCCACACAGAGAGAGCCTGTCTCAAACAGTACAGCCCACAAGCAATTTAAATGGCATCGAATGGAGTTTCCCTTCTTGTTGGAGTCTTTAGACGAGTGTCAAGGAGTCCCTGAGCCATTGCTGTCCCTGATACAGACAGCATTTTAGTTCTTTATTTTGAGAGGGCTCCTAGGCTGGTCTTGAACTCCCTATATAACCAAGGATGGATGATGACCTTCAACTTCAGATCGTCCTGTCTCCACTTCCTGAGTACTTGTGTTGTAGGCATTCACAACCACACCCATTTTATGTGGTGCTAGAGACCCAATTCAGGGCTTCATGTATGCTAGGTAAGCATTCTACCAACTGACTCGCATCCCCAGACACTTGAACAACTTGAATGAAAGACAGGCACAGTTGTCTTCCACCTGCTCCTTCTGCATGTCTGCCATACAGGGAGAGGGCAGACATTGGTAGGTCAGCAACTGGGGCTCTGGCGTGCTTGTATTCCTTCTTAGAACGGAGAGGAGCTTCATCAGAACGGGGAACTGGTCCCCACTGTCCTGGAGCGCTTGACTCCCACCCCTGAAGCTCTCTTCTCCCATGCCCCCTGCTCTGGCTCCTGAACAAGGATGGGAGTTTGGCTCTCTTCCTCCAGTCTCCCTACTGGGGACCCTGGCCTCATCGCTGAGGTCTTGCCCCTGCTGCCATAGAGCAGGTTTTCAGCCCCCACCAGGCTCACCTGCTTGGCTTCTGTCCCGGTGGACACAGAGATGTTATCCCTGGGGAAATGGGCCTCAATGGGGGCATTGTTCCCTCCCCTTCCAGAGTAGGATAGGGAGGGGACAGGGCAGAGACTGGGAATGTCCCAGGTACCACACAGGCCTGCTTTGTCCTCCTCTTCCTCCTCCCCCTCTCTCCCTGCCCTCCTACCTGGCCAGCCCCCTCCCTGCCTCCTGCCTCCCTGGGCCTCCTCCAGCCCCTTCCCTGCCTCCTGCCTCCCCGGGCCTCCTCCAGCCCCCTCCCTCCCACCTGCCTCCCGGGCCTCCTCCAGCCCCCTCCCTGCCTCCTGCCTCCCCGGGCCTCCTCCAGCCCCCTCCCTGCCTCCTGCCTCCCCGGGCCTCCTCCGATAGTCCCTTCCCTCCTTGAGGCATTGCAGCTGCTGCAGGGGTGGAGCTTAGGGTGGCCCTGGGCAGTTGTGTGGGAGCAAGGTGACCCAGGAACTATGTCCTAGGAGACCCCACCTCAGGACACACCCTGCTGGGGACCACCTTACTTAGGGAGCACTATGTCTGGGGTGAGAGCCTTGCCTAGAGAGCACAATGTCTGGGGAAATACTGGCTAGGCGAGACCCTACCTGGGGAGCACCCTGCTTGAGGAGACCCTACCTAAAGGACTGTTCTACCCTGAGACCCCCTTACACCATCCAGGCTTGGTCCCATCCTGGCTGCCTCACAGAGATTTCTTGGTCACCATCGCATGGATTGCCTGCCAGGAAGTGTGACAGATTAAAGGGAAAGATTAGTCCCTACCATGTGCAACTGTAGCTCCCAGTACTGGGGAGACTAAAGTAGGAGGAAGCCCTTGAGCCTATGAGTTCAAGGCCTGCCTGGCTAATTTATCCAGACCCTGGGCTCAAAGGAAAGTAACAAAAAGATCACTTCGTAGGTACGAGGAGCTGACCCCAGAGCCACAACTCCTGGGGCCAGGTGTGGGCTCAGCCAGGAGTTAGTCATGTGACTCAGGTAAGCCGCTGTGTACTGGAGGTCTCATGGATCAGGGTCAGGCCATTTTCTCCATGTTCTTTCTGGGCTCTGACCTTGGTGAGCTTCGCCTGTGAGACTTCCTCCTGGAAGGGAAAGTCCGGCTGGAGATCTTAGAAAAGAGCCCTCCACCCTTCTCTGACCTGAGCCTTGTCCCCAGAGCAGAGTGACAACCAAAGATCGCTAATGGAAGCTGGCCCTGGCCCTGCTGCAGGTGACACTGATCTCCAGATCCAGATCCGGTTTCTGCCCTCGTGGCCCCCAGGCCCCTCACACCTGCTGGGTCCCTTTTGTTCGGTAGGCTGGGAGCACTGGCTTCCTTTCATCCTCCTTCTGCTCCATTCATGCCTTAAGCCGGGCACGCCTCCTGCCTCCTGGCTGGGTACTGCTGTGATGATGGCTGCAGGCTGTCCAGGCAGCACCCAGGGGCTCTGCTGCCACTTCCTCTCATCTGGAAAGATCACAGTGAAGGGAGATGGGGGTATGGGAGGAGGCACTGTTGTTCCTACTCTGTAAGGCAGTTTGTGTGTAGGGGGTGTCTGGGTTTTTGTTGATGAAGGTGCAATTTTAAGGCAGACTTCTTAGAGAAGGGACGTTTGTGGATTTGATACACACTTAAACCCAACTGGGAAGGGGCATGCCTAACTACTGAGAGATGGCTCTATAGTTAAGAGCCCAGAGGGCCTGAGCTTGCTTCCCCAGGACCCATGTTGGACAGCTCACAACTGTCTGGAGCTCCACTCTTCTGGCCTCTGTAGGAACCCATATTCATGTGCAAATATCCTCCACCACCACACACAACTACACAGAGTTAAAAATGCAATACATCTTCTTTTTAAAGATAAACTCAATGGAGGGTGTGTGAGCAGGATTTGGCCTTCCTTTAAGGACTGTCCATAACTATTATTCACCCATCCATCCATCCATCCATCCACTCATGGAGTACATACTGACAGGGAGACTCTGTAGAGGATGTGTTGTAGGTATGGAAAATACAGCACGGGGTACCAAAATCAAGCTATCCTTGCCTTTACATCATCTGTGCTCTTGAGTGGAGGAGGCAAGTCAAAAACAATAGGAGGATATGGGTTGGTTATGACAACTGAGGCACAAAATTAAGATGGGTAAAGGGACAGGAAGTGGCTGAGAGATATACTTGATAAGGAACTCAGCTGACCTCCCACTGGAAGGTGATAGGAGCCGAGAGCCAGGTGGAGAGCTGGGGAAGACTTCTCAGGCAGTGGAAAATGCAAAGGCCCTGGGGTGGAGGAGGAGGAAAGGGTTTGCTTCTGTTAAGCAATGGCAAGGAGTTCACTGCGGCTTGAGAGGAGGGGAGAGTGTAGGAGATGAGCCTGAACTCAGCTCTTACAGGGCCTTGTAGACTGTGGTTCTGACTTCCAACTTTATTACAAATAAGACGGATAAGGAAAGCAGACAGGTGCTCCTCCTTTGGGAAATTGGAAGTGGTGTTCTTTTGTATTACTGTTATAGGAAGCCGGTGTGTCCTGCGTGGGGATCCCAAGGTAAGGGACCATGTGGGAGAGCATAGCAGATTCCATAGCAGGCCAGGGTGACCAAGGTGAAGGGTCAAACATACCAGGCAGAGGGAGCTTGAGTGAGAAGTTTATTTAGAAGGGGGACTGACGGGGAAGGTAAAGAGACATAGAGACATTGTGAACAGAAGAAAAGAGGAGAGAGAGAGAGAGAGAGAGCGAGAGCTGGAAAGAAAGCAAGAAACAAAGAGCAAAGAGAGCATACGTGCTCCCCACTTCTACACAAGGGAGGACGTCTGACTGCTCCCCACTTCTCTGAGAAGCCCTCCTAGAAGGGGGTGCCCCTGCGCTGTAACTTTCTCCCAAACTGCTCCAGACCAGCTCTCAGTCCAGACTATGACGTTAGAGCCCCGTAGGACTTTCTCTCTGCTTCTGTGTGCTTGTCACCTTGCCTCTGTGTGGCAGCTGGGGCTGCCCACTCAGAGCCATCTGCAGAGTGGCAGGCATCCATTTGGAGCTGTGAGAACCGAGGATACAAAGGCCCAGAGAAAACTTCAGCGAGTGAAACCTGGAGAAATCCCAGACTTTGAAGTCCTGAGGACTTGGAGAGTGAGGTACATTGAGCAAGGCCTAGCTCTAGCCTGGCCTTGATGTAGATTGTTAAGTCACTTCCTGTGCCTGGGCCTCAGTTTCTGAGCCGTGAAAGGGGGCAGTGACACCTGAGGGTTAGGCATCCTCGAAGGCACTTGCCTCCCTCAGGCTGTGGCCGCCAGTGAGCAAATGCAAGGAGAAGGATACCAGCTGCCTCTTGAAGGTGTGTGCTCCACTCCAGAACCCACGGGTGGGGATGGGGACAGGGGTGGTAGAGCCCCAGAAACAGTGTCAAGTGTAGGTGTACTTTTGTAGGGAATCTGCAGTTTCTCAGGATTCTCCAAAAACATGAGGGTGGAAACATACAGTGACATGAAGCAGAAAGGGCTAAGAAGGAGATCCAGAACTTTCCATTGCTTGGTCCCATTTCAAAAACAGTTCTGTTTGACATGCTCTTACTATTTACTTGGGGTCAGGCCCTTCGAGGGACTCAAAGGTACATGGGGGCACCCGTAAGACATGTCCCTTAACTGGGGCTAGCTCCCTAGTCGAGTGTTTGTCTAGGATGTGTGAGGCCCTGGGTTCTACACCCTGAACTGTCAAAACAAAAAGCTGTTCCTTGTCACCTGGTGAGGGCAAGCCTGTGGGAATACTGTCCTTCACTGGTCAAAGGGCTCCTCCTCCTCTTGTCTTCTCTGGCCCTTTCTACACCCCTGGGAGACACAATTCGGAAGGGTACTTTAGTAAGCTTGATGATCAGAGATGCTTGTGACTATCCCAAAGTCACACAGCAGATAATCTGAGACTAGAAATGAAAGGCGCTTCCCTGGGGAGACTAGCTGTTCCTCCTCCTCCTCTGCCTCTTCTCCTTTTCCTCCCCCCTCGTCCCACTCATTTCCCTCCCCCTCTCTTCTCTATTCCTCATCTCCTCTTCTCCATCCTTACTTATTACCGTCCTTTAAGGGAGTCATCTGGGTTCATCTTGGGAGCCCTAGCCACTGCTGGATGTCTTCTCCAACATGGGGACCTGCAGCATGCACCTGCTGAGACTGGTAGGCTGGCTTTGGATTGGAAGATGGAAAGAGAGGTGAGGTGGGGAGAGATAGGCACCTGGTAAAGGATACGCTCCCCCCCACAGGGCTCCGGGACGCACCCCCATCCGGGACGCACCCCCATCGCAGGCTTTTTGATGTTGTTGAGGATAAGCCGGGCCTCAGCCCACTCGAAACTCTTCACACACACACACACACACACACACCCACACATCTCCAGCTCCAGGCGGTCCCCTCAACCTTGTCAGGAGCTGGCCCTGTGCCTAGGTCCCAGCCCAGGGTGCTGGGTGGCAGCGAGGGGTGGGAGGCTCCGCGTGCTTCTGTATTTATTTATTTGTACGTCCAGCTTACACATTCCAGGCTCTGATTACCCCCGGGGGGCCGGGAGGAGGGACATGATGCTGCTACTGCTGCTGCTGGTGATGCCTGGGCCTTTGATGTTGAAGAGGAGCGATGGTGAGATGCTGAGGAGTCCCTGCTTTTCTGGGGTGTGCGTGCTTGTTGGGGAGCCCCAGTGATGTTACCTCTGCAGACCAAGGATGATAGGCCACAGCCAGGCCCAGGGGTAGTAGCAGGGGTCAGAAAGCAAGAAAGAGGAGGGGGCCCTTCTTGGAAGGGTGCTTGGCTCACAGCCCAGCTGCCCCTACCAGGAAGAGACATTATCCAAGTCTTGTAACAAAGAACCAGCCTCCTCCCTACCGGGACCTGGACAGAGTAATGCAACCCATGCTGAGGTCAGGGGCACAGAGGGAGCCTGTCATTATCGCCAAGGTTCTATCAGTGGACCTTATTGTCCCTCAAAGGGATGCCCATGAGTGATGAGGAGTACCTGCCCATGTGTGGGGGAATGGCCGAGTGAGTGAGTGAATGGAGATGTTGGCACAGATGAAAGACGAGAAGGTGGTGTGAAAATGAATGAATGAAGAAGTGACGCAGGGAATGTCAGCTGGGTATGAGATGCATGATGATGGTGATGAAGAAGGTGGCGGCGTAGCAGTGGCCAGCTGCGGCCACCAGGACCCCATCGGCCATTCCTTTATCTCTCTCTGGATACGACTTCGAAAGCTGCAGACGTGAAGTAGTACGGAATGGCCTTGCTTCTCCACCCAGATAATTCCTGATTTAATATCTGTATCTACACTGGGTGATGGTGGCGCAAACTTTTTATTTTTTGTTTTTTTCAAGACAGGGTTTCTCTGTGTAGCCGTGGAGCCTGTCCTGGAACTCGCTCTGTAGACCAAGCTGACCTTGAACTCACAGAGATCTGCCTGCCTCTGCCCCCTGAACACTGGGTTCAAAGGCTGGTGCCACCAATGCTGAGATTCTGGCCATCCACCTCACTGTGCCCTGTTTATTCATTACCAGAGACTGACCCCTGTGCTTCATGCCTAAGAGGCAGCACCCTACCAAGCGAGGTGCACCCCCAGCCCTTTCATCTTATCTTTACAACAGAAGGATACTTATGTAATATAGCTTTTACTTTTACTCTGTTTCCAAATGTGCAAATGTGCTTGAATAAAAAGAGAGTTCTGTTTTTCAGTCCAGATTTTTTTCTTTTTCTTTGTTTTTTTTGGGGGGAGGGGTTCAAGACAGGGTTTCTCTGTATTGCTCTGGAGCCTGTCCTGGAACTCGCTCTGTAGACCAGGCTGGCTTTGAACTCACAGAGATCCACCTGCTTCTGCCTCCCGAGTGCTGGGATTAAAGGTGTGCATCACCAATGCCCAGAAGTTTGGTGCAAATTTATAATCCCAACGCTCGGGAGGTAGAGGCAGGTGGGTCTCTGTGAGTTTGAGGCTGGCCTGGTCTACAGAGTGAGTTTCAGAACACCTAGAGAAACCCTGTCTAAGAAAAACAAAACAAAACAAAATCCATATCTACTCTCATTTACTCTTTGCTGTTGTTTGGAGATAGTGTCTCTTGGAGCTCAGGCTGGTCTTGAACTCCTGATTCTCCTGTCTCCACCTCCCAAGTACTGAGATTACAGATGTCCACCACCAGCCCTGGCCTTTTCCTCTCTCTCCCCCTCACTCTTATTTTACTGTTAGTGTATGTGTGTGTGTTACTGGCAATAGAGTAGGCACTATGCTCTATTCCTAGCCACACACCTCCTCCTGAACAATTCAATGGTCACCCTCAACATTTCCATGTAAATTTCCCAGGAACAGGGCTATTCTCTTCCTTAACCAAAGTGTAGCTATTAGTTTCATCATTTTGCTTTTATAACAGTATTTCACTTAACAAATCTACTATTCACAACCATATCCTAGTTTTGCTGCTGAGCCCAATATGGTCTTTTGTTTGTTTTGTTGTTGTTTTTTTAAGATTATTATTATTTTAATTATGTAAGGAGAATATAGGTCTGCATGTAGGTACGTGCACATGAGTGCGGTGCCCTTGGAGGCTCGAGGCAGTAGCTTTCCTGGAGCTGGAGTTAAGGCAGTTGTAAGCTGGGAACCCAACTTTGGTCCTCTGTAAGAGCAGCAAGTGCTGTTAACCTCTGAGTCCTCTCTCCAGCCTCAGGTTGGTTTCTTCTTAGATAAGGCCTCACTGTGTAGTCCTGGCTGACTTGAAATGCTCTATGTAGATGCAAGGCTTGCCTCCAATGTTTACAGACACGTGCTGCATGTCTGGCCTATGGCTTTAATGTTTTATTTTCTTTCTTTGTTTATCTATATTTGTATATGAGTGTAAGAGAGAGAGGGAGGAAGAGAAAGATGTGTGGATTCTTGCATGTCACATGCCTAGACACCAGGGAACACCTGTGAAGTTGATTTCCAGGACTGAACTCAGGTTGTAAAGTTTGCACTGTAGTGCTGGGCTGTGGTGGCGCACGCCTTTGGTTCCAGCACTTGGGAGGCAGAGGCAGGGGGATATCTGAGTTGGAGGCCAGCCTGGTCTACAGAGCAAGTTCCAGCGCAGGCTCCAAAGCTGCACAGAGAACTCCTATCTCAAAAAAAAAAAAAAGAAAAGTTTGCTCTGTAGGATTGCAAGCTCCTTTATCCCTGCTGAACCATCTCACAGCCCCTTACATGGTCCTTTTACAGGATTTGCCCCTGAGATTCATAGGGATTCATTTCAAGGAAGAGACAAAACATTGACAACTATCCAGGGACCCAGGAACATGAATAGTGGACACTAAATGAAATGGAGGATAGCACGCATGGAGGAATGGTCCCAAGTCCCCCATTGGCTGGGCATTAAAACTTGGTGGGTCTTGACCTAGACCTGGGCCCCTTACCTCACCAACATAAGGATCCTCCTCCTCTCCACTCTGAAAGTGCTTAATGTCTGGGTGCCCAGCTCTCCTGAACTTCCACACTGGCTTTTGAAGACCTGGGAATCTGTGCCTCCCCGCAGGCATGACAGATGTCCACACAGCAGACAGAAGTCTGTGTGTCAAGTTGCCCAGCCCAGTTGCCTGCTGTGTCCCCAGTACACATCCAACAGGGTTGGGAGGGACAGGGGGGAGGCAGGGAAGGCAGGGAAAGCTGCATGTCACTTGTTCGGATGCTGCAGCGGGTGAGTCCTAGGCTCCACGGGACCAGTGGGAAAATGGTCTCCCAGTCGCAGTGGGCCTCTGCGATTTCATGATGGACAGAGTCTATTCACAACTAAAGTCCTCCCCGTCCCCTGAGGCCTTTTCTGGAAACATGCCCCTTTATTCTTCTGAAGAGTTCTAGCCCCTTCTAGCTACAGAGGGGGGCTGGTAGGGCTGTTCATACTCATGCCCACACATCAGATAGTGAGTGCCCAGAACCCGCTTTGAAGAGTGAGTGAGTGAGTGAGTGATGAATGAGCAGCCAGCTCTGCTTTCCACCCAGAGAACCAAATCAAAACTTGTTCTTATGCTTCTTGGGAGCCACCGGATGAATCTCTGGACTGCTAATCGTGAGGTCTGGGCTTTTGCTTTATTTCATCTAATGGCCAAATCCAGTCCCCTCCGAACAGCTCCATGGGAACATACAGAAGAATCTGGGAAGCAGAAGGTGGACAATGGGGCTAGAGGGCCTGTTCTTCTTTCCTGCTAAAAGCATGGTGGGTAGAAGACGAGTGGTTTGACATCAAGAAGGACTTCTCCATACGTTTCGGTGTATTCTGGATGGTTCCTCGGTCCACCTGTGCAGAGACAGTGGGATGTCAGAGACAACTTGCCAACCCGCACAGACGGTCCTTTTGGGCCTCCCAGGCCCATCAAGCCTCTACCCGTCAGGCGTGGGTGGCTGAACTGTGGATGGTTGGCTCAAGTCTATATCCACTGTCTGCGCCAACCCGGCCAAAGGTGCCCCCTGCAGATGCTTGGTCTGGGATAGTGTCCAGACCTTGGTCCCCAAGGTCCTCCCACCCCTGCTGGACAGTGGCCTCTCCCAGTGACTCAGTCCTGACGTCGTGGGGCAAGCGGAAAGGCCATGGGCGTGGGAGGTGGTAGCTCCCTCCCTCCTGTCCTCACTTCCCTGGTCTCAGTCCCCATAAACTCTTTCCCTCTTGACATCCCTCTCCTTTCCCATGAGCCTTTGGGCTGGCGGTTATTGCCTGGCCATGGGTCAATGGGCACAAGTAAAGCACCCGAGAGCTCAGGTTTTGTATCTTGTCCCCTCTCTCTACACCCCACAACGACACACCAATAGGCAAGTGGGGGCTACCCCAACCCCTCAGCTGTCTGTGCCCAAGATTCTGGATCCTCTGGCCTACCCCTGCCCTCCAGAGCCCCCTGTAAGTGTGTGATCCCAGCTCTTAATCTCATATTGGAAAGGATCCCTGGTTCCCCAACCTTCCCTGGAGGCCAAGCACCCTGAGCCTCCAGCTCTGTCCTGCCCACACCCTGCCCAGTGGCCCCCTCCTCCACCCACTTCAAAGCCCAGAACTGGCAGCTGCTAATTACATGCCCCCCCACCCCCCTCGCTCGTTAAGTGTCATTAGCCCCGGTTTACAAATGAGGAAACTGAGACTGGAGAGGTGGAGGACGTCACCCCCTCTATCCCCACCTTGGCTCCTAAGCCAGGGCTGGCACAAGGTCTGGGGGACCCTGCCAAGACTTCCCTTCCTAGGAGGATTTGGGGGCTCAGTGGCCTCTCTCAGCCCCCACTTCCTGTTTTCTTCCAGCTCTCTTCTTCCCTTGTAGCCAGAGGAGACTTCAGGCAGAACTGTGGAGCCCCTGGAGTAGGGCAGCATACAGCTTCTCAGAAACCAAGCACAGCAAAATGCAAATAGGGCCCCCAATTACTCCAGAGTCAGGGCGGTGGCACCGGAGTAATAAGACTTGGGGAGTGGAGGGACCCCCGCCCTGCGCATCTGCTTGCCAGAGGCCCTTGATGGGAAGGTGTTGGTGATGAGGGGCTGGGGGAGGTGGGTGGGAGCCATGCTGACGCTGGTGAGACTCTGGAGGGCTCTGGGTTGATGCTGTCAGCTGTCCGGCCCTGCCCTGGGGACCAGAGAAGCCCTGAGTGTCAGCCCTCCGTGGGAAGGCGTCCCTCTGTGGCTGGGAGCAGGGCCAGCTGCTTGACCCTGCTTGACTCAGCCGAGTGGGGCTTAAAGGTCTGTGAGAGCTCTAGAATGTCCCCCAACGGAGAGGAACAATGGATCTTTACAGACGGAGAAACTGAGGGAGGGGTGTGATTTGTTCAGTAGGGATCACAGAGAGGAGGAAAAGGCTGACTTTGGAGAACTCAGTCAATACAACTGGAAAGGAAAAGCCCGGAAGACTGGAGAGTAGGGAGGAAGAGCAGATGCAGAGTGTGCAGGCTGTGTGTGGGGAAATGCATTGGCATGCAGCTGTCACCTCTCAAAGTGCTGGCCTCTCATGTAAATCCCTCTTTTCCCTCCCCTCCTCCTCTTTTGACTGAGTTTCAGGTAGCCCAGGCTCCCAAACTCACCACATACCTGAAGGTGACCTTGAATTTCTGATTTTCCTGCCTCTTCCTTCAAAGTGCTTTGATTATAGGCATGTGATAGCATACCTGCCTTCCATGGTGCTGGGAAGCAAACCCAGGCTTTTGTGCCCGCTAAGAAAGAACCCTACTAACTGAGCTACATCCCCAGCTGTCCTCACGATAAATTCCCTGTTGACAAGTCCATGACAAAAGGGACATCCAAACAGGATCGCTAGTTTCTGCTTGGTTTTGTTCTCATGAGTCCATGAAAGCATCAGGGTTGCAACTGTAGCCTGAGAGATAGGGAGCTGGCTGGAAGAACTTTGGGCCGCCATGATGGAGGGCTCCGGCCTAAATGACCAGTTGGTATACCAAAAGGCACTCTGCCCTGTCCAATCTCGACTCTGGGATGGAGGAATGTCTCTGGCATGCACGCTTGAGGGTTCTCCCTCCACTCTCTCCTCAGCATGGAGTGAAACACCTGTGGACTGTATCTGTCACCACAGGGAGATCCGGCATCCGGGAAAGCTGGCAGTGACATCACTGTGGCTTTGGACCAGGTGTGCCCTGTTGTGCCCTGGCCTGTGCAGCTGAGACCTGGGGTTGGGGAGGGCTTTGGGAGGACACACAGAAGTAGAGGGCCGGAACCCAGAGTGTTCCTTCCATCTATCTCTGCTGTCCCATGCTGGCTCCTCAACATGACCTCTCCGGACAGGGTTCGTCTCTTGGGCATCCATTTGGTCTGGTGACTCCTTGTAAGGGGCCAGTGGTGGCTGAAGTGGCTTGGGAAGGACCCTGCTGAAGGCCAGAAGGGCAGGTGTATGGGGCCAGCAGATAGCAGACTCGGTGAAGATGCTCAGTATGTGTCCCTACCCTTCTTTGAAGCCCCTCTCTCCAGTGGCTTCCTGTGACACATGCTCTGCCATGGAGTGTATAGCGAGCAGAGCTCCTGCGGATCCACCCACAGTAGATCATTGTGGGGTCTCTTCCCTGCTGATAGCTGTGGTTTCCAGGTCTGTGCCCCCTCCGTGGAGGAAATCCTCACTGAACCCCTGCTGCCAGCAGGAATCTCTTCCCCCCCTACTCCTTCAGTAGTGAACTCTTGGGTTCTCCAGGACCTGCTGCTGGGCCTTGTACTGCTGTGTCTGAGCTCCTAGTCACATCTCCATAGACAGAGGTTTGTCTCCTTGGGAATAAAGGGGTAGAGGTCACAAGACTGAATCTTGTGTAGCTCCAACTTTTTTTTTTTTTGTTAGCTATCCGTACTCTAGGGAGCCATGGAATATCCCTGTCCCTCAGGTGGGTATAGTTTGGACAGGGGTTGCAAAGCAGCCATTGTTCCCATCAAAACACATGTGCTACTGGTTGGAGGTGAGTTACTTCCCCTTCCTGGGCTTCAGTGACACCGGGTCACCTGCAAAGAGCCTTCTAGACTGAAGTGAATGTAGACCCATAGAATGCCCTGTGCCTCTTCAGCCCAGTGATGGCCTCCTGTGCCAATCGGTACAGATTATCTTCATTGTCTGCTGCTGCTCTGACCTTTGGTCTCATCTCTTCCCTAAATGACCTGGACAAGGAGCTAGAGACCCTGATCATTGGTCCTCCCTCCCAGCTCAGGGCCCATCACATAGCTCATGTTCCGTGAAAGCTTATTGGAGTGAAATGACCAAGAAGAGTTGGGAGGGACCCTGGTGGGAAGGAGTTTGCCCCGGGAGAGACTCACTGGGAAGTGGATGGGACAAAGGTGATCCAACGGGGAGGTAAAAGAGGATGATTGTGCCCAGGGTCACACGAAGGTTAGGGGGAGCTCTGACTTAAACTCTTGATTCGTAACCCCTTGAGGTGGCCGGCTAGCAGGAATGGTTTGGAAGCAAAGATGGGCATAAAGAAAATGAATCCTGCTCCCCAGAAGTTTGGGTTGATGGAGAAAGCCTTCTGGTCTATTCTGGACTGGGAGAGCCCACTCTGGGACAGGGGCAAGAGATGCAATGTGCTGGGCAGTGGTGGTGCACTCGGGAGGCAGAGGCAGGTGGATCTCTGAGTTCAAGGCCAGCCTGATCTACAGAGAGAGAGTACCAGGACAGGCTCCAATGCTACAGAGAAACCCTGTCTTGAAAAACAGAGATAGTATAGATAGATAGATAGATAGATAGATAGATAGATAGATAGATTGATAGGAGAGATACAGTACAAAAGCCTCTCAGAGTGGCTCTAATTGTGTGACCCAGGAGGGAAACCAAAATCACAGGGGGCCCTCAGAGCCAGGCTCCCTCAGGGAGTTGAGGTCCAAGGTCACTATTCCAGATGCTCTCTCTGTTCTCCCCGCTGAAGTCAAGGGTCTGGCACCTGGGGAGGTTTGGGGATAGGGTTACCTCAGGAGCCAGTGACCTGCCCCCATAAAGGATAAAAGAATCACCCATAGCATGTCTAAGGGGCAGAGCCAAGGGCAGGCACTGAAAGGAAGACTCCAGCAAAGGTGCTGGGACTCCAGCACCCAGTCTGCGTCTCCAGTTCCTAGCCCACCCCCGTTTTATTGGCTTCTGGGGCTTATCTCTAGGTCGATGGAGGGAATGGTTGGGGGGCTGCCAAGTCTGGGAACCCCTTCTTCTTTTTCATGAGTCAGTGATTTTGACAGGGTGACTTTGGACAGAGCCCCTTCTGAGAGACCCATCAACTGAGTATTGGCGACCAATCAGCCTGTGGGCTGGAGGAGGCAATGCTCTCATGGACTCAGGATACAGGAAGGAGCACAGGGAAGTGCCAGCTCAGTGGATGCTGGGGTACATGAGGAAGTCTCGGCAGCTTGCATGGAAAAGAGACTGGGGCATAGGAACAGAATGAAGTCGGCTTCCTACTTAGACACATCTCACTTCCCAAACTATGCCCACCTGACTCTGCCCAATGCCAGCCTCCAACCAGTGCTGGAAAGCAGAGGGTTTGGGTGTTGCTTGAGGCTAAGACTACAAGGCCCCCTGAGAAGCTAGCTGGCAGCCTGGGAGAGACATGGAGGAGAGATGATAGGAGCCAGGAAGCCTTAGTCTTGAGGCCAGAGGGTGTGAGGGGTTAGATGGTCCTTCCTCATAAAGTAAAGGGAAGGGTGGCGGAGTGCAGAGCCCAGATGCAGGCCTGGGGCTGGAGACGGGATGCCCAGTCCACCCTGTGTTCACCCGGTCCCCCCTGGCTCTGCTCTTAGCTTGCCTGGCTCCCAGGCCTTCCCAAGCCAGCAGCCTCAGCAAGAGCCTGGAGAGCAGGGTGCCGCAGCTGCTGTGAGGTTCACAGGAGCCTTGGAGGGGGTTGATGGGAGACTGCCAGGCGCCGCTTAATAGGATTTTAATTATACAGCTCCAGTAAGAATTTTTTCCCCCCTGGGCTTGGGCCCTCACAGGCACCTCCATCCCCACCTCAGCATCTTCCCAGCCCAGGCAGCCCACTCTCCCAGGCCCCCGCTGGCAGCCCTCACCCACAGAGGGGGGAACTCTGGCCTATCTCCTACAGACTCAGGGAGGGCCTGGCATCTACCCCTCCGTAATCTTGGGCTCCTAGGGAGGGCCTTTCTTAGGGAGCTGTTGCTATGAGATCTACATCCGGGACTCCGAGTGGCCAGAACAGGGTGTGACAGCCACTCAGCAACCTGATGGCCTCGGTGCTCATTTTTCCAGGGTGATTCTGCCCCACGCCAGGCCCTTTTGCGATGATTGTCTCATGTGACGCTGCTTACAACTCTGGAAGGCAAGCCGGGCAGATGGAGTGATAATCTCCACTTTACAGATGAGGAAACTGAGGCCCCAAGAGTGGGTGACTTGCTCAAGGACACAATGAGTAAGGAGTCCGGACTGCCAACCGACTCCAAGCTCCACGGCCTGCCCTTAGCCTGCACTGCCAGAAGGAGCTGGCTCAGATGTGCTGGCCTGGCTTTAGGAGGCTTCATTTCAGACCAGCACAGTTTCCTGAGAGCCTTTAATACTAGACCTTGGGAGGTGAAGGCAGGAGCATCGGAGTTGACAAAGATCATTCTAAGGGACTTAGTGAACCCGAGCTGTTCTATATAAGACCCTGATTCAAACAGGGGAAGTGGGGGGGCAGAGAGGAGAGGGAAGGTGCGGAGAGAAGGGGAAGGAAGGAGAGGAGAGGAGAGAAAGAAAGAAAAGGGAGGCAAGTCCTGCGTCCCCTCTCCTGTCTATAACACGAGCCATCTTATCCCTTTGGTCTGAGTCAGGTCCCTTTATTCGTGCCGTCACAGCTCCTGAATGTGACTGCCGTAGCTCAGTCACACTGTGTTGCACAGCTGGTTATCAGTAAAGCCTGTCATTAGCCTAGCATGTCCTTGACCACCAGGACAGAGCTTCCTGGTGCCCAGTGGCCAGGCTGTACCTGTCCAGTGACCTGCTTGAGTGCAGTTGGCCTCTTGGCCTTCTCTCTCTTCAGGCAATGTCAACAGTCACGGCAAGTCAGGTTGACCGGCTTTCTCAGCAGCAGCATTGTGACTAGGACATGCTTTGTGTGTGTGTGTGTGTGTGTGCTTATTGGCTTTTGTTTTTGATTTTTGGTTTTGTTTTTTTTTACACTATACTTTTGTTTTAGACATACATAAAAGTTTCAGAGAACAGAGAATTCTCATATGCCCACCACCATCTCTCCCCTGTTTTTGCATAGTTCATCAGCCTCTATCATTTTTTGTCACAACCGAGAAGCAAACTTTGACACACCACTATTAACTACACTTGATATTTCACTGGAATTGTGCCATTTATTACACTTTTAATGGTCACTAGAAATACATGGATCCATCTATTTTTTAACTTCAGTTTTATTTTATGTGTATGGTGTGTTTTGCCAGCATGTATGTTTGTGCACCAATTGTGTCATCGGATTCCCTGGGCTGGAAGTATAGATGGTTGTGAGGTGCCGTGTGGGTGCTGGGGACTGAACCTGTGTCTCTGGAAGCCATCAGTGCTCTTAACCGCTGAGCCATCTCTCTAGCCTCTATGGATGCATTTTATATAGGATTCGACAGTAATGTAATATATATATATATATATATAATCACACACATACATACATATACACATACATACATACATATATACATACATACATATATACATACATATATATATGTACATATATATATATATATATATATATATATATATATATATATCAGTATGGCTTTCTCTTCATCCTCTGCTACCAAGCCTCTCCTGCTCAGGGGTAATTCTTCTGTCCCTTTATGCCTGTCTTTGGTACCGGATAGCAAGTCTCTGGCTGTAGCAATCAGCACCTTGGGCCAGCCCTTATTTGAGCAGGAAGATAGCATTCTTACCTTCATGCGACGGCACTATCCAACTAATCCTCGATCAGTTCAGACTGCTCCCTCAGGCAGCCCCTGGGACATGCCCCTGCCCCAGTCTATCTTTTTTTTTTTTTTTTTTTTTTTTTTTACTTCCAATACTCTCTTGCTCCCCAGCTCTGGGAATAGAATAGATACTTGGTATTGGAGCTGAGTGAAAAAGAAACTAAAATTTCAGGAAAGCTACCTATCTCTCTATCTGGCAGGGGGCTATGTCCCCCACACAGTGGTGGAGCAAGCAGGAGGGCATAGAAGACTCGGTTTCTGCTGTTAGGACCCCACAGTCTGTGTAGGAGATACTCATCCATCCAAGCCTGGACCCTGAAAGACTTTGGCCAGACCCAACCAGATGTGTGTGGGGCTCTCTGGATATAGCCATAGCCCATCTCTGCTGGGGGTGGGGGGGGGAGGCTTTGTGCGTTTCAGATGCAGCAGAAGAACACTCGAGTAGACTTTTAGCCCTTCTGCCTTTTCTAGCCCTTTCTGCCTCATCCATCATCACTCCTTCATCAGAAAGCCCTAGAGGGCAACTGTGAGCCTGAAATCTTCTTCCCTCACCGGGGTGTGGTGCACGGTCTCCCACCTGGCTCCCCGGCGGGGTGGCACACCGCACACCACCAATGTTACCCAGGGTTTCTTTGGGCTCCCATCACAGCTAACTCATTCCACACTTCCCCCAAGGCCCTAAGAAGGCTACTGAGACCAGACTGAGGGCAATGCCTGTGGTAACAATCTGTCCACCTCAGGAGATGGCCATCTTGACTTGCCGCTGACCAGTTGCTCCATCCTCATCTTGTCCTAGGACTGCCTCTGCCAATCCCAGGCAAAGGAGGGAAGGTGGCTGAAGATGAGGTCCGCTGTCTCTGGCAAGGTCTGCCCCTCTGCTTGTCAAGGCTGCTCCTGGGGAGAGAAGCCCAGGAGTAAAGGACCGTAGGTCTCAGGGTGTGAGTATATGTGACACTGTGAGGGACGCCAGTCTCCATCTGCTGTGGGGCCTAAGCCCAGGAGAAGCTCTGGAGCTGGCTGGTGGGGGATGGAGTACAGCATCGTGGCCGGCTGCCGTGGCACGAGATGAAAGGCCAAGAGTGGGGCTGTTGGCAGACGGACAGGCGGGCCGAGTGGAGGCGTGGGGTGGGGGAGGGGAGATAACCATCTGCAAGGGCTGCCAGGTGTAGACATGGAGTGTGGAGGACGCCCGGGTGGAGTTTTAGCCCCTGGGATCAGGGCAAAGAGCTTGAACTTGGAAGGGTTCCCTGTGAGGTCATCTTGTCCAGCCCGAAGAGCCTTAAGGCACTGGGCCGCAAACCAAGCAGGTCCTTTCTGGGGATGGCTTCGGAGGCTGGGGCTGGGTGCCCCTCTCCGGCACCAGCCAGTCTCCACCTTGTACCCATTCCCTAGCAGTGCTTCAGAGCTGAATGGCTGTCTACATTTAAAGGCGCAGTCCTCCATGTTAGTGCTGGGCCCATCTTGGGCATTTCTTTGATTCTGAATTATTATTATTTTTTTATTTGTATTATTGGCTGGCACTCCCCCTAGTCTCAGCCTTGGAGAGAAAGTTCCAGAACCCTCTCTTAATCCCTCTATACTCTCCCGTTCTTCTCTAGTACAGGTTTTTACCTTTACTGACCTGGAAACTTCTTGTTCTGCCTCCCCCTAAAGTCCATGCCTCTTCTCTCCTTTCTTGGTGATTCTGCCTAGGACCCTTCAGTAAGCGCTGCCCTCGGAGCCGGAAGAAAACCCTGGCCCCAGCCCTGTCAATCATGAACACACAGAACCAACCCCAGTCAAAGAATACATCTTATCTCTAAATGTCTGCCCTTGGGACTGACACAGATTCCCACTCAAGAACTTTTTACTTTTAAGGTCTGCTTTTATTTATTGTTGTTGTTATTTTGTTCTGTTGTTTTTCGAAACAGGGTTTTTTTTTTTTTTTTTTTTTTTTTTTTTTTTTCTCTGTATGACTGTGGCTGTCCTGGAACTCTGTAGACCAGGCTGACCTTGAACTCACAGAGATCTGCCTGCCTCTGCCTCCCAGGTGTTGGGATCAAAGGCGTGTGCCACCACTGCCTGACTAAAAATTTAATATATTAAAAAGAAACTGTCTTCACACCAGAGTCGACTGTAAAATTTATACAAGTGCTGGGATGAAATAAATAGAAATGAGCTAGATGTGTTGTTCACTGATGGAACGTCTGTCAGTCTGTCATGTGAGGTCTGTGCTCCATTCACAGTACTGAGAAATGATGTATTCACAGTACTGAGAAATGATGTCTGAGTCAGCACTGTCCTCACTGAGGACAGGAACACAGCTGTTGTTTCTGAGACAAGATGGAAGGACTCTAGGGCAAGCCTTAAATTGCCCATGTAGCTGAAGGTAGCTTTGAACTTCTGATCCTTCTGTCTTTGCCTCCTGAGTTCTGAGTTTCCAGGTGTACACCACCACGCCCAGCTTTATGTGGTGCTGGGCACTGAACCCATGACCTTGTGGATGCTAGGCAAACATTCTACCGACTCAGCTACACCCTCAGGCTGCAGGTATTTATTTATTTATTTATTTATTTATTTATTTATTTATTTATTTATTTATTTTACAATGACAGAACTTGTTCTCCCATAACCAAATTCTCTAGTACAGGGTTGGGGGTAGAGTTCAGTAGTAGTGTGTGTGCTTGGAATGCACAACACCCTAGGTTCACTGAAGGAGAATGCTTATTGAACATCTCTAAGACTTCCAGGTCTACCCCATTTACAATCTGCTAGAGCATGTGAAGGGCCTGACCTACAGACCCAAAGCCACAGGATGTCCACAACACAGGGTGCCACCACAAAGAGTCCTAGTGGGGGTCCAGCATCAGACATGTAGTGGAGACCAAGAGCCTCAAACCAGACCAATGACTCTTTGCAATGACCACTTGCAAGTAGAGAGAGAGCTGGACCAAGGAGTATATGGCATGACTTGTTGGGTCAAGCTGCAGCAACCATGATGAGATTTTTAATTCCATCACTCTTTTTCCTTTATTTTATTTTTATTTAAAATTTATTCTATTTTCTTCATTTTTTTTCTCTTGAATTTTATTTTGTTTTATTGGGGGGCAGTGCAGGGGCAGAGGGCAGATGCTAAGGGACAGAGATTGAATGGGATCAAGATACATGATGTAAAAAACACATAGAATAAATAAATGTTATTAATAGAGTAAATGAATTTTATTAATAAAAAGTTTTATAAAAGGAAAGAAAACTATGCAGCAAGCTTGAGCTATATAGTAGAACCCTGTCTTGGAACACATGAATAAATGAATAATTTAAAATTGCATGGTTGTTGGTGGCAATGTTAAATAAGCTTTGGGATGGAAGTTCTCTGGTTTAGAAACCCATTGTTTAAAAATAATTTATTTATTTTTTATTTAATGTGCATTGACATTTTGTCTGCATGAATGTCTATGTGAGGGCCATGTCAGTGCTGGGAACTGAACCAGGGTCCTCTAGATGAGCAGTTGGTGCTCTTACCCACTGAGCCAATCTCTCTTCAGAGGACCTGAGTTCAATTCCCATCACCCACACAGTAGCTCATAACTGTCTGTAACTCCAGTTCCAGGGGCTCTGATGCCAATGCGCATAAAATAAAGTTAAATAAATAAATAAATAATATACGATTTAAAAATGAGTTTGTGACTTTTTCAGTGTTGCTCTAATGCAGATCCGAGGATGAAGATCTTGTTTGCTTCAGGGGACTGAAGAAAATAAAATGAAAGAGAGAGAAAAAAACAAAAACAAAAACAAACAAAAAACCCAACAACTTCTGCTGGCAGATCTCTGAGTTTGAGGTTAGCCTGATCTACAGAGTGAGTTCCCAGACAGCCAGGGCTACACAGAGAAACCCTGTCTTGATAAAACCAAAAAGAAAAAGAAAAAAAGGAAGAAGAGAAAAGAAAACTTCTGGGTTCCATTTCAGCATTTGCAAAAGAAAGTTGCAGGTAGTGTCAAAGCTGCATGTCTTTGTCTCTCTGAGTCCCTGGGTACCCACAGATTAGCAAGGCATTCTGAATGGATGCACACTGCAGGTGGGAAGCATCGCACCCCACTGAACCGCACTTAGCTGTTGGTTTGAACACTATAAAGGGCATAGAGACAAACGAAAGTTAACAGCAATCTTTATGCTGGCTATTTGATGGATACTAAACACTAAAATTACAAGGTGTTGATGGTTTTATGTTGGGCAAGTTTAGATTTTATTTACCCACTGGGCCATCTCTCTGGCCTCATTTTTTTTGTTTGTTTATTTTGGTTGTTTTGGTTTTTTTTTTTTGAGACATGGCTTCTCTGTGTAGCCCTGGCTGCTCTGAAACCCACTTTATAGGCTGGCCTCGAACTCACAGAGGATCCACCTGGCATTTACTTTGTTTTTTGAGATAGGGCCCTGCTGTGCAGCTCTGGCCAGCCTGAAAGTTGTTCTTCAGACCAGCATTGCCTGCCTCATCTCAAAGCATGATGTTTTGTAAAAATTTATCAAGTATAATTAGATTTACATGATTATAAGTACAATTTTAGATTTGCTTAAATACTTTTATATTTAGCCAAATTAATTTCCTGTTTATTAGTTGTAGTTTACGCGCCACCTTAATTTTAATAGTTAAATTGGATTTTTTTTTTTTTATTTGTGGAGGATAAACATTTCTCATTGTTTCAGAGGACGGAAAGTTTAAGGTCATGACCACAGTAGATTCAGTTTCTTCATAACAGTTCTTAGCTTCATTGATGGTGCCTTCTGAGTTCTTACGTGCAGGAAGAGCTAAATCAGAATATTTTGATCACATAAATAGTCATATTAAAATTATGGCTTTACCAATTTTTTAATTTTTTTTTTTTTTTAAACAGAGTTTCTCTGGTAACCCTGACAGTCCTGGAACTTGCTCTGTAGACCAGGCTGGCCTTGAACTCATAGATTCACCTGCTTCTGCCTCCCAAGTGTTGGGATTAAACACATGGGTTGGTTCACCACTGCCCAGCTGCCTTTATACAAATAAAAAAAAAATTGTTGTTATGAAGGAATTATGTTAAGGCAGGTAGGAAGCTTTTGTCTTATTTATTGATTTCTGAGTCCCACACCTAAAAATCTTTCTTTTTATACTTATTTATTGTGTGTATGTGTGTTTATATGTATGAACGTACATGCCAAGCGGTACATTCATAGAGGTCAGAAGACACATTATGAGAGCTGGCTCTTCTTTTATATGGATTCTAGGAGTCAGACTCGACTCGACTGGTGTGGCTTGGAGCTAAGTGCCTTTAGCCCCTAAGCCAACTTGTAGCTCCTACTTGGCTTTATGTATTTTTCATTTGTTTTTTTGTTTTGCTTTGCTTTTGAAATAAGGTCTTACCTTTTAGTCATTGCTGTTTTGGAAGTTGCTTTGAAGACCTGTCTCTGCCTTGATAGTGCTGGGAACCAAGACTTGAACCACCATGCCTGACTCTTTTTGTCTTTTTTTTTTTTTTTTTTTTTTTTTTTTTTGAGACAGGATTTTATTTAGTTCAGGCTCTCTCCAAACTTATTATATGCCCAAGATGATGCCACACTTCTGATCTCCCTCCCTCTACTCCCCAAACACTGGGATTACAGGCACATCCCACTAGAGTCAGTGTCAGAACACGTTTTATTTAATTATTTATTGATTCATTCATCTTTATGATAGGGTCTTGCTATGTAGCCACAGTTGACTGCAAACTCATGATCCCCCTGCCTCTGCCTCACAAGTGCTGGAATTACAGACATGTGCTACCACATGCTTATTTATCAATTTATTATCACAATGTGTGGCCTTCTAATTGTACTTTGGTTTGAACCACACACACACACTTAGAGGTGCATTGTCATGTTGCTTTCTGTTGCTGGCTGGACTTCTTGGTATGGTCCCAAAAGATCTTTCCCATCCAGCTTCTACCTAGATCATCTGCATGCCACCCTAGATCAGAAGGTCTCTTGGGACACACAGACGTTTTTGCTTTGCCCGCCCAGCCTGGAATGTCCTACAGTTTCCTAGACTCTGAGTTCCAAACACCACCTTCTGCTCACCCTTAACCCACTATGCCTCTCCTGGCTCTGGGAAGAAGCAGGTTCCCTCCCGTGTGCCCACTCATCATAAAGCAAGGGTTGCAGGTATAAACTGGCCTTCTTTTGGGCCGGAATTGATGGTAGGGGTGGAGCCTCTGTGGAGATTAGAGTTTAATGCTGGGCCAATTACAAATATTGTCTTCAATATCTCTGAATCTGTGGGCTAGGGTGCTGAACATACTCAGACTAGCTGAGGACACGGACTTTGCCTGGGCTGTAAACCATGAAGGAGGTTCCAGAGAGCCAAGACTCTTACTTGGCCTAATTGCCATCTCCAAGGATGGTGACTGGTAGCTGGGGCTCAGTGAGGACAGAAGGCAGAGTGGACTCTTACAGAAACTAAGGGCTTGGTTCTGCAGCTATGGGGGAAAAGAAGGAGGAAGTAGCAGGGAGCTGGTAGGTAGCCAAGCAGGCAGGGGTGACGTGGAAGACTGAGGATGGGTGGGATGCTGAGGAAGCCAACATGCTACCCATAGTCACTAGCTCCCACAGCAGAGTTGTGGGTAGGTGGAATGAGGGAGGTGACTTGCTTTCTCAGACTTGCTATGTCCTAGGCACTGTGCCACTGCTTTGTACCTCGTGTCATTTAAACTTCTGGAAACGTCTACTCATGAGCCCTTTTCACCTGGGAAAAATTTAACGCAACCCTGGGTATAAAAATAATAATGCAAGCCAGGCAGTGGTGGCGCACCCCTTTAATCCCAGCACTCAGGAAGCAGAGACAGGCTGATCTCTGTGAGTTCAAGGCCAGCCTGGTCTTCAAAGCAAGTTCCACAACAGTCAGAGCTATTACACAGAGAAACCCTGACTCGAAAAAATAAATAAATAAATAGATAAATAAATAAATAGATAGATAGATAGATAGATAAATAGAAAAAGAAAAGAAAAAAGTTGTCCTCTGCCACATGTGTTCTGTGGCATTTGTGCATTTACACACACACACACACACACACACACACACACATCACATACACTAATCACATAAATTAAATAATTAAATCTTGGCTGCTTATTTGATGCTGCAGAATGTAGAATACCCTTAACATTTTTCAGGATTGACTGAGGTTGATTGATATTTCCATCAGTGATGAGAACGCTGCTTTTCATAAACACATAGTACAAAATGGTAGAAGGAATTGCTTGTTTGTTTATGAGACAGGGTTTCTCTGTATAACAGTCCTGGCTGTCCTGGAACTCACTTTGTAGACCAGGTTGGCTTCGAATTCGCTGAGATCTTCCTGCCTCTGCCTCCCGAGTGCTGGAACTAAAGGTGTGGGCCGCTACCACCACCACCCAGCCAAAATACTCCATTTCTAAACATTCAGCAATTTGATATCTGAGCCAAGGTGTTCCCGGCAGTCTTCCTCGGACACCCCAAGCTGTGGTGTCTGCTCCCAGTGTTAAAACCTAAATGTGTGTTCAAAACCAAGGCTGCAGAGAAGTTGTATGACACAACATAGGGCAGTCCTACCAGAAATACCTTGACTCATGATTTTGAACGAACTTTCGGTCATTGCATGTTCAGAAACTTTTTACTGTTAGCAAAATTTTTGTAATGCATAATTAGTTGTGTGTGCCAGATCTTGGGAGACCGAGGCAGGTAGATTTCTTTGAGTTCTATCCACCCAGAGATGTGAAGCCCTGTGAACCAGTTTCAGTGCCAGGCACTGGGGCACAGAAATGGGCATAGCAGTCTGATCCCTGCTAATAAGAGTTGCTCTTAACCAGGCAGATCTTTTTGAGGCCAGCTTGCTCTAAAGAGTGAGTTCCAGGACAGCCAAAGCTGTTATACAGAGAAACCCTGTCTTAAAAAGCAAAACAAAACAAACAAAAAAGAGTTGTTCTTCTATATAAGGGAGAAAGAATGTCACCAAAAGAAGTAGGAGGTGCCCCAGTCTGCACAGGTGGCCCCACATGTGGAGAAAGCTATGCAAGGAGGAGCTAGAAAATAGGGGTGGGGATTAGTGGCATCACTAGAGGTCCAGTGACCATTTGGAGGGGCCGCAGAAGGGCAGGGAAGGGGCTTTTGGTTGTTTGGTGGGCTATGCCTATTCCCTAGAGGGAGATGGGAATGAGACAAGGAGCCTGGAGTACCCAAGGCTAAGACCAGTGGGTCCCAACCATGTAGCAAAGGTCTGGCACAGCAGGGCCTCCTTAAAACATCTCCAAGGCCCACCTGTGCGCCACCCAGTCTCAGGACCCAGTCTTGCACATACCTGGACGCCACGCCCTGTTCTTACCTCTGTCATGAGACACTAGCAAGGAAAGGCAAAGGATGCTGAAGGCTGGACCACAGGGAGAGGGAGATTGTCTTCCAGGAGCTGTCTGTCGGCCTCACCAGTCTAAGCAGCTGACCACAGTACACTGAAACAGGTTAGCTAAGCAAGCTGGAGCTTTCATTATTGGAATCTTAGAGGAAGGCCGGCCAGGCAATAACCAAAGGATACACCCATCAGCCTATGAGGAGAATTAAAACAAAAGTAATGACATTTTTAAAAACACAACTGAAAATGGGGACTCGAGAGAGAACTAGAGTCTAGATTGGGAAGCAGTCTTGATGTCCTTTTTTCTTTGTTTTGTTTTTTGAGCCAAGGTTTCTTTGTGTAGCCCTGGCTGTCCTGCAGCTAGCTCTGTAGTCCCAGGCTGGCCTCGAACTCACAGACTGCCTCTGCGTCCCAAGTTCTAGGACTAAAGGCATGCCGCCACCACCACTTGTCCAGTGTTGATGTTCTTATGATAAGGTTACAGAGATCCCATGAGGTTGAGCAAGCCAGTAAGGACCTGGAGAAAAAGCTGAGCGTGGTGGCACACACCTGTAATCCCAGTTAAGCATGGTGGCACACACCTGTAATCCCAGTTAAGCATGGTGGCACACACCTGTAAGTGTTTGGGAGGCTGCAGCAGGAGAACTGCAGTGATTGTAGCCAACCTGCACTACAGAGAGTTCTAGGCTAACCAGGGCTTCATAGTGAGACTTTATGTGGAATCCAAAGAAAACAAACAAACAAACAAACAAACAAACAAAAAAATCACCCCCCCAAGACCTAGAGAAACAAAAAAGTGAGGAGGAATATTTACACTCCAGTTTACAGAGCACTGGGAGTCATGGAGGGTGTCAGAGAGATGACCTCGACAGCACTGAGCTGGACCAGCTTGGGGAAAAGGTCGGGCGATGAACTAAGGTACTCTGCAAATGCAAGATGGTACTGCGTGCACGTGCACAAGGGACTTTCATTGATGACTGACTTGAATGTTCTCTAGGTATGAAGGAGGGGCTGACCTGCCTGATCTCTCTGGCCCTTTTCCAAAGTTTCAGTCACATCTGGGAGTGTAATATGGGTGTGTGTGCCCATTCAGTGCCCGTGAGTGTGACTGCTCTCCACCACATAACTCCTGCTGGACTCTGTGGTTAGCAGGCGTGAACAATGCTGTGACATGGCATTTGAGGTGACTTTGGCCTCTGTATGGGGATATAGCTGAGAAGCATGGGATGAAGTCATGCAGGACTCTATGGGAGTCAGACATGCCAGGTGTGCTCACAGGTGTGTGTGTGTGTGTGTGTGTGTGTGTGTGTGTGTGTGTGTGGCAGATAGAAGGAGAGATTAGGGAGGGTCCAATGGTAAGAGAGACTATGTGAAGAAATTTTGCTGTTGCAGGCTCATTAAATGAAAGAATAGACAAGTATATGGCTGAGTAGGGCTCTGATTTTCAGTGTAGGGACACTGTGTAGAGAGATGCCATGAACCAGACCCTTCCCTCCCTTCCTTCCTCCCTCCCTCCCTCTTCCCCTCCCTTCCTCCATCCCTCCCTTCCTCCATCCCTCCCTTTCTTCCTTCCTTCCCATGTGCATTGGTGTTTGGCCTGAATGTATGTCTATGTGAGGGTCAGATTCCCTAGAATTGGAGTTACAGACAGTTATGAACCACCATGTGGACATTGGGAATTGAACTCAGGACCTCTGGAAGAGCAGCCAGTGCTCTTAACCTCTTTACCATCTCTTCCGTCCTCAAACCCCTTTCTTATTCACCAGTCTATTGAGTTCTTTGTTTGCATTGAATTGCACAGTATATACATTTTTGAGACAGGATTTCACCTAGGTTATAGCACCATAAACTTACTATGTAGTTAAGGGTGACCTTGAACTCCTGATCTTCCTGCTTCTACCTCTTAAGTGTTAAGTTTCTGGGCATACATTACTGTGGCTAGTTTATGCAGTCCTGCAAACCCAAACCTCTGCAATACATGCCAGGCAAGCACTCTACCAAATGAGCTACATCCCAGCCCAAGTGGTGTGTATCATTGTAAAGAAGCCAATCTTCAAGCAGAAGTAGACCCCAGGACTTGGTACCCAGTGCTCTTGTCCAGGGTTCCCCCCTTAACATGTGAGAGCCTCGTTAGGAGACTGAGAGACCATCCATGCCTTTTAAGACGAGGCATGTCACTGAGAGGTGGCGGCACACCTTTAATCACAACACATGGGAGGCAGAGGCAGGTGGATCTCTGTGAGTTCGAGGTCAGCCTGGTCTACGGAGGGAGTTCCAGAACAGCCAGGGCTGTAACAGAGAGAAAATCCTGTCTTGAAAAAAGAAACAAAGAAGAGACTGGGCGTGTCCTTTCCGGCACTCACACACCTTTGGGACCCCAGGTGAAATGTGCATCTGCTCCTGTTCTCAGCCTCCATCCCTGACCTCATCCTGATCCACCTCCCACCATCGGCAGGCTGAGCTGTTACCCAGAACCCTCTCCCTGTACCACCTTGTCCCTGCAGCCGTCTCCTTGAGGCCCAGGAGTAGTTCTTTGGGCTTTGGGCACGGTCCATGCTTCCCCAGCGAGGTGCTGCAGTTATTGTCCTGGTGCAGGAGGGCGAGGGGGCGGCCTGTGGGCGTCATGACGCCGGGCTGTCTGCCCCTGCTCCTCCCCTTGTTATTACCTCTCCTCCAGGCTCCCATTAGCCAACCTGCCCCAGAGGCTTCGTAGCGCTGCGCTCCTCGGCACCTTTGTTCCTTAATTATCACTGGGGAGCCCCACTCACCTGCTTGCCACTTTCTAAGAAGCTGTCTGGCTCCCCTTTGCCGCCCTGCACCTCCAGGACCTAAGCCCCTGCACCCCTGGGGTGGGGGCTGAGTCTAGCAGTGGCTTGCCCCAGCCTCCAGCAAGCTACAGTGCCTAGGGCTTGGCCCAGCCTCAGCCCCTGGTAGAAACCTTTTCTTTTTGTCCCTTCCACCTCCTCTGGGAAGTCTACCCTGATTAACCTGTTTTAGCTATCAGAACTGATAGGGACTTTAAACCATCTGGCTACCTGGATTGGACCACCTACCTAAGAAACTTAATGAATAGTCAGAGAGTAGAATTAACCTTTGCTTGAATGCCTCTTTAAATGGGCAACTCACTCCCTACTAAGGCAGCCAGTGTTACCTTGAGATGGATGAGGCTGTAGAAAGAAAGAAAGAAAGAGAGAGAGAGAGAGAGAGAGAGAGAGAGAGAGAGAGAGAGAGAGAGAGAGAGAGAGAGAGAAAGAAAGAAAGAAAGAAAGAAAGAAAGAAAGAAAGGGGGGAAAAAACCACTGTCTCTTTGTACACTGCTAACCCTTCTTGCCAGCACTCTCTAATTTTCACGGATTTTCTAGAGCCACCTTGCTAGGTTTCTGAGTCTACACTCAGTCCTGCCCTCCATGCTAAGGTTCACGAATACCCACCACGGACGGGAAATCTCCCTGGCTCTGTCCATAGGCTGGGTACCCTGGCCCACGCAGGGATGTATCCTTGCACCAGCTGCCCAGCTCTAGTCCCTGGCTTTCGTCTGGCCCAGGCCTCTGCTACTGTTCTCCAGCAGACAGAGCAAGGGAGGAGGTGAGGGGTGAGATGCATCAGGCCAAACAAGCTCCCAACAAGTCTATAACCTCCAACCAGTGTGGCAGAGGGCTCTGGCAGCACACGAGGTCAGGATTGGAGGTGTGGGGGAACCTGGGGAGTCAGTGGGAGACCCCGGTCTCCTTTCAGCATAGGAATCCTGGTGATTAATCCCTGATGTGTTGCACTGTGAGCACAAGGCTGGCTCCAGACAGAGGGACAGGAGCTGAGCTGACTCACCTACTCACATGGGTTCTGTTCCCTGGGTCTCTAGGGCGCTGTGCTCCTTTGGGGGGACCAGGGGAAGCTAAGGATATTCTCAGAGCTCTTCTCATTGTATTACCTCAACCCCACAGCTGGACCAAGGAGGAAACAGACAGAAGGAGCCAGGGTTCCATTCTGTTTCCTGCTCCTCCCATCCCTCCTCCACCCACCTCACTTTGCACTCCAGCCTGGAGATGGTAGCATGAGATGGGCCCTCACTTTGTAGCTCAGGCTAGGCTCAAACCATAAGAGTCTCTTGCATTTCTTACTGGTATGCACCACCATGCCTGACGCCCTACCAGTTCGAGTCCACTTGAAGGGTCCCCCCTACCCCATATATATATATTTAGTACTGGGGACTGAACCTAGGACCTTGTGCATGCCAAGCAGGTAATCTGTCACCTAGACATATTCCTCTAGTCCATAGTTTGGCTTTTAAAACGTGTCTTTGTGATTTTTAAATATGTCTTAGTTTCCCCTCAGGCTGGGGTTCTGTGAGAGCCCCATGCCTTTGTGCATGGACTGGGGCTCAGAGTTCTGCCTCTTCCCAGGGGGCAAAGCAGTATCTTCCCTCAGACTTGGGCCCAGGAAGTGTGGTGACAGCAGCTCCACCCAGAGACTTGGCTCTGGACAGCTGCTGTCCCAGGAGTGCCTCTGGGACACCACTGGGTGCCTGGCACATGCCAAGGGTTCACTGGACAACAGCAGCTGGGTGGAGGGCCAGAGTCAGAAGGCCACCTCCAGCTACCAGACCGTGACCTCAGCAGGCTGCCTGTGCTGCTGTCCGGATCTGACTCAGTCCATTCCCTGGGCCTGCTGCTGGGCGGCCATGCCCAAAGTCAGCCCCAGGAGGCCACTAGCTTGCAAGAGCTCCACCCTGACAGAGGCCATTTCCAGCCCTGCTTGCTCACTGGGGGTTTCAACAGGATGTGGGGAACCAGGGGGCAAAGGTCACTCCCTGGCCACTTGCTCTACCACCTTGGACCTTTCCCTCTCCAACTAGAAGATTTATCTACAGGAAGATTTCAGCCTGGGGTAACTGTGGTTCTGGGCAGGCACCCTCTTCTCAGAGTCCCAGACACAGCAGGCTGGGGCAGAGGCATCCCTGAAAGGTAAAGGAGGCAGTTTCTCCATGATGGCTATTCCGAAGTCACCCCAGAGTCGTCCTCCTTAGATAAAAATGAAGCCAACTCTTTTAGAACGTTCTAGAGCTAGGGTCTAGATGTCTAGAGATGTCTAGTGGAGAGCACTGAGCTCCTGGCAGGAAGAAGAGAGCATTGACCACAGCTGACATTAGCTTTCATGCCTTACTTAGCCAAAGGGCTCTAACTCAGTGTGCCTCAGAGGCTTCTTCCTAGCTAACCCCCACCCCCTAAATCTGGATCCAGCCTCCTGCATCACCAGAGGCCATGTATCCTGCCTGCCTCTGGAGCCCTCATGTCTCCTCGCTCATCCCACCACTCCAGGCTGAGACATCGTCCTCTTTAATTTCGCCATTGAATTTACTGACTTATTTGCTTGAGAAGGGCTAAGGTGTCCCCTGTGCCATGGGATGTGTGTGGCTGGGTCAATGGACAGTTGGCAGGAGTCCATTTTCTCCTCCCACCATGTGGACCTCAAGGATCAAACCCAGGGCGTCAGGCTTGGTGGCAAGCACCTTTCCCCACTGAGCCATCTCACCAACCCTAAGTCACCTTTCTGTAGATCCTCCTTGAACTCAGGCCAATCCTTGCCTCAAGACATTTCACCCACCATTCCTTCCAAGTGGAGTGGTCTTCCCAGCATTTACCTTTTTTTTGCCACTCAGAACTTAGGCAATTTCCCATGACTTTGTCCCATGACCCATTTGAGGTGGTGTCCCTGAGTCTCTGAGGCTGTCACCTCTCTGTCCCTAGACCCACTCCTCCCTTCAGTTCTTCTCATACTTGCAGTGAGGTTCCGGTTTCTCAATCATTATCTGGCCCCTCTTCTTCTTGGTGAGATCCCGGATCCTAGCACAGGGCTGGTCTAACCAGTGCTCCCAGGACATCTGCTAAGTGAAGGTACATCCTGGGCAGGAACGCACATATAACCCTCAGACTGGCAGAATTGATACAGAGAAAATCCCCAGGCATGGCTTTACGGGATTCAGGAAGGACTGCCAGTCTCTCGGGAAGCAGGATGGGCGTGGAGAACTGTCATCCCTGCCACCACCTCAGAACACAGGCTGGTGATGATAGGCAGATAAGCCAGGGACCCCCTACACACATACCCCACCTACGATTCTCTGAATGCCCACAATCCAGATGGGACGGGAAAAGTCTACGCCTCAAGTCTCGGGGCCAGGCACCTCCACTTAGCTCTGAGGCTGGCTTTCCAATGCATGGCCACTGTGTCAGACCACAGGTTACAACCCCAGGTGCTCATTCTGCCTGCAGTCCAGTGTGGCTTCTCTGTTCTTCCCAGGGGGAGGCAGGACTGAACCTCTCACTCACACAGCCCCCCCATCTTATCAACAGCTGGAGAACGGGCTTGGGACTCTTGATCTCTTCAGTCCAAGACACCACCTGGGACCCTCAGAGCAAACCCACCAAAGGAAGTCAGGGCAGGTGGGAAGAAGGGCCCCGTGTTCTTACCCACATCCTCTGCCAGGGACTTCAGATTGTACTGGCAAATGCATGGGCTGGAGGCAGCTCCATCCGGTTGCTCCTGCTTGCTCTTTCCTCTGTGACCTTAGAGGACTCAACTTTTCTCTTTCTCCCTCTATAAAATGGAAATCAGGGTGTTTATTTCGGCAGATTGCTTGAAGACTAACTGGGAAAACATAATAAGCACTTAGCAAAATTCTGAAAAGCACGTGTCATCTAATAAATGGGAGGCTGGTTCAACCTCTACTCCCTGCCTGCTGTACCCCCGACGGAAGCTTGTCTGCTGGCTCTCAGGGGTTTCCAGTGCACATCCTGATCCTTCCAATCCTGTCTCCAGCTCCTGATTTCTCGGCTGTGTCCCCATTGAGCCTGTCCTGCTTATCCTTCTGCCACGCTCTGGGCCAAGCTGCCCATCTCGTACCATTCTCCCGGAAGCCTTCCTGGGCTCACTTCTATTCAGACTGTTCTTTCTGCCCCAGCCTGGCACAATAGCTGTGCTGTCAGAGTGGTTGGCTATTTCCATGTCTACAAATGTCACCTCTTCTACCCAGGTTGGCATCTGTGGACACAGAACCCCTCCTGGGCTTCCCTAGAACTTGCTGCAGCAGCAAAAATATATGACTCAGTAAATAACGAAACATCTACACTCTCAAGCGATATGTATGGCAGGGGAGGCAGGGGAGCAGGTGTGGGAAAGGCTCCCGGAGGAGGCCCGAGGAACTGGGCTTCCTGGCACCAGAAACTGGACTTGGTACTCCACAAGCCACTCCTTAGTCCTCACCACCCTGTGGGGTAGTAGCAATCCCATTTCACAGATGGGAAGATGGGGGCTCAAAGAGGTGCTCTGACTTGCCTGACATCACGCGGCTAGAAGCTGGCAGGGCAAGGTTTGGGGGAAGGCATTCCAGGGGTGCAGCCTGCTTGAAGGCTCCACGGTGGAGGTTGGGGTGGTGATGTTGGGTAACAGTGCCTGACTGATGGGGCAGAGAGGAGCATGTCAGGGAATGCACTGGTTTGCCCATTGGAAGAAGGAGAAGGCTCTAGAATCTTTTTTTTTTTTTTTTTTTTTTTTTTTTAAACAGTCTGAAGAAAGGTAGCAAGACCTTCTGAGCTAACTGGTTGTAGCTCCAGAATTTTCTTTACTCTCTATTTAATTTTTTTAATTAGTTAATTACTATTTTGGAGACAGGGTCTCATTATTATATTGGAAGGCTGGCCTTGAACTCATTATGTAGCCCAGGCTGGCCTTGACTCATTATGTAGTCCAGGCTGGCCTTGACTCATTATGTAGCCCAGGCTGGTCTTGACTCATTATGTAGCCCAGGCTGGCCTTGAACTCATTATGTAGCCCAGACTGGCCTTGAACTCATTATGTAGCCCAGGCTGGCCTTGACTCATTATGTAGCCCAGGCTGGCCTGGAACTTTTAGTTCTCCCGCGTCAGCTTTCTGAGTGCTAGGATAACAGGCATGTATGGCAGAGCCCTTGGAGGCTGAGTGGTGCCACTGGTGATCTTGGGGTTCTGGGCACACCCCTTCTCTGAAAAACAACTTCATCAGTCACATATCCAAGTGACTTGCCCAAAGTCTCCATGCCACAGACCCTGCCGCTGTCACATATCCATTAGTCCTGGTACATGTAGGGTCTGACCTATGCCTAGCAGTACTCAGTGAGGTACCCGCCTGGATTCTGCCTTTCTTGGCACCCTGACTCAGAGACCCTTCCTGCTCCCCAACCCCACTGGCTAGCTCCCCGTGGGCAGCTGAACCCAGCTGGAATAACATGGTCCCTTCCCTCCCACGGGCAGTGGACTATTTACGGCTCACTAGGGCCTTCACGCCCATGAGCTCACTGGAGCCTCCCTGTCCGCCCTGGGAACCCAGGGGCCACGCACTAGATATCCATTTCATCCACTGGGAAACTGAGGTTGGACCTTAGCCAGGGACTGCCCAAAGCCCAACCTCTTGACTTTTCTATTTTCCCAACACCCCTAAGTTGAAGTGGGGAGTCTGGGGCTGGAGCCAGGTGGGTGGAGGGTTTGATCTGCTGAGTTAGCCCATCCCAAGAGCCGCAAGGAGCTGCAGGGGCAGCAAGCCAGGATGGCGGAGGCGGAAGTTTTCATGTCTGCAGCCACTGGCAGGGCAAGGGCCTGGCAGAAACCCCTTCAGGGTGGACACGGGGCGCGTAAGGCCTGCAGACTTGTTCAAAGCATAGTTGGACTGGTTACCTAGTGAAGGCAAAGGGGAAAGGAGGCTCCAGCCTCCAAATTCAACCTTGGCAATGAGACATAGATAGTAGTATGTTGGCTGCAGCTAGAGGAACACCAGAGAGACACAAGGGGCACTGGAGGGACACCAGATAGATGCCAGAGCTACTTCCCATCCATAGATTGCTTAGGCAGAGCTGCTCTGCCATGGGGACTGAGAGCAGTCCTAGCCCTCCCGTGTCATCTCGCATCGGACTGGGATTCCTCCGTTCTTCCACTTCCCCTCTAATCCTTCAGACCTTCCAAGAATTTGTTCCCTCCTTCCCAGGCCCCGGTCAATTACCCTCCAGGATTCTTCTCCCTCCTAGTAGGTTCCAAAGGGCCCTGCGTACCTCCTAAAAGCCTCTAGGATTCCCCACCACCACCGGTCCAGAAAAGTATGATTCTTTGTTCTGGGTCCTGAGAGGAGAAGTTCCAAATCCCATATAAGACTAAAGTATGCTTGGGGACAAGGGCCTTGTCCTCTTCCCCATTAAATGTGATAGCCTCCTGACTAGTTCTTCTTGCTTCCACTAGGGCAGGCTCTACCCATAGGGGGCGCCCACACAGTGCTGTTGAGGCACCTGCTGGCTCAGGGCACTATGAATCACCCTAAGGGAGATGGGTCTGGGAACCAGTATGTGGCACCCAATGGCTCCAGCACCCTTCAGTGGCCTGTGACGAACAGGAGAGAGAACTTTCAAACAAGGAGAAAGGCTTCTGAGTTGGGGTAGGGGGTGGGAACTAGGCAGCAGATACCTAAAAAGGCATCTTGACCTTCTAGGCTCAGGGAAGCGCCTTGGTGCTCACAAGACCATGTTGTTACTGGTCTAGGCTTTTAAGCAAAGCCCCAACCAAGCAATCCCTACATCTTTCCCCAAGTCTCTAGGAAAGAGTGATGAGTCAGCTGCGGCCATGAACTCACCCTAGGCAGTAAAAACAGAAAACAAGCAGGCTCTCCTGAACGAAGGGAGAGGGGGAGGGAGGGGGGCCGGGAATTCCCATGCTGTGTAGAAGGCATCAGCATCGTTTGAAGTCCTCAAGAGTGAGGCAGTGTCCTTATGGCCCCTAGAAACTCAACCACATCAAAGGCACTTGAGGAAGGTGTCACATACAGTCACGGTCACACAGTGACCAACTGAGCCCCTCAAAGGAACTCACAGTGACACACATGGTTGACTTGAGGCTATGACACCCAGAGCAGTGGCTTCTGTGTGGTCACACAGAAGTAAGCACATTCAGACTCTCAGACACACGTGCAGACATCTCAGGGTCCCACATGGCCACATATATCCATGACAGCTGTCTCCATGCAGTCACACACAGATCACAAGCAACAAACCACAGGTATGCAGGCCACCACCCCTGTCTCCATCTGCCCAGCACCCACTGGCTCTCAGAACCTGTCTCTGGAACTCACACACACACACACACACACACACACACACACACACACACACACGGCAGTCAACACTCCTTTCTATACACATGGTTGCACAAACACAGCCACAAGGTCACATGCAGCCGCTACTGCGTAGCTATCACACCACGTGTAGAGCCACACCCAAGTCACAGGGAGTCACACACACACCTTCTGTTACACACCCACCGCATCCAGTTACACACTAATCATCCACACGGGGATCAGCCATACAATCACAGACACCATCTTGCAGACACACGGGTCCGTGAAACCTCTGGCACTCAGTTCTGATGGCAGCTGGGCCCTGGGGTGGGAGCCCAAGAGTGTGATTCACACAGTGCCCCACCCCTCCCTCCTCTTGGTGGCCCCTCCCTGGCATCCTCCTTTGTAAGCACTCGCTGTATGGTGTTGACCCCACACATTGCCTTGGAGAGGCCTGAATACCACTAATGCCTTCAGCACAATGTCTCTTGCACTGAGCCGGTGGACAAAGCATTCCAAATAGGGTCACTATTTCCCATTTTGGGGATATCCATTTCTACCGGAGCACTTGAGTGACCTTGAGAGAACTTGGTCCAAACACCTACCTGTTCCAGGGTTCAGCCTTAAGGACCTGCCCACCTCCCACACTTTAATTTCTTTTGGAGGCTGGAGAGATGGCTCAGCAGTTAAGAACACTAACTGCTCTTCCAGCGTATCCATCCATGCTCGATTCCCAGGACCCACAGGAAGGCTCACAACTGGCTGTAACTCCAGTTCTAGGGGACCTGACACCCTCTCTGACCTCTGCAGGCACCAAAGTAGTCACAGACACATATACAAACAAAACACTAATTTATAAAAAAAATTTAATTTTTGAAAAATTAAGAAAAAACTCCTTTGGTTTTTCAGTGTTTGGAGGGAGGTGCTAAGTTGGAGAGGTTGACTGATTCTCACATGATTGACACTACTTATGACAGAGGTATGGGACAGACCCAGGAAAGACTCCCTGTGAACTTGGCCTTCTATTTTGGGGGGGAGAATATGCTTTGAAAGATAGCTGGTTTAGGCCAGTGTAGTGGCACACACCTTTAATCCCAACACTTGGGAGTCAGAGGCAGGAGGAGTTTTGTGAATTTGAGGTCAGCCTGGTGTACATAGTGAGTTCGAGACCAGCCAGGGCTACTAAGTAAGACCTTGTTGGGGGGGGAGAGTAAAAATTACAAACAAACAAAAAACAAAAAACCAGACACTGGTGGCACACACCTTTAATCCCAGCACTTGGGAAGAAAACAAAGAGAACTTAAAGACACACTGTACTAGAGTCTAAATAGCTGGGTTTTCATCCAATTTAGTATGTCACCTTAGGCCAGCCTTGTTCCCTCCTGGACTCAGCTTCTTCATGTGTTTCCTGAGGGACATGCACTAAAATGTTTTCCCATCAAGCTGTTTATTAGTATGCAAACTTCCAATCCTACCCCATCTCTCCTGGTTCCAGAATTCAAAATCCGCTGGTTCTGGGGACTTCAGGTGGCTTCTAGCTCTAAGGTCCATGGCTGTTAAAGGACGAGGGACGAAGCCATGCAAGCATGGGGACCTGGCTTTGAATCCATATAAAAAGCTGGACACAGCACACATGCCTGTGATTCCAGCACCAGACAAGGGGTGACAGGAGTGTCCTGTGTCCCCCTGGCCTGCAGTGGAGCTGAACTGGTGAGCTCCAGATTCAGTGGACAGCGACTGAGAAAGATGCCTGATGTTGACCTCTGGCACACACACGCACTCACACAAACACACACACACACACACACTCATACACTCACACACACACACTCACACACACACACTCGCACACACACTCATACACTCACACACACTTACACACACACACACACACACACACACACACACACACACACACACACACACACACGGACCATGGTAGTTGAGCAGCCCCACAGGGTGGAGGCTGAGGGCTTGTCCACAGACTGCCAAGGGCCCCTCCCTGCCCTGCTGGGCGCCTGGCACTCAGAGGCCACCACCACCTTCCAGGCTAAGCCACGTCATCTTGCTGGTTTGGAGGCTTGGGCCAGCTTGGAGTTTGTGGTTGAAGCAGGTGGTGACCGAGTCAGAACTTTCCAGCCCGACGCTCTGCAGAGGCTGGGTTTCCAGGGTGGGCTGAACTATTTGGGGATTCCTGCCACCTTTACAGGGGTTAAACATGCCAAGGTCCTGCAGGACCTAGGACAGACTCCATCTCAATCCAAGGCCTGGGCATGGGGTACTTGCCTAGGAGGGGACAGAGCAAAGGCAAGGAAGTTCCCTGAGACCTCAGTGAGAGTTCTGTTTGGTTTTTACTCAGTTTCTTCCATTGAGTCAATCTGCTTCCTGGTTCTGCTTAGCTATTTTCCTGATATTTTGGGGACAGAGTCACACAACATTAGCAGGCACACAGCACATTCCTCTAGCCTGTGATGCAGCCCCCAGTCACACACATCATCACAAAAAAAACATGTTACTGGCTTTTCAAGGGCTGGCAATCTGCTGGGCCCATACTGTCTCATTTCATGTTCTAATAACCTCATGCATAGCACAGCTGTTATTAACTCCATCCTTCAGATATGAAAAGTGAAAATCAGAAATTCTAAGCCACCTGTCCAGGGGCACTTAGTAATAAACTAGAGAGTTGGGGTTCAAATCTCTTGTCCCTGCTCTAGAGCCCAGTCCTTCAGCTACCACTCACAGCCTCGGTGGGAATCCCTCTAGACACAGGGACTTGTAGATCCTTCTTAACAAGGCAGACTCTGTGTCTATGTTGAAAGGAGCCAGCCTAAGGCTCAGCTTCTCACTGCAATAGAGGACACAAGATGCACCAGGACCTGGAACACTTGGACTGTTCAGACAGCACGTTGTTAAAAATAACTTTATATGGTACCTGGTTCTCCATTCCTGTGGCTTCTATTTGCTGTCTTGCATTCTGGCCTTAAAAATTGGAGAGGGCCCCTCAGAGAACTCAGTAGTACGGATGTTTGTCACCAAGCCTGACAACCTGAGTTTGATCCCTGGGACCCGTATAGTAGGAGAGAGCCAACTTCTAAACAATGTCTTCTAATCTCCTCACCAGTGGTGGAATGGCAGGGAGGCAGGCATGTGAGTGCAAAGACTCTCTCTCTCTCTCTCTCTCTCTCTCTCTCTCTCTCTCTCTCTCTCTCTCTCTCTCTCTCAAATAAATGTAAAACAAGAAAGATTTTAAAAAAAAATCACAGAGTAAATGGGGTGGTGGTGGCATACACCTTTAATCCCAGCACTCAGGAGGCAGAAGCAGGCAGATCTCTGTAAGTTTGAGGCCAGCCTGGTCTACAGAGCTAGTTCCAAGACAGGTTCCAAAGCTACACAGAGAAACCCTGTCTCAAAAAACAAAACAAAACAAAACAAACACCCCCAATAAATAAATAAATAATAAAATAAAATTACCAAGTACTAGGGGTTGAAGTATAGTCTAATGCTAGCATGTTTGCTTAGCATACACATAGCCCTGGATTCCATCCCCAACACACAGAAAACAAAGCGAAATAAAACAGTCACACAGGCCAGGCAGTAGTGCTGCCCACCTTTAATCCCAGCACTCAGCACTCGGGAGGCAGAGGCAGGGTATCTCTGTGAGATCGAGGCCAGCCTGGTCACAGACTGAATTCCAGGACAACTAAAACTGTTACACAGAGAAACCTTGTCTTTAAAACAAAACAATAAACAAAACACCAAAAAGCAAAAACAAAAGCAGAACCAGTCCTACAGAATTAGTGGGCAGCCCCTCATGGGCTTGCAGAGAATTCTGACCTCCCATCTCCTTTGTGGGATCCAAGTTTTGACCCTGTTCATTGTCCTGCCTGTCTGCAGGGATCTGGCTTTGCTCAGGCCACCACCAATTCTCTAGCCTGGCCCGAGAGACCCATTAGCCGCTGGCTCGTCTGTCTCTCCTTCTTCGTTCACTTAAGAGTCTGTCAGAATATTCTGGGAAAACCCAGAGAACCTCTCCCTAGAGTCAAGAGGCTGGGGTTCTAATCCCAGTTCTTTCACTTCATTGTGCAATGTTGGGCAAGGCTCTAGGCCACTCTGAGCACGGGTTTCCTCATCTGTGAAATGGGGACAGAAATACTTGCTGCACCTGACAGGGTGAGGCCTAGCTGAGATCCTTCGTGAAGGCATTCCACATGCCACTCAAAGGACCCTCAGAGGACTCAGGAGGATCCTAGGGTGACTTTAGGAGGTGGCTGGAGAATCAAAGTTGTCCTAAGCATCTCAGGATGCAGGACACTATGTCAGATGCTGCCTGTGGGAATGGGAGGGAGAGGCCTACCAGCATGACTTCTACAACCTGGAATGACACCTCCAGCCACCACCAAGTGCTCTGGGCTCAAATGACATGATTACAAGGCCAGACTCCTAGACTTTTATTTTCCATTTTGCTTTGCATTTAAAACATGTATCCCGGGCTGGCCTCAAACTAGTTGAAGCTGATTTTAAACTTCTGATCCTCCTGCCTCTACTTCTCAAGTGCTGGGATTAGGAACTTGTGCCACAACACCTGGCTTTATGTGACACTGGGGATCAAAATCAGGGCTTTGTGTCTTCCAGGCCCACTGGAATCAAGTGAGCTGAGCTTCATACTCAGCTTTTGCTTCCTGAAACAGGATCTTACTACAGAGCTCAGGCTAGCCTTGAACTTTCACATGGTGTGCGTGTGCCCAAGCGCCAGCGTGACTATCCATGCACACCTATCACACCTATGGTATATTAGGTGTCTTAGTCTATCACCACTGTCCACCTTTTTTTTTTTTTTTTTTTTGAGACAAGATCTCTTACAGAACCCGACTCTCGCCATTTCGGCTAGGCAGGCTGGCCACTTAGAGTTCCTGAGAGCTGCCCATCTCTATCCCCCAACACTGCAGTTAGCGGTATGTCCAGCTTTTGCATAGGTGCTGGAGATTTGAACTCAAGCCCTCTTGCTTTCACAGCAAGCACTCTTAGCCACTGAGTCATCCCCAGCCCCCAACCCCCCAGCCTTGGCCCTTTGATCCTCCTGCCTCAGTCTCCTGGGTGGCAGGCATGTGCAACCAGAATGCAGAAACCTTTTAAATCAGGTTGGGGCTGGCACCAGGCAGGTTCAGTAGGTGAGCTGAGGAGGGAGCCTGGACATGTGAACCCCAGACTACATGCAGTTACCAGGTACTTGACTGAATCTTCAGTCCTTGGAGGCCCGGCTTGCTGTTGTGTTACTTCACAGATGAGGAAACTGAGACCAGTGAAGTTTTACTCGTCCAAGTCACCGCGGGGTGGAGGCAGGATTAGAATTCAGACTGACTGGGTCTCCAAGCTGGTGTGCTCCACCTGGCTGCACTGGGGAAGAGGGCAGGATCCAAGAGGACAGCCTCCTGGGAAACAGCAGGAGGGAAGGAGGCAGCTGGAAACTTTGGCAGCCTTGTGTCAGCCTGTGGTCTCAGTGGACCCCCCTGGGATTTCTGAGAGAAGAGACAAAGTCATATCCACCCCCCCCACACACACACACACACTCATTTTCATTCATTTACTTAGTTCCTGTTCACAGATCGCTCCGCATGTGTCAGCCCTGTGCCGTGTGCCATGTTCACGCCTTGCAGGACTCGGTCCATGTAGAGCAAACCCCACCAAGAGCATGCGACCAGCCGGAAGTGAAGAAGCTGCAGTTCCAGCGAAAGCCAAGAGGCAAAGTCGCAGAGCCCTGCACCAGGGGACAGGAGGCTGCAATGCAAATACCCAGGACAGCTTGATGTGGTGGGCCAGACCTGTGATCCCAGCACTTGGGAGACTGAGACAGGAAGGCATGAATCTGAGCTCAGCCTGGGCTACATGTGAAACCCTGTCTCAAAGATGACAAGAGCTTCAGGCCAGTGCAGTTCCCCTCATGCCAAAGTCACCAGCAGACAGAGGCAGCAGCCAGAGGCAGGAAACCTAGAAGGGAAAGCATGGAAAGGTGTGCGATGGAAAGTATGCAAGCCAGGGTGTCTGAGGAGGGAAGGTTGTGGCCCAGGAGGGTCCCTCGAGGGATGCCTGCGGAGTTCTGTTTCTTGGCCCAAGTGCCTAGTTTGTAAATATTTCTCCATCATGTGTTGTGGTTTTTGTTTCTGTTGGAGTTTTTGTTGTTGTTTTGTTTTTTTTTTGAGACAGGGTTTCTCTGTGCAGCCTTGGCTGTCCTGGAACTCGTTCTGTAGACCATGCTGGCCTCGAACTCAGAGATCTGTCTGCTTCTCCCTCCAGAGTACTGGTGGCCTGTGCCATCACCACCCAGCATGTTTAAATTCACTAATTTTCACACACACACACACACACACACACACACACACACACACACACACACTGAATTCACTGAGTGGAATCTACACCAATCTCCCATGTGTGTATATAACAGGTTCATAAGAACACACCGGACAGGTGGTGGTGGCTTGGGCCTTTAATCCCAGCACTTGGGAGGCAGAGGCAGGTGGACCTCTGTGAGTTCAAGGCCAGTCTGGTCTACAGAGTAAATGCCAGGACAGGCTCCAAAGCTCCAAAGCTGTCTCGAAAAACAAAACAAAAAAGTGCATTCCCTGATGTGACAGCAATCCTCTGTAATTCCAGTACTGAGGAAACAGAAACAAGAGAAATGTAGAGTTCTGAAGCTACACAGTGAGACCTTGTATCCAGAAAGAGAGAGGAGGGAAGGAGAGAGAGGGCAAGTTGGAGCCAGAGTGGGATGTGTGGTCCAACACAGAGAGTATGGCCTCTTTCCCAAGGCCGGGACTTACTCTCTGAAGGGCACAGGGACCTAGAGGGGCAAAGTTTTTCCCAGGTTCGCTGGCAGTCTAACAGTCACAAGGCCCCAGCACAACACAAATAAAGAAAGGAATGAGAAGAAATGTAAATATACAAAACAAAAGACACACCACTTCTTTTCCATGACTGTCTGGGAAAAATTGAGCCCCAGACTCCAGGATTTACTCCACCCCACGCCTTCTCTCAGCCCAGGAGAAACCAGAGTGGAGCCAAGAGCGCTGAGTCAGGAGGCCTGCACTGGAAAGCCAGCTCTGTGAATACAGGTCGCATTTTCCATGACAAGACATTTCAACATGGGCCTCAGTGTCCTCCCCTGTAAAATGGAGCTAGAAAAACAATGAACTTCACAAGTTGTTACAGAGCCCAGGTGTCAAACGCTTCAGGGAATACCATGTGCTCAGCCCATGCTTTAATGTTTATTTTTTCTCTTTGAGGTGTGGGGCACAAGCCATGTCATACATACGGAGGTCGGAGGTCAGAGGTCGGAGGACAACTCAGAGGGAGCCAGTTCTTCCACCAAGTGGGGCCAGAGCCACTTTGCTGGCTACTTTTAAATCCTCAGGCATCTGTCTCCCACCCCGACCACCTGTTTTTTTTTGTTTTTTTTTTTTTTTTCAGGAAGGACTCAGAACAAATCTGTACTCTCAAAGTCTCACCAGCCCTGGCTTCTAGTGTTCCAGCTTGGAGCTTCAGGCCCAAGCTTCAGAGTGATTCCAGGAGCAAGTTTACCAAGTTGGAGGAAGCCAGGCCGGGGAGGTGGCATTCCAGGCGGCATGTCAGCAAGTGAGTCAGGGTTGGGTTGGCCCTTTCTGGGTCCCTGGAGGTGGGGGAGGGCTTGCTTGGCTCCCTGGCTCTGGGCCCAGGCTGGTTGCTCATTTGCATATATCTGCATGTATGTAAGTTTCACCTGCTTACATTGGCAGGGCTGGGGAAGACACCTGTGCAGAAGGCACTGACAAGGCCGTGTGGCTGGCTGCCGGCTGGAAGCTCAACCCAGAAGCTTGGTTCATGCTTCATGGATCCATCAAATACTTGGGAATCTCTTGGCTTCTTCTTTGGGGTCCCCTGGTGGCCCAAGCCTGGAGCTCCAGTCACTCTGCCCCCACCTGCCTACTGCAGTCACCAAGCTCACTTGGGGACAGTCTCTGAGCCACTTTTCTCTTCAATCTCTTCCTCTCTCTTGCCTCTGCCACCATACCCTTGGGGATTCCCTCCTCACTGAACACCTGACACACTGCAAGCACCTCTGTCACCTGACCCCTTCCCCAATCCGCCATGGTGCCCAAGGTGCCCCTGGGAAGCCCCTCTGCTCTGTCCAGGTTCTACCTTCCCACCACTCAAGGCCACCCCAAGCTCTTGGTAGAACACTGAGACCCTTCACAGCCTGCAACCGCCATAGCCCCCATCCCTTTCCCACCTTGCAGCTGGGTGAACAGAGCCCCTGCAAGTGCTACTTCTGGGCCTGACCTGTGAAACACGAATAAGAACATGAAGTCCAATAGTGACTAGGCATTGTTAATATTATTTCTTTTCCTACTGCCTTCATGGAAGACATTGCTCTCCGGGGGTCTCCTGCTCCCTCTCAGGCCTTTTCTGTCCCCCAGCCCTTACAATGACCAGCTGGCTGAGGGTTCCAACTGAAGCTTTTAGAAAGGGTATTTGGCCCTTTTGTGCCTCAATGTCCCCGTTTGTAAAGGGAGGGGGTTAATATAGATATCTCTGTTAGATATCAACTCTACCTTATATAGAAATATGGTGATAAAGAGGGGCATTTAAAGCCTTAGCATAGTGCTTGGCATATAGACAACATATGATGGTGCAATTATTACTGTTATCTAAAGAACAGGTCTCAAATTCCTATAGCATCCCTTCTGCCTCTAAGGCCCTGGGACAGGGTCCCCCACATCCCTTAGTACTGTCTCCAGACAACAGGCCTTCATCTGTAGCCTCCAGAGTCGCAGACATCCAGAGGACCAAGACCTAGCCCTCTAGTTCTTTTTTATGAAAAGCAGCAAAGGCCCCATTGGGTTGAATGATGGTTGTGAATATAGGCTCAGCCCCCCCTCCACAGTAATTTTGAGGCACCCGCCATCCAGAACTTGGGCTGCAGAGATGGACAGTTGCCACTGCCTCCCCCTCACATACACATTTATGCAGCACAGAGCCTTGGAGGAAGGGCATTCCATCCAAAAGCAGCTGCAAATGTTAACAGTGCACTTCCACTTTGTACACGCTTTTCCAAGGAGCCGCTGACCCTTGGCACAGCCCCCACCCTGCATCACAGACTTCTCTGCCTGCTGTCTTCTCTCTCACCACCTCCTCCATCCCCTTTCAACAGGAGTTGAAGAACTCCAGGCTGGGTGATCCTCTTCCAAATGGAACCACACAGGGTATTCAATGAAGCATCTTGAAGGGGCCCTAGAGTGGATACAGGAGATGCTGATGTTTTCTTCCAACTACCACATGGGCCTTGGTCCCTCCTCCTGGACAACCTTCCCGGTTTTTAACCCGGGGGGGGGGGGGGGCTTGAAAAAGAGGGAGGGGGTGACAATGTACTCTCTCTCCTCTCTCTCCCTCCCCTTCCCTCCTCTCTCTCTCTCTCTCTCTCTCTCTCTCTCTCTCTCTCTCTCTCTCTCTCCCTCCCTCCCCTCCTTCTCTCCCTCTCTCTCTCTCTCCCTCCCTCCCTCCCCCCCTCTCTCTCTCTTCCTCCCTCCCCTCCTTCCCTCTCTCCCTCTCTCAGTCTCTCCCTCCCTCCCTCCCTCCTGGTATAAACGGCTGGAAAGTCTTTGGGGATTTTGTTTCTTCTTGTGCAGGTTGTGTGTTGTTTTGTTTGTCTCGTTTTGGGAGTGAGGACTGATTTTGCAGGGCTCCCTGGGCTACCTGAAATCTGCTCCCCAAAGCAGCATTCTCCTATCCTCCTAAACCCAGAGCTACAGAGGTGAGGCAGATAGTCCCAAGGACTCCTGAGATGGCCAAAATCCTAACTACTTTTGAATAACCCGTGTGTGTTTAAATGGTGGTGTGCACGGTGCTTGTGAAGTGTGTGTGTGTGTGTGTGTGTGTGTGTGTGTGTGTGGTTGTATGTGAAGGGTATGGGAACGGTCGTCTGTAAGTGTGTTCGGGTCCTTCCGTGTCTATGGGTTCTGCTCTGTGGATTGGGTGTCCCTGCACACATTAGCATCCCCATCCTTTGCCGGTTACAGGCATTTTCTGGCACCCTGTCCCCTTCCAACCTTCATCTGGTGAGGAAGGAGAGAGCGGAAAGCCCGAATTTGGGTCTGAGGAAGGTTTCAGACCTAGCCAAGCCGCCTTTGGTCCAGACCCGGCAAATTCGTAGCAGGCGGGTTGGCCTCCAGTTTAGCTTGCAAAGTTCTTGAGGGCGGCTGGCGCTCCCTCCGCGGGGCTGTCCTCTACCAGGCCTGCTCTCCCGCGAGCGGCCCCCAATCCTCTGGTGAGCCCTGTGGGACACTCAGCCGAGAAACACTGCATCACCCTCCAGGGTTCAACCCCAGTCCCAGCGCTTGGGGATGCTCAACATACATCGAGTGGCTTCCTCCAAGCTTGGCGCTACCGGTCTTTCTTCCAATACTCCCGACTTTGAGTAAATTTTCTTTTGGGGGATGGTGCCCTGGTCAAAGAATTATTCATATTTAAGCTCTTAGCATAGGCGACTTTTCATATTCCTGTGTATTAAAAATGCCCAGGTCAATCTCATGTAGACTTCTTGAAGTTAAACAAAGAAAACAGGAATGCAGGAGTGGGATAGGGTTGTCGCTGAGGTCATGTGTGAGCCCCATGCCAAGTGGTGCCTGGACCGGGTAGCGATGACCCAAAGGCTTCTCCCCTCCTGATCCACTCGCAGCATCTTTAGGATTATTTGGAAACTAACGCAGGAAAAGCTCTCAGGAGGCGTGAGGGGGGTGTCGTGAAAGTGGAAGTGAGTTCAAAGGAAAGCCCCCAGCCGGCACTGCAGAGGCCACCAACCGCCAGGCCAGCACAAGGACTCACCGAATACTGCACCAGAAAAAAGGAAAGGATACCCGGTGGTTCCAAATCTCAAGCAAGATGGGGCGAGGGAAACTGTCTTCTACAGGTGGCTCCCTCCCCAGGCCTCCAAAGGCCGGGGCTCTACCACAGTGCGAAGTGGAGACAGATGGCTGGGAGGCTGCTGCAAGATTGAATTATTTTGTTTCCCCAAACCGGATTACAAAGTCCAAATAGAACTTTAAAGCTTGTTGAGAACAGACAAAACCAAAACCAAAATTTCATTTGGGAGCAGTGACCACGGGGAAAGAAAGGGCGTGCTTCCAAAACGACCCCCAAGACCGCAGAATTTCTATTTCCCTGAGCAGACTGGTTCAGGTGGACTTGCAGTTTCAGAGATCCGCGTCTGATCCAGGCAGCACTAGCCACCTCCTACGCTGTACTGAGCCCTGCGGAAGTGCTGCGGAAGCCCCGCTTTTGCACTTGTTTGAGCCCAGCCTTGGCTATAAAATGCCCGGGGAAACTCGCTGTTTTGGAGGAGGAGGATTCTGCTCCAGGAGGAACCCGGACGGACGCAAGCAGCCTCAAGCAAGTTAGTAAAACCCAAGCATGAGCCGGACATACTGGAGTGGGCCTTTAATCCCAGCACTAGGGAGGCAGGGGCCCGCAGATCTCTGTGAGTTGGAGAGCAGCCTGGTCTACGGAGGAGCGAGTTCCAGGACAGTCAGAGCTACGTAGTGAGCCCTGTCTCAAGAAATTAAAAAGACCCATGCGGTTGCTGATGAGCACCAAGGGAATCAGGTTGCTCCAATACCCCTGCCCCGAGAACCCCCTACCCTAGCCCCCAACAGACATCCACCACCACCACCACCACCACCACCACCACCAGTTAGCTTCCTTAAAACTAGGCTCTTCAAAGCAGATTCTCCCAGACAAAAACAAACAAACAAACAAAACAAATAACAACAACAAGAAACACTGGGAGAGTTCCTACTTTTGTGAGCAGCAGGAGCTATTTGTTAATTTGTCCTTCCTTCCTGCCTCCCTTCCTTCCTGCCTGCCTTTCTTCCTTCCTCCCTCCCTCCCTTCCTTTCTCCCTCCCTCCCTCCCTCCCTCCCTTCCTGCCTCCCTTCCTGCCTGCCTGCCTTTCTTCCTTCCTCCCTCCCTTCCTTCCTTCCTTCCTCCCTTCCTTCCTTCCTCCCTCCCTCCTTTCCTCCCTCCCTCCCTGCCATCCTTCCTTCCTCCCTCCCTTCCTTCCTCTTCTGCTCCCTTCCTCCTCTGTAGCTTTATGTTCTTGGATTCTGGATTTTGCAAACCACAACAGAGGGTTGGATTCTCAGTCCCGCACCCTCCTCTCCCTGTGCCTTCTAGTAGGAACTGGCCAGCTACTTGGAGGCTGAGCTGGGATGGAACCCAGACCTTCCCTTTCCCCATTCTCATCAAACACTGCTCTCCCTGGCCTTTATGCCATCACTACTACTTTTCTTAAGGTTGCGAGAATGACTTCTGTTTTGGGAGACCCCTCCTGGTTGGGGTCTCCACTTAAGAAGATGCCCAAGGTCCAGCAAGGGGGATGGGATGAAGCTGGTGGTGGTGGAGTGGGAGACATAGTAACAGGGTTTTTGTGAGGATGCCTGCCACAATTATAAATCCCATAAGGTTGCCACACAAGTACAGGTCCAACTTGACTTCGGAGTGCTCCTAAGCACATAGGGAAGCTTAGCAAAGGCATTCACAGGCTGGAGAGACGGCCCAGCCTTTAAAGGCTAGGCTCACAACCAAAAATATAAGAAAGGGCATTCATTCATCCTTACTTTGGAGATGATTCCAAAGCCGTACACTGCAGACCCTGCCAGAACACCTACCTCCGCCCTTGTTAGGTTGAAAGGATTCTGACTACCTGACCCCCTTATGAAACCTGCCCTGACAGCCAACCCCACTCTTCCTTTGATTCAGGCAGCCAGAGAGGTCATCCTTGGTAACATCATGGAGGCCTGCCTTCTGAAGAACAGGGCAGTCAGCTTGGCAGTGGTGGCTCATGCCTTTAATTTCAGCACACAGGAGTTCGAGGCCAGCCTGGTCTACAAAGAGAGTTCCAGGACAGCCAGGACTACACAGAGAGACCCTGTCTCAAAAACAAACAAACAAACAACAACAACCCCCCTCCAAAGCCCCAAAAGAGTAGGAGTGTGTTAGAGAAAGAAGGCTTGGAAAGCAATGTCCTCAGAAGTTAGTTCATAGCTCCAGCTCTAAGGAGGTAGGCATGCATGGCTAGAACCTGGGGAACCTGGGGGAAGGTGGTTCCACTTGAAAATAACATTTACCTACAAAGCAAACTCCCACACCTTTCTCAGCCAACCTGAGAAAGAGCTCCAGGATTACAGGGCAAGACAGCATTTTCCTGCAGAACCTAATTTCTGTCCAGTGGGGAGAGGGGGGCATGTAAAAGCAGATTACTTTCCTCCTGTCCATGAGTTGCTACAGTCCCTATACATTCCCTAAGTCTTTCTCTTATGTGTACTGTCCATGCACAACGTGCATGCCTGAGAACCAGAAGACAGAAGAGGATGTCATATCCCCCAGAATTTTAATTGCATGTGGTTGTGAGCTGTCATATGGGTACTGGGAATTGAACTCAGGTCCTCTGGAAGAGCAGCCAGGGACTCTTAACCACTGAGTCATCTCTCTAGCCCCAGACTTTGTCTATTTTATCTTCCCACAGCCTAGTGCCTTCATCTACTCCTCCAGTCTTGGCTTTTTCTCTAATAGCTGTCTTCTTTTCCAATACCCTAACATTGCTACCTTTCCTCTAAGCTGTGTGTGTGTGTGTGTGTGTGTGTGTGTGTGTGTGTGTGTGGTACAAACATGAAAGTGGCTTGCACAACAGAGGGATCAACTGTGTTGGGCTTGCTAGGGAATCTGTGTAGACTTGTGGGCTAAGGGATACAACTGGGCAGTGGTGGTATATGCCTTTGCCTTTAATCCCATCACTCTAGAGGCGTAGGCAGTCATATCTCTAAATTCAAGGCCAGCCTGGTCTACATTACCTAACAACAACAAAAGAACTGTCTCTCATTATGTAAAACAGTCTAGATATGTGGGGAAAGGTATTTTTTCCATAGGGTAGGTATATGAGCATATATACTTATATGTTTGGATTGCCTTATTTTTGAGAATAATACCAATGATTTGGCTTGTAATACGTGTGCTTTTTAAATTTAAAAATGTCACATTTATTTTGTTTTTGTGTTGTGTGCATGTGTGTGGATACATGCTTAACAAAGCCCACGTGTGTTAGTCAGAGAAGAGAGCTCTTGGGAGTCTGTTCTTTCCTTCTACCATATGGGCTCTGTGGACTCCAACTCAGGTTTGATGGCAAGTGCCTTTATCTGCTAAATCATCTCATCAGCTTTAATTCTGTGATTTTATTCAATGAGTTGCTCATATTTGAATATGCAGATGTACAGATATGAACCCCATCCTAAAGTCCATGTTTGTGTCTGGCAGTGGTGGTGCATGCCTTTTATCCCATCACTCAGGAGGCAAAGGCAGGCGGATCTCTCGAGTTTGTGTCCAGCCTGGTCTACAAAACGAGTTCCAGGAGCCAAAGCTACACAGAGAAACCCAGTTCTCCGGGTGGTGGTGGTGGGGTGTTTGCAGGTCTATAAATGAGCCTCTTTTCATAGAGGGATATTGGTATCTGACATCTGACAGCATATATGTGGTGCTTAGATGAAGTCCCTATGTATTTTTGCACATGTGGTAACAGATGCTTGCACACATGGATACATGTTCATCAAGGCCTTGTGTACTGTTGAGGCAGGTCCCGCACACAGCCTGGAAGTACAAAGGAGCTAGCCACATTTTCTGTGTCTTTTCAGGATCTATCAAATTAGATTCACCCCCACTCCCAAATTTTGTCCTGGTTCATGCGAGGCTACAGTTTCAGCAGGGTGCCAGGAAAGGCGGGGCTCAGTACAGGAGAATCCCAGACAGCAGATTCTCTCCAGCAGCCTCAAGGGCCTGCAAGAGCTGTGGTGTCGCAACCAAACCAGGGGCCCCTGGCGGAAGCGGAAGACTGCACTGGGGGTGGTGAGGCGCAGTCGCGGCGGTCACAGCGTGCCAGGCTCTGGGCACCCGGCGGGGGCGTGCGCGCCACGCGCGTGCGGGACAGGCTGGGCGCCAGGCGGCACCTCCAGGCCCCAGCGTCTGTTTACCAACAAACTACCATCGCTCAGTAGCTATGCATTCCAACGCGCTGAATAAGCAAGCGGCCGGCGCTGGCGATCTACTTTCCACTCCCTCGCAGAGCCAAGGCAGCGTGGGGCCAGGCGGACCCGTGCGACCCGCAGAGCGCCCACACAGGTTCTGAATTTGCACAGAGTCTCTAGTTACCACGCAGCTTCCCACGCCCCTTGGCCATCCCAGGTCCAATTTCCTAGCACTTTGGACATTGTTATCTAGATTTCCTGTCGCTACCGGTCCCCAGCAACTTGGAGTAGGCGCGGAGGTGCACTGCAGGGAGCTCGCGCACTGCATCACACCCCTCCTGTTTCCCCGGAGTGTGCTACCGGGGAGGGGGGGCGAGGGGGGGGCGGGCCCAGCTCTGGGCCTCCCTGAGGTCACCATGCTATAGCCAATCCAAGGTGTCTAAGAGGGCGGGGGACTTCGTGCGGTCCCGGGATCCGAACCCAGAGGAGAAGATGGGGGCCCAGAACTTGAGGGGGGAGGGGAAAAGCCACGGGGCACCCCAAAACCCCTTTCTCGGGTTCGAGCTCTCTGCCAGAAGAGGCTCAGAGAGACAGTTTCCCTGGGATCTGAAGTTTAGGGGTGGCTTGCTGGGGGTGGGGGCTCATGTGCCTCAATTCCGGAAACTTTGAAAGGTTTTGGTATAGAGAGTAGACGGCGGGTGCAGGGCCATAACCTAGGCCCTGTGGCCTGGCACCGGCCTCAATGACCTCTTTGCCCTGTCCCCCTTCCTGGCCGCGTTGTTTTCCCGGACCTCGCCCCCACCGGGTCGGTAGTGGCTGCCTACCCGCTTGGCTTGTCCCCCGAAACCGCAGCTTTCCCCGATTTGTCCTACTCCCCTATGGCCTTATGGCCACCTTCTGTCCTATTCCTACCTTGGGCCAGCAACTCCAGGAGACTCCTACCTGCCCAGCCAGCAACTCTTGGCTGTGCCATCTCGGTCCTTTCTCCACCGGCCAGCAGAACACCCTCAGGAGCTCAAAGCAGGTAAGTGTGGCCATGGAGGCTCTTCTCACTTCTGGGGTCTGAGTTGTGTTTTCATAAATTTCGCCCTCTTCTGCTTGCACGCAGCTAGCGGGATTCAAATGTTACTCGCATTCCACGGAATCTGCGGTAGGGGGAGGGAGAAGGGATGGGGGAGGAGCGGAGTCTAGTTGATTTAGGTTTCCTTTTTAAATCCGACCTGGTTTCGATTTGCAGTTTTGTGAAGCCAGGCAGGAGGGCCCCCTACCCCACCCCCTGGAGCAGTGGAGTTGTGTGTGTACCTATGTGTAACGGCTCTTTACCGCGATTCTCTTCATCCTTTAGCCCCTTCCCGAAGTCAACCCTTCTCATCCCAGAAACCAGTATACAAGCCAAACACAGTTAAACAGACATCAATTCCCAGCTGGAGGTAGGTAGGCAACTAGGCGGGGCTCCTTCTCCTTTTCTGGGCCCCACCTCCTTTTTTCCTAGAGGTGCCTAACCTAGTCTGGTAGCTGGGCCCTGCAGAATCTGGTGTAGTACCCTACCAACCGTTGTTCAAAGAATAAAGTTACAGACTGGTGGTTCTCAAAGTCTTTCCCTGGCCACCTCCCTTAACTTTGGGATAGATTAGGTCCAGTTCCTATTGTTGCCTGCAGCAAATCTGAGCTCCAGAGAAAGTGCTCCCCGGAAGGCCTCAGTGAAGGTAAGGGACTAGCTGGACTTCCTAGGCCTGACTTTTGTGTAGCCAAACTGATAGCTTGGCAGGCACTGCAAAGATGCTATCCACAGACCCAGTTGTACCGACTTCCCAACCCCATTGCTTTGCTCCATCCAGTTGTCCTTGGCATAATCTCCAGCAATGCACATCTGCCTGACGACTTCACTGTAGTCAGCCCCATGCCCAGATGTCTCTCTCTTTTTCTCTTGTGACTCTGACATAAACTCATGAACCCCAGAACCGGAGGCCAACCTAGAATCTCAAATTCCTTGTTTTATGGTTGGAGAAACTGAGGCAGGAAGAAAGGATGTGAATTCATTTTCCTGGAGGAATGGAACCAGAAAAGGGACTTTAGGGAGCTCCTTAGAACCCCCAGAAAACTAACCCTTTCTGTGGCAGAGCTGGGGGCGGGGTTGCTGTGTTGCTGGGTCTGGTTAGAGGAGGGACAGTGGGGGGGGAGGGAAACAGTGTTTTCACACACCTCTTGAACTTTTAGATATTCTAATATACACTTCGGAAATAGAAACAGGAGGCCCCTAGTTTGAGGGCAGCCTAGGCAACTTGACATATATGGTGTGCGTGCACAAGGGGACAATGTGCGCTTTTTTTTTTTTTTTTTTTTTTTTTCTTTTGAAACCTGACTTTAACTTGGGAGAGAGCTATTCTGACAATAAGGTGGAGTTGCCGGTCTGTCTTTCATATTCTGCCTTCCCTTGCTTGGGCCAAGAACAATGGAGTGGAGAATTCTTTCTCTTACATAATTTACCCGGATCCAACGAAAAACCACAGACGCTCTTGTTCACAAGCAAGTCTGTCTTTAAAATAGACCTTAGCGTTTCATTATGGGAACTGTGTGGACTGCCCGTTCCTGAACGAACGATCGGAGAGTGATAGAGGGCTTGGGGCCTGCTAACCCCACTCTAGGAGTGCAACTCCGTCCCAGGGAGGCGCTTGGCTCGCGGAGTGCCTCACCAACACCCCGCTGAGGCTGCGGGTGTGGCGGCCGCGCCTTCAGGGAGGCTCTGGAGACCCGTTATCGCGACCGGGGTAGATCCAGTCGTGACTTGCCGCAGCTAGTGTGGAGAAAGGCAGCTGTCCCGGAAGTCACCTGGAGGGTGATCTGCTCTGAAAGTTCAGCAGTCCAGACTGTCTTCCTTCGTTCTCCGTGCGTCACCACCCGAACTGTGCGGTCCATGCCGCCAAGGAGGAGCGGATGGTCGTTTGGCTGCCAGCCTCAGGCGAGTGGTAGGGTCGAACTAAGAGAGGCGGGACAGGCTCGAGCAGGAGCAGAAACCCAATAGTTTTTCTGGAAATTGGTTGAGGCTGGGGTCAAAGGACAGGATCTGAGAGCGCCGCAGTCCCCAAGGTGCATTGAAGGATGTGGGGGTGGGGTGGGGATGGGTGAAGGCAATGGTGACTGTGGCCTGAGAGCAGGGACCCTGACGTGTGTCGTGTTGGGTGAACCCTGCTAGGGATGGATGGGGATCAGAAGGACAGAAGCTCCTCCCGCAGGGGTACAGGGACGTCCAACTGCTCTTGCATGGAGTCTTCACAGCAGAATGAGGAATGAGGGGACTGTCAACCCAGCATTTTGTCGTCCTGGGCAGGCATTCTGTCTCTTCATCCACGCACTTCTCCCGTCCCCTTGGACAGTCCACTATCCTGTAGAGCAGCCCAGGTTGGGGCCCAGGTTACAGGAATGGAAACCCAAGGCCTCAATCCTGGAGCCACAACCTGCAACTGAGCTTGGAGAACCAGGCTGTCAGGCAGGGGCGGTGCGGGGTGGGGCGTGGGGGAGGACCAGATCTTATGCCGCTACCCTACAGCTTGGCCAGAGACTATCTGCATGGTGGGCTGCCGAGTTTTCTGGACCAAAGTCACTTTCCCTGCGCTAGCAAGCCCCGAGGGAAACCGGCTATCATACACACATCAATCAGGCTTTAAGATCCCTGAAAAGGGCTCCTCTGAGCCAGCCAGCTTAGGGGGAAAAAAGGATGGTCACATTTACTGCAGGGTACACTAAGGCTCACTTTTCCAGGCATTCAAGGCGGACTTATACAGACCTCTCTCTCAGAAGCCAGAGGGAGCCAGGTGGAAACTACCACTGAGCTTTGAACATACTTTTAGGTTCCTTGGGCTTGGATCAGCTGCCCTCCTCATCTTCAGACGGTAGCTCAGCCCTCCATGAGTCTTTTGCCTTTCCTCTATTGCTCTATTCCAAGCAGGTACCTCCACAGCTATTGAACTCCAGCCTCCCACTGTGGGAGCCAGGGTACCTTTGCTCTGCTGCTCGCTGTGGAGCCCTTAGTATTTTCTACTTTCCGGTCCCACAGTGGTAGCTTCAACAGGACAAGAATGGCAGCTTGAATTTACTGTTGTCAATCTACACAGGAATTGAAATGGCAGAGAAATAGGCAAGGCTCCGGCCATCACACACACACACCACACACACACACACACACACACACACTGAAGCCCAGATTGATGGTGGTGGCTGCGATGGTTTTGCTGATTCTCTTGGCATGAGCCTAGGGAAATGCTTGACTCACCTGGTCACTCCACATGCTTACAACAGTCTTCTGCTGCCCCCCAGAATCAGAGAAACCCGTGCTGTCCTGGAGCCCTCCCAGCAGCCCCTGACTGGGAAGCTGCACAAACCTAGAACCACCTTCTCCAGCTTGCAACTACACCACCAGAACCAGCGTTTCCAGCACAGGCAGTACCTGGCCCCGCCCGAGAGGGCTCAGCTAGCATCAAAGCTTGTACTCACCCAAACCCAGGTAGGCCCAGTCCCACCGCTGAGTGCAAAGCTTCCTGGTCCCTGGTTTCTGAGAACTCACAGAGGACTCCCATGATTCTGCCGACACAGCTCCCCATGGAATGCCCACAGATGACCCACAGCAGAGGAGAATTGGGCACAAGCAGAGGACTCCCAGACCTGAAGCTGGTACTGAGGGGCTCCTAGAATGGAGGGCTGGAGCAAAGGTTGGCAGGACTCTCTCTGTAGTTAGGCCCTTTTCCCATTCTCAGCCCTTACACAACACTTCTAATCTGTCCTCTTTCCTTCCCAAAGGTAAAGATCTGGCTTTAGAACAAACATTCCAAATACAAGAAGCTACTGAAAAAGAACTCTGGAGACCAGGACGAAGACACCTCTCCCTGTCTCCCTGCTCTTCGAATCTTCCATCCATCTGGGATCTTTACCCACCAGTGGCTATGACGATGGCTCTGGAGCCTGGTATCTACATCATTCCCCAGATGTGCCATTCCTGCCTCAGATGACGTGAGTCTGGAGAAGGGCTGGTCAGGCTCCAGCTCTCCTGTCAAGCCCAGGACCAGCACACCTGCCCCCCTTCTTGGGGAGAGGAAACAAGCTCCAGATGGATTTTTCTCAAGACAAGAAGCAAAAGGAGGAAAAAGAATGGAGTGGAAGTCTGGTTCTCCAAGCCAGATAGCTAAATCAAAGGCTTTAATCTTTGTACAGGTCCCCAGTGCACGGGACATCCCCCTCCAGTAGGAGGAAGGATTTAGAGAGAGCTTCACTGGCTAGAGTTGGGGCTGCTACAGTCTTGCCATTCCTTCCCTTTACAAATGACTGAAGCCCCACCACAGCCTAAGATCTAAGTCAGGAAGAAAACAAGTATCATTTCTGGCCAGCACACTGGGCTCTACCAGCCCATCCATGAACAAAACGGAAAGTCTGTTGTTGGCCACCATAAAATCCCTGCTTTTCATCTACCAGTTATCAGCTCATTACCTTCCTAACTGGAGGTGTGGTCCAGTGGTCGAGAGGCAAAAATATGGAGTGTTGGCCTGTGGGCAATTAGCACTTCTCTCCTTTAAAAGGCCTTCTAGCCCCATATATACCCTTTTTGAGCTGATAGGTCCTGGGGTTAATCCTCCATATAATTCAACAGGTATGTATTAAGAGCATCCTCCATCCTTGATGCCTAACAAGTCCACCTGCACATGTACTTGGAAGCCTAGAATGAGAAATGGGACAAACAGGTTCTCTGGATCAATGCAGCCATTGCTGCCTTCAATTAATGAGGGAGGTGTGCCCGTAGTGGTGGTGCATGCCTTTGGTCCTGGCATTCAGGAGGCAGGGGCAGGTGATCCTGTGAGTTTGAGGCCAGCATGGTCTACAGAGTGAGTTCCAGGACAGCCAGAGCTACAGAGAAACCCTGACTTGAAAAACCAAAATAATAATAATAATAATAATAATAATAATAATAATAATAATAATAGAATACGCTTGGCACTTGAGCTCCTCACAGTTGCCTCTGTCCAAGAATCTGCTCCAATTCACCATTATTCTGCCCAGCATCCCCAGGCACTTGCCATCTCTCAAACTGCAAGCTTCAGAGATTAAAATGTATACAAAGATAAAACAAAACAGAGCAAATAAAAACAGCCTCAGTGTCCTGTGTGTTATGCATTATTGTCTCCTGGATTCATCTTGGTTTTTTGTTATTCATCTTTTTCCTGTCATCTTATACATCTTCTCCTTGACCAGAAGTCATAGGCACTAGATTCTTTTCTTTAATGATTTATTATTTTTATTTTATGTGCATTGGTGTTTTGGCTGCACATACATCTGTGTGAGGGTGTGTGGGCACTGTGGGCACTCTGAAAGAGCAACTGGTGCTGCTAACCACTGAGCCCAACGCTAGATTCTTGGTATGCCTCTGTGCCAGCTAACTCTGTGGTTCTGGCTCTGGAATGTCCTAACAGTGCCCACAGCATCATACGAAATGCTCATACAGGGGATGGCCAAGGTCAGAGTGGTCTTTGCCAGCAGTTACCTCCTGGGCCAGCTATGGAGGGAGCTGGCCACCTCACAGCCACCATATTCTACTCAGTCCAGGTTTGCCTTGGGAGAGGACTGAGCTAGACCAGCCCTTCTGGAAGAAGTGAGCTGCTGGGGCTGGAATAGCTTTCGACTACAGAAAAGGGTGGGAGAAAAATGCTAGAAGGAACTGGAATTCTCTGTCTAATGTGCATCTATGGTTCTCCTGCTGGGTAGGTCCTAGGGTTACCATCTTGATAGGGACAGATGCTTTAAGCTAACATATGGCTGAACGGATGACTGGAGGCAGTGTGACCAGAGGCAGAGGAAAACAGGACAGAGGCCATGTGGGCACCATCCGGAAGCCAGTGTGGGCTGATGGGGTTAGGGTTGAGTGGGAAGGCTGGTGAGATCCCAGAGCATCAGAACCTGGCAGCACCGTGATTCGCTCCTAGCTTGCCACAGCTCCCACCACACATAGAGCATGGGGGGTGGGCTGAGGACAGGGTCAGTCATTCAGGGAATTCAGCCCAGAGTAGCCTCAGGGACTGGGGAGGGGCCTCCAATTCCAGGCAAAAGGCTTCAAAGGCTAGCTTCCCTCCCACTGCCTGAACCTGTTCCCAATCACAGCAAATGGAGGGCACCAGTCCTGGGCGGGCGGAAAAGCCCAGTAGGGCACTTCCAGTCAACTCCAGGCTAGAAAGAAGCTTGGTTGGGGTCATAGGGAGGACAGAGAGGGTATCACAGTCAATGGAAGTGTCTCACCTAGGTATGGCTGCAAACATCCCTTCTTTGTCCCTCTACTGGGTCAGTGGTCATACCCACTCCCCCAAAGACACACTGAAGATTTCCCTGTGGACAACAAACGCCAGATCATGGGCAGAGAGAGCATGCCCACTGCAAAGATTCTTCCCCTTTTTTCCTTTCAAACCCTCCCTGACCCTTAGACCCTGGCTCCCTTTCTCTAAAGGGTGGCTGGCCCAAATGTCTCCCCTGGGTCTTCTCTGAGGCCGAGGGCCCTGGGGGTAGCTGTTCCCTGCCATGCAGGCTACACACTCCTCTTTCCACAGAGCAAGATAAGATCTATCGCCCCATCTCGGAAAGCCTCCAAACGCAGATTAATTGGACAGCCCAACACGAGTCACATAGTTAAAACAACAGCCTGGGTTGTAAAGTTAAGTAGCAGTAGTGTAATTGCTCTCTCAGCCAGAGCGGCCAGCTGAGCCTTCCCTTACCCCTTTCCAGGGAAAATGAGCCACTTTTCCGTTTGAGAGCTGGTCTGGTAGCCTCGGACTTCTGGGTGGTAATGAGCCTGGAGGAATTCCAAGAGAAGAGGTGCCTGGCCTCCACCTCTCTGGCCACCAGAGTTACTGAAGGGGAATCCTGTGGTTTCCTCCCAGGGCGAAGCTTCCCAGGATCAACAAAGGAAAGGGAAGACTGAAGGTAGACTTTGGTCTCCTAAGAGCCCCAGCAGTGACGCTTGCTTTGTGACTTTTGCTGAGTTTCTTACCCTCTCTGTGCTTTATTTCTCATCCCCTCAGACAAGAACATTGATAGGACTTGCTTCGCCATATGGTAGTGATGATGAAATGAGATAGTACTTGTCACAGATTTGACACAGTGCCCGGAACACAGCGACCACTTTATAAATGACATTCACATCTGCTACTGTGATTGACAGGAGAGGGCAGGTCACTCAGGGGAGAGTTCCTATAGCCGTCTATTACCTCTTGCTTAGGTAGCTAGCCCTGCTACCTAAGTAGGAAGAGTGGGCTGGAAATGAACACCAGCACGTCTCAGCTGATAGTTAGAGAGAAGGACTCAGTCAAGATCCCCTACTCAAAGTGGGCAGCTGCAGAGTGGGCAGTGTGTCCAGGGTATGTGCTGTCTGTCACTCCTATGATCTCAGCCCCAGGAAAGTGGTCTCCTTCTGGGTAGCTCACCCCCCTCTACCCCCTGTACTATTTTAAGGTATGCCTCCCCCCAATTCTCTCCCCAGACCAAATGAGATTCAATTAATTCAATTAAAGCAATTTTGGAAGCAGCTCCTGAAGGCTTTGGATGTGAGATAATTACCAGTAATTTGCTTCTGTGAAGAGGAAAAGGTTACATGGGGTCTAGAGTGGGGAAGGAGGAGCCCCCTCCTCACCAAATGCACCCAGATCTAGAAGGATTCCACAACAGCAATCTTAGCTGCCCTCCCATTGGCCAAATTGCTTGCAGGTGGGAATAGGGAGACAGTGGCAGAGGGAGTAGGGTGGGAAGACACTGGAGTGACAGGACGCCCCTCCTCCATTCCTGATCTTTGTGCCTGTGTGAGGTGGGGGTGAAAGCTACCCCCCCCCCACACACACAGGGCTTCATAGCTATAGCAGCTGATTACTCAGCCCCAGCCTCCCTGGATTTCGGATGCCTGGGCTTGCCTCTGGGATTGGATCCAGAGGCAATGGAATGTTATCCGGGTAACTGAGGCCTGTGTACAGGATCTTCAGAGTTCAAGGACCTTCCTAGAATGTACAGGGGATATGGGTCCATGGGGCAGGAACCACTGGAGGTGGACAGTGACTCCCTGTCCCCAAGTCTCATGAGATGCCCTTTCTGTTCCCGCCTATACTGCCTGGTGTCTAATCAAAACCTTCCATTGTCTTGGCAGCAAATGTACTGTCAACTTTCTGGCCCCAGGGCCACTGAAGCTTCTTCCTCCCCCAAAGCACATTGCAGGTAGGTGTTCCTGTCCCCGCCTCACTTTGCCTAGGATAGCTCTTTCCTTGCCAGGCCTCGTGTGGTCTAGAAGCTGAGGAGAGTAGGGCTGAAGCTCAAGGAAACTAGTGTTCCCCATTCCTTGGGACATCATTCCAGGACATAGTGCTTTAACAATTAGGATGCAGAAGAAAAAGTCAGTCATCCAGAAATGCCTATCACGTCCCATCTCCCACCTCCCCAGAAGGGTCCTCCTTTTCTCCCACCACATCCCTTTCCCAGCCGCAGAGCTGTTGGAGGTGGGGCCAGTGAATCCTTGATGGCTGCTGCCTCTTCACAATGGACAAGCTTGGAGAGGGAAGCCTGTGTCTCTGCCATCTCATGCCTCTAGCTCCCATGCCCCAAACAGCTCAGATCCAGCACAAACGGAGGAATATGAAGACCTCATCATTCCAGAGTTCATGCCAACAGGACAGCCTAAGGATCCTATAGCACAGGGGTAACAGGCATGTTGGGAGGTAGAGACAAGAAGATAAGAGTTCAGGGTCATCCTCAGCTCCATAACAAGTTCACAGCCAGCCTGGGCTACATGAGACTCTGTCAAGGAAGGAAGGGGGAAGGGAGAAAAAGAAAACTAGTAAGAGGTTGGTGTGATAGTATATGTCTTTAATTCCGGCATTCTGGAGTCCCAGGCTAGCCAGCTACATATGTCACCCCATCATAAAAATAAATTAAATAATAAGTAAATAAATACATATATAAAAAGAAAAGAACTCCGTAGTTTCTCTCTATTGCTATCCCCCTCTCTCTCTCTCTTGTGTGTGTGTGTGTGTGTGTGTGTGTGTGTGTGTGTGTGTGCAATGTGTGTACAGAAACACAGATGTCTCTCTGGCTTTTCTCTTACTCCATCCCTTTCCCTGGTTAATATTTTCTGGACATATTTCCCTAGGTGCTTCTGGGGAAGGAGAAGAAGGCTGAATGGCCACAGAAATCCAATAAATTGATGATTCTTTTTTTTTTTTTTTTTTTTTTTTTTTTGCTTGTAGAAGCCTTGCCTGCAGCATCTTTCTCCAAGCTCTGACTAGAACTCCCACCTGCAACTCCTTCTAGCACACCCGTGGCTCCCAGACATGCCCGTAGCATCCAGTGCAGCCCCTTGAAGGCTAGTTAAGGGTGGGGGCTTTCCTCTGAACTTCTCTGTGGACCTTTCTGTTGCCCTGCTCTGACACTGACTCCAGCCTCAAGGAGGGACAAAGGAACCCAGAGCCCCTGGCTGACAAAGAAGGCTGAGGCTTGGAGCCCTTACAGCTTGCTGGGTGACCCGGACAAGTTACACAGTCTCTGAGACTCACATGATTCCCTGCTTGGTAGGGTCAGGTGGTGTTGCCACCACTTTCCCTGAAGGCTAGAGTTTTCTAAGGTAGACCTCAGAGTCTCCCATTAGACTGACAGCTCTCCAGGAATAGACTCTGCTTCCTTGAGTCAGATAGGGTGCCTTCTGCTGCTTTCTGCAACCCTACAGTTGGCTGACGTTGACCTGCTGAGCTACTGAGCCAGGTCGGACTGGCCCAGAAAGAGTGAAGGAGTGGGCCCCATGGAGAATGGCAGGTTTTCTGACGTGTCTCCGCCTCATGCCAATCCTCGGCTTCTCTGCCTCCCAGATGGAGAGATGAGTTCATTTCCAGGGGATGGTGTGACTGCAGATTCCACACAGGACATGTTTTCATCTGGACTGGCTCCCTTCCCGAGCTCAGTGGGACCTTAGGAAGATGCTTGCCACACTGCCCAGAAAGAAACTGTTCTGTCTGGGGCTCCTGTTGGCAAGCCCATGACTAAAACACAAGGCAAATGATTAGGTTACACAAAGGGAGGGAAGATTCTTTACATGCTCCCCCTTGACCGAGGTAGCCAGAGATCACTCTGAGGCTCAGGGCTCAGTAGCTCCTATCTCTACCCATTCACTCTTCCCCCAGCCCTGATGTTTGCACTCAGGGGAAGGGCTGAGTGCAAAGTGTGGGCAGAGGAGAGAGCCTGGACAGGCAGCTAGACTTCTCCTCCTTCCTCTTCCCTCCAGCAAAGCCTACACAGCTACCGGCCCATTCCTCCCTCTGGACAGAGGAGCCGCTCTGGGTCTCTGCAAGCTGAGGCCTGCCATCGACTGCTCCTCCCAGCCCTGGAGCTGTCGGGAATTCTTTGCTCCAACAGATCCTCAGGGGAAGCCAGACTGCACGAGGCTCCTGACATGCCTCTGCCTAACTCCTGTCACATTCCCTGAGCCCAGGGGAATCAGCTGTGTCCACCAATGCAGGACCTTCTACCCCCCCCCCCCCCCCCCCCCCGTGACCCTAGGCCTTTGACTTACCTCCTCAGGCTTGTGCCTCCCTTCCTAAACCTGGAATTCTGCCTTAAGACTCAGCTCTGGGCCCTTCCAGCCTCCGGCAACTCCATCTGGAAAATAAGAAATAAACCCCCTTGCACTGCTAAGAAAATTTACCTTTCTTAGACAGACTTTATCATGGGTCCTCCAGAGTGCATCTGTTCAGCTGAGAGATTCGGGGTAGGGTACTTTATCCCTCTGTTTTTTTCCCCCTCACCTCTGCATCAGGGTTAATAAGCAAAATGATGTATCCAGGGGCCAGGGATTTTTTTCTTTCTTTCTTTCTTTCTTTCTTTCTTTCTTTCTTTTTCTTTTCTTTTCTTTTCTTTTCTTTTTTTTTTTTTTTTTTTTTTTTTTGGACAGGGTTTTTCTGTATAACAGCACTAACTCACTTTGTAGGCCAGGCTGGCCTTGAACTCACTGATACTTGCCTGCCTGCCTCTGGCTGAGTGTTGGGATTAAAGGTATAGACCACCATCACCAGCTTTTTTTTTTTTTTTTTAAACTTTGTTTTGGGTCAGAGACTTCATGTGCAGTCCAGGCTACTCTCAGACCCACAACCTTCCAGCATCCTTCTTCTGTTCTATGTGTTGAGATTTCGGGTATGCTCCACTGTGTCAGCCTGACTTCTTCGTTCATGAAATACCTCTCTACCTCTAACCTCAGAGCACCTCCATCAGGTGTGGGAGAAGGGGACTAATTGTTTTCTTTGGTATTTGATTGACACCTAGAAATTCTGAGAATTCTACAGAATTGAACACACACACCACACACACACACACACACACACACACACACTCCTAAGATTAAGAGATTTAATAGACTTAATATGGTGACTAAGTACAGGATACATATAAGATCTCGGTAACAGTTCTCTAGTATGGCAATGGAAGAGGGAAAGTTAAGGGAAATGTTAAGCAACAAGCTGCTGTCAGGGTACACCCATGGCTCCTACCGTTGTCCTTTCTGCTGGTTCCAGGATATAGCCGTTTCTAAGTGACTGCCTGTCCCTTCAATAAAGCTGAAGCACAGCAGATCTACATCGGAATCAATAAAGCCCTTTCACCGTAGAAGAATTCTTTTTAGGATGTGTGCTCATGTGGGCATGCAAGTGTGTATGTGTGTGTGTGTGTGTGTGTGTGTGTGTTCGCACATGCATATGTATTCATGAATGGTGTGTGTGTGTGTGTGTGTTCACACATGCATATGTATTCATGAATGGTGTGTGTGTGTGTGTGTGTGTTCGCACATGCATATGTATTCATGAATGGGGTGTGTGTGTGTGTGTGTGTGTGTGTGTGTTCGCACATGCATATGTATTCATGAATGGTGTGTGTGTGTGTGTGTGTTCGCACATGCATATGTATTCATGAATGGGGTGTGTGTGTGTGTGTGTGTGTGTGTGTGTGTGTGTGTGTGTGTGTTCGCACATGCATATGTATTCATGAATGGTGTGTGTGTGTGTGTGTGTGTGTGTTCGCACATGCATATGTATTCATGAATGTTGAGTGTGTGTGTGTGTGTGTGTGTGTGTGTGTTTGCAGACACAAGTGTGCTACAACTTTTGTAGTCAGTTCTCGTAGCCCTCTTGTTTCTGCTAGGATACTCTGGCTAACTGCCCTAGGACCTTTCAACATTCTGGGCAGTCCCGTCTCTGCCTCCCAGTTCACTGTTGGAGTAATAGCATTACAGATGTGGACACCTGTCGCTGGGTTTTTTCTTTCTTCTTTAACATTGGTTACTTTTAGGAATCAAACTCAGGTCCTCTACTCGTGGTGTGGTAAGCACTTTTATCCACTGAGTCATGGAACCCGGCCACCTAAAAAGGAATTCTACAGGCGATCACCCCCCACAGAGGAGGAAGGCCCGCCTTTGAACATCCATTGCAGGTCCTAAGACCTCCCTAAGGGTCACCAGGAGTGTCTGAATTGCCCATAGGCGATTAAATAAAAAAGGAACCGCAGTTTGAGTTCTCATCATGGTGCCAAGCTTTGTGCCAAGCCCTCCACACACTTATGTGCTAACCCATTTCATTTCTTCAGCAGCCCTAAAAGAGAGAGACGATTAGCTTCATTTTATAGGTGAGTGGAAGCAAGATTTCAGAGAGGGCAAGTGACTGACCTGAGGTTACACAGCCTCAGGTATATCACCTGTGAGATGGGATCATGATGGCACTGGCCTTGCTAGCTAGTTGTCAGGAGTCAGTAAGATGGGCCTCAGGAAAGCTCTTGGCACAGAAGCTATGTGCCCAGCACACAGTAGGTCCTTGGCATCTTCCTGACCCAGAACTTTGGAGCAGTTTCTTCTGCTGCCTTCCTACCAGCCTGCCTCCTATTCCTCCAGGCTGACACACTCCTCCATCTGCCCCTGCTCCCTGGACTGAGGGTGCCTCATCCTTCCTATGTCTCTCACTGGTGATTCCTGAGCTCAGGGCACAACCGACTGATCCCCAGGGGTGGGTGTGGGCCTGTGCCACACGCGTTGAATGACGTGGCTGGGTGCACTGGGAAGGGTGTGCTGTTGCTGTTTGCCAGGTGTGAGGTGAACTGCCTGGGGGAGGGGGAGGGGGAAGGGAGGGAGGGGACGCCCCTCCCTCACTGCAGCTGATCCTCCGGGGTGTGGAGCCTCCTGCTTACTCAGCAAACACTGCCATCCTGCTGATTTGTCCTGGGAGACAACCCAGGAGTTTGGGCCCATCTCCTGTTGGTTCCCCTTCTCAGGCTGCCCCTTCCTGGGTGCCCTCAGCGCCTCCTCACCTTGAGCAGAGAGCAGCCCCTTCCCTGGTGCATCCTGGGCCTCAGCATCCTAGGACTCCTCGGGTTCAGCAGGTCAAAGTCCTGGTCTTTCACCCCCGGGCAGCGCCTACCTCTCTCTGGCTGACTAAAGCAAGCTCTCTAGGGGAGCTCTTGGCTCTTCCAGGGGCTGAGAACTCACTTGGAGCAGTCTGTCCAGATGTTCTGGACAGGTACAGGGACCCCACCCTCAGAGCTCTCTCTGCCTCTCATTTTCTGTGTGACCTCGGGTAAGTGGCACAGTCTCTCTGTGCCAATATCCTGATGGTTAGAGGACGCATGTCCTAGCAAGGACACAGTTGCCGTCTGTTCCTCGGTTACACAGGACGGTTTCTATGAGCTTGCCCTCCGCCCCCATCATCTCCATAACCCCCACAGCCTGCCTAGCTGGGGGCAGTTATCACCACCCCTGCCCAGCCTGGCCTTCCATCCCTCAGCTAATGCTGAGAGTGGGCCTGTGTGAGGGTCCCAGGAGCTTTTGGCCTCTTTGTGCTCCACCCCCCCATGCTCACAGAGCACCCTGATATTCCCCAGCTGCATAAGACCCCTCCTGGGGTGGGGCAAGGTGCTAAGACCCTGCCCTGGCGTCTGCCCCCTTGAGTTCTCTCCCCAGCTCTGTCCCTAGGGATGTATATAGACAGGATTCCCAGGCCTTTTTCCTTCCAGGCCTACAACTCTCCCCAGGGTGAACGAGACCACGGCAAAAGCCCATGCCTGTGCTCTGAACTGGGAGGGGGCCTGGAGGGGCCGTGCTGGCACTTTCAGAGCTGAGACAAAGCTTGTCCGAAAGACACAGGAGAAAGCAGGCCCGTGGTGGTGCCAGAGGCAGGCGATCTCTGTGAGTTCAAGGCCACAAAGAACTCACAACGCTACACAAAGAAACCCTGTCCCGAAAAGCAAGCAAACAAGCAGCCACAAAGGAGAAAGACTGTCTGGGGACTGACCGGGATCAGGTGAAGTTAAGGGGGGATCTGCTGGGGGAGGAGCCAGGAGCCGTGGGGCTGGGGGAGGAAAGCTTGTCTGCCATTGTTCTTAACTTCTTGACCCACATGCCTCCCGCAGCCTCCCACTTTCTCCTCTTCCTCCTACCCCACCATCCTTCTGCTCTCCTCCTCTGGGCCCACAGAGGAAACTCATCTCCAAGCACTTTTTGGCCTACCAGTCTGTGGGATGCTGTAAACAGCTTATTACAGTGATTAACGCTGCAATTAGAGCTGGAGAAACAGGGGCCATAGACTGGCTGCCGGGTCGTGTCCCCCCCATCCTCCTCCCCCCCGTGTGCTCTCCCCTTCCCCTCCAATCCACTCTGGGCTTAGTAATCCAACCGGGACCCTCATGTAGGAGCTGCCCAGAACAGGCCCATTTCATTCATAGGGTGTCCGTCCGAATAGAGCTTTTGCGGGAAGACAGAGTAAACATGGTGTATGGAGGCTGAATTTTAGGAGGGCTAAGACCCTCTCAGGGACAGGATTATGACAGTCCTTCTCATCTACTTCCCTAAGAGTTGTCTCCTCCACCCAGAGGAACAGGGCCTTTGCTTCTCCAAGTTCAATGTGTCAGGGCAGCTATTGGCCCACCCGAGAGGCTGGAAACAGCCAGAATATCATTTTTAATGAACTCGGCATCCAGGAAGGACCCAGGGATCTTCTGAGCCTGGTCCTTCCCTCCTGGAGTCTAGCCTGACATCACTCAGGATGCCTGTCTTCTCCGTCTCTCATAGGCTTTGTTCCTTCCCATCCTAAGGGGTTGGGGGAGGCACTACAGGAGGGGTCCTGGGGGAGTGTGGTCCAGGAGGTCTCCGTTCAAAGTCCTTCCACAGGCTGTGGCCATCTGTGCCTGCCATACAGCTCAGGAAACAGAGGCTGGCCTTTTTAAAAGGCACCCAGAGTTGGTGGATCAGCCAGTGTGGCAATGCAGAGATGGCCAGTCAGCCGATGCTGTGAGTGAGGCTAGAGCCCAGGCTGAATGGAGAGCATGGCAAGTTAGATTGCCAGCATCCAGTTCTATCTCCTAAGCAGATTTATCAAGTGCAGCATACCGTGTTAAGCATTAATCTCTCCCCCACCTCCAGCTCTTTTGGTTGGTAGGATCATCCATATGTTACAGGTGAGCAGACCTAGATTCAGAAAGGTTAAGTGACTTGGCCAGGACTGCATAGCCAGTAAAGTCATGAAGGCGGGATCAGAGTGCACATTCCCGGCCACAACATTAAGCTTTTCTTAGGACTTGCCCAGAGGAAGAAGGCTGGCCCTCCCTCCCCTCAGACCTCTCTAGGAAGAAGTGTGCTTCAGGGCTGATCATGTGGGACAGGCGGGTGCAGCTGTGGTGACTCCAGCTTTCTGACTCTGACAGACAGAAAGTCCATCCAGAGGACTCAGCCTCTGTGCAGACCTGGTTTCAAATCCCAGCTGTGTCTTGGATTTGCCACAGACTCTTTAGCCTCAGCTTTCATTCTGCCCCTTGCGTTTTTGGGTTTTCTCAGGACAGGGTTTCTTTTTATAGCCCTGGATGTCCTGGAATTCGCTCTGTACACCATGCTGGCCTCAAACTCAGAGATCTGACTGGCTCTGCTGGCATGGAAGGCCTTCACCACCACACTGTCCCGCTCATTGTCTTCCTCCCCACCCCCTTTTTGTTTGATCGTTTGACACAGGTTCTCACTATGTAGCCCAGGATAGCCTTGAATTCATCATGTAGCTCAGGCTGGCCTTGAAATCACTATTTAGTCCAGGCTGACCCTAAATTTCCAAATCTCCTGTTGCAACCTCCAGATCTCTGGGATTAAAGACCTGAATCACCATATCCAGCCTTCTCTTCTTCCTTCCTCTCCTCCTTTTCTTTTTTGGTGCTAGATATTGAATCCAAGTCTTCATGTATACTAAGTGTAAACTCTACTACTGCTGGAACCTCAGTTTTACCATCTGAAAAATGGACACTATCCCACTCACCTGCCACACTGTTGCTCACCAGGTAGTTTACCAAATGCCACCTGTTATATAATACTAAGGCTTGGAAAACAATGACCTTCGGGCACACTGGGGTTCCCTAGTCTGCCCCTTCTTTCCCTGAAGATTGTCCAGAGACAATGTGCGTCCTTGTCAAGCAGCACCTGGAGGCAGGTGGGCTCCGTAGTCCCACCTTGGCACGCAGCCAGGTCCCTCCTCAGCAGGGTGGGTAAAGGGCAAGTTGACCCCTGGCCCAGAGGTGGGCCTGGAGGTGAGGAGAGGAGGAAGGGGAGGTCGGGGGTGGGGCTGACCCCGCGGGAGGTCACCTGGGCAGTTAATCCAGCCTGACAGAGCTGGGATGAGTTGAGAGGAATTAGGCCCTTACGACATCCTTTTATCCGTCACCGCCTGCCTGCCCGCCCAGCCTCCCTCCTTCCTTCCTCTCTCTGCCCTTTTCTCCTCTCTCCCTCCCTTTGCTGGCAGCCCAGCCCTAATAAAATGCAGTGTCTCCAGCGAGTCTGCCCGGCTGCCGCCTCGCTGCTCCTGCCTGCACGCAGCCCTCAAACCAAAAGCTCAGTGCAGCCCCGCCTGGCAGCTGCCAGCTTAACCCTTGCCAGTCCAAGCCAGTCACATGGGCGTGGCCTCCCAGGCTGGCTTGCAGGGTGGGTGAGGCCTACTCTGAGAGGTGCATGCTAGGGTAGGGGCTGAGGTCCTGTTCTGAGGACAGGGCATCCGGATAGCATGTGCTAAGCAAGCCCATCGTGTCTTGTCATCTTCACTGTGTCCTGGCCACATAGCAGCCCCCAGAGACTCCATCAATAGGACACTAACACCGGCAGGTGGTCCAGGCTGAGCTGGATCATAGTGGCAGCTGGGTGGTGTCCTGACTTTCTAAACAAGAATAGTTCTGTGCGTGCGTGCGTGCGTGCGTGCGTGCGCGTGCGTGTGTGTGTGTGTGTGTGTGTGTGTGTGTGTGTGTGTGTTGATAGGTGAACCTGAGTATATTCTGCACTTGTGTATTGGGGGGCCTAGTTCTCTTTGGTTTGTTATATTAGGTGAGGTTCACCTGTCTCAGGTGTGTGTGTGTGTGTGTGTGTGTGTGTTAAGGGGTGTCGTTTTCCTCAAAGGGTGATGATTTTCTTCAAATGGGACTTCATGTATGTGTGACAAGCAATATCACACATGTCTATCAGCTGGAAAGCTGCATGGTGTTGTTGTGTATCTATGCCACCTCCTGGCACACACACACACACACACACACACACACACACACACACACCTTACCCTCCTTTCAGAAGCCGTGGAGTTGGAATCTGGAAGAAGGGGTCAGCATTTCCAGCATAGGCAGTCAGTGACAGCATCTTGAATATTCTGAGCCAGGGCCACACCCTTCCCAAGAAGGCAAACACAGGCCCCCTCCCCCCATCTCATCGCTTCCCAAGCCCAGTCTGAGGTCCCACCAGCTGTAGAAACAGTTCCTCCTGTTGGCTGGTCCCATGCTCACCCAAGCTAAAAGGGATAGACAGGAGGGTGAGGGGCTGGGAGTGCCTGGGCGTGGAGGCAGGGGGTTTTACATGCATGTGCAAGCATGTCTATGTGTGAGCTCAAGATCAAAGAGCAGCCCCGAGCTGACCTGGCAATAGCAGTGGCGGTGGCAGAGGACAGCTGGCTGACAGAGAACGCCAAGCCACCTAGCAGAGTGGAGTCAGGGAGGCTTCGGTGGGGAGCCTCCCACCCAGGCCTGCTGACAATGTGGACAGCCACAGGGTAAGGAGCACCTGCCCCCCAGCTCAGCATCCCTTAGAAGAGGTCCCTCCCCACTTAACACCCACCCCCAACCCCAGACCTTCCCTTGGGAGCTGCCCGCCACGAGTCTCCAGTTCAAAGAGCACTGTGGTTATTTTCTTCTTCATTTTTTTTTTTATTAACGTTATATATAAAGACTGGTCCAGTAAGAAAGCAGAAATGAGAAGGCTGGGGAGGGGTGGGAGCTGGCTTCATTCCTGTCCCCTTGGGTGGGACTTGGAGACCCACCACATCTCTCTTCACTCCTGCACCTCCCACAAAACCCAAATCCAGCAGGAGCCCACATTCCCTCTTTCAGCTTGCAATACACAGGGAGATTGGTCCAGGAGGAACAGGGTCACATAAATAGGAAACCACAGGGAGGAGGCTGCTTCTCTTGGTTGCTCTTAAAAAAAAAAAAAAAAAAAAAAAAACAACAACAAAAAAAACACACAAAAAAAACCCTTTACTATATATATATATATATATATATATATATATATATATATATATAAAACTAAGTTTTTTACCTCTCCTTTTCTTCGATGTCTTACCACATCAGGGGCAGAAGAAAGCTAGCTTTGGGGGGACGCCTGGGCCAGGGAGAGACAGTGGTACCAGCCCTCTAAGCAGCCAGCCTCACCCCTAAGGCACTGAGTCCTGGGCCTCCTCTTGTCTCCTAGCTCCTCACTTCTGGCATCCTGTAGCTGAGTGAAAGCAATCCGTTCCCACAGCTGCTGAGAAGGGTGTTTGGGGATTTGTCTTGCCTGGTATATCTCTGCAGGGAGTTTGGGTTTGACCCCCCCAGACTTCGGACTTACTGGGAGAAAAGGAAGGGTGGAAGGGGGCAGAGAGGAGCTGCCCGCCAGGAGATGAGTGGGATTTGGTCCTAACTGTTAACAATGCCCTTCGTTGTCCTATGTTTCAACAGCTTTTAAAACCAGAGTTGTGCGAAGTCCTATACATGGAAGGAGATATTGGGTCCTTAGGAAAAACACGGGTGGCCCTTCTCCCCAGGGAAGCAGGGGACTGGGCTCCTTTAATCCTTCCCTGGATAGTAAAAGGCTCCCTCATCTGGGGGAGTTTTCTTTGGTTTGGCCCTCAAATCTTAAGTGAGGGCTGGAGGACATCGAGTGCTAGGTCAGGCCCCCACCTTGAGGATCAGCTGTGATGTGATGTCCAATGTCTTTTTAAAAAGTGGCTCAAAAGTGGGTTGCTTGCCCCACCCGGGTGGCTTGGGTCTGGCAGTGCTGGAATCCATGGTGCCCGGCGCCCCCGCCCAGGCTGGACCTGCAAATACTCCGGCTCTCCGGAGGCTCTCTGCATTTTGGAGGTCTCTACTGCGTTTGAAAGGCATCTAGAGGCAATCCAGGTTCCTGGAGCAGAGAGCATGTGCTGTCCCCACTGGAGTGAAATGCCTCAACATCTGGAGGGCACCCCAGTCTAAGCAGGGAAAGGAGGTTGGTTTGGGAGAGCATCCTTGGTCCATGCATATCTCATCTGAAGATTCTTGGGTCCCTGGAAAAGGGACAAGGGAGGGGGAAGGGAGCCTTTCCCCGTGCCCCTCGATGATTCCTGAGTGTCGCTAGGATAGGGCATCTTCTGCCTGGTCCTGGGGGTCCTTCGTGGGGGGCGCAGGCCAGGTGGGTGCTCAGTACACAGCCCCAGGGTTAGGCGGAGGCCCAGGGGAGGCATGGTGCAGGGTAGCCGGCTGAGGTGGCTGCTGCTGTAAGTGGGGTCCGCTGAGGTTCTGTGCGTGGTACCAGGAGTTGGTGGGGTCCTCCAGGTAGTTGGGGGAGGCACTGTACGGGAGAGGTGGGGGCAGCTGATTTCGGGTAGGGGCTGGAGTGGAATGGGAAGACGTGTCCCAGAGGGCTGGTGACGGGGGTGAGTTGCAGGCCATGGAGTCGCTGTTGTTGGGACTGTGCTCCAGGGGCACCTCCCCATTCTTGTAGAGCTTTTTGAACTTGGAGCGGCGGTTCTGGAACCAGATTTTCACCTGGACAGAATAAGAAAAGAGCAAGTAGTTAGCATCTCAGGGAGGCCAAAGGGAACCTCCACAGGGAACCCAGTCTCTTGGGGAAAGTAGACAAAACCCCTGGGGGGGGGCTCCACTCCCAAGCCAGCATCGTTCTTTCCAGTTGGAAAAGAACTGTGGTTCGGGACATTCTACTGGTCCGGTTTGCCACTTCCCAAGTGCGACCTTAAGCAGGTTACTTAACCTCTCTGGCCTCACCTTGCTCTCATTGCAAAATGGGGACCATGACAACACTACCGCCTCCCCTCAAAGGGCCACTATAAAGCTCAAGAAAGTTAAGATATATAGAAAGCTTAAACTGCCTGCTAGATAGCAAGCCCTCAATAAGAAGGTACCCTAAGTGGGATATGGGCAGTTTGTAATATTTTGCCCACATCAGAGGCCCTAAGCCGAGCCTCACAGACACACAGGGACAAACACACACCCACACAGGTATCTCCATACTCAGCAACATACCCACTCACAGCCTCACGAAGCCACCAGACAGTAAAGCTATAAATGCATGCAGATACACCCAGATAAGCACCCACAACAAGAACACCCCCATTCACACATAGGTGTGAAGGGTTCTTGGGCTCTGGCTGGGGGTTGAGGGTGACCCAGGCACTCAGGAGCAGGTGAACCACCATGGTTCCCAACTCCCTAAATTTCCCTTGGGGTATCTCCCCCTCGCCCTGCTTCTCTCCACCCCATGACTGGTACAAACAATGAATCAGCTCTTCACCAGGTGACCCAGATTCCCGATGGACCAGGCCCCACGCAGCCCAGCCACAACCAAGGCCAGCCTGTCAACACCTGTAGAGAGCCAGGCACCCAGCATTCCTCCCCAGAGCAGTGAGACATCTTGGTGTTTAGGGACAGGAAAAGGGGTAGGGGTGGACCCCACTTCCTGACTCCTTGTCTTTTGGTAGAGAACCTCCCCACCTGACTTTTGTGTGCGAAGCAAGACCATGTTTTTATCCAAGCAAACATTTTTATGCATATGCTAACTCGTGCTCCATCACAGACACTTGCCTTCTGTTTGCAAAATGACCCATAAAGGACCTCCCTCTCACCTTACGTGAGTATTCCCTGGCATATCGTCTGAACTCCCTACATGCACATTCCCGTAGTCTGGGAGAGAGGCAACATGGACTCCTATATTCTGTAGCATTGGTGAGGGTCTTGGGAGCTGGATGCTTTGGGGTGCAGGGGAGGGCATCTCTCTGTGACAGACATACACAGTTGCATAAAAAGATGCACACTGCCCCCTTCTACATTCGCTACTGTAAAGCTTTCTTTGGAGGCTGAAACTTTAGAGTCACTCAACCCATAGGCAAGAGTTCCTGCAATCGGCTGCGGCTGAGAGGCAGGGATTGGGGTGTGCTTAAATGTCCAGCCAGGCTCATAGGTACCTAGGAAATGCCTGGTCCCTCAGGCTCCCATCTGCCCCGGGTGACTCTGGAGCATTCAGTACTAACCTGTGTTTGTGTGAGGCCCAGCTGTGCAGCTAGCTCGGCGCGCTCCGGCAAGGCCAGATACTGGGCTTTCTGGAAACGGCGCTGCAGTGCAGCCAGCTGATAGCTGGAGTAGATGGTGCGCGGCTTTCGGACCTTCTTGGGTTTGCCGTTCACCATGCGTACCTCGGCTTCAGGCTCCTCTTTCACCGACACTGTAAGAGGGAATGCACCAGCTTAGCTTCGGCCTGCGACCCCCTCTCCCCGCGCTCTCCAAGACCCCCTCACTATCGAACACCGCACCCTTCGGCCCACAGATCTCTCCGGGACTTCTTTGGAGGAGCGTTGTGCCGCCCGCGCCCAGGGAGGGAACCGCGGCGACCGAGCCGGACCGGCGGCCGCCCACGACGCGGCGCTCCCAGCTCCGCACCCCGGCCCTGGAGCGCCATCCCCGGCGCCAGCAACCGCCTGGGCGAGGACCGCGCGGCTTCGCTCACAACGCCTTCCCGGCTCAACCCCTCGCCTGCGGACTGTCCTCTAATGACCCACCTAACCCGCGGCGGCGTCTCCCTCTCCGTCTAGTCCTCCCATCTCCTTTTAATAAGCTTCCTAGTTCAGACAATGTGTTTCAGAATTGTGAGGATAGTAAAGCATTCTCTTTTTCCTTTCCCTCTGTTTTCTTTTCCTCCCTCCCTCCCCCTCCTTTCTTCCTTTCTCTTGTTTTTCTCTTTCTTCCTTTCCTCTGTTGCTTTCTTCCGTGTTTTTCCTTACTGTCCTCCCCACATTTCTTTCTCTTGTTCCCACCTCTGGCTTTCTACATCTCTACTTCTCGGTCTCTCCTTTCTTCATTTCTGTGACTTCTTTGGGTCTTTCTCCACGTGCCCTTCGCTACTTCAGGTCTCCCCAGATGGCATCTAGAGAAAGGGCCCCCGAGCCTCCAGTCCTCAAGCCCTCAAGCTCTCAGGCCATCGCGAGCTGACCCACAGGATCGCAGCATTGAAGGTTCTCCCAGATCACCCAGAACGCGCTCCATGGGGCCCCCGGCTGCCCCGGTGTCTCCAGGAGACCGCAACACAGAGTGTCGCCCATCCTCTCTGGAGGTCATCTAATCCATCTCCTTCAACTCTTCTATTTCTTACCCTAGAGGTTTCCCTAGATTTCAGCTCCCATTCCCAGACTGCCTGCCGCTGGGGGACCTTCCAGAGCCTCGTACCCTCCCCACAACCGCGGCGTCCTCACCTGGGTCCTGGGCAGGCAGCGGTTGCTCCCGGTATGCTCCATACTGCCTGTAGGAGCCCCCATAAGTATATTCCGACTTGGGCGAGTAAGCGCCGGTGCCAGCGAGCCCATTGAGATTGAACTGGTGGTGGTAGGTGTAGGGGTTCACCGTCTGGCCGTAGGGCTGACCGGAGTAGTAGTCATGTTGGGGAGCGCTGTAATAGCCCAGATCAGTGACCGAAGACTCAGGCAGGGTGGGTGAGTCCTTGGAGCCCGCATGGCAGCTAAGCGAGCTGGAGATGTCGGTGAGGATGCTGCTGAGCTTGCGATCGAAGGAGCCGCTCATGCTGGCGGGCGCCGCAGCTCCCCAGGCCTCCTCCGAGGAGCGCCGAAGAGGGCGGACTGGAGCGCCTGTAGGCGGAGGAGCCCAGGTGGGGTGTGTGTCCAGAGGGCAAGGACAGGGTCTGGTGGCGTCTGGGGGAGGGGGTGGCCGAGGGGCACTCAGACCATCGCCGGTCGTCGGTCAGTCGCTGCGTGCTTCTCTCCGCGTCCCAAGCCACAGTCAAATGCTGCCAGCTCCGCCCGGCCAGCCGGTTATAGACTCAATGTTGGAGTCGCAGAGGGAGGCTCCTGAACGCTGATTGGCTGCAAGTCTTGCCTTCGAGGCAAAACATGCTCGCGCTTTCTCACTGGCTCCCCCAACCCTCTTTGTTGTTACCCCAAATGCACACACACACACACACACACACACACACACACACACACACACCACCGCCACGTTCCTCCTATGCTCAAATCCAGATAAATCCTCCAAAACAGGGGATGTGTGGAGGGGGCGGCTGTGCAGAGACCCCAGGATCTACCCGTCTGTTTTCGTGGCTAGGGGTGGGCTTAGGTGAGATGAGGAAGGAGAGGAATTTGCCCATTGGGTATTTGTGGAAGGAGGTGGTCCTTGGTGATGTACGTGTGTACTATGCAAATGACAGATAAAGTGGTGAAGATCCAGGGTCCGTGAAAATATTTTGATCGCTTTTAAAATTCGAAAAAAAAAATTGAAAAAGAGCTTTTATGTTGAAAAGCAAAGGTTAAGTATAGTAGTATATTGCCTTTATGACACTGCAGTCATGAAATGTAATTTTTTAAATTATGAAGGAAGAGTCTCAACGGGCCTGCAAAAGTCCTAAACTGAACTTGGAGCACCCTACTGGAACAAGACTGCATGGATTTAGGGGCTGCTCTAGAGAGTGGAGGTACCCCAAATTGTATGTGTGCAGCTTTAGAGATGGACCAGGTTGAGCTGAAAGAGTAATGAGGTTGTGGTCCCCATGTGGCTGGCTTTCTGTGGACTTAATCGGTCTGGGGACAGGTTCCGAACAATATGGGACAGCACTTGGAAGGTCAGACTTCATTTAGGGGTCAAGAATAGACGCTTTTACATGTTCCACGGAATCCAAAAGGTCTGCTGTGCGTGCAAGAGTGCCTGCGAGTGTGTGCTGTGTGTCCATGTGTGAAGTGTGAAGTAGTGGGGGGGGCAAGATTGTGAACTACCACCGTCAGCTGTGCAATCACCAATGCGCACTGATCTCTCAGAGCCATCGGTCTCCAATAGTAAAGAGCGTGGCACGTCACTCGGTTTCTTCCCTCCGTGAAGACCCTCATCAAGAGGCTTCTCGCGTTGGCGCACTCTCCAACCCCCTTTCTCCTAGTCCTGCCTGGCTGTCAAAGGCTGTCAAAGCCCTTTCCCAGGTAATAGTTGCTGTTTCGGGTGCCACCCATTTCTCTATTGCATCCCCACTTCTGCTCACCAACCTATCCCAGGGAGAAAGAGAGCTTCTCCCAATTTCAATTCCTACCTCCCCTACCCCCACCCCCACCCCCACCCCCGCCCGGCCTTCCTTACTCTTATGGCACATTGTTTCTCTCCTTGCCTTGCTAGCCAGGACGCGCCACGTCGAGGACACGCAGTGCCAGCGCGCCACCTCGTGGTTGCTCCTGGGTTCTGCAGTTTGTCTTAAGGCCGCAGTGGAAGAGGGCAGAGAGAAGAGGGGTCTCATTCTATGTAGAGTGTGTAGGAGGGCTCAGTGGGTCTCTCCAATGCCAGACCCTGACACAGGATCCGAGCCTGGAAAAACATGGGCTTGGAGGGGCAGAGGACCTGGGTCGGGGCGCAGGGACAGGAGTAGGTGACCGCCTGGCCTGGGCCGCCCTGGGAGGCAGCCGCGTGGGAAAGGTGGGGGCGGGGGCGGGCGAGGGGAGCGCTATCTGTCTGTCTATCTGAGCGTCCCCCCAGCGCCTATCGCCCGCCGCTGCGAGCTCGTGGCGGGGCGAGTTGCCACCCGCTCTGGATGCCCTCTGTTCTTCTGCCAAGAGGGTGCCCAAGGAGCCCGGGGCGTTGGGGGCAGGAAGGGCACTGGGCTGACGGTTCCCCTCCCAGGATGCGAGCGGGGGCGGCGGGCAAGGCCCGCTTTGGAGCCCCCAGCTGCCCACAGGGAAGGGACAGCTTTGGGCGAACCTTGCCTCGTGGGTTCGCTCATTCATTTGGGGTGACAGGTGATTCAAAGATGCCCCAATCTCTCCTCACCCCACCTAGGCTTGGCACAAGAGCCTTGGGGTTATAGTGAGTTATTTTAGGGTAATTTCTAAGGTCTGTTGTACTCTAGAAATGGACTGAAATCACAACATCAGCAGCGTCAAGAGGCATTTAAGGCCGGGCGTGGTGGCACACGCCTTTAACACTAGCAGAGGCAGATGGATCTTTGTGAGTTCAAGGCCAGCCTAGTGTACACAGTGTGTTCCATGACAGCCAGGGTTATGTAGAGAGATCCTGTCCCGGGAGGAGGAAGAGGAAGATGAGGAGGAAGCAGCAGCATTTGTTTGTTTGGCTTTTCGAGACAGGTTTTCTCTGTGTAACAGCTCCGGCTTGTTCTGTAGACCAGGCTGGCCTCGAACTCACAGAAATCCTCCTGCCTCTTCCTCCAGAGTGCACAACCATGCCCGGCCAGCATCACTATTTTAAATATTTTTTTATAATTTATGTTTAATTTTATGTGAATTAGTGTTTTGCCTGCATGTATGTCTGAGTGAGGGTGTTGGATCCTCTGGAACTGGAGTTATAGACAGTTGTGAGCTGTCATGTGAGTGCTGGGAATTGAACCCAGGTCCTCTGGAATGAGCAGCCAGTGCTCTTAGCCACTGAACCATCTCTCCAGTCCCAGCAGTAATATAATTTAAATACTTATTTGACGGTGTGTGGTTAGCACCTTGTTCTCTGTTGCACGGTATGCTGGGGTCTGCCTACCCCATTCACCATCATCCTTCAGATACCTAAGATAGTCTTTGGGAAATGTTTACTGAGTGACCAAATAAGAGGAGCTGAATCCCCTGTGTACTGTTTTGTTAGAGGCCAGTGCTGAGCCTGAGTTTTGCTTGATGGAATGCCTGAAGCAGGCACAGGATTTATTCTCGAAGGAAATGAGTCCTAAGTTGTCCCTGAGGGGTCCCTCGGGATGGCAGGAAGGGAGCTACCAACAGCTGAGTGATAGCTGGGTGGAGAGGTAGCCAGAGGATGCAGTAGGACTGGTGTCACCCATTGGACCTCATCTGGTCCAGCAAGATGAGCAAGTGTCAGCTAGCCACAGTCCTGCTCCTGAAGGAGGGGTAAAGCAAGGCAGCTGGTGACAAGTGACAGACCTCTGGGAGGCTGGCAGGAGTGAGGAGGAGGGGCACTGTTTGGTGTACAAGTCATGATCTATGGCACACACTGTCTCTGGCGTGGAGAAGAGGTGCCTGCTGATGGCGCTGTTTTCTGGAGACCAAGTGTCAGGCCGATTGGGTAGAACCGGCACTGTTCACAGAAAGTCAGGTTGTAGGCAGGCTTGCTTTCTTCCTTGCCTGGGGCCCTGGCGCCATCTAGTGGCCATAGTAAAAATGGTCATGTCTTGCATTACTCTGGTTTCCAGTATGTAGAAGCAGGGATAAGGGGAAATATTGGGACCCCCTGGAAATAGTGGGGCCTGCTGGAAAAGACTGTGTAAATGTTCGTGGAGCATCCTAGAGCATAGTATAGGGTATCAGTGTGGGGAGGCCCTAAGAGGGGTGCAGGAGTAAGGCCAGGGACTCAGAACTCAGTCCTGGAAGTGGAATCAAGACCATGTGCTTGATTCATGGGCTGCAAGGAACTATTAAAAGTTTTAGTCAGGCATGGTGGTGCACACCTTTAGTCCCAGCACTTAGGGAGGCAGAAGCAGGCAAATCTCTGTGAGTTCAAGGCTAGCCTGGTCTACATAGAGTTCCAGGATAACCAAGGCTGCTATACAGAGAAACCCTGTCTCTGAAAACAAACAGGAGTGGGACAGGATGGGAGTTTCATTCTAGAAGCATCTGGGCTGTTCTGTGAACAGTTATCAAGACTAAAGGCTAGAGGCCACTGCACTCATTCAAGCAAGAAGAACAGCAGTGGGGTAGAAAGAATTATTTTAAGGACTGTCGGATGCAGGATCTTGGAGATGGGCAGGGGGTGAGTGGCAGGGAGGGAGGAATGGAGAGGTAGCCCCCGACAGCTAAGTGGAAGGTGGAGGCATTCTATGAACAAGAGAACCCCAGGAAGAGGGCCACATGGTGGGGAAGAGGGTGTGGTTTACTAGAAGGAAGCACAGATCCGTGAAATAGCATAAGTCAGAGTTGTGAACTCAGCCCTAAGACTGAGCACAGGCCAGAAGGCCACACACCCAGCACCCCGAAGTCCTGAGGACAAACACCATCTTGATCAATGTCAACAGAATACACAAATCAGATTTTTATATTTTAATATCTATTTCATTTTATGTATGTGAACATCCTGCCTGAATGTGTACCTGTGCACTATGTGTGTGCCTGGTACCCAAGGAGGTGGAAAGAGGTCATTGGATCCCCTGGGACTGCGGTTATGGATGGCTGTGAGCCACCATGTGGGTGCTGGGAACTGAGCCTAGGTCCTCTGCAAAAGCAACAAGTGTTGTGTTCTTAGCCACTGAGCCATTACCCCAGTGGCTTTGCACCTTTTATGTAAGTGGAAGTGGACAGTATATACTCTGTCATCTCTGTCTTGTCCTCCTCCTCTTTCTCTCCCTCTCCCTCCTCCCCTTCTTCCTCCTCTTCTCCCTCTTTTCAGCATTGGGGATGGCCTCATGGATGCTGAACACACGCTGTATCGCTGAGCTACTGGCTTTTCAATCTCCTGTTTTGTTGGTTTTGTTTTGGTTGTTTTGTTTTCAACTCAACATTGTATTGTAAGATGTATGCATGCTGTCGGGTGTATTGGCACATGCTGTGTGAGCTTCCTGTCATGGACTACATCACCGTGCATTTATCTGCTCTACAGCTGACAGGTCTTTGGGTAGCTTCCAGTCTGGGGTGATCCTAAGTATCGCTGAGAGGACGGTTCTTGCACCTGTCTTTTGGTACACGTGTGTTTTGTGCCTGAGGGTGGAATTGAGGGCCATGTGGCATGCGTATGGGTGACTTTAGAAGATGCTGCCAAGCACTTCTCTGGTGGAGTCTGAGCATCAGCTGAGACACCCCAGAAGGTCTGTCCAGCGGTGGTTGGCAACAGGCCACATGGTTCTGAAAAACTGGTCAGCGGCCAGGCGTGAGAGCGCACACTTTTAGTTCCAGCACTCGGAAAGCAGAGTTCGAGACCAGCCTGGTCTATACTGAATCCAGTACTACCAGGATTATATGGAGAGACCCTGTCTCAAGAAGGAGGAGGAAGAGGGAAGGGAGGGAGGGAGGGAGGGAGGGAGGGAGGGAGGGAGGGAGGGAGGAAAAGTCTGGGAATGGAAATTGGGGGGTCTGGCATTTTGTGGTGGTAGAGCCCCTGGCGTAGAAGAGATGGTCTGGGAAGGAAGGAGACTGCACAGAGCCGAGGAAAGTGGCAGCTGGGGGTCAGAGGTGGAAGGCACTGCAGCGGGCCCTGAGTGGTGGTGGTGGCTCTGAAGGAGAACTCCCAAGAGGAGGATGTGGCCATCAAGCTCAAAAGTCCGTGAGGCTTGGCTGGGGCAGCATAAGGATGCCATCTCAGAAGGAAGGGTGCCATCTCTCATGGAGTCGGTTGGTGACATTGGGAGGAGCAGGGGGCTGTTTACAGCCCATGCTGAGGAGAGAGTGGGAGGGAAGGAAGCTGGGGCAAGTGCGGGCAGCTCAGTCCTGTCACTGGAGAGGGGCAGAGAGGGCGGGAGCTGGAGGGTGCTGGCTTGTTGGGAGCAGGGGTGTGAGTGTTTGAAATGGGAGCAAGCCTGTTTTGATGTCAGTTGGAGCCAGTGGGTGCCAGCACTGTCCCTGAGGAGGTAGGCGGGAGGGAAGAATCTGGAAGCCCATCAAAGCGGTGATCTCGTGTGTTGAGTCAGGGAGGAAGATGAAATGATAAGAGGCAGCTCTTACTCTGGGCCAGGCAGGCTCTGCTCAACGAACTCGAGTTCATGCACCTTTCCTAATGAACCTTGAGACAGGCACTCTCATTTCTGCCTTTGGACAGAAGGAGAAACTGAGGCACAGAGAGGATAAGTACAAGGTGGAGTCAAGATCTGAGCCCAGACAATCCTTGTCCTCCCCTCCGGTCCCTCCTGCTTTGAGGCAGGGTCTGTCTCTGCACCCCAAGCTGCTGTGGAACCCTCCATCCTCCAGAACACTGGAACTGCTGGAGGCCAGGGAGTCTTAACTCCTGGGCAGATCAGCCTTCTGGTTTATTGGTCCAAGGTTATTTGACGAACATGGAAGCTGGCCGGCCATGTGGGTATTTGCTAAGGCAACCCTTGAACTTGCCTGTATGTTTAAAACATCTCAGGGTAACAAGGGGTGTTCAAGCTGTTTGGGGCTTCCCCACCCGTACTTATTTGATGTATGTGTGATGAGTAATGTTAAGCTATCGGGAGAGCTGGTGGAGCCAAAGGCACACTGACAGCAAACAAAGTCCGTGGGAAGTAAGATTCCCTGGGACACAGCATGATCGTTTACTGGGGAGAAATCACTGACAGATAATCGCCGCTGGTTCCCGCTCCAAGGATGCCACCCGGATGCTCTCTGTGAACCCACCAGGAAGCAACAGCTACAGATGGGGTCTGGGTCCCCAGACATAGCCTCCCACAGGACGCGCTGCACCTGCACCCACGTCTCAGTGGGCGTGGTCAGTGCAACAAGTGTGGCGGGTGGTTATCTCATTACCAAAGTCTAAAGGGACTCTGCTACCAAGGGGACTAGGAACGGACTGACGGGGTGACAGGGTACACAGGACATTTCTGGGTGTGCCAGTGCGCTTTCTGGGGTGGAGACGCCATAAGATTGTAGGGGCTCACTCCAGGCAGCATGGTGGGGAGGCTAGGCTCGGGGCTGCAGAGGTCAGTGGGGTTGCTTGAATGGCAGGCGATGGGTAATGCACGCTTTTAATGCTAGCACTCTGGAGGCAGAGGTAGGTGGATCTCTGTGAGTTCGAGGCCAGCCTGGTCTATAGAGCAAGTTCCAGGACAGCCCAGGCTACACAGAGAAGCCCTGTTTAAAACAAAACAAAACAAGAAAGAAAAAGGAAAGGAAGAAAGAAAGATGGGGAGAGTCAGTAGCAGGGGTTGTTCAAGAGTCCAGGTTGAGTGGAGGAAAAGGAAGAGTGAGTGAGCAGCTGATAAAAGGAGGGAAAGTTCTGGGTTGGAGGGCCTGAGGTCAGGGGATGTCAGAAGAGGGCTCTGGATGGGGGAGTTACTATACACCCAGCAGAACCATCAAAGCCCAGTACTGTGGAGTGATCCGAGCTCTCATTCACCGATGGAGGGTAGGTACGGGAATTCAAGATGTGATGGGTGGATTCTCACAAGGGCAAAAATAGGCTAGGATGCAGCTCAGTCGGTGGGTGCTTGCCCAGCACACATGGAACCCTGGGTTCTAACTCCATCTTAAAGTCAGGCTCGGTGGCACTCACCTCTAATCCCAACACTCAGGAGGCATAGGCAGGCGCATCTCTGTGAGTTCCAGGCCAGCCTGGTCTACAAAGTGAGTTCCAAGACAGCCAGGCTACACAGAGAAACCCTGTCTGGGGCAGGATGTGGTGGGGGGAGAAGGGGGTGGTGGAGTGTACCTGGTGGGTGTTTTTTTATATCCCATCCCTAGGAAGGTGGAGACAAGTGGATCCCTGGGGCTTACTGACCAGCCAGCCTAGCCTACTTGGGGAGTTGCAGGACTGTGAGAAACCCTGCATTAAAAAGAAAGAAGGAAAAAGAAGAGAAAAGAAAAGAAAAAAAATGTTTGTAGTGTAACCCATTCTATATGGAGAAATACCTTGCCCAGCCTAGAGGTGTGTGGGGTGGAGAGGTTCCTTGGTCCTGCCTCAAAAAGATGATAGGACAGACTTAGTAGACTTCCTAAAGGAGGCCTTACTCTCTCTGAAGAGCAGATGGGAGGAAGGGGGAGGAGCAAAGGGAGGGGGAACTGGGATTGGAATGTAAAAAATAAATTAATAAAAAACTGAAAAAAAAAGTCAGACACTGGCAGCTCAGGTCTTTAATCCCAGCACTCAGGAAGCAGAGGCAGACAGATCTCTGAGTTTGAGGCCAAACTGGTCTACAGAGCTAGTTCCATGACAGCCAGGGCTGCACATAGAAACTCTGTCCCCAAAACCAATATCAAAACCAAACAAACCAAACAACTGGAGATTGTTTTCTGAACACACACACACACACACACACACACACACACACACACACACACACACTAACCAGACATAGCCATCCCATCACCCATACAATGGCACTCCAGGTTTTTACCAAATGAAATAGAAACTTATTTATCTATCTATTTGTTTGTTTGTTTTCCAGACAGGGTTTCTCTGGATTTGCTTTGGAGCCTGTCCTGGAACTCGCTCTGAAGACCAGGCTGGCCTCGAACTCAGAGATCCTCCTGCCTCTGTCTCTGGAGTTCTGGGATTAAAGGTGTGTGCCACCAATGCCCCGCTTTATTTTTGTATTTTTGAGACAGAGTTTTTCTGTGTAGCCCGAACTATCCTGGAACTTGTTATGTAGACCAGACCTGACTCGAACTCACAGAGATCTGCCTGCCTCTGCCCCCTGAGTACTGAGGTTAAATGTGTGCACCTCCACCACCAGGCTGAAATGGAAACTTACATCCACACAGCAACTTGCACACTGATATCATAGCAGCTTTTTTCAGTGTCCATGAACTCAAAGCAACCAAAATGTCCCAGCAAGTAGGTGGAAAAAGGAACTATGGTGTGTGCAGATCAAAAAGTAAACCGAGGGAGCTGAAGAGGTGGCTCAGCAGTTAAGAGCACCGGCTGCTCTTCCAGAGGACCCAGGTTCAATTCCCAGCACCCACAGGGCAACTCACACCTGTCTATAATTGCAGGTCCAGAGGACCCGACACCCATGGGTAAACACCAATATACATAAAATAAAATGAACCACCAAGGCAAATAAGAATGAGGAGCTTAACCTTTCCTTCTTCCTCCCTCTTTTCTTCCCTCCCCTCCCTTCCTGTCTTTTTTAATTCCCCAACTCATCTGCTGTCACCCGGTGTGTGGTTGTGTCTCTTCCCCCACCCATTTCCCAAGCCTGTCCCAAGGCCCCTTCCACATTGGAGCTTAACCTTTCTGGAATTCATGATCCTATTGCTCCAACCTCTAAAGTACTAGGACTATAAGGATGTGTCATCACGCCCAGCTTTTGTTTACAATTAATAAGAATCTCAAAGCTGCTAAGAGAATAGACCAAGTGTTTTTGCTACTTGTCTCTATTCCTGTAAATACAGTGGGAAATCTGTCCTAGAGATTCTGGGGCGGGGTGGTATAAGTAGGTGGGAGCTGGGGTTTTCAGGTCAGTGAAGTTATTCTGTACACACTGTAATGTTAGATTCTTGGGATTAGTCATTTGTCAAAACTCAAAGAATGGTACAACATGACGAGTGAACACCTTGTAAATCGTGGCTTTCAGTTCAATACAAAATACCAACACTGGGAAATACATTGCAGTAAAAGTGTCACACTAATGCAGATGATAGGGATAGAAAACCTCAAGAGGTGGGGAGAGGGCTCAGCAGGGGGAAAGGTGCTCACTGTGCAAGCTGCTGACATGAGTTTGAGCCCAGATCCAAAGCCATGAAGGTGAAAGGGGAAAACTAGCTCCACAGACTTGTCCTGTGGGCTCCATACTCGCTTCCTGGCGCCCATGGCCACACAGCCTCACGCTGTGCACACACTCACAACAATAATAATACATTTAAAAGGGGGAAGATGGAAAATTCTTTGTACCACCTGCTTGATTTAGCTGAAAAAATTATCTGACTTCAGGAAAATGAGACAGAATTTAAAAAAAAGAAAAAAAGCAAAAACCTGGGAGCCCATCTATTCACTGTCTGTGACTTAGCAGGAAGACACAAGCTAGCATTTGGTCCCCAGCCTCCTACATCCATCAGTTACCCATGGAACACCTGTCCTGGGATGGCCTTCCAGTAAGTTCCTTCTAGCCTTTCTTCCTTTTTGGTTTTTTGAGACCAGGTTTCTCTCTGTAGACCAGGCTGCCCTCAAACTTTCAGAGATCTGCTTGCCTTTGCCTCCCAGAGTGCTGGCATTAAAGACATGCATCGCCACCACTGATTTAACCTTTATTTTCAAAGACATTTTCATAGAGCAAAGTGCTTATGTACTGACACTTTGCAATCCTCCTGTCTCATCCCTCTGGGTGCTGGCATTACTGATGTGCCTGGCTTAAAAAGAAAAAAAAAGTCTTTCTTTTGTTTGTCTGGTTTTGCTTAGGCTTCCACTGTCTACTGAGTTATCCCCTTCCTTCCTTCCTTCCTTCCTTCCTTCTTGTAACTTTTAACTTTTAAGCATTTGTTCATTTATCAGGAGGTGGGGACATATAGATGTCATGGTACACTCATTCGTGAAGGTCAGAGGACAACTTTCAGGACTTGGTTTCCTCCTTCCATGTGTCCCAGGGATAAGACTCAGGTCATCAGGCTTGGTGACAGTCACCTTTACACACTGAGCCATTTGCCTGCTGCTGTTTTTGGTAGGGAGGTGTGCAAGTGTTCTCTATGCAGCCCCGGTAGCTCTGTGACTAGCCCCATAGCTCAGGCTGGGTTTAAATGCTGGGATTAAAGGCATGTGTGCTATCACGCCCAGCTTCGTAATTTTTGTCTGGGATGACTACGTCACAACTGGCTCTCTAAAATTTTGGTCATGGTGGCTGGAGAGACAACACAGCAGTTCAGAGTAGGTCACTAACACCATCAGTAGTAATTCCACTTACAGGGGACCTGGTGCCTTCTTCTAGTCTCCTCAGGAACACATGATGCAGACATACATGAGGTCAAAGCACCAATACATAAAATACATAACCTTAAAAGAAGAGTTGGTCACCTGAGGTTGAGGCAACTGGTTACATTCTGCAAGGCCAGTGGATACCGTGAAGAGTCCCGTGTCTTCAGGTCTAAGGACAGCTAAATTTGCTGTTCATGGTTCCTTCTCTTAATAGGACTGTATTTCCATCTCCTAGGAAAAATACTTTCCCTGACATGGACCTGGGATTGAGTCTCGTTAGATACTATTGGGTCACCAGGCAGCACTCAGGAGGCATAGGCAGGCAGATCTCTGAGTTCTAGGCCAGCTTGGTCTACAGAGTAAGTTCCAGGACAGCCAAGGCTGCACAACAAAACCCTGTCTTCAAAAACCAAAACAAAACAAACAAAAAAGCAAAAGCAAAAACCACTGGGTCACACACCTATCCCCAAACCAGTTAATGTTTCCTAAGGGAAGGGCTAGTCTGGGTCCTTGTCTTATTCTCTTGGTGTGAAAACACAGCCCTCCCCATCCAAGGGGTGTGAGGGCCCTTCCCAGAAGAGGGTCTGGATGCATCAAGGCAGAAGCATCAAGGCTGGCCATTACCCCCTTGGCAGGGAGCCAAAGTGCTTTCCGCTAAATCATTTTGGGCTAGCTCCCTAGAGCCAAACAAACACATATCCATTTTATCACTTACCGTATTACGTTGAAATGACCTATTGATGTTTCTCTCACTGGGCAGCAAGCTCTCAAGGGCAGGGATCACATTTGCTTTCTACCCTGTCCTCTTCATCTTGCACTCAGCCAGGCATATACCACAGTCACAAGTTTGACTCTGGGATCCTGGATCCTGTGCTTTGCTCTGAGCTGCAGTGTCAAGTTCAGATCACCCTGGGCTATAGGAAACCTTGTTTCCAAATTTTTTTTTTCTTCCTTCTCTTCCTGGATTCCTTTAGCCCAGTCACCTGAACATGATGATGAGCTCTATGACAGACAGTCACTTCCTGGTTTGGAAGCCACTCTGACTCATGTGATTCTCCTCTCCTTTCAGCCCATCTCACTAGCCACTTGCTGGATCCCCTGAGCTTATTCCCCTTAAGGCTCAACCCTGATGGTCCCCACCCTGGCTGATGCACAGGCTGTGTGGAAGGGGTTAGGCTCAGTGAATTACTAATTTAATGTGCAGTTTGTCTGTGCCAGGGCCTCCCCAGGCAGATCCTGGGACGTGTCAGTCTCTGCAGATGGGTAAGGGTCACACAAACTCTGTCTCCTTAAAGATGGGTACAAGTGACTCCCCAGAATACTGGGGTGGAGCAAATAGAAAAACAAAACAAAAAAGACACCAGGATTTTATCTTAAGACTAGAATGGATATAAAATGGGTACAAAGAAACTGACAGCCAAGATACCTGCCCAGCCCCTCTAGCTTGGAAGGGCCTCCCAGTGAGACAGTCTGGTGTCCCAGGCCCTGCCTGAGCTGACCACTGCTCTACAGCTCAAAGAAGCAGGTGTGAAGTATTGAGAGACAAGTCCCCCAGGTGGGCGCTGGCCTCCTTGGGGCACCATGGGCAGAGCACCCCACGCAGGGCTGGGGCAAGAAGAAGGAGTCGCTGGGAGACTCCCTCCTGCTGCCGTCAGACAGGCTGTGTCCTTCCAAGTCTTCCTCCTCTGAGGGCCTATGAGACTCTGTTTGCCCCAGTTAAATTGGGGTCCAATACCTAACAAGAGTATCAGAATAAATATCAGTGATTTCATCACATACAGAGGGCAAATACACAGTTGCTGAGGCTGAGAAGCAGGATGAAGGACGAGAGAGGATGGAGGATGCTGAAGATGTTATCTAACACAGGCAGATGAAGCCACGACATGTTAGAGACTCAGTTTCACCAACGGAGAAAAGGAAGCTCAGAGAGGGAGGGTGGAGGCATTTCCTTCCATTGCAGCCTCTGAGCTTGCATCTGACTGCCGTGGTTCTCATCACCGCCATGGCGAACAGGAAGTGTGGCTCCGTGCTGGCAGACCCTGCCCTCTGTCTGGTGAGAGAAGCCAGGCAGTTTCTTCACTTGAGTCCAGAGGCATCAACTGACTTCACAGATTCAGAAGTTGGGAAAGAGACAGACCAGACGGCAACAGCCATAGTTCCTTACGACCTTTCCTTTGTCCGGTCTCTGCCTGGGGAACAAGAGAGGACAAAATTATCAAATTGCAGGTAAATCTTTCCCAAGCATCAGGAATCTCCTTCCCCAGAAGGAAATTAGGAGACTCGTGGCACACGCCAGCAAGTCTACTGTTTCGGTGATTAGGAGGACAAGATGGGAGGATTGTGCGTTCAAGGCTAGCCTGAGGAAGAGTCAAATTCCAGCATCCTACCCTGCCTGTGTGGAAAGTGCTTATCCTGGCTGCAGTTACCCTATTCACCACCAGGCGGCAGGCCCGCCCACTTCCAAGGAACTAGCGGCTGGGAACCAGGATAACTTCGTTAGGTGATAGATTTGCTTATTCATCCTTTGTTCATTTATTTAATTATCATTCATTCTTGGTTTTTTATTTGATTCCTCGCATGTTTTGGCTGTGGCCAGGACAGGGTGGATGCTCTAGGTACTTCACCCTCCCTCTTTTCCCGGCAGCGGGTGTAAGCTGTCCCTCGCCAGGCCCACAATAGCGGCAGGTGTCTGTGGGCCAGGTCTGAAGCCGCAAGGCCTACTGCCTGGGTTGCTTCCCGCTGCAGCCACTTGGGATGGTGCCCCTATTCCTTCATTCTGTAGCAGAGCCAGCGGGCAGAGGGCCCTGAACAAAGTTTTGGATCGCTTCCCCATATCAGGTCACCCGCAGTGGGTCTCAGGTGTGGCCGCATAGTGGTCCCTGGGGCTGAGGTTTTCTCCATCTCTCTTCTTCCTCTAAACAGGCTCAACCTCAAACCGCCAATCCCAGCACCCTCTCCGGCTGCTTCCTTCTGCTGTCTCCAGCAATTTGTCCTAGAAATATATGTCCAGGGAGCTGAGGGTTGATAATTGAGAGGCTTGGGCCTGGGGGCCTGGGAACCCATCTGCTTTCTTCAGCGACCCCCCTCTGCCCCCTCCACCCAGTATTTATTTCTAAGTCACTAGTTTCCTGTGTGTTGGAAGCATCCACTCTGTGGCTGTTGACAGATCCCTCCTAAGTACATCCTGTAGAGACCAGAGACTTGGGGATGTACACTGTCCAGGCCTGAGATCCTTGCACACGCCCTGCCCTGCCTGCGCATCCAGGTGTAGGTGGTCTGCATTACTCAATGGAGGTAATTGCACACAGCTGTGAAGGAAGGCCACGGGGTGCCAGGGCCTGGTGATGTGAGGGAGGGAGGTGACACCGAGGCGCTCACCCAGTACACAGCACCCTTTGCCCATTACCCGAGGGGCCACCCTGATTTGAAGTGGAGGTGTCTGCTTCCCACCTTTACGGACCACAGGGCCTCAGTTTACTGTCTAAGGGCGCTGAGCCCAGATGGGTGGGGAACGTCTTGGAAACCGTTCTTTGAACAGGTCCCTGCCTCCAGAAGGGATCTGCCACTCCTGCTTCAGCTTCCTTCTTCCTCATTCAGGGTCCTAGGCCTGGTGACTCACAGGATAGCTCAGCTGGGAGGCATCTGGCTGTGCCCACAGCTCTGGCATCTGGCTGCTGGCCTCACATTGGAGGCACTCTACTGAGACCTTCCTAGCAGCAGCTCCCTCCTCTTTAGAGAAGTCTTCACCAAATACCCACCCCACCCCCAAGTACACCCCATCTGAGAGGTGGGGAAGGGAGCCCAGCTCCTGTGCCAGGTGGAGTGGGAGTCCGCTCTTATCAGCTCATCACATTCCACGAATTCCCACCGCGCTGAGTGGGGGAGGCCAGAGGGCCGGAAGAATGCTGGGGGCCTTAAAGTCTGGGGTCTGGGTCTGCCCTCTGGGCCCCTGCTCGCTCTGCTGCTGCAATGAGAGCCAGGTGAGTCGGGTTCTGTTCAGGCCCTCTCTGCTCTGTGCCACCTTCTCTGTGTCTTGGGTCTTGCCCTCTCTGGCCATGGGTTCCTTCCACTCTTGGGAACACTGTTCTGGGTTTCCAGTCTCATTCTCTAGCCCCTACCTCCACACCACCCCCTAAACACACACACACACACACACACACACACACACTGAAATCTGTCTCTCTCTATATCCTGGAGACGTTTCTTTCCAAGGCTTCCTTCCAATTTTTACAGGGCTCAAGTAAAGGCCAGCCTTCCTGCCTCGCCCCTACACCCAGGCCCCTTCCGCTCCAGCTGCAAGAGCGATGCCTGCCAATCTTCCCACAGCTTCTAGGTATTGATTGGGTCAGTACTCCAATAAAGTCGTTCTAATATTAAAATTGGATATGCCAGCCAAATATTCTACCAATGCGCTACACCCCCAGTTATCCAGAGCGTGTTTTGCTAGAAGCATACATGTTTATGTCTTTCCTCAATATCAGAATTTACAGAATAATCAGTGCAACCCCAATCTGCGTTGGTTTGGTTGGCAGCAATTTGCCAAGAGGTCCTGATTTTCCCTGTGGTTGTCAACACATTTTTTTTTTAATGCTAGCCTTAAGTATTAATATTAACTCTCATGTCATACATTAACACTTCATGCAATGTGTGTGTGTGTGGGGGGGAGTAGTGAGTGGCTTATGTGTTTAATCCTAGCACTCAGGAGGCAGAGGCAGGCAGATCTCTGTGAGTTCTAGGCTAGCCTGGCTCCAGGACAGCCAGGGCTACACAAAAGAAATCATGTCTCAAAGCAAATAAACAAACAAACAAAACCTCACAACACTTCATACAATAGTACACAGATGCTAAGCATGATTCGGTGGAGCTCACAGAGGTTGCCAAGCAGTGGGAAACAGGGCTGACCTGAGGTCTGAGGAAGTCTGTGGAGGACCAGATAAGGAGTCTTACTGCAGGAAGGAAATCAGATAAGAAATTTTATGAACTACAGGCCCAGAGCTACTCAGGCACACAGCTGTCAAAAGCAAGACCAGGTGACAGGCAGTTTGAGGGTCAGTTTGAAATGTGCTCAATGTCATGGGCAGGAGCTGAAGTCGGAACGTGGAGACAGAGGCAGGAGTCCTATGATGTGATGATTTTCCTGGCCAGAGTTTGTGACAAGTGGCCAGATGGCTAGTCATTGTGCCCACCGTCTCTTGGTCTTGCGTGCCAGGTAGAGGGTCCCCGTGGGGGAGGTGACTGATAAACTCTGACATTCATTGAGAAGAAGAAGAGCCACCATTAGGCAAATGTCAAAGGGGGAACTGGAGATGCAGCGGCTAATGTAGCATGAGGCCCAGGTCTGTCTTAGTACTTAAAAAGAGAAAGAGATGGTGTGATGAGAAAAAGAAAAAAGGCAAAGCAGGCACCTTTCAGTGGGCCCTACCATGGTATGCCACGAAGCAAACACACTACACAACAGAGTTAGTGCAAGAGGCTTGAGGGGGGAGGGACACAAAAGGCCCTGTCAGATGGGGACATGAGAGAGGCAGGTAGACAGACAGAGAGACAAGGGGAGCAAGAGAAAAGAGGGGAAAAAAGAGGCAAGAGAGGGAGCTCGCCTGGCGGGCACTTTTAAGGGGTGCATAGCCAAAGGTGGGAAGGCACCTGGGCACAGGTAACGGTGGCCGGTGGCCGGACTGTTTGGTGGCAGAGGCAGGCTGCTGTCACCGTAGAAACTAACAGATGGGGGTGGGAGGTGAGGGAGGTGTAGTTTTATAATGAGCAAAACTGAAAAGGCCCCATAGGGAAGTGAACCAAATTCTTGTGGCAACTGGTGGAGTCTGAACACCACTTTGGCATCAACTAGAACCGAACATTTTGCAGCCCCCTGTGGCCCAGCCACTCCCTTTCTGGGCACATCCAACAGAGAAGCACCCACGGTGTCCTGAAAGACACACGTAAGAATCCATCACAGTACCATTGCTAACAGTGTCGTATTTCTGTGATGGCGTGCTACACAGAAGGGCAAAAGAAGAAACACCCACAAGAAGCAACCTGGGCCGATCTCATACTTGTATAATATTGAAAAAAATAAAAAATAAAAATAACCTATTAACATCACCCCAGTGACAAAGCATTAAGAACACAGGCTGATCTTGGAGAGGAGAGGACCCCCGTGTGACTCTTTACACCTACATGGTGGTTCAAAAACCCTCTGAAACTCCAGTTCCCGATTTAAGGCCCTGTTTTGGCCTCCGTGGGCACTAGGCATGTTTATGGTTCTTAGACATACATTGAGGCAAAATGCCCGTACACATAAGACAAAATTAAATAAAAATACAGACACAAAGGGCACTTTTGGTTATGCTGATAGAAAGTTCAAACCAGGCATAACTAATCTATGCCACAGAATGAAGAGGGCAGTGACATACAAGGACGGAGAGGTGGGCAGGTAGCATAGGAAGTTCGGGAAATGCTGGGACTATCCTACTTCAAGACCTGAGTTCTGCTACTCACCTGGGATCTCTTTGGGAAAATGCAAGCAATTTTCTGTCTTGATTTACATCTCAATAAAGCATTTCTGTTGAGGGATGGACGGACCAGGAGCTGGCTGAGTGGGTACAGTGTTTGTCCTGTAAGCATGAGGACGTGAATTCGGATCCACGGGACCCTTGTAAACCTGGACTCAGTAGCATGTGCCTATAATCCTGACTCTCCTAGACAGGAGAAAGAGTCCTGGAACCTCTTAGGTCAGCTAGCCCGGTGCACCGGAAGCTAACAACATAAAAGAAACTATGTCTCAACATGGAATGTGAAGACTGATACCTGAAGTTGCCCTCTGACCTCCATGACTCTGTGGTATGCGCATACCTATATTCACGAACCTCCCCACCCCCCACTAATTAGGAAATGTTTCCATTACAAAAAAAAAAAGAAAAAAAGTGACCCAAAATTTATTCATCTGTCCAGAGTCTTACAGCTCTGAGATGGGAAGTTCAAAAGTTTTATTTTGTCCCCACTCTGGATGACTTTGGACATGTCGCTTTCCCTTCTGCAGCCCACTTATCCCGTGTATCTTTATATAAAGCAAGAAAGGAAAAGCAAAACAAGACAAAAAAACGCAGGCACTGGCTATATTAAAGGATTAAAGGATTCCCGTGAGGAGGAGGTCTCTGTTGGGCCTTCCAGAATGCCAAGAGGGCAGGAGAGGCTGTCAAGCCAGCCTGTAAGCCAGGAGAAATGGAGCTTCCGTACCCCACGTCCTGTGGTGAGAGAAAGGCTGAGGAACGGACAGACAGAAGAATGAAAACCTAACATAACAAGTAGGGATATCCAGAACATACAGAGACATGGCTGCCAGCGTCCACACTCGGTAAAAGCAGAGAGAACATGGCTGCCAGGATCTCTACTACCTCCAGCTCTGCCTGGGAATGTGACAGGCCCCAGGGCCTTGGGTGAGACAGCCCAGGGACTTGGGCAAGATGAAAGGGGCAAGGGTTTGATTGCATTCCACACCTGGCCTGACCTTTCAGAGCCGCTGAGAGGTGGAGGGAGTGGAGGATGCTAAAGGGCAGGCCAGCCAGAAAGGAGATTCACTTCTGGTTTTCTAGCCTCAGGAAGGCAGGAAAGCCTAGAAGTTTGAAGATTCCAGGGCCCTGGTCACAGGCCCTGGTCACAGGCCCTGGGGTTAAACAAAGAAACAGCAGGAAAATTAGATGTGGTTCTGTACCCACACAGGTCAGGGAATTTCTCCATGTTCCTTCCTGCACTACTGAAGGTTGTGGGTGAGCCCTTCTGGAGCACGCATGTGCGCGCGCGCGCACACACACACACACACACACACACACACACTGGAGACCCATCAGCATCCAGAGGCGCAAGGACCCCAAACAGACCAAAGTGTCCCCAAAGCAAGGAATCAATGTGGATCATGTGGGTCGCAGACCTCCAGGAGAGTCAGCTGGCCCTGAGCGGTAAGGAACAAGGTTCTAGCTGCTTGCAGTAACTCATGGTGGGTCAGAGGAGGTGATGCTGAAACCAGGAGAGTGAAGGAGCTTCACCCACCATGCAGGTCTGTCCCCATGGGGGAGTATACTGGCCCGTTTTGTGTCAACTTGACAAACACTAGACTCAGAGAGGAAATGCTTCCAGGAGATAACAGCTGTAAGGCATCTTCTCAATTAGTGATCAGTGGGCCGGCTCAGCCTATGGTGGGTGGTGCCACGCTGGGGCTGGTGGTCCTGGGTTCTGTAAGAAAGCAGGCTGGGCAACCATGAGAAGCAAGCCAGTAAGCAGAGCCCCTCCATGGCCTCTGCATCAGCTTCTGCTTCCAGGATCCTGCCCTGTTTGAGTTTCTGTCCTGACTTCCTTTAGTAATGAGCAGCAATGTGGAAGTGTAAGCTGAATCAACCCTTACCTCCCCAACTTGTTTTATGGTCACTGTGTTTTCTGGCAGCAATAGAAACCCTGGGTAAGATGGAGGGTGGGTGGGAGGGGGTGCGGGGGTGGTGGGGGGGAGTTGCCAGGATTCTGACACCTTTGAGTACGATGCTTTCCAGGGTTCTCAGTTCTCACAGAATGATCACCAGCATGGCCCAGGCTATCAGAACAAAAAGCATATGGGACCGTGTCGTACAGTCTCGGTTGCATGGTATACCCTGGTGCAACTATGGAGTAGCTGAGGCACAGGCAGGAGGACCACGCTGTTGGGATGGAGGAGAGTACACGGCGAGTAGCTCTGTTTGCTGTGGTCAAAGAGGCTCCCAGTTGGTATGAGCTGAGGAACTACAGGGACAGGCATGTTTGGGAACAGAGGAAGCCCTAAGTGCATGTGCCTTGTGGACATGGGCACAGCCATGTCAAAGACCCAATGCCTCAGATTCATAGGAATGGTGAAGCGTCCCCACCTCACCCTGAGGTGTGGCAAGCTTTCTTCTTGTCTGAGTGTGAGTGTTGACAAGGCGTCCAAATAATCTACCAGTGTGTACAAAAACTAGCAACTGCAGCTCGGACCTCCTGGATGACTGAAGCCTAAGGCTGTTCCTCTACGCAGACATAGCTAATCGCTTCCCAGTGCTGGGTGTAATGAACACCCCGAGGTCCTGGGCTGTGGCACAGTGGGTGTGTTCCCTCAGAGCTAGCCCACCTCATCCCTGCTTTTCTGTATGTATGTCTGCCCTAGTGTCTTGGGTCCCTCACTACCCCAGTCAGGTTTCCCAGGACGTAGCAGGCATGACCTCTAGAGTGACCGGGGTCTGGGGGGATCTGATCCTTCTCTTCAAGACTCATCTCCAAATGTCCTCATCAGAGAGGCTATCTCACCCTCTTCTGATAGCCCAATCGCTCGGAACACTGACATGCCTCATTTTGTGCTGTCTCTTCATGGATGATTCTCACGAACTTGGAAAAGGGCTTTGAATCATCTTCAAAGCTTTCATGCCAGCCAGGCATTGTTGGCACACGCCTTTTATCCCAGCACTCGGCAGAGGGCAGGTGGATCTCTGTGAGTTTGAGGCCAGCATGGTCTACAAGAGCTAGTTCCAGGAGTTTCCAAAACAATACAGAGAAACCCTGACCCGAAAAAGAAAAACAAACAAACAAAACAACAACAACAACAACAACAACAAAGCTTTCATGCCAAAAGGGCTAGAGTGAACCTAGGATCTCCTGCATCCAGACAGTCACATGCCCCCCACCAGGGGACTCCAGCCCCTCCAGGGCTCCTCCCTTCCCTCCCACCCTCTTCATCTATTTCCTTTCTTTCTCTGGCAGGGTCTTATGTAGCCCAGGCTAGCCTCAAATTGGATATATCGCTGAGCATGACCTTGGACTTCTGGTGTTCCTGCTGCCGATCTTGAGGAAACATACCACCATGCACGGTTTCTGCAATGCTGGGGGTGGAATATAGGACTTCCTGCTTGCTGGTCAAGCAAGCTACTTCTGAGCTATGCCTCCAACCCTTCCAGGATTTTCTAAGTCATCCAGAGGGGAGTTGGCTCTGAAGGAGTGGGGTTGGCAGAGAGTAGTAGTCATAAAGCAAGAATGTTCCAGAAGCCGGGGAAGCAGAAGGAACATGTGTGGCTAGATCAGAGGGCTCGAGATCCTCAAGATCTCCTGAGACTGCCCCGTTTGCCACTCTGATCTCAGGGTGGCCCGCCCTTGCTGCACTGTCTTGGGACCCCCAAAAGGTATAGACAATGTAACCAGCTGACCCTAGCCCAGCTGAGTTCAACACTTCTCCAGACCCACCCTTGTCTGCATCCAGTCCCAGCCAGTCTGAGGGAACAGAGGCCGGAGAGGAGCCCAGGTCCTGTCCTATATGGAGCCCTGGACCCAAGGGACTGGTTCTCCCGGACTGTGCTGTAGCCCAGCCTTCTCTGAGTTTCTGCTCCAAACTGGGCCTGGGTGCTGAGGGAGACGGAAAGGACAGTGAGGTATTGATCTTATGCTCTCAGGGCTCTAGTCCCGCAGGACAGAGTCCGGCCAAAGAGGACACTCTTAGAGAACCAGAAGTACTCAGAAAAGGTGTCAGCGCAGGCACCCTCGAAGAACACAGCAGCATTTTAAAGGCTTGTTCAGGCCAGTGGGATAGACCAGTGGGTAAAGACCCCTGATGCCATTGTAGTGGAAGGCAAAAAAACCAACTCTGGCAAATGATCCTCTGACTGCCACATGCATACTGTGCAGCATTGTGTGTGTGTGTGTGTGTGTGTGTGTGTGTGGTGTTGAAAAGAAATATATATTTGACAAATGAAGGGACTTACTAGGCGGCAGATGGGGCAGGTTCCCCATGGTTCTCTGTGGGGGGATAGGACCACCTGTCTTGTCTAGAGAGGCTTACTTGAATCCAAGTCTAGCTGCATGAAGCCACACCAAAGAGAAGTGTTCCTGTCTCTATTCAAAGCCCCCACCCCCACCCCAGAAAGCACTGCAGGGAGCTGAACGGGACAGTGGTGCCTAAGGACATGGGCCCTTCACACTCCAACAAAATCCATGGCCACTTCTGGCCCACCTTCTCCTCTTCCTGCAAAGCCTCTTTTGGGTGGGTGGCGCCCAGCCTGTCTACAGACATGAGAGTTTGGGAGAGACAGGGACTAAGGGAGAGGGAGACGGGAAAAGGGGGCATGGAAGCATATCATAGGGGCAGAGACCTGGTGGGAAGAACCCAGAAGGGGCCAGAGTGAGAGGCACTCACTAGCAGGTAGTTCTGGGTGCCAAAGGGCTGTCACCTATGGTGTAACCGAGTGCCCTGAGGAGTAACCCCCACTTTTAGGGTTGGTTGGCTGCTGTGCCTGGAACAGCTAGGCCAGCACCTCGGCTCCTGTCAAGATTCTTGATTATTTGTTCCTGTTGCTTTACCTCCAGGGCCTGCCTCCTGCCCAGGATGTGAGGCAGGCAGAGGCTTGTCTGACCCCGCCTGGCCCTGGGGGAGCCCCTTCTTGGGAGCTGGGTAAGGCAAGGTAGGCAGTTTAGTGAGACTGCTCCCACCCCTAGCCAGGAGGCCCCTCCCTGCCCCAACTCCCCCCCATCTCCAGAGAGCAGGCCCGAGCCTTGGGATACAGCCAGATTCCTTCAAGGCGGGTGGGCCACAGAAGCTACTATTCCTTAAATCCTCCCACCCCCACCCCAGGGATCCTGCCTTCCCTTGTCCCCTCCCCGTGTGCAGGACTGCTTAAGTGAGACAAAAGTAATGGACAAAATGCAGGGCCTGACCCCAGGTCCTTGGCTGCAGGCCCAGCACTAGGAACGCTGTCAGTAAATATTTGGGGAGTGAATAATGCCCACCCCTCCCCCCCACAACAGCTAACTCCTTCCCCCAACCAGAAACCCTTCCTTTGAGAGAAGGGTCTTGCTGGCCATCCCTTTGTCTTTTCTCTGAGAGAGCACCAAGGATCTGGGTGCTGGAATCTTCAGGATGATCCGTTTGGCCATAGAAAAAGAGCCCTAGGGGCAGCTCCATCTCAGTCATCCCCCAGGCTCTTTGCTGGTGTAGAAAAATGGCTCAGCAGTTAAGAACACTGGCTGTTCTTCCAGAGGACCTGGATTCAATTCCCAGAACCCACATGGCAGCTCACAACCATCTGTAACTCCAGGGGATCTGACGCCCTCACACAGACATGAATGCAGAAAAAACACCAATGCACATTAAAAATATTAAATTAAAAAATATATTAATCCCAGTGGTGGTGCATGCCTTTGCTCCCACCACTTGGGAGGCAGAAGAAGGTGGATCTCTAAAGTTTGAGGCCAACCTACTTTACAGAATGAGATCCAGGACCTACACAGAGAAACCCTATCTCAAGAAACCAAAAAAAGTATGTGCATGAATATATACATATATGTATATGTGTTTGTGTGTATACATGTATATATGTATGTATATATACGGAAAAGTGACTAAGACTAAGACAGCTGATCTGCATTTTCCCAGGCTGGAAGCCCCAGACCGTCGCAGACTTCCTTGGAATGGGTGTTCTTTCTGAACTCTAATTTTTGCTTTCCCAGAAGCTCTTACTTGACCGAGAGAAATGAACTCCAACTGATCTTTGATCCCTCCCTTCTGGAGTACTGGCCTGAGTACTTGCCGGTAAGCTGTGTGTGTGTGTGTGTGTGTGTGTGTGTGTGTGTGTGTGTGTGTGTCTGTCTGTCCTGCTGCTGCTGCTGCTGCTGGGGTGGTGGTCTGTCAGGAGCTGGGAGCAACACAGCTCCCATCTCTTTTTTTTCAGCTTGAGATCAAGGCAACAAGAATGTCTTCAAAGGAAGTCGTTGACACTTTGCCCAGCAGGTAGCTGAGAGTATAAGGGGCCTCTAGCTGCCAGCTGTACTGAAGAGTCTTAGTGTGTTTCCTGGCAGGGCCACTAGGGGATTTAAAGGCGGTGCTATGTATGAGGGCATTGCCTGGGGCAGGCAGGGCGCCTGGATGCTAAAGACTACAACAGGGGATGTCTCTTCCAGTGTGCCCCTTATGTACAAAGCCATCCCTAACCCAAATGGTAGGGGACATTCTTAATATGTAACATTGGGCAAATCTGACTCCGGCACAGTTGCAAAATGCCTGAACTCCATAACCCAGAAGCAGAAGCAAGAGGTTAGTAAGTTTGAGGCTAGCCTGGGGCTACATAGTGAACCCCTATCTCATTATGTAGATATGGTAAACTAAGGCGCAGTTTCCTAATGTGTAAAATGGAGATCATAGCCCCAGGTGTGCCTGAAACTTGGAAGGCAGAGGCAGGCAAATCACTGGAGCCCAAGAGTTTGAGACCAGTGTAGGCGACATAGTGAGATCACCACCTAAAATACAAAATAAAACCCTGGCCCTTTTGAAGCCACCACCCTCTTGCCCCCTGTCACGTTTCTGTTCTCAACCCTAGGGGGCTACTCGTCTAGTCTCTGCTTTGTATCACCTTGTCCATATGGTCCCTATAAAGGGGTCATAGTGTAAGTAGCCTTTGCTGTCCGGCTGCTTGCATTCCTTGTATGTGGTGGTCTGAGTGAGAATGGCTCCCTAGGCTCATGTATGTGGATGCTTAGTCATCAGGAAGTGGAGCTGTTTGAAAGGATTAGAAGGATTAGGAGATGTGGCCTTGTTGGAGGAAGAGGGGTGGCTTTGAAGTTTCAAAAGCCCATGCCAGGCCCACTCTCTCTCTCTCTCTCTGTCTCTCCCCCTCCCTACAGATCAGGATGTATCTCTCAACTACTTCTCCATCACTGTGCCCACCATGCCTGCTGCCATGCGCCCCTATATGATGAAAATGAACCTGTAGGCAAGTCCCCTAATTAAATCCTTCCTTTGGTTAGAGTTCCCATGGTCATGATGTCTTTTCACAGTCCTAGGACAGTGACTAAGACAATGTGTTTTCAAGGTTTGCCCTTATATTTCCTTGTATCAAATTTCATGTCCTATTGCCAAAGAAAATTTCATGTAGGTGTACCATATTTTGTTTATCCATTCATCAATGGATACTTGAGTTGTTTACATATTTTGGCTATTATGAATATTCATGTCCAGGATTTTGTATGCACTTGTTTTGTTTGGCTTACAAGTAGAAAGGCTGAGCCAAATGCTATCTCTCTGCCTAACCCTTTGGAGAAATGCTAGGCTTTTTATTTATTTTATTTTTTTTTTTAAAAAGTCTTAGTATGAGAGTTTGAGGTCCTGATTTCCTTCCCTTCCTTTTGCTTTCTTTCTTTTTCCTTTTTTCTTTTTTAGACAGGGTCCCATGTATCTCAGGCTAGCCTCACACTCACATGCATTTCTGATCTTCTTGTCTTATTCCCCAAGTGCTGGGATTACAGGCACGCACTGGCACACACATTTTATATGGTGCTGAGGATCAAACCCCAGGCTTCACTCATGCTAGGCTACTAACTGAGCTATGCTCTAGCTCTCTCCATATCCATAAACTCTAGCTACCTGTTCAGTCCACCTATGTTTCAGAGTGGGGGGGGGTGTCTAATTGTTGGTGGTGGTGTGTGTGTGGGGGGGGAGGTGGGTACGGGCTCATGAGTACCGCAGCGCATGAGTGGAGGTGAGAAAACAGCTGTGTGGAGCTGGAGCTGGTTTTCTACTTCCACATTGACATGCGATTCTGGCTGGGACAAACTTGGGTCACCAGGCTCCCGCACAGCGTTTACCTTCGAGCATCTCACCAGCTGCCATTTAAAAAAAGGATTTATCTGTTATGGCAGGTTGTTCCCGCTGGCTGCAGCGGGTCCTGCTGCCATGGTCCCCCCATCATGTGAGCCCCAAATAACACTCAGAGACTCTGTATTTGATACAATATCTGTCTTTATCTGCCTTATTTAATGTACATGAGTGTTTTTCCTGCATGCATGTATGTGTGCCTGGTGCCCCTGGAGGTCAGAAGGGAACATCGGATTCCCCGGAACTATGGGTGGTTGTGAGCCACTGTGTGGGTGCTGGGAATTAACCCAGGTCCTCCTTAAGAACAGTTACTCTTAACTACTCCAGCTCCCAGTCTTCCTGATTTTTAACTAGGCTGTTAGTATTTTTTTGGGGGGGGAATTAGACTGGTTTTTTTTGTTTTTTTTTTTACATATTTTAAGTACAAATCCCTATGTTATCCTTAGATATTCATATTCCTCTTATGTTCTCTTTCTTTTTTAAAAGATTTATTTATTATGTATAGTGTTCTGGCCGCATGTATATATGCCTACAGGCCAGAAGAGGGCCCCAGATCTCATTACAGATGGTTGTGAGCCACCGTGTGGTTACTGGGAATTGAACTCAGGACCTCAAGGAAGAGCAGGCACTGCTCTTAACTGTTGAGCCATCTCTCCAGACCACTTTCTTTTTTTCAAGAGAGATTTCTCTGAGTAGCCCTGGCTGTCCTGTCTGAGTAGACTAGGCTGGCCTTGAACTCACAAAGATTCACCTGCCTCTGCCTCCCGAGTGCTGGGATTAAAGATGTGTGCCACCACTGCCCGGCCAATTTATTCATTTTGAGACAAGGTCTCACTAGGTAGCTCTGGCTGTCCCAAAGCTCACAGAAATCTGCTTGCCCCTGCCTCCCCAGTGCCAGGAGCAAAATTATGGGCCACCACACCTGTTTAAAAAAACTGTCTGTGTGCATAAGCCTTCATGAGTTTCTGTGGACATGCAGGAGCCTGTAGAGGCCAGAAGAAGGTGTCAAATCCTTTGGAACCAGAATTACAGGAAGCTTTGAGCTGTCATGTGGGTGCTGGGAACTGCAGCTGGGTCCTCTACAAGAACAGTCAGTGCTCTTAGCCGCTGAGTGGCTCTCCAGCCCCAGAGCCTCGTTTTATCCTCTACCACAGCACTACACGGCCATCTTAAAATTTAATGATGTCCAGTTTTTTGTGGTTGTTGCTTTTGGTGTTAGACTATTGGCTAAGAACTATTACCAAATCCAAGATCATGAAGATTCATTCATTCCCGTGTTTTTAAGTTTTATGGGTTTAGACCTCTTATTTATGTCTCTGATCCATGCTTTTGAGTTGACTTTTATGCAAGGTTTGAGGTAGGGGTTAGATGCATTCTTTCATACGTGGTCATTCAGCTCTCCCCGGGTATGTTTACAAAACTCAGGGACTCTAATGCCCCAGGAAATACCAGCAGGGAAATGCCAACCTACAAGATCTCAGGCCATGTGACCTGAGAGGGTTGCTGTTAGAACACAATGCTGATCTCCCATCCACTCTGCTTATCGCCATGACTCTGCCTCACCTCGTTTGTACCAAAATATATTTACCGAGCGACGCCGTGTGTGTCGCTGAAATAACAAGTTAGGGAGTGTGTAAAAGAATGGGACAATTTTGTCAGAGCTGGAAGGGGCCCAAGTGGTAGGGTGTGTTCCAAGACAGCAACTTGCTTTGAAGGATAGAAACCTCCAAGACTCACCCTGGGTCACCAGGTGGCACGGGGCCATGTGGTCTAATTATCCCTACCCAACACTTTTGACCCCATGCTGGCTTCACCCTTAGGCAATACCTATTCATTGAGTAGCACCCTCCACCCCCCACTGCGTGTCCGGCCCAGTACAGGCCCTTCTGAAGCCGAAGACACAAGATCCTGGAACCTTGCCCTATGTCTCTCCTCTAGGGACCTAGGGCGGGAGCTAAGCCTGGCAAAGCTATCTTGGGTTTCTAGAACCTCCCTTTCCCGAGCACCCCTTCCATGTAGGGTCATCCCTTGGCCCCAGCTCAGCCTTCTCTACTCCCTTAGCTGGAGCACTGGGAATGTGAGGCAGGCGGCAGGCAGCCAGGGGCACAGGGCGGGCCTGGAGGAAAGGCCGGGGTCCGGGTCATTTCCTGGCACCCTTGTTTGCCGCGTGCCCCTGACTTCTGGTGGCTGTTTCCGCCCCGCCCACAGCCTCCCTGTCTGAGTGGGCAGCTGGCCTGGAACTGGAATCCTTCCATCCTCAGATCTTTCCTTCACGGCCCCGTAGCCCCTAGACCAGGTGAGAATGGACCTGCTCGTCTCGGGCATGCCATTGACCCAGTCAGGGCCTTTGCTGCCTTTTCCGGAAAGGGGGCCAAGCCGGATCACCTCCCAGGCTTTTTGTAAAGAATAAAGGATACAAAGCCGCTGAAAGGGCTGACACAATGAGCCATCCACCAAAAACTGCCATCCCTCTTTCTCCAGTCTTCCTTCACAGAGCCTCTCAGGGTGCCCCCTTTCCGGACTCCATGCCACCACATCCGGGCCTGAGTCTGAGCCTGGGCTGAGCTTTGTGGGCTCCTCTGTGACAGGGGCACCGCTGACAGCAGCCTTGAGTGTATACTTCTTTGAACCCTGTCCCACAGAGATGGGACCTGTGGTGGCCTGCGGGGAGTGTAGTTTTTACTGGAGCGGAGAAGATCCAGTAACGCTGGCTGGAGCACTGTGGCCAGAACCCTAGGCGGGTGCACGGGGAGACGGTCTGAGTTTGCTTCATGGAGACCCTGCCTCTTAGAAGCGATTCTAGCACAGCCTCCTCACTCTCACTGTTGCCATTATCATCTCAAAGAAAAGTACTGTTTGTCCAGTGATGACTAGTGCAAGGCACTGGACAATTTTAACTCACCGCAGTCAATCTACTCCTAGGGTGCACTTATTTATTTAAATTAAATCCACTTTACAGATAGGAAAAGCAAGGCACAGAGAACGTAAAATTCGCCCAAAGCTAATAGGTGACCAAATAAGGCAAATGTTTCTCTGGGGAGAGAATCCATGGAGTGCCGAAGAAGCCTGGGAGATGGTGGCTTGCTTGCTTCTTTCCTTCCTTTCTTTCTGCTTTCCTTTTCCTTTCTTTCTTCTTTCTTTCTTTCTTTCTTTCTTTCTTTCTTTCTTTCTTTCTTTCTTTCTTTCTTTCTTTCTTTCGAGACAGGGTTTCTCTGTTTAACAACCCAGGCTGTTCTGGAACTCACTCTGTAGATCAGGCTGGCCCCAAATTCACAGAGATCAGCCTGCCTCTGCCTCCCAAGTGCTGGGATTAAAGGTGTGTGCCACCAACGCCCAGCAGGGATGGTGGGTTTCTACTGGCAGTGAAAGAGGGACAACAGCCAACAGGCGGGAGAGGGCTGGGGCCTCATAGGCAGAGGGTAGCCAAGCTTGAGAAAGGAGCAGGCATGAGCATCAAGAGCCGGCTGACTGGCTGGGCTGTGTGTGGGACAACGGTGAAGGCGGGTGGGGTGGCCCATGGAGGAACTCATGCTGTCTGGGAAGGGCTTGCTCGATGTGTCATCCAGGTCGGGGTTGGGGGAAACAGCCTGATCTCCCAGAGTTCAGGTGAAAAGAAGTCTTCAAGAGAAGAGAAATGTAGGCCTTGGGCCAGATGCCAGGTGCTTCCCTAGTCCTCTGGAGTCCTAAAGTCTAATGTGCACTGGCCTGAGTGTGTGTGTGTGTGTGTGTGTGTCCCAACCCCAACTCCCCCCCACCCTTCCCCACCCCCACCCCCACTCCCTGGGGATGGGTCAGGGCCTTGGCCCTCTTTACACACTGGTAGGTCAGGTGGATACCATTTGCGGACAGGAAAACAAGATTATCATAAACCAATAAAGGAAGACATTGGAGCTGCAGCCAGGCCACCCAGAGAGCTACCCAGGACTGACGGGGATTCAGGGCAGCACTGAAAGCCCTGTAGGAATTGGCATCCAGGAGGGGCATGTTGGCTGAGCTTCCTGTGGAAGCCAGGCCAGTGTAGCCTGCTCAGTATCATGGGGAAAAGGCTTTGTGTTGGTGTGTTGGTCTAGACTGCTGCAGGGTCCCTCTGGGCCCTGGACTTCTGTCTCCATTCCCATCCTGGACCTTGGTCAGGTTGCTGGCTTGTACTTCTGTCTAGGAGGCCTTCATGGTCCCACAGACTCACTACCCAGTCTTTTTCTGTTTCAGCCCTCACACTTTGCCTCCTCCTCCCACTAGGTACCAGCTCCAACTCACACATCCTCACCCAAACACCCACATCTTCACACCCCCACACGTTCTTACCTTCATCCACCCACACATGGTCTCCTCTGATGCCCTGAGTCATCTCCAGGTGGTCAGCTTGTTTCCTGGAGTAAACTTGCTAACGTTCCCTTTGGGCACAGGCTGATGAGACCCTGCTCTTGAGTAGGGCCTAGGTCTTCCTGAACACGGCCCCCAGGGTATCTGTGCTTGTCATTTCCACTGTACATCCCTGCTCTTACTGTCCCTCATCTTTTCTGCCACATGACCCTTTCCCTGCAATGGAGGTGAGCTGTGCATGGCATCTACACTGTACCCCAGGGATATAACCTAGAGCAGTGCTGCCATTGACAGAGCAGCCTTGATGTCCTCCGGGCCTCATCTCTCCCCTCCATTCAGGAGAGTGGGCAGGGATGGGGTGGGGACAAGAGGGAAAGGACCAGAAAGTAAAACCTTCCTCTGGTCCCCATGGAGCTCCTGCCCTGCCCCCACTGGCTCCACTAAATCTTTCCTTGTCTCCGCCCTTTCCCAGGCTCTGGCCCTTCCTCTCACCCCCTCCTCAGTGGTCTGACTCATCTGTGCCCTGGGCAATGCTGTCACATCCTGCCCCCTCCCTGCCTGGGAGCAGGAGGGCTACCCTTGCCAGGTGGGGTGCCCAGCACCTTAAAGCCCTCCAAAGGCCAGGCCTCCTATCCCAGAGGCTCCTAAGGGTGAGCTTTTCTGTGATTCTAGTGGGAGAGCCTGAATGAGAGGGGTAAATTGTGCATGGTGGCTCTAAACCTGCGTGGGGTCACGCTGCCTTGCACACCAGTTTCAGGCTTCCAGGGACACAGGTTGTTTCTTGTTCATTCTGCCCCAGGAGGGTTGCTTCTTCAGTTCTGTACCAGCTTGAACCAGTCTTCAAGTCAGTGACCGATATGTCCACTGCCTTCCTGCAGGTGACCCCAGGAAGGCATGCGAGGGGGGTGTGTGTCCACCTGAGTTACTCAGGCCCTAGGTTATGCAGAGGAGGCCCAGAGGAGGAAGTGACTCAATGGGCATAGCAATTCATGCCTCAAAATTCTGACTTTCCTTTTCAACTCACTGAGCCAAAACGTTTGTCCCAAAAGGATCTTGGGGTGGGGGAGGGGCTGGCAGCCATGGACGTTAAAGAGACAGAGCCTCTGGATCCATTCTACTAAATTCCTTTTTGTTTGTGGGTGGAGAGCCATAGGAGCTGGTGGCTCACTGAGGCCAGGCAGACATGTAGGAAGTTGAAGACCTGCTGAGTGTCAAGGACTGTCACAGGGCTGGGGAATATGGGTGCCATTGTATGGAAGATGACAGCGGCCACTAGGGTGTTAATGACTGGGCTGAGTTTCCCTGCTTCAACAAACCTGTGAGTTTGGTATCTTTGTGCCCAACATATAGATAAGGAAATTGAGGCTCAGGATAAAGAGACTTGTTTAAGGTTACAATTCCACCATCAATAACTACATTGCCATCTCTGGCTCAAAGTCAGTGCAAAGCCTGGAAGTTTCCAGTGACTGTGTGTCTGTGTTGGTCCATGCACATGTTGGACCTGAGGGATAGAGTCACTGAGAGTGGAAACTCACAAAAGAATTCGAAGAACAAACAAGTGAATATTTTCCAAGTGGTGCAGTAGGCAAAGGGCATTCCCCTCCCTCGGGAGTGCAATGAGATCCAAAGACAGGTTGGGACAGTAAGGGGACAGGAGGAGCAGGGTGTGGAGGGAGAGGGACATGCACAATCTGAAGAAGCCTGCCTGGGGGAACTCTGCAGGTGTCATCAGCATGTAGAACAGTAGCCCATAGGGGTCATGGGGAGGATGGAGAGGATGACCTGCACGGGAAGAGTGATGAGAGGAGACAGTGAGAGCCAGGAAGGGGGAGGGGACTTGAATGGAACACAGAGGGCCAGATCATCAGGTTACGGCTGCCATCCCAAAGAGGCCAGGGCCAAGGAGTAAAGCTTACGCAGCCTCTGTCCCTCTGAGAAAGTTGCAGGGAGAGGACAAGAGGATCCTTCCAAGAGATGGAGGGACTGAACCCAGCTAGGCTGGTGGGAGATGGCCATGATTACCCCAGGGCAGGTCCCAGAGCCAAAACAGAGTAGACAGGTGACACAAAGGCTGTGACTTAAACGCTTGAGAAAATATAAGGTAGCAAAGAGGACTGGGGACTGAGAGCAGAGGAGAGACAGCAGGACGCTGGGTGGTCCCTGGAGACCTGGGAGGGAGGGGGCTCCTGGGAGTAGAAGTGAAAGGAACACACAGGTGAGGGCAGGCAGAGACCCGTGGCCATCCCCATGTCCTCACAGGCCAGGGAGCAGGGTCCAGGCTTCCAGCTCCAAGGCCTGTGAAGCCAGAGAACCAGGAGATGCCTGGGGCCACTGAGATCTGCAGCTTTACAAGAAGCAACTACAACTACAGGGCTGGAGCTTGAGGTAAGGTGCCGGTTCAGGACTCAGATAATAAGAGCCAATGAGGTCCAGGTATGGTGGCACATGACTAAAATTACATTGCTTGGGGGCCCAGGTAAAGAGGATTGTGGGTTCAATAACAGCATGGGTAACCTAGGGAGACTCTGCCTCAAAAGTGAGCTAGAGAAGGGGTCAGCAAGATAGGCCAGCAGGTTAAGAACTTGCTTCTAAGCCTGATGACTGTGTTTGATCATCAGGACTCACATGGACTATGTGTGCACACATGCATACCACATGGAAAATGAAGAGCCAGTGGGACAACTTTGACCTGGTTGTCAAAGAGACAAAATGGTTGGTGGCCCATGCCTTTAATCCCAGCACTCAAGAGACAGAGGCAGCTAGATTTCTGTGAGTATGAGGCCAGCCTGGTTTACATAATGAGTTCCAGGATAGCTAGGGCTATGCAGAGAGACCCTGTCTCAAAAACTAAACAAAATATAAAAGGAGACACAATGGAGATAGATTTTTCCCACATTGATGGCATCTGTTGTTTTTTGTCATGCTAGGGACAAACATTTAAGCCACAAGCATACTAAGCATCACTATACAATCTTCCTAGGGTGCACGAGCAAGCACACACACACACATACACTCACACACACACACACACACACACACACACACACACACGCACACGCACACGCACACACAAACCGCTTTTTTGTTCTTGTTGAGACAAGGTCTTGCTGTGTAGCACAGGCTGGCTCCAAACTTACAATTTTCCTTCCTCCTTACACCTCCGAGTGCGGAATGTACAGATGAGCCTTACTGTGTCCAGTGGTGTTATAATCTTTATCTCTACCTGAGCACATAATTGTATTTCTTTATTGCACGCATGTGGTCAGTTGTTACTGTGACAAATGTCTGAGAAGAACAGTTTAAAGATACATGGGTTTCGGCCCATGGTGACTTGACTCCTTTGCAGCTGGGCTATGGGGAGGCAGAACATCATAGGGGTCATGTGTGAGAGAGCCAGGTAGCTTACCTCATCACAGACAGGAAGCAGAGAGGCAGGAAAGGGCTAGGGCTGGATATAGCCCCAAGATGACAAGATGACGCACTCAGTGACCTACTTCCTTGAGCTAGGTCTACCTCCTAAAGTTTGCATCACTTTCCAGAAAGTCAGCCCAAGCTGACTTTTTATAACAGAGCCAGTGGAGACACTTCTTAGTCAAGCTGTAGCAGTAAAACACAGAGATGTCCACAAAGATAACAAATCAAGTCATTGGTAAGACACGAGGACTTTTGCCTCTAGTAGGGTAAAACCAAGTGCGTTAGTTACATGGACTACCCAGGTCAGGAGAATGCATTTGTGCAAGCTGGATGCCCCCATTCTACTCACCAGGCTGTTCTCTAGGCATAACTCTATCTATTGAGCCAATCAGCCACGGGCAGAAGGATAGACATAGGCATGTAAACCTCACAGAGCCGGTTCCGAAGAACTGATGTGGAGAAAGGGACCTGTCTGTGGAGTCAGATAGCCCAAGGGTGGCTCCAGTCATTCTGGAGAGTGCTCACAACCACTGCATCTTGGTGCTTTCAACTGAAAACTGGGTGATTCCTCTGTGTCACGGGGCTTTTAGAAGGTACCACATATAAAGAACCATGATACATGCTCATGGAATATGTGTACATGAAGAATTTAGAAATACAGTCACATAGGCAAGCAGGTGTGAGTATGCAATAACATACAAGAGACCTTTTGCAGGCTGTGATGGCATTTGTCTTTAATCCCAGCACTCAGGAGACAGAGGCAGGTGGATCTCTGTTGAGTTCAAGGCCAGCCTGGTCTACAAAGTGAGTTCCAGGACAGGCTCCAAAGCAATACAGAGAAACCCTGTCTTGAAAAACCAACCAACCAACCAAACAAACAACAACAACAAAACAAAGCAAACAAACAAGAAAAAAAAAAGAGAAAGAAAAAAAAAAAAGAAAGAGAGAAAGAAAAGAAAGGATAACGAGAGACCATTTGCAGATGTGCCCTAATGGACATTTCTACAGGGACCTCCTCCTATGGTGAGAAAGAACAGGAGTGGGTGGATAAAGTCCCCCCCCCCAATTTTCCAGTTTTTTCCACCCAAGCCTAGAATTTGGCCAGTAAGAGTCAAGGAAAGTCAGCCCCCTGTTGTGGAATATTTGTGCACACTGTAAAGACGTGTCTCTGCCTAAGGCACCCTGTGATTGGTGTAATAAAGAGCTGAATGACCAATAGCTAGGAAGGAGAGAATAGGCAGGACTTCTTGGCGGAGACGACTCTGGGAAGAAGAGAGGAGATGCCAGGGAGACACTGAAGAGGTCAGACATGGTGCAGAGGAGAGGTAACCAGGCCGCATGGCAGAACATAGATTAATAAAAGCAGATTACGTTGTAAGAGCGAGTGGGGCAAGCCTAAGCTAATGGTCAAGCTTTCACATTAGTAATAATTCTCTATGTCATTGTTTGGGAATTGGCAGTACAAAGAAAGACTTGCCACAGCCCCCCCCCTACACGGAAAGGACTCAGCCTGTGGGCCCACCCCTCTCCTTCTCAAGGGTCCATCTTGCTTTTCATAAACAATGTTGCAGAGCCCGTTACAGTCAGGAGGCAGACAAGAAAGGAGGGGACATTGGGGTCAAGCCAGTGTGGACACAGGCTATGCCTTAGGCAGTAGGAGGGGACCCTACTGGAAGAGGCTGGAAGAATGGAGGCAGTCCGCTATCAGGGAAGCTTCAGTTGTTTGGGGTAACTCACTAGGGCCCCATAAGGGGCACTGCCCGTTAATGCTCAGAGCCCCCTTGCTTTTTAGGCCTCCTACATCAGGACCCTCGCCACCTCTGCCTGAAGTCCATTCTGTCACTCACAGGCTCTTCTCCTCCTCCCCGCCACCCCTCCCCTCCTTCCCTGCCCTTGCTCCAGTTTTACACCTTTCCCTCATTATTTTCTTCAAGGCAGGGTCTCCTCTATGTAGCTCAGGCTGGTCTGAATCTTACCAGTGCCAGCCTCAAGCTCTCAGCCTTCCCAGAGCTGGGAGTACAGGTGTGCACCTGTCTTACCTGTCTTACAAGCTGGCCACTCTTACATGCTGGCCCCTCAGTGTGTGCTGGTAGCAGCTTTCTAGCTCCCTCCCTCTCTCCCTCCCTCTCTCCCTCCCTCTCTCCCTCCCTCCCTCCCTCCCTCTCTCCTCCCTCCTTCCATTTTTCTTTTTCTTTTTTGGTTTTTCCAGACAGGGTTTCTTTGTAGCTCTGGGCCCTGTCCTGGAACTCACTCTGTAGACCAGGCTGGCTTTGAAGACACAGAGGTCCTCCTGCCTCTGCCTCCTGAACGCTGGGACTAAAGGCATGCACCGCCAACACCTGGCATCTTTTCTTTTTCTTTCTTCTTCTTTCATACAATAAGCATGCTGTTTCTAATAGTACCTCTTGCCTCATACCCATCAACTGTATAGCACAAGACACTGGCAGTTTAGGCTGTTTAATAATGAGCTTCCAGAATGCTTTCTGCAGGCTGAGGAGATGGCTCAGCTTTAAACTCTAGGCTCAAAACTAAAAGGACAGAGGAGGGGGCCAGATGAAGCCTAGTAGAAATCTCTACCTTTGTTCATCTTAGAGGGAGACTCAAGTCTGAGCTGAGGCACAGAGGGATTTTTTTGCCTTGAGGTTTGAGGTAAGGAAGGCCAAATCTGGGTCAGTGGAAAGGGAAATCTGATAAGCATATTCATGCTTAGCCACCCCCTCCAAGTAATTTGTAGCTTCTATCAGAGTCAGAGAGTGACCTGAGTTTAGGTTCAGTAGCAGGGTCGGTCCGTTTATTGCTACGGATCTGAGGAGCCTTGAGACACACTGGACACTGAATGGTGATGGGGAATAATAACAAATGTTTTCTCCAGCCTTCTTGCTTACTAGATGGGGCTCCAAGGCTTGGGGTAGGAAGTCACCTTTGCTAGGGTGAGAAGACTGGTTAGCCAGTGCTCAAACCCAGCAGCAGGCCCGGCCTTGTTATTCCTGTAGCAGCTGACTGGAGCTGTAGTCACACGGGTGCTAACAAAGTACGCTCCAAGAAGAACGGAAGCTGCCTTCTGAGAATATTGACGTTGTCACTGTTCCAGGTGGGAAAACTTTACCCCAAGTTAGGCCAACTTTTGTATTTCTTCTCTCGAGGTCTCTGGCTCTAGGCCTATCTCTCGTTTGACCTCTTCTTCTTTCTCCCAGAAGCCTCCCTGTCTCCTACATACACCACGCAGCTTGCCTGTTGTAGTCACCTGCAAAGGCCAATGGACCTCATCAAAGACTTCCATTCGAGTGTCAAGATGGATAGCACTGTTCATGAGCCAAGAGAGCATGACAAGTTTTGTTGTTTACATAGTGGCAGTTTCTCAGGACAGCAGGTCCCAAATGGCTTGAGAACCAGAGGAGGATAACCTGGATTTTCTCTGTGGTTGGGGCGAGTGTTCACCCAGGGAGGGGCTCTGGGACTCTCCTTCCCTCAGACAGTGAAGGGAGGCCCCATCCGTTTTCAAGGGCTTGTCCAGGTGTGAGCCGTTAGGATGAGAACTGGGAGAGGCCTACAGGCTGTCACATGGAAAGCTGAGCTGGGGCCCATCGTTTCACACGCAGCCTGTGTTTCTAGGCTGGTCCATTCTGCGGGAGGAAGAGCTGACAGTGTAAAGTCAACTGGAGGGATGGGATGAGGCCGTCAAGATAAAGTCCTTTGGAACAAAGAGTTTCAGCCCTGCGGCATGGAACTGGAAGTCCCCTCTCCAGATCTCCAGCCCAGGCTCAGACAGTCCAGGCTCCCTCCATTCCAGTGCAGCCCCCATAGGTCTGTCTGACACTTCCTACATTCCTCACTGGGGTCTGTCTCTCTTCTACCAGTCTTCCCAGCTCCCGCTCCCACGTTCTCTCTGGACACTCCTTTAGACTGGAAATGCCATCCCTCATCCCTTTCCTGCTCCTGGTCCCCAGATCGGACATGCTGGTCCTTCCTGTTTGGGATAGTTTACGAGATAAGGTCTGGGCATGGAGTCCATCTGTCATCATCACATGACTCAAAGCTATTTTGGGCAGGAACCCTGTCTATACCAAGTGTCCACCCTGGCCCTCCAGGCCCTGGCTATTGACACTCCCCCAGGAAAAAGGCCAAGCACCAAGGGAGTTATCCAGAAGGACAAAAGCAAGGGCTCAACTTTCATCTAGCTTCCTGTTGCTTGACCCCAGATGTCTCTTAAACCTTTGGTAGCTTTAGCCCACAAGTCAAACCATGAGAGGCTGAGTAGCTCTGGAAGTCCACAGCTCAAATTAATATCATTCTAAGGACAGCCAGGGACAAGTGTCCCCTCCCAAATGTCATAGAGAAAACTGTTATCACAGCTGCTCTTGTTTAGGTATGTCTGACTGTCTGAACAACATCTGCCTGAAGTTTCTCTTAAAGACACAGCAGTGGCCAGTGCCTTCAGTCCCAGCTCTGCCTTACTCCTCTGCCATAATCTGTATGGCTTTGGACATCCAAGTACACTCTTGAAGCTTTGTTCACTCACGAGACAAAGACAATCCCGACTTTCACAGAGAGCCTGGAAAGATGAAGTGAGTCTGCACTTGAGATGAGTGGTAAGCTGTGAAGTCAGGCTGAATTACCTCCCAGGCTCCGAGTCTAAAGTTGCACTCCTAACTGTGCCTGGCTAAGGATGCGTGCTGCTCAAAAACCAATCTTCGGGGTGCTAGCCTGAGCTACAAGGTAGACATCATACCAGGCTGGCAAGATGCCTCAGCACGTAAAGCACTTGCCATGAAAGCGATGACCTGAGTTTGACCTCAGAACTCATCTGAAAATGGAAGGAAAGAAGCAGCAATCCCCGGAGGTTGTCCTGACCTCCATCTGCATACTGCTGCAAGTCCTTTTTTGTTTGTTTGTTTTTGTTTTCTGAGACAGGGTTCCCCTGTGTAGTTTTGGAGGCTGTCCTGGAACTAGTTCTTGTAGACCAGGCTGGTCTCAAACTCACAGAGATCCTCCCAAATGCTGGGATCAAAGGCATGCACCACGGCCCCACCCCACCCCCATATCACAGCAAGTTCTATATGCTGTGTGGATCTTTGCTGCTGGTGGCTCACATCTCTGGGTTTTTTTGTGTGTTTGTCTCATTTCTTCCCCTTTGGCCAGACACTGCAATCAACTTTATCTCCTGGGACTAGTTTCTATATGTTCCTAAAACAGACTACAGGCTACTTATCAGGAGCTAAACAGCAAAGAAGTGAATATGCGTTCATTTGTAGGGAAAAGACAGGGAGCAATGTTACCATGGTCATCAGACCTTCTGCTACCTGCAAAGCCAAAGGAAGATTGCTTAGCAGTTACCATTTTAACCATTTAGGCGGGGCTTCTAGTTAGAATTTACTGTGTCAGGCAAAAGGGAGGGAAGTAGCAGGTAATGGCCGAGGACACTCCCAAAGGAGAGACCCTGTCACTCCAAATCTCACCAAAATCTGATTTGTCCCTAATGTGTCAATCATTAGCATAATTGTTAAGAAGGGTTTTGGGGATAGGTATGTGTTATTAGAATCCCAGCTGTGTGGCTTCAGTCAAATTGCTCAAGTTCCCTGAGCATTGGGTGTCCCCCACCAAAGCAGAGAACACCTTGATGGCAGGTGTGAGGACTAAAGAGTTGTAAGGTGTGTCTGCTAGCGACATCTCCTCTCCTCTCCTCTCCTCTCCTCTCCTCTCCTCTCCTCTCCTCTCCTCTCCTCTCCTCTCCTCTCCTCTCCTCTCCTCTCCTCTCCTCTCCTCTCACTTCTCAACTCCGGACTCATCTGGGCTGCTCCTGCACCAATGCAAGCGCTTGGGGCTGCAAAGAAGACCTGCTCCCCCCACCCGACCTGCTCCCCCCACCCGACCTCCAGGGCTGTGTCTACAAAGGAGCACCCCACAAACACAGCTTCTGTGCTGCACCCGATATAGGGACAGCCCTGCTCCCACATGTAAGTAGAGCGACAGGGACAGACCCGGAGTTACTAATTGTCATTAGTGAAAGGCAGCCTTGTCTGTAAGGACTGCACCTTTGGGTTCGAGAGATAAGATCATCTATGTGGAAATGAGCCTCTTCTATGGTCACACTACGAAGACAGTGAACCGGACCCAAAATGTACTGGCTTCTCACACACCCAAGCAGAATCCCAATCGGTTTCCTGCATTCCTGCATGTGACAGGTGAAAAAATTTGACTTGAAAAAGTAGTATTTATAAAACAGCATAGTTTCTGCTACATATGGTGTTTTCTTCTTATTATAAGAACATATAGAAAATGATGCTCAGGGGAAATGAGTCGTTGTTCTGCAATAGGGGAAATCGGAGTTAGACTCAAAAACAGTCCATAATGACCTCTTGGCGTTCTCTTTCGGTTTGGTTCTTTCCCGGATAAATAAGATCTTTGAGCCTAACCCACCTGTCTCCACCAGGCACCACGTAGTACATAACTATGGGACATGAGGTCCCATTCACTGCCCTTAGAGACAAATGCTGCCCTTTGCTAATTACAATTACTGATAGGTTATCATCACCACCGCTAAATATCTGTCTGGCTTTTCGGAGGAGCCGGTTCCGGCTGGGATCAGGACGAGAAGTGGTGGGTGGGGAGGACATAACATCCAGAGCGCTGAGTATGAAGAAAAAGGTCCAGAGACCCTCAGTCACCTCTTAAGGACTCGCAGAGGAGCTGAGGTCCGCATTCCGGGCAGCCGGGTACCGACGACAGGTCAACGAAGAGCCAACTCCTCGCCTGTGCAGTCTGGACCGTGGTGGTGGCTGTGCCAGTTGTAGCCGCAGCGAAGCGCTAGACAAATCCCACCTCCGGCCCCGCCCGTCCAATCCGTCTTTCACCGTAGGCTATGCTTCTAGCGAGAAGCAAGCTGCTGGGAGGGGAAATCCGGGCTTTAAGAGCTCCCGACAGGTGTCTGAGAGAGGGCGGAGTCAGGGTAGGAATGATGGCGAGGGAGGGGCGGCGCTGCCCCTTTAAGAGGCGGCGGCCGAGCGGGGACCTTTTCTCTTTCCCCGGAAGGAAAGCGGAGCCGGGCTGGGCGCAAGGTGGGGAGGTGCAGGGCTGGGCAGTGGGGAGGCGGGGCACGCGCTGGAGAGAATCCCTCCTTCCTGCCCTCCTGGCGGTCGGGGGTTTGCCTTTTCAGATCCTTCACCTAGCTGGGATCCAAAGAGCTAACACCGCCAAGGGGGCGCGGTTAGGACCATCTAGGGTACCGGGTGCCGGGAGTCGGGCACGGTGACCTGTCCACTCGAAGAGCGGCAGAGTAGGTCCACGGACCTGGAAAGAGGATTGGAGAAGCGCCACCCCAGAGCAGACGTGAAGCTGACCCGGACTAGTGCAAGAAATTGCTTAGGACTCCGGGCGCAGCGGCGCTGCGGGCTCGGGTGTCCTCTGGCGGCGCCTGGAGCAGGTGAACCGTTCACCACCCCACAGTGCTGAGCCCTCTTGTGTTTCCGCCCAGCCCGGGTGCTCGCAGCCATGGGTCCCGGCCCCCGCTGGGCGCCCCGCGATCCTGGCTGGATGCTCGGAGCCCTGGCCTTGATGGTGGCGGCTGGCGGCCGGGTCGCCTTCGCCTTCAACCTGGACACCCGATTCCTGGTGGTGAAGGAGGCGGTGAACCGGGGTAGCCTTTTCGGCTACTCGGTCGCCCTCCATCGGCAAACCGAGCGACAGCAGCGCTACCTGTAAGTCAGCCTGGGGGCGGTAGGTGGGATGCCAGAGGGGGTATGCGCGCTGAAGCCTGACCTAAGCGAGTTGGAGCCCTGGGCCCACTGACTTCCAGGCCTGCTGCTGCTGGCCTCTCCTTGTGAGCCAGGATTAAGGGGGTGGGTACGCTCGCAGCCCTTCGGTTGTGGGGCTTGGCGGGAAGTGGAGGATGGGGGGCAGTAATCATAGCAAGTGCTGACCTGGCCAGAACCTGTCTAGACGCGGCTGCTCCAAGCTTCAGACCTCTTCGGAGAGCAGAAGTAGGGTCTCTGTTGCCCAGCACCCTGAGAATCCACCCTGAGAAACGTTAGCTTCTTCCCTGGGCTGGGAGAACACTGTAAAATAAACACATACCACATCCTTCTTTCCCTCCGCCTGGGAAGAACCCGAGACATATGCGTTTAAGCCCCCATTACACCTCTCATTTCGTCAGTGGCCACAGCAGCCACGCCCTCTGCAGAGCCAGGCTGACCGCTTCTCAAGGGCTTGGCATTGCAGAGTGATGTGATGAAGAGGCTAGGCATTTGGAGCTGTCCAGAGGCTCCGTCTGACCCCTGGAGGAACGGACAGTAGAAGACAGAGGAGGCGCTGTCTTAAGCCTCAGAGGCCAGAGCCCACCCGGAAGCAGTGGGGTACTCCCACCAGACATCTCCCTGCATTCCACAGATTCATGTTGAATTAGCAGCCCTGAGTGTGTTTGTTTTGGTTTGAAGAGGGAAATGGTGTTTTCTCTTTCTTCTGCTCTCCTTTGCAACAGCTGCAAGGAGCGGGAAGAGTTGAGCAGAGTGGAGGAGGGGAGGCCATTGCATCCAGCCACCTGCCGCTCCCCATGTACACTCAAGCCACACAGGTCACAGGTCCAGGTGTCTGAGGTTTCTCTGCATGGGTTCTGTGTGCTGAGGCGACTAGCTGCCGGACACGGGTGTCCGGAGGAGGTGAGGCTGCCCAGGGAAAGATAATGATGATCACACAGACCTCTTTGAGCTGGGTGGCCTGCCAGGCATTTACTCCCCCGGCCTCTGACAGTGACTAAATTAAAAGACACAGTCAAGGTAAGAGTGTTGAAACCACTCTCTGCTCTGGCTGGGGCCTGTAGAAACTTGAGGAAGTTTGGAATGTTCAAAGTCCAACTCACTAAGGTCTTTGCCTCTGCCCTGCTGGCCCAGCCCCTGTCTGTACTGCCCACCTGGACTTAGCCTCTACCCTACCTGGCCCCTGCAGAAGGTAGGGCCACCACACCCTTCCAGCCCTGGCCAGGCAGATTTAACCTTCTACCCTTCTGAGGCTCTTTGACAATAGATTGTGGCTGCAGCAGTGCCTTTTCCTCCCCTGTCCTAGCCCAGATCATGGTTTTCCTATACTCTGATGCTGAATCTTCATGGCCTGAGCCAAGGCAGTGGAAGAGGCCTGGAAAGAGTAAAACACAATTCTGCAGTGTCCCATCCCATCCCCCTTAGTTCTGTGACCCAGGATGAGGTTGCACCTGGATTTCTGCTGGTCTGTGAGAGGCACCCTGACATTGTAAAGGGAGCCGAGTGTCCCCGCTCCTGTTGTCTTGGCTCTGTCTTAACACCCGAGCCTTCGTTTCCTCAGCTGGCAGAGAGTACACCTTCTCAGTGTTAGCGATGCTTTAATGAGGCTGTGTCTAGAATGGTCCTGGTGTGTCCAGTGGACACCGGAAGACTCTGGGGGCTGAGACTAGGGTGGAGGTGAGCCTCTCCCACCTATGGGTCCTACCCAGGCAGCTGGAGAGAACGCTGAAACTGATGGGCCTCTGAGGGCAGATGATTCTAGCCAGATGGGTCTTCTCCGTCTTGCCCACGGCTGCTTCTGCACTGAGTTTAGCTCTCTGGCCCTTTGGGAGAAGCAGCTGGGATTCACTACAGCCAGCTGTGTAGCCAGATGTGAGCAGCTGCTCCAGTGTTTTAGGGATAAGTCAAACTGCAGCCTCAGGTTCTGTCAGCATCGAAGTCCCTTTGGAAGAGCAGGGTGGCTCATGGTCCTTCCTTTGGGGTCTGCTTCGGGGTCTGCCAGTCGTTCAGGGGCTCCTGGGAGTATATGCACAATCATGGATTTGCACATTGTCTCTGGGGGATTGAGGAGGGGAGAGCGTAGCTTCTGTGTAGAAATCCAAGTAGACTCTGTTTGCTGCTACGACCTTTATCTCTACTCTGGGTACCCCACCCACAACCCATGCTTGCAGCACTCGCCATCTGAGAGGGCAGACTGCTTACTTTGGGCTTACTTGCTTACTTACTTATTTATTTGAGACACGATCTCTCTTAGGTAGCTCTGGCTGTCCTAGAACTCACTTTGTAGACCAGGCTGGCCCTGAACTCACGGAGATCCACCTCATGAGGCCCCTTAGAGGGAGAAGAGCAGCTCATTTGGGAGGTGTTCCCTGCCCCTCCCTGTTCCTGCTCTGTTGTTCCCCCTTATTCTGGCCTGACTCCACTGACAGATTCCTCTGGGTCCCCTCTCCCTTTTGCTGTTGAAAATGAGGGTGTCCGGGAAACCTGGGAGGGAGTGGCTCCTGGAAATGAGGTCATGCCTGAGGTAGGCAGGGGCTTGGCTTACCTGCTGTGCTCTCTTGAAACATGCTTCCCAGGCAGGGCAGGTTCCAGGCAGCCTTCGTGGCTTGTGCCAGCAGAATGGCACAGTGTCTGTGGCTGTGGGAATGAGGCCTGGTGTGGCTTCTCCTTCTCCGCTGGATTTCTCCAGTGGCCATTCTAGGCCAAAAGGCTTTGAAATGGGCAGGAGGTGCAGGAGGGCTGATCTTGCAGAAAAGGAAGCAGCAAGGTGGGGGGGATTGGTATCCCGTGGGGTAGCATCCACCTGTCATGACAGGACTCAGAGAGGAAGGTAGGAGGATGAGGACATTGGCAGTTAGCTGGATGTCCAGGGTACAGAGTAAGACCCTGTCTCAAACGAAGGGAAGGAAGGAAATGTCCATTGCTATGAGGGGGACTGAGGTTAGACAACTCAAAGAATGCCACAAAGGGTCAAACATGGGAAGCCTCCTGAAAAGCCAGGGAAAGGAGAAAACCAGCCTTGTTCTTTTTCACTGAAGGCCCTGCCAAGATCTCTTTCGTCCATCTTTCTCATTCTGTCTTCCCTCCAGCTTGCTGCTCTGGTTCTAGGGCTGAGTCACCAGGGGAGAGGGGGCTGGGTAGGCAGTGTGAGGAGGGGTAGGGGAGGATAGCGAGGGCTGCAGCTTCAGCCGCCATAGGAGAACCTCTGGGGAGGTGGCTAAATCAGGCAGCAGGGCATAGAGCTGGCATCAAAATTGGCCTCCCCTAACTCAGGCTGAAGCCGTTCTTGCCTCCCTCCTGCCTGGCACAGGAGGGAGCAGCAATGAAGACCCCAAGCAAGGCCCTGGGGTCCCCAAAGTCTTCCCATAGGAGCCACACCACACATCCCTGAATGAGGCTGATAGATTTTCTTTGAGCATCACTCCACCCCCCGAGTCCCAAGGGCCTCTTCTTTGGGGTGAGCCAGCCTGGTGCCCTGAGCTCTCTTGGGTCCCGTTCCCCAGCCTTCTCAGATCCTGCCGTTTTTTGTTCAGTTATTCTATTAGCTTTGACCTGCTTGGGAAAGATGGAGGTGTAGAGGGTTGGTCAGGGTGAAGAGCCTTATTCCCTGCACGTGGAGCTCAGGGGCTCGCCTCTGCCAGGTGGGCCTTTCTAGCTGGAGCCAAACGAAAGGATGAGGAGGCAGGCTGTTGAGAGTCCTCCACCTTCCATTTCACCCATCTGTCTGATTCCAGGGGTGCCCTCTGCTCCCCCCAATCAGCTTGACTCCAGGAGAGAAGGTCCTATCTCTTGAGAGCTTTCTTTTGCCATTGTCCCTTCTGTCTGTGACTGGGGTGGGGGTTGGGGGGTTGGATTCAGTGGTGGTCTGGGAGAGGTCAGCTTTTAAGATTTTTTTTTTTAAAAACCTGAACCTGTTAGTCTTTTCATTTCAATTTGCATACCAGTAAGGTCTCTCCCAGTCTTGGAATTTACTAACCCTGACTTTACATATATCTGGCTGTGGCAGGAGGAAGGTGAACCCTACCTACCCTCTGACCCTTCTTCTTCTATCCATGTGCAGGCCTCTGGCTGCAGACCACTGCATCCTGGGCTGGGAGCCAGAGGGCCTTAAAGGGCCTCTGAACGGGCCAAGTAACAGCTAAAAATACTCCAAGGGATGTGGGGGAGCTCCCAGTGGAATCTCTCAGGAGGGAGGAGCCTAGGGGTTAGGGATTTGGCCCCTTCCCAGTCCCCATCGGTGGGCACAAGGCTGGTACCAGACAAGGACAGGAATTCAAAGGCTTTGAGGAGTCTTATTCTAATCCAGCCACAATTTGTGTTTGGCTCTACCTGTTCCATACTTCAGGCAGCTAAGAAGAGGGGTCCCTTGATCCTTCCTAGTGGAGACAGACTTGGGAGGCTCTTCAGATGTCTCCTGCTAGATGAGATGGCAGGACTGTAGCAGTCATTAGGTTATTGCATCCATTGCATCCTATGCTCCCCAGGTCCCTGTCCACCCACTGAAGCTTCAGCTCTCCAAGCTCCTTATAGCACACCCCACTGCCAACTCCGAGCTTCTTTTCTAGATGAGCACCAGCCTCTTCCTCCCCTCCCCCAGCCGCTGCCTGCTATCCTCGGGATGTGAAAGTCCTACTGTTATTCACCCCTTCTAAACAATGAAGCAGTCTGTCCTTTTCTCTCTGTTTCAGGTTCCCTAACCTGCAGTATTGGAATTCCTGAGTCCCCAGAGTCAAGTTAGGGCCAGTCCTGGTACCATAGAACATCAGAGCAACAGAGCTCGCACCAACCATGCCTTCTCAGTCAGAGAGTCCGTTTGTTTTCCCCAAGCCCTGGAGTAGGGGGTTACAGCTGGACTCCCATTGTACAGAGAAGACACTCGAGACTCACGGGAAAAGAGGTCCCTAGCTCCCTGGTTGAGATGTCCCCACAGGCCCTAGCTTCCTTCTCTCATTTGTCAAGCATGCCAGGGGATGGGTGTGTACCTGTGTTGAGCCAGGGTGGTCAGGCAGGTACCCTCCCTAGCCTGAACAGAAGTTGGCGAATGGCCTGACTGTTATATCTGTTGTCTTACCCCTCCCTAGGGTGTTCACAACACTACTATGGGGAAGTTTTGCCTCTGCCCTGAGGAACAGCCACAGAGTCTGAGCTGCAGATGGGAGGTGCAGGCGAAGTCCACCCCTTTCCTAGTACCTCCAGGCAATGCATTCCTGACTCCCAATAGGCGGAGGCACCCCAGGCCCCAGCATGCCCGGGCCCTGCCCTACCTACTCCCTGCCGCCGCCCTTGCTCCCAGGTCCTTAGCAGGGCTGTAGGCACAGCCATTGCTCAGCACTTCCAGACTGGCAAGAGGCCTGAAACCTGGGAGCCTCGGGGGCCACAGTGTTGCTGGGCTAAACAGAGGGACACCAGGAGGCTGAGTTGGCAGGAAGACGGCAGAGGGCATGTGCTAATCAGAAAGGCTAAGGGACAAGATATAAGAACTAATTTCTGAAGCTAGACTGCATAGCCTGTGGTAGATGGAGATCTTCTACAAATATGAAAGGGTAGTCTGAGATGGGATGTCAGGGCCGATTCTGTCTGCTCTGCTTGAGTGGCCCCTTCCATGTGGGTCCTAGCTTCCTTGTGGGAATTTCTTGTTCCTAAAGATGGGTTCTGGGGACAAGGTAATAGTTCTTGTCCACTCCCAGCCACTGGAACTCTGCTCTTGGACCACACCAGTAACCAGCCCCACCCTGGGGGTAGGGGTGGGGGCAGATGGCTCACATAGAAGCCTCTTCCTCCTAGAGCTCTGTGCTTGATATTCCAAAGAAGGCTTCCAACAGCTCACCCATCCTTACACAGACGCTTCTGCCTTCCTGCTGCCCTCAGGACCGCCATCCCTTCACATCATCTACCTTTACCCGTTCCGGGGCCAAAGGGTCCCTTCATAAACCCAGATCTGGGTCTGGGAGTGTCCCTCAGTATTTTGGAAGCCTTGGGTTAAATTCCTAGCACTCCATCAAGCTGAGCGTGGTGGTACACACCTGAAAATCCCAGCATTTGGAAGGTGGAAGCAGGGGAATCAGTAGTTCAAGGTCATCTAGCCTCCGCTCCACGAGACCCTGTCTCAAAAAAAGAATGAAATAAAACAAACAAACAAACAAACAAACAAACCAGAGCTGATCTTGTCACTGCTTTGCTGGGGTCCCTCTGTGATTCCTCTAAAGCCTTTCTCACGGCTCATTTGTCTCCCGCCAAGTTCTTCCTGGGTTCTGGTTGTACAGAGGGCCGGTGTCTGAATCACCAGCTTGCTCATGCTTCTTGGCCTTTGAATATATTGTACCCTTCCTCCCTTCTTCTTGGGTGACCCTGGGTCATTGTCCTCACATTCAGGCCATGGGACCTCATGTACAGACCTCCATGCTTTCCTTGTAAGATACTTACCGAGTGTGTGTTTCCTGACCTGCCTTCCTCTGTGACGGGGCTGAGGTTTATTAATGTCACATCCCTGGGACGTGGTATGGGTATGGAGCCCACGATTAGTGAGTGTTGATTTGCAAGTTGGCTGGAGGGAGGCTTGGAAAATCTGGCCCACCTGCCTCCCTTTCTTAGGCTTCTGGCTGGTGCTCCCCGGGACCTTGCTGTGGCTGATGGCTACACCAACCGGACTGGTGCTGTGTACCTGTGCCCCCTCACTGCCCTCAAGAACGATTGTGAACGGATGGACATCTCCGAGAAAAGTGAGAAGAGCCTGGGAGCTGAGCTAAGTCAAGAGCCCAAAGAGGAGATACAAGGCTAGCTTGTTAGCAAGGCAGGGTGGCTCATGCCTATCATTCTAACACTTGAGGCTGAGGCAGAAGGACTGCAAGAACAAGGCTAGCCTGGGCTACATTTTCAGAATAGTGAGTTTCAGAATAGCCTAAGATGTATGTGGGGAGCCTGACTCAAAAAACAAACAAAACAAAACAAAACAAAACAAAAACACAGCAAAACTGGCATACTCCTTGTCTGCCTGGGAAGAGGGACAGAGAAAAGGGACAGTCATAAGATAGTGTGAGCTCAGAGCAATGACAGGCAGGACGCAGGAAGAGGGAGGCTGCCTTTGGGAGGCATTAGGCATTGAAATATGAGGGACCCTAGTTCATGAGCCTTCCTATTCCTGCAGGTGACCCTGACCATCACATTATCGAGGACATGTGGCTTGGGGTGACTGTGGCCAGCCAGGGCCCTGCAGGTAGAGTCCTGGTAAGTGAGCACTTAGCATCATCTTTCCAGAACCAAAGAGGACAGCAGAGGGAGGTAGGGGACCCTCGGTTCATGGCTGGGGACTTTGAAAATGTCTATTTTTGTGTCCTCATGCCTTCATAGGCCTGTGTGTGCCCTGATCCCTGTGCTCTGGGAGAGGGTTGTCTGGCACTCTCTCAAGGCTGGACATGGTGTGGGTCCTGTGGGACCTGCATGGGTGCTCACCATTTGTGGGAAAGGGCAGAGAGTGCCCGGGGCAGCTGGGTGCTGGCAGGCTCTCCTTCCTGGGAGGCTGGCTGCCGGAAGAAACACAGCCCTGGTAACCCTGGCTCATCCTGGCACTGATTTGAGTGCCACTCCCTGCTGTCAATTGTCACCTTCTGGTGCCGACAATTCTTCAATGTCAGCCCTTGGAGAATCTCATCTGCTGTATCCCAGACTGACATTATTTTGATTTACATAAACCTTACATATAGTGAAAGGGGCAGATATTTTTACGAGCTTTGACCAATGATAAGCCTATCTCAGCAACACCCATGAAACAGAGAGGATTTGCACCACTCCAGAAGGTTCTCTGGGCTGCCTGTGAGCAGTCACCACTCCTGTGGCCATCACTGCTAAGATTCCTGCCCTTTGAATACCATCGTAAGCTACAGGTTGGCAGACAGCTCCTCAGACCACCTTTTTTTGTTTTGTTTTGTTTTTTTAATCCTCTGTTGTTTGTGGGTGTGAGTCTAGAAGTTTGTTTAAGTGATTGTAGACTCTAGGATTAGCTACTTACCCACCTTCACTCAGTCAACAAATATTTGGTCAGCACCTACTGTGCTTCGAGCATCAGAAATTTAGCAGCGCCTAAGGAGAAGTTCCTGTGAAATGCTAGTGGCACTCACAGCTGTGACGGGACAGAAAAAGCAAATAAGCAAATAAGCTAGAGCGTCACCTGTTTCTAGATATTGTATAGCCCAAAGGCTAATTCAGAACACTTTTCACCCCCTGGAAGCTGGCTTTCACTATTAGATGTGGCTGCCTGGAACTCACTCTGTAGACCAGGCTGGTTTCAGGCTCAGAGATCCACCTGTCTCTGCCCCTCTAGTGCTGCGTTTTCAGTGGGTGCCACCATGACTGGCTCAGAGTCCTTTGAAAATTCATAGTTTGCCTTCTTCTTCTTTTTTTTTTTTTTTTTTAATGTTCCTTTTGGCTTTGTTGGGGATCAGACCCGGGGCCTTGAAAACGCTAAGCCATGGTCAGCCCTAAAGTAACTGTACAGTTCCAGCGATTTTCCCAGTATGTATATATGATGTGGGACTGGAGAGATGGCTCAGCAGTCTCTAGCGCTGGCTGCTCTTCCAGAGGACTAGGGTTCAATTCCCAGCAACCCACATGGCAGCTCACAACAGTGTGTTAACCCCAGTTCCAGGGGATCTGATGTTCTCTTCTGGCTTCTGCAGGCATCAAACATGTACTTGGTGCACAGACATACATGCAGACAAAACATCTATAAACAAAAAATAAGATAAAAATAAATTTAAAAGTTACTATATGAGAAGAGCTTGAACTTCTGCTTGGCATATAGTAAGTGCTCAGTAAGTGTTCACTGCTATTATTGTTATTATTTCAAATGATCCTTTCATTGAACAACAGGGTCATTTTGGGATGAGAGAAGCAAGTCCATAATCTCTGAGTAAATAGCTCCTTGTAGACCCAAGAGCCTAAGCCCCACATTCCCTCATCCTTCTCCAATTCCTTTCACCAAGGTCTCTAAGCTGCTCCTGGCCTCCCCAGATCTGTCCTGACCCTAGATTTCTAAATCATGGAAAGCGGCTATGTGTTTCAGTATCCCCACAGGAAGGAAAAGAAGCCAGAGCTCCTCTTTGGCCCTTAGCTCAAAAGGCCAGCAGTGCCCAGGGTGAGAGGTGGAGCTTGCCATGGGCTCCCTGAGCCTGACTAAGGCTGCGTGTGTGTTTGTGTGTTCTTAGGTCTGTGCCCATCGCTATACCCAAGTGCTATGGTCTGGGCTAGAGGACCAGCGTCGTATGGTGGGCAAGTGCTATGTGCGAGGCAATGACTTACAGCTGGACCCTGGCGATGAGTGGCAGACCTACCACAATGAGATGTGCAACAGCAACACCGACTACTTGCAGACGGGCATGTGTCAGCTGGGCACCAGCGGTGGCTTCACCCAGAACACTGTGTACTTCGGTGCCCCTGGTGCCTACAACTGGAAAGGTGGGGAACTGGGAGAAGGGGGGGGGCAGCAGCAACCGCCTATCCCCACTGGGACAAGTCTTTACTCCGAGCTCTCAGGAGACAGAGACAGTGCTTCCAGGGTGAGAACTGTGAGTTCGAGACCAGCCTGGTCTTCAGAGAGTTCCAAGACAGCCAGAGCTATATAGTGAGACTCTGTCTTGGAACAAACGAACAAATAAAAGCAAAGTACAGCCAGTCTGTGGTGATACATGACTTTAATCCCAGCACTCAGAAGGCAGAGTCAGGAGATCTCTGTGAGTTCGAGGCCAGCCTGGTCTAGAGAGTGAGTTCCAGGACAGGCTCCAAAGCTGCTCCAAAGCTACACAGAGAAACCCTGTCTTGAAAAACCAAAACAACAACAACAACCCCAAACAAACAAATAAAAAAACCCTGACCAAAATATAAATAAATAAATAGTTAAATAAATAATAAGGAAACAGATTGGATTGTGGCCTGTCTGACATCAGGTCAACCTCTGGGAAATTTTACAAACATGCTTCTGGTACAAACACTAAAATCTCAGCTTAGGACTTGTTAGAATTAAGAGCAAAAATTGCCAGCAAAAAAAGTGGCCAACATTATCTTATGATCCCAGCTACTCGGAGACTGAGACAGGAGGGTGCCATAATCCTGCCTGGGATGTTGAGTTCAGGCCCAGCATGGGTAACTTAGCAAGACCCTGCTTCAGGATAAAATACAAAAAGACAGGACATCCCAGAGTTCAGTGGCAGAGAACTTAACTTAGCTTGTGTGAGTTTCTAAGTTCGAGCTTCAGTCCCACAAATTAAGAAGGGGAAAAAATAAGAACTGCCCCTCCTCTCCCTCAGTCTCCCTCCGCCCATTTCCGACTCCTTCCACACTTAGTTTAGTATTTTTAAAAAGGCTTATTTATTCATGTATTTTGTGTATATGCGTGCTCTGCCTTCATGCACACCAAAAAGAGTGTGATCCCATTACAGATGGTTGTGAGCCACAGTGTGGTTGCTGGGAATTGAACTCGGGACCTCTGGAAGAGCTGCCATGTTCTTAACCACTGAGCCATCTCTTCAGCCCTCTATAGATATCTCCTTAAAGACAAACAGGATCAGACTCAATGTTCTGGTCTTCCATTTTCTCTTTTCATTCATTGTAAGTTAAAAGCTGTGTTTCAGGTCAATTCTCACTGGACTATCTTTTTGCGGTTATAGAAGATTTCAGTGTCTCAAGATTTTTGCTTAAAAGATTGGAGAGATGGCTCAGCCCCCACAAGGTGGCTAACAACAGTCTTTAATTCCGGTTCCAGGAGACCCAATACCCTCTTCTGGCCTCTGCAGTCACTGCATGCCAGTGGTGTACAGACAGACATACATGTAGGCAAAATACCCATACCTATAATCACGTTAACCAGGTGCAACGTACATGCCAACGATTAGGACCCTGAGGCCTGAGGGTCATGAGCTCAAGGCCTGCCTGATCCCCTGGAACTGGAGTTACAGACCATTGTGTGCCACCATGTGGGTAGTGAGAATTGAACCTAGGTCTTCTAGACGATCAACAGCCAGTGTTGTCCACTGAGTCATCTCTCAGTCAGCGCCCCCCACACACACACACATCACAAAATTCAGCTGGGCAATAATGGCGCATGCCTTTAATCCCAGCAGAGGCAGGTGGAGCTCTTAAGTTTAAGGCTAGCATGTCTACAGAGTGGGTCCCAGGACAGCCAGAGCTATATGTAGAAAAACTCCATCTCAATAAACAAACAACAACAACAAAAAGGCAGTGACTTAAGAGTGGCAGTGCTCATACATAAAAGTGGTTATGGTTGTTTTGGGAGGTGGCCATGGTAGAGGGAAAAGATAGTGACCAATACTTCCTGCTCTCCTTCCCCAATGCTTCTGCAGGAAACAGCTACATGATTCAGCGGAAGGACTGGGATTTATCTGAATATAGCTACAAGGGTTCAGAGGACCAAGGAAACCTCTATATTGGTAAGCCCCCATGCTGGTGGCGCATGGGGGGAGGGGGGAGCCAACGTCATCCCTAACGTACTGGCCCTTTTGCCTCTGGTGCTGTGGGGTGAGACTGTAGAGCAGTGGCATTTAGTTCAGTTAGCACACACTTACTGCTTACCACCAGCAGCTGTGAGGAGGCTCTGGTTCAAAGCTTCCAGATGCTCCAAACCCAGTGTGCAAGGGAGGCCACGAGTGCATCTGTAGCCCACTTTTTTGCTCAACTGGCAAGAGGAATAGGAGATTATAGGAGGATGGGCAACTAGGGGGTAGGTCCAGTACTGAAGGGGACAGATTTACTAGATCCTTAATTGAATAATTTCCCGTCCCCCCAGGGTACACGGTGCAGGTAGGCAGTGCCATCCTACATCCCGTGGACATCACTGTTGTGGCAGGTGCCCCACGGCACCAACATATAGGCGCTGTCTTCTTGCTGAGCCAAGAGTCAGGTGGAGACCTGCAGAGGAGGCAGGTGCTGGAGGGCACGCAGGTGGGCGCTTATTTTGGCAGCGCCATCGCTCTGGCAGACCTGAACAATGATGGGTGAGAATCTAAACATGGGACATCCTCTGGAGCCAGGGAGAAAGGTGGGATGGGGGCGCGGCAGGCTTGCTCAAGCTAGGTCAGGGAAGTAGTAGCTCGGCAGGCATTCACACATTCACTGTCTTCAGGGTCTTGCAATCACACTTTCTGGGAGTCTGGACATTTGCATGTCATTTGCATGACCCCCGGTGCTTGCTTGTCTGTATCTGTCATTCATGCCTATCATTCATAAGGTGCAATGGGGTAGGAGGAGCTTTTTCCGGGTGTGATCTCTGCCTGCATGATTTCTCCATGACATGAGTTTTCTATTTGGTGGGTCCTGTTGGCTTCTCGTGGCCCGTGGTCAGGTGTGTCATTTGCTCAGTTGCATGGCTCTGGCAAAGTCATGCTCATTAAGTGACAGTTATGTAGTGTACCAGGGGCCAACCTCACACTCCCATCCCCCTCCTGTGCAGGTGGCAGGACCTCCTGGTGGGTGCGCCCTACTACTTTGAACGGAAGGAGGAGGTAGGGGGTGCTGTCTATGTCTTCATGAACCAGGCGGGCACGTCCTTCCCAGATCAACCTTCCCTCCTGCTTCGTGGCCCCAGTCGCTCTGGCTTTGGCATCTCTATAGCCAGCATTGGTGACATCAACCAGGATGGATTCCAGGGTATGAGCCTGTGCCCCTCCTTCAGCGCCCTCACTGACTGAGTGCCAGTTGCATCCCAGGTTTAACAGGACTCACAGCTCGAAGGGCTCTAGACAGGATGTGCTGAGGATGCTACAGAGGCTGGCCTAGAGTGGGCGATAAGTGGTTGGGCTGAGAGTGCACAGAACAGAGGCACAAATAGCATGCAGCATGAATAGAGGGACTTGCAATGTAATATACACTACTGAAGTGTACACTGGGGACAGGCTGGCAAATGCTCTGAAAGCCGGGCAGGGTAAGAGGGGCTTTTCTATCTGGGTCATAGAGAGAGTAGGGTGGGGAGGTATCCACAGAAATTGTTGGAGCACAGATGTTATAAGATGACTTGGTACTTTGGAGGGTGATTCTGGAGGGGTGAGGGATGGAAACCTAAGGAGACAGAATCAGGGATGTACCACATCAGATGAGAAAGGGATGGAACAAGGGGGGACCCTTAGTGGCATCGCCTTGCCGGTGCTCTGCAGGCCCTGGGGAGAAGTCACAGGGAGGGCACATTAGGGTGTCAGCTGGTTTACGGAGGGAGCACTTAGCTTACCAAACATCAGTTCTCTGGCAACCTCAGTCTCCCAGAACACAGCTGAGAACCAAAGGGAAGTCAACGGCTCTTAAGAGGCAGAAATGGAAGCCAGAAAGGTCAGCCAATGGGCCAAAGCACTTCCCACAGAAGTTTAGTGTTTTCCCGTTAGGGTCCACTAACTCTCCCTGACTTCCTTCAGTTACCCACGCCTTCTCAGATCAATTGTAGCAGATGAGTCCAGCAAAGATTGAGATCGCCAAATGTGTTGAGCTTGAGGAAACATTGCTTAGACTTTTAAAAATCTTGACACTTGAAGGCCCACTATACTGAGCACAGTGCAATGTAGTATTGTAGTTACAACCCAGTTTCCTGGCTGTGTGACCTTGGGGTTTAAGCCTGCTCATCTCTAAAGGGGATAAATAAGAGTAGATATCCCCACAGCATCCTTTAAGGCTTAAGTGAAATGGATGCTGTGACTACTAGCAGTGATCAAGGGGGAGTTGCTTCTATTCTGAAAAAAAATGTCATTAGAAGAACTAAGGTGTCTGGAGAAGTATTGACGGGGAAAAATGGGGAAAGTAGGAAATGAGTTATGCCGGGGGAATATGGGACATAGTTCTGTCTGAGGCACTGATCTGCTGTCTGACTTCGAGGAAGTTCCTTCCCCTTTCCCCAACCTCCATCCCCACCACAGCTCTGAAGCTATGAAGTTCCCTGTTGTTCTGCATACTTCTGCCAGGGTGAGGTCAGTGCCACGCTGGGCTCAGCGGCCTACAGCAGAGAGTGAAAGAGCTCCGGGTCCAGAATGCCTGGTGACCGCTCTGTCTTTCCTCCCCAGACATCGCTGTGGGAGCTCCATTTGAGGGCTTGGGCAAGGTGTACATCTACCACGGCAGCTCCGGGGGACTCCTCAGGCAACCCCAGCAGGTATGAATGCGTGTGGCGAGCCTGATCCCCCTGCCCCCCCAGGGCCTCCTCCTCCAAGTATGTCTCAGAGCCCGTCCCCACCACTTCCTCTTGGCTTCAGATAGTCCATGGAGACAAACTAGGCCTGCCTGGCTTGTCCACCTTTGGCTACTCTCTGAGTGGGAAGATGGATGTAGATGACAACTTCTACCCAGACCTGCTAGTAGGGAGCCTGTCGGACCACATTGTGCTGCTGAGGTGAGCTAGGAGACTGTGGGTAGGGGCACGTCCCTCCTTCTGTCCTCATCTTCACAGAGTCTCGGCCCTGCCCACCTTCCGCAGTGATCCGCAAACTCCTGAATCCCAGCCCTGGCCTGGGGTAGGCCGGAAATACTAACATCTGCCTGCTTTCTTGTTGCTACAGGGCCCGACCTGTCATCAATATTCTCCAAAGAACCTTGGTGGCCAGGCCAGCTGTGTTAGACCCCTTGCTTTGTACACCTACTTCCTGGTGAGACAGTCAGCCCAGTTCTTCCCACCCACTCTTTATGTCTAGGCAGGCCAGCAAGGCCTCAGGCCCTAAGCCCTTCCCCTGGACGCTCTATTCCCCATTGGAGTTTAGCGCCGGCAACACCTTCCCTCCCAATGTCTTTTAAAGTCAAAGTTCCTTGCAGGAGCTAATGTGTGAGCAGGCTAGGAACAGGAGCTCCAGACCATCTGGCTCAAGCCCACCGGCTCATTGCTGGGGAAGAGCAGGGAAGACTCTGAGGAGTGAGGGATGGAAGGAAGGGGGAAAGAATGCTCTTAGATGGATGGGTGCGGGGAAAGAGACTCACCCTGGGCAAATAATTAGCCTGAGTCTCAGATAACATATGAAAGGTAATAACCAATTCACAGAGTTCTTGAGATAATTAAATGAGATAATACACAAAGAAAGCCCTGAGCACAATACTCTGTACCTAAGTGTTCAAAAAACAGTTGCAAAGAAAGTGGTAAAGATTGTAGTGACTCTGAGGGCTTTTGGTGGATACCAGTCTGATAGCAAAGGGGACTACTGAGCTGAAAAGCAGGGGACGGTGACAAAAGATCTGAAGATCCCAAGACCCTGGGCTGGGCCATCAGTTGCCTGATAACATCAGACAATTCCCTGGGCCTCAGCTTCCCCCCTCTAGTGACTTCTGGAAACTAGTGAGAAGTCACCACAGCTTTGTAGACTCCCCAGTTTTGCTCCCAACTGTGCCTCACAAGGCTCCTGAGTTCCCTTTGCCTAGCACAAGAGTGAGAAGTAGGACACGGCTGTCCCTCCCACTGTGACCAGGCCCTGCTATGCGTCCCCCCAACAGTGTTCAGGTGGAGCTGTGCTTTGCCTACAACCAGAGTGCTGGGGACCCCAACTACAGGCGGAACATCAGTGAGTGCTGAGCGGGGGTGGGGGGTTGGGGGTGGGGGTCGAGGGGTTGGGGGGTAGGGGGTGAGGGGAGGAAGTGGGGAGGTGCTCAGGGGTGCTCAGGTGGGGAGGAGGCTCACCTGGATCGTGCTGACTGCCGGGTCTATCTGCAGCCCTGGCTTACACACTGGAGGCTGACCGGGACCGCCGCCCACCCAGGCTCCGATTTGCCCGCAGCCAGTCAGCTGTCTTCCATGGTTTCTTCTCCATGCCTGAGACGCATTGCCAGACACTGGAATTACTGCTGATGGTAAGAGAGGAGCTGTGGGGCAAGATGGGGGCTCTCAAAGTCAAAGCTGAGGGACAGGGGTATCCCCAAAGTCAGAGGTTGGAGAAGCCTGGGGTACAGGGATTGGTAGGGTAGCACACAGCATGTGGCACACGGTAGGAGGGGGATAAGCCCGGGGATGGGGCCAAGGGCTTATTCCCTTGGAAATGAGGTGTTGGCTCCGACCCAGTCTGGAAAGAATGGGTCCCTGCCTCAGAACAAATTCAGTGCCTCTTTGGAGCGTTATGGAGTAGGAGGAAGTGAACCGGGAGATCCAGGAAGTAAAGGGAAGCACCCATCTCTGGGTAGAAAAAGCGCTCCTTCCCGGGGAGGCCAGGCAGTACAAGATGGTAAGACTCAATTACACGATTGGATTAGTGGGGATTTAGCTTAATTTGGGGTTCGGGGTAAAGAGAACCCTAGTATCCTCTTAGGGCTTAGTACGACTAGGGTTTAGCGAGGTAGGAGGATTCAACTTGGGGGCTGGGTTCACCTCACTCTCTTCCTCAGGACAATGTCCGTGACAAACTCCGTCCCATCGTTATTGCCATGAACTACTCCTTACCTTTGCGCATGCCCGATCGCCTCAAGCTGGGAATGCGGTCTCTGGACGCCTACCCAGTTCTCAACCAGGCACAGGCTATGGAGAACCACACTGAAGTGAGCGGGGCCTACCCTGGGCCAAGAGGGATGTGGGGTCAGAGGGTAATATGGGGTGCGGTCCTCTCGAGCCTCCCACTGTCCCCAGGTCCACTTCCAGAAGGAGTGCGGACCAGACAACAAGTGCGACAGCAACCTGCAGATGCGAGCAGCCTTCGTGTCTGAGCAGCTGCAGCCTCTGAGCAGGTGGTATCTGGGTGATGCTGATTGGTCAAAGGCTAGGTGTGGCCTCATTGGCTGTCGGAATTGGGGCGAGGCCACACTGGCCAGGGGTAGGGCGGATGTGGGTAGAGGGGCTTCCCCAGCCCTGGAGGCCGGAGGAGCAGAGCCTAGTGGAGGTGGGGCTTGTGGCTTAGTCCAGGGCTCCTCTCTTCAGGCTCCAGTACAGCAGAGACACTAAGAAATTGTTCTTGAGCATCAATGTGACTAACACGCCGAGCCGCGAGCATGCTGGAGAAGATGCCCACGAGGCGCTGCTCACCTTGGAGGTGCCACCTGCACTGCTTCTGTCCTCAGTGCGCCCAGTGAGTGCCCGCCACCCAGGCTCAGCCCAAACCGGGCTCCTGTGTATTTGCACCCCAATGTACATAGCATCTACTTGAATTACCCTTTGCTGTGGTGTGCTCACCTCCTCCGGGACTGGGCTCCCTCTACTACTTGGGAGACAAGCCCTTAGGAGATCAACCGTGCTCCATAGTAGTCGGAAGACAAGCATAACCCTGACCTTATTTGCTTTCTTTTCTCAGTCCGGGACCTGCCAAGCTAACGAGACCATCCTGTGCGAGCTAGGAAACCCCTTCAAACGGAACCAGAGGGTGAGACTTGGCGACAGCCTCCACTCCTGGAAGGTCCTGGGGCGAGCTCCTAGCCATCTTGAAGCAAAGAACTAAAGTGGAGGCGGGAAGGCCCAGCAGGGGGTGAGAAGAGGCCAAGAGACTAAGACATGGTGCCACTAGGGAGCTATGCATGATTCTAGGGTAGGTGCAAGCAAGGAGACCACTTTGGTTGAGCCCTGATGGGGTGCTCACCGCTACACCTGATACCACCTCTTCAATGTAATATCTCAATAACAGAAAGCTATTTCACAGTATGGGAAACAGGCTTAGAAAGTTTCAGCAGCCTGCTTAAGCTTGTGCAAAAGTAGCAGAGATCCCTAAAGTAGCACTGATGTCAGGGAACCAGGGATGGATAAGGAGGACGATTGGTAGTCCCTTGCCTAGATCTCCCCCATGCCATCGCCTCCTGCTGTGTTCCAATGCCTCTTTCTGTTACCCTGACCCTTGTGCTAGATGGAGCTGCTCATTGCCTTTGAGGTCATTGGAGTGACTCTGCACACAAGGGACCTTAAGGCACAGCTGCAGCTCTCCACGTGAGTGACCCTGTAAAGCTTGTCTGGTCAGGGCTGAACTCATGCCCTGGGTCTCCTTACCACCTGCATTTTCCCCTCAGGTCAAGTCACCAGGACAACTTGCAGCCCATGACCCTGACTTTGCAGGTGGACTACACACTCCAGGCCTCACTCAGCTTGTGGGTACCGCTCTGTCCCTCAGTTCTGTGCCTGAGCCAGGTCCTCCCTACCCTCAAGGTGCCTCCTATGCTCCTCTGACAGTTCTCTTGACCTGCTGTCCTCCTAGGTTATCTTATTTTCCTAATAACAATGGCCACCATGACAGTTGCATTATTATTCCCTGTAACACAGTAGGAAGGGCAGAATTAACCCCTGAGGCTAAGGCAGTGGTCTCTACCCTTCATTCACATTTTTCCACTTTATTTTCTTGATCTTTATTCCTGTGTATGTACATATGTGTATGATGTATGTTTGCATGTCCACATGTGAGAATGCAGATATGTGCATGCTGTGGAACACCTGTAGATGTCAGAGGGCCATACGAGGTGATGGGTCTCACCTACACCTTGTTTGAGGTGGGGGTTTCCTTGCTGTTAGCCATTGCATACCCCAGGCTAGCTGGCCTGTGCATTTCCTCAGGGGGCCGCCTGTCTCCACCTCCCACCTCACATTAGGAGCACTTGGATTGCAGATATGAGCTACCATACTCAGTTTTTAAGTGGGCTTTAGGGTGATTTGAACTCAGGACCACACACTAGCATAACAAGTGCTTTACCCCACTGAGCCACCTCCCCAACCTTCTGTTTCTTCTAAGATTTATTTCATTGTATGTGTATGAGTGTTTTATCTGTGTGTATGCATGTATCATGTGCATACCTGGAGCCCTTGAAGGTCAGAAGAGGGAGTCAGATCCCCTGAAACTGGAGCTAGCCGCCGTGTAGGTGCTGGGAACTGGACCCCAGTGCTCTGGAAGAGCAATACATGCCCTGAGCCATCTCTTCAGCCTTTCCACCGCCTTTGTGAGAGCCCACTGTGCAAAGATGTCAAAGACATCTCATTGACTTTGCACCATTGCCTTGCATTGTGCCAGCCGTTACTAACTCTGCCTTGTAGGCAAGGAAGCTGATGCTCAGATAGGGTCGTTAGTTTGTGTGAGGCCACGCAGCTGGTGTGTGGTGGAACTGGGGCTTATGCTTGTGCATTATGGGGGACCGTATAGTCAACCAGCCTTGGCACTGCAGTCCTCTCTGGCAGGGCTCTGGCCTCCTGCCCGCTTTGACTCCAGTGTCTTTCTTACCCTAGGATGACACATCGGCTACAGAGCTTCTTTGGTGGGACAGTGATGGGCGAGGCTGGCATGAAAACTGTAGAGGATGTGGGAAGTCCCCTGAAATATGAATTCCAGGTAAGGGCACCTCTGGGGTCCTGGCTGGAGACTCTTAGGAAAAGCAATGGGTCTGGGGTTCAAAACTGGGAGGGGTAAGGGCTGTTGAGTTGGAGGGAGTTTCCCAAAAGATGGTAACCATAACAACACACAGGTCATGTGTGCCCACAGGTGAGCCCAGTGGGAGATGGGCTGGCAGCCTTGGGCACACTGGTCCTAGGTCTGGAGTGGCCCTATGAAGTTACCAACGGCAAGTGGCTTCTCTACCCCACCGAGATCACCATCCACAGCAATGGGTCCTGGCCCTGCCAGCCACCTGGAAACCTTGTCAACCCTCTCAACCTTACTCTCTCTGTAAGTTCATCAGCAGGGATGTGCTGTGTACATCTCATTTGCATGCTGGAGGGCAGGAAGCCAGTGTCCCTCTGCCACTTAGTCCTCTTTGGGAGCCTGAGTCCCCTCGGTACCTTCCCTGTCTCCCATCAGCTAGACCATTTCTCTGTCTTCCCAACAAATCTCTGCCCTCTTCAGGACCCTGGAGACAAGCCACATTCTCCACAGCGCAGGCGAAGACAACTGGATTCCTCGGGAGACCAGGGTTCCCCACCTGTCACGTTAGCTGCTGCCAAAAAAGCCAAATCTGAGACTGTGTTGGTGAGTGGCCAGGGCAGAGGTGGGGAGGACTACACAGCCTGTCACAAGGCACATGGGCGTCAGAGACCCATGAAGCAAGGGAGACAGAGAGCACTCACACAGAGACATCAGTCTTAAGAGGTGCTGTGGACCTGGGCCTCGGAAGCCTCCTGAGAGAAAAACAGATTTACCTCCTACCCTAAGGGAGAATCCAACATAATGGACCCAAAGAGAAGCTGCAGGCTGGACTCCAAGGCCTTATACTCTGTTGGGAGCCATTTTGCTTAGGCATTTGGGCTGGGACAGGGCAGGAGGAAGTGGGGAACAGAGTGCTCTATGTAGGAAAAGGTTGAGAAGCAAATATGGGGACCCAGGGGAGGCCTAACTGGCTAGAGAAGTTGAAGGGACATCCCAAGCCAACAGACAACACCCAGAGTACTTGGCTTGGGAGGGATTTCTGAGGCTGGGACTTAGCAGTCTGAGCAGGAGCTATGCTTCATGTTTGTGTTCACTGAATCAGGTGGGTGAGTTTGGCTTGAGAATGTGCCTTGAACATATGTTTGAGAAGTAGAGCAAAGTGCATGAGCAAAATGATGAACAGGCCCCTTTGTCACTCAGGGGTGGGATGAAGTCCAGAAGGGTGGAAGGTGAGGAGAGCCAGCACCACATCTGGAGAGCCAGGCTGTCTCATGTCTGTCTGTCTGTCTGTCTGTCTGTCTATCTCCTATCTACCTCAGACCTGTGCCAGTGGCCATGCCCGCTGTGTGTGGCTGGAGTGTCCCATTCCCGATACCTCCAACATCACCAATGTGACCGTGAAGGCACGGGTGTGGAACAGCACCTTCATTGAGGTTAGTGCTGGGTTCGGAGGCCTCCACTGTCATCCATCTGGGTGAGGAGAGTGGCAGGGAGAGATTGAAGCCAGCGTGTGTGTGTGTGTGTGTGTGTGTGTGTGTGAAACAGTGCTGTGTTCTGTACGGTGGTGTGTCTAATCATTGTGGACCACATCAGTGTAATGGTTGTGTGTCTGTGTGTGAGTGTATAATGCTTCCAAAATGGCCTCTCATGTGTCCATTGCCTTCTACCTCTGTGCCTTTGCCCCTGGCCCTCCCCGCTGGGATGCCAGCTTGTTTTTCTGTCTCTCTGTGAGAATTCCCTGTTCTGCCATAAGGTCTCTATCAGCCTTCACTTTCATCACTGAGATCCTACCTGATATCAGCTCTGGAGTCCACGCTTTGGAACTGCACACAACTCTCTCAGATGTTGCATGGGTCCTCTGTCCTTCCTGGATAGATTATGGTCACTCTCCCGCCAGCCTTCTCTTGCTACCTAGTCTTGCCCCTTTTTTAGGTCTAGACTCAATTGCTGTTGTTTCTACTCAGTTTCCAACACAGGATCACAAAAGTCAATGGGCAAATGAAGGGTGTGGCCATGTGCCAGAAACAGGTGCTAGGGCAGAGTTAGCCCCTGAGCCTGACCTAGACTGTGACCTTCCCTGTCTCTGCTGTCCCAGCATCAGCACAGGACCCAGTGCACAGATGAGTGAATGGCATGCATTTGTGTGTATGGAGAGCCTGGATGCCAGGTCCTTTGAGGATGCTGAAGCGGGTAGAGTATAGAGTCAGGAGGGATGCTGAGAGAGACTTCAGCTGCTAGACCCCTCTTTCTTCCTTGTAGGACTACAGAGATTTTGACAGAGTCAGGGTAGATGGTTGGGCCACTTTGTTCCTGCGAACCAGCATCCCTTCCATCAACATGGAGAACAAGACCACGTGGGTGAGTAGATGTGCTAACAAGGGCAGCCGTCTCAGCAGGTCACACAAGGCAGGGCATCTCTAAGAGGATGCTGATGCTGGGCCTGATGGTACAGGCCTGCCATCCTGGTTTCTTGGAGACAGAACAGAGGAATCTCAAGTCTTCCTGGGCTACAGAGTGACTTCAAGGTCAACCTGGACAACTTACTGATATTCTGTCTCAAAACTAAGAGTAGTGAGGGGCTGGGACGTGGCCCAGTGGGCAAACACCCTGGTCTATAAGTATGGAAACTTTAATTTGGATCCTCAGCACCCAAGCACCTAGTTAAAAGCTGGGCGAGTTGGCACATGCCTGTAAGTTCAGGCTGTAGGCCAGTTAAGGCAGGTCGATGCTGGCTGCTGGGCAGCCAGTTTAGATAAAACAGCTACTGGTTCAGTGAGAGATCCTACCTAAAACAAACAAACAAACAAGAAAACAGAGAATGTTAGAGGAAGATATACAACATTGATCTCACAGGGGGACCCACACATGTATGTGTACACACACACACACACACACACACACACACACACACACCGATTTTAAAAGAGAGAGAGAAAGGCTGGGAATAGTGATGCATGCCTTTAATCCCAGCACTTGAGAGGCTGAGACAAGCTGTGGTGTAATATGCTAAGAGGCTGAAAGGGTGGATTGACCCAAGTTTGAGGCTAGCCTGGGCAACTTAGTGAGCTCAAGGACAGCTTGGGCTACTTTGTCTCACAAATCAAACCAATCAAACAAATCCTGAACAATAACAGCATCTGTATGTATGGCTGAAAAGGCATAGAGCCCTCTGGAATGACACATAACACTAAGCATACAATAACAACAACAAAAAATTAAATTATGGATAGCAGAAAAAGTCAACATTCTCTGCTTGTCACATCTTTTCAAATTATTCCTGTCCAAGTAAGATTCAGGAAATTCCAAAGGGGGGAAAAAAGTGTTCTAAGTTACAGCTGGCAGAAGTATGACGGGTTACTAATTATTTGTTGTGAAAAAGAGGATGTAAGTGGAAACAGGAGATATACAGAGCGGGGTAAATGGGAGTTTGATGACACACTCTAAGATACATTTCCCAAAGTAACCCAGTGGAATGAGGAAGAGTGGGGAGAGGGAGAATAGATGGGAAATATAGTCTATGTTACAAACTGTCTCCTCCTCCTCCTTGAGACAGGGTCTCATGATGTAGCCCTGGCTGGCCTAGAACTTACTTTGTAGACCAGGCTGACCTTAAACTCACAGAGATCTGTCTGCCTCTGCCTCCTGAGTGCTGGGATAAAAGGTGTGCGCCACCGTGCCTGATCTTTTTTCTTAAAATGAAATTAAGTTTTACGACGACGTGTGGGTGAGACTTCAGGCACACATGCTGATGTCGGTGTGGAGGTCATCCATCTGGCCTCCTGGGAAACACTTTTCCACTCTCACGGTCTCTGAACGGCATTCTCAATGAGTGGAGAAGAAAGGTCATGGCAGCACATGTCTGTAATCCCAGGACTCAGTATGAGGCAGGAGGAGCAACAGTTCAAGACATTAGAAGAGTTAGAAGAGCACGTTTGAGAAAAACAAACTACCTCATACTGCCAACAACATGCCTTAAGGTTAAATGAGATATTTAAATTAGGAATTAAATGTGTGCCAAAATAAAAGACAGGATAATTTAAGAGTAACCCTTAATCATGGGGAGAGTGAATTATGTATTTGGGTTTTTTTTTTTTTTAAAGATTTATTTGTGCATTATATAGACAGTGTTTTTCTGCATGTATGTCTGTAGGCCAGAAGATGGCACCAGATCTCATTATAGATGGTTGTGAGCCACCATGTGGTTCCTGGGGATTGAACTCAGGACCTCTGGAAGAGCAATCAGTGCTCTTAACCACTGAGCCATTTCTCCAGTCCCTATGTATTTGGTTTTTAATTAAAAATTTATTTTTATGTGTATGAGCATTTTGCTTGCATTTGAGTGTATCACGGGTGTGCAGTGCCTTCAGAGACCAGAAGAGGGCGTGATCCCTGGAGCTGGAGCTAACAGTTGTGAGTCCCCACCTGGGTGAAGAAAATCAAACCTAGGTCATCCATAAGAGCAGCAAGTGCTCTTAGCCGCTGAGCTGTCTGTCCAACCCCCATTTTTGTTTTGTTTTGTTTTGTTTTTTGTTTTTGTTTTTCTAGACTGAGTTTTTCTGTGTAGTCCTGGCTGTCCTGGAACTCGCTCTGTAGACCAGGCTGGCCTCGAATTCACAGAGATCCACCTTCCTCTGCCTCCCTAGTGCTGGGATTAAAGGTGTGGGCCACTGACACTAGCTCCATCTTTTCTTTAATTTAAAATTGTATTATCTGCTTTCTGGAGACGGAGCATGTGTGTACCACAGTGAACATACAGAAGCTAATGAACAACTTGTAGGAGCTGGTTCCCATCTTCCACCATGGGTGCCCCAGCACTCAGACTCAGGTCATCAGGCTTGGCAACGAGAGTCTCTGATGTGCACAGCCATCTCACTGGCACTACCATTTGTTTGGGGGACATAAGATGTCACCATGTAGCCCAGGCTAGCCATAAACTTTGAGAGTGATCCTCTCATCTCTGCCTTCCAAGTGCTAGTATCATAGGTGTGAGCCACCAGGAGTGTTTTTACCTCATTCAATCCCAGAGTCGCAAAGGATGGACCTGAGAAATCAGCCTCTATGAAATTGTAAATCCATTTACAACAGAAGATGATAAGCCAAAAGGAACGTGGCAAAGTATGGATGGATGTATCCTAACATTTCGATATAAAAGCTAGTGTAAAAAGGCAGTATATGTGAGATGAAATCCAAGTGTTTAACTTACACATAAAGAAATAAAAAAAAGCAGTGCAGAGATGGCTCTTAGTTAAGAGTGTGCAATGCTCGGCTGAGTGGTAGTGGCACACACCTTCAATCCCAGCACTCGGGAGTCAGAGGCAGGAGGATCTCTGTGAGTTTGAGGCCGGCCTGGTCTACAGAGTGAGTTCTAGAACAGGCTCCAGAACTACACAGAGAAACCCTGTCCCCCCCCCCAAAAAAAAAGAGTGCTCACTGTTCTAGAGAAACTTTGAGAGTTCGGATATGTCAGGCAGCTCACATCCACCTTTAACTCTGCCTCCGACTGATCAGGCAACCTCTTCTAAGTTCCATGGGAGCTCACATGCACATACCCACACACAATACACACACGATTCAATAAAAACACATGTATCTGCATAATTTAATATAAAAAATAAACCTTTTAGCTGAACATGCTTGTGCACACCTTTAATCCCAGCACATTGTAGGCTGACGCAGGAGGATCTCTGTGAGTTCAAGGCAGTGTAGTCTACATGGCAAGTTCCAGGACAGCCACAGCTACAATAGTGAGACCCTGTCTCAAAAAAACAAAGAAACCAATAAAACCCTAAAAGAGTAAATAAATAAATAACAAACGAGTTGTTTGCCAATCTGATTGGAAAATGCTGAAAAGAGAAACGCCGCCTGGTAATGGTAGGTGGTGGGAAATGTCACTGACTGGAGTATAAATTGGTGGCTCCTTTGTGGAGATGCATTTGTCAATATTCATTAAACTTTAAAGCACCCTCTCCCTTTCATCATGCTCACATATTTCAAGGAGCTCACCGGACGAGCATGCCAAGATGAATATGTGGGGGTATTATAGAGCATTGTTAATAGGAGCAGGGAATTGGAAATGATCTGAGTGTCAGGAGGAGATTGGCTCAATAAGATGTGGTCCATTTCTACTATGACTGTGCGGCCCTCAGAAGAGATCATGTTGGCCTTTGTCAATTGAGAGGGAAAGATGATGGTATTAATAAAAAAGAAATGGGGAAGATGAAGCTTGCAGAAATGTGTATGCAGTGTGATCCCATCAACGTGGGGCAAATGTATTAAATATGTGGAGATAGCTGGAGAGGGCATATGGGTGCATGCCTATGATCTCAGCATTTAGGAGTTGAGACAGGATTAAAAGGCTGAGGCCACCCAGGGCTAATAGAACAAGACTTTCTCTCAAAAAAAAAAAAAAAAAAGTTCTGTAAGAGATTTACTATGCATTTTTGTTATTCATTCATTCGTTTGCTTGTTCATGCTGCATTCATGTATGAGACAGTGTCACTCTATGTAGTTCTGGCTGTTTTGAGCCTCACTGAGTAAACCAGGCTGGCTTCAAACTCTATGAGTGCTGGGATCAAAGGTGTGGGCCTCCATGCTTTTGTTTGTTCTTTGGAAATAAGGCCTCCTGTAGCCCAGGCTGGTCTTGAACTCCTGATCCTCTTACCTCCTGCTGGGATCACAGCATGCACTAACCACTGTTCACTATGGAAACAGTCCCTGCACCCCCATCCCCCAGCATCAAGTTACTGGAAAACTTTAAACTTTAATTTTCTCTGTTATCTGTTTCTTTTTAATCAAAGGCATTTTTTTTTCTTATTTTACACATCAATCTCGGTTCCCTCTCCCTCCCTCCCTCAAAATATTTTTTTTAAAAGAAATGGAAATCATAGTCATCTAGAGAAGTTCTACTCCAAAAACTGGAAATGCAAACACTCCAAAATCTGAAACACTTCTGGTTGCAAGCATCTCTGAAATGGGCTATTTAACCCATATATACACATGCATCCATGGATACACCCATGCCATTGTTGAGGGAAAGTCATGCTGTTTGCTATGCAGTGTTTGTGCCTTGTTTTTTTTTTATGTTTGCCATGAAACAGGTGTCACTCTGTGCAGTCGATTCATACTAACCATGTTTAAACTTGTCCAACAGCCTACGAGGCAGGGGATTATACTTCCAGTTTACAGATGAATAACAGAGAGGTTGAGTAATTTGTTCAAGGCCACACAGCCAGTGGATAGCAAAGCTGGACTGGAGCCCAGGTAGCCTGGCTTCCGAATGCATGCTTTTGGCTATGCTGCTACTGTGAAGAAGCCATTCATGATCTCTTCACCAGAGCAATTGAAAGATCAGATGAAATTACTAGTACAAGGTCACACGGTTTATCAGGATATGATATGCAAGCCCAGATGTGTGGGTAGCAAGCTCAGATTCATGCTGCCTACCAGATCTGAGGCTGCCCCTCTGGCCAAACCTGTGCCTACGAAACTGGACCTGCTCTCATCAAAGAGTCCTGTTTTTTTGTTGTTGTTGTTGTTTTGTTTTGTTTTGTTTTTGTTTTTGTTTTTCTCCTAGTCCGTGACCGCCCCCTACTGGTTATAGATGAAATGACAGGAGGTTGGGCTCCGCTGGGACAGAAAGAGGAACCGAACAAGGGTCTCAGCAGGCTGGCGCGGGCTGAGTCTCATCTCTCTCCTCTGCAGTTCTCGGTGGACATCGACTCGGAGCTGGTGGAGGAGCTGCCTGCTGAGATTGAGCTGTGGTTGGTGCTTGTGGCCGTGAGTGCTGGGCTGCTGCTGTTGGGGCTCATCATCATCCTGCTGTGGAAGGTAGAGACTCCCAGCCTCCAGTCACACTCCAGACCCCCTGCCAGCGCCAGCACGGCTCACCCACCCTCCCTCCATCCCACGGCTCTGCATCCCACTCCTCATTTCCATCTCAGCTGCCCTTTCCCGGATCCTCCCCACACTTCCCCTCAGCTCCCGGTGCCCATGCCTGGGGAACTGCAGGCCGAAAAGGGGAGCCCAGGAGCTCTGGGCCCACCACCCTGGGCCCAGGACTTAGCCTTCCTGGTTCCCCATCTCTAAGCCCCGGCTCCCTGAGCGCTGATGGCCAGGTCTACCAGCACCCCTGACCCTGACTGGCCATCCCCACCTCCTCCCTCCAGTGCGGCTTCTTCAAGCGAGCCCGCACTCGTGCCCTGTATGAAGCTAAGAGGCAGAAGGCTGAGATGAAGAGCCAGCCGTCAGAGACAGAGAGGCTGACCGACGACTACTGAGGGGGGCACCCCCCAGCCCCGGCCCACCCGGGTAACATGGCCTGTGGGCCTCCTCTCCACAACCCCAGCTGGCTGGGGCCTCCGATTCTGTCTGCTCCTCTTGCCTTAGGGCCTGCTTGGATCTCACTGTCTACCGCCTCAAAGCACAGGCCACCCTGATTTCCCCCTGTACCTCGCCTCCACCTGGCTCTCAGGAGCCTAAAATCCCAAGAGCATGCCGGGAAATCTTTCCAATGAGCATGTTGCTTTCTGGGGGACTGGAAAAGAGAAACAGGGCTAGGCCCGCCTCTGTCTGATCACCACCAGGCATGTCCACAATGACTCGAAGCCCTATCTCCTCCCACAAGGAAGGAGCAAACCAAGAAAGACCAACCCTTTTTGTCTCGAGTCCCTAGGATAACCATGTTACCGACCCCTAGCACTGGCCTTTGAGTCCACCCTGTCTTCCTGGCCCACAATCTCTGCATCTGCTTGGTCTCCTCCTGCCTCTGTCCTCCTCGTTGCCTTCCTCAGCTCCTCCTTCCTCTGGGACTGGGGTGGGGGTGTTCATTCTCCCATCTCATACTGAGGTTGGGATGTTTGAGTTGAGGTCCGCTGTAAGGACCATAGGAGTGTGTGTGCTTGGGGCGGAGGGGTGGGGGGGGTGAGCGGTGGGACTGTGGGCATCTTCTGCCATTTGAATGCTGGATACTGACACAACTTCTCTTCTGCCTAAACTCCAGTGTGACTTCTTTAAGCCGACTCGCTACTACCGGATCATGCCCAAGTACCACGCAGTGCGTATCCGGGAGGAGGAACGCTACCCGCCTCCAGGAAGCACCCTGCCCACCAAGAAGCACTGGGTAACCAGCTGGCAGATTCGGGACCGATACTACTGATACCCTCCCTGACATCCCTCTCAGTGCTCCCTTCCTTCCTATTTATCATAAATTATGACTCTGACAGTCCAAAGGGACCACAGATTTGGCTGGCACCAGCAGGCTCAGGCATATATCCCTCCTCAGTGCAGGCATGTTTTCTGGAGCCCTAGACTCTCCTTCAAGACCTTACAATGTGGGGCACGGCACAGCCCTGCACACTGCGTCACACACACACACACACACACACACACACACACACACACACACACAGGGCCTGTGCAGATGCCATGGAGGGTGACATGTCCAAGCCTCTATCTGTGCCAAAACCAAGCCAAAGCGCCTCTACTGGGAGCCAGGAGGAAAAGGTCCCTGATGTGGTGACATGTCTCTTCCACACCGGATCCCCCGTGAGCCATTGTCTGTGGACTGACTTTATTGTCCAGAACAAAACTACTGATGACACGGAGACAGTCAGGCCCAGCTGTAAGTCCTGGCTCCCACTGGAGAGTGGCCACACCGAAGGGGATGTTCTTGTGACCTGTACGCCCAGGCCAAGAGCAAGAACTAAAAAGCATGTCCCAGAATGGGCTTTATGAATGGATCTCCAAACCTTGGCTACAGATGGAGTTGGCAAGAAACTCAACCCAAAGGAAACCATGGGCAGCCTGGACAGACTGCTGGGGCTGACCTGGAGCATGGAGGCATCCTTCAGAGAGCAGGGCATCAACACTGGCCCAGAAGATATTGGTAGGATGCAGAGGAGATCCTTCTGACCCGTCCTGGCCACCTCAGCCCGGGCAAGGCCTGGAGACCCCACAAGACCACGTGGGGTGTGATACTTGAATGTAGGGCAGGGGAGAGCCCAACCCGTGCCCCAGCTGGCCAGACTTAACTCTGCTCTTTTGACCACAGAGATGGTATTCTGAGCTGCCTGCAGCTTTCTGAGAAACCTAGCCATGACTCCCCTGCTCCCCTAGGAACTGATCCCCAGTCTAGCAGTGGAGGCTGATTCCCAGGTCCTCTCCCCGATCCCTGCCCACAGGCAGGCCCGCTCCCCAGCTCTGCCCCTTCACGGTACTGTAGCAGCTTTCCTACCCTGTGCCTTCTTTGTATATGGGCTCCTCACTAAAATAAATAAACAGTTCCCAGTTTGTACTGCTGTGTCTGCACCCATCCCAACCCCAGTCCTTACTAAGCTCATTCAGTCTAGCGGGGTGGTGACCTCCCCTAGAGGATCTCTTGATAATGGACTTAGCACCCTGTAGCAAGCTGCATGGAGAGATGTGATTCAAGCACAAGAGTTCACTTCATGGAAGTCCGTTCTAGGGGGAGTGCCGTGGGGGAGCGCTTTCTTTATGGGTCAAGAGCTGTGGCCTCTTTGGGTTGTGTTCATGTGGACACTCATTGCTTCCATTGATTGCTAGGCCCTGGCTTGGATTTGGTCATGGGGAGGGAGAGGAGTTGAAATTGGGCCTCCCGGCCGTATGTCACCCAGGCTGATCTCAAACTATGTAGCTGAGGATGACTTTGAACTCATCCTCTCACACATGGCTTTGGAGAGGAGAGCAACAGAGACAAAGAGTTAGAGTCATCCCATACATTCTGCACGGCCCTTGAATATGCATTCACCTGTGTCGCCCACCATTTCCTAATTGTTAGGCCGTAAACGTCTAGGGAGCCTAGCTCAGGGCACTGGGGCCACTCTGCCTATCTCGCGTTCCTTTTACCTCTGCCTCCTCTACTACATGCCAGGCACTGTGCCCAGTGCTGTAGATAAAGCAATGACTAGGTCAGACACAACCTGTGCCCTCCCTAAGCTAAAGTCCAGTGGGAAGACCTATGAATCAGCAGTTAACCCTTAGTGAGCAGCTCTCCTGTCGTCCAAGATCAGGAGTCCTAAGGAGGCATGTAGGGAGCCCAGCACTCAGCCCAGGAGCTCAGCAAAGGCTTCCTGGAGGAGGAGATGGCCAAGCAGCTGAGACCTGAAGAACAGGTACAGGAAGCTCAGAAGAATGAGTCAGAAACACCCCCCTCCCAAAAGATATGCTTGTCAATCGATTTGAGATTAGAGGCTGGGTCAAGGCAGCAGGTAGATTATGTTTGGAGTTGAGCAGGGGAATGTGAGCCACTGGGACAACGGGGAAGGCTCCAGAAAGAAGTGGAAAGGCAAAACTAGAGAGATGGCTCAGCGGTTAGGAGTGTTTCGGGCTCTTGCCGAGGACCTGGGCTGAGTTCCCAGCATCCAAATCAGGCAACATATGACCATCTGTAACTCCAATTCCTGGTAATTGGCTGGCCTCCACAGGCACCTGTATGCTCAGGATATACTAGGCACACATAGATTATGGATTCATTTTTAAATTTGTTTTTTCAAGACAGGGTTTCTCTGGGTAGTCCTGGCTGTCCTGGAACTCTCTTTGTAGACCAGGCTGGCCTTGAACTCAGCCAGCCACCTGCCTCTGCCTCCCAAGTGCTGGGATTAATGACATGTGTCACCATGACCACTGCTTTTTGTGTGTGTGTATGAAAAGACTGTAAGTAGAGAACCAACATGGTCAGATTTGTAGTTGAGAATGCTGGCCAACTCTGTTTTCCTAGCTACAGAATGGGTGTGATAATAATATAATAGAGCTTTTTGAGAATGAAATCAGAAGCCGGATGGTGGTGTCAGAGGCAGGTATATCTCTGTCAGTTCGAGGCTAGTGTGGTTTAAAGAGCCCAGCTAAGGCTACACAGAGAAACTCTGTCTCAAAAAAAAAAAAAAAAAAAAAAAAAAATTAAAGGAGCTCATCCAGGCAAACAGTGCCTGGAACACAACACAGTATTACATTTTCCATAAAGAGGTCTTGTTTTGTCTCTGCTACAGTTGTTTATATAATGCTATAGTTTGCAGTGTGTGTGGGGGGGGCGGGGGCGGGTCAAACCAGCCTTGCACATTCTAGAAAACACTCTACCACTGAGTTACCACCACCTCAGCTCCTCTGACTTTTGAGATCTCATTAAATTATCCAGGTTGTCCTTGAACTCACTCTACCTCATGTGGGCCTTGAATTGAAATCCTCCTGCCTCAAGCCTCCAAGAGTAACACCAGGCACTACTAAAAGCCAAGCCTTGATCCTGCCTGTGTAAAACAAAGCTCTTAGCAGGGGTGTGGTAAGGGTGGGTCAATAAGCAAGAGAACTAAGGAACCTTCGTAGGCCTAGAGAGTAGGAAACATACCACCGGTTACCAAAAGGGGGCGCACGGCGTTTTGCAGGGAAGAGGCCCGGGCTGCTAGGAGTGTTGGGCCAAACTCCCTAGCTCCTGAGATACTTGTAATGAGGAAGCCAGCTGCACAGATGGTTGCCTTCTCAGGCTAGGTGCACAGAAGGTTGCTTTCTTAGATGGTTGTGCAAGACGTTCAAGGTTTTATGTTCAGTCAAATGAGCTAGGTAATAAAAAGGAAGCCTCCTAAAATTAGCACCGACAGTAGCTCCTGCCTCTGGCTCTGCTAGTCCTGAGGGGTTTGGCTCAGGGTGTTTTTGCTGTTGTTTTCCAAGTGCCAGAGATCAATATAGAGCTTCTTGCATGCTAAGCAAGTGTCATACTCTGTGAGCTACACTCCCACCCCAATTTTGGATGTTTTTCACGTGAAAAAAAAAAAAAAAAGAAAAGAAAAAGCGCCACCTTTTCCTGGGCCACTTGGATATTTATGGAAGTCAGCGGGTTCCATGCATATAGGATAGAGTAGTGTAGGCTTGCACCCTGGTTCCAAATTTCGCAAGTGTTCATTCTGGGTCCATCACAAGCATGGGAAACTTCCAAGAGCAGATGAACATCAAGATGGGTGAAACAGGTGCCTTTAGGAAAGGGGCAAGGCGGGGAAGAAAGGGTTAAAGGAGAGGGAGAGTGAAGGAGGCTGGGGAAGGATGGAGCCTAGGAAAGGCAAGAAAGAGTAGGAGGCCAACCGAAGGGTTAGCGGGACTCTGGCACGGAAGGGGTTAACGCAGCTCTGGCCCTTTAGAAGTCTAGGGGAGTTAGCGGCTGGAGGCGGGACTTGAGCACAGCAGCGGAAAACAACAGGCCACCTCCGGCACCCACACGGTTAAGAGGGTGGGCACCAAGAAGGGCCACGTGTCGAAGCGCAAGGCTATTGGTTCTCCCGGAGTTGTTTGTGCGCGGCCATTGGCGACGTCAGGGCGCAGGGACAAACCGATTGGCTAGGCGTTGGAGGTACAGCCAGGGCAGGGATAGGGAGGAGGTGGCCGAAGCACGTCTTGGGTCTGAGCTGGGCTAAACTGAGGGCCGGTGCCAGCACCTCCAGCCCCGGGACGGCAGTGGGAACCGAGCCGAAGCCGCGGGCGCCGTCGCGATGCGCTGGATCCGGGCACTGTTGAAGAATGCGTCCCTAGCAGGGGCGCCCAAGTACATCGAGCACTTCAGCAAGTTCTCCCCGTCCCCGCTGTCCATGAAGCAGTTTCTAGACTTTGGTACGGAGTCAACGTAGGTGGGCACCGGGGGCGGTAGGCGCGGAGGAGGAGACCCTGGCAATGACAGGTTAACGTTCGAGGAAGAGGTTCTGAGTGGCAGGAGGGTTGGCTTGAAAGAGTATGGACAGGAATGGGTAAACAGCGAGGCAAGCCTGGCTGCCCAGAAAGAGTTAAAGGTGCCCCCTTCACACTTACTAAGAATGGGAGCTCGGAAAGCGTTGGGAGGGGTCATGGAGAGTAACAGGCAGCGATGGTATAGGGCCCCATCCAGACATGATAAAGCTAATGGGGGATCCTAGCTACAGACAGTGGAGGACCAGGAGTAAATAGAGGACATGCTGTTTGGCATGCCAGGGAGATCCAGTCATCTACAAGACCTGTGCTATGCACGAAGGGTGGGGTACTTCTGAGCTGGGTGAGAGAGAAATCCGGGGGCAGCTGGGAAGGGGGCCCTCTGAGGAGGAGGTGCTGACTGGAGGAGCTCCCCTAACTGGTAAGCCTCCACCCACTGCAGCTGCCCACTGGGCAAGGACACTTGAAGATCAAATCCCTTCTGGCCTGGCAGCCCAACCGTTCCTAGCTGGGCAGAGCCCAAGTTACCATGAGGTAGTCAGGTGGCTTACACTCTCCCATGGCTATCCCTGGGTTTCTGAGGATCACCCACTACCAGTGTTCAGGGGGTGGAGGTGGCTTTGGGGCAGGAGAAAGCTGTGCCAGTTGTATCTCTGTCTACATGGCATTCCCATGTGCCAGCTGGTGATCAGGAGTGGGTCCAGGTCTTCCAAGCGTTGGGTTAGGTTACAGCTGCGTCACAGACAGGAAGACAGGGAGGTGACAGACAAGATTTGAGCACCTGTTTTCCAGGCTGTGACTTCAGTTTCTCCTTGTTCTGTTGGTGTCTTGAGCTTTGTGTGCGTGGGAAATCCTTCAGGGCCCATTCTAAAGCCCCAGCAAAGTGTCACAGCGGGAAGGACTTGCAATAGTCCAGTCCACATGTATGGGGAAAACAACCCTCAGAAGGATGGTGGCATACCCTTGGTGACAGAAGTAAGGCGTAGTCTTGATCATAGGTCTCCTGTCTTTAGACTAACACCACTCATTCCTGCAGTGCCTATTCCTCTTGACCCTGGACCAAGGTCCCCATTTGCTTCACAGATGGTCATGAAGCATGGCCAATTCTACATTGGCCTCCATCTGTCTCATCATTCTGGATGAGATGGGCTGCCTCAGGGTTAATGCTGAGTTCCTGTAGTCCTGGGAATCTAGGCACCGCACCCTAGGGAGGAATGCATGCCTACCTAGAGGCATGGAAAGAAAAGTGAGGTGACTTAGGCCAAAACAGTTCAGAATGAGCCCCAGGCACATCTTGTCTCCCTGGTTAAAGACAGGGTCAGTCACAGGTGATACTGTTCCTGAAGTGTCAAACTGGGTGGCAGAGGTCCCATGGATAGGTCACTTGGTCATTTCAACCTGCCTAGTGTGTGCCAGTCTCCATGGTTTGCAACTGTTGATTGACCCCTCTCTTCCCCTCAGGATCCAGCAATGCCTGCGAGAAAACTTCCTTCACCTTCCTCCGGCAGGAGCTGCCCGTGCGCCTGGCCAACATCATGAAAGAGATTAATCTGCTCCCCGACAGAGTGCTGGGCACCCCCTCGGTGCAGCTGGTACAGAGCTGGTGAGGCCCCTCATGCTCCATCACCCTGCTCCTCGCTGAGACAGGCCAGGCACAGAGGCTCCAAGAGACTGGGCAGTTGCCCAGGATCATGTAGAAATTCTCAGCTTGAGGAGGTGCAAAGTTCAAGTTTAGTCTGTGTCTCACCATCCTGTTCTCTCTGGGAAACTAGGGTCCATCTGAGAAAGTACAGCTTTCACAGTCAAGAACAAAAGTCATGCTAATGTCAGCAGTAACCCTTGGCCTGCTCCTGGAGCCCAAGCTCCTGTTTGCCCAGGTAGCTTGAGAAAACAGGAAACAAGATGATGATACAGCTATCCAAGTGGCAAGACAGTTATCTAACTGTCTTGAATATTGGGGAAGCACTCAAGTTAAACAAAGACAATATAGTCCCTTTCCAAAGAGTTCCAAGGGCAAGGATCAAGTTTATTACAGGTAGCCGTAGGCACTGTCTAGACTAGGTAACTGAAGGCCACTAGCCAATAACCTCATACGAAGCATAAACAAAGGCGTATCTGTCCCTGGCTGGTCATCAGTAGACTTTTCTTACAACTGGACAGAAGTCTAGTCTTCCGGAGTTACAATGTGGGATGACAGAGGTTTCGCTGGGGCTTGGGAGATTGTGTCCTACCTATGGACCCAACACTGTCCTGTGTCTACGCAAATGGCAGCAGCTGACGGCGTAGCTCAGTGATAAAACATGACTTTGCCTAGCATGCCACAGTTGTTCCCTGGCAGCTGAGAAATAGTTTAGGTGGCACTAGCGGTGCAGGGCCCATAATCCCAGCGCGGGGGCTGAAGTAGGGCAGACATGGTTTTGAGGTCAGCCTGAGGAATTGAGTGAGGCCTCATCTCAAAGTTGACAAAGGGCTGGGACTACAGGTCAGTGGTAAAGCAGTGGCTGCTGTAGATGAGGCCCCATGTCCAGTGTCAGTGTCACACACACACAAACAAACGCGAAAACACAGCAGCAGTTTCCCACAGGGAGCCCACACTGTTCCTGGGAAATGAAATTCTGCCAGGACAGGGCAAACAAAGTGCAGTGCAAACAGTTGCAGGAGTCATGGGCAGAGAAGGTTAGGCTTGCTTGTCTGTTGCTTTGTTTCTGCGATTACATTGATTATGACCTCTCCCGTTGCAGAAGTGTAACGTGTCCATTTTGACACTTGTAAAACACAAACGGGTAATCAGTACAGGTCCGCCATTCCTCTCTTTCCCACCAGTCCCTGCACCCTCGCACCCGCAGTTCTTTGGTGCCCTTCCAGCATTGAGCCTGTGCATGGATATGTATCTCCCTGACTTATTCTGGAGAGGCTGGCCCCAGTGACCCACAGGGTTGTTTGTACACACACGGCCAGGTGTACAGTGCATGCTGACTGAAGTCATGGAGAAAACAGAGCAGGGTGGAGGCAGTACCTGTTTTCCTAGTGGTTGGGAGGTTGAAGCAGGAAGATAATGAGTTCAGGAGTTCAAGACCAGCCTAGGCAACATAGTGAAACATGTTTTCAAAACAAAGCAAATGGAAAAATTGAAATGGATACACAGGACTTGAATACTCCAGAGCTAGAAAGAAGGGTGTGGCTGTGAAGGCAACTGAGAAGGTGAGTGGGTGGGTGCAGGGCAGGGTTTGATTTTTCAGGTGGCTCAACTAGGTCACCCATCACTGAGCCCTGCACCAGGAGGTCCAGGACCTCTGAGCCGATCTGCATGTCTTACCACAGGGTGGCAGAGCTGTGGGGAGGAAACAAAAGGTACCATCTGTTCTCCCAGCCCTCCTCCACCCTGTCCGGCTGACTGGCTTGGCTGACTCACCAGCTGGTCCCTGACTTCATGGCAGGCCTTCTCAGACCCCTCCCAAGACACTGTCCTGAGGCAGTCAGGGAGGGTGACATGAGGAGGGTGGGGGGGTTGCTGGACTGCCTGTGACTCCTTCCTAAGAGTCTGTGAGACATCTTGGGGCTTAGCCTGACTTATTCTTCTCTCAGAGCTTGGAAGGAATGTCAAGACACAGCAGGGAGAGGCAAAGTCAGAGAAAACACTTCCCCAGTGGATGGTTCAGCATTCAGGAGCATGCCAAGGGGGTGGCCAGTCATCTTGATACACTACAGAGAGATGCTGAGGGCATTTGCAGAACCAGTGGGCCTCAGCCACAGCAAGAGGAGCTTACATGGGAAAGCAGGAAGGATTTGTTCATGGAGCTGGGCTTTGTTTTGTTTTTTGTGTTTTTGTTTTTTTGTTTTTTGTTTTGTTTTTATAAAACTGTCATCCTCTGCCTCTAGAATAATCTTTAGGTGGCTGGGGTGGTGGGGTGGTGGGGTGGCTTGACTTCACAGGTAGCCGGCAAAGAGGGCCACTAGCCTTAGTCTCACAAGTATAGAGCAGAACCTCCCACGGGGACATGAGGAAGGGGGCTGTTGGCAGCATAACTATGATGCATGGTCATAGTTAATGGAGCACAGAAGGCCTGAGCTGGCACTTGAAATGATGAATTCCCAGTTCAAAACAAACCTCATCAACTCTTTTAGCTGCTCAGACTTGGAGTAATGAGTCCATATTTTGGCAGTTACTGGAAGGTGGGGCTACCCCATAGGCTTGGCAACAGCATGTATGACACTTGTAACTTAGAGTCTTCATAGATACACGGCAGTGTGGTCTTTCCTGGCCTGTATAGTGGAGTCTCAGGGTCCCATGTTACTGAGGGTGACTTTGTTAGGATGACCACAGCTGTGATGAAACACCATGACCAAAAGCAACTTGGGAAAGAAAGGGTTCATTTGTTAGACACCTCCATATCATAGCCCACCATTGAAGGAAGTCAGGACTAGCTTGCACCTTCATGGCTTACTAAGCCTGCTTTCTTATAGAACCCAGGGCTGCCACCTACAATGGGCATCAACCACTAATTTAAAAAATTCCCTACAGACTTCCCTACAGTTTAATGTTATGGAAACGTTTTCTCAGTTGATGCTTCCTCCCCTCCAATCACCCTAGTTTGTGTCAAGTTGACATAAAACTAGCCGGCACACACATCTAGAGTTTGGACAGTACCAGCCATGGCCCCGTGATTTTGAGCAGCCACACCTGTAGGTCAAAAGTGATATAATTATGTCAGAAGTTCCAGAGGCGACGCAACAATGAGGACAAGGGGTATGCCAAAGGGACAACGTACCTGAGGGCTTTGGAACATCAGGGCCATTCTATATGCTGGCTCAGATGGTCTGTAATCTTCATGACTTCCCCCAGCAAGTGAGTCTCTTCACCATCTCCAGATGAGAGATGGAAGCTCAGGAAGTGGAGAGCATTGGCTAAGGTCAGTTAGGGAGTAGTGGTGGACCTGGGATTCGAACCCAGGTCATGGGTTCTGCATTTGGGAAAGAACAAGAAAAAGGCTTTGTGTGGGTTATGCCATAGATTTCCACATTCGCATGCAAATCTCTGGGAAAGTAGAGCTCACCTACAGGAATAATAGGTCTCCTGGTGCTACCAGGGTTCAGAGGGGTATCCATTGGTTCCTCTCATGAGGAAGACCGCCTGAAGAGGTGCCTCTAGAAAACACAGCCAGTGAGTCACCCACTGTCACTGAGTTTGTGGGGTTGGAGAAGTGTGTGGAGGGGGTGATTTGGTAGGAGGGGATGAATGTGTGTGTAAATGGACATCACCCTCTCACCCACCGCCCTGGTTTGTCCACAAAGTGTGTGGGCCCCAGGCCTTGCCTATGAAGATCCCTATCCCACCCTTTAGAAGCCAGCTAGCCCTTGTCCTGAGCAGGATAAGGGGCAGAAGGCCTACCAGCAGGAGCCTGCAGGAAGCCAGCCTGTCCCTCCTGGCCCATGCTTGGCAGCTGATGAGTAGCCACTCCCACAGGTAGTGATCCCCAAAGCATTTTTTTTAAAGGCTAAGTCCTACCCCACCCGAGCCTCCTGCTGTGACCCCCATTCTGTAGTTGGGCTGGTACATCCCAGTGGTCTTCAGGAACAGCCACTTCAAACCCAAGCCTGCTGCTGCCCATTCACAGAGCGACTCCAGATTGAGATGTCTGCTCTCTCCCTTCATGCCGATAGCCATCCTCCTCATGTGGCCGTGGCCTGGTTCACACACATCCCTACCCCCAGCAGCTGTGGGTGCTGGTCCACACCCACAGATACTCACTCTTCACATTTACACACTTACTCCGTTGGCTCAGCCATCCCTCCGCTCCCACACACTGCTTGCAGGTGGCTGCCTTCCTCCCTCTACTGCCAGCCTCTCCCCTCAGGCCTGCATTCCACTCCCTGGAGGGTATTGTCTAGGGGGTGGGGGCGTCTCTGTGTTATCTTGCGGGTATTAGAAACACTAGGCTTTACCAAGGAGGGCATGGGCCTTCTCCTCCAGACTGGGCTGCACACTCTGTCTTTAGCCTGCCTCTGCCTTTCCCTGGCTCTGGAGAGGGGCTACCCACGAGTCAACATAACACTATCCCAGTGTCTCCCTCTGAAGGATCCAGCTCTGTCCCAGGTAATGTGGAAGGCTGGGCCCCTGGTACCTCAGAGTTAAGCCAGGGGCCCTGAACAAGAGCCTCCTGTGCTCTCCCATGGGTCATAGGACCACGCCTAGCATTATTTCCTTGTGGAAATGGCTCTTTGGGGGCAGCCAGGGATGTGAGTCTCCAATGTCCCCAAGCCACTCCAGCAGAACCACCTTTGTCCATATGCCCAGGTGCCCTTTGTCCCATGTCAGTGGTCATGTAACCAGCTCCACCTCTTCCCTTGGAAGTTCACCGCGCAGCCCCAGGCTGGGAAACTGGGGCCCTGCCCATTTCTACTTCGGGGATGCACAGAGCCTCCTGCCTCTGGCCCTTCTGTCCCCCTTGAGTAGCGGTCGCATAGCCCCACTTTCTAACTGTTCCCTCCCCTTCCCTCTTCCACACATTCACACTTGTAGCTTCTTTCCCAAGTTCCCTCTCCCTCAAAGCGCCTTCTTCCTTGAGTGATTAGAGGCCCCGCATGGTCTCTGAGCTCAGGTAGGCAGCAGTGGCCAGGCCATAGCAGGAGCTCAGTGAATGTCAGCTGTCAAGCCTCTGTAAGGAGACCAAGGTCCTCCCGATGTAGATGTCTGCTGTGGGTAGGGGTGAAGGCAATCTGCCAGAAAGCTGGCCTCTTCATCCATCCTATTCTTACTAGTGAGCAAGAAGAGCAACTCCCACTGGCCTCGTGCTAGGTTCTGGTTGGGAAGGACAGGAAGGAGCCCCAGACAGAGCCTGTCCCCACTTGCAGTGCAGGGTAGCCTAAAGTGTGGCATGACTCATAGCCTGAGGCGTAAGCAGTAGAGGAGCTGAGTGGCTGTGCTTAGCTGGTGACAGGTTTGAAGCCACCAGCATTCAGAGTGCTCACTGTGCAGTGGGAAGTAAGAATAAGAACTTCCAAGCTGGCGCTCATGGCTCATGCCTTTGATCCCAGCACTCAGGAGGCCGATCTCTGTGAGTTCGAGGCCAGCCTGGTCTAGAGAGAGAGTTCCAGGACAGGCTCCAAAGCTACACAGAGAAACCTTGTCTCAAAAACCAAAACCAAACCAAACAAACAAAAAGAACTTCCACCTCCCTGCTTCCCGGGCCACACTAGAACACAGCAGACCCCATTCTTTGACGTCAGTTGTGGGATGCAGAGCAGAGAGCTTTCTCCACAGAGGAGAGCAGGAGCAGAGCAACACTGTAGGTGCCAGGAGTCCGGGGGACCCAGGAGGCTTTGCTGTACTCCTACCCAGCTGGGATGGTATGCCAGGACTCACTCCTGCCTCTCTTCTTGGAGTTCTGGGTGCTTTGGAATAGGTCCCAACCTACCACCTCTCCACAGACACTGCTGGACATCAGGAGCTTTCCCTGATGGGACTCCCAGGAAGTCCTGCCTGTCCTTAGGCCGGAAGTGTTTTTGCCATAGTGAGCAGAGGGAGGCTGGTTCTTCCACCTTTCCAGAACAGGATACAGGCTGGGCATATGCTCAGTGGGTCAGTGGTACCACATTGCCACCATCTACTGCCGTGGGCAGACCCACTTTACATGTAGAAGCTCAATACACTGTCTCTGCTTCCTTTACTAACCTTTCCTATTTGGAGAGGAGACCTGCCCCTCCAGCCAATCCTATAGGTATAACAGACAGTAGGGCCCACCCACACCCACCCTGCTCATTGCAGGCCAGAGTGAGCCTCCCTGGTTCTACCTAAGGACAGAGCTAGCCACAGCCACTGATCTTTATAAACTGGGCTTCCCTAGGCAGGTTCCAGGTCACTGTGGGAGAAGCCCTGTGCCAGCTAGCCTGCTGGCTGCACTCATAGTCCACCAGATGCTTCAGCCCCCTGTGGGAGGTGTCTGTGACCGGTGGTCAGCAAGGCAGGTAGATGTCTGAGCCCTCTGTTACTGTGGTCTTTGGTACACTTGGGCCTCAATCCCCCGTTCCATGCAGCCTCTAGAAGGGGGTGATTCCTGGTCCCTCCTAAGGTTGTTCTTACAGGGTCCTAAATCAAAGAAATGTGCTGTAAGGGAGCTAGCAGATTCAGGGTTTCCTTGTACAACTTACTAGGTTGTCAGGGAGACCTAGAGCCAGTAAAATGGGGTGTTGATTGTCAACGGGCTCAGGTCTGTGCTACCTACCATGGCGTCTGAGGGGGTGGGAGGGAGCATTATGTAGTCTCAGCTGAGCTCGTGGCCCTTCTACCATCACACAGGTATGTCCAGAGTCTGCTGGACATCATGGAATTTCTGGACAAGGACCCAGAGGACCACCGTACACTAAGCCAGTGAGTGAGCGCCCTCTTCAGGGACAAGAAGGCAGGTGCACGCAAAGGCATCTCAGTCAAGGCCCAAAGAATGGAATGCCAGCTGGGTGCAGGGAAAGGCCCCTGCCTTCAGGGATAAAGGGGGTCACACAGGCTACTTCTGGGGAATCCTGATCACCGGCTGGGAGAGATGCAGAGTTCAATTATCAGTATTCCAAGAGGATATGGGGGAAGCGTGCCCTCAGGAACAGACCTTCAGAGGGACTGGGAGCTTTATCTGAAGCAGGAAGATGGATGGGCAGCTGGAGAATAAAGGTGGGCTTATGGTGGGCTGGGGAGAGTAGAGAAAATGAGGGAACTGAAAGGAAGTTGGGAATGAGGAGAGCCAGGGGAGGGGGTAACCGCAAGCCTGAGACTGGGTAGGGGCAAATGAGTGTGTTCTCGGAAGGTTCACCGATGCCCTGGTCACCATCCGGAACCGGCACAATGACGTAGTGCCCACCATGGCACAGGGAGTGCTGGAGTACAAGGACACCTACGGCGATGACCCGGTCTCCAACCAGAACATCCAGTACTTCTTGGACCGTTTCTACCTCAGCCGTATCTCCATCCGCATGCTCATCAACCAGCACAGTGAGCTCTGGCTGCCTTGGAGACGGAGGGCAAGGGGTCCTGGCAGGGCATGCCAGGAAGGGGCACCGCCCCAACAGGGAAGCAGGGCTCCCCACTTGAGCCACTGCGCCCAGAGGCCTAGGTGCCATTCAGGAACTGAAGAGTTAGTTCCTGGCTTAAGTCAGGTGTGGAGTCTCCTGAGACAGGAGGATCATATGTTTGAGGCCAAGCTTAGCTATATAGTGAATAATAATAATAATGATAATTAAAATAAATAAATAAATAAATAAATATGAACCAGATAGTGAATAATAATAATGATGATAATTAAAATAAATAAATAAATAAATAAATAAATAAATAAATAAATAAATATGAACCAGATAGGGGTGGCCCATGTCTTCAGTCCCCAACACTGGGGAGCCAGAGGCAGGCAGATCTCTGAGTTTGAAGCCAGCCTGGTCTACACAGTGAGTTCCATGACAGCCAAGGCTACAAAAAGAAAGTGCATTTAGCAGGTGTGACACTATGGAGGGCTGCTGTGTGGTGCAGAGGCTTGTGGAGGTCTGCACTGGGGGGGGAGGCAGGACTTGGGGGACATGATTAGCATGGAGTGTACAGAGGCTTACAGATGAGGTGAAGGGCAGGATGTTTAGGAAGACAGAGGGCTGGGTCCTGAGAACTCATCATCAGTGCCCTTCCCTCTGCCCACAGCCCTCATCTTTGATGGGAGTACCAACCCAGCTCATCCCAAACACATTGGCAGCATTGACCCTAACTGCAGCGTGTCTGATGTGGTGAAAGGTGAGCCCCCCACCATAGGCCTGGCCCATAACAGAGCTCCAGGGACCCCTTCCTCCCAGATAACTTGGCCAGAGGATGGCCCATTCCCAGTGGGTGGGGTAGGGGGAATGTCCCCACGAGTTTCATGTTGGTGATGCCCAATGTCAGTGCATGCTGGGTCAGCCACCCATAACCTGAGTATTTCCCTCTCCTCTCAGATGCCTATGACATGGCCAAGCTCCTGTGTGACAAATATTACATGGCTTCACCTGACCTAGAGATCCAGGAAGTTAATGGTAAGCAAATGAGGCTGTGTGTGTGTGTGTGTGTGTGTGTGTGTGTGTGAGAGAGAGAGAGAGAGAGAGAGAGAGAGAGAGAGAGAGAGAGAGAGAGCACGCATGTGCGCATGTGTATGTGTGCCTATGTGTGTGTTTCAGAGCACTGGGGACAGATCAGAGTAGGGAGCTAGAGGACCAGGCTTCCCTAGAGGGGAGCTGTTCTGTATTAATTTGTTGGATAACTGCTTATTATTTAGCATCATGTGAAGAAGATAGGCAAGCTCTTGCCCTCACAGAGCTAACATTCTTGGTGCTGGGGAGGTTGGGACCTGTGACAGTTAACCACTGAACATGTCATCTCAGCAAATTTCAGAGCCTTGTAGGCAACAGGCTGATGTCATTGTCCTTGTAAGTGAACATAATGAGTGAATAAGGACATCCCATGTCCTTGTAAGTGAAGGACATGATGTGGGGTCAGAGGGCAAAGGCCAAGGAGAGTGATGTGTGATGGGACACCTTCCCAGAATGCAGTGGCTCAATTAAGAAATGCTTCTGGGTGGCCAGCCCCAGGTGGAGTGGTCAGAACCAGTACTCACTCCCAGGAAGCTGAGAAAAGCAGGCTGAACTTGTACCGTTCAAGTGTTACTATGGCAGCATGGAAGGCCCACAGCCTCATGCTAGAGGAAGAGGGAGGGAGGGGGAGGGGGAAGAGGGAGGGAGGGGGGAGGGGGAAGAGGGAGGGAGGGGGAGGGGGAAGAGGGAGGGAGGGGGAGGGGGAAAAGAGGCAGGGGGAGGGGGGAAGAGAGGCAGGGGGAGGAGGAAGAGAGGCAGGGGGAGGAGGAAGGGAGGGAGGGGGAAGAGAGGCAGGGGGAGGAGGAAGAGGGAGGGAGGGGGAGGGGGAAGAGAGGCAGGGGGAGGGGAAGAGAGGCAGGGGGAGGAGGAAGAGAGGCAGGGGGAGGAGGAAGGGAGGCAGGGGGAGGGGGAAGGGAGGGAGGGGGAGGGGGAAGAGAGACAGGGGGAGGGGGGGAGAGAGGCAGGGGGAGGAGGAAGAGAGGCAGGGGGAGGGGAAAGGGAGGGAGGGGGAGGGGGAAGAGAGGCAGGGGAAGGGGGGAGAGAGGCAGGGGGAGGGGGAAGGGAGGCAGGGGGAGGGGGAGAGAGGCAGGGGGAGGGGGAGAGAGGCAGGGGGAGGGGGAGAGAGACAGGGGGAGGGGGAGGGGGGGGAAGGTCTGCTCTGAAGGAACAAGGCTGCAGGGTCCCACTGTAGATAAGATTGTGGAAGGTGACCTTGCTGTGCTCTTGCTGACTCCCACAGCCACCAATGCCAACCAGCCCATCCACATGGTCTATGTCCCCTCCCACCTCTACCACATGCTCTTCGAACTCTTCAAGGTAAGAAGGCGCCCTCCTCAGAAGGCTGGGAGGGCCGGCCCTCAGCCCTCAGCTTTAGCTGCCCTCCCCTCACTGTGTCCTTCGTTCCCTCCCCAGAATGCCATGCGGGCCACTGTGGAAAGCCACGAGTCCAGCCTCACTCTCCCCCCTATCAAGATTATGGTAGCCTTGGGGGAAGAAGATCTGTCCATCAAAGTATGTGACCCTTGGCGTGACCGTGGGGGTCACAGGGATTAGGGTGAGGAGCAAAGATCATGACCCTGGAAGGCACCTCACATGCCCCTGTCTCCCTCCCAGATGAGTGACCGAGGAGGGGGTGTCCCCTTGAGGAAGATTGAGAGGCTCTTCAGCTACATGTACTCCACGGCCCCCACACCCCAGCCTGGCACTGGGGGTACCCCACTGGTGAGATGGCTTTTGCCAGTCCCCCCCCACTCCCGATTTCTTAACTCCCAAGCATACTCCGCCTCCCACCCCCACCCAGTGGGTGGTTGTGTGGTGACGGTCTCCTGCTGATCATCTGTCCGCTCAGCCGCCACTTTTCCTTAGTTTTCTCTCTCTCTCTCTCTCTCTCTCTCTCTCTCTCTCTCTCTCTCTCTCTCTCTCTCCTCTCTCTACCCCCTCCTCTCTACCCCCTTCTCCTCTCTCTCTCTCCCCTCTCTCTCCCCCTCTCACCTCTCTCTCTCACCCCTCTCTCTCTTTCCTCCCTCTCTCACCTTTCTCTCTCTCTCACTTCTCTCTCTCTCCCCTCTCCCCCTCTCACCTCTCTCACCCCTCTCTCTCTCTTTCCTCCCCCTCTCCTCTCCTCTCTGTCTCTGTCTCTGTCTCTCTCTCTCTCTCTCTCTCTCTCTCTCTCCCTCCCCCCCCCTCTCTCTCTGCTGCGTTGCTCATCTGCTATCACCTTTGTCCCACCTCCTGTGGACTAGGCAGCCCTGTGTTTATCGAATGGGCTCCAAGGAGCTCATGGGTAGAGCTTTCCTCCCAGCTTCCTCTGCAATCCCCCTGCCTACCACCTACTCCATCTGCTCCAGAAATGTCCCTTCCCTACCCCTGCTCCTGCACGCACACCTGTCTGCCCCTAGCCGGAGGTCCCTGGCCCATTTTATGACGTGTGGCTTATCTGCAGGCTGGCTTTGGGTACGGACTTCCCATTTCCCGGCTCTACGCCAAGTACTTCCAAGGGGACTTGCAGCTCTTCTCTATGGAGGGCTTTGGGACGGATGCTGTCATCTATCTTAAGGTGAGATCCACCGGGGCCAGTTTGCTGCTAGCAAATTTCTACCCATCCCTCATCCTGGCTCCAGACTCATTGCTGAGCCCTGGTTCCTCAAGTGCTGTAACTTTAAACGTATATGGTAGGGAACTTCAGGCGGCCTAGGGTCTGTGCATAGGGCCCCTTTTCTAAGGGCTCAGGTTGGAAGGGAGGGGGCCTTGCAGATCGTGGCCACCCAGTCCCACCTCCTCCCTCTCTCCTTTTTACCTCCCTGACCTTTGAGGGAACAGCTTTCTAGAATGGAGCAGAGCAAGATACAGAAGCTTCAGGCCCTTTCAGGGATTTTTCTGGGTCTTGGGTAGCACCTCAGCTCGTGTCTGGTGATGGAGCTGACTTGCACATGGGTTGTAATGCCAGGGGTGGAGATCATCAGGGCCCAGGTGGGAAAAGGTAGTGTGCTGAGGGCTGAGGACTGATAGCAGTGCTCCCTAGGCCCTGTCCACTGACTCGGTGGAGCGCCTGCCTGTCTACAACAAGTCTGCCTGGCGCCATTACCAGACCATCCAGGAGGCCGGTGACTGGTGTGTGCCCAGCACGGAGCCCAAGAACACATCCACGTATCGGGTCAGCTAGGGGCCTTCTTTCCCTGGCACCTGGGAGGATGCTGCCACCTCTGAATCCAGCCACCACAGGGACCTTCCCTATCCCCTGGGGTACAGAGGGTGAAGCTGGGTCTCCCTAATGGCCAGGTCTGTCTTTGTAGAAATCTCAGTGACCCATCTGTGGTGGTCCCTAAGTGCCAATCTGTCTCTATGGAGAAACCTAGGGGGGTCCCTGGAGCCTGGTCTCCATGGTGATGCTTGAGGGTTGGGGATGGCTGTACCTGATGGGGTGCCCCAGAGACACTTCTCCGTGGCAGTTCTCCCAAGACCAGAGCTGTCAGTTTTCTATCCGAGGCCCTGGGTCCCCGTCACTGCCTGCGTAACCCTGGCCTTCCAAGTGGCTGCCCCGCTTGCCTCATTCCCACGCCCTGCACAGGCATACCGGGCTGTGTCCTTTCTCGATGTTAAGGGTGGAGAGCCCTCGGGTCTGGAGAGAAGGTGGAGAGAGGGGTGCACCCTTGACCCTGGTCCTGCAGCCTCTCTCTGTCCATACCCTGGACATTAAGGTTGCACCTGGGAGCTTGAGAGTGGGCAGTCATTCTTACCCAAGGGCCACTTCTAAAGTAGCGGCACCTGGGAAGGCCCAGAGGTCACCTGCCCTACTGGGACTCCAAGACGATCGAACCTGGCAGTGTTTGTGCCACTTCCTAAACCCTGGCCCAGCATGTCCTCACATGCACACCTCCCCTGCCCAGTGTACACCCACCCTTTCCTGCCTGAGCTTTAGACCCTAACCCCCACCCCCCACCCCATCCCACCCCCACCCCTGTGCTCACCACATGTGCACAGGTGACTGGCTCATCCCTAGGACATCCTATGTACATAGCCAGTTTTGTAATCTCAATGCCTCACCCTTCCCCTCAGCACACAGGGGTTAAAGCTGTGTGCCCCTCCCAGTGGCTGGGATGGTGACAGTGATATCCACAATAAATAGATGAAATAGGACCGGTGACTGGCTGCCTTGCTGGCGGAGGGTGAGTCCACACGTAAGCACTTGGGAAGACTGGTCCTCTGGGACTAACTGTACCCAGGGCCTGGCCTAGCTAGCACCCTGAGTACACCACACGGCAGGGCCACCCACTGGCAGTCCACTGCCCAGTGATATGCAAGGCATAGCTCAGTCCCTCGTCCCAGGCAGAAAGAGCATTGGTGTATGGTAAATATTTATTGAAAGAAGTTGAGAACCATCTTCCCCGTTCACATGCAGGTGGGGCACACTTGGCTCCTGACAGCTTTAGGGACAGTAGGGGCTCCACCCTCCCCACCCAGTCTAGATAGTGCCAGTGCCCCTATCCCTTAGTTTCCCTCTGAGGCCCCTCTCCCAGTGCAGATGGCTGAGCCCAAGCTCAGGGTCCTGGCCTTCAGCCACTTCCTCAGGCAGGAAAGAAGGAGTTAGCATGCAGGTCCTGTCCGCCCCTCCTGGAAGCTGGGAGGGGTGGGGGTTTCTTCTTAGAAACCTCCCAGGGCCCAGTAGTCACTGACCAGCACCTGAGAAGCTGGGTCAGCATGGCATCTGGACCCTCTTATCTCTGAAAGCATCCTACAAAGGACACATGCCAGACCAGCCCAGGGCTGGCCCAGTCCTCCTGGTAGCCTAGCAAACCTGAGCCAGCAATGTTTGCCGGCTCTAGGCACACTGAGGCCTTGACACTCCCAGGGGACCTGGGGAGCTGGTGGTCCCTTCTGATCCAGCAGCTTCCAGGCCACCCTCAGATTGTGCCTCTGCCTGGCTAGCGTGATGAGTCACCAGTTCAGTGCCAGGCACTAGTGGGGGATGTCCTATGTCCCCAACAGCTCCCATTTATCCTGACCGCAAAGGCGGCTCAAGCACTCTCTGAGGAAGTACATTCTAGCTCTGTGAAAGGGCCACAGGCCCACCCACTCAGAGGGAGAGGGGGAGCAGTGTCATCCTGCCCCTCCCTCTGCAGTCCTTACAGAGGCCAGCTTATCCCCCACAGCTCACTCTTCTCTCCTTTGAGGAGGTGTCTGGGAATCTACCCTGAGTGCTGCTACTGCAGTGCCCACCGCCTCTCTGGGGAGAACCTGCCCTCCCACCACACAGCCACCTTCAAGAGCCCAGAGGAGACCAGCTCTCTCCTGTCGGGATGCCCAGGCCGCTCTCTAAGCCTAGGAATCCTGGTCATGGTCGGGCCTCTCTTGCTGGCTCACTTCCTCTTCAGTAACACTCTAGCCAGAGGGGAGAGGTTCAGCCTGGACCAGGCTCCTCTGGGCTCCAGATTTGCTGAATTCCTGGCCTCTGCCCTCTTCATCTGCTACCTGCTTCCCCCTGGAAATCTGTGTCAAACAAGTCCTCAAAATCGGGTTTATTACTGGGCCCTCTCCGTGGGATATCGCTCCAGAGGATTCGGTCCAGACAGGGTGAGAGGGGGTCATGTGCCCCAAGAAGCTGGTACCTAGACCCTACTTCTCTGGTGAGGCCAGCGAAAGTGGCTGCAAGTGCTCCGGGGTGCCCGCCCCGCCAGCCATCCCTAGCTCTTCTTAGCCTCATGCTCTCGGCGTCGGAGCTTCTCCCGCTGCCGTGCAGTCTTCTCCTGTGCCTTCCGTTCCTTCTCAGCAGCTGCTGCCAGCTCCTTCAACTTCCGCTTCACCAGTGCCCGGTCATGCGAGTTGCTAAGCCCCAGGCTCTGGGAATAAACCCAGAGTGAAGGAAAGAGGCCCAGAATGCTCCTCCCTTGTCCTCCCTGCAGGCCCCTAGAGCCCGCTCTGAAGAATGGCCTTTGCCTAGGGATTGGGCCTCAAGGGAAGAGGAACGCATTGCAAGTGGTCATAGAGATGACAATTGGCACTAAGCCATTTGTGCCCCATCCTTGGCTACAGATCCTCAGCCTAGGTGCACATGACCCTGCCCAACCTCCTCAGGTCCTCAAGATGGAGAGGGATTTGTTCAAGGTCACACAGCTGGGTGGCAAGATCTCTCTCCACTTGAAGATTTCCTATGGGATTGTCCTTCAAACCTGGGAACCTACAGATGTTGGAAGCCATCTCTCTACACTGTCCACTTAGCACACCCCCGACCATCAGGCTCTGATACTAAATATGGCATGGAGTTGGCCAGAGAAGAGGCCTGGCTTCCCAACATTGGGTGGTAGTCCAAAGGGGAAATTCAACCTGAACACCCAGGCTGGAGCTAGAAGGTCAAATGGAGACGATGGGCTTAAATTTCAAGTCATACTAGGGAGTCAAACTACATTGCAAAGATTAGACCAGACCTTTGCAAAGAGGTCAGAAGTCAGGTCAGCATCTAGATAGGGAAAGGAAACCCCACGCAGTGCAGGGAACAAGTCAGAGCTGAAAGTCAGGACAAAGCTACCTCGGTCTGGCTCATCTTGCTCTCTGACCTACCTTCAGTTTACTTCCATCCAGCTGCAGGAGCTGTGGCCCATCCACCTGCCGGGCTGCAAACTCGGCAGCATATTGTTCCAGGTTGAGGCTGCACAGCCACTGGCCCACCTGCTGGCTGGTCCAATGTTGTATGGTAGGGAGGGACTCATCCAGGAACTGTGGTAGAGATGGGGAGAGTAAAGGAAGCCCAGCCTGTGGCCAGGTCCCCAGCAGGCACAAGAACTAGCTTGGCTCACCTCATCCGAAGACTGGGACAACGTGTGGTAGGGATAGGAGCACTTGGTCTCCTGTCGAGGGCCACTGGGGATCTTGGGGCTGCTGCTGGGAGGTGTGGAATCATCACTCAGGGTGGATTCCTGGACAGAAAGGGTTGTATGCTGAGGAGCAAGTTTATCCCCCAGCCCCGAGCTCATCACCTTGACCAGATGGAGCTGAAATACTGGACTAGACACCAGCAGTTGTCCCACACTCCTGATCATGAACCCAGAATTTAAGTGACACATCCGAACCTGAGCCCTCTAGGAGGGAACTGGCTACCTAGAGGCTAGCATTAAGTGGACAGAAGAATTAATAGGAGTGGAGGGTACCAGGCAGCCCGCATGGATTCCCCCAAGGCTGGGTCATGTGTCCCTGTTTCATGGAATCCCTCTCCTGGGCCTCTTGCATACTGACTGGAGGAAACCGTCATTGGCCTTCGATCTCTGTGAGGATTTGGGCTGTTGTCTCACAGAATGGTGTGGCCCTCGGAAGCAGTACAAAGGAAAGAAGGAGGAGCCAAGGAAGAATGTAGGGTGGTTAAAGACCAAAGATGCCCATCAGAAGGGTTTCTCCCCTGAACCCCAGGATTTCTGATTCTCCTAAGCCCAGGCACCATACACATCTGTGCACGTCTGTGAGCAAGTCCCTTTTCTCTGAACCTCATTTGCTGTTCCGTACAGTGCAGATAATAATACCTGCCTTGCCTACATCACAGTTAAAGCCACACGTGAATCCTGGGCTTTATAAAAGACAGCAGTCTGTAAGAAGACTTTAGTATTGGTTGTGTTGATAGTTCTCCTTTCCTAGGGTCTGAGGCTTCCAGAGCACCAGGTAGGGGTTCTGCTTATCTCTCTATCTCTAGAATTTCCCACCATGCAGTTGGTCAGCTCTTGATGGTGAGGTCCAGACCCGATTCAGGCAGAACAGCAAGAAACAAGTGGGGGGGACTCAATGCCCCCACATGATGCTGTGTAGAGGAACCAATATAAATGCACAAAAGCAATGTGAACAGGTATGAATGCATGAGCCAGTGAATAAATGAAAAACCAGAGAGTAGATGCAAGTCATGAGTCAGTGGGCGGCTCTGTGGAGGGACATGGTGGGGCCCAGGAAAACCTGGGTCCCTGTCCAAGCCCAGACGAAGTATATTCTTGTCATGAGCCTGGAAGCCAGTGTGGGACGAGAAAGTTTTGGGGGTACACTGGCAGGATGGTACATTCTGCAATCCCAGGCCAGCCTGGGGTACGGAGTAAAACTGCCGGAGGGGGGGGCACAAAGAAAGATGAAAAGGATGATAAGAGGTGAAGAGAAGAAGGTGTAAAAGACCCGGGCTTACCTGGGAAGCTGACTTCTTGGGGCTGAAGCCCTCGTGTTTGGGCGAACAGGTCGGGGAGGTGGTGCTCCCTGAGGAAGCAGAGCCTTTGCCGCTGTCTGTGAACCAGGAAAAGGGCAGGAACGGGGAGCTCCCTGTCCTTCCAGAGCCTTCTACGGACTCCCTGTGGAGAAAACATCCAGCATGGTGCGGTTGTCCAGGAGAGGGTGGGAGCCGTGGGTGGGTACCATGGGTCGCTCTCACCTGCTGCCCATGGACAGGCGGTTGCTACCCTTGTCCTTCCGGCTCTTGCCGGTGGAAGCTCGGCGGAGAGTGACCCTGTAAGGAGGGCAGGGTGAATGGAGCATACCTGCCCACTGTGATGCTCCGACCCCAACAGCTCCCAGGACCCATGTAAAACCTTCCCCCACTCACCCCAGGTCCAGGAATTTTCTGCGGGTCTTCTTATCCAAGCCGATGGTGGGGCTGGCAGGCTCAGGGGGGCTGGCATCCCGGCTGTCATCTTTAGAAGAGAGGGAGGAAAACGGCTAAAGCTCTGGTTTGTGGGCCTCCTGCTGCTGCCCATGTGGGGTGGTAGACATCTCTTGACTTAGAATTAGACCATCTGGCTCTAGGGTTCTTCATTAGCTGTGTGACCCAGGAGATGACACTCTCTTGTTTTTGAGTTCTCCTTCATTTCAAACATAGAGACATGACCATTTTACTGTATCTAATGAGAGCTTAGGCTTTTACCTTTTGCAAACTGTGAAAGCACTTTACAAATGAGAAGGTAGGACTATTAATGTTTGTTAGTTGGCTGGTTCACTCATTTTTGAGACGGGTCTCAGTGAAACCCACGCTGGCCTGGAACTCCTTATATGGCCGTGGTCTCCTGATTCTCCTGTCTTTGCCTCCCTACTACTAGAATTACCAGGGTGCATCACAGTATCTGGTTTGCCATGACCAAGTTTTCAAGCATGATGGGCATATACTACCGACTTTATCTTGGCATCTTTGAACCAGCCTTTTAATCGTGGCTGAAATGTCACCTCCTCGGTCGGGGAAGACTTTCAGGTCAGGCAAAACTCTTCAACCACGCATGTTTCCTTCTATTACAGTTTGTAACTATACGTTAATTACGAGGTGATTTGGTTGTTTCTTTCCTAAGTCACAGAGGCCAAGGACTGTATCGATGCTCTGTTTGGTCCCAGCGATATCTATCACGCAGTAAGCGTCTGTAAATGGAACCTGTTGGCCATCCTTCCACCTCACCTGTAGTCACCCTTACCGCCTGGCCAAGCTGCGGTTCCCGTGATCGCCGGCAGGGGCGTGGCGCCGGCGGGACTCACCTTCGCTGTGTGGCTCTGCTCGGGGATAGCGGCGCACGAAGCTGGGCGAGCTGTCCGAGGAGGGTGCGGAGCGCGTAGGTGAGCCAGAGGTGGCGGCCAGGCCCTCATGCGAGGCGGCGTTGTGCAGGGGCCGGTAGCGGGCAAGGGGCGAGGGCGGTGGCTCGTCCTCATCCAGGCTGCGCCTCAAGCCGGGGGGCTCCAGGCAGAAAGAGCCACCGGCAGGGGAACCTGGGCCCGAGTGCAGAGGCGAGCGTAGCCGGTGCAGCGGGCTACCGCAGCCATCGGTCACCTGGAAGAAGGGCAGCTGCTCATCCAGCCACTCTTCCTCACGCCCTGGAGTGAGCACCAGGGGAGCTCCGCTTCCGGGGGCCTGGAAGGTGGGTTCCTCAGGCCAGGGGATGAGGAGTGCCTGAGCAGTGACTGATGAAATGGGTGATCACATGAAGTGAGGACATCCTGCTTCGTCTGCGAACTGTGGGACTTCCAGAACCCTCTGCTCTCCACTTCCTCATCTGTAAAACGGGCTAACTAACGCCGTTTCTACAGAGGTACAGGACCCAGAAGTGAACAGCTAACTGACATCCATTTGGATGGATGAGTGTCAGATCTTTGGGGGGCACACTTCCCTGGAAGGGGCGGGGTGGGATGGGAGCTGTGATCCAGGAGCAAGATGTGAATGTGTGTTACCCCAACCTTGCCTCCGGGCCCATCAGAGCCTTCACCGTCCTCAGCAGAGCTGGCGCTGTCACGTAGCCTGGAGCGCGAAGGCCGGTGTCTCCGGCCCTTGGCCAGCAGCTGGGCCCGGGCTTTATGTAAGCTACTGTCCAGTCTGGTGGTCTCTGGTACAGCCAAGTCCAGGTCTGCAAACAGAGACCAGAGCCACCTCAGGTGGCCACCCTGACTCTTGGGAGTGCAGCCCACCATAAGGCTAGGTGAAGTTCGAGACCTCCCAACCCCATCTGCTAACACCTGCACATGGCCACCAGGCACAACATGCCTGACCCTCCTGTGGGCATGGTTGGCCTATGTGCAGACACTCACACAAGTGGGGTGGGGGTGGATGGGATGGGGTGGGGTGGGGTGGGGTGAGAGGAGGCACACCCGAGAGGAGGCACACCCACCCGGGGCCTAAAGTCTGAGAGTGAGATTGGCAAGCACTGAAATGGGTAGGAAGTAGGGAGTACAGATGGCACCTCTGGGTGGCGGGAAATGGCTCTGTGGGGACAAGAGCTGGAAGAAAAGCCATGGAGACCAGGGGGATGCACACATCACTAGCCTCCTCAGTGGGGAGAGGAGATTACAGCATCTGGGACACATTTAGAGCTGAGCCAGCTAGTACCAAAGAAAGAAAGTCAAAACTGGAGCCACTGGCTAGTAACAGTCTGGGTTTGGGGTGTGGATCCAGAAACGCGCCCTCCTGGGGACACTGTCTTACTGTGCCACATTCAGGGCTAGGAGTGTGCAGAAAGCACTCCATGGTCACAATTTCACTTTCTGGCCGGCTGCCTCAAGAAGCATCACTCTGGCTCTGGCCCTGGCCTTGGTACTGGGGTCTTCCTGGGCCTCGGGATGGTCAGCACATCCCTGTGCACCCCTCTCTTAGTATCTCCACCCCCACCCCGTTCCATCCTTCACACTCACTCTTCTTGCCTGCCTCTCTCTCGTCTGTAGGCATCCCCTACTTCATGACCACTTTGTCTATTCCCAGCCCTGACTCCCCCACTAAATACCAAACCTAAGCACAGAATCACCTGCAGGGAACCTACAAACCAGGACCTCCGACCCCGAGTGCCTCATCTAAACACAACCCACAAAAAAAAGCGCACCCATCAGAGCCCTTCTGCCTCTAATCCCCGCACTCACGAGGTAGAGGCAGATGGATCTCTGAGTTCAAGTCCAGCCTGGTCTACAGAGGGAGTTCCAGGACAGCCAAGGCTACACAGAGAAACCCTGTGTAACACACACACACACACACACACACACACACACACACACACACACACACTCACTCATTGGCTTGTCTTGATCAGACTTGTTGCTTCCTAGACCAATCAATGGCCTACCTAAGTCACCCAAGTTGGACAGCTTTGAGCTCCCCTTCTCTCCTCAGCCTTCCTAGACCCTATTGCCACATGTGTGCCTGTCTCCTTGTTTCCCCTGCTGGATATTCAGCAGTGTGTTCTACTCACAGCCCCCCCCCCCCGCACCCCCATCTCCATGGTTCTCCTCCTGGTTGGTCTCCTTATCTTCGTAAACAGTGGTTCCATCCTTCCTGCTACTCAAGCCTGCTCCCAGCTGGCTCCCTTTCCTACAAATTAGTTTAGCTGTATTCCTGCTGGCCCTGCCCTCAAAGTAATTCGTCCCATTGAAATACAGCGGGGAGGCCTGAGGCTGAGTTCCGTGAGATTCAAAACAACCCAGGGCACTGGCTGTGAAGAATGGGAACACTGGGTAAGCCTGGCCAGGAGGTGACCATGGTGGCGATGGAGTGACCAGAAGTTGAGCACATGGCAGGGTACATTGTGTTCTTTTCTTTACTTTGGAGGATGTCTGAGGTTTTACATTTTTTTAAAACTATTATTTAGCTGTGTGTGTGGGGGGGGTATATGCATTTGATGCACTTGAGTGCATATACCCTCAGAGTTCAGAAGAAGGTGTTGGCTCCTCTGGACCTGGAGTTACAGGCTGTCATGAGCTGCCTGACTGTGGGTGCCAAGAACTGAACTCAGGTCCTCTACAAGAGCAGTACTTACTCTAAACTGCCCACTCTACAGCCCAGGCTCTTAGGTTTTGTCAGCGAAATACTGTTTATAGTTTAGTTTACACATGCACATGCAGAGAGGAGTGGGGAAGAAGAGGAGAGAGCAGGGAAAAGGAAGGGGAGGGAGGGGCGGAGAGAGGAGCACCAGCTCTAGGTCCCTATCATCTCCGCCTCTGGTATTACAAATGGCCTCCCGTTCCCTTTTTCCACTTAGTGTTTTCCAGCACAGCAGCCAGACTGATCCTAATGCGATGTGTCAGCCCTGTCTCCCCCCTGCTCAGAACCATCTCAGGCAGTCAGAGCTCGAGTTCTCCCAGCAGCCCTCTAGATTCAGTCTGTGACCCACTTACCTTTCAGCTTCTGCCTCATCCCCTGTCCCCTCCCTTCCTCTTACAGACCCACCTGCACCCCAAAGCGTTGACTGTGTAACACCCTCTTCTATATACTATATATACTATATACTTCAAAGCACCATTCCTGTCTTTCCCTGTATCACACACCACTCTCTGGCATCCTGAATACCTTTCTTATTTACGCTTATTGCCTCTTTCCACCTATTAGACTGTCAGCTCCAAAAGGCCGGAGTTTTCAGACTATGACTGTGCCACAGACACCAAACAGCCCCTGGTGCCTATGGATACTCTTTTACAGGATGGATAAGGAAATAACAGTGACCAGGGCTTTTGCCTCTGTGAGGCCTGGATGGCCATAAAGAGATTTTTGGTTTTTCAAGACAAGGTTTCTCTGTATAGCCCTGGCTCTTCTAGAACTTGCTCTGCAGACCAGGCTAGCCTGGAACTCGGAGATCCACCTGCCTCTGCCTTGTGAGTGCTGGGATTAAGCCACCACCCACCACTGCCTGGCAAGAAGATTTTCTAAGGAGAAGGGAATGGTGCAGTCCTGGGCTTGGGATGTCAAGGAACAGTCAGGGAACAGCCTGATTGAAGATGGACGTAGACTCGGAGGCCATGGCATTTGTCTAGGGGTGTGGTGAGGGGCTGAGATGGGACAGCTACTGTCAGCTCTTTGGGATCCAGATGTGTCTCACTTCAGGCCTGATGGAAAAACATCCTGGTGCCGTGGGAACCAGCCAGGAGCCAGTAATAGCTCACACTGCTCTAAGTGCTTCACAATTACCGGTCACTGAAACCTCCGACATTCTTGGAGGAAGGGACTTGGGATCCCCAGCGCAGACTTAATTTGCCCAAGAGCATAGAGCTAGCAAGAGCTAGCTAGGGTCAAAGGCAGGCTGACTTGTTTGGAAGCACCAGACACATCAGCTGTACCCTCTCTGAAAAGAGAAGGAGGCAACATTGTGTCTAAGCCCTCATTTTATAGGTGGAGAAACTGAACTCGGTCAAGGGAGGTTTGATCAGTTACATGGAAGGAGAAAAAGTGGGATCCAGGTCTCCTGGCCCCTGGTCGGCTCTCTAACCTCCTCCCCACTGCTGGCACCCAGCTGGTACTCAGCCATCTGCATCAGGGTGATAGGTCCTTGCTCCACAGGCAACATGGGTATCACCCACAGTCTGGAGAGCAAAGGGTCTCCTGAGGGCTTGGCGATATAAAGCAAGGTGATGCCAGTCTTACCAGGGTCTCTCAAAACCTCCTTTCATTTGCTTCCTTCCCTGCTTCCCCCTTTGGGCTCTGGGCAGTGGGAATGATGAATATTTAATTGTTTTCATGTGAAGAAGCACTCCAGGCAGTGCCCAGCTACTTCAGCAGACAGGAGGAAAATAAAGGATTGGCGAGAAGCATGGTAGGAGGTGGGGAGAAACTAGGCAGAAAACCCCTCTTCCCGCTAAGGGAAGCTCCGCTTTATGGTCCTGCCAAGATTGGGATGGACTTGTGTAGAGCCAGCCTCAGAGAGAGGGAAGTTCCGGGGGGTGGCTTAAGGGGGGCAGTGTTCCCAGAAACATTGAGGCAACAATATCAGCATGACCAGGGCCAATGGCAATGGCAAGAGAAGAAGAGGGAAAGGCAGAGATGGGAGGAAGCAGGGGAAGCTAGAGCCCTGTGGCATCCCCACATTTAGGAGCCCCTTAAGAGTTACACACAGGAAGTCATCCACTTAAATTCAGCTAGGGGACAGCTTTCTCACTCAACACAGCCACAGAACCTGCTGACAGCTCTGCCTCTAGAAATGGTAGTATGGACATGGACACCAATGGATGCTGGAGGCACAGGCAGACGGAGGCATGGACTGTGTGTGTGTGTGTGTGTGTGTGTGTGTGTGTGTGTGTGTGTGTGTGTGTGTGTAGGGTAAGATCTCAGGCACTTATATATGTGACTTGGAGAAAATGTATGGTGTCTGAGCTGGAGTAGACAGAGGTTTTTAGCCCAGTGTAAGGGCAGGGAGCCAGGCACTCTGGGGTTCTATTGCCACTAACTTGCAATGTGATGTGCTCATTCATTCATTCTTCTCTGTGTGTATACGTGTGTGAGTGCATATGTACATACGCATACAAGCCAGAGGTTGATTCTCCCTCTCCCCCTGAGTTTTGGAGACAGGGTCTCTCACTGAACCTAGAGCTAACTCCTTTGGCTAGACTGGCTGGCCAGCAAGCCCCGAGGAATCCTGCTTTTGTATCCCAAGCACTAGGATGGCAAGTGTGCACTGCCGTGTCAGTTTTGTTGTTGGGTTTTTTTGTTTGTTTGTTTTGAGATAGGATCTCTTATATATATGCCTGGCTATCCTTGAACGCTCTATGTAGAGTAGGCTGGCCTCAAACTCACAGAGATCCACCTGCCTCTGCTTTCCAAATACATGGATTAAAGGTGTGTGTTGCCATGCCCAGCGTGTGCCCAGTTTTTATGTGGGTGTTTGGGACTGAACGCAAGTTTTCATGCTTTCATGCTATTTTTGAAATTTGTTACTATAGTGTATGTGTGTGTGTGTGTGTGTGTGTGTGTGTGTGGTGCATGATGTGTGAATGGGTGTGCATGTCATAGTGCACACATGGAGGTCAGAGGACAACTTGTGGAGCTGATTCTCTCCTTCATCCTTTATGTGGGCTATGGGAATCAAACTCAGGTTGCACAGCTAGACTTTTATCTGCTGAGCCATCTCACTAGCCTCCATGTGATCTTTAAAGCCTGTCATGCCAGCACTCTGCATCATACACCTCTTGTCTGTACAACTAACATTATTGAGGATCAAATGATACACTGTATGTGAGATCAGGTGCCCACCGAATCCTGAGGTGTCTGTCCTATCTGGCCTAACCCCATGCCATGCCCGGTAGACGTCAAGGAAGGGCTCCATGGCTAGGCCTATTGCTAGACATAACGTCACATAGAACTTACCAAAAACTTCATCCACAGGTTCTCGAAGCTTTGAGGAAGCCATGACTCAAGAGAGCTGGGAAGGACAAAAAAGGAGAGAGAGAGAGAGAAACCCTGCATAAGAGGTTCAAGTTGGTTGTGGCTGCAAAGAAGTCCATAGCTTCTTGCTTCTGGCAAACCCACTGCTTCTCTTTCCTTAGAACTCTTCCTTTGGTCCTTGGAAGAGAAACTCGTGGGTGCTGAGGCAGGAGACATAAGCAGGAAATCCACAGCAAAGCCAACCCAGGGCACAGATTAAGTCAGCTTCTCTGAGCTGGGCCTGACTACTGGTTGTTGACTTCGCATAGTTTCCTGAGTTGCCTTAGGCCCTCTGGTCACTAGCATCCCCCAAAGCCTCCATTATTGTCAACATAAAATCTAGAAGCCATGGAGATTATTAAATCCAGATCTCGCATTTTACACAGAAACAGAAGAGGAAGCATCTGGCCCAAGATCTTGCAGCAATTAATGGCAAGTACCGATTTAAAATCCAGGTTCTTTCATCCATTTGCCTACCTCGTTTTAAATCTATCTGCTTGCCCTCCCTTCCTCCTCCCATCTCTCCCGGCCAGTATGTATTCCATCTATACAGCATCTATTATATCCATGCATCTACCTATCTTTGCATCCATCAGCTCTCCATCTCCCACCCATCATCCCATCCAGCTCTTCTTCCTCCATCACTGTGGTCCTCACCACCTGCTTTTCTGAACTGTGCAGCAGGAAGCTGGCATCACCAGCAAGACCACTCACTGTTTCAGACAGAATCCCAGTTCTCACAGTTCCTGACAGACTCACAGATGCAGCAGGGCATTAAGTTTTCACAGCAGAACATCTCTGAAGCATTCAGAATGTTCTGGGGAGGGGTGTGGATGGACAGGGTTGTACTGTTGTTTTGGTTTCAGTGTGTGTGTGTGTGTGTGTGTGAGAGAGAGAGAGAGAGAGAGAGAGAGAGAGAGAGAGAGAGAGAGAGAGAGAGAGAGAGAGAGAGAGAGAGAAGCAAGAAGAGAAGGCAAGCAAGGAAGGGAAGCAGGAGAAACGAATCAGAAACACATTGGGCAGGCTTCCTCACAGGTATAGGGGACAGATAAGAAGAGATGGAAGGGACTGGAGATATGGCTCAGCAGTTAAGAGCATTGGTTCCTCTTCCAGAGGTCCTGAGTTCAATTCCCAGCAACTGCATGGTGGCTCACAACCATCTAGAGTGGGGTCTGATGCTCTCTTTTGGCATAATAACATACATGTAGATAGAGCACTCAGATGCAATATAAATAAATCTTAGAAGAGAAGTGGGAGGGAGGGAGCTCAAGGCAGGGAGACACTGAATGGCTGAGACATGATCTCCAGTTACTTCTAATGCTCTGCTCTCTGGGAGAAAGGCAGGACACTAGACTGGACCACATGTCCTCTTGCTCTCCTGTCATTTCACAGATACCATGTCTCTATGAACTACTGGGTTTGGCTTGACGTCTTAGTATCTCCACTTTACAGGTGTGAACCTTAATATGCAATAGCTAAGAAGCAGCCACCAACCCAGTCTCTGGCTTCTTCTCAGCCCTATCCTAGAGGCATGATCTGCAGTTTTGGTGATGCTCAGGGGAGGCCTGGGGTAGAGGGAGGGGAACTGGTCTGCACTGGCTCGGATTAAGGCAAGCACTAAAGCCAACTTCACTAGGCATCAGGGATGCCTGGGACTGAGCCAAAGCATGCCATATGGGAGAGGTCAGCGATGCCTCAGCAAGGACCCCTTTGCCGTTTTTGAACTCTGGGGACTAGTAGCCAAGATCTAGGATATTCCTTCCTGGCCTGAGAGGCCAGATGGGAAGATAGATTGACCCTCAACATAAACTATATCTCTTCATCGGATCACACAGCCTTCTCTGACTAGGATCCAGCTGTCCCTTCTCCAGATTGCTGTCCTGGGTTGCCCCCTCCCATTTTCCTGTACTGTTTTGAAAGCCATTTCTCCAAATCCTGAGGAATGGAGACTTTTTCATACTTTACTGGCTTCCTACCTGGGTCTTATCTCTCCTTGTCAGATAAGTCATGTGCTGTCCCTTCAGATGGTCACTGGGGGTAGTAGCTGCTTATCCTGCCAGAATGGCTGCTGTTTACACACAGTAGTGGCATGTCTCTTAAACACAGAGAAGGCCACAGCCCAACGGGGAGATCCCAGTGTGCACTGAGGTCTTAGCCCCTTTGGGTAGACTCAAACTTCCAGCTCAGACCCTCAGCCTATCCTGATTCAGCACAAACTACTTCTTTATGTCTGTCTATGCAGCCAGCTCTCTTAACTGTGGGGGAGCCTCCCTGCACTATCTCATGGAAACCCCTAGAAGTGTAATATCCGGGAGGTCACCTGCCCCTACCACCCAGCTATCCTCTCCCAGAACCCAGCCTTGGAAAATTAGATACCCAGCCTCACCCATCCTGTCACTCACAGGTGTTCAACTACGTCAGGGTGGAAATGGACCTGTTCCCTTGGGCGACCTTTGGATTCCCTTGTTAGCAGATCACTCCCTTCCCCAACAGCTACCAATTCCTAGAGGACCATTAGTGACCTCTGACCTTTCTCTGGGAAAAAGGAAAGGCAGATGATTTCCAAGCTACCCAGAGCCCAAGGGAGGGAGGAAGCAAAACAAAAGGTATACAACCTGGGAATGAAGAGGAGGACCAACTATCAGACCCAGAGGTATAGACTAACAGTGTCCACAGGGAGCCGAGGAGAAGAAAGATCAAGCAAGAACAGACCCAGGAGGCTCCCGGGAAGCAGCTGGGCAGCCCTGAGGCCCCACCATGGGATGAGAGAACAGAACACCTGCCCCACAAGCCAGAGGGGGGAGAGAGGAAGGGAGACAGAGGGAGGGAGGCAGCCGACAAGTCTCAGAAGGGGTCCAGGGAAGGCTGGTGTGGGGGAAGCGGTTGCAGAAGCCACGGAGGCCATGCCCCTCCCATGCCACCAGTCTTCAGCCCGCCCCAGGCTTGGAGCAGTCCACTGGAGTTTGACAGCCCATCAAAGCGCCACAGAAGATGGGGTTGGTGGGCAGGGTGCCTCCTCCTATAATTGAGTCCCCTCTCCCTAATCACAGAGCGTAGAGCGATTTCTCCTACCCACCGGCCCAACTGCCCGGATAGGAAGGAGTTAAGGTCTCTCCCCCTGCCCCCACACCAGTTTTTCTTTCTTTTTCTCTTCTTCCTTTCTTTTCTTTTTAAAAATTAATTTCCCCAGGCAGGAGGAAAGGGATTAGGGACTCAAATCCTATTTCTGTTCCCTCCCGACAGCCCAGCTCCCCGGTCCAGTGAGGTCTCCCTAGGGATAGAGGAAGAAAGGCCCTTGTGGCTCAGATTCATCTAGCCCCACTTGTGTGTGTGTGTGTGTGTGTGTGTGTGTGTGTGTGTGTGTGTGTGTGGTCTCACCTTGAGTCCAACAGTTTCTGGCCCCGCTTCCCCTTCCATCCTAGAGGTCCCGGCCTCTCACCTGCAGCATCCGTCATTTCCAGCGTCCAGCGCCCCAGGAACCCCTCAGGCCCATGTTGCTGGGAGTATGGGGCAGGAGAGGGGCGGAGGACTTTCACCCCGGCCGCGGGGGGCTCCGGGCTGGTTCCAGTCGCTCCATCCCAGAGTGTTGTTGGGGGATTGGAGGGGAGGGTCCCGGAGCCGGAAAGAATGGAGAGGCGAGGTGTGTAAGGATGCTGGGAGACTGTCTGCGGGAAGCAGGAGACGCGGGCGGGGCTGGACCGGGAAACCTGACGGGAGGATGTTCCGTGTGTGCGTGCGTGTACGTGTGTGTGTGTGTGTGTGTGTGTGTGTGTGTGTGTGTGTGTGTGTGTGAGAGAGAGAGAGAGAGAGAGAGAGAGAGAGAGAGAACCAGAGAGAGAACCAGAGAGAGAACCAGAGAGAGAGCCAGAGAGCCACCTCCTGCCCCGCCCCCGCCCCGCCGATATCTTGGACCCTCGCGCCACCGGCCGATTTGTGCAGCGTCGCAGTGGCTAGGTCCGTGGGGTCGCCCGGGATAAGGCAATGTGGGGGGCGCTTGCGGGGATGCCGGTCGCCCGGGAGACAAAGAGCGGGAGGCGGGCGAGTGGGGCGGAGGCCACAAGGACCGAGGGGAGGAGGCGGCGGGTGCCCGCGCCGAGGCCGGGGATCCCAATTGCGCCGCTATTTCCCGGACCGCCAGAGACGCGGCGCTAGGGAGTCTGCGCGCTGGGAGCCGGCGAGTGTCGGGGAACCGACCAGGGGGGCGGTCCCGCTTGGGGACGCACTGGGCTTTCCGCCCCCTTTGCAGGATCTGCGGGGCTCCTAATTCTCTCGTTCTTTTATTCAACAAGCGTCCGCGGAGCAGCCAGCCTGGGTGCTGAAGCTGGAGGAGATCACTGTTGAACAGAACAAACCTGGTCCAGTACTGTCAGGACTCAGCTAAGGATTTCCCAAGACTAAGAGCTGTGGGTCCCAGAACAAAAAAGACTTCAAGTTCTGGAGGGGGCGTAAGGGCACAGGGAGGATTCCTAGAGGTGTGTGGCTGTTGCAGGCCAGACTACGGGAGACTTACTCATGGGCATTGCCGGGAGGATGGACCAGCGGGAAAAAATGAGCTGAGGCTGGAGGGTTGATTTATTCTGCTACGCTTCCTGCCCCCCCACCCAAAAAGAGGTTAACCGAGGAGGGAGGAGCTTCAACATGAATTTTTAGGAGAATTCGTTGGGCACCCCAGTGAAGAATGAACAGTAGGGGGCAGCCGGAAGTCTGGTGCCGGTCTCAAGGGATTGCTGAAAGATGACAGAAGTGGGCATGAAGATTAAAGATCGAGCTGAGAGCAATTCTGGCTATAGAACTGAAGACACAAACAGGATTTGGAGCCGGCTGGACAAAGAATTGAGAAAAGGAGGAGTCTAGGATGTCAGTGCAAGTCTTGGCTTGGGGGCCTGGAAGTTCTGGAGCTGGGGGAGGGGGGCGGTAGGATGGGGTGGAAGAGCTCAGACTTGGACCTGGTGAGCTAGAGATGGTGGCAGGTCAGTGGCGGTGGGTGTGATCACCAGCTAGCTACCATGCAGCAAGACTTAGAGCGAACCAGGTACTTTTTAGATTCTTTAACGTCACTTTCCCAATAACCCTGTAAGGTCGTGGGTTTCTCCTGTCCTCTAAGATACACAGGCCCGAGACTCAAAAACAAAATGGTTTGTTCAGGAGTACGTGATGACCTTGGAGAAAGCACTTAGAGTTGTAGGGTCTGGAGAGTGAAAAGAAGTCCTGAAGGCTCATGGGAATGGGAGACTGCCAAGGGCCTGTGGGTAGCAGCAGGATGTTGAGCCAAGAGCTCCCTAGAACTGTGTGGGTGGGGCATCAATGGGGACTCAGAGCATCTCAGAGCTGGGCGGCCTCTGGGCATCTTCAAAATCTGCTGAAAGTCTGTAGGTTTATGTGGAGGAAATGATGCCTCTGATGACCACCTGTGCAGACTCTAGAACAGTGGTTCTCAAGCTTCCTAATGTTTCAACCCTTTCATACAGTCCCGCATGTATGTTTCATACAGTCCCCCAACCATAAAATTGTTCTCATTACTCTACTTCATAATTGCAATTTTGCTACTGTTGTGAGTTGTAATGGTCTTCGGTGACACTGAAAGGGTTGTTTGAACCCCCAAAGGGGTCTTGACCCACAGGTTGACAATAGCTGATCTAGGGTCTTTGTAGGTGTGTGTGTGTGTTTCATTGCTGGAATGGACCTTCTCCTATTCAGGCCTAAGGTGCTGGGATCTGGGGGAAATCCATTTGATACATCTCCTCTGCAGCAAATGTTGGGGTTGCAGCAGATCTGCTCAGGTCCCCACGACCCAGTAATGATAATGGATAACTTGGGGAAGTTAAGATGACAAACATCACCGTTTGCCCACACCACTTGACAGCCCCCTCAAATGGACATATTGTGTGGGTAAGTCACAGCTCAGGCCTGAGAAACTCCCAGAAAAGCCATATATACACAAGGCCCCAAGACATACAACACTCATACTTACACACGAAGTGCTCCTTCACCATTCCTTTGAACATCCCTTTGAACCTCACATAGTACCCAGGGTAGCTATGGGACACAGGTCTTCCACTTTAGACACTTCCTACCACACACCCAAGTGTCTCACCACCCAGGAAGTACCAGCTGCTTCATTTCCTGGTAACGTTTCCTAAGCAGAGGCATGGTAGGTTTGTGGTTCAGGGATTTCTAACCTAGGCACCTCAACCTGAAACTTCTTTTAGGGAATCTGTTATGGAATTCAGCCCCACATGGATCTATCTGCAGCATCCCCAGGGCTCCCAATGTTTCAAGGTTGACCCGAAGAGAAGATATGCCCTAAGAGGCCACTACCATTGCTAGTTTCCTAATGACTTAAGGTAGGTGTCAGAGCTGGTCAGGACTTCTGTGGCCCTGAGGTGCAGAGCCAGTTTTGAAGGTAGTTAAAAGGACTGTGGCAGAATTACCTGCTAGGGAATGGCTGCTTCAGGGCTCCTTAATAGAGTTCTTTTGTTTTTCCAAACAGTTTCTCTTTGGCTTTGGGAGATGTCCTGGAACTAGCTCTTGTAGACCAGGCTGGTCTCGAACTCACAGACATCCACCTGCCTCTGCCTCTGCCTCCCCAGTGCTGGGACTAAAGGTATGCACCACCACTGCCCAGCATTAATGGTGTTCTTGCAGAGACCACTCATCTCTGGTGTTATCAGGGGCTAACCAAAATGACCTAAGCCTGGAGATTGGGATTTTTGTTTCTTATTGAAAGAAAATCCCCCCGGAGTCCAAGCTACTAAAGCACAAGACTTGCCTCCTAGCGCCTGTACAGGAAAAGGCCGTGCCGTTTGCTGTAGGTCTCAATGCATTCACTTCTGGTACTCACCAAAACCTGCCCCTGGAACTGGGAGCTAGCGAATGGAGCAACTAGCCTATCAAGCCAGCCCAAGAACATTTTCTGTGACCTTGGAGACAATGCTCTTTAAACTTTTATCTCCTAGGTCATTCTAAGAAATCTTCGGTCGTCCTGGCACTTCATAGAACTTTGGGGGTCTTGCAGAATGCTCAGTTCTCGGGGGACAGGAGTTGCTTTTCAGCCCATCCTCTGGCTTGCTCTAAAGGCCTTGTGAAAGGGAAACCTGAAAAGAGCGTGTAGAGACCCAAGGAAAAATAGGTAATGGCGGCTAACGAGTTTGCTGAAACTGGGTTTGCAGATCTGAGCTGGCATTGAGATCCTCTCTAGGTCCTGGGCAAAACTGGGAAAGGGAAGGGACCTTCTGGTATCCCTCTTTCCCCATCCAGCGCATCAAGAAACCAGGCAAGGCTCTGGGGGCTGCTTTTATGGGGACGACCTGACAGAGGGTATGGTCCGTACAAAACCAGGAACAATACATACATATATATATATATTATATACAGAGACGGGGTCCTCCAAGGGCAGGACAAGAGCACTGCCGGTCAAAACCGGAAGTACATCGAGGGCCCACCCACCCGGCTCCGCCCCCTCCATCTGCCTAGGTGAAGTGCAGTGGCCGGGCACTGTGACAACCAGCTCTTTCTAGGGAGTAGGGGAACGTCTAGGGCCGAAAGAGAGGGGCAAGAAATACTGATTGATGGTATGGTCTATTTACAGGGGCCTAGGAGAAGCCAAAAAGGATAGAACAGGGTTGTTAAAAAAACAAAACAAAAAAAAAAAACTGAACAGAAACCTAGGCTTGGGACAGGGGTTGTAGACATAGCAAAATGAGATGGATTTTGAAAGGGGAGGGTACCTGAGGGGGTCTCACCTCCCTTGGTCCAAGCCCCAATTTGGGGTTAAAGTGGGGAAACTGAGTCAATTTCACTTAGAAAGCAGGCTGACAGCAAGCAGCCCTGGTCTCCAAAAAGATTAGTAAAATTTTTCCCTCCAGTGAAAACATTGGAAAACAGTGGGGAGGGGAGGCTGAATCTGATGGTAATACAAGGCTTCCAGGTGTGGCCCTGGGCAGGGCCTAGCTCCAGAGAGAGCTGTGCAGGCACACCACCTAAGCTGGCCTCCCTCCCTCCCTCCTCTGGCAATCCCAGGCTAGACCAAGGAAGCCTGAACCCAAAGTGGCCTCAGGACAGTTCCAAGAGGAGGCTATGGCTATTTGGCACCTGGGAGAGGGGAGGCACAAGGAGAGGTTGAGGGTCGCTGCCCTTCTGGGAAAGGGGAGGGGGGACTGGATCCCAGGTGTTCTGAACTCAGCTTTTTCCCTACTCGCTTCCCCCGCTCCACAGCCCCGCCCCAAGGATAATGAGAAATCAGTGCAGGACCAGGCCCAGCCTCTGGCTCGAGGGTGGGCTCTATCCCTCCTGGGATGGGGAGTAGGAGTGGGAGATGTTGAGGCAACCCCTCCAAGCAGGAGGCCAGAATGCAACAGACAGCACAATGATAGGGAAGAGGAAAAAGCCAAGAAAGTAGAATCTCAAGTCGAGAGGCCCAGGGCCCACCCGGACCCTGTGGGCAGGGAGCAGCCTCCAAGTGGTGAGATGCTGGGACAGCCCCAGCTCCACTCCGGCCCAGAGACACAGGCTGGAGGTTGTAAAGTCTGGCAGTTTGGTCTGCAGGTCCTTGAGTCCATCCAACCACCCAGGTCAGCTCTCAGCTTCTCTTGGCCTCTGTACCTCAGCCCCTCAGTGTACCTCAGAACAAGGAGGCCACTCTTCCAGCCACCCTAAAGGGGCCTGTAATATGGGCCCACTGGTCCCTGAAGCTGGGGGAGGTGGGGTGGAGGAGTGGGGGAAGTCGGGGCACCTGTCCCCAGGCTGGTAGGGGCGGGGTGGGGATTGAGGACAGGGGTGAGGATAATGGGAGGGAATTATTATTGTCCAGTCAAGGGGCGATCCTGTTAAGTAGAATTGGAATTCCTCAGGGTCTGCAGGTTCCCTTCCAGTTCTGAGATCTAGAAAACAGAGAGGGGATGTCAGGCTTGGCCACTGAGCAAAGATCCTGCCCCCCCCCCCCAACCCTCAGCTCTGACCCCAAGTTCCTGGCCAGCAATACAATCCTTCCCGAACATCAACAGAGTGGTGCTTTGATTCTGGCTTCCACACTGCTGCCCCTGGAGGCTGCCCAGGCCTCCCGGGCTCGGGCCCTACCTTGTCCAGAAGCTTGTCCATTTCCTCCTTCCTAGCTAGCTCTGACTCTTCCAGTACCCGACGCTGTGCAGTCTCTTTTTTCAGGAACTCGATCTCCCTGGAGGCAGGCAAGAAACAGATGGTGGTTAGGGTTTATGGTGTAGCTTTGGTGCAGGGAGATGCAAATTTTCCCAAGGTCTCTAGGGCCTGTGTCTGGTATTCAGCCATTGCAGCTCAGGTACCCCACCATGGTGCCCTCTAACGTCTGCTCTCCTTGTCTCCCTACTCAGCTGGAGGAAGGCTGGGGTGGGGACTACCACTGAAGGCCCCTCCATCCTGCTTGGGCCCGGATGCAAAGCTCCTCACACATACTTTTGCTGGTAGTCCTTGATGAGACGTTTGGCCTTGCTGTACTTGCGTTCCAGGGCCTGATACTGGGCCTGAGTCTCCCGCAGGTGTTCATCCACAGCCTGGCACAGGCTCTGGGCCTCACCCCAGTAGCCCTCCAGCTTCTCCATTCGCTCCTTATTCTCCTCCACACTCTGCTCCAGCTGGGCCTTCTCCGCCCGCCAGCGTCCTTTCTCCTGCTCCAGACTCTGCAACTACAAGGAAAGAGCAGCTCTGGGTTAGAGAGGACCAGAGTGAGCCATAGAGCCAACAGTCTCTAGGAATTCCTCCTGCACCTGTGGAGCCTGCTGCCCCCAACTACTAATGTGCTGAGGCTGACCTTAGAGTTCTCCCAGGGGGTAGTAGGCACCCATGGGTCACTGATTAGCAGCAACTTCTGTCTTATCCAGAAGATGGGAGTGACTTACCTAAGGACTAGGGAGATGGTAGATATGAAGCAGTCACCACCAGCTCGTACCCTGTGCAGCCCTGGTTTGCAGACCAACGCCTATCCCTGGAGATTCTTAAACAACCTAGCTCTTCTCCAGCTCTCAGGACACCTGTATTCCCAACAGCTCAGTCTGCGCTCTTCTCTCCTTACCATTGCTCAGGCAAGCCCCACCTCCCACACCACTGCTATGCACAGAGCCCCAAGTCCCTAGTGCCTGCCAGATCTTGCACCTAACTTCCAGCCCTACCTCCCAGCTTTTCACAGGGACCATGCCCCAAATGGGACCTACCCACCTGAAACCAACTTTGCTGGCTTGCTTGCCTGGTAGAAGGTCCCACTGTCTCACAGCAGTCCTGGTACTCAGTTCCCAGTTCTTGGTTGTCCTTCTATCTTATCAGCTATAAATACCTCATGCTTTCTAAGCTTAGATAACTCAAGCCTTCCTGCAGACCTTCAGACTTGCCACAGGGCCTTTGCAGGTACTGTTCCTTCTGCTAGGAATAACCTATCTACCCTTCCTCAATACATTTGCTGTGTATCATTTTCCCAGAATAGCCTGCTGGGACTTCAGTGGGGTAGCATGACCCCCCGCCCCATGGCATTCTTCGTGATCTAGGGGCTCAGTAACCCTTCTCCCACAGGGCCTATCAGGGAGTAACAATAGTCAATGGTGTGCAGACTTTAAGACACACAGGGACAAGGATCAACTCTGCTTTTGCTCCTAACTGTGCCTGAAGTGGCATTAGCTGTCTACAAGTTACCCTAGCTGTCTGTCAATTGAATGCCTCTTTGCTTTCTGAGTGAGAAGCCACCTGTGACCCACCCTCTGCTTCATGCCCTGAAATCACCCTCAAAAATGCAGTCTTACTTGTTCTTCCTTCCCACCCCTGACCTATACTCTGACTCACCCTAGGCTCTGCCTAGGCCTCTAAGCAGTTCCATATCCAAGCCCTTCTTACTCTTGAGCCCAACCCCCATTCCCATTTCCTAGGTGGTGAGAACATTCTAGGGGACACAGCTCCATGCCTGTAGAACCAAGGCTACAGTTCTTGGGGGGAGGGTCTATACCCTGCCATTTCCAAGCACTCAGCTTCCTCCCACCTCTCCCCACAGGAACAGCTACCATATCCCGGCAAGTCTCCTCTCAAAGCCAACTGCAATCTCTCTCCTAGAAACCGTTCTGCCCCATACACCCATTCCCTGCCCTCCTCCATCCAAGTGGGAGAGAACACACACATCCCTGTTGCACTGCATCTTCATGGCCCTTGGGAATCGGTTTCTCCTACTACCCCAGAAACCTCGTGGGAGTTGGGACTCCTTCAACATAGAGTCTGTGTGTCTACAGCGCCTGGGAGTGTGTAGGTACCCAATGTGCTCGTAAGCATCTGGTGTGCGTGTACAGTAGCCATGTGTGTTGCCAGCTGGTGCTGTTAGCACCAGCATGTGTGCTGCTGGTCCAGGTGACAATGTGCTTGTCCTCTGATACTCTTCCTAGGCCAGGCAGCCTGAGTGGTAATCGTGTTCATGTGTTTCTGTGAACTTAAGGGCAGAGTGAATCTACCTATTCAAGCCAATGCCCCTGGCAGAATCAATCACAGGTATCCGAAAATAATGTCTGTGCACAAAGGAGTGTGCAGGTATCTGGGTGAATGGGTCTGTGGATTCAAGTAGGCATGGGTCACTATGTGCACCTCTGTGTACTTCAGGTAGGCAAAAAATCTCTCTCATCCCCGGGCCTGTGCAGAGAGTCGATGTGTATTGACAGTAAACATGGATACCAAGAGTGAGTGTTGGTTTATCTTCATGGAATCATTCACACTTTGACTTCTGACTGAGCACTGACCCTGTACCAGGCTGCAGACTTCCTGTGTCTACTACAGATGTCCATGTAGCATCTCACTGGTTTCTCACCTATACAGCTCTATGATGTTGGCAGTGCTTATGAGGGGATGGAGACCCAATGAATGAATAGGGGAACAGATAGGCCAGAGCTTGGGATCTTAATCCTGATACCCCTGGCTTCACAGTGGCCCCCGGTGGAATGTTGGGTGTTGGGGGTGGGGGTGTGAAGGCAGGACTCCTTCCCCAGCCTTCTGCCTCTAACATGCACTCACATGCACCCCCTCACCTTCCGTTTCAGCTGCTGGATTTCCGCTTCAGTGACAGCATGCTTGATCTGGAGCTGCAAACATAGGGTGGCACTCAGCTCCTAGGGCCAGCTAGCCACCTGCCTTCACCCACCACCCGGGACCCCTCCTCCAACCTCCTTGAACTTGTGCACCAGCTTCTCTGGCTCCATCTCCACGGGGGACAGTGCATCTTCATTCTCTGCTAGTTCGAACACCTCGATGGCCATCTCGCCCCCCGGGAATGTGGGGCTCAGTTCTTCATCCTCATCGGTGGCATACTCTCCTGTCTGTGGAGGGATGCAGGTGATGTGGACCTAAGGATTCCACCTCCCTCAGCAACCCTGCTGCTGGGCCCGACACTAGCAGCAGCATGCTCAAATCAGACTGGGGGCCAGACAGGGAGCTAAGACAGGCAAACTGCAAGACTCTGAAGAAACTTCCTGTACTGTTTCCCCCACACATAGCTTCCTTGAGGACCAAACTCTCCAGCTATCTGGTTCCCTCGATCAGGGGCTTTACCCTGCTCCCAGAGTAAGGACTCAGAGGGAACTGTGTTCTCCTTCTAGTTTCAGGGAGACCTTCTGAAGGCAGAGAGCAGGAATCCTCCATTTTACCAGGGGTCCTCTGAGGGGAGAGACTGCTTCTCTTTCATACCATAAGCTCCCTTGGGGTTTGAGTTTCAACAGGACTGGAAAAGGTAGTTGAGGCAAATGACTGCACTGCTCCATCTGGCCACCAGAGGGCAATCATGCAGAGTCCCTACCTCCTCATCATCCTCTCCATACTGGGCGTATCTCTGCTCCATCATCTCCCGCTGCCATCTCTCCTGCTCCAAGGTCTGCTGAATTAGCTGGGCCACTTCACTCTGTTCTCCAGGCCGCTCCCGACCAATCATGAACCTGCAGGGACACCAGAGTCATCTGTCATCCTGGCGACATCCCGGCCTATCTACAGCTGGGAATGCCACTGCCCTCCTTGTTTTGTTCCCTCCCTCCAAACCAAGGCCCTCCCAGGGGAGGTGAAGTGAGAGCCTGAGTCCAGAAGCTGTGGAATTAATAATGAATGGGGGAGCTGGGGCGCTCACAGGGTTGTCTGCCAGGAGAGGCAGGAGGACCTGCTAGCCTTCCTGAGCAGCTTTGGGAAGGGGATGTCAGTCAAACTTTGGGCTACAGAGAACATGAGCTCAGGAGCTCTCGGCTAAGGAGCTTTTTCCACTTAAGAGAAAAAACAAAACGAAACAAAGCAGGGGACTGGCCAAAATGAGCCATCCTAGGGGATAGGGACTAGATCATAGAGGTGTGTCTTGGGTGTGCTCCAAGCCCCGGTCAGGAAGGGGCAGGATGATGGCAACTGCAGATTAGCATGGAGAGGAAACAGCGGGACTTCCAGGCACCAGCTCCTCCTTCCCCAGCCACCCACATCCTGTTACTCTCTAGTACCCTTTCCTTGAGGGGAGCACCGCTCTAGAAGGGGGACAGGGAGCGATCCCCAGGTGTCCCGCCAGAGGTGCACACAAACATCTATGCAACCCAAGGCAGCAGCCTTACCACAGGACATGGGGTGGACCCGGGAAAAAGACGAAGCTCTAGGTGGGGGAACCTAGTTTGGTTGGCAGCCATTCTGCGTATTCTGGCATTTCAATAGGTGAGCCAGAGACAGCAGAAGGGAAGAATAGCCAAGAGGAGAACATGAAGGAACATGAGTCTGGAAGCCTGAGTCCTTGTGCTGAGCCAGGGATCCAGCGATGGGAAGGCAGGCCTGGGGCAGGGGCTGTGAGTATACGTCCCTCTGGCAGGGAACTGGTGCCCCAAGGGGACAAGCTTCCTGCCTGTTCCCTTTCCTGGCTCTCACCGCACTCGGCCCTTGGTATTCCTGAGGACGGATGCTGCGAAGCTCTGTGTCACTCCTACCAGGCTTGTCCCATCCACCTCCACCAGCAGGTCGTTCACTTGAATCCTAGGGAAGTGACATTTGTTAGGGAGTCGTGAGAGGAACAGAAGGTGGGTTAAAGGTGGATTCTTCCCATCAGAAGCTCAAGGCTCAGTGTCCACAAGGTTCCATCATAAGATATGCAGACAGGGAAAGCCAGGTGTCAAGGGCCGTGAGAGGGGAAGCAACAGACCGCACGGGAATTCATGGAACACGGCCGGGCGCTGGCAAAGCCACACCCGAGCGGACCTTGGAGAGGCAAATCCCCGAGGGCTATGTGTCCTGAGGACCTCATGCTGTTACTGAGCATAGCCCTGGCTGTTGCCTTTGTGTCACCACATCCCTCATAATTTATGAGTTGTATGAAAACTCTCAGGGGGGTTCTAGCCCCTCATCGGGCAGAGTTACTGATACAGTAATAGTGACTGACTTTTTCCAAGCATTGCTGCTAAAGCAGATTAATGATTCAACCACCGCCCTTAAAAAGAATTCACACATGCAGAATTGTTAATAAGGTTAGGTTAAGGTGTTTTTGTTAAAAGCTTTGAGGTAGACAATCTTGGGGAGCAATTTAAAGTTTAAAAAGGTATATAATCTGTAAGGGAAAAAATAAAATTAGTTAAAAGACATCAAGAGAGACAGAAGGGATACATCTGGATAGAAGAAAAGAAACAGAGAGATGATAGAGAGACCCTACAAGTAGGGGTGCGTGTGTGTCTTTACCTTTTTTGGTGGCCCCACCCAGAAAACTAAGTTTTATTCCCTCAGATAGAAAAGTCAATTGAATGATTAGTACGCCAACTTCATGGCTCCCTGTCAATCCCTGAGCTGCTGAAGTCTGTCCTCACATCGGCAGCCAGGCAACATAGATGCAGTTATCCAGGACCAGGAAAGGCAGCAGGCACACTTCCTGTAACAATCACACTTTTGCTTCTTTAATCACACTCAGCTCTTGCCTCTTTAGTGACATGCTCAGAGCTCATTTCTATACATGCACATATGCCACTGTCCCAATGTCCCCCCAAATGCCTGAGACCCAAGCATGCCCCCCACCCCCACTCACACACCAATCCACATCCTCAAAGTTGCACACCTCCAACATAATCCAGCTGTGGGGGTGTCCTGGATCCCCACATGGGGTAGTTGCCTAGCCTGTGAGGGGATGCAGAAGATGGGGAAGGACTTGGGCACCTCTTTCTTCCACTTCCATCTCCTGGGAGGTCATGGGCTTCAAGCAGAAATGGAGAGAACGCCTGATGTAAACAGTTTTCTCACTTACAGCCCATTCTCATGTGGGCACTAGCTCACACCCCTGCTTTACTAACAAACAGGTGACTGTGGCCAGCCTCTGGAAAGGGAGGATGCCATCCTTTCTGCATCCTGTGCTGCCTAGACCTCAGCAGGCAAATGCCCTCTGAATTGGGCACCCATGCCTCTAACAACATGACCCTACAGTAACTCAGCCCTCGGCACTCATCTCGGTCACATGGAGGGAGCGTGGGTGTCAACCCTTCACGGCTTTCCTGAGGGAAAGCCTCGTAGCATTTCCCACTTCCTCCTCCGCCCTGCAACACACACAACAGAAAACTTGGCAGAGAGGGGCATGGATGTCATAGCTCTTGTGCCCTCCGTGATCCTTCTGAATGACAGAATGCCAGTCCTCTGGCCATAGATGTTCCACACAGGTGCACATAATGAGCAACTTCAGCTCCAGAACACGGCCATAACCAGCCTAATCCTAGCTATACCTGGGTCCCTGCTGTCCACATTCCTGCCATTACAACCCCTTCCACTTAGGCTGGGGACTTAGCTCCACCGGTAGAGTGCTGGCCTTGCATGCATGAAGCCCTAGGCTCACAAGGAACCTTTTATATTTGTTTTTTCAATACAGGCTCTCACTATGTAGCCCTGGTTGTCCTGGAACTCATGTAGAGCAGGCTGGCCTCAAACTCACAGAGATGCACCTGCCTCTGCTTCCTGAGTGCTGGGATTAAAGGCATGCATGCACCATTATAGCTGGCTACAAGGAATCTTTTGTATACTCACTTGGCCTTACTAGTTCCTGCTTGGCCTTCGGCTCTCATTTTCAATATTCCTTCCTCAGAGAAGCTGGCCTTGTCATCGGCTAGGCCCTCCTACTTTGCGCCTTCATATACCCTTCTCCATTCAGCTGGTTTGCTTGTTCTGTCTGGTATCTGTCTTATTTTATTATACTGCTGTGTTTGAGGGCAAGGCCCTCTACACGGACTGCCAGGGCCTGGCACCAACCCAGCAAGAGTCAGGCCCTTAGTATTTGTTAAGGGAAAGAAATGCCAAGCCTTATTCCAGACACACAGCCCGTGTTCTTCCTACTAGAGCCAACACACACCCTAGGCCAGTACACACGGTACTAGGTACAGCGTAGCTTCACACCCCTCCCCACAGAACGCGCAGGCCCCGGGGAGGGCTGCCATCTGCTCATGGTTGTCACCCCCAAAGCGTGGCACAGCACCTGCACAGAGGTGCTCCCTGAACATCTAAAAACACGCATGCCACACACAGGCCTCCTAGAGGCTGCCGGGGCCCCTGGTGATTACTGCTAAGAGACTTGAGAAAAGGAGCTGAATGAGGGTGGTACCTGCCATCCCGATGGGCTGCGCCACCCTCAGTCACAGTCTTGACGAAGATGCCCAGCTTCTCCAGGCCCATGTCAGCTCCGGCCCCCATGCCAATGATGCTGATGCCCAGGCCCTCAGAGTCTGTGAGGCAGAAGAGGAGAAGCCATGGCTGGCAGGGATCCTCTATCCTATACCCACTCCAAGGGACAGCTTCCTTTCACAAGAACCCCCCCACCAAACTTAGGAGTCATCCCGTGATGGGGAAAAAAACTATGGTTCTACCCACCTCCCTTTTGCCAGGCCAACTCAGTGGGGCTACTTCCTGCCCTTTGTCCCTATCCAATGAGCTGACAGGCAGCAGGGTGTGTGAGGGTGGCTGGGGTGTGGTAGACTATTGTGAACGCAGATAAGTGTGTGTGGCTGGGATGGGGGCTGAACAGCGATTTAGTTCTAAGCCTTTTGGTCGCTCTTCAATTAGTCTCTTCTATTCTTCCATACCCAGAGCTTCAGTGACCGCACATGGAGATCCATTGCCTAGTTGCACCTGCCTGCCTGTCCCAAACATACGACCTTCCCCGTGAAGAACTGGAACCCCTATCCACTAGATGCCAGGCTTGGGAAGCATCGGAGTAAGCACGAGGCAGTGTTGATTGTTACTGCCCACTGCATCCACTTACAATGCGCTGTTGCTGATGCCACTACCAAGCCCATCATCTATTACGACATTTCCCAGTATACATGCCACTGGGATCTTTATTTTCTTTCTCTTCCCTTTCTTTATTTTTTAAAATTTATTGTTTATTTGTTTGCTTTTTGAGATTTTGTTTCTCTTTGTCCCTGGGGCTGTCCTGGAACTCTCCCTGTAGTGGACCAGTCTGGTCTTGAACTCAGAGATCTACCTGCATCTGCCTCTCAAAAGTATGTGCCACCACCGCCTGGCCACTGTGACCTTTCTAAGGGGGCTTTCCCAAGTCCCTACACTAGCTCCCACTCCCCCTCAGAAATCATCATGCTCTTGTCACAGTCGATGCCACCCTGGTCACACTCTCCTGTGCTGGATGTACCTCTCTGTTCTACTACACACTTTCCAAATGGCTCCTCTTCAGAGTTCAGACATCGGTGGCCTGAGACTGTTAGCGTGGTGAGGCTCTGTCGAAAGCACCGACAGTGGTCTTATGTTCCTTCTAGTGCATGTGAAAGCACGGAAGGCTGAAGTCAGAGGCGCCATCTCTCTTGGGAGCCTGTTTTACCTGTCCCCATGCCTCCAACAGAGCCCAGAACCACATATACAGTGCTTAGGAGAGATGTTCACCGAGTATCATTCCTGGCAATACACTAGAGACAGACACCAGTGGCTCTGGTTGCTGACAAGGAATGCCAAGAAAGGCCAGTTAGGGCTGGAGTCAGAAGTCCAGCATGTGGGTACCCACAAGGGTGGCAGGACAGAGGCTAGCACTACAGAAGGCCCCAATGTGTTCCTTAGATTGGCCTGTCCTCTCACCCTTCTCCAGCTCCACAGGAAACAGCTCCAACCTCTCGACACGCTTCTCCAGCTCATATTCCGCAGAGGCTGCCATGGGATCCACATCCTCATTGCGTCGGTCATAGTCCTCGTTGGAGTAGGTGCTGAATACCTGCGGGGAGCAGCTGTCAAGGGGTGCATGGGAGGACAAGAGCACAGCTGGCGGGAGGAGGGCCATGGGCCAGCTCGCCAGTGCCTGAGGCCCCACGTCTCCCCCACCAGAGGCCCTTCTTTACAACAATCTCACAGGGAATCCAGACCTCAGCAAAAGGACTTCCTAGTTCTAGAGTCCGGGGGCAAGAGAGTAAAAGAGCCATTCCATACGGTACAGTCTGCATAGTACTAGATGGACACACCTGGGGAGATTGGGGAAGATCTGCAAATCTCTGATACCAGGAGAGAGCTAGACAGCTGAGGGTGGACACAAAGACACAGCCGTACATAGCGGAGGAACAGGCAGAGCAGAAGACAGGAAGAGGAGGAGGGGAGGAAGGATGGAGAAGACACTGGAGGATGCCAGATGGGGAGGGGGAGGGGGAAAAGGGAAGGGGGAAAAAGGCAGACGCACCAGGACCCTTCACTGCCCAGCAGCTGAAGTGGATGGCCATAGGGGGTGGAGAGGAAACAGTGAGGTCCTCTGTCCCCGTGGAGAAGGGAAGGCCATTAACTCCCAGGTAGGCCTCAGGTAGCAGGAATGGAGGAGAAAGCCAGGCCCCTATGGCCCTCCCATATGCCAGAACTGTGTCCCTGAAGAATGATATTCCTGTCCACCAGAAAAAAACAGGCATGGCCCTAAAGGGACGAGGGATCATGGGGCAGTGGTGACCTCTCTGCCCTTGCTCAGTATCCCCTGTGCCCCTCTGCTGTCTGTCTCCTTCTGTGTCTAACTAACCTCTTCATAGGACCAGTAAGGAGGAGGTGGGGCTTTGTGGGTACCTGATGCTGAACCCAGGTGGGTATCTGCACAGCATTTAATGGACATCATTTGGGGAACCATGGCTTGTTTGACTTTCCTGCTAGCTGTGACAGACTGGCATCACTTGAAGTCAACTGGATGGGCCAGAAGGAAGTAGGGGGAGATCCTGTCTTCAGAAAGCTCCATGCCAGGACCTCCTCTGCCCCAGGAGCACGCTCATGGGCATCCTGGTAGGCAGGGTTACGCCTGTGTTCCAGCTTTTGTTGGGGCTTGCTGAATGTCATCCCAAACCTCCAGCCCCAGCACAGATGTACACAGTCTTGGTGGTAGGTAGAAAGGATGCTTACTGAATCAGCCAGAAGCACGGCTGAGGGGTGTGTGCTCACCTAGCTCAGTGCCCTAACTACACAATATCAGACATTCAGCATCTGGCCCTTTATGATTATCTAGCTGCTGTGCAGTGGCCAATGGACTAATCTCCAACATCTGACCAGTTTGTCAGCAGTCCCAGCCCCTTGAAGCAACAGGCTCCCTATTCCACAAATAATCCATTGCCCAAGGTCACGAGGGGTTGGTTAGCCAGTAGCACGGCAGGAAGGCACCAAATTCAAGATGGGCCTTCGTCTCTAATGCAAAGGTGTTCCAAGCTTTAGGACAAAGAACGGCATAAGCCTGGATCAGCAAATTGGCTTTGGCCCACTTTTTCATCTGAGGCCTCTGACCTTTACCCTACACCCAGGAGACAGAATCCCCCAGCCCTCTCCAAGTCAACCAACCCCTCCCCACTTCCCATCACACACACTGCACTCTGACTTCCAAAACACTGACCTCTACCTCATCTTCTGTCTACAACCTGTTCACCTTTGGCAGCCTGCTCCCTGCAAGAGTCCCAGGCAGGCCTCAGGCTCAGAGGCCTCAGACCACCAGTCACTCCAGCTCTCAGAAGGCCCTGGGCTCAGCTATCTTAGCTGATAGTCTGGAATTGTGTTCTCTGCTCTGAGAAGATACCCCCACCGCCATAACGGTGACAATTGGGTTGGGGAGGAGCAGAGAAGCCTGGCTTTGCAATCAGTGTAGCAGTGGCAGTGGAGAGCAGCCTGGGGCCCTGGGCCAGGGTGGAGAGGAGGAACGCCCCAGCAAGGCCAAAAGTCTCACACCAGCCTCTGCACTGCCTTGGCTCTCACACTAGTGGCCGGCTTGCTTCAGAGTCACCAGGGAGTCCACAGCACTGCTCTAAATCATGTGCTATTTTTTACCAAAAAATCAGGGTAAGGCGTCAGATATAGACAGAGGCCCAGACCACACTCCTCTCTATGAGGGCACAGGGCTACTCAAAGAACCCATGGGGATGAGGCAATGGCCTGACACCCTCCCAAGAGCATCACAGCCTCTGCTCCTTCCTGGATCTCCCTGCCTTCAGAGGGAATAGGGCATGGAGAAGCCTTCCAAATTCTCAGGCAGGGAGAGGAGGGGACTGGCCACCCTTCTTAACCTTCTAGACCTCTGCTGGCCTGGGATGGGGGATGGTGGAGGGTGAGAGCAATTTGGGCAGCCTCGGTGTCCAGGAGTAGCTATGGAAACTGCAAGCAAACACATGAGGTTTGGCTGGGGAGGGCAAGGAGGGGCAGGGTCCAGGCCAAGGAAAGTCCTCGGTGCTGTATACAGCCATCCACCCCATACGGGGCAGGTCAGGTGCTAGGCACAGTAGAACAAGGGCTGGGAAGAAAAGAACATCAAAGCAGAATGTGCCAGCTAAGCTCACAGGGTAGTGGGAAACAGGAGTGGTCTCCTGTTCTTAATTCTCCCCAGGGGACATCTTTTCTCTAGCAGACTACTAAGATCTCAAAGCACTGACTGGCACAGCTCTCAAACCAATCACCAATAGTGGTGTTAGAGATGGGGGGCTGAACCCTCCCCTGCCAGGCAAGCCCCCATCCTCTCTTAAAGTACCCAGAGGATATGGAAAGGGGTTAGAGTCCTAAGGCTATAGGCATGTATGTCTGCCAGGCACCTTAGGGGAACTCCCAGACCCATCCAGCCCAGCGCCCTCTTCCTGTGGAGCCTGCAGAAGGCCTACTCCTTCAAGGGCCATAAAGATGCCCCTTTCTGGTGCAACTCTGGACATGGGAAGCTGGCCCAGCACAGACCATGAGGTGCAGGGTCTTTCCCCCAGCCCCAGTCACAAGGCCACGGCCCAGTTCACCCTCACAGTCTGCTTCCCTCTTTCACTTCTGCAAAGCTGGGGTGGGGGTACTGACAGGGCAGGACTGTAGTCTCCAGTATCTTTGTTTTGGGAAGTTCCTAGCTCCCCTCTCTCAACCCAGGCAGAGCCAGCCTTACACATGGAGAAGCAGGAAGTGTCCCTACGCTTCCCATCCTTCTCTCCTGACAGTAGGGCATAGGAACAGTACCCTGAGGACACAGTCCCACACCCCTTCAGGCCAGCCAAGTCCCAGCCTCTGGCAGCCTCTGGAAGAAAGAATGTCTGGGGGAGGAAGAGAGAGCAGGTGTTCCAGAGTAGGCGTGGGGCAGGCTGGCTGCTGGGCGGGGCAGCAGGCTAGGAACCTGAGGGCAGGTCGCGGCAGGCCACCTTCACAATCACAGACCAGAAAACCTTCCCACTCTGACAAACAGCTGGAAGTCCCCCACGCCCCCCTCATTGTGGGAACTTCTGGGAACCCAGCTGGGTGGCAGGGTCTGACTCAACCTGCCAAACACGGATGCCTGGGTGGGGGCGACCACTCACACGTGGCGGGGGCAGTGCGGGGGGCCGAGGGGGATCACTCACTTGGATCGGTGCGGTGCTGAAATGGATCTTCCGACTAGGGGCCGGATCCTCTTCCTCTGAGAGACCGGGGATCTCTACACAGCCTGACTCGGGCTCGTAGGGGGGCTCCCCATCCTCCTCATCTTCTTCATCGTCCTCCTCCAGGGCACTGCCCCCAGAGTCCTCCCCGAGTCCACTGTAGGCACTCACATCCACCAAGTCCGCTTCCGAGAAGTCCTCCTTCTTGGACTCATCCACCTCCTCAGGTGCCATGTCCGGGGCCCGGCCATTGTCCACCCCCCTCTCCGGCGTCGCCAGGGACGCTGCTTCCTCCTCGGGGACCGCTTCGGCCTTGGGCTCCTCGGGTGCGGGGCTGGCTGTGGGGGCCGAGGTGCTGCCATTCTCCAAGGCTGCATGGACGGTCACCTCGGCCTGGATCACTTCCCCAGGAGCCGACTCGGCCTCAGACTCCCCACTTTCCTCAACCTCCACCGGCTTGATCTTGCGCACCTCCCGAGGCTTCGGCGGCGGTCGCGCTGGGGCCACTCGGTGCTGTGGGGGCTGCTGCCCTCCAGGGCCACGCTCCTTCTCGGTCGCGGCATCCCCCGACGGGGCGGGAGGCGGCGGCGGTGGCTGAAACACCCGGGACCGCTTACTGACCAGCTTCGAGTTGACCTGGGGCGCCCCCGCGGCCCGGGGGGGCCCGGGCGCACGGTGAAGGCCGGTCCTCGAGTCGGCTTTCTCAAAGACCGCACTGAGCTGGCTGACCGTCGGCGACACGGCGTCAGCATCCAGCTTGTCCAGCGCCTCGGTGCTGCCGTTGAAGCGCACCACGACGTCCAGCTTCCGGTCCTGCAGGCCGGCGCGCTCCTGCCTCAGCAGCCGCCGGGCCGCGGCCTCCTTGTCGCCACCCGAGGCCGCGGGGACGCTCCGTTCGAACAGCTTCCGCGTCTCCTGCAGCCGGGACGGCGGGTGCGGCGGCGGAGCGGGCTGCGCCGAGGGCGCGGGCTTGGAGTCGAAGCGGCTCACGCGCTCAGACACGCTGGTGCCCAGTTTGAGCAAGGCGCTGTGGTCCACGTTCTCGTTCAGGCTGCTGGCCCGCGGCAGGGACAGGCGCACGCCGCGCTCGGACGCTCGCGGGGCCTCGGCCATGCCCGCGCCGCCTCCCGCCTCCCCTGGCGGCCCCGCGGTGGTGCCCATCTGCAGGAACATACTTTTGATGCGGTGGACGTTGGAGCCATATTTCTTATGGTGGGCCGCCTTGGGTGTCTCATCGGGCCCTGGTGCATCGGGAGGTTTCAGTGCCTGGATGCCCGCTTCGTAAGCGCTGCGGTGCGGGGAGGCGCTCCGGAGGGGACCCCCGGGCCCCCGAGGCTCCGTCTTCATCATGGTGGGGGGAGCCGGGTTCGCATCCCCCCGCTCCCCGCTGCCCCCCTCCAGCAGGCGGCTGGCCAAGTCGGGACCACCGCCCCCCCAAAGAAAGAAATCCCGAAAGGCCTTCTATAGAGCCCCCCAGAAACCGATCTGCCAAAAAACAGTTAACCCTGCTCTAAAAAAAAAAAAAAAAAAAAAAAAAATCTCGGAGCGCCCTGTGTGGGTCGCCTCCCTCAACCAAGCTGCCAAAGACAGCCAGCCCCCTTCGAAAGCTCGAGCGGCCTGGTGCGGTCGCCCCCACCCAAATTGGAGAAGCGGAGGCTGGCTGGAGCCGCTGGGACCGCGCTCCCAGCCCGCGAAGCAGCGGCCGCGGCGCCGGCTCACATCCTCCGAGGCGGTGTCAGCGGGGCTGGCGGCGCGGGCGCCCCCTACTCCGGCAGGGAGCCTTGACTCTTGGGGTGCCCGGCATCCCCGCGCCCGCGGCTGCTCCGCTGACCCGGGCCGCTCCGCCGCGCCTCCCTCCCTCCCTCCCTCCCCCCCGCGCCCCGAGCCTCCGTCTTTCTCTAGCTCAGCCCGAACCGCGGCTGCCGGAGATGGAGCGGCTGCCCTTCTCGCCGCCGCCGCTGGGGGACTGGCACCACTGGGTCCTAAAGGGATCGGATTTCCGGGGCCGGAGCCTGTGAGCCCTCCCCTTCCCTTCCACCCTGTCGCCTCGTCTCTCCTACTCATAGTTGGCGGACAGCCTAACGCAGCTCCTCGGACCTTGGCTATTCTTCGTCAACCCTCCCATCCCAAACGCGGCGGCTTTTCACAACCCACATAGGCGTACCCTCATTTAACCCTGGGGGGCGGGGAACCATCCAGACACAGCCGCCTGGATCCTGGCCTGATCCTCCCCCAGTATGAACGGGTTCTGTGAGAAGGAGCCCTGAATCCTTCACTTAATGGTCCTTAGAGTGTTCAGGGCTATCAGCATCAAAACTGTTGGGTGCTAGGTCAAAGCACGTATTTCTAGCTCCTTCCAGACTTGGTGCAGGGAATCTCAGAGGCAGGACCTGGGAGTCTGCATTTTAACAAATCCCCATAGGGCACTTTTTGCACCATTCAGGATTTAAAAGTTTGGCTCAGCAATACTTGCGGTGCTGAGAAGAAATGAAAAAAAGGAGGGGGGGTGGGGGCACATCACCCAAATGGCAGGAGATTTCCAAAGCTCCCTTTTGCCTTTGGAAGTCTTAAGATGATGCTCTTCACCTGCCCACTCTTTTTCAGGCTTCGGGAGGAGTGTTGAATCCTGGCCTTCATATCCTGCCAGCTCTGAATAGGAACAGGTGGACCGGTGTTGGGGGGAATTAGAAGAAATTATTCTAGAGGCCTAAGGCCAAAGTTTCCCTGTTGAGAGTTCTAGCTTGGGTCTCAGATTTAAAGGATTCTGGTCACTGTGTGTGTGTGTGTGTGTGTGTGTGTGTGTGTGTGTGTGTAGAGAGAGAGAGAGAGAGAGAGAGAGAGAGAGAGAGAGAGAGAGAGAGAGAGAGGAGAGGTGATACCTTAATCCCAACACTTGGGAAACAGAGGCAGGAGGATCTCTGTGAATTGGAGGGACCAATTTGGTCTATAGAGGGAATGCCAGGACATAGAAACCGTGTCTCAAGCAACAACAAAAGTGTGTGTCTGTCCTTCTGTTGTCTTACAAATCCCTTCTTGAATTCTTTAGAGTTCCTTCATTCCTCACATACACAAGGGGCCTGGTGTTACCCCCAGTTGTCCGGAACCTGCCAGTGAGGATGCATCCAATAGTCAGGTCTAATTGTGTTGCTGGGGTCTGTAGATCACAGGAACTGAGGAAAAGAGTGGACACTAGGACCCAGAGAACAACTCAGGCACAAAGCCTCTCCCCCCCCTCCAGCTGCTTCCTGCATCTCGGGCCTTCCTGCAGCCTCGGCCTTCTACCCCCAACCCCCTTCCACTCCATCCTCTTCCTCCCCTTCCCGTTCTCCCACTCTCCGGTTGGCCTGGCCACGAGCTGGTGGAGGAAGCCCTCCTACCCTTCCATTCTCGGTGTGTGGGTTTTGTGGGCCACTAACCCATAGCACGTGCAAAAGAGCTCAGCGCGTGGGGGATGGGACGTGGGGAAACCGCCTGGGAACCCTGAAGATTGGGGTGGGGAGGAGCCAAGAACCACTGGACTGGCTCCCTGGAGTAGTGTGCCAGGAGAGGGACAATTTTGGCTCTCATCTGGAGCTGGACTTCAGGCTTTCAGATGCCCCTACATTTTTGCACAGCAGGCAGGAGACTTACCCTCCCCAGTTCCGCACTTGGGGGATCTGTGCGCCTCCTCACCTTCTGACCCTTCTTAAAAGCCCACTTTCCTGAACAAGCGTTAGGACTTGTACCCAAGTTTAAGTCTAGGATTTGAACCCTCTACCCTATCCCCGACTATGGCAGTTGGTTGGTGGTCTTGTTTGTGTGGTTTTTTTTGTTTTTGTTTTTTTTTTCTCTCTCTCTTTTGAGACAGAATCTGGAGTATCCCATGCTGGCTTTGAACTAGCCATTGTAGCCAAGGATGACCTTGAACTTCTATCCCACCGCCTCCACCTTTTGAGTGCTGGAATCACAGGCTCCAGGTTCTACCAGGGCTCTCTGCACGTTAGGCAAGCACTCCAGCAACCGAGCTACATCTCCACCTCCCACTGTGATTGTTGGGCGATGCCCTGCTGCTCACCCTATAGCTAGCTGGGAATTTGAGCCTCGTGTCCTTACAGCTCCTGTGTGGATTGGGGGAGGGCGCAGGCCCCCGGGTGTTCTGCCCAGAATCTCCCACACCCTTGGTGGTGAGTCATCTTTCCTGGTTCAAGCCCAAGGGGTCCTGTGCCCACACTCCGGGCCAGGTGGGAGGAGGGGTTGAGAACCAGCTGTTGGTCCCTTCCCCCATCATCCTTGGCAGAAATTTAAGAAGAACTGGACTTAATAGGAACCCTCATGTCTCCCTTATCCGGTAATTTCTCAGACTGAGACCCTCTTTAAGAGCTTCGGGATTCGAGAAAGTAGAGTGAGTACGGAGCTTGGGTGACTGAGGCTAATGAGAGAGTATTCTTTCCTGGGCTTCTATATGGCAGAGCAACACCCAAGCTGGAATTTTACCATCACTCTTTCCTTGGAGGCAGGCACCAAACAATCTGCCTATGAGATGGGTGGGGCACGCAGTGTCACCTCCTCCATCCTGTCCCTGCCCAGCTGAGGTAAACTTCCATTCCTCAGGCCATGATGTTCACCTATTCCCACCTGTTTAGCATCCCTGGATAATTTAAAACTTTTGGTTTCCCCAGGACCCATGTGGTGGGAACTTTGATGTTGTGGCCGCTGTATCTGATGGTCTTGGGAAGGAAGTTCCTTCTATTCCTTTGCCTTGTGTGGAGTTAGGGGTGCAGTGGTTCCCCAAGTTGAGCCGGGATTCAGGTCCTGGCTGTACCACTTTACTGTCTGTGACCTTGCAGAAGCCGTGCATCTCTTGTGCTCTGAGGGGATACACAGAGGCCTGGGAGAATTGCCAGCAGCTTCAAAGCTTGTGACCAGGTGTAGGGGAAGGAAACGCCTTCCCAGCATTGGCTAAATGGTGGGAACTGTTGCACTAGGCAGCAATAATCCTCCCTCTCTCCTGGCCAAGCCCTTCCTTGTTTTCTCACACCCCATCTGATGAGGGCCCTCTGGGAAGGTGCTCTTGGATGGTTATGCCTAGGGGCTCGTTGGCTTTAAATGCCAGGTGTGACAGCAAAGGTGGTAATGAAGACTGGTGGGTAGAACCCGATGGATGATAAGTTCCCAGCCTTCAGCACCCTGGGCTCAGGCACGGGCTGGGAGCCAAGGCTGGCTGCTCTTCCCAGCCTTGGGCCTTGAGACAACTTCTGAAAGTCGTTTTGTTTTGTTTTCCTGGCCACTGTCATCAGAGAAGAAGCCGCCTGGTCTATGGTAAGTTCCTAACATTCACTCCAATTCCTCTATGTTGTTGGCCTTGAGCTCGTTCTGGGATCCAAGGAGGATATGTTGCGTTTCCACACCCAAACAGGAGTGTTCAGCTCCAGCATGGCATGCCTGAGAGGGCGAAAGGCCCTTAGATAACCTAGTCACAAGGGACAGCCGCAGTTTTAGCGACCTAGCTAGGGTCCCGCTGGTCTGAATTGAGTCCTGAGTCCTCCCATTTGCTACATGGCCTTGGAATCGTCATTTTGGATCCCATACTTGCTAACATGTTCAACTTGAACGTCTGAAATCTTCTGACCACAGATGACCCTGGGTGTCTTTTACTTCCTGTGTAGCACAGGATGAAGCAGGACTTTGGAGTCAGGCCACTTCCAAACTCAAGGACTTTGCCACATTTCTTCCTCTGTAAGCCGGAGACAATACAACAAACTCAAGGAGTCGCTGAGGGCACTAAATAAATCCTGAATTCGCAAAGCACAGAGGTGCTCTGAGTGTGGGCTGTTCCGACTGCACGTGGACTGGAGCATGTGTGGGGGCTGCACATGCGAGAGTGGGCAGGTGTGTGGCTGCGAGTGAGCACCAGTGCCTGCAGCTCAAATCTATTTTCATGAGACACCAGAGCTCGGCTTCCTTCTCAAGGTCCGCTATATGAAATTCTGGTATGTAAGCATTTCTGCCCATGGCTCTTCTAAATCTTTGTGAATCTTTTCTTCTTGATGTGGTGGACAGAGAACCCAGAGCCTCAAGCAGGCCAGGTAAGTATTCTGTCACTTAACTACAGCCTTTGCCCTGAGGTGGGTTTTTTGAAAATGGCCTTCTTTCTGAACTTTTCAAGGGATCTTCTATTCCTGCCTCTTGGTGTGCCTCAGGTCTCTGCATCTGTAGGGAGAGGAGCTGTGGGGTCCTTCCTTCCCACCAGTCTCACACTGTACTGTAGCACCCCTGGAAAAGTTCACATGCCTCTTAGAGACTAGGGAAGCATCGTGTGTGTGTGTGTGTGTGTGTGTGTGTGTGTGTGTGTGTGTGTGTGTGTGTGTGTGTGTTGGGGGTTGGGGAAGGGATGAGGCACAGCAAAGATTCCTCCAAATCTTCAGTCGCTTTAAAGGAAAGCCTATATTTAGCTGGGCTTAGAGGAGCCTGTAAATATGTATTTTGCAACGCCGTAGTTGTAGCCATGGAGCTCTAGAGACATGCAGAGAGGTCAAGGGAAAAAAAAAAAGAAAAAGAAGAGCAAAAATTAGGCAACATAGCTATCAGCAAATCCAAGGAGGTTCTATTGCCTGTTCCAACTGCTAGGAACTCACATTTCTGTGTTTTTGACGGCTACTATTTTTCATCTGCTTTCTGGACCATGTGCAAGGAAGAAACAGCGTTCAGAGTCACCTTCTCCTTAGACCTTTGCCCATCATCTCCCATCTGACTGGCCCCACCAGGCTCCGCTAGGCTCCCATGCGGCCTTCAGTCTCCAGAATGCCAGCTTTTACGCTCTCCCCCTATAGCCCCCTTGCTCTTCAAGTAGCCTGGGAAGTTGGGGGCAGAGAGTGGAGACATGAGCAGTCTTGTTAGTTTGGGGTAATTCTCCCTTCACAGAACTCTATTTTCTAATTTTTCTTTTTTTTTTTTTTTTTTTAGTTTGCAGATTTTCTTAGAAAATAAGGGAAGTTCAGAAAATGGCTTCAACAGCAGAATTCACAGTTGTCCGTCTTGGGTCATGTTTGCTTCGGGTTTGTCCGTAGAAATGCTATTAATTTGGGAGGCTGGGGAGATGACTCAGATGGTGAAGTACTTGCTGTGCAAGCATGAGGGCTTGAAGTCCATTCTGAGAACCCAAGCGAAAAATCGAGCCACGTGCCGTGGCCCATGCTCATGACCCCAGAGCTAGGGAAGCAGAGAGGGAACTCCTGGGGCTTAGAGGTTAGCTGGTGTAAACTACTTGGGGCTAGTGAGAGACCCTGCCCACCGCCCCCCCACCAAAAAACCCCAGACTGCAAAGGTGTTTTTCATCTTCTCCAATGGAAACTCTGTCTCCAAGCACAGTAACTCCCTGTTCCCTCCCTTTGCTGTCCCTGGCAACCACTTGTATCTGTGTGAACTTGACTCCTTCTAGGTACCTTACGTAAACATCATACAGAATCTGTCCTTTTGTGCCTGGCTTGATTTTGCTTGGTTTACATAAATTGCAGCAAGTGCCAGCCCATAATCTCACCTCTTTCCAATGCATTTCCATAGTCATAAAACAGAGCTTTCTGGGTCTTCACAACCTACGTAACAATAGCAAATGCTATATACGCCATTTGTACCTTCACCACCCAAGGTTTTTGACAGCGGGCCCCTATGTGTAGTTAATGTCTGTGGTTTGTCCATTTTAATTTCTGCTCATCATTTTATCCCGTGAATAAGCCACAATGTAATTGTTGCCAATTCACCTACCGACAGTGTTTGGGTGGTGTCTGTTTTCTGATGTTCTAAGAAGAGTTGCAGTGACAGACACATCCTGGGATTTTTATCTGAACCCATTCAGGATGTTATCTAGGAGCACAAAGTCAGATCTTTTGCTTGGGTGCTTGAACTTTGAACTTGGCTGTTACTGCCAAGATGTTCTCTATAGCCGATGAATCACCATCCTGCCTTCTACCACCAGCAACATTTGCTGCCCTCCCCCTTTTGAGACAAGGTCTTACTTACTGTGTAGCCCTGGCTCACCCAGAACTCACTATCTAGACTAGGCTGCCCCCAAACTCAGAGTGCTCTGCCTGCACTTGCCTCCTGGGCTGGAATTAAAGGGGTGTGTTCTGTGCTCAGCTTCTACAGTTTCTTCCATCTGTGTGTATGTGTGTTCAGTGATGGGTGTGTGTGCTCATATGGTGACTAGAGGACAAGTTCAGTGCCATCCCCACCAAAGCTGGCCACTTCTTTTGAGATAGGGTCTCTCATTGGCCTGTAGCTCATCGGTTAGGCTAGACTAAGTGGTCAGTGTACCCCAGGATCCTCCTGTCTCCACCCCAACCCCAGTTTAGATCACTAGCATGTACCACCATGTTCTTCCCTTGCTTTTTGAAAAAAAATGTAAGTTCTGGGGATTGAACTCAGGTCCTACATGCTTGCAAGGGCACACTTTATTGACTGAACCAGACTCTCTTGTTGGGCTTTTCCCCTGTGGTTTGGTTTTGTTTTTGGCTCTTCGTTTGTTTGTTTTTCAGGGCAGGGCATCAAAACCAGGGTCCCATGCATGCTCAGTGAGTGCTTTAGCACAGGACTACATTCCCATCTGAGACTTCTGATTTTTGCTAGTCTGTTGGATGTGACATAGCTCACCTTAATGTAAATACCCTGAATAAGGTAAAGCATGTTTACTGGGCTCATTGTCCATCTGGGTTTCCTCTTCAACTATAATTTGCTTTTGATGAGTGCTGTAAAAAGCCTCCATGTAAGGACGCCTTTGTCGAAAGCTGGAGTGGTGGCACACAGTTAACCCTAGTGCTGCAGAGGTGGAGATGGGCAGACCCCACTCACCCACCAGGGGTTCACCAGCCAGCCTGCCTAATCAGTGAATCCCAAGTACCAGAGAGAGAGTCTATCTCAAAAAAAAAAAAAAAAAAAAAAAAAATGAGATAGGAGCTGGCTGGAGAGATGGCTCAGCTTAGCAACACTTCTTACTCTTCAAGAGGACTTGGGTTCAATTCCCAGCATCCACACAGTGAGTGGTTCACAGTCATCCGTGACTCCACAGTTTCAAAGATCTCTTTTCTGACCTCTGGGCACAAGGCACACGTGTGATGCATAGACATACATGTGAGGGAAACATTTATCCGAGAGAGAGAGAGAGAGAGAGAGAGAGAGAGAGAGAGAGAGAGAGAGAGAGAGAGAAAGAGAGAATTCTTGGAGTTGGTTAATTCAGGGACTCAAGTGAGGCATCAGGATGTGGCAGATTCTGCCATCTTTCTTTTCCGAGCTCCTTTCAGGAGGGTAAATACCACTCATTTGACTTGCTAAGGCTTAAGAAGTTAGCTTGTCTCTTGAACTGCCCCCCACCGTCAAAAGGTTCCACGATTGCTGCCTCCACTCCAGGTATTTCACACAAGACGAGATGCATTTCATCTTAGAGTGTCTCCCAGAACCACTGCTTTCCTCCCACCAAACAACCTCCCTCTCTGACTTGGCGACCAGTCTCTACATGTCCATGCCTAAAGCAATTGGTGGCCAGAGGAACAAAATCATTACTCTATTTTGACCAATCGTAGTTCATGGATAGGGCCTGTCCCCAAAGCCTGACAGCCTGACGAAGTTCAGCATTCTATGATGGAAAAAGAGAAATGATGCCATTTAGAATGCACAAGATGCTTTAAAATAAAATAAAATAAAGACAGGATCTTGCTGTGTGTGTTATCTCTGGCTTGCCTCAAACTCACTATGTAGCCTCAAATTCAAGAAGAGATGGGCTCTCTCTGCCTCCCAAGCACTGAGATTAAAGGTGCATACCACCATGCCTAGCCCTGGTCTGTGTTTTAAAAAATTATTTTTAAGTCTGGCAGCAGCGGTGGTGGCAGTAGCAGTGGTGGTGGCAGCAGTGCATACCTTTAATCCCAGCACTTGGGAGGCAGAGGCAGGCGGGTCTCTTGAGTTCACCAGGCTACAGAGTGAGTTCCAGGAAAAGCCATGGCTACACTAAGAAATCCTGACTTGAAAAACCAAAAGAAAAAATATTTTTAGTGCCAGGAATTGACTTGGCACATGCTAGGCAAACACTGTTCCACTGAGCTACCTCCCTAACCCCTGTGTTTTGAAACTGGACATCACCACGTAGCCAAGGCTGGCTTAGAATTCCCAATCCTTCTGCTTCGGCATCTAGAGGGCTGATTTCTGGGAGGTCTTTCTATATTCTGAATACTAACCCTTTATCTGTTTTGTGTGTCCCCACATTGCCACCCAGGCTGCTCCGTCTTTACTTTGTTCATAATGTCATTTTTATAATAGGCAGTAATATAATAAAAATCAATCTTTTCCAAATTGTGTCTCTTATGTAAGAACTGTTTTCCTACTCTCAGATTGCCTACATTTCCTCCTAATTATTTTAAAGTTTTGTTTTTCACTTTTAGATCTTTAATCCATCTGGAATTAACATTTATGCGTAGTGTAAAGAGGTTTCATATGAAAAGCCAATTGTCCCAACACTCTTTATTGAATAGACTGTTCTCTCTGAGTTGCTGTGCCTCCCCAATCATAAATCAAATCCCCACATACACTTGGCTCCATTTCTGGGCACTTTGTTCTATCGATCTCTTTGTCCAGCCCGGCACCAATACCACATTGTTTTAATTACTATCACTTTCAAAGAAAGTCTTGGTGCTTCTGGGGCAGGTCCACTTTCTTCTTCAGAATGGGCACCACTTTCTTGGCCCTTTGCTGCTCTGTATGAGGTTGAGGACCGTTTCAGGCTTCTGTTGAGAAGCTTCATGAGCATGAATGGAACCAACTGGTAAATGTGGAGAGAACTGTCTTCGAGACTGTCATGGAGAATTCTTAAGCTTAACCAGATCCCTTCACTACATCGCTCCATTTATTCCTTTTAGACTATAGTGTAGTGCTTCGTTCATAAACCTCTTGTTAGTGGCCCACGCCTTTAGTCCCAGCACTTAAGAGGTAGAGGTAGACAGCTCTGAGTTTGAGGCCAGCCTGGTCTACAGAGCAAGTTCCATGACATCCAGGGTTATAGAGAAACCCTGCCTCGAAAAAACACTAACAACAAGAGATAAAGCTGACCTCTTGCAGTTCTCAAATCCTCCTGATGGGCTGCCCTGGCCAGCTATTGCTATGCATTGTGGATTATAAAAAGCTCCCTCCTGAGCTTTACAATTTACAAAGCACTTTGTCCTCTATTTCCTCACTGGTCTTTCTTACCTCTGCTTTAAAGAGGAAGTATCTCAGTAGCAATGTCTGAGGTACCTGGAACAGCCCCCACCCCTTCTCTGCTTCTCTTTTAATAGAAGAAATTTGTCCAACAACAGTCTGGCACTCCAGTTTTAATGCTCTTGGATGGTCACCCCTTGGGGGACCTGAAGACCACTTATGGAAAGCGGAAGCAACTCTGCTGGGAGAGTACTTGCCTACCATGCACAAGGCCCTGGGCACTCTGCAGCACCACCACAGGCAAGAGGATGGGGAATTCAAGGTCATCCTTAGCTACACAGCCAGCCTGGGCCCTGCAAAACCCCGTTCCAAGACTAAAACAGAACAAACATTAAACAAGGGGGTCAGGAAGATGTATGAGGTCTTCAGACTGGTGTCCCCAGAATGTCTGTGAGGTTGTTAGGGAAATAGAAAATGCCCTTGGGAACCAGAGTGTTGACAGATGACGGGTGGGTGAGGAAGGGTGGGGAGGTGAGCATTATTTCCAACCACCTACCCCTACACGAGTCCTTCTCCCTGTAAGAAAGTACGTTTTCTGGACAGGGAACTGGGCGACACACGCGACAGGCTTGTGGTCTTGGGAGTCCTGTGTCGCTCAGATAACAGCCGGTCCAGCACGCATGCCCCTTACACCAAGCCTGGAAGTGGGCGCTGCGCAGGCTTCGCTCCTCCCAGCAAGCAGTCCTTCCGTTGCGCAAGCGCATGGAGGGCTGGACTTGCGAACGCGCCCTCTTGTGGTGGACTGACTCAGTCTCATTCTTTGTTGTTGCTCTGGGGTCCGGGAAGAGGAGGGAGAAAGATGTGGGTGGAGTCTGGGAGCCAGAAGCGAGAATAAGATCACAATGATGAGGGTGCCTTTTCTTTGTCCCTCACAGAGACGTATAATATGTGTTTCGGATGCAAATAAAGAAATATGTTTCTTCGAGATCAAAAGGGAGACTAAAAAGGAATGAGACTGTTGGGAAGATGAAGCTTTCACCCATTCATCCATTCATTCATTCATTCAACAAACATTCTCTAGGTTGGACAGATGGCATAGGAAGCTGGGAGAGTGGTCGCCGATGTGGGGGTGGGGGCGAGGAAAGAGGCCCTGCTAGGAAAGAGCAGGACTCGGTGGCGGGGTAGGGTGGGGGGAGGGGTGCGGGGGAAGCTCCAACTGAGCTCACAGTTATAAAGCTGAGAGAGGCGGAGACCTGACCCATCCGGGAACACATGCTCTAGCTGATGAGGACTAAATAAATAAATTAAAGATGGAACACCCTGAACACCAGGAGGGATGATTTTTAAACCATAAAGTAATGATTATACTACTAACGGAAACAAAGATGGTAATTGGCCACAGTTTGGAGGATGCTGGGGAATCAACCCATTATTTTGAAACCACTAAATTTAGATACGAAAAGAACTAAACACTTACACCCTTTACTATATGAACTGTACCACCTGGGAAGCAAATCATGAGGGCAATTTCTCTATCTTGCTGTATTCCAACTGATGAAAGAGAGTGGTGGGATTTGAGTATCGCCATTTTGCAAGACAGAACAAAAGCTGTAAAGCTGGCAGCACATACTACGCCTCCAGATGAAGAGCCTGTCCCCATCTATAAAGTGAGCTTGTAGAGGAAAGATCATCAATATGACCCAGTCTTTAGACTCAACTACAGAAGATTACAGTGTCCAGAGAATTTCATTTACGGATGGTGTGGAGGTGGGGGGGGACGTGATACAACACCAGGGAGAAGCTTCAGCAGATCTAGAGTGTGGGCAACTGCAGAACTGATCTGGCCTTTTCATAGTTGAGAGGGCAAGAGAAAGGGAAGGAGGAGAGAAGGGAGGGATGCAAGGCAGGAAAAGAGGAAGAGATGATGGAAAGCCTATAAAAATGTAAAAATACTTAAGACTACCAGCCAGTTAAACTGTCTCCACCTCTGGAAGGACGCAAGTCTGAGTGATCTCTCCAGCCCTCCTTTTTAGTTTGACATGGGGTCTCACTATGAGTCCTGACTGGCCTTGAACCGACAGAGATCTACATGCCTTTGCCTCCTTCATGCTGGAGCTAAAGAAGTGAGCCGCCACACGCAGCTCCAGTTTCCTAAAAAGAAAAGATATAAAATAAAAATCTCTCAAACAAAAGGTCTAAGGACTCTGCAACACCTTTCCAGTCCTAAATCCCCACAGACTGAAGGTGTTTTAATGAAGCAGCCCTGACTTGGGAGCTTTGGGAGGCTGTAGTGGATTCTCGGGACAGTCCTAGCTCTCCCAAATGGGGACATTCTTGGGGAAGACCAGAAGAGAAATGGCTGTTGCTTCTCCATTGAGGGAGGCTGGCCTCTGTGGGACCTGTGTCTTTGTGACTTGGTAACACTAGGGCACACTCTGCCTTAACACAGCTACGGGTGTGAGCAAGCGGCACCAAAAATAGCAGTAAGGCATCTGGGGAGGGTGTCACACGGGAGGCAGGGGCAGGGCAGGGCCATCTGCCAGCCCCATACCCCGCCCACTCTCAGATGGCTTCCACTCTTGCTCTGCCTCCAAACCCCTTTCCTCTTTCCTCCATCTCAGAGAGGGCAGGAGACGGCAAGGTGAGCCAGGGACAAACACCTGCCTGTGAGCCTGAGTGGATGCTGACTCTGGAAATGTTGTGAGTCTCCAGGGGCATGCAGGGTGGTCATGTGGGAAGAAAGATGGACAAGGACAAAACCTACCCACTAGTCACCCGAATACAAGCCTGAGCCGAGCCAGACATCCTTGCTTGGACATTCAGGGTGAGGTGAGGCGAGCAACTCATGAGGCTTGAAGCTATGCCTGCAAAGACTGTGGAATGCTGGCGATGGTGGGCACTGTTTCTTCCTTGGTGGTGTCCACTATCAAGTACATCAAGGAGCTGGACACAGGGCTATGCACTTTCCGAGCATTTGATCAGCATGGCTTTGGAAGAAGTTAGAAACCGCCATGACTTGGCGTTATCAACTGTAAAATGGGGCGACAGTAATGTCTGCCTCGTGGCATTTCCATGAGTATGGGATGGGTCAGTGCACACAGATGCATGGGAGCCTTTTGGCACAGGAGCTAACAGGTCATCTGTCCTTCCCACTATCACACCAGCCCTAGCCAGGCAGGATTTTCTCACCTCTGCATGATACAGGTGGCTGAATGCATGCTGCCATTGGTTTTTTGTTTGTTGTTTTGTTTTTTATTTTCCACAGTGGTATCCAGAGGTGAGCACTAATCTTGCAGTTTATAGCCATGAAAACAGGCCTAGAGGTGGAGTGACTTAAGACCATGTCTGCAGGAACTGTCGAGCTGGGACTCGAAGCCTCTGCAGTTAGCTCCAGCTACCTGAGCCTGAGAGTCTCTTCTCTGTTTACCTGCTCCCACCTGGCTGGCACCATCTGGATTCTTCCCATTCAGGCCTTCACGTGGGAGATGCTTGGTCTGGGGAAAACCGTTAAGGAAGTTTTCAACCAGTCAACCGACGGGTACTAGTTGCTAAACCCATGTCAGGCGCAGGGGTAAGAAGGTGGTAAGATGAGGAGACCAGCACACTTGTCCCACACCACGGTGCTATGAGGCTGAGTTGACACAGAGGGAGGGTGTGTGTGTGTGTGTGTGTGTGTGTGTGTGTGTGTGTGTGTATAGACTCATCCATAAGTTGCTAGGCTATAAGGCTTCAGAGAAGAAGGGACATGTGTGTGCAGTCTGGTCAAAATCTGCCCAAAAGATAAGGCAGGAAGGGAATAACAGGCAGAGGGAAAGCTTGGATGGACGCCTGGAGATTAAGAAGACATATTAAGCTATGCAAGAGCAGAAAGAGGGCCAGAGCCTGGGGGTGGGGTAGGATTCTAGAGAAAGGGCCAGAAAGCATCAACTGGGGGAGAGCTGGGAACTCAAGGGCAATGGGGGCCATTGAGATTTTAAAAGGGAGGTGGCTCTGGAGAGATGGCTCAGTGGTTAAGAGCACTTGCTGTCCTTGCAAAGGACCTGGGTTCAGTTCTCAGCACCCATTGCTGTCATGAATCCAGTTCTAGAGCATCTGGCTCCCTCTTCTGATCTCTGTGGGCACCAGGCATCCATAAACACACATTCAGGCAATCACTCATATATACAAAATAAAATTAAACATTCAAAATTTAAGGGAGGGCCCAGGTAGCCAGAATGGTGGCTCAGTAATTAAAAGCACTGGCTGCTTTCCCTAAAATCCTGAGTTCAATTCTCACACACATGGCTGCTCAAATAGACTACAACTGTAGACTCATGAGTCAGGATGCTTTTTTCTTGCATGCAGGCAAAACACCCATATGTATAAACAAATACGTTTTGGGTTGGTATGATGGCACACCGCTTTAATCCCAGTACCTGGGAGGCTGAGGCAGGCAGTTCTACAGAGAGAGTTCCAGATCAGCCAGAGCTGCACAGAAAAACCAAAAAGAAAAAGAGAACATACCGAGTGGAGGGGAGGTTGGTGATACTGGGAGCTCTGGGGGCAGAAGTGTCCTTGGGCCCTGGGTGGGCACGATGAGCCAAGCCAAGAGGGTTATGGGCCCTTTAATGAGCTGGCTGGCATGTGGATATGTCTCTATCTACATGACTACCTAGTGAGGCCCTACTTCAGAAAACAAAACAGCCAGAGTGACACATGACTTAAATTTGAGCACTTGGGAGGCAGAAGCAGGTGGATCTCTGTGAGTTTGAGGCCAGCAAGGTCTGCAAGTCAAGTTCCAGGACATCACAGAGAAACCCTGTCTCAAAAAACAAAAACAAAAAGCAAACAAAAACAACAAGCCTGTGAATGTAGCCTAGTTGATGGAGTACTTGACTCTAGCGTCTCCAAAGTCCTGGGTTCAGCTCCCAGCATGGCATAAAGCCAAGCATGGTGGCATATACCTGTTATCAAAGCACTCAGGAGATGGAGGCAGGAGGTTAAGCATAAGTAGTTCAAGGTCATCTTCACTACATAGCAAGTTTGAGCCAGCCTGAGGTACACGAGACTGCCTCATAAAACAAAAACGGGCAGCTCAGTGAGTAAGAGCGCTGGCGTCTCTTCCAGAAGATCAGAGTTCAATTTCTGGCACCCACATGCTCACCACTGTTTCTAACTTGAGTTCCAGCTGTATCAGATGTCCAATTCCCTCTTCTGACCGCTGGGAGGTACTGCATTCAGGTGGCTCACAGATATACGTGCAGGAAAAACACATAAACACGTAAAGTAATAAAAAAAGCAATGAGTAAAGTGCAGAGTACTATGTCAAATATGTAATATTAAAAAAGAAACATGCCAAGACCAGCCTGGTCTACAGAGTGAGCTCCAGGACAGGCTCCAAAGCTACAGAGAGAGACCCTGTCTTAAAAAACAAAGCAAAGCAAAGCAAGTGTGCCCCCCTACACTCACTCACACACGCACACACACTCATACACACACTCACACTCACACACATACACACTCACACACACATTCACACACTCATTCACACACACTCTCACACACACTCTCACTCTCGCACACTCATACACACACTCATACACTCACACACTCATACACACACACTCTTCTCACACATACACACACTCTCTCACACACGTACACACACTCACACATACTCACACTCATGCACACACACATACTCACACTCATGCACACACTCACACACACACACGCCCACTGTGGTCACCAAGAAACAATTAGGGGACGCTATGTGTGAGGACAGTGTCTACCCCAGATTCAGTGCTCACTCTGGGAATGGAAGGAGGTAGCACTCTGGGCAAGGCTGTTCCCAGCTGCTCTGACACCTCCTTCCCCTCCCTGCCCCTCCCTGTCCCTCCCTGCCCCTCCCTCTCCTGCTCCAGCCCCTGTGTCTGTCACTCACAGGGCTGGCTAGGCTGGGGCAGCTATGGCAGCAGCAGTAACTTGGATTCCTCTCTTTGTGGGCAAGTTGGGGATCTTCAGGGGGAGGGACAGGATGAAGGGTGGAATTTAGGGGTTGTGAGGGAGGAGAGTAGGGGTCCTAAGAAGAGGGGTCTGGTGTGGGTGAGGTAGGGACTTGAGGGCTTGGGGACAGTAATAATAAGCAATCAAGGAGCTGGGACACCGACCTGGGCTCTGGAGAATGGGTGGTTTTGAGGGCAGGGGTGTCCTAGAGCCCTGGGTGGGCATGACAGGACAAGGGAAGAGGGTCGTGGGCCCTTTAATGAGCTGGCCGGGACGCTACTTCTGGCAGACCAGGCTAAATTTGGCCTTAAGAGGGAAGGCGGAGGCAGCCTGGGCAAGTCCACTTTGCTGGGCTCCTATTGGCCTACATTGTAGACCATGTTCTGTGTTCTTGGGAGTTGGGGGCCTCGGAATGTCTACCCCTTTTCTGAGGGCCCTCTCTACCTCTAGCCTCCCAGACATTTGTTATGGGGTTGTTTCCCAAGTAACCTGGACACACACAGCAAACCCTTTTCTCAGCCAAACATTAGTCCCCTCCTACCGTGGGACTAAGGCATGGAGTAAAAAGATTGCTCGGGTCACTCCCGTGAATCCAAAACCAGCAGAAGCCTGGGACTTGTCACCCCCTGAGCCTTGCAGCAGAACAGGGTCTGCAGCCCACCATGGAGCCAGCCAGGAGTCCTCAGCTCTCAGCACACCAGGAGTGCTGTGGGAAGAGAGCTCACCCCGGCCCATGACAGAAGCTATGTGTTTGGGGCTTATGGGGACCCCACAGGTCTTCTGGCAGGGCTGAAGGACACCAAGGCCCAGCAGACAACCTTATACCCACTTGTGGGTCGTCTTTTCGTGCATCCCTTGGAACATGCCACCTTCCTGCGCCTCCCACAACACATTGGTGAGAGAGGGACCAGGTGGGCTGGAGTGTGCCAATCCAGATCTCCTGCTCTGTGTCCAATTTCCAATACTCTCCTGTTTCTCTCATCAGCGGCGCCACCTACTGTGCGACTCACCTACCAGGCCCACCTCCAGGGACATCCAGACCTGCCCCGGTGGCTGCGTTACACCCAGCGTAGTCCCTATAGCCCCGGCTTCCTCTACGGTACTCCCACTCCAGAAGATCGTGGGCGCCAGGTCATTGAGGTGCCAGCGCAGAAACATCCAGCCCTCCTGGGGGTGTGGCCACTGGGGCCTCCTAGGACTGGCCCTGCCAGTGGGACTGGGTGTTTATGCTTGTTTATTTACATATGATTTGCACACCCTCCATTTGTGCCAGCTTCCCTGTAGCCCCACTCCTCAGCCCTCTTTCCATCCCTCCAGGTCACAGCCTACAATCGTGACAGCTTTGACACTACTCGACAGAGGCTGCTGTTGCTGATTGAGGATCCCGGAGGTACTCCCACTCCTATTCTATCCCTCTACTGGTGTCAGCCTTGCCTGGGAAAGAGAGTGCTGGGAAGCAGTGGGGAGCAAGGCTCGCTGGAGAGGGGGCACCAGGGCAGAGTTGATAGCTTTAGAGAAGGAGCTCTGGATGGAGCTGCCCACAGGCTTCAGGGTACTAGGCAGTCAGGCAATGGCTGCAATGTTGGAGAGGGGAACTTGAGGCCTGAGTTGTGTGTTGGGGCAGAGGCGGCGTGGGGAATATGGGGAAGCTTGGAGGAGGCTCAGGAAGCTCCCGGGGAACCGAGCACAGAGTGGGGTGCAGTTGAGTGCCGACTTGGCCTCCCCAGGTCCTCGGTTGCCATACCAAGCGGAGTTCCTGGTACGCAGCCATGATGTGGAGGAGGTACTGCCCTCCACACCTGCCAACCGCTTCCTCGCCGCCTTGGGGGGGCTCTGGGAGCCAGGGGAACTCCAGTTGCTCAACATCACTTCTGCCTTGGACCGTGGAGGTCGTGTCCCTCTTCCCATTGAGGGCCGGAAGGAAGGGTAAGGGGGCAATCCTGGAGGGCTTCCTGGTCGACTGGGGAGTGGGCAAAAGACAGCCATCTCCCCGACTTCCCGATTACCACTGTGGCATACCTTCATCATGGCCCTCTCTTCTCTTTGATTCACACACTACTGCCCATACCCTCCCTCCTTGGGTTCAAACCCTCATCACCCTGAACTCTGTATTTACTGACACTCCATGAGGACACATGCAATCCATCTGTTAAGTCATTCCTGGGGTGCCAAAGAGTAGTGGGGTGCTCTAATGGTCTCAGGTCTTGGGGGCCATGACCTCCCCTACCAGGCCCTGATGTGTCTCCCATGGACCACCCCTATTCACCCCCAGAGGTCCTTGCCTACTGTCAGGACACCGTCACCTCTCCCTAGCAGAGTGGTGCCCTACCCACTTCCGCTATGCTGACAGTGGCTTCTTTCTGCCTCAGGGTATACATCAAGGTGGGCTCCGCCACACCCTTCTCTACCTGCCTGAAGATGGTGGCATCACCAGACAGCTATGCACGTTGTGCCCAGGGACAGCCGCCATTACTGTCCTGCTATGACAGCTTGGTACCCCACTTCCGAGTTGACTGGTGCAATGTATCTCTGGTGAGGAGGGATCCTGGCTCTAGGTTTGGGTTTAGGGTACAGTTCCCATCCAGTCCTATTTCTCTAGCCCAGCTTTTTTTTCTCTCGCTCTGATAGGGTCAGTTTCGGTCTCAACATCAGTCTATGGTCTCTGTCATGGACACACACACACACACACACACACACACACACACACACACACACACACACACACAGTTCTATTTCCTGCCACAAGAGGGTGACAAAGCTTACATTACACTCTGCATCCGGACTCCCCAGCTCTGAGTGCCACAACTGCTCAGCCTTACAGCTTACCAAGAGGTCCTAAGCCGGAATTCCAGCGAGGGCCTCTGTGTGGCAGCTCTGCCTGCTTCCATAGGAAGTGCCACCAAACAAGGCTGCCTGCAATAAGAGGCTCATTGATACTCTTGATGATGTTTCAAGGGATTCTAGACTCCCAGGCTGGAAACTGCTGGCATACTCTGCTCCGTTGGAACCGGCAAAATGGGGACTCGTCAGTGTGGAGTGATGGTAGCCTACCGAAAGCCGTGTACTCTGAACCAGATCCCACACATGTTTCACCGCAGGAACAGGCACGCCATCACACTGTTACCACCGAGGAAATTCACCCCAGTGAAGCACTGACCATTGTACATCCCTGCCTCTCCTAGAACTGGCTTTTCCTGGCCCCTCATCCAGTGATCATCCTGTAGTCACACAGACTAGGGGAGGCAGGCAGGCAGGTCTGTGGTTACATGGAGTTGATAGGTTGGTGGTTGCCATGTCTCCTGTGGGCAGTATCTCTGTGCCCATCAAGCTGCTCTGGACTTCACACAGGTGGACAAGTCCGTGCCAGAACCCCTGGATGAGGTGCCTACTCCAGGTGACAGGATCCTGGAGCATGACCCATTCTTCTGCCCACCCACTGAGGCCACAGCTCGAGACTTCCTGGCAGATGCTTTGGTCACCCTCTTGGTGCCCCTGCTGGTGGCCCTACTGCTCACCCTGCTGCTGGCTTACATCATGTGTTGTCGGCGTGAAGGACGGTGAGTGTGCTGGCCAGGGCGGGCAGTAGAGGCTGGGACATCTAAGGGACCGCTCTAGGACTGGTGGAGCCCTACTTCTCAGGGAGTGAGATTTTCAACTGTAAGAGGGCTTCTTTTCTAGGCAGGTGGGGATCCACTTCTGTCTGGCTTGCATCTAGGAGGGATTCTGAATATATAAGCACAAGGGATTCCTGCATGGGAGCTCTTGGTACACCATGGAGCAAAGCCAGACTGGTACTAAGCTCCCCAATGTCCGTTTTTCCACAGGCTGAAGAGAGACATGGCCACCTCTGAGTAAGTACAACAAAGCTAGGGGTGGCTGGATAGGGGAGCTCTCCTGAATTGTTGAATTGGACCCTTTACTCTTCATGAGCAGCAATGACTCCTGAGCCTTGGCCCTGGGCTGAATGGAGGCTAAGTCCATGTCCTGACCTTGTCTTCGTGTCCTGGTCTTAGAAGAGGCTACTGTGGCATAGGGGAAGGGGACCTGCCACTGTACAGAGGAAAGGGGGCCTGAGAAGTGACCGGAGACTCTGCGTCTCCATCCTTCCATCCCTCTTTCCCTCATCCCTTCCCACCCTCCTTACTGTGAACCAGACACCTGGCTGGCCTCTGATTCTCCGTTAGAGGCATGGCTGGCCTAGCTGATGGCAATGGATACTTTGACTCCTACCACATCTTTCCAAATCTATCTTATTCTGCCTCAGATCCCCCGGGGCCATGGCCTCCTCCCTGACTCTTTGTCCCTCAGCCCCTGGCTTGATTTCACACCCTCTGAACCCCAAAGATTCCAGAAGATAGTTGTGAAATAAGTTGAGCTTTTATTCCCACTTCACTGAGCTTGTGGCAAGCCTGACGCCCCATCCAACCAGCCTTATTAATGGCGGCAGCCTTTGGCCACCCTACGAACCCCTTTCGAAAGACGGTTATGGCTCTTTCTGGAGCCTTGTAGTGACTGGCGTGGTCCGGACCTGCGCTGCCTAGGCTTCTGCCTCCGCTCTTTCCGCTGGCGTCTCTTGGCCTTCCGCTTGGACTTGAAGGCCTGCTTCTTGCCCAGGCGGAAAGAGCCCGAGGCACCCTTGCCAGTCACCTGCTTGAGCATGCCTTTCTTCAGTAGATTCTGGAGTGCACGCTTGAAGCGCCAGCTGTTGTGGGTCATATTGTAGCCTGTGGTGGTCACAGCTTTCTTCAAGGCAGCAGTGGACACACGGCTGTGAGCTCCCTTGTCAGCAACCGTCTTCAGAATCACCGTCGATATGCTGGGCTTCCTCAGGTTTTGGGGGCTGGTGGGGGACCCAGTCTCACTCTTGCTTGGGTCCCCTGATGTGCTGGCATCTTGGTCTACAGCCACCACAGCATTTGGGGCTGGAGATGGTGACACCAGTGGCGTGTCTCTCTGCACCTCTCCCCCTGGGGGTGGCTGAAGGGCACTGGATGCTACGACCTCCAGGGTGGTGGCTGGAAGTATCTACCTGGTTACTCTCAGTAGTGGGTGAGCTGTGTTCTAGCTTCTGCTTCCCTCAGAGGCTCCTCTGTAACGGTCTGGGCCACACCTCCTGGGTGGCCAGAGGGAGGACCGAGAATGATCACCCACGGTCGGCCTCAGCAGACTTGTGCCATGGGCTCAGGAGCTGGTGAAGCTGTGACCTCAGGGAGCCATTGTGAGGTGGGCAGAATCCTGTGGGGTCATAGTAGCCCCCTTGTCTCTTCTTAAGAAGGTCAGAGGCATCAGATAATGGGGACATCTGATGTGCCAGACACCCTTCAGAGGAGGGCTACAGCTGGATGAGCCCACACAGAGAATGCTTATGCATATATGGCACATATATACATTTCTGAACCAATTCCAGGACATTTGGAATCCTCACGTTTGTTTATTATTTAGTGCTGCTGTGCATGGAATGCGGGTTTCACACACACTAGGCCTTACATCCACTCTTTGCAGCTTTGTGACTCTAAGTAGAAAAAATGCTAACATTTTGTGTTATTATTTTGAGACAGGGTCAACTTTTGGGGGGAGAGAGTGTTGAGACAGGGTTTCTCTAGGTAGCCCTGGCTGTCCTGGAACTCACTTTATAGACTAGGGTGGCTTCCAACTCACAGTGATCTACCTGCCTCTGCCTTCCAAGTGCTGAGATTAAAGGCATGCACCACCACCACCACCACCAGAGACCGAGTCAAACTATGTAGTCCTTGATGGATAGGAATTCACTATATATGTCAAGTCGCAGTGATCCATCTGACCCTGCCATGCTGGGATTAAAGGTATATGCCACCATGCCTGGCTACATTTATTTTTTTGAGGTAGAGTGCTGGCCTCAATATACAGCTGAAAATAACCTTAAACTTCTGGTTCTGACTTTACCTTCTTAGTGCTAGAGCTTACAGATGTGCCACAGCTTGTGTGGTGCTGGGATGGAGCCCAGGGCTTTATGCATGCTAGGCAAGCACCAACGGAACTCTTCCAATACACATAAACATAAGAATTATAATAATGCTTTTTAAATGAAGGATGTAACTTTCAGAGTAAAGTGCAATTCCTTGACCTATATAAATTAATCAGTCTTCTCCATGAAACTGTTAAAATGCTTTATTAAACTGGGTATGGTGGTCTATGCTTATAACCCCAGCACTGTAGAGGTGGAGGCAGGAGGATCTGCACTTAGCCTCCATTGGAGGCCATTCTAGGTTCCAGGAAAGCCCGTCAAGCCCGTCTCAAAACAAAACAAAACAAAACAAAAACAAAAAAAAATCCAAAGGGGGGAAAAGAGAGAGAGAGAGAGAGAGAGAGAGAGAGAGAGAGAGAGAGAGAGAGAAAAGAAAGAAAGAAAAAAAGAAAGGGTTTTTTTTTTTGTTTGTTTGTTTTGTTTTTGTTTTTTTTTTTTTTTTTTTGAGACAGGTTCTCTCTTTTATGTAGCTCTGGTCATCTTGGAACTCACTATGTAGACCAGGCTGACCTCAGGCTCACACAGAGATCCAACTGCCTCTGTCTCCTGGGTATTGGGATTAAAGGCATGTGCATCTATGCCTGGCTGGGTCTTTATGTCTTATATTTTTTCCATTTTATAGATTTCTTCCAATGAGATCAATAATTTTGACATACATCTCACAAGGAGGATTTTTTTTTTAAAATAATTGTTTTGTGGGCTGTGCTAGATCTGATCAGTTGTGTCACTGGCATTGTGACTTTTCTCTTGTGACCAGTGTTGTTTACCACTTGTAGCTTTCCTGGATCAGCTTGTAGCTCTGATGTCAGGCAGGCCTGCTTCCCTCTTGATTGTAACCAATAATTTTGCCCTGTGTTCAAGCTAGCCCAACTTTTGTGTTGATTTAGTCCTACCAGATTACAGTTACTTTACTTATGTCAATGTCTGCTATTTTTCAAATTGGCTGTAAGTAGTGACTTTGCTGCCTGGCTGTCGCCTGTATCAGATCTGACTGGTCACAAAGTTCTCAAGGCCCCAGTGGCACTGCCTTGTGGGCCTGTGTGTTGGCGGTAGAGAGACCTATGGCCACATGGGGAGTGTTTGTATGGAGCAGTGCCTGCCTGCTCCCCCATCTGCCTGAGCACTTACACCAAGCCCCTTGGGATGGTTCCACTGGGTTTGGTGTCTGCTCTTCTGCTCTTCTTGGGGAGATTTTTCCACCTGTGTATTATTAGAGTTATGAGACCCAGATGTGGGGCTGGGGGTGGGGGGTTGGTTGATAAGGATCTTTCCTGGCATGGGGGACACACCTGCCTCACTGGCCCCTCAGCATCCACACACTTCTTGCTCTCATCCTTCCAGAGGCGCTCCTCTGGAAGATAGGGATAGAAAGTTGTAGTTTTGACAACTCATTTTGTCAGATTCCACATTTAGGAGCTTACCTAACTCTGTCTGGCCCTTGACAGTGACCTTGCTTCTTTTTCTGGCCAGTGGATACTCATCCCACTTCCAAGGGGAGTACCACTGCTTCCCCAGGTCTGCCTGTCTTTCAGTGGTCTAATACCTTGGGCTCTTTTTTTTTTTTTTTTTTTTTTTTTCTGAGACAGGGTTTCTTTGTGTAATAGTCCTAGCAGCTATCCTGGAACTAGCTCTACACAGAGATCCACCTGCCTCTGCCTTGCAGGTGCTGGGATTAAAGATGTGCACCACCACTACCTGACCCCCCCCTTTTTTTAATGTATATGAATGCTCTATGTGCATGTGGGTAGGCCTTTAAGGAAGAGGGCATCAGATTCCACTATAGATGGTTGTGAGCCACCATGTGGTTGCTGGGAATTGAACTCAGGACCTCTGGAAGAGAAGCCAGTGCTCTTAACTACCGATCCATCTCTCTAGCCCTCCAATTCTATTTTTTTAAAACAGTTTTTGAGATGGCTTCATTGTGTAATCCAAGCTGGCCTCAAACTCACAATGCTCCTGCCTCAACCTGAGTCCTAGCAGAAAAATTCACTGTTTACAAAGAAAATCTCTACTCTGACTTGATGGTCAGGAGTTTGGGGAGATGTCACCAAACTAAGCCAACAAACAAGGTGGGTTCATGTAAAGGAGGCTTGACAAGAACTTCCCCTGGAGGTCAAATTTACCACTGGGCTGGCTATAGTAAAATATAGCTTCCTTGGGATGGAGAGATGGTTCAGTGGTTAAGAGCACTGCCTGCTCTTCCAAAGGTCCTGAGTTCAATTCCCAGCAACTACATGGTGGCTCACAACCATCCACAATGAGCTCTGGTGCTCTCTTCTGACCTGCATGCATATATGCAGGCAGAAACATATATGTAATAAATATTTTTTTAAAAATAGTACCACAGAGAGGTTTAGCAATTTGCAAATGTCACAAACCGGTAAGCAGTAGGAGCCCCCGTGAAGGTAAACCAAGGTAAGCCCTGATGCTTTGCGCCTGTGCCAACCTGCTGTTCAAATGCAGGGCAGCTCGCTCCCAGACAAGGGAAAGCAAGGACCCAGGACTGTCAGGTGATTAAAGCTAGCCCTGAAGCTGGAGTTCAGGAAAGGCCTCTGTTGGGTGCGACCATTCCCTGCTGTAGGGGTTTCCACGTTCCTGGTCTGAAACAGAGGCAGGGAGGCAAGTACAGGGCAGAGGCAGGGCAGGGGGAGGGGCACCAGGTACAGAGGAACAGAGATCAGGTTCAAGGAGCCCAGATAATAAGATCCAAGCTTGGTGGACCACGGGGAAGGCATTCCCAGAAGGCTCAAGAGCTAGGAGATTAGAGGAGGTGAAGGATGGGTCAGATGGCCAGACTAACATAAGGATGGGAGGAAGGGGAAAGTCTTGATGTTTGGAATTAGTACTGAGGGAGGTTCCTGAATTCTAGAAGGAATTGAGAGGACCATCAGAATCTAAAAACATCATACAGCCGGGGATGCAGCCAGTTGGGAGATTACTCGTCTAGTATGTGCCTGGGTTTGATCCTTAGTATCACACAAACTGAGTATGGGGTTATGTCCCTGTGATTCTACTTGGGAGGTGGGAGCAGGAGAATCATGAGTTCAAGGTCATTCTCAGTAAGTATTGAATTTGAGGCCCCAGCTACCTAAGTCTTAAATAAACCAACCAGAGCACCCAGCCTGGGTTATAAATCCCAGCCAATATCAGCTTCTGCAAATAGTCTGTGTGGGTATCTGCTCTTGCCTTGGCATCTTGTGAGTTACCTATGCTGGATAAACACCCAGTTGTATTTTCATTACTTTGCATAACAATCTAGGAGGATAGTTAATATTATCTCCATTTTACAGTTGGAGGAAATGGAGGCACAAAGGGGTTAAGCAAAAAACACAGAGCTTTAAATTTAGGTCGTCTGTACCCAAAGCCTTGTCTCAATCACTGGGCACAAGCAGGCACCACTGAATTCCTCATTTTCCCCTGCTCTTACATCATGTATTTGAGTCTCCCATCAACTGGCAGGCCGACTGCAGGGTGTCTCTGAGGAGGTGCCAGGCTAGACCTTAGAAGCCAGTTTGTTTATTATGTATACAGTGTTCTGCCCGCAAGTATGCAGGCAGGCCAGAAGAGGGCACTAGATCTCATTACAGATGGCTGGGAGCCACCACGTGGTTGCTGAGAATTGAACTCAGGAAGGCTGGAAGAGTTGTTAATGCTCTTAACAGCCGAGGCATCTCTCCAGCCCCAAGAGGCCAGTTCCAAGAGCTGATGACCTAATACTTGCGTCTTCAGCATCCAGATGGTTCATCATTGTACCATCCACGGGAATACAGAAGAGCTTCGGCAGATGGCAGCCAGCCGTGAGGTGCCCCGGCCTCTTTCCACCTTGCCCATGTTCAACGTGCGCACCGGAGAGCGGTTGCCTCCTCGAGTGGACAGCGCACAGGTGCCCCTCATCCTGGACCAGCACTGAGAGCAATGCCAGGTGGGTCTGGTTGGGCAGCGCCATTGTCTAACCAAGAAATATGTGAGCCTCTATCTCAAGATACCGGCACATGGTGGAACGTGGGGGTGGGGGTCACCCTGCCTGGCTCACCCCACATGCAGGGTGTTCAGCAGAGTGGGAGCGCTGTGCCCCACAACTGCCGATCACTCAGGACTAGAGGTTCAGGATAAGGAAGACGGGTTTGGCACCCTCAACCTCCCCTCTGTCTTCCTCATACCCCTTTAGTTCCAGTTCCAGATGCACCACTCAGAGCTGCTGACCTGTGATGTCCCCTGATTCCAGCGTCTAGTCTCTGTGACCTCCCACACCGGACAGGCAGATGGATGGGGTAGGGAGGGGTGAGGCTGCTTGGGGTCAGCACCCAAGAATAAATACCTGCTGCTCTGTTCATCTATTGCTTCTAGTGTCTCCTCCTCAGTAGCTGTCACTACCTCCGTGTCCCCTTCTTCTGAGACTCCCCTGAGGCTGCCAACCTTTGGACTCTTCCAGTTCTGCTGTTCTCAAATTCACTGGATCTGATCACGAGACCAGGAGACTGAAGCCTGTGACTGCCCAGTGTCACAGAGCAAGCCCTGTCTACCCATACACTGCCTTTTGTGGGGTTGAGTTTGAGAAACAGGGGACCTAGGTCTTTACTTAGAGATCTGGTTGACATCTGCCACAATTCCCTGTGGGGCCTTCCTTCAGTGTGCACAGTGTTTGAGGAGGAGCTGATCTCAGTATGGAGCTGTTGGGAGGTGTTACTGGCTGACCATCCTAGGCCCCAGAGGCCTGTCATTCTAGAATGTTCCCTGAGCTGAGTGTTGCCAGTGTGACTTCTCCCTCATGAGCTCTGGTGTGTTTAGCTGGCTGCAGAGGCCTGGGATTGTTTCCCCAGGTTGCTACAACTGGAATGGGCCATCTGCACTATAATGGGGGCTTACATGTTACCACTTCCATGGCAGGACAGTCTGAGACTAAGATCGTCAGGGGACCTGGCAACTCCAAGAGAATGCATGCAAGTGCCTGACCCTCCTTAAGGCTTCTTTTTTGGTAACTTTAGCCCCTTAGCTCTCCCCCCCCCACATCTCTTTCTTTCAACATGATCTCTCTACACAGACGGAACTGTCCTGGAACCATGTAGACCAAGCTGGCCTCGAACTGCCCTGTATTTCTCACAAGTTCCTTCACTAGTAGTCATTTGGTGCCTTCTCTAACACATCCTCAGAGAGACCTTCCCTGTCCCCTCTGCTTCCATGGCCTCCAGGGTCCCTACACAGCCCTCTTGCCTCTCTGACAGGAGATGCTGTCTGCGCTCATGGGCTGCCTGGGCTGGAGAGATGGCTCAGTAATGAAAGGCTAGGCTCACAACCAAAACATCAAGTCTTCTTCTAAGTCCAGGATTCTGTCCACCCTCTCCCTAATAGTTCCCCCCCACACCTCACCCCTACCCTTTAAGCCCCAGCATAGATCCTGCACGAAGATGCCAGGCAAGGCTGTTTGGAGGGAATGCCTGAGGGACATTGTTGTCTGCGTGTTTGCTCAGAGTCTGTCTGTCTGTCTATCTAGCTATCTTTCTGTGTATGGGCGTTTTGCCTGCATGTACATCCTGTAGAGGCCAAAAGAGGTGTCAGACTCCCTGGAGTTACAGATGGTTGTGAGATGTCATGAGGGGGCCTGGAACCAAACTCTGGGCCTCTAGAAGAGCAGGTAGTGCTCTTACCTGTTGAGTCATCTCTCCAGCCCCTGTTGAGAGTTCTTTTCTTTTTAAACAACTAATTAGTAAGTGCAGTAATGGGAGGGGGGGCGTGTAGAGCGGGAGTCAGTTGTGATAACTCACTACCTTCAGACCAGCCTGCTCAGAGCTCGTAAGGAGGCTGCCACCTCCACTGTGGACAAAAGGCTAAGGCTCTGCCATTGTCTTTTGTGGTCCCACTGCAGTCGGGGAATCCCAAACCCACTAGCTGCCTCATTAAGGAACTGAGTTGTTAAGCATTGACAGAGGCTGTGTGTGTGTGTGTGTGTGTGTGTGTGTGTGTGTGTGTGAGAGAGAGAGAGAGAGAGAGAGAGAGAGAGAGAGAGAGAGAGAGAGAGAGCGCGTGTGTGCTAGCACAGTATATGTATGTACTCAGTGAATAAGAAGGCTGGAGGGATGCTCTAATCAAATGGTTCTTTGCAGAAGAAACAGATGCCTCTGGCTTCTCGTTGGCTGTTTCCTTCAACTCAGTATAGTGGCCCTAGGGCTTAGGCTGGCTTCCCCTGGGTCCCTGTGCCCTTAAGGTGGGGACTTCTGGCTCCTCTCTTACTTCTGTCTGGTCTCCTGCATGGCCTTCCTGGGTTGGTTAGGTGGGAGAGTGAGAAGTCAGCTCCTCCCTCCTCCCCTCCCTCCTCTGCTTCCTGGCCTTTCTTTGGGGTCTTGGCAGCCTCTTCCCCTCAGCTCAGCTCCAGAGAGCACACGGGAGCCTGCCTGGCTGTCTTCCTGAAAGGAAGTGGCCCAGACAAGTAGCCTGGAGGATGGCGTGACTACAGAAGACACTGAGCCCTGCCTGGGCACATATGAATGTCCAGCTGACCAACAGCATAGTAGGAAGACATAGATACACTCAGTCCCCACTCTGCTCCCCAGGCAGCAGCCTCTCCTGGAAGACCTAGTCTATACTGTACTCAGGACCACGTCCTGCAATCCCTAACAAAGAGTAGTAGCTGTCTCCAACCCCCCCCCTGCCTTCTGTGGCCTCACCCCACACTCTGCTCCACCCTACTTCTGTCCTGTTGATGGCCCTGCTTATGTGCCCTGATGAGTGGCCTCCACCTTTACTCTAAAAACAGACTGCACATGTGGCCTGACTCCCCAGACACTTCCTCACCACATTGTCCAGGCCCTGGAATACAGGGCGCCGCCTACACCAGGCCTTAGCAACAGGCCTAAGGCAACACCTCCCAGACAGGGCTTAAGCATGGCTCTGGCACACCATAGCAGCATCAACAATCAGTTTGTTCAGAAAAGGAGTCATCCCTACTTCAGGGCTGATGTGAGAATCCACGAGGACAGGCATGCTGGCACTTCCTAGAAACAGCACTATTAAGAACAGCCTCTCCTTGGTCAGAGATGTGTGGGTCTCTCTGACCCATCAGATCCAGACCGATGGGCTCTGCCTCCACCAATGCCTCAGGACATTCAGAAGGAATCCGAATGGAGGTGAATGATAAAGTTCCCACTCCTTGCTGCCAGCCGTGTGTAGACACCAGAAATATGGCTAAAATTTAAACTAAGATGTGTACGATTTTAATGGTATTAGGGGTTGTATTTGGTTAAATAAGATATGAAACTTGTTACAGCAGGTTCCTCCCCGCCTGGTACACGTTACGGCAGGTTTCTCCTCGCCGGCCTCCTGGTCCTGCCGCCATTGTCCCGCAACCACGTGTGCCCCAAATAACATTCAGAGACTTTGTATTTGATACAATCCTGTTGGCCAATTACCATTATTGTTTATGGGCTAGCTCTGTCTTAATTATTAACCCATTTCTACTTATCTAAGTATTTCCACGTGGTCGTCTTATCAGGGAGCCGCAGCAGGCATCCTGCTTCTTCCCTGGGCTACATCTCGACCCCTACCTACTCACTTCCTCTTTCCTTCTCCTAGTCTCCTAGCCCCGCCTATCTTGCTATCTCATTGGCCACAGAGCTTTATTAATTAGTATGAGAAACATATATACAGAATAACATCTCCCATCAGAAACTAGTCGGACCTGAGTTATTTATTTATTTATTTATTTATTTATTTATTTATTTATTTATTGTCATGGGTCTCATATAGCCCAGGCTTTGAACAAGATACGATGTGAGCCTGTCTCCACCTCTCCTGTGGTACTAGGGTTTGAACCCAGAGAATTGTGCATGCTAGAAATCACTCTACTATCATCTCTCTTCCTTTTTAGACATGGATGCTAGAAAATAGAAAATGCATGAGTGGCCCATAATCTACTTTTTGCCATTATACACACACACACACACACACACACACACACAGTGCATGTGGGGTTGCAAGATCCATAGCATGTGTGTGAAGGTTGGAAGAAAACTTGTGAGAGTCAGTTCTGTCTTTCCATCATAATGGTTCCAAGGAGCCAACTCAGGTTGTCAAGCTTGGCAACAAGTACCTTTGCTTGCTGAACCATCTTACGTGCCCCACATTCTATTTTTATGGGGGTTAGTGATGGTTTCATGGCTTTTCCAAGTCTTCCTTGATCTTGTTACTCACTGTCTGCTAGTGTTCCACAGCTCTCAAGAGGGAAGTTTGCCACATAGCAACTGAATGTCTTCCAACTCGAGAACCTAGCCTCTGCACTCTGAAACAGCTTTGGTCCCTATCACACCTCGCATCTTCCTCTTCTCTGTCTTCCTTTTCCAGCTACCCTCCTTTCTGATTCCTCCTATCACACCTGGCCCAGCTCCCTTGGGTACCAACTCTCTTCCCTCCCTGCCTAGCTTTGTACATTCTCTGCAAAGAGTTGAAATCTCCATATGCACAAGGATCAATCACCCTCCCAGAAAGACTATTCTCTTCCCCGGTCCAACGTCCTCCGTTCAAATGTCCCAGCTCAGTTTGGAGCACACACTCAGGAGGAAAACACTAACAGCCTCTTGCTAGGTTTTGAAAGTTTGGGATGTTTGTCTCCTTCTACACCCAGCCCTTCCTTATTTTCCCAGTGTCTCCCTGCTCACCCCCAATTAAGCTCTGTCTATGGATGTCCTGGGAACAGCAACAGAATTAAGAGGCTGAAACAAGGAGGAAAAACCCACCATCTTCAGGTTACAGCAAATCCTTCCAGGAGGCAGCCAAGCGCAGGTCCCTCCCTAAAGAGACCAGGATTCCGAAACAGCAGCAAAGAGTGAAAAATCAAAACGAAGCCTTTTTCTCCCTCTAAATTTTTCCACTTGGATTTGTCTGAAATATCAGTCCTAGGAGGCTCATCCTTCCCACAAAAACAAAGGTGATGGTGGCAGAGCGGAGCTTGGGGCAGGTGCTGTGTTGCCGCAGAGGGGACAGAGAGGGTCTTGGGAACAGGGTCCAGCATCTGTATTTAAGGCAGCTCTGATGTCAGTGGAAAGGAGGGCTTGGGTTGGGAGTGTGACACAATGGTCTCTTTGTCCCCTTGCCCTCCTGTTCTGTACACACACTGAAACCCCATCCATGCCGGTCCACACCACGTGAGCCACAGTAGAGTGCTGCATGCAAGGTCTGACACAAGGTGATGTGCTCATGTACATACCCACATAAGTACATGTGTGTGCAGGCAGGCTCACATGTAGATTTGCGTATGCATAGTAAAAGGTATTAGTTATTCCTCTGCCTAGAGCTCTGGGGCCATTAGCCCATTTGTAGTTATTAAAAGCTATTGCAATTGTAAAAGTAAGAACTGAATTCCTCCATCGCATGAGCCCTATTTTAAGTGCTCAGCTACCTATCAGGTCCGGAAGCTGCCATCTGCTCCCCTTCCTGGCTAGTTTCTTCTTCCTTTCACACTGACCCACACCTTTCCACGGCTCTGTACTCACACCCACGGAAGAACCTCTATCTCAGTCTTGTCTGTCCCTGGTACCTATGGAGACCGTGTCCAAGCTCTGCGCAGCATCAACTGGCCTCTGCCCTGGTGCACCATGACCACAGGGGTGTTACAGTAATGTCTGGATAAAAGGCTGACAAGAAGGCTGAGGTCAGCCAGGGCTTGGTAGAGAAGAGGGGAGAGGAAATATTTGGGCCTGACCTTGGAGGATAAGGGGTTAAGTCAGTAGAGAGAAAGGATATTATGCCAGGAATAGGTAGGAAATTAAAATGAGAAGTGGAGTATATACATCTAGAAATTGCAGTCACCTCTTTTGGCTGCTAGGGCAGATGTGGGCCAGGGAGGACGCAATAAGCGTAGACACTGAGTAGTTAGCTAGGTAGGGCTCAGATGCTGAGTTCAGAATGATGAAGCCCCAGGGGCATGGAAGGAGGTCAGGTCTAAGCGGAAAGAGCCTCAGTATCTGAGACATAGGGATTACCTGGGATCTATCAGTGTCACACACACAATTTTGGATAATTTGTGCATGCATAAACCTTCATTTATTTTCCTTAATTTCTTTTCCTCTCTATATAAATTCCATTTTTACAGTGTCCTCATGTAAAGTACAAATAATGGATTATTAAAAGTCATAATTAATAGTCACAGATACTCAGTGACAGTATGAGTGTGCCCAGTAGACGGCCTCTGTAGACTAGTCCATCTCTCTGGCAGCACAAGAAAGGGAGGCTGCAAACGGGCTTCTTCTTTTAAATTGGGACCTGAATCCCTAGGTGAAAGAGGCAGCTGTCTGTGTCCTTACCTCTGGTTTCTGGTTCACCCCAGACTTCTGCCTACTGGATTCTCAGTCCCCCCATTATACCTCTGTCCCCACTCCCTGACATGAAGGGAATAACCAGTTTCCATTCCTCTGGGACCTCAGGTTCTCAGGTTGGCAGAGGGGAAGCTCAAGGGGAGGCAGGGAGAGAGAGGAAGGAAGAAGAGGCAAGTTTTTAGAGATGAAGGAAAAGGGACAGAGTGAACTAGAAGCAGGGCAGAATGATTCCACAGGGCACCGGCACTGAGCTGGCCCAGCACGAACTCTGGGCATGCTGAAGACCAGCAGGGACCCTTGCTCCTCTGTGGTGTGGTGTCCTGTCCTTCCTGGTAGCACACTGCATGTTCCTTAAGCACAGTTCTCTCAGAGCCCCCAGGTGACTCCCTCGAGGGCTGGGCCACCTCCCTCTGGTGAGAGCAGGCGTGAGCTGTCACTTCAGGCTCAGCAGGCCCATTCTATACAGGATTACTTGTTTCTCTGGGCAAGAAGCAGGTCAAGGCCAAATATCCCTCATATTTAACCACAGAGAAATCCAGTAAAGAGGCTCCGAGGCCTCACTGATCCATCAGTCTCTGTCCCCTCCCCTTGGGTTCCTTTGAGAACCCATGAGCCTCCCGGGACCCATGGACAACCCTTCCCAGGCCTTGAGCCTGCAGCATGATGCCATTGATGGGACCGTGTGCGGGAGGTATGGGCGAACTAGGATCTGAAGTGCGTGTGAGTAGGCGTGCGATTCTGTGCACCCTGTATAGAGCTGTGGTGAAGAAAAGGACTTGGAAATGTGTGCGGAGGACTGAAGAGGGAGAAAAAAAGTAAAGGGGGCAAGAAAAAAGCCTAAGGTACAGGAGAGGCAAGAGCAAGGTGGCAGCATTTGGATGAGAAATGGAAGAGAAAGGGTAGCAGTTAAAGGCACGTCCACCGGTCCCAGAGCCCTCTCCCCGGGTCCCCTGCCCCTCACCCCCAAGTCCCAGGAAGGAAATCAGAGGCCACTGCACATGTGTTTGGGTCATTTCCACATGCTTTATTCCAGCAATCAAAATAATTAAAAACATCTCAAATTATTATACACATACAAAATAGGTACAGAGTCTCTTGTTTCCTCCCACCCCAGGGGTAAAACTGCTTTGTGCTTTGAAAAGTGGTGATGCAGGACAGAGGAAAGAGGGAGAGAGGACTGAGGGTAGGGTGCAGCCGCTAGCTAGAGGGAAGGGTTCCAGAAGAGAGAGGTCAGACTGCGATAGGCCCAGGAGCTGGAAGAGTGGAGAGAGGGTAGAGAGTGAGCAGGCTGGAGCTGGCACTCTCTCTCCCATGTTAAATAGCACCGTCAGGAAAAAAAAAAAAAATTCACAAGTCCTTATCCATTAGAAAAAAAAAAAAAAAAAAGAATAAAAAAAGACTTTGAACAAAAGGAACATTTGCTGGCCTAGGGAGCATCTCAACTTCTATAGCACCAGAGATTTCTTCCCACCCCACCCCTTCACAGAGATGTAGCACCTTTGGTACCAAACTGGGCGCGCTGCCACCTACCCCCATCCCCGCCCCCACACAGTTGCCCCGGTGACACACAAAGACAAGAACGAGGTAGTCTTTCAGCAACACAATTACACAAGGAACAGAACAGTCTCTCCCACCCAGCCTGCACACACGTGTCCGATGGTTCCAGTCTGCTGTGACCCTGCCTGGCTCCAAACCCCCCAAGAGGGGCAGGTGGCTTCCCCCTCGAAAACAAAGGGGTGGGGTGTGTTGCAGAGGCCATGGAGACGCCAGATGGTTAGGCTCCTTCAAAAGTCCAAGAACCCCATGTCCTGGCAGGATTTGGAGGTGCTGGGTGGGGAAGTAGGTTCGGTGTTAGGGGCCCAGTGGGATGTTTCAGCATTGCCTTTGGTTGCTGGGCAGACAATGCATTATTTCCTGTGTCTTTGGGGGAGACTTAAATTTGGGGAGCAATGGAGGAGAGACCCCAGGAGTGGGTGGAGAAAGGAGCAGAAAAGGCAGTATCTGGGGTATCATGAGCCCAGCGGGCAGAAAGGGGCTTATACCCACATAGGTCTTCAAGCAAGTGGACCAAGCTTCCTTTTTTAAAAAGTTATTTATTTATTCTTTTTTTTTTTCCTTTTTGGTAAGGTTGAATGCACTTTTGGTTTTTGGTCAAGTTCAGTTGGTCAAAGATAAAAACTAAGTTTGAGAGATGAATGCAAAGGAAAAAAATGTTTTCCAAAGTCCATGTGAAATTGTCTCCCTTTTTTTTTTTTTTTTGAGTTTTGGGGAAAATCAGTTTGGGTTGTTCATCTGTTTCCAGGGTTGGGGAAAAGTGGGCTGGGTGGGAGGGAACCAGATTGGGGTGGAGGGAGTTTACACGAAGCAGGCAGGGCCAATGTCTAATCCGAATTCCTGGTCTGGGGCACCAATGTCCAAGGGAGCCACATCAATGATGGGCAGGCGGGAGGTCTTGGTGGTTTTGTATTCGATGACTGTCTTGCCCCAGCTTCCAGTGTGACTCTGGAGTGAATGAAGACAGTGGGAGAGGGTCATTACCAAGGGTAACGATGGAGTGAGGGTCACTCTGATCTGCCAAAAGGCTAAAGCAGAAACCCAAAAAGGTGGGCTGGACTCACCGTGCAGCCATCGACAAGGGTGCTGTAGGTGAAGCGGCTGTTGCCCTCGCCCCTGAGCTCGATCTCGTTGGAGCCCTGGAGGAGCAGGGACTTCTTGAGGTTGCCAGTCTTTTGATCCATGTAGGCTACGCTGTTCTTGCAGTGGTAGGTGATGTTCTGGGAGGCCTCAGTGGACATCAGGCGCAGGAAGGTCAGCTGGATGGCAACATCAGCAGGGTCGGAGCCTTCGCTTCCGTATTCAAACTGCACGGGCCAGAGAGAGTAGGGAATGAGTGAACATGTGAAATTTCTAGTTCCGGGCCTTCCTGCCCATGGATTTTTATCTCTAGTTACACCCAAGGACCCAGAACTCCTGCCTCCTCGACCAACTCTACCCTCACACTAAGCCAGTATTAAACCCACTCCAGGACTCCCTGTGCCCTTCCTAGTGCGAGGCTAGCCTGCCTCCTGCAAAGTGGCTCACATACCTGGAATCCATCAGTCATGCTCTCGCCGAACCAGACATGCTTCTTTTCCTTGGGGTTCGGGCTGATGTACCAGTTCTTCTGGGGCACAGTGGGCTGAGTGGGGAACACACAGGTCTGACCTGTCTCCATGTTGCAGAAGACCTTGATGGCATCCAGGTTGCAGCCTTGGTTAGGGTCAATCCAGTACTCTCCTGAAATGGGCAGGGCATTGTGGAGTCAGGAGAAGCAGGCAGCCAGCCCCATATGGAAGGTGGGATGCATAAAAGCATGGGGGAAGCAGCATGGTGGGGGACAAGGAGCGGGGCAGGGAGGCACTGAGGTCAGTCCTTACCGCTCTTCCAGTCAGAGTGGCACATCTTGAGGTCACGGCATGTGCGGGCGGGGTTCTTGCGGCTGCCTTCGGGGCTTCGGATATTCTCAATCTGCTGGCTCAGGCTCTTGAGGGTGGTGTCCACCTCAAGGTCACGGTCACGGACCACGTTGGCATCATCAGCCCGGTAGTAGCGGCCACCATCGTGAGACTTCTCTTGAGGTGGCTGAGGCAGGAAGCTGAAGTCGTAACCGCCACTGGGAGGACCAGGAGGGCCAGGGGGTCCAGGAGGTCCGGGGGGACCCTGCACAAAGAGAGGAGGTCAAGGTTTATTGGTATTCAAGTCTCCTTGAGGATGGAGGGTCATGAGGCAGAGGAGGGTCATGAGGCAGAGGACTACATACAGCAGGACCGCTATCACCAGTGCGACCTCGAGGACCAGGGGGACCGATGGGGCCAGGGAGACCGTTGAGTCCATCTTTACCAGGAGCACCAGCAGAGCCAGGGGGACCCTGGTGGTAGAGAGATGATTAAAAAAAGTTGGCCAGAAACCCAAGGCAACCCCAAATCTGGCTGAGCATCCTTCCCCCAGCTGTCTCTGTCTGGTCCCCATGTCTGCTGTAAAGGTTGTGGCTGGCCTGGAAGGAGCCAAAGGCTACGTAAGACCAAAGTTCTTTTTCTACCTGCCCCCTGTCTGGCCTCTGAACTCTTGTCTGGAGAACAGAGGAGGCCTGATGGTAACCAGAGATCTTCAAGGTACTGAGATGGGAAACCCAAAAGAAGGACTGGGAGGTGTAACTTACCCGGGGACCTGCAGGACCAGAAGCTCCAGAGGGACCTTGTTCACCAGGAGAGCCCTAAAGGACAGAGAACGGCAGCTCAGGGGCAGTGGGGTTAACACACCCCCTCATGCTAGATGTCTAGCTCCAAGTTGTCCATATGCTAAAACCATTCCCACAGTCCCTCTCTGGGTACCTCCCTCTCTGTTAGAAATGCCCAGAGATAATCTGGCCCCCTCCCCCACTGGGAAGGAGTCAGAACATCCATCTAGAGAAGAAACTAAGCAAGCGTTCTTCCTCCCACTATGCAGCAAGCACCGGGAGACGGTGGAAAAGGCCCGATGGTGTCCAGAGCCCGGGAAACTGTATACTCACAGGAGCGCCAGGAGGACCCTGGAGACCAGAGAAGCCACGATGACCCTTTATGCCTCTATCACCTTGTTCGCCTGTCTCACCCTTGTCACCACGGGGACCTTGGGGTCCCTAAAAGAAAGGAGGAGGCAGGCTGTCAGGTGAAAGTTCTCGGGATGTCGAGTGGGACACTGTTCACATCTGGGCCACAGTGTTCACAGGACGTGAGGTTGGCATGGGACACTTACAGCAGGGCCACGGGCACCAGCAGGGCCAATGGGACCAGCAGGACCGGCAGGACCCTGGGGAGAAAATAGTGTGTTAGATCCTGACTCGGGGAGGGCAAGGCTGGGGGCTGCAGGATGAGCCTTCCCCTTGACCAGACCACTCCTAGCCCACATTTCTCACGCTGCGGCCACCTCTCCCGACTCCCAGTTAAGTCTCCCCAGAGCCAGGCTTCATGTGATGAGCTGAAGCAGGCCCCATGCCTGGGGGGAGATGGAGGCCTGTCTAGAAGGCCAAATTATGGCTCAGTTTTTCCAGAGAGGCCGAGGACCCAGACACATCCCAAGACTCCCTCCTCTTCCACAGCTAGATGAGGCAATTCTCCCGTTCCCAGGCCTTTGGGCATGCCTGAGGTAGAGGCCCAGATACTTACAGTCTCACCACGATCGCCACTCTTGCCAGCAGGTCCAACAGGGCCAGGAGCACCAGGGGCACCAGGGGCGCCAGGGGGGCCAGCAGGGCCAGTCTCACCACGGTCACCCTGGGAGCAGAGGGTAGAGGCCATGGGTCAGGCTCAGGAGGAGTGCCGAGGATGGGGCAAGGCCGGGCAAACCAGAGTCCAGCCAGGAGTCCAGTGTGTGGCCTGATCTCTTACCTTGGGGCCAGGGGAGCCATCTCTTCCAGGGGAGCCTTCAGCACCAGGGGAACCCTGTAGAGGGAGTGAGGAAAAGTGAGAAGCCAGGCCCAGAGGAGAGGTCAGACACGGGGGCGAGTGGCCCTGCACAGGCGCTGGCTAGGGAATGGAGGCTGCTTACCTCACGTCCAGATTCACCAGGGGGGCCAGCCAATCCAGGGGGGCCCATGGGGCCAGGGGGACCACGTTCACCACTCGATCCAGAAGGGCCTTGTTTGCCAGGTTCGCCCTAAGGAAGAAGAGAGGGTGAGGCTGGAAGCCAGATGTGGGGTTCAAGCCATAAGCCCACTTGTATCTTATTTGCGCTCCTTGTCTCCCCCACTGCTGCCCGGCCCCTTCCAAGTCCTGGGGTGATCCGTCTTGGAGACCCTAAGATGAAGGAGCACTCACAGAGGGGCCAGGAAGACCAGGGAAGCCTCTCTCTCCTCTCTGACCAGGAAGACCGACCACACCACGCTGTCCAGCAATACCCTGAGGTCCAGGGGTACCAGGAGAGCCCTGTGGGAGGCAGACAGGGGTGAGCAGGGCTCACAGTGGCACAGAGAGCATTCGCGGCTCTGGAAATCTCCAGAACTAGCACTCTAGAAACAGAGCTAGCACTTACAGCAGGTCCATCAGCACCAGGAGTTCCTTTCTCACCAGCCGGGCCAGGGGGACCTGGGGGACCAACTTCACCAGGACGTCCCGCAGGACCAGTCTCACCGCGGGGACCTTTGCCTCCTTCTTTGCCAACAGGACCGGGAGGGCCAGGGGGGCCAGCATTTCCCTAGATGGGCACAAGAGGCATTGTCAGAGTCCAGGCTTCCAAGGCATCACAGGTACATGCCCCAGCCAGGCCCGCTGTCCTGACCGTGCGTGCCCCCACCCCAGTCCAAAACAACAGATACTCACAGAGGGGCCGGGGGGACCAACACGGCCAGCAGCACCAGGGAAACCAGTAGCACCCTGGCAGAAGAGAACACAGGGTGATCAGAGGTGAACAGTCATCTCACCTGGCCTTGGAGGCTCCACAGAGATACGGGTAGTACTCACAGGGGGACCAGCAGCACCACGAGCACCTTTGGGTCCAGGAGCACCAACGTTACCCTGTAAGAGAGCGTAGAGGTATGAGACAGGCTGGCCCCAAGGCTAAGGCTACCACAAGCTCAGGTTGTAGAGGCTGAGGTACTCACGATGGGGCCAGGGGGTCCAGCAGGTCCAGCGGGGCCAGGAGGACCAGAGTCGCCTTTAGTGCCAGTTTCACCAGGCTCACCCTTAGCGCCAGGTTGGCCGTCAGCACCCTGGGCAAGAGGGAGAACGGGAAGTGGAGGGTGGGTAAGTCAGCCCAGGAGCAGAGGGCCTCTGCTGAAGGAGGGGCCACAGCTAGAGACACTCAGAGACACTCAGAGACAACCAGTCCCTCCCCAGCCTTCTTCTCTGACTCAGGGTAACACTTCTGTTCTCATTCTGTCTCCTAAGGTCCCATGCCTCATGTTTCAGCTGGTGACAGAAAGTAAAGAGAGCCTTGGTACTCACAGGGGGGCCAGCGAAACCAGCAGGGCCAGGGGGGCCGGGCTCACCACGGTCTCCCTAGAAGAAGAAGATGACAACTTTGGAGAGATGTCTCAACATTGGGGAAGGAGAGGAACAGATGTGTAAAGAGACAGAGGTGGTGGTGGCAGGTGTGTGTGTGTGTGTGTGTGTGTGTGTGTGTGTGTGTGTGAGAGAGAGAGAGAGAGAGAGAGAGAGAGACAGAGACAGAGACAGAGACACAGAGAGAAAGCAGACAGGAGAGAAGGGATGAACACAGATCTTAGCAGGGGTCTTCTGCACTTACGGGGGCACCACGGGCTCCGGTGGGGCCAGCAGGACCACTGGGACCAGTTTCACCCTATGAGGGAGAGACAACAACTCTAAACTCTGCTGCAAGATGAACCAATAACACTTCCCTTCCCTTCTGGTCCCTTCCCTTCCTGGGTCACCAGCTTCATATGGCAGGACCAGCCTTCCCTGCAGAGTCCCACCTGGGCTTGCTGAGGCAGCTATGAATTAGGAAAACAGGTGACAAGGCAGCCACTCACCTTGTCACCAGGGGCACCAGCAGGGCCAGGAGGACCAATGGGACCAGTCAGACCACGGACGCCATCTTTGCCAGGAGAGCCATCAGCACCTTTGGGACCAGCATCACCCTAAAGACAGGGAAAAGTCAGACTTTAAGCATGAGGCCAGGAGTTGAGCTACAGGTTCTGCAAATATTCCTTAAGAGTCCTTCTTCAGCTACAGCATTCTGCAGATGTTTCTCAGACATGGTGCCAAGGACACAAGATGCTTTCAGGGGTAAAGGTTGGGGATTCAAGTGGAACCTGGGTTAAGAGGCCCCTGAGGTCCGCAGTGATAATAAAGGAGCCTCCATCATGTGGAAGCCCAAACTCTCATTACCATGGTAACACTTCAGGAGAAGGGCCTGAATCACAGGTATGAGATTACCCAGCAAAGCAAGGAGAGAGGTGAGAACCACCGAGGGCTCACGGGAGGGGAAGGTTGACTTACTCTGTCACCCTTAGGACCTGGAAGACCAGCTGCACCACGTTCACCAGGCATTCCCTGAAGACCAGGAGCACCCTGGCTACCCGGAGCTCCGGGGGCACCAGTGTCACCCTGTTTGGTAAACAAGAAGATGAGTGAGACATGGAGTCCCAGGAAGCATCTCAGAGCCCCAAGCTCCCTAAGGATCTCCTATGTGTGGGTCCAAGGTCAAGGTTCCAGCTAGTAGAACAAACTCACAGACCCAACCTCAGGTCCCATGGGTCCCCTCTCTGGCCTTGTCCCCCAACCCTCCGCACTCCTATGGTTTGGGTCACAGTCATCATACCCTTCCCATGATGCCCTCACCTTGGCACCATCATTGCCAGGAGCACCATTGTTTCCACGGGGACCAGCAGGACCTGGGGGACCTTGTACACCACGCTCGCCAGGGAAACCTCTCTCGCCCTGCAAAGGAAGGAAAGGGCACATGATGGCTGCTCCAACAGGGCCAAGCCCAGGACATCATGATGGGAGTGGGACGAGAGGGCCCACTTACTCTTGCTCCAGAGGGTCCAGGGGCACCAAGGTCTCCAGGAACACCCTGGGGGTGGGAAGGAGGAACAACAGTGAGCCCAAGCTCCCCTCAAGCAAGAGCCTCTGTCCCTCTTGCTGGGAGCTGGTCCTTGGGGCCCACGTTTGGAGATGAACACATGCTGAGAATTGAAATCTCTCCTTGCAACAGGAAGGCTTGAGGTAAAGCCAGAGTTATTCTGTATAAAGAAGTCACCTTGCCTAGAAGCCACACAGCCACTTCCAGATCATACACAGCTCCCTCGTTCTTTTTTGTGTAAGCACAGTCCTCCCCTGTGTCTAACCTCTCTCTCTACTCTCTCTAGCTGCTGATTTCCTGACCAGCTAGGGGCAGTGAGTGGTCTGTTATTTTATTTCCTTCATGCTCCTTCCCTCTGCCCAACTGCTACGTCTTACCTGTTCACCAGGCTTGCCTGCTTCACCAGGAGGACCAGCAGGGCCGGGGAGACCCTGTAAGGTGGGAGATGGAGGGGGGAGGAGAAGGGTTTAAAATCTGTCAGCTTTAACAAAGGAACATTCTGCACTCCCCTAGAAACCTGTCACCAGACCTTACCTGGAATCCAGGGGAGCCAGCGGGGCCTTGTTCACCTCTCTCACCAGCAGGACCCTACCATAGAGAAGACACTGTGGTCATGAATAGTCCAAGGAGAAGGGGGCAGAGTCCCCCCTTCCCTGCTCCCCAGGCCTCCCAGACAGAGACACTTACAGCAGGGCCGGGGGCTCCCTGAGCTCCAGCTTCTCCATCTTTGCCAGCAGGACCCTGTAGGGAGAAGATGACAGACTCAGTGTGGCAAGGCAGATAGCAGCAGCAGGTAAAGCCTGAACCTCAGGGACAAAGCAGAGCCCACCAGTTCTCACAGTGGCTGCACTCTGAGGATGGCATGTGTCACAGGCAGGGGCAGAAGGAAGGCAGAGGCTCAAAAGAGATACTTACAACAGGGCCAGGGGGTCCAGGAACGCCCCGCTCTCCAGCCTTTCCGGGTTCTCCCTGTGTAGAAAGGGAGGCAGGATTGAGGGTCACGGCATGAGACTCATTACAGTCAAGGACCACTCATTACAGTGAGTGTTCCTAGGGGGCTTTCTGTTCAAGAAGGCTGCAGCCTCTAGGGAAGGCCTTGCTGGCTTCTGATGCTCAGCCTCTGTGCTGCACCCAAAGCAGATGTCGTCCAAGGCTCCTTCTTGGTCATCCTGTCCCCTTCCTTTCCCTTGACACACACCTGCAGTGGCTTTTTATCCCCTCAGGGTTCTCCCCTCCCTACCACTTGACTATCAGATAGAAGGCCCATCTTATCTGTGTGTCGGGGAAGTTTGCCCAGCGACAACACTTATCGGGGACAAAGCAATGATCATGGAGCCAAGAGTCTCTTATTTTACCAGTGGGTCCAGAAAGGGTCAGTAAGGGGCCTGAGGTCACTCAGCAAGTCAGTGGAGTTAGTACGGCTGTTCCTGGTTCTGCATTGATCCCCACTGGGTACTTACAGCAGTACCCTTAGGTCCAGGGAATCCCATCACACCAGCCTGGCCACGGGCTCCAGGAGGACCTGGGGGTCCAGGGCGACCATCTTGACCAGCGGGACCCTGAGGATGAGAGGCAGAAGAGCGGTGAGGACTAAGGTATGCATGCAGTGGGGTAGGGGTGAAGAGTGGGGGAGGAAGCATACTTACAGGGGGGCCGGTTTTGCCATCAGGACCAGGGCTGCCAGGACTGCCAGTGAGACCCTATGGAGAGGCAGAAGCACGAATGAAGGCAAGGGGAGGGGGACGGTGTGTGTGTGTGTGTGTGTGTGTGTGTGTGGGTGGGTGGGTGTGTGGTGTCTGGTGCACCAATTACAGGCTGTCCCTGTCTCACACAGGACAGAGGGAGGGTCTTCACTCTTACCTTGGCACCAGGGAGACCAGCTTCACCAGGACGACCAGCTTCACCAGGAGAACCTTTGGGACCAGCAGGCCCGGGAGAACCACGTTCACCAGCAGGACCCTAAGTGGACAGAAGTCACAGACACATCAGGGTCACAGCCTTGGCCTCATTACCATAGCTAGGATCCTCCTGATGCTGGGAGAAGGTTCAGGACTTGGAAGAGATGCCAGATATGAGGAGGAGGGAAACACAAATGTGGGCATGGGTAGCTGGGAGAATCTTTAGGGGACATGAGTGTAGGAAGGCTTGAACAGTCCTGTCAGCTTGGGGGTAAGTTTCTCTGCCAGGAAGAGAGGTTACCTTGGGGCCAGCAACACCATCAGCACCAGGGAAACCACGGCTACCAGGTCCACCCTGCAGAGAGAGTAGAAGAGGCCAGTGAGCTTAATCAGTGGGCACTGGGCAGGCACTGAGGGCAGAGAAGGTGGAGAAGCCCGGGGCTTACACGCTCGCCAGGAGGCCCAGGCAGGCCAGTAGGTCCAGGTTCACCACGGGCACCTCGTTTTCCTTCTTCCCCAGCAGGGCCAGGGGGACCTTGAACACCAGCAGGGCCCTGGGGTGGGCAGAGAGAGAGTGGCCTTGGTGAGGGGGGGAGGCACAAGCAACAGGGCTCCTGGGTATGGGGCGGGGCCCCCTTCCTCCCCGGGTCTCCCTTGAGAGACTCCCAGGCCCAAGGGGCAGAGGAGAAGGAGGTGTGGGACTTACGGGCTCTCCTTTGGCGCCAGTGTCTCCTTTGTTGCCAGGGGCACCAGGTTCACCCTGCATTGGGGGAGCAGAAAAGAATGGGTGAGAATTGGGAATACTCTGTTGGTTCACAAATACATGCTTTCCCCAGAAGGGGGCGCACTGGAGCTAGTGCTCGCGTTGGGCAGAAGGGAAGGTTTTGTACTCACGCTGTTACCCTTGGGACCTGGAGCGCCACTGGGGCCCTGGGGTCCAGAGGGGCCTCGGGCACCAGGGAAGCCGGGAGCGCCAGCAATACCAGGAGCACCCTGCAGGAGGCAGGACAGACATTTTACCCCAGGGCTGGAGTGCAGGGTACAGGTGGCATGTGGGCATGGGAGGAGGGTGGGGGTAGTGACTTACATTAGCACCTTTAGCACCAGGTTGTCCATCAGCACCGGGGTTTCCCTGCCGCACAGAGAAAGGAGGGTGAGCGACAGGCAAGAACTCTGAAGCTAACAAGTAGCACCGGGGACAGCAGCAGGGGGACACTTACAGCAGGGCCGGCAGCACCAGCAGGGCCAGGGGGTCCGGGCTCACCACGAACACCCTGGGGACCTTCAGAACCTCGAGCTCCTTGGGGACCAGCTTCACCCTGTATTGGAGGAGAAGACAAATGGATGTCAGGTGCATGTTGGGGGGCAGGGGCAGAAGAGCAAGGGTGAGGACTTTGAGAGCTAGGGAGGGGACCTCAGGATAAGGGTATTGAGGAGTGCGATTCACCCTTGCCACTCTGGGCTCCTCTAATCTGGGGTAGCACCTTGTCCTTGCCTGTGACAGACATGCTCAAAGAAAGAATGGGTCTCACCTTAGCACCAACTGCACCGGGGAATCCAGGAGGTCCAGTGGGGCCAGTGGGACCCTGGAAACAAAATGGAGGTTTAACTACAAGGCACAGATGGAGGCTAAGAGCTCCAAAGTTTCAGCAGCGGATGTCAGGCCCCAGGGCTGACCCTGACACTGCACCCCACTCCCAAACTCAAAATCAAAGCCATCCTTACTGGGGGCCCAGCTGCACCAGTAGCACCATCGTTTCCACGAGCACCCTGCAAGAGAGAGGGGAGGCCCGATTATGTCTCTGAGCCCTGGACAGTTCCCATACTCCCCAAGGAACCCCAACCAGAGCCAAGGGACATCCCAAGGGGCCAGGGATACTTACAGCAGGGCCAGGGGCTCCAGGGCGACCTCTCTCGCCAGGCAGACCTCGGGGACCCTGATAACCAAACCAAGAGATGTCAAATAATGGAGACACACCCTCCCAGCCCGCTATCCACCCTCCCTTTTGAAGCTCTCCCCCCCCCCCTCAAGCTAGTGTACTCACCATCTGGCCAGGGGATCCATTTTCACCAGGACTGCCAGGCTCTCCCTAGGGGTAGAGGACAAAGTGAGGGATTCATGTATAGCAGTACTGTTGGGGTGCGTGTGTGCAGGGCCCTTTGACAGTCCCTTACCTTAGGACCAGCGGGACCAGCATCTCCTTTGGCACCGTCCAAACCACTGAAGCCCTGAGAGAGAAAGGAGGGATGAGGTGAGACCCTGTAGAGGGAGCATGCTTCTTTTTGACAGTCACACGGATTGGAAGAGATTTGGAAGGTCGCCCCAGTCACCTCTCTGTCTTTGAGCTGGACTAGACCTGAACTCACCTATTGTCCTATCCAGTCTCTTTACTGGGACTTCTTTCTCGAGAAAGGAATTTCCTTTGGATGTCTAACCTATGACCTTTGAGACATCTGCAGCTACTATCTAACGTGATACTCAGCAGGATCTCTTGGGGAAGGGGCCGAGAATGGCGACTTGGGACTTGGAGAGCTCCATCGACTCAAAAATGACTTACTCTGTGTCCCTTCATTCCAGGGAGGCCAGCTGTTCCAGGCAACCCTCGAGCACCCTGGAGAGAAAGGCAATAAGGACATGGAGAGGGGTCAGGAGGGCTCTGTGAGCATTGCTTCCCAGTGCAGGAAGACCTGAGGCCCATCCTCACACTTGCTCACCTGGGGCCCGGGAGGTCCACGCTCACCAGGACGGCCAGGCTTACCAGCTTCCCCCTGCAGAGAGAACAAAGGCCATCATGACTGTGTCCCACTCCGAACTAGGGAAGGGTAGAAGGACTCAGGTTTATTGGGGTTATTGAAGGGTGGGTTTCATTTAGGGACCCAGGATCTAGCTGTGAACCTAAAGCTAAGTTTGGATCTACAACCAGGGAACCTCTGGTGACGTTTGAGTACCTTCAAAGGAATTTCTGCCACCTTGCATTCATTCCCACATCTGGTCACTCAGAGATCTTAAACCTGGATTACTCCAAGAACAGGCATGGGGGTAGGGGCCGACTCACTAAAACATGTTACTCAGTGGAAAGACCACTGCTAAGGGCTGTCTGGGCAGCGGGCAGAACTTTTGTCTTCCTCCCCTGGTTATTGCCCCCAAGGGTGAGGAAGATTTTAGAACCCACACAGAGAAGGCCACAGGGTGAGCTAGTATCTTCCCCTGGGTCTACTTACATCATCTCCATTCTTGCCAGGAGGGCCAGGGGGGCCACGGGGACCCATTGGACCCTAGAGGAGACAGAAGATGCTATTAGAATCCCAAGAGACAAAGAGAAGGCGAGTGGGGAGGTGGCAAGTCCCCCCTCACTCAGTATGGGTGACCTTCCACAGGAGAATTTGTGGAGAGGGAGGTGTGTCGACATGGAGGACTGACTTACTGAAGCACCAGGCTCGCCAGGTTCACCAGGGGGGCCTTGGAAACCCTGAGGACCCTGGAGAATGAGAAAAATATAGGTCAGAAAGGCAGGTTCAACTAGCCTCCTGCCCTCACCTGAATCTTTCTCCCCCAACATCCCCCCATGCCCAAGGTGATACACAAAGATTTCTGAGTACTTACAGGTGCACCAGGGGGGCCAGGGAGACCACGAGGACCAGAAGGACCCTACAAAAGGGAAAAGGGGAGGCATGTAATATCTGTGGCTGAAAGCAGTGTGGGAGACATCTTTTTTTACTGCTTCCTGTGGGGAATCACTGTTGTCTGTCCTGTCCTGTATCTTCTCTAGGTCTGAAGTCCCAAAGGGGACCTTTACCTCCCAAAGCTGTCTGTATTACCCTCTAGCAGGACCATCGTTGGCCTTTCTCTTCCAGATCCCCATCCCCTTTGTTATCACTGCTCCCCCTGGTGGCTCACCATGGGGCCAGGCACGGAAACTCCTGCGGATTTCTCGTCATAGCCATAGGACATTTGGGAAGCAAAGTTCTAGAAAAACAGGAGAAAACACATGAGAAATTGGGCCCAGGGCGGTACAGTGAAGGGCAGGAGGCATTGCCAGTAATGGGACAAACTGACACGGGCTTGCGGATCTGCTTAACTAAGAGAGACAGCAACAGTGCCTGTAAGATATTTCTGTTCCAGACACCGCAGAACAATCTATAAAATACTGACTGCCTCTGCCCGTCAACCAGACTCTTCAAACGCTTGCTGAGCCAAGGATAACAAAGAGTCTCGAAACAGTCAACATTCGTGGGGACCAAAGAGATGAGTTAATGAAGTGAAAATGGTGATCTTAGACAAGAAGGGAAAAATGCTAAAAAGGACATTTTGGGGCACTGGTGAAATCTGAAATTGGGTTGTATTAGGCAAAAAGTGCTAGACCATCATTAAATTTGGTGCTATGGTCCCATAGGAGGATGTCCCTGTTTGGGAAATGCACTTACATGCTTTGGGCACAGGGCAAGGGCATGGGCATGTTCTTGGCAAATTCACACAGACACACAGACACACACACACACACACACACACACACACACACACACACACACACACCCCCCAGAGAGTGGTGAAGTGGTCGTGTTGAAGGGCGAATGGAAGTTCTGTGCACTATTGCAAATCTTCTGTAAGTTTATGATTATTTAAAAATATAAAACATGTCTGCCGAAATCAAAGCAAAGCAAAACAAAAACCGAGAGTCACAGAGGTCTGGGCTCTCCAAGCTCCACTTACTCCTCCGAGACCAGGGGGGCCGGGGGGACCAGGGGGACCAGGAGGACCAGGAAGCCCAGGCTGTCCAGGGATGCCATCTTTTCCAGGGGGGCCAGCAGGTCCCTGTACCAAGAAAGGGCGGGGCTGCTATGAGCACAAACCAGAGCCACGCCCCCTCCAGTTTCCCAGCTCACTTAGAAGGCAGAGCTTACCCTCGGGCCTTGAGGGCCGCGGTCTCCCTTGGGTCCCTGTGGGTTTGAGGGTGAAGAAACAAGAGGCCGGTTAGAGAAATGAGAAAAGCTGGAGTCCGTAGGAGGACAGTAGGAGTTGTGGACGGGTGAGCGAAAGCAAGGAGCTGAGCATTAATTACCTCCACTCCTATGAGTTCTTGGTCTGGAGATACTGTGGGGGGTAAAGTTGTGAAGTTAGAAGCAAATTTACTAAGACACAGGCAATGATGGGACTCTGGCCTCCCCTAACCCTAGGCCCAGGACGTACCAAACTCTTCTGGGCAGAAAGGACAGCACTCCCCTTCACGTGTTTGGGGGTTGACACAGTCCAACTTCTCCTGGCACACCACGGCGTCACACACGGCCGTGCCATTGTGGCAGATACAGATCAAGCAGGTATCGGCTTTCCACGTCTCACCATTAGGGATCTTTACGCCATCGTGTATGCAGGTGATTTCAGGGACTGCGCAAATGGGAAAAGACGCAGGAAGTGAGCGGCTCTGAGACCCCCACCTCGGGGCATCAGGGATCCCAGCCCTACTCACCCTTTCCTCTGTCTAAGAGACGCACATAGATTTTCCACTTCCCGCCTCCCGCCTTCCCCTCTCCCCATTTTCTTCCCTCAAATTCTTAAATGCTGGTCTGCTCCAAAGCGGCGTTCGGTGACAGCACCGGGGCGCCCGGCCAGGACAGCTATAACTTCCCAGTTTCCAGGAATTTAAACAAAGCTTTAGACTGGGGTTCCTTCCAAACTCAACTTCAGCAGCCCACGCGCGCGGGAACCAAGTGAAATAAAAAGCCTTCTGCGGGAGAGTAGGAGAGTAGGAGGGATACTATACAGTAGAAGGGGGCCCGTAGGGTGTGGTTTCAGCGCAGACAAGAGGCGGAGGTGGGAGGAGAAAGGGGAAGTTTCAGCCCTGGTCCCACCCCCATTCCCCGGGCAGGTGGGATGGAGTGGGAGGGGCTAAAATGTGGAGTGGCTGTTGTCAGTGGAGTCCGGTCCTAAAGTTGGATACATGCTAACCCCTGCTCCAAGGAATCTTAAAAACTTGCTTTCGAGACAAGCTCCGTCCCTCAAAGCCAGTCTCTCCTTAACTAAAAAGAACTGAAGTCTACAAATAGTAATGATTAGTAAACCACGCCCACCGCTCTAGTAGCGGTTCAAGGCAACCACTAGGTGGCGGGCAACACTAAGCAACGGACTGGGCGGAACCAATTTTACCCGGCCTGAGCCATTTCTTTTAAAGAGTGGGGCTACCCCATGCCTGGTTTTATTCTCCCAGTCTGGAGATGGGTGTCCAAGGCCGGCAATACCCCAGATCTTCCCTCTTTAGCCAGCGCGCTATAAAGTGCTGTACCAGGACGCGTAGTGTTCAAGGATGACCAGCAGGAGGCGCAGGGACCGCGCCCTGTCAAGTCCGAGCCAAACTTTCTCATCCAGCAACCCTCCCACTCCGAGCGTCCCCTCCCCCTGAGCCCAGCACCCCGGCGGCCCCAGCAATACTGTCTAGCCTGCAGAGAAGGCAAACAATCTTTCCTTATGAATCATCCCGCAGCCTCTTTGATAGCTTTTACATCTTGGGCTCCGAATCCCTCTATTCCAGCCGCCTTATTCCATCTTCGACGTACTCTGTCCCAACTAGTGCCCCGATTCCCACTTTTCCTGTTGTGCTATTGACGGGTGCTTGGAATTTACTCCTGTGCTATTTCAACCCGCGCTCCACTTCTGAGAACAGTTTATCCTCATCTGCACCCCAGGGTGGCCTCTCTCCTGCCAGCTCCTTTCCATCACCTTCCCACCTCTGACTGGGGCATCCTGCATTTCCGTTTAAGACTCCAATGCCAGGACCCCGTGCAGAACGAGATACCAAGAAGCCGTGAACTCCCCAAAGTTTGGAACTTACTGTCTTCTTGGCCATGCGTCAGGAGGGCAGTGGCCCCTAAGAGGAGCAGGAGCCGGAGGTCCACAAAGCTGAACATGTCTAGACCCTAGACATGTAGACTCTTTGCGGCTGGGGTGGGGGGTTAGCTTCGGCTCATGCGTGGCCTCACTCCGCGTGCCTCCTGCTCCGTCCTGAGGAGAAACTCCGGTCTGCTCCGATGACTGGCCTGGGCCCCTTTTATACCATCCTGAGGAGAGCTGGGAGGAACCCTGCCTCTTGGAGAGGGGGAGCTTTCGGCCCAGCCCCCAGCCAATCAGAACTGCCTGGCTCGGCCCCCAATTTGGAAAGAAGAGGTGGGAGGAGGGAAAGGAAGGGAACGGAGTCCACCCAGCCCCCCCCTTTGCAACTCTGCTGCCTCTGTCCCCCCAGATCTACCCAGGCCAGAGGTACTGTCACCAGAGCATGGCTGGGCCCTCAGTATACTGATTTGTGGGTAGGGGATGCCCCTTGCACTTTCTTTTAGGGACCTCAAATCAGAAGGATGTGAAACTGGGGATCAGAGTCAGGCAACATTATAAAAGGGTCAAGGTCAGGTGTACTTGGGAAAACTGGCCTTGTTTCTTAATCTTTCTGACATCCCTGGGAAGAAGTAAGGAATAAGATGGACCAGCACCTCCCCAAATCAGAAGAACCAAGTAGCTAAACAGAGGCGCCTGTTTCAGGCAGGGCATAGGTCATCTCTTGGTGTGGCCCAGGTATGGAGGACAAGAATATTTGTGAACAAGTTAGAAAGCTCTTCATAGACACCAAAAATCAGATCTGTGATTGATTGAAAGGAGAGAGGGGGAATAGTTGTCTGTTCTGCCATGCCTATGGCTCTAAGACAGACCAACTCCAGGTGTGACTGAGGGAGACAGCGATGGGGCAGCAGGGCAGCTTGGGAGATTTGGGGGGCCTTCAAGCCATGGACTGGGGTTTGTTGTATCAATTCATTCTGTGAACTCATCCATCCCAAAGAAACTGAAGTAGGAAGTGCGTTAGTTGGGGGAAGTCTGTAACTTAAGAAAAGGGTCTTCTATCAGCAGTGGCTGTAGCCAGGGACTGGTTAGAGACCCTCCTGTGTGGCAGTACCAATCCAATGAGGACAGATAGGAGGCTTTGGAGCATAGAGGGCTGTTCTCAACGCAACAGAGAGTTCCCTTTTCTTATTGTCTTATTGTACCTGTACTTGGCCTGGGGACACCTAGGTGAATTCAGTGTGTGGAGGGAACTTGTGCTTGGTAGCTGAGTGACTTTATTTGAGGTCTCCTCCCCAAATCCTCATTTCTTTGCTAGAAACCCTGGTCATTACTCTCCACTTCCACAACCAGGAAAGGGTCATTTGTAGCCCCCTCCCCCAGAACAACAGGTTAAATTTAGAGAAGATGTCTCTAGAAGACAGTGTCCTTTCTTCCCCTATGTCCCATCATCCCCCAAAGTGCTCTGCCTGACCCCCAATCGATTTAGGGCCATCATCTTGCCAAAACCCGTGTGGTGAGGGAAGGCATTGGGGTCTCCTAGCAGAGCCTCACAGACTCCTGTATCACTTCCCCCATCAGCTTCTTAGAGCTGCAAACGTGGAAGTAGGGAGTCCCGCCTCCTCCAAACCATCCAAGATTCCATTGCTCCCCCTTCACGCCCTCCCCGAGCTAGTTTTGTGCAACGAAGGCAAAGGAAAAAAAAAAAAAAAAAAAAAACCAAGGGAACAGAAGGGGAGGGAGCCACGTCGCTGGCCGTGGGCAGCTAGGCTGAGCAGTGCGGGTGGGGTGGCGGAGGAAGACAGCATGGGACTATAATTAAAGGGAAAATATAGAGTTTCCAGAGAGGCAGGGCTGGAGACAGCAATGGAAGGACAGGACTTCATCAATTATCCCAACCATGTGGCAGTGACTTGTGGCGCAGGATCTGCCCCCGCCTAGTGCCAGCGCCTGCAGGGCAAGACTGGGGGTTGAGATGCTGAGAGGGTAGTTCCGGAAACCCACTAAAGTTCTGCCTTCCACTGTGGTCGGTTCCAAAGGGTGCCCCTACTCCCCATCGTTGGCCAGGACCCTGCACCTAAGAGGAAACAGTCATTTGGGGAAGTTGTCTAGGTGCGATCTGCCCTTTTATTGAGTTTTGTATCCCCAAAGCGCTGACCAGGGAGTTCCTTTCCCGGGTCCTGACCTGGCGTCCTCCAGGCTCACCTGGAAGAAGAGACGGTGCCTCACAGGTGCAGACATCAAGGGTCTGGGGTTCTGATGAAAACTTGGAGACCACTGGAGGAGGGGGGCTGGGGCTTGGTGTGTATGTGTTGTGTGACAGCCATTACCCCAATGCCCATTCCAGGTCTTTGCCCCAGGGGCTGTAGGCAGATGGGTTCTAAGCTTCCTTTACACGTGGCATGGAGCTGAGGCTCAGGGCCTCCTCTACCACTTTTCAACTTGAAACGGTTGGCGGGTACCCAGCTCGAAGATGTGTCTTTAATTTCTGCAGTATGACAGTGAGGGGAAGAATGTGCTTGGGGTCTCCTCCCAGCCTGGCGGGGCCTCCCTGGCCGGGCTGAGGGCTGGAGACTGGGGGAGGGGGAGTCAGAGCTGGGAAGGGAGGAGACGCCACGCCACCTCATCTTTAGGAAACTCTGAAGCTCTGGATTCTTGTGGAATGTAGGGCTTTGTCCGGCACTTGGAGTGTAGGGGGAGCAAAAGCCAGGATCCCCACCCCCCACCCCCAAGAATGGTAAAGTCATCAGCAGTGGGGAAAAAAAATTCCTCAAGAAGAAAAACAGAAAGAGGAAAGTGCTGAGCTCTGAGTTCTGGCTCTCTCCAAATTTTCCCAAATGCTTGCAGACCCCCCCTTCCCCCCAAAGGGAAGGAGCAGACTGACTCCTCTGGACTCCATGATGTGACACAAGAGTGGCAGCAGCCCTGGTATAAATGCACCTGGCAGGGCACACACGCTGTCTTCTCTCACATTATTCCCAGGGGTTCTAGTCCCTACATGAAGTTCTGTTGCCTTTCCCACTCAAATCCTCCAGAAAGTTCTGCCCCCAGCCTTGGCTGCAGACCAGTGATGGAGAGCTGGTCTACTGGAAGAAGGGGAAGGAGAGAGCAGCTGTGCGTGTGTGTGTGTGTGTGTGTGTGTGTGTGTGTGTGTGTGTGTGTGTGCATCTAGGTCTTAGTAAAGGCCATGGGCGTGAAGCATGCCCCCATCTGCAGTCTTCAGCTAGAAGAACCCAGACACTAATCCATGGGTGGAGCCTAAGGGGTGCCTTTCTTCTTCCCTTTCTTGTGCCCTGCACTGAGCTCCCAGCTCACCTCCAATCCTACCCATCCCTTCTAAGCATCCCCTTCCTCTCACCATTCCTCTTTTCCTAGCCAGTTTAGGGCAAAAGCCTATGAATTAGGGTCTCCTTATGGTGAGTGTTTGATGCCTATGAGCCCTCCAGACAGAAATATGTAAGAAATTCTTGGGGCTGGAGAGATGACTCAGCAGTTAAGAGCACTGATTATTCTTCCAGAGGTCCTGAGTTCAATTCCCAGCACCCACTGCCTGTAACTTCAAGATCTGTCATCCTTACACAGACTTACACACAGCCAAAGTACCAGTGTACATAAAATAAAAATTTAAAGAGAAAAAGAAAGAAAAAAAATAAATCCTTTTTGGTGGCACCTTTAATCTCAGCACTTGGGATGCAGAGGCAGGTAATCTCTGAATTCGAGGCCAGCCTGGTTTACAGGGCAAGTTCCTTGACAGCCAGGGCTACACAGGGAAACCTTGCCCCAATCCCCCCCCAAAGGAAAAAGAAAATAAGTAAATCAATCAATCAATCTTTGGCTTCTATATTCTAGATTTCAGAGCAGAAACAATAGGCGGTGACCCCAGGAACACAGTGACTGAACCTGTGTGTGTGGATGGAGTTGTCCCCAGGAAAGCATGGAGGGAGGCAAGCTGAGGGCTGAAGGCCTGTATCATCTTCATGGTGAAGGATTGGGTAGAAGGCTATACATAGGAGATGGGACAAGAGTGGCCCAATGAGAAAGGGGGGGAGAGGGATGAAGAGGGATGGAGAGTTCTGGAAGGAGGAAGAAGTAGGTGTTCCAAAGAGAACTACCCCTGTGGCCCAGAGTTAACTGGTTCCCCACATACACACACTCTGGCCCCACCCTGGATTCAGCCATGTGGTGGTCGGGGATGCTGGCATCTGGGAGAAAGCTGCTTTGGTGGAGTGGTGGGAAAAAAAAAAAAAAAAGACCAGCCACAGAGTAAGAGGGGAAGCAGGTACCTCCCAGGGCCTCAGGCATCCCAGGCCTCCGTGGGGTCTGAAGGCAGGGGAGGGTCTCTTTAAGGCCTGAGGCATCATGGGTTCACCTCCTGGTGCCCCTCACTCTGCACTTACTTCATCTCTCTGCCTACTCTCCTGCCCTCCACTCCTCTCCCTCATCTTCTTTTCCTCTTCATGCGTTTCCCCCTGGTTTCCTATCTTTCCCTCTGCCTCTACCCATTGTCCCCACCCCTCCACCTGCGCAGTTTTTTCTCCATCTTCTCTTGAGGCATCTCCCTCTGCCCCCAAGTCTCTGGTTCTGTAGCACCCGCATCCTATCTTTGGGGGATGCCCAGTTGCCTTCAGGGAGGGCAGGAGATCTAACGGTCTTGTATCACCACCAGATTCCAGTTTGAAGTACAGGGCTGTGCATTCCAAGACTCCAATGCAGCTTGGTTTTGAGGTTTTAGAGAGTGTGTAGAACTGGGTAAGGGGATAATGTTTTAGTCTGGGGCGCCTATCCAGATATCGTCTCCCTTCCCTCATCTGCTTCCCAGGTAAGCTTCAGCCTTGCATGCCTGCAATGGCCTCCAATGCTCCCTTCCCAGGAGTCTGGACTTTTTCAAGCAAGGAGCTGTGTATGGTAGGGGTAAGAGAAGAATTGAGTCTACTCTCTGTGTCAGTGCTGGGCAGAGGACCCAACAGGACAGAGCCTGGCTTGCAGCAGAAAGGATTAGAGAGCCTAGCCTTCTTCCTCACAGCCTCCCCCTTCCTTTGGTGAGGTCACAGTTCACTTTCTGATGTAGTCACTCCACATTGCTCCAACATCATCTTGGATTTGAGTGAGCTGCAGAGACCCTGTGGCTGCCCTCATGCAGCTTACATCTGGTAATGAGGCAGACATGAATGAAATCTCATATTCATGAACATGCAACAGACCAGGTCCTTTAATGGGGGTCCGCCCTAGTCTTGGGACCCTGGACAGGCAGATGGCTAAGTGGAGATGTCTTAGGTAAGGAGCAGGTGGGGAGCTGAGTTGACAGATGCAGCAATATATGTGAAGGTTCTGGTGCAAACAGGCTCTGGATGCTTGGGAAGTCTCAAGAAGGTTTGTGCTGCATGACTGAGCATGGCAAGTAGACCAGGCAGGCACATACATTCAGCACACCTTTGATGTTCTTCCCCTGTAGAGGGTATGAAGCAGGAGGGATCACCATTAAGTCTGCATCTGTGAAAGATCACCACGGTCCCTGGGTGGAGTGGGTGCTGTGTGCCCAATGGAGAAATGGCTGAGAGGGGCCAGCATGGCCCCAGTGAGGAGGCATGTGCCAGATTGGTGAGAATGGAAGCAAATAGATGGATTCATGAGCCTTGTGGAGGAGAATACACAGGTATTAGTGGATGTGAGCTTGGGTGATGATGGGTGAGAATAACCGGCTCCCAGGCTTGGCTGGGCAGGAACAATCTGGAAAAGATCCTGAGTTGGGTGCCTATAGCAGACACTCTGGTTGATTTTATTGAACTGCAAATTCTGCAGGCCTCTGGGACCAGACCGGTGCTGGGAGAGATCAACAGCTTGTGCCTCAGAAAAAGGGAGCAAGGAAGCCCGTGCAATGCAAACAAAAGAGAGTCTGGCCAAGACACAGTGACCGCGGATTGTAAATTGCTTCATGTCTCAGAACTTTATCTCCCTGATCTGTAAAACGGGGTAATAATGCCACTTTACGGACTGGCCTAGCCTTGCAGGGCAAATGGAAGCCTCCAGAGAGACTGAGGAGGGGGCTTTGGAACCAGCCTGGGAGTGCAGGCGATGGGGCTGAATGCAGGGCTCAATCTGGAGAAGAAGGTACAGCAAATTAAGAAGTGGGGGGGGGGGGACGGTGGTGAATGATGACAAGCAGACAAGGCTTGGGCAGAGGAACCACACAAAACAAGGATCCAGGAGTGGGCTGGAGCCTGTTTCCAGAGGTCTGGAATTCTGGGGTCTCAGTCCTAGCATCCTAAATAATTGGTGACCACTTCTGAGCAGGGCAGAACTGTGACTTTTGACACAGACTTGTCCAAAGCACTTTGACCTCGGTGACGGCACAAAGGCTCGAATAAAAAGCTGGCGGCCTTGAGGTTCTGAGAAAACTGAGTGGGAATGGGGCCTGGGATTAACAGGAAGACCGCAGGAGAGTAGATTCGGGTGAAGGAGTTGACCCCTGCAAAATTACTGTCCACCCTCCACAGAGCTCCAGAAATTTCAGGGTCTGGAGGCTGAAGTATCAAAGAGAGACATTCTGTTGGAAGAAAAGTTTTCTACTCATTTTGCTCTCCCCTCTTGATACAGAGGAGAACTCTGAGGTCCAGAGAAGGCAAGTGACTGTGGAGGCCACATAGCTGGGACCCAGTGCTCTCTGAGATAAGATCTCTTGTTGTCTTTTTCAGACCCTTCCACGTTCTCTTGGGAACTGTCCAGTCTAGGGAAACAGCGGAGATGGGAGAGGCAGGCATGGTACAAGACCATCATATCATTCAGCCCAAGCTTAGGAGCACTGGACAGCCCCAGACAACAACTCCAGGCTCTCAGTTGGGCCCTGTGGCCAGAGGGGGAAGGGAGCTTAGTGGGCAGGGAGGAACTGCCACCTGGAAAGGCTTGATGGGAACCAGCTGGCTGGGGTGGGGCCCCGGGAGTGTGGGTTGCAGAGGGAGGGGCAAGATGGGCCGGAGGCCACAGTGGGCGGGCAACTGACAGCTCTGGGCTGGGAGTGGCTGCTGGAGGCCCCCACCTTCCAGACTGCTGCAATCCAGATGCCTCTACAGCCGGCCAGGCTCATCCAACCCGCTGACCTCATTCCCAGCTCCCTCCCATGCAGCCCCCCTCAATTGCCTGCCACGTACACTGAAGCTTCAGCAGCATTCTCCATAGGGGTAACTGGAAGAGGACCCAGGCACCCTTAGCCCAGAAATTTGCTCAGCCAGGCAGAACTGAGGAGGAAAGCCATGATCACTATGAGCCTCAGTTTCCCCTCCCCAAATATGAGACTCAGTGAATAGGGTTACAGGGAGCTATGTGTGAAGTAGGTTAGAGCTGGCAAGTAAGAATCAAGGGGTGTGGGTTGGAGGGGGGGTTCCCGGTGGTCATCCCAGCCATCCCTCAGCCTCTCAGGCCTGGAGAGAGAGCATTGCTCTCCAGAAGAGGCAGAAGCAGGGGTGGGGTTTTCCTCCTTTTGTCAAACTATTCATAAGAAAGGAAGTTCCCAGAAGGTTTGAAATCCTCTGTGAAATCTAGACTCCCTCCCTCCTGCTGCTTTAGGCTGCAATTTGCCAATTTGCACAGAGATGCAGTGTCCTCTCCCTCGGCACCTTAGAGACCTTATCCTGAGTCCCTGTGCAGAGTTCTCTACTCTGGCCACTGTTTCTCCCTTGCCTCCCTGTTCCAGAGTGGGTCTCCAGTTGGCCCTGACTGGCCAGGAGGCTGTCCCCAATGGCCCACAAGAACGAGTTCCAGGCTTGTGAGTCATCCTGGAATGTCTGCTCTGCCTGCAGCTCCCAATCCCTAGCCAGAGACCCTTTCCCTTCTTGTTTGGCACAGGAGGGAAGCCTTGCTTACCACTAGTGGCAAAGCGAACTAGAGGGCTTGGCCTCTCAAGGAGACAGTAGCTTCCTAAGACACACTTCATGGCATCTACATCTCAGGTGGGGAAACTGAAGAGGGACAGGTATGGAAAGGCAGGGACTTCAGGTCTCCCCAGGAGCGAGTCCTGCCCTCTTCATGCAGCCTGGAAGATACCTAGTTGGAGCAGCTCAGGGAAGAAAGAGGCTGGGCTTGGGGGAATTCCAGGTCCCCGGACCATCAAGGGACTCAGGATCTCCACCCTCTCAATCTGCCTTCCCAATCACAGCCCTGCTTTAGCTGACTCTCTAGCTGTCTCCCTAGTGCTAGACTGACCTGGTAGTTCTAGGGGGTTCTCTTCCCTGTAAAATGTGAATACAGAGGCTAAACTGAAAAGTCCCTTCCCTCAGGTAGGACTGTAATTAAAGAATCAGACGTCAGTCAGACATAGTGGTGTACACCTTTAATCCCAACACTCAGGGAGGCAGAGGCAGGCAGATCTCTGTGAGGTCTAGGCCAGCCTGCTCTATAGGGTGGGTTCTAGGGCAGCCAGGGCTCCATGGTGAGGCCCTGTCTCAAACAAAAAACAAAAGAGAATCAGACACACCTTGGGTCATCCCCCACGACAGTCCTCAAAATTTGTTTCTTCCTCTCACTGCCCCTCCCATTTCAATCACCTTCTCCCATGTCTTTTCTTTCCCCTCCTGGGTTATAGGCAGACCACTGACGAGGGCAAGCAAAGACAGGCTTTGAGGTTTGAGCTTCTGCACCAGATCCTGGCCAGGACCACTCCTCGACTTCAAGAGCTTTCAGGCTCCTCTTAGGTTTGCAGGGACAAAGGAAAGAAAGGCCACTCTTTTCCTACCCACTGGGGACCTTCAAAGCAGTGCCCCTCACTCTTCTTCCCTTGATGCCATTAGCAGAAAAACCTGTCCCCTTTACATCCTGGGACTTCATCTTAAGTGACCACAAGAGCAGCTCGCCTTGGCTGCTGCCTGAAGCTGCACCCTTCTAGGAACTTCTGCTTCGGAGAGCCAGGCAGCTCTCAGAAGGGACATTCCAGGGGATGAGACATCCGCTGGCCAGAAAGGCGTGGGAATTAGGAGGCCAGCATAACTAACAACAAACATCTGTACCAGGCTGAGCTGCAAGCACCTCACACATTTATACTCCTGTTTATACTCACACAAAGTCCCTAGGGCGGGTATGCTTGCTGTCTGCAATTTCAGAGGAAAAAAAGACACAGAGAGGCTAAGTCAGCTGCTCCAAGTCACAAAGCCAAGAGTCAGAATTCGAACTCAGCTAACCTGGCTCCAGAGCCCTCTTGTTTAACTGCTACTCTGGCAGGTCCCAAAGACCCAGGATAGACGGCAAAGGACACCATGGAACTTAGTTGGAAGAGACTGTTGCATACTCAGTCAGGATCCCTCCATGTGTGTGTGTTCACTCAGGGAGATCTCAAGGTAGAATGGTTAGGAATAGACGGAGCATGGCTACAGCAGCTGAGAGAGGACAGCAGTCTGCCTTTCTCCCATCACCGAGGGCCACTGTGAAAACTACACATCCTCGCAGCATCTCAGGGAGTCCTCACAAGCCCTGATACGCCTTAATGCAGCGCTAATACCTCTGTTTCACATATAGAGAGAATGAAGCCTAACTGGACCTAGGCATACCTAAGGCCCCCTTTCTAGAACTGAGGGCTGACTGAAGCTGACTGAAGCAGGACACAGTCACAGTCTCTTCTGGCCATGGCCCCATGTGTTCCTCTCTTGTATATCCACATGGTTCCTGTAACAGATCATGTGTGCCAAGGGAGTCTGGTAGCTTTGTAGCTTGGGTGAGTGCAAGCAACACATTCTTCCTTCTAACTGAAGACCATGCCCCCCAGGATGGTCTTAGACCTGCTTTATACATGACCAAAAGCCCCTGTCTGGGAACTCTCCACACAGGAAGTGGTAGACACTCTTCTCTTTGTTATCAGCCAGCTTAAAAACCCTGGTCGCATACCCCACTTAGGTACCCAAGCTAAGGATGCTTGAGTGTTTTCTGTGTGGCCGGCACCATCGTCAGGCCATTGAATGGTCATAGCAATCCTATGGCATAGGTTCCAGTTGCATTTTTTATAGTCATTTCACAGGTGAAGGGGGTCATGGAGGAGTAATGAGTTCAAGGTCACACAGCCAGGAAGCTGTGGAGCTGCAACCAGAGCACAGCACTAAGCAGCATGTATTATATCTGTTCTCGGACATTGATGGGATATTTACAGAATCTGCAATTACTGCCTGCTTTGCTGTGTCCTGGGTTAGGCACGCAGAGGTGAGGGAGGCTTAGGGTGTCTCTCTCTTTCTCTGACTGCTCCAGCCTAACACGCCTCTCAGTGGATGGGGTGGGCTTGCTCTTACCATCCTTTCCCAGCGAATCCTTACTTCCTCCTAAGTACACTAGGGCATGTAGGTCATGTAGCCCAAGTGTTTGACACCTAGTGAAGTGATATCTGAGCGTGGAGCACGGAGACCAGGAAATGCAATGGAGTGAGTGTCTAGGGACCAGGGATGGGGTGGGGGAGCAGGGGAACATCTCTGCTTCTGGCTCCATGGGGGGGTTGTTAAGAGAGGATTTCACTGTGTAGCCCCAGTTGTCCTGAAACTCACTCTGTAGACCAGGCTGGCCTCGAACTTACAGAAATCTATCTGCCTCTGCTTCCCTAATGCTGGGATTAAAGGCACGAGCCACCACCACCACTGGGCTTCTGGCTCCGTTTTGATTTTATGCTGGCATCTATTCCATATATATCTGTGACAATGTCTGTGGAAGCCGAAAGGGCACTAGGTTCTTAGAGCTGGAAGTGCAGTTGGCTGTGAGCTACCTGATGTGGGGGTTAGAAACAAAACTCATGTCTTCTGCAAGAGCAGCCACTGTCCTTAACTGCTGAGCCATCTCTCCAGCTTTGGCATAGTTAATTTTGATGGTCAGTTTGATGGAGCTAGAGATTCCCCAGGGGTTAGTAGTATAGCTTATTTCTGGGCATGTCTGGAAGGGTATTTCCAAAGAAGATCGTCTGGGGGACAGTAGGGGTGGGGATGGGGTGGGGAATACTTCATCTGAAAGTAGGCAACACCATCCCCTAGGCTGGGAGCATGGATGAAATAAAAGAAAAGTAGGAGGAAGCCCAATATAGCAGACATTCTGTCTCTGCTGCCTGGTTTCTCTGTCTCCTCAGAGTCTTCTGCCATCACAGTGTTCCCTATAACCCCAGACCTGTAGAGTTGGAGCAGTTGCCCATGGAATGAAACCACGAGCCAAAACTGTCTCTGGCAATTGAAGTCTGGTGAACACAGTCCCATCTTAAACTGTGAGTTCCTACTCATCATTCTGCTTATGTCCATCTGTCTTGTCTGCCTCTTGCCTTCCTGGGTACCCTCATCACTTACCAGCTTCTTTTTGCTCGGTGGAACAGCAGGTTGGAAGTTTGGCCACCCACAATCAGAACTGACATCTATGTCTGAGTGGGGTCCACTCCTTGGGGGGTGGGTAAAGGTCTAGGTTGGTCCCAGGACCAGAGCTCCTGTCCCTGAGTCCTAATGTTTGAAGCTTAATACATGCCATACTCTGTTCTTATTTGTTCCCCCTCCCCCCAGGCTCCCTGTCCTCTGACTGATCCCCTTCCTTCTCCCAGACTGAGTCCTCTCCTCACTCCCATGAATTTATCCTTCCTCACTCCCATGAGCCACCTTCCCAAAGACCTTCTTTGGTCCTGCCCACCCCCATTTTTCCAGATATGGTCTTACTTCAGTGGGACAGATGGGGATAAGGACAGTCAGCACAGGTTACTGAAGCCCAAGATGGTGTCCCAACATCCTGGTTCTCATTCCAGAAGCTTCCCAGGATGCTTGATGGCCTTCAGTCTCCTCGGCACCAGATGCTCGGCATTCATCTATCTGATACTTGACTAATGGTAGCCTTCAAAAAACCTTTTTATTTTGGAATATTTTAGATTTACAGATAAGTTGTAAGGAGGGGACAGAACGTTCCTGTGTATCCCTTAGACTTGAGGTTAGCATCCTCCCTCAGTGTGGTGATTTGTACAAACCTAGGGTGCCAGCACTATGAGCTAGACTCCAGGCCTCACTCCAACTGCACTCATTTTTCTCCTGGTGTCCATGTTCTGTCCCAGGAGCCTATGTCATAATCTTATGTCCTCTCGGCTCATGATTGTGTCTCAGTCTTGGAGTTTTCTTTGTGACTTTGACAGTTTTGAGGAGAATGGGTCGTATGTTCTGTAGGATGCCCCATGATAACTATGACAAACTTTCCTCAAACAAGACCTCCCAAAGAGGTGAGAGCAGCATTACCCTGTGCATAGAGAGGGTGTGAAGCCAGGTCCTCTGACTATGACCCCCATGGAGTCCCTGACACTCTAGAAACCTTAGGTTGAAGACCACTAATTTGGGACAAACTCCTCTCAGAGGCTGTTTTTTTGTTTGTTTGTTTTGTTTTGTTTTGTTTTGTTTTTTTGTAAAGGTCATCATGACAAAGGCTTGAACGCATCTCCAGACAGGGCCTTCACTACCTTAGAGGAAGCCCTCGTATGTGGAGTCTTCTCCCCGGGCCCTGTTGCAGGGATCATGTGCTAGTCAGGTCCCCTGTAGGGCTAAGATTTGCTAGGTCTCCACCCCTTCACCAGCATCACTCAGCAAAGGTGCCTGCTCTACCTGGAGGGTCGCACTCCATCTTCAGAAGCATATCTCTAGATTGACAGTTATGAAGGCACCGCAGACCTGATCCATTGTCTCATGTGTGTGTGAGTGTGTGTGTGTGTGTGGTGTGTTGTATATACAATGTCCAGGGTTTGTGTGAGGTGTCACCTGCCCATGTATGTGTATGTCAGACCAGAGGTCAAGATTGGGCGTCTTTCTCAATTACTTACCACCTTGTCTTGGGGACAGGGTCTCTCACTGATTGGGTAGATTGGCTGGCCAGCAAGCACCCAGAATCCTCTTGTCTTTGTCTCCCAGAACTGAGACATAGCCACCGGGATGGGCTTTTTACATGGGTGCTGGGGATCCAAACTGAGGCCCTCATGCTTTGCTTCACCCCCTGAGCCACCTCCCCAGCCGTCTGTTCCTTACTTTTTGGAGGCAGCATCTGTCTCACTGTGAATCCCTTCCTGTGCTGGAACTCATTATGCAGACCAAGCTGAGCTCAAACTCGTGGGAATCCTCCTGCCTCTGCTACAAGTTTCTACCACCAGCCCTGGGGCAATCTGTCAATTGGATCAGAAGGGCAAGAGGTGGCAGGGTGTGCATTCCAAAAGGCATGGAGGAACTACAAACTACAAACTACAAACATTAAGAAGCTCCTAAGATTTGTGAAATCTTGAGTAGTCTGGTATGCCCAATATTCCATCCAAAGAAAAGAAGAAATTATTTCATTGTCTTTCCACAAATAAGAAAGTGCCTCTGGCTAGTTTTCTCTAGCTCTAGGGCAAATATGTTCTTCCCTGGAGAGTATATTTACAGGTGACACAGTGATTTGAGTGACAGTCAGAGTAGAAAGGTATGCTGTAGGACTTTCAGGTATGGTGGAATGGTCCTGACACTTGGGCTGTACATACATCCTGCAGACCCTGCAGTATGAGAGGTTATGTATTTCTGAATCAAAAAAAAAAAAAAAAAAAAAAAAAAGGCATTTGAAGCCCACATGGTCAGACATACCTGTAATCCCAGCACTCAAAAAACAGATAGAGGAGGATATTGAGTTCAAGGCTAGATTGAGCTTACATAGTGAGGAAAAAAAAAATAAAACAGTTTTAATACATCAGTGGGAGAGTCACAATGTAGTCTCCAAGGGGAAAGTCATCTCCATTAGGAAATTATGTAAGACAGCTTCTTGCTTACTACAAGGTCCTGGCAGAGTCTGAACACCAGGGGACATCAGGTGGCCCTGTTACCTGGTGGTGGTGGCTCATAACTTTAATTCCAGCACTCTAGAGTCAGGCAGATCCCTGTTGGTTCAAGGTCAGCATAGTCTGCAGGGTGAGTTCCAGGATAGTTAGGGCTGCAGAAAAACCCTGTAGTAGACTTTCTTGGACCATCAGTCCCAAATCATAAAATGGAGATTTATTATGATGCTTGGCCTTAGTTTAGGCTTGTTTCTAGCTTACTTTTTTTTTTTTTTAAATAACAAATTAACTCATTTCTATTCATCTATGTGCTGCCCTGAGGCTCCTTTACCTCATCTATATACTGTCCATCCTGCTTCCTCCATGTCTGGCTGGGTACCCCCACCATCCCCCACCCCACCCCTATCCTGTTTCCCTTTTCTTTCTGCCCACCAGCCCCACCTATTCCTCCTCTGCCTAGCTATTGGCTGTTCAGCTTTTTTTTATTTCATTAGACCAATTAGATGCCTGAGACCCTCAAGGTGAAACAGCAACACATCTTTACATAGTTAAACAAATGCAACACAACAAAAGCAACACATCTTTAATTAACAAATGCAGCATCCATCTTTACATAGTTAAACAATTATTCTACAACACAAAAAATGCAACACTTCTTCACACAGTTAAACTAATATTCCACAACAAAATCCTGTCTCAACAAACAAACAAACAAACAAAACAAAACAAAACAAAACAAAACCCAGTTCCCCACAAAGCCAGTCGCTAAGAACTGGGTCAAGCTGGCTGGTTTCACACAGGCAGCAGCGGGAGAGAAACAGCAAGTGGGATGCTGAACATCTGAGAGCAGGGGTCCCCGGGAGGGTGATCCATGCCATCTGAATCCCCAGAGTGCCTTATGTTATGAAACTTTGCCAGGTGGTGGCAGAGAGCCACTGAGATTCTCACATCATTTTCAAACACAGCACACGAATTTTCTGGTGAGCCATTGGACCAATCTCTCTCTCTCTCTTCTAGAACAAAAGCAAAATAAACTTTCCAGGACAAAATTAATGGATTTTTTTCACCACCCCCGCCCCCAGAGGCAGGAAGAAAAACAAACTCCAGAGGCTGGGCTGAAAATTACATCCTCTCCGTCAAACAGATATTAAAGTAATGTGCTTCACAAAACTTGGGCCCAGATGTGTCCACCACCACACACACGAGAGTGGGAAGCCAACTTTTGGATGCCATGAAAAGGAATGGGAAGTTAGTTTAATTTGTATAACCTTGCTATTATTATTATTATTATTATTATTATTATTATTTAAAAGACAGGGTTTCTCTGTGTAGCTGTCTGGAAACTCTCTGTAGAACAGGCTGGTTTTGAAATCAGATCTACCTGCCTCTAGGCATGTGGCACCACCACTCAGAAACTCTTATTATCTCATACACTTATTAAAATTTGTAAATTTGGGCTGAGGAGACGGCTCAGCCAGTCATGCACCTGCAGTGCAGACAGGATGATCTGAGTTCAGATCCCCAGAACTGTGTAAAGCTGAGCATGGCTGCACGCACCTGTAAACCCAGCTTTGTGGGGGGTGGGGGGGTGAGGGGGTTGGCAAACAGGTGAATGCTTGAATCCCATTGACCAGTCAGCCTAAATAGGAACTATGTGTATCGTACTTCTTTAATCCCAGTACTTGGGAGGCAGAGGCAGGCAGATCTCCATGGATTCAAAGCCAGCCTGATCTACATAGTGGGTTCCAGGCTATACAGTAAGACCTTGTCTCAAAATAAAAAACAGAACAAAAAATTTTTAGGGATGCAGTGACATGACTCAGCAGGTAAAGGTGTTTGTGGCCAAATCCATGTAAATTCAATTCCCAGGTCACACATGGTATAAAGAGACAACCAGCTTTCATAATTGGTGCTTTTATCTCAACACACATGCCCTGGCATGTGCACACACACACACACCTACAAAATCACATTATAAAAAATTTAATTTTCAGATTAGCCAGGCAGTGGTGGTGCATGCCTTTAATCCCAGCATTTGGGAGGCAGAGGCAGGTGGATCTCTGTGAGTTCAAGATCAGCCTGGTCTACAAAGTGAGTTCCAGGACAACCAAAGCTGTTTTACAGAGAAACCCTGTCTCAAAAAACCTAAATAAATAAATAGGTAAATAAAAACAAAATAAAATAAAGGTGGAAACTTTAGGCTATATGTGCATACAAACTTGAAAATCTTTGTTCCTGTCAAGTTTGGACTATCACATGTTTGCAATGTATTGTCACCCGCCTAAGCTGTCTCTAGCAACCCAATAAGACTTTTTGTTGTTGTTGAGACAGGGTCCCTTGTCAAGTGGGGTGGCAACATCTTTAATCCTATAAGAAATATCAAATATGATTGTTTTCTATCAAATACTATAAAACTTGTATTTAGAAAAATTTTATCTCCCCCACCTTTAGGACTTTTATGCAAATGCTTTCATTCTCTCCACCCAGTAAAACGTTTGCTTACACAAAGGCCCACTGCTCTATTCTAGGAATTTAATGGCATGGAACAGTGATCCTTTTTCCTTGGATGGGTAATCCTGTGACTTAATTCTTTTCGGATTAGCCAACTGGATAAAACTGTGAGGTTGGACCCCAGCCAATGGGGGAAAGACACAGCTACCACCTGAGTTAGTGTAAAAATCAAGTACACTTCTTGTTTATCTCCCAGCACAGCACACCATCTCAATCAAAAGTAAAAGTTTGCGTTGCCCATATACTTTGGTTGGAATGGCTGTCTCTTCCTATGTGAGCCTTAAACTTATTTCTAACAAACCCCAGCACTCTGGAGGCAGAGGCAGGTAGATCTCTGTGATGTAAGGCTACCTTAGTCTTCATAGTGGCCCTGGCTAGTGTTTAAGTTCTTAAAACTAGTCTTAAAACCCAGTTAGCCAGGGTTACATTCTCAAAAACAAAACAAAATGCGGCCCCCACCCTCAGACAAGAGTTTCATTATGTAGCCCAGGCCTGAAACTCACAATCTTGCCTTCACCTAAGTGCTGTGATTTTAGGCATGTGTCATCAAGCCTGAATGAACAAATAGTTGCAGCACATCTTTCTTTTAAACAACTCATGTGGGACCATGCTTGAAATTGGCTGAAGATCAGTGGAGTGGAGAGTCCAGACACACTCGGCACGTGTGTAGTTCAAGACCAAGAGAAGAGTGTTTGGTAGCTTTCGGTTCTGTCACCATGCTCTGGGACAAAAGGAATCTTCGTTTGCTGATTATCCTTTTGAATCATGACATGAGTTGACAAAATGCTTTGGAGATCATGGCCTAGGGAGGATCATTTGTCCTCAGGAAGGTCCCTCCTCCAGGGATGAAAGAGACCACCCATAAAAGCCAGTTTGTATCTGTTTTCTGCAAGCCAGTGTCCCCCAAGACCTCCTCTCCCCTTCTCATCATAAAATTAGTGTTCCTAATTTCAGCAGAACAGATTTATAAAAACTACATTTCCCATCCTCACTTTCAACTGGATGTGGCCATCTGAATATGTATATGGCCAATGGGATGTAATCTATAAAGTGTGGCTTTCAGGGTCTTATAGGCAGGGGCGCCTGGCATTCCTGTCCCATTCACTCCCACGATTGCTTAGCACCATTCAGTTAGTGGTCAGCCTCTGTGGAGCCTGCAGATGAAAGCAGGGCCTGCGGGTAGACAAAATGCAAGATGAAAGGAGCCCACGTCTCTGAACAAATCAGAAAAGGAAGAAAATATTCCCAGTCTTGGGGTACTGTCTTCCAGATTATCAGATAAGACAGAAGCTTAGCACTGTCTTTTTTATTGTTCTTTATTGAAAATCATCTTGGAATGTAGCTCAGGCTAGCCTGGAATCTGATTGTCCTGCTTTAGCCTTCTAAGTGCTGTGATTATATGCATGTGCCACCCACTATACCCAAACTTTACTGTTGCTGTCTTTATTATTTTCTCCTTTTAATTTTTTTTGTATGTGTGTGTGTGTGTGTGTGTGTGTGTGTGTGTGCATGTGCGCGCATGTGTGTGATCTGTCTGTCTGTCTGTGTGGGGGCATGGGTGTGGAGGTCAGACGATAACTTGTGGATATTGATTCTCTCCTTTTACCCTGTGGGTTCCTATTAGTGAACTGGTGAGGTCAGGGATTGCAGCAAATACCTTTACCTGCTGAGCCATCCTGATGGCCTGAGGAGTGGAATCTAAATCCTCCCCAACAGGGGCTGAAGGAAGTAATGGAGATTGATATTGTGAGCCCATTCCATCTGTGACCACCTTCTTTTTAGTATGCTATGCAAAGATACGAGAACTGTGATTCAGTGTCTATGCTTAATCATGGACTCGTCCAACTGTGAAGAAAAGTGTCTCCCACACAGAACCTTGAAAAGAGTGAGGAAATGAACCCATGACTTCATGTTTTCATAAGGCTAGTCAAGATCACGTCCACAGTCCTGAGTGGCCTAAGCAGACAGCAATATAGTCAACAACGGAACTGCCCAGCAGGCATCACCAATCTATTACAGATTTACTGTTGTGTTTATGTTGGCAGACCTTTACTTTATGGTTTGCATTAGTGATTGAACCTGGGGCCTCACTCGTGCTCTGCTAAGCACAGCTCGAATTAAGCCACAACCCTAAGCACAGCAGAATGCCCTAAAACCAAACTGCAAAGCTCCACTATGCGGACTTGAAACTCCCTCACCATTTACAGAGTTTTGTTTCTGAGCAGGAGGCTGGAATCAATGACATATTATTAAGACTATTTAAAAACCACATCCAAACATTACATCAGAACTTAAAGAATTCTTTCCAGGGTCAAATTCAACCAAAGAACAGATCGCTGAACTGCTTGCTGGTGCTAACTCTCTCTAAGCTCCAGTAGACAGAGGGGCCTTACGGCTTTCAGAAATCTGCCATCCTCTGACCTTGCACACTTTCGAGGTGATGGTGGATTGTCCGAAGAGAGACACAGTTGCATGGATTCCTGATTGGTCCAAATCCAAAACCATCTGACAGAGCCACTAAATATTTGTTGCCATTTATAATGACCTATAATTGTGGCTTGGGGTTTTCTAATTCAGTACAAATAGGAGTAAGAAAAGAAAGTGGCAGGATTCAGAAACCCTTATGGCTCCCTATAACTGCTGTGTCCTCTCCCTCATTAATATGGAGTAATTTTTCCTTATCTTGCTTTTAAAATGTTGCATTTTTTAATTTTGGAAATAAATGCTTTTAAAGTTGGCTTAAACTTGGTGGTTGGTGTGTACATTCAGTGCTGGTTAAGGAATTGCTAATATTAAGAATACAGAAAACAAGCCGGGCCTTGGTGGCACACGCCTTTAACCCAGCACTCAGGAGGCAGAGGCAGGCAGATCTCGAGGCCAGCCTGGTCTACAGAGTGAGTTCCAGGACAGGCTCCAAAGCAATACAGAGAAATCCTGTCTTGAAAAATAAAAACAAAACAAAACAACAGTAACAAAATCAGAGTGTAGAAAACAGGCGAGTGTGGAGGCCCACCCCTCTAATCTTGGCCCTAAGGGGACAGAGACAGGTGGATCTCTTGAGTTTCAGGACAGCTGGATCTATGTAGAGAATTCCAGGCCAGTCACAGTGATGTAGCAAGACCCTGCCAAAGGTGGGGTGGGGGGCATTAAGAGGTGAAGGGGGATGAGCAACAAGAGAGGGAAGGAGGAGGAAAGGATGAAAAGCAAGCAGGATGTAGCAATGCAGGATTATAATCTTAACACTTGGGAGGTGGAGGTGGAAAGATCAGAAGATCAAGGCTAGCCTCAGCTAGCTACCTCATGAGTTCAAGGCCACCCTCAGCTACAAGGAACCTTGCTTCCAAAAAAAAAAAAAAAAAAAAAAAAAAGTAAAGGCTTCCCAGCTTACTCCCTGGGCTGCATTCCACAGTGATAAGGAAATTCCAGTGAGGAATCCTGGTGGCCTTTACGACCTCTCAGCCTGGCTCACCATGTACAGCCACACTGCATAGCCAGGTCCATACTCTCCATGGCTTCCGCTGGTAGCAGATACTCACTCAACATCCCAATTGCTGCAATTGCACAGCGGAGGTGCAAGGCACTCCTATTGACTTCAGGATCCTAGCCTAGAGCTTTTCCCCAAAGCCACCTGCCTTTTTTCCTAAGATGCTTCATGGTTCCCATCCCTAGGCTCTCTGTCTTTCCCCTAACAGCCTCAACAAGTAAGCAATTGCCCCTAGGAGGCATCTTCATAATCTTCACAACCAAACTCCTCCAGCTACAGGGGTCTTCAGCTCCACTCTAGAGGTGAGGTCCAGAGTCATGGAAAGAGCTTTTTAGTTCTAAGGTCAAAACTTCTCCACCATAGGCTCTCATCTAAGCTGTGATCTTTGCTCTGCCCTTCAGTCTCTGAAAATGCCAGACACTATCTCCGGCTCTGCCCTTCTCCGGGCATCACCCCCTCCCATTTCAAGCCTGCCCTTGCTCTTTCTGGAAAAGGCAGCAGCTGCCTGGTCTTCCTGGGGTGCCTGAGCTTTTGGCCCTTTGTGTGATGGTCCCCTCCCACAAATGGACCTGATCCCCCAGCCATCCCTCAGGTCCTGCGGTTGGAGGCAGCCCTGGTGCCACGTCCTGCAGAGCGCTGGTGGCCTGCCAAAGCCTGGCCCTCCCTTCCCAGTGGCGAAAGGCCTGGGTGTGTCCTGCCCAGTGTAGACTCTGCTCCAGAGCAGCTCGAGGAGACAGTCCCCTCCCCTGTCTTCCTCCTGCTGCCTCCAACGCCACCCAATGCTCCTCCAGGCCCCACTCTCAGGACTTTTCAAAGATTCTTCCAAGATGCTACCTCTGCACCTGACACCTCACACGCACCGCTGGCTGGCTGATGATGGAGGAGGGCAGGGAGGCGGCTATGAGGGATTTGGGAAGGAGTCGAGGAAGGGGGAATGGTGCAAATATATTTTAATTAAATAAAGGAAAATAATAACCATAGGGAGAGGGTAGACAGATGGCACTGGGAGCCTGGGAGAGGCTCCATCGAATTCCAGTCTCTTCTAGCGCCTTGCCTAGTGGGTATTGAATGCTCAGAGAATACTGAAGAACTGCCTAGGCTCTGGGCTCAAACCCCATTTCAAATCCTAGGCTCTCCTTTCCCCTGCCATGTGATCTAAGGCAGGTTATTTTCCTTCTCCGTGCTGCCCTAATTTGTCCTGTCTCTAAAATGATCCTTTCCTTTTATGAAAACCTAACGCCCTTAGGTCCAGTCCAGTGCCAGGTGTGCAGCTGCCCCCCCCCACATCCCACTCTGGGAACAAACCCTTCTCACCTGCCTGGTCCCAGTCATCATCCTAGCCCTGATCCTGCTCTCATCCCCCTTCCCTTTCCCAGGGACTCGAGTGCCCCTTTGTTTCAGCTCTGCAAAGGTGCTCTCAGATCTAAGGAGAGACTTGGGAGGTGGAGGCAGGAGGATCCGGACGTCAAAGTCATCTTTGGCTGTACAGTTAGTTTGATGCCAGGCTGAGTCACATGAGACTTTGTCTCACAAACAAACAAAGGAGATTGGGAGGTAGCTCAGTACCTACTTCGTGAGCATGAGGCCCTGGGCAGAGGAAAGAGCAGAGAGAGGTAGAATGCCCCAGACTTGCTGGCCAGCTTGTCTACTCAGTCAGTGAGGCCCAGGTTAATGAGAGACTATTTCTGTCTCCGAAAATAAGATGGAGTAATAGAAGACACCCAATGCCAAGCTCCTGCCTCCATGTGCACACAGCGCGTGCGCACGCACACACACACACACACACACACACACACACACACACACACAGCACACACACACACACACACACACACACACACACACACACACACTGTCCATACACTTCTGTTCCCACATGTACACATGCACCTGCACTTACATGTGCATACACACAAAACATGAACACACAATCCAAGAAGGATTTTCTTCTACTGCATCTCCCACACTAGCCAAGATACACCATCCATGACCCATCTGAGAAACACCCCAATCCAAAAGCCCTATAATGAACTCCGGGCTTGGAGGGAGGAGCTCTGCCCTCTAGTCACCTGGCTTTGTCACCAAATAGCCTTGAGACTGAACATCCCCGAGCCTCTCTTTCCAGTTCCGTGCAGTGGGGATGATCCCTCCTGTAGTTGTCCAGGGGTTCAGCTGCATAGACTGACGGCCCAGTGCTTGGTAAACCTGGACTAGGTGGAGAAACTCCAGGCCTGGTTATCATAGGGATGGGAGGGAAGAGTGGACCAGGCCTGCAAGCATCTCTGCTGAGGCTGTGCCAAGGGTGTAGTCAGTGTGCTGTGGGCTATGGGCTGGACAAGGAGCTGGGTAAAATCTTAGAACCAAGCCTTATGCAGGCATTCGGGGCTTCTGCTCGCCTTGACCTGCCACCTGCTCTCCTCCCAATTTCTCCTCCCACTTTCTCCCGTAGCACCTCCAAATGCCTATCCTGAGGGCGGGTGCAGGAACCCACACTGGATCCTGATGCCCTGAGGCCCTGCCAAGTCTGGCTGTGTCTATAATTCCCCTCCCTTCCATCCTCTGAACTCCAGCCCAGTAGAATTAGGCATTTCCTAATATTAGTCATGATCCCTTCAGCCACAAGTGCCAACAGCCTCGCTCAAAGTGGCTTAAGCAGAAAATTAAAGGTATTTGGCTTATTTTACCAGAAAGGCCAGTGTGCCAGGCTCTGAGGACTGGGAGGTTATGGTGAAGTAGTTTCTCCCTCTCTCGGTTTTGCTTTTCGCCATGGTGATGGCTCTTGTCCTGCACAGTTTGACTTCATGAGGGAGGACCTCAGACAGCCTCCTTAGCCTATTTTCTAAGAGAGTAACAATCCCAGGAGAAAAACAAAATCTCTTTCATAATCATTTCAAAAAGGGGGGGAAAAATCCCAAAGATTGACCCACATTGGGCTGGCCTAAGTTGTATGTCCTGCTCTCAACCAGTGACCACAGCCAAGCAGATGAGCAGCACTAGCTGACTTGGGCAGATGCCCACGCTAGCAGCGTGCGGACTGAGAGTGGGGGAGGGCCGCTTCCCCAAAATAAAATCTGGATGGCTTTACTGGAGTAGAGGAGAGAGAATGCTAAGGCAGGCAGAAACAATGGGTGTCTGAAACGCCCCACCCTGGCTGCTAGACTATATACACAGTGGACTTTTTCCATATACATCCTTTAACAAGCTCTTCTGTCACCATTTTATCTTTCTTTTTATTGGGAAATACTTTCACATTTATAGAAAAGTTCCCAAAACAGTGCAAAACACTTTTTTCTTCAGCAGCACTTGAGAGCGAATCGCTACCATGGTGTCTCAGCACTCTTGCACACCTTAGTGTGCAGAGATTAGATGACATTCTCCCAAGTCACCGGGAAGCAGCAGAGAAAATCTGGCTACAGTCTTTTTTTTTTTTTTTTTTTTTTTTGTTTTTCGAGTTTCTCTGTGTAGCTTTGGAGCCTGTCCTGGAACTCACTCTGCAGACTAGGCTGGCCTTGAACTCAGAGATTCGCCTGCCTCTGCCTCTCGAGTGCTGGGATTAAAGCCGTGTGCCACCAATGCCTGGCCTACAGTCTTATAATTTGTGCACATTTTGCCATTTGTCACAATAATGTCCTGTGTAGCAGAAAGGCTTACTTGGTGGCTTTGCTCTTGTCCTCAGTTTTTCCTTGACATACATAAACATTCTCATTAAGTTTGTATTGCTGTGATAAACAGACAGATGACCAAAGAAACCTTAGCAGGAAAGGGTTTATTTCATCCTGTGCTTCAGGGTGACAGTCTAATGTTGAGGGGTGTCAGGCAGGAACTCAGGCAGGAGCAGATGCAGGAACTCTGGAGGAAAACTCTCCAGGCTTTTCTTACACAGCCTAGGCCAACCTGCCTAGGAATGGTACTACCTATGTGGCCTGGGCCCTTCCACACCAACTGTTAATCAAGAAAATTCCCCATAGGCATGCTCACAGACATGCCAGTCTGATGGAGGCCATTGCCCAATTGAGGTTTCTCCTTGCCAGGTGTATTAGTTTGCAAGACGGCAGACCATGATGCCACAGTGTCTTTTAACATGAGTTTGTCTGATATGTCTCCAGGTATGAATGTGGTCCAGGAACCTCACGGAAGCAACATCGTGTTCTTCTCACCGACTTCTGACATATTACTGTTTCTGTTGTCCGAGTTTGACTGAGGGAGTATCTATCAGGCTTACCCTGTGACTCTCAGCTCACTCCTTTCCTCATTGTAATTAAATGCATTTTGTGGGCAGGAACTGTGAGCCATGAAGTCTCATTCTTTATCCACCTGCACCCACATCCCTTGACCCTTTTGATTGAGATACTTTTGATTGTGATGATCAGGCTGCCCTAACTATGCACTATAGACCAGGAGGCAGAAGGGCTTATCAACAACAGAAATCTTTTTTGAAGAGAGGAGGCTGAAAGTCTGAATTCAGGGTACCAGTCATGCTCAGGCAGGCCTTCTTCCCTCTTCCAAGGGCCAGCTTCTCCTGTGGTAGGAAGAGAGTTAGAGGGAAGCATCATGTCAGAAAGGCGGGGGTAATGCTACTTACTTCAGGGAGTCCAGAAGCAGTCAGCGAAGCAAGAAAAGGCTAGGGATGAAGACTGCGCCCTTCAAAGACACAACAGAGCTCAGTTCCCTCATGTACATGTGAGAATGGCTGAGTGTGTGCATGTGCACACCATGCATGTTGCCTGCTGCCTGGGGAGGCTAGAAGAGGATGGGCAGATACAGAAGAGGGCTGCCAACTGCACACAGAGGGATCAGCTCTGCCAGAACCTTGAGCCTGGATTTCTGGTCTCTAGAACTGCATGAAAAACATTGTCATTTCAGCTGCCTGGACTGTGGTACTCATTACAGCAGTCCAGACTGCCTGAGGCAGCCCCATTATTCACTGAGTGGTTCCTGTTGTAGGATATATTTGTACACTGTGTGAAGATGTGTCACTGTGATTGGTTTAACAAAGAGCCAAATGGCCAATAGCTAGGCAGGAAGAGGTTAAGTGGGACTTCTGGGGACACGGAGGTCTCTGGGAAGAAGGGTGCAGTTTCCAGCCAAACAGAGAGGAAACAGGAGGTACAAGATGAAAAAGAGGTAACGCCACATGACAGGATGGATGTAGATTTAATAGAAATGGATTAATTAAGGTTATAAGAGCAAGTTAAAAACAAGCCTAAGCTATAGGCTGAGCTTTCATGATTAATTAGCTCCCGTGTCATTATTTGTGAGCCAGCATCCCAAGGAAACACCCAACTACAAGTTCTCTACTCTCTGGAAAAAAATACTACTAGCTCAGCTGGTGCATTCTTTGCCTTCTGTCCCAAAGCCAGTGAGTTCTCCAGAGCTCGGGTTCTTTTCAGTGGAAAATGATGCCTGGACATGAGAATAAGGGTTCATGGCGATTGAGGCACCCACGCTGGGCTGAGTATCTCAGTGGCAGATTGCTTGCCTAGAATGTACCAGGTCCTGGGTTCTAGCTCAGGCTATTCTCCCTGGACCATAAGATAAGACAGAAGAAAGAAGAAACAGTACTCTTCTTAACAGTGAGGAGACCTTAACATATTTGCTTATACAATTGCTGCATAAATTGTACCCAGTCTTCATCTCTGTTGCTGCTACCTCCCATATGAGGTCTACTATCTCTTTTGGGGCTTTCATACCCTACCGCTTGCTACCCTACATAAAATCCCCCAGAAGGCCATGTTTGGATGTGACCTTCTATGCCATTCCACTTCTGCAGGGACAGTGCTGTTGTTGTATTTTTTTTTTTTTACACTTTTTTTTTCTTATTGTAGGCCCACCACCCAGTTCCCAAATAAACCACACATACCAAGTCTTTTTCATACTTATAAATGCCCAGCTGGGTTGGGTTATTTCTAACCAGCTTTCTTTAATTTAAATTATCATGTCTACCTTTTGCCTCTGAGCTTTTTCCTTTTCTTACTTCTGTATATCTTTAATTCCGGCATTTGTAATTTTAATTTGTGTGAGGTCAAGAATAGTATGAAGTACTTTCTCTCAAAAATAGTTTTTTTTTTTGTGGAATTCCTAATCATGGGTTATTCTTGTTTTTGGTTTTTTCTTGTTTTGTTTTGTTTTGTTTTAAACCTTTGTTTTCCTTTTACTACTCAAATTTTCTATCTATCTGCCTACCTACCTACCATCCATCCAGTTTGAGACAGGGTCCCACTATGGTGCCCCAGCTGGTCTTGGGCTCCCAACATATTTATTTGAAACATTGAATATTATTATCACTCTTATTATAGCTATTTATTTAGGGGGCAGGGTGGCTAATGCATGCCATAGCACACCTACGGAGGTCAGATGACAACTTGCAGGAGATGGTTCTCTCCTTTCACCTTGTGGATCCCAGATAAGGAATTCATGTTGTCGAGCTCAGCAACAAATGCTTTTACCATATGGAGCATGGTGACCACCCTCACTGCCCCATATGTAGAACAAGCTGGCCTGTAACTAAAAAGGATCTGCCTGCCTCTGCCTCCCAAGTGCTGGGATTAAAGGTGTGCACAGCCATGCTGGAGCTGCCTTTTGGCTTCCAGATTCCATGGCCTTACCCAAGCCCTCTCCGCACTGAGCTTTCCTTCACTGTACTCGGGCTGCCTCCAGTCCCACACACTGCCCCGGACAGATACATGATAATTTGGACTAGGCCAGCGTTCAGTGCCCTGCTTGCTCTGAGGATGCAATTGGCCCATTGTCTGAGCCATATAGTGTTTTATGAAAACCTTTGACCTTTCTTCTGGAGTAATAGGTACCTGGTTTTGCTGCTGCTCGCTTAGCTTCTTGGGTAATCACCTGTCAGCCCTGCTGTTTGTCCAAAGACTGTCTGTAGGTGACCAACACACCAGTGTCGGTGTCAACTTCTCCAGAAGCACTGTAGCCTGTGCTCTCAACTTGAAGCCCCCAGCCCCATTCCCTCACTACCCTACTCCCTCCTGGAGTCCATGTCCGTTCCCTCTAGACTTGGTTCCCTTGTTGCCCGAAGCATGTCTGTCTTCCTCATTCTCCTTCTAGAACCAAGACACTGTAAAACTGATGTCTGAAAAAATTTAAAGTGAATGTCCTTGACCTTCCCTTATACTTGCTTGGTCATTTAATTGAGTATATATAGAATTCTAGCCAGGTGTTAGTGGCACACGCCTTTAGTCCCAGCACTCAGGAGGCAGAGGCAGGTGAGTCTCTGTGTGAGTTCCAGGACAGCCTCCAAAGTAATACAGAGAAACCCTGTCAAAAAAAAAATTCTAGGTAACAGGTAATTTTCATTCAGAATCTATATGTGCGTGTATACATATGTATATTATAAATATAAACATATATATTGTACAAGGTGGTCTCCCATCTGTTTAGCCCTGGCTGTCCTGGAATTCACTCTGTAGATCAGGATAGCCTGAAACTCACAGAAGTCTACCTTGCTTCTGTCTCCCAAGTGTTGGAATTAAAGGTATATGTCGCTGTGCCTAGTCATATTTTGGGTCCTAGTATGCATCTCTGTTGCTGTGATTATTTCAGTGATCAAAACTCAAGGAGGAAAGGGCTTATGCCATCTTACAACTCCCAGGTGACAATCCCGCACTGTGGGGTATCACTGCAGGAACTCATGTCGGCAACTTGGAAGCAGGAGCTAAAGTAGAGATCAGAGAGCGATACTCTCACTGGCTTGTTGCCCATGATTTTTTCAGCTAGCTTTTTTATACAACCCAGGACTACCTCTCCACTCAGGCCCATCCACGGACAGATGTCCTGAGTTATGTCAGACATGTAGCTGAGACAGATTCAAGATGGTGGCAGCTGCCAACACCCTGCAAGGCCAAGAGGGCAGCTCTGAGAAGCTGGAGAAACCCATGGAGTCTTCTTAGAAAGACGCAGTGGTAGAAGACCGGCCTGCAGAATGTGAAGTATCTCTGGAGCTAAAAAAGACAGGTCTTGTGAGAGCCAAAGTCACATTTTTAAGTTTTAATTACTATGCCTAAGAGATCCCTGAAATAGAAATGCCTCTGATCTGCAAGCCCCTTGAGGAACGGATAGTTCCTGAAATGCTGGAGGCTATTGTTTATGGGAGCTAACAAGCCACGTGGTTTTCATTCCCTAAACAAGTTTGTTTGACCCATCTGCAGCAGATGTACTTGATCACATGTGGGTGGGAGGGTCACAGGCTGGAGGTAGTCATGATGTGTGTGTGCTTGCTCCCGATTGGATGGGAAATGCAATGAGTCTTGGGCTTTCCTAAACCACTACAAACCGTGATTCTGGGCCATTTCCCAGGAACCTGGGTGTGGACCTGGTCAGAGCCCATCCACCCGGCCAGTATTTAATTAAAGCTTGCTTCAAATTTGCTTTAAACTGTGGTAATGGTCTTATTCTTCATTGGTGGGATTAACAGTCTTATGGAGAAATGCTTTTGAAAAGTGGTTTAATGGAATTGGAAGCAAAAAGAAAGATGGCAGAACTGAGTGGGATTTAGCGCAGAGAGAAGTGGAATGGCGACAGGTACCGGAAGGAGGCTGGTGAGGACAAAGGAGCATGTCATTGCTGGACAGGGCCGGTCCTCATGCCGCTCGGAGGCTCAGGACATCATCAGGCCCGCCTCACCCAGTCACTGATCTACCTGCCAGCAGATCTGGCCTTCGAACGGAGTTCCCTGGCTGCTTCCTCGCCCGGAGGAGGCAAGCATGGGTCCGAGCACTGCCATTGGGCTGCAAACACGATGGTCAAGCCCAGGGAATTAACAGGGTGGTAGGCGTGAAAGTGGAGCCGTGTACAGCAGCCTGGGGCTCGTGCAGGTCCTGTCCCCAGACACAACGCCCAACTACACTACGGTTCTGAGCACTAACAAGTATCTGAGAATGGTTCATTTACCGGTTAAGTCTCCTCAAAAGACCCCTGCGTCTGAGTTACTGCCCAAGGCCATGTTGGGCCATGACCCGTGGTACTGATAGAGACCATGTCCATGTCTGTGACTAGTGCAGCCACCGGAAGCCATGCTGAGGTCCATGCCACCAGAGGCTGTGTCCATAATGCATGCAGCTGCCAGTTGCTGTGGGCAAGGAAGCTTCTTTTGCAGTGGTATCGATGACTTCAGGCTTAAAACTAAGAATGAGAGACACTGAAAGAAAAAGAAACAGTCCAGACAGAAGCTATTGAAGAGGGTTTCTTAAAAATTGTGATAAAGACGCTGAACTGTAGTTTTTCAAAGTTGATGGCTTATGGCTGAGGTGGGACATGGGGAAGGACTTAGTTTTCTGTAAGGGGCTGGTCACTGGGAGTTGGACCTAGTGATCTAGTGAATACATGGACAACACAAATTGGACTGGGTGTTGTTTTCTTTACTATTTTTGGGAGAGAGGGGCTCAAGAGTGGGAGGGTGGACCTGGAGGAATGGGTGCATTGTAGGAAATTTCCAAATAATTAGTAAAAACATTCTGTTGGGGAAAAGGGGGATGATTGAATCAAGAAAGGAAGGAAGGAAGGAAGGAAGGAAGGAAGGAAGGAAGGAAGGAAGGGAGGGAGGGAGGAGGGAGGGAGGGAGGGAGGGAGGGAGAGAGGGACGGAGGGACGGAGGGACGGAGGGACGGAGGGACGGAGGGAAGGAAGAAATTTAGCTGACTAAGCCTTTAATCCCAGCACTTGGAGGCTGAGGCAGGGGGATCCACAGGCCATTCAAGGTACTTGGCATACTGGGCGAAAGTTGAACCATGAACTTACATCCCAGCCCCGTTTCTGTTCATTTTTTGAGACAGGGTCTCACCATGTAGCTCAGGCCATCTTGGAACTCAAAATCTTCCTTCACCACACCTGGCTCACTTTTGGCCTTTTACTTTTCCCTATAAATTTTATCATCAGCTTGTCAGTTCCAACCAAAAGGAAAAAAAATTATCTTGGTGGTTTTTCTTTTTTTAAAGACTAGTAAATTCACCCACCTTAATAACTGTGTAATCCAATGGATTTTGTTAAATTCACAGAGTCGAGCAACCATCCCCAAAGTAGATTTTAAAACATTTAGCGCACTCCAGAGAAAACCCCCTCGCCTATTAGCAGTTCAGTCCCCTTCCTTTCCCATTCTGCCTGAAACCCGAGGCAATCATTAATTCTATTTAATCGTCACAGATAAGCTTATTTTGAATATTTCATCTAAGTGCGATTGTCGCCTCGGCTGCTATGCTTTGACCTACTTCAAGCCCAGGACCTACTTGGTTGTCTTCTGACCTCCACACTGGCACACACACACAGGCACACACACACACACACACACACACACACACACACACACACACCTCCCCAATAAACAAGAAAATGTAATTTAAATTGTTTTTCAAGACAGGGTTTCTCTGTGTAGTCCTGGCTGTCCTGAAGACCAGGCTGGTCTCATACTCAGATATCTGTTTGCCTCTTCCTCCTGAGTTCTGAGATTAAAGGTGACTGTCACCACCACCCAGAAATTAAAAAAAAAAAAAAAGACTGGAATTGTAGTATGTAGTATTTTGTGGCTGGCTTATTCATGGCTATCACTGGCTGTATGTGCCCATGGCTGGCAGATTGGATACACCATGTTATCATAATGTTTGTGCAATTCATCTGTGTGTACTACATTTCATGAAATCTAATAGTATTTCATTTTTATGGTGAATTATTTTTGTATGGATATACCACATTTATTATCTATTTATTAGCTTTTTGTCTGGATATACCCCATTTATTAGCTTTTTGTCTGGATATACCACATTTATTTATCTATTTATTAGCTGTTTCTACATGTTTTTCTACATTCTGACTTTTATGAATAATGACACTGTGAACATTCATGTATACTTTTCTATTTGTTTTGGGTTTGTTTTATTTTCTTTTGTTTTTTGGTTTCTGTTTCTCTGGTAGGGTTCCTTGTGGTCCAGGCTGACCTTGAACTTGATAAATAGGTCAGAATGACTTTGAACTTCTGACCCTCCTGTCTCCACCTCCTGAGGGCATGTTACTAAAGGCAAGTGCCATCTTGTATATATTTTAGTGCAGAGATAAGATTGGAATTGCTGGTCCACTCTGTGACCTGATGATTTGGGTTTTGTATTCTAAAGCATTTTCTCATTACTTCCAGCATTTGTGGTCCACGCCTTTCATCGCAGCACTTGGGAGGCAGAGGCAGAGGCAGGCGGGTCTCTGTGAGTTCCAGGCCAGCCTGGTTTATAGGGCAAGGTCCAGGACAGGCTTCAAAGCTACAGAGAAGCCCTGTCTCAAAAAACAAACAAACAGAACCCCCCCAAAAAAACCCAAGAGTTATCACATTATAGATCCCATCGGCAATAAATGAGGTTTTTTGTTTGTTTTTATCAGTTGGCAAAAAGAACTAACCACTTTACGATATGCATGTCACCAATCAATGAACACAATATATTGTTGTGACTTTTTTAGGTTAGGTTTTTGTTTTTGTTTTGTTTTTAAGACAGGTCTCCCAGTGTAGCCCTAGCTGGGGCTTGGAACTTGCTATGTGAAACAATCTGGTCTGGAACTAACAGCAACCCTCCTGAGTGCTGAGATTAAAGTCAGGTGCTGGAGTGATGCTATGGCTCAGGGGTTAAGAGCACTTGCTGCTCTTGTAGAGGACCTTAGTTCAATTCCCAGCACGCACATGGTAGCTCACCATCGTCTGTAACTCCAGTTCCTGGGAATCTAACACTGGCTTCTGAGGGCACCAGGCACACTGGTGGACATAGACACATACATACAGGTAAAACACATAAATAAAAATAATAAAGAAAGCTGGGCCATGGTGGTGTATACCTTTAATACTAGGGAGGCAGAGGCACATGGATCCATGTGAATTCGAGGCCAGTCTGGTCTACAAGAGCTAGTTCCAGGATAGGTTCCAAAGCCACAGAGAAACCCTGTCTTGAAAAACCAAAAATTAAATAAGTAAATAAAGACATGTTCTACCTCATCCAGTTTGACTAAAAAAAAAAAAAAAAAAAGAACATCTGGGTGTGAACACCCTTAACCCCACCACTTGAAAAGCAGAGGCAGGTGGATCTCTGTGAGATTGAGGCTAACTTGGTCTATAAAGTGAGTTCCAAGACAGATAGGGCTGTCATATAGAGAAACCTATCAAAAAAAAAAAAAAAAAAAGAATCAAACCATCAAACAACAAACAAAAATAGACTTCTGTCTTAGTGTTTCTGTCTCTGTAGAGACACCAAGACCATGGCAACTCTTACAAAGGAAACTATTTAGTTGGGGCTTATTTACAGTTCATGGCGGTGTGCAGGCAGACACGGTGCTGGAGAAGGAGCTGAGGGTTCTACATCCGGATCTGCAGGCAGCAGGAAGAGAACAGGAGTGAGCTTCCGAGAGCTCAAAACCCATGCCCTAGTGACACACTTCTCCAACAAGGCCACACCTACCAACAAGGCCACACCTCCTAATAGTTCCACTCCCTATGAACTAAGTCTTCAAATTCGTAAACCTATGGGGGCACCCTATTTTGTTTGTTTGTTTGTTTGTTTTGAGACCTAGAACTCACTCTGTACAGGTTGACCTTGAACTCATAGAGATCTGCCTGCCTGTACCTCCCAAGTGGTAGGGATTAAAGGCATGCCCAAGACTGATAACCAGCTGGGCAAACTCCAAACTTGGCATCTCCCTGTCTAATGTCAAAATGCCATTCAGATCTCCAACTTTTTTTTTTTTTGTTGTTGTTGTTGACTGCAACATACATTTCTCTTGGGTGGGTTCCACTCCCTATTAGCAGCCTTCCTCAGCAGGTGTCCCATGACTCTGGCATCTGCAACATCTTGGGGTCTCCAAGTTGATCCAGGCTTAACCTTCACAGCTTCATGCAATGACCTCTCTAGGCCTCCATGCAGGGACACCCCTGCCACATGCCTGGCCTCAGCGGCTTTCCTTAGTCATGGAAGGAGATTCTATAACCCCTGTATTCTATCCTTGAGTCTAAAGCCAGGACCAAGTGGCCAAAGATGCTAAACTCTGCGGCTTGCTGGGCCTGGAACATGGCCTCCTTGTTGCTTCACTTCAGTTTTAGATGGTTTCTAAATTAAAGGTGTGCACCACCACACCAGGCCCTAAACTTTCATTTCTTTTCACAAACTGGAAGCTTAGCTGGGTGGAATCTTGCCCTGAGGTTACCACTACTTTATTTAACATCAGAATTTTCTTTTACCTGTTTATCTCTTTGAACACAGGATTTAGTTCCTTTTTTCCTTAAGCTTCATTTCAAATTTTTCCTTGCTCAGCTTGCTCCTTTTCACTGTAGATCTGCATAAGAGTGAACCCTAATAACCACAGGACATAGTCAGTACTAGGTTGTTTTGAGATGTCCTATGCTAAAGCTGTTAATCCAAAACTCTTCAATTTATCGTCATTTTGTTCAAGGGCAAATGGCAGCCACATTCTTAAAATATCTCAAGAACCGTCACTAGGCCACACTAACATTATTATCTGGTGAAACCTCTTGACAACCCCCCCCCCCCAGTTCAAATCACTCTCAGCACCACCGTCTTCCATGTTCCTACTGGAATGGCCTGTCAAATCCCACTTAAAACTGCTTATCTAATCCAAAATCCTGAAGCCCACATTCCCCCAAGCAAAAGCATGGGCAGGCCTATCACAGCAATACCCGGTTTCTGGTACCAGATGGTGGTGGTGCACACCTTTAATCTCAACACTCAGAAGGCAGAGACAGGTAGATCTCTGTGAGTTCAAGGCCAGCCTGACTACGAGCTAGTTTCAGGACATACAGGACTACACACACACAAAAAAAACTCTGTCTTGAAAAACAAAAACAAACAAACAAACAAATTTGACTTCCTTAAAAAATAAATATAAACAACAGCAATAAAAGGAAGGGTCTGCAGAGACGGCTGAGAGTTAAAGAGCATGTCCTGCTCTTACAGAGGACTGGCGTTCAGCCCATGCCCAGTGGAAATCCAGTTCTAAGGGATCGAAAGAAAGCCTTTGGCCTCTGAGGGCACCCGAACTCACCTGCACATAACTACACAGAGGCTGGGAAAATCGCTCTACAATTAAGAATGCTTACTACTCTTTCACAGGATCTGGGATCAGTTGCCAGCACCCAATGGTGGCTCACAACTGCTTATAACGCCAGTTCCAGGGGAATCGCCAAGCTGTGGGAAATCCTGCACAGCCTGGTGCACATAAACTTACTTAGACTTATACAAACATTAAAAATATTTTTCAAGTCTCAAAGGTGTTTTCTTATGAGCACTATTATGTAACTTCATGTGTAGACTCAAGCATATTCTAGATCTAGATTTAGATTTGTATCTTAAAGAGACATTTTCTTGTTGATGAAAATGTCCATTTTCTTTTAAAATAATTATTTTAGTTATATTTTATATGTGAATATTTTGCCTGAAAGTGTGTACATATGTCATATGTGTACCTAGCTCCCTCAGAGTTCAGAAGGGGGCAAGAGATGTCTTGGAACTGGAATTACAGATGATTGTAAGGTACCATGTGGGTGCTGGGAATTGAACCTAAGTCCTCTGCTAGAGCAACAGGAATTCTAAACCACTGAGCCCCCTCTTTCACCTAAAAATGTTTCTTTTGGTTTTTCAAGACAGGGTTTCTCTGTGTAGCTTTGGAGCCTGTCCTGGAACTAGCTCTGTAGACCAGGCTGGACTGGAATTCACAAAGATCCACCTGCCTCTGCCTCCCAAGTGCTGGGATTAAAGGAGTGTGCTACCAACGCCCTGCAAAATGTCATTTTCTAATGGCAGCTGCCAGTTTATAGGGATGTGGCTGGGTTTTGTGCATTGACCTTGTTTCTAGTAACACTGCTAAATTTATCAATCCAAGGGCTACATCTGTACTTAAGGAAAAAAAAAATGGTCCTTCCTACATAATCATATTAGAAGCCTTATGCCTCCTCCACCCCTTCCTTTTCTTTTCCTCACATTTTCGTACCAATGAGGTCTCCTGAATATCAGTGAACAGAGGTGGCAGTATCTGCCATCATGCCCGCCCTCAGGGACTGCCTTTCAATACTGTATACCACTAAGTGTACTTTGCTGGGCTTTTATTAATTACCAGACTGGGGGAATTCCTCTGATGTCTGCTTCCGATTTCAATCACAGAGAGATGTGAACTTTTATCAAGTGCTTTTTAAATGTCTATTTAAGTATGACTTTATGCTTTTATGCCTTTTATGTGGTCAGTTACATAATTGGCTCTATGTAAATGTGAAGGGGAAGCCAACTTCACATTACTGGAGCAGGTTCAAATTCATCCTGATGCATAATCAGTTTTATATAACCTTGCATTTTATTTGCTGCTATTTTGTTTAAGATTTTGTGTCTATGCCTTGACAGAAATTTCTTTGCCACTGTCCTTTGTCATAATGTCCTGTTTTAGTTCTAATATCAGGGTTATGCTGCCCTCATCCAAAAAGCTAGGAAATGTTCTCACTATCTTCGTTCTATTCTGGTTGTGTAAAACTTGTGTTATTCAATGTTTGGAAGAATTCAGCAGTCAAGCCATCTGGATTTGAATTTTTTTTCTTGTGGGAAGATTTTGAGATTAAGGACATACTTTCTCTAATAAAGTACAATATATGGTTTTATGTAAGATTTGGTAGGCTATGATTTATTATTATCATTTTTTTTAATTTATTTTGGTTTTTCAAGTCAAAGTTTCTCTGTGAAACAGTCCTGGCTGTCCTGGAACTTTCTTTGTAGATCAGGCTGGCCTCCAACTCACTGAGATCTGCCTGCCTTTGCCTCCCAAGTTCTAGGATTAAAGATGTGTACCACTACTACTCTCCTGAGGTTTTTTGTTTGTGTATTGGTTTTTGTTTTTTTAAAGTTTAGCCATTTCATCAAAAATTTCTAATTTGTTGGCTGGCTGGAATGACTCACCTCTAATCTCAGCACTTGGGAGGTGGGAATGGGCATTCTAGTTCCAGGAGAGTCTGGTCTACACAGCATTTCCAGGTCACAGGACTACATAGACACTGCCAAAAATCAAACAAGAACTTTCTAATTTATTGGCATAAAGTCATTATTATGCTTTAATTGTCTGCAGTGATGACTTCCTTTTAATTTCTGGTGTTTATAACTCATGTCCTCTTTCTTGCTGGATTATTTTTATTATTTATTCCTTCTGATTTATTAAATTTATTTCTGTCACAATTTGCTGACATTTTTGTCTTTATCCATTTCTTTTCTTTCTTTTTCTTTCTTTCTTTTTTTTTTTTTCTGAGACAGATTTTCTCTGTGTAACAGCCCTAGCTGTCCTGGAACTAGATCTGCAGACCAGGCTGGCCTCGAACTCACAGAGATCTGCCTGCCTTTGCCTCCTGAAAGCTGGGACTAAAGGCATGTGCCACCACCGCCCGGCTACTCTTTATACATTCCTAATATATGTACACTCAGCCAAAACGTCTCACTAGATACTATTTTAGTTACAATTTACATTGTAGCCCTGACTGTCCTGGAACTCACTCTGTAGACCAGGTTAGCCTGGAACTCACTTGAGATCCGCCTACCTCAGTCTCCCATGCACTAGGATTAAAGGTGTGTGCCACCACACCTGGCACATTTCACAGTTGTTGACATATTTCGTTGCGATTTGTTTAAAATGCTTCTGACTCCTAGCAGGATTCCTTTCTGAATGAGGGAGGGGTTGATTTTAAAGTGTTTTGCTTGACTAGGCATGGTAACACACACTTTAAATCCCAGCACTTAGAGGTAGAGAAGGGCAGATCTCTGTGAGCTGGAGGACAACTTGATCCACACATAACTTCCAAGGTAGCCAAGGCTACACAATGAGACCCTGTCTCAAAAGGAAAAGAAATGTTTTCAAGTTGTCTTTATATTACAACTCCTAACCGCCTTTTATGTACGTTGGGGGAACCACACTCTGTGATTTCCATCATTTAATACCTCCTGACGCTTGCTTTCTGATGCCAAAATGAGCTTCATGCATGTGTACAAGTGTACACACACACACACACACACACACACACACACACACGGTATATAATGTCTGATTTCCTTAAAGTCTCTATATCCTTACTATTTTTGTCTGCTCTTTCTACCAGCTCTTTGTGGTGATACATTTTGATGAAATATCCCTACATTCTAAGAGATTGGAAGTTTGCGACTTCACAGTCTAGCAATACAATTCTTCTTTTGAGTAATAAGACAATTTATGACTTCACCTGATAGCCTTTAAGAGAACAATGTAACAATCAACCAACCTTACTTGCCTTGTATTTCCCCCAGTAGTCAGCTTTTACAGTCTTAAGTTAATGCACAACTTTAATCTTAAATTGTATACTCTTCCATGCACCTAACCCAGGGGGCAACACATGTGTTATGGGAATCATTTGTTGAAAAACAGCAAACTGGTTGAAAGCAATCTTATACATCAAATATCCTCTGCAATGTTGGAAACAACATACAAATACTACTAGATAACAGTATGTTTGTACTACGGAGTGCCACAGGGTCAGCTGGGAATAGTTGGAATAAGTGTATCTTTTATTCATTTATTCATTTTTATTTTATGTACATTGTTGTTTTGGCTGCATGTATGTCTGTGTGAGGATGTGGGGTCCCCTAAAACTGGAGCCACAGGCAGTTGTGAGCTGTCATGTGTGTGCTGGGAATTGAACCTGGGTCCTCTGGAAGAGCAGCCAGTGCTCTTAACTGCTGAATCATCTCTCCAGCTCCTGGAACAAATAACAACCCCTTGTAAAACTCTATTATAAAGATTTCTGTAAAGTATCCCTCATCCCTTTCCTACATGATGTTTTCTGTGCTGTTCAATAAACAGAACAAAACCTTTTGTCAGGGACAGTTAGCAAGCAGGCATTGGGGCACACACACACAAGTAATGGTGGCAGAATGAATACAACAGACTACAGACCAGCCAGAAACCCAAAACTACAGACAGACAAAAAATTACAGTGAGAGAAGAGATTTCAAACTTGGGCTCTCTCTTGGTCAGGAGAAGTGCTGAGTTTTTCTTCCTTAATGTGACACCATCACAATTTTTGGTGTCTCTGAGGTTTTCATTACCACATTTGCCTAATGCAGTTACCAAGAGGGGTATATTAAAATTTCTAATCCACAATGAGGATTTGTGCAAACCTACAGAGATTTCTATTCTTAATTCATCAAGTTTTCATTTTATGTACTGGGGATGTTGAGACAGGGTTTCTCTTTGTACACAGCCTTGACTGTCCTGGAACTCTTTGTAGACAAGGCTGGCCTCGAACTCACAGAAACACACTTGCCCCTGCCTCCCAAGTGCTGGGATTGAAGGCACAGGACACCACCACCCAGCCATTTTTATATAGTTTAAGACATCACTATATTCTTATAGATACAGAAATTAAATAGGATTGTATTGTTACAATTGCCTCTTATAAAATCAGAAAGATCACCATTTATTACTAATTCCATTTCTTGACATAAAACTATTCTGTTTATATAAGCAAGTCAGCCCAAATTTACATTATATATGATATATGTAGTGGTTTCCACTTGTAATCTTGAAATTTGGGAGGTAGACTATGAGATTTTTGAGGCTCAAGATCAGCCTGGACCACACAGCTAGGACAGATCAAAACCAAACCAAACATATTCCAAGGTCTTTATATCTCCCTGGGTCTTACATCTTTTGGTTGGTATTTACATAGCATAACTTCACCAGCCTTCATTTGCAATACTTCTTTGTACTTGTATTTTACAATGTTTCTCTCATAGCAGCAAAACTTTTTCCCCCTCCACAATTGTTCTCGTCTGAGGGGGTTTGCCCCAGTAGCCAGGTCTGACCAGCTTAACCCAGGACCTTGGGTTGGCCCACCCTACCATCTGCCCCATCTAGGATCTCCTGGAGAGTGTGAAGGGACCGGTCCTTTAGAAAGACAAGATCTCCATGACTTGGTGTGGTTGCTGGATATCTGAGAGGAGTTTCAGTAAGGGTCCAGTGATGGTGTACAAGACGCCAGAGGCCTTGAACCAGCTCAATGATTCATTGCAATGAACATTTACAAGAGAAGCAGACAGGGCAAAAGGGTATACTGCGTGACACACCACAGTTCCCACTGCTAAGACTAATGAAGAGGTGTTGAAGAGACAAGAAAGACAGAACAGTTTAAGTGGCTTTTTGTTTGACTTTTTAAAAATTTCCTCTTAGGGGGCACTGCAAGAGTCAAGGGTTGACATGGAGAGACTGGGAAGTGATCAGAATTGGGGTGCATGATGTGGAATTCCCAAAGAATCAATTAAGTGTATGTTAATAAACAAAACAAAATGAGCAAACAAAACAGCCCAGTGTCTTTCTCTCTCTGTAGTCCTGGCTGTCCTGAGACCCACTCTGTAGACCAGGCTGTCTTGAACTTGGAGATCTTCCTGCCTCTGCCTCCCAAGGATTAAAGGTGTGTACCAGCATCACAAGGCTAGGATATAATTTTTAATATAGTTCTGCCAGTGATGCAAGTGTCTTTTTGATCTTTAATTTTCTTTCCTTCATTCTGTTGACTAATTGTTTAGATTTATTTCATTTTACGTTTATGTTTTGCCCTCTTGTGTGTCCACGTTCATGCTGGAACTTGAAGAGGGTGTTCAGGTCCCCTGGAACTGGAGTGGTGGATAGCCGTGAGTCACTATGCAGGTGCTGGGATATAAACTTCATCCTTCGCAAGAGCGACAAGTTGCTCTTAACCGCTGAGCCATCTCTCCTGCCCACTTTTACTTAATTATAAAATGTTTACTTATTGTTGTGTATACATGCATACTCGAGTGTTCATACACAGTAGTGTGTGAGCCCAGGCACACGTGTGGAAGTCAGAGGACACCAGTGGGTTTGGCTCTCTCTCTGTACCATGAGCTTGGTCCAAATGTCATCAGGTTTGTGTGGCAAGTGACTTTACATGATGAGTCATTCTAACTGTCCTATTTTTTTTTCATTTTAAAGTTTAACGTGTGTGTGTGTGTGTGTGTGTGTGTGTGTGTGTGTGTGTGTGTGTATTGCTTTTTGTTTATTTCCAGACAGGGTTTCTCTGTGGTTTTGGAGGCTGTCCTGGAACTAGCTCTTGTAGACCAGGCTGGTCTCGAACTCACAGAGATCTACCTGCCTCTGCCTCCCAAGTGGACTAAAGGTGTGTGCCACCACCTTTTTGTATATGTAAGTTATAACATATATACTATTGTTAGATGTGGCGGCACATGCCTATAATCTTTGCACTTGAAAAGTGGAGGCTAGATGATCAGAAGGTCAAGGGCAGCCTCAGCTACATAATCTCTGTGCCTGGGCTACAGAGACCTCTTTCACAAACTACTCCTACAGAGCAGAACTACACTGTTGAGAGGCCATACATCAACCCTTGGGTTCAAGAATCACTTGCTTAATTTCCAACTTTCAAGTGTAACCTAATATTACACAATTGTTTTTTATTTTAAAAATTCCTAAATACAGTTTGAGGCCAGCCTGATCGACAGAGGAGTGCCAGGAGAGGCTCCAAAGCTACATAGAGAAACTCTGTCTTGAAAAACAAAACAAAACAAAATAATTCCCAAATATACAAACAAACAAAAAACCAAAAACCTGGGGGAAATGCAACAAATACATGAGTGCCCACATCTAGATTCAGCATCTGTCCAGGTTTTTGCTACATTTGTTTCCTGTGTGTGTGTGTGTGTGTGTGTGTGTGTGTGTGTGTGTGTGCGTGTGTGTGTGTGTTCCGAAGCCATTCAAAGCAAAATTACAGACACCATGAGTTTCTTTGCTAAATACTTCAACATAGTGATGTCTTGTTGCCTTACCACCATCCATAATCATGCTCAACAATACTGAGAATTATCTTGTATTATCACCAACCACCCAATCTACTATTTAATTTACTCATTTGTCTCAAAAGTGTTTCCCCCCCCCAAAGACACTGCCAAGAATCACCCACTATATTTGATCTCTTCATCTCTCTAATCTTTGTTCAAACAGACTTTTTATTTTAGGACCATTTTAAGTTCACAGGGAATGTGAGCAGAAGGCATGGGGGGGACTTCCTCCTACTTCCTGCCTGTCAGGACAGTCTTCTCCACACTCCAAACCCATGCCAGGCAGTCTGTGTGGTGAGCTTACACTGGCTCGTCACCTGCACCCAAAGTGCATAACTCTTGTTAGGGCTCGCTCTTGGAGATGTGAATTTCATAGCCTCTAACAAGTATATATGACATCTGGCCATCACTGAAGCACCATACAGAATAGTTTTGACTTTTCCTAACTCTGTCGGGCTGGGGAGATAGCTGACTTAATAAAGTGCTTGCAAACCAGAGTTGGATCCCCCAAACCCACGTAAGAGAGCACTTGCTACTCTTGCAGAGTACTCAGCACCCATATGGAGGCTCACAACCATCTGTAACTTTGGCGCTAGGGGATCAGACGCCCTCTTCTGTCTCTAATGCATATTCTGTCTCATGCATATTCTGAGCACACAGTGCTCATACATACATGCAAGCACACACTCATACACAAAACCAGAATTAATAATTCTTAAAAAAAAAAAAAAAGGTGGATGGTGACTGAGAAATGACACCAAGGCTGTTCCCTGCCCACCCACACCTGTACACACACACACAAAGAAGAGAAATCATTTCTTCTCTGTTGCACATGTCTCCCTCCCCCTGCCCCTGGTGACAACAAATGCGTTTAGTTTTCAAAGTTTTGCCTTCTCCACAATGTCATATAATTGGAAACCTGCAGTCCACAGCCTCTTCAGATTCGCTTCTTTGGCTTAGGGTTGTGCAGATTTTGCTTTGTGGCTTTTCCTATCCTGCTAACTCATTTCTCTTTAGGACTGAGTATCATTTCCGCTGCCTGTGTGTGCCAAAGTGTATTTACCCACTCACAGAAGGACATCTTGGTTGCATCCAACTTTTGGCACAAATAGAGCTGCTGTAAACATTCATGTGCAGATTCTCATGTAGAACTGACTTTTTGACTCATTTGCGTAAACACCACCGAGCACGAATTGTTGATCATATGGTAAGACTATGTTTAGTTTTGTAAGCAACTGGCCAGCTGTCTTCCAAAGTGGCTTCAGCATCTTGCATTCCCACTGACAATGAATGTGAAGCCTTGTCCCGTACCCTAGCCAACATTTGCTGCTGGAAGTGTTTTGGATTTTAGCCATTCTATTAAGTGTGTAGGGGTATCTCATTGCTGTTTGAATGTGTAATTATCTACAGGTACATGACACTGAGCATCTTTTTTACGTACTTATTTGACAGATGTGTATCTTCACTGCCCACTTTAAAACTGGATTATTTGTTTTCTTATTGTTGAGTTCTAAGAGTTCTTTATATATTATGGATAAAACCATGTAATCAGAAAATATTTTTTCCAATAGATTGTCTTCCTCTTCATTCTTTTTGGGGAGCTAGGGTGGGGTAAGGTGAGGATTATGTATGTATGTGTGGTGTGCATGCATGGGAAAGTTGAAGTGTTGTGTAGGTGCATGTGTGTGTGTGTGCAGGTCCACACTTGCTTGTGTGTACATGCCAGAGGTTGACATTGGGTGTCTTCCTTGGGCATTCAACACTTTATTTATTGAAGCAAGAACACTCCACGAACCCAGAGCTCGATGATTTCAGTCTAGCAGCCATCTTGCTCCTAGGGATCCCATCTGCATCTCTGGTGTGCTAGCTGACAGCTCAGGTGTCATGCCCACTGAGCTTTCTTTACATGGATAACACTATGCTGGTGTTGGACATTCTGGACCTTTTGCCACTCCACATATGCTGGAGAGTCAGTTTACCAATCTCTGATATAACCTGATGGAGATTCTGATAGAATTGCCATGGGGCTAGGGATGGGGCGTGGATGGTAGAGTGTTTGTCTAGCATGCATGGAGCTTGGGTTCGATTCCTAGCATTCAGGAGCGGAGGTGGTGGATCTCTGTGAGTTTGAGGCCAGCTGGTTTTCAGAGCGAGTGAGTTCCAAGACAGCACCGGCTATATAAAGACTTCCTGTTTTAACAACAACAAACTAAATGCAAAAGAAAAAAAATGATGTTAGCTGTGAGATATTATGATGTTCTGTGATCAAGCTGAAATGTGCCTCATTTCTTGAGAGGTTTTGTTTGTTTTTCCTTTTTTTATTCATGAACAGGTATTGTATTTAGCCGAGACTCTTTTCTGCACCCTTTTTTTTTTTTTTGAGACAGTATTTCTCTGTGTCAGTGGTTCTCATCCCTCCTAATGTGACCCTTTCATACTGTTCCTCTTGTGGTGGTGATCCTCAACTACAAAATTATTTTCATTGTTTCCCAAGGTGATATCTCACATCTTTAATCCCAGCACTTGGGAGGCAGAGGCAGGCGTATCTCTGTGAGTTCGAAGCCAGCCTGGTCTACAGATCAAGTTCCAGAACAGGCTCCAAAGGTACACAGAGAAACCCTGTCTAGAAAAAACAAAACAAAACAAAACAAAACAAAACAAAAAACCCCCGAACAACAAAAAAGTTATTTTCATTGCTACTTCATAATTGTAATTTTGCTACTATTATGAACCATAACATAAATGTCTGTGTTTTCTGATGGTCTTAGGCGACCCCAGTGAAAGGGTCCTTCAACTCTCAAAGGGTTTGAGACCCACGTTGAGAACCATGGCTCTATGTTATCCTGGAACTCACTATGTAGATCAGGATGGCCTTAACTTCACAGAGATCCTCCTGCCTCTCCTGAGTAATGGGATGAAGCGTGGGCACCACCCTATCTGGCCTCTGCATCCACCGATATGGTGGTGAGATTTCTTTCTTCTCTGGTCTGTTGATGTAATTAATCAGATTAAACTAGCTGATTTTCAAGTGTTGAGGCAGATTTGTGTGCCTGGGATGACTCATACTTGGCAGTGGTTGCAATTATTTTGCACACTGTTGGATTGGATTCGCCCTTGTGAACAGACTGGCTGAAATGACATCAGGCCAGGACAATGTACTTGACAGACGACCCTTGAAGACAAGAGGGTGTTTGAAGAGTGTTTGCCTTCATACTCCAACAAGTATGTTCTTGAATAGATGTCAGATGAAGGGCTCGGATGTACCAGGAACACTTAAACACCCCTGGCACAAAATGAGTTTGGTGGAGGATGTTGGCAGCACACCACTTGCCTCAAGTTCTTAGCGTTGTTGCTGAACTCTGTACCCCTGGCATTATCTTAAAAAAAAAAAAAAAAAAAAAAAAGATGATGCACCAGGCAACTCAAAACTGGGAGGGAGGGAGAGTTTGCTAACAGATCTGCTTAGTTTTGTTTGTTTGTTTGTTTGTATTTATTTATTGAGACAGAGTTTCTCTGTGTAACAGTTCTGACTGTCTTGGAACTTGCTTTATAAACCAGGCTGGCCTCGAACTCACTGAGATCTGCCTGCCACTGACATCCAAGTGCTTCGATTAAAGACTTGTGCCACCACTGCCTGGCTATTTTGTGTTTTTAAATAGCAAAAAAAAAAAAAAAAAAAAAGGTTTCTTTAGTGAGAAGGAAAATTGTCTAGGTCAGAAACTCAGACTTACACCTTACACAAAGAAAGGAAGGAAGAAAGGAAGGAAGGAAGGATATCAAAGAAAAGAGTAGGAGCTGCTCACTGGGCAAAGCACTAATCTCAGCACCCATGTCAGGAAGATCCAGGCATGGTGTGCTTTGGTAGAAGGAGGGATGGGTCAGCTGGAGGAAGGGTGGATCCTTGGAGCTTACATACTGACCAGTCCTTTTAGCCAAATGTGTGAGTACCAAGTTCAGTGAGAGAGACCCTGTTTCAAAACTAAGGTGGGGAGTTGTTGAACATCAACCTCAGGCTTTCACATGCACATATACACACTGCATGCACCCACATGAATGCATACATACATACATACATACATACCATGTGCCTATACACATAAAAACAGAAGAAAAGCAGTAAATATGAATTAAAACTTTTACTTTTCTCTTTCCTAATTGACCTAACAGAATAGTTTGTTCAAAATAAGAAAGACTACCTATGGAGATGGTTCAGTGGTTAAGAGCACTAGCTGCTTTTGCAGAAGACTTGGGTTTGGTTCCCAACACTCATAAGACAGCTTGTAACTTCCTGTAACCCCATTTCTAGGGAATCTGAGCCCCTCTTCCAGCCTCCATGGACTCCTGCGTGTGTGTGTGTGTGTGTGTGTGTGTGTGTGTGTGTGTGTGTGTGTGGTGCACATAAACTTAGCTAGGCTCTCTCTCTCTCTCTCTCTCTCTCTCTCTCTCTCTCTCTCTCTCTCTCTCTCTCTCTCCTCTCACACACACACACACACACACACACACATCCAAAAAAAAAAATCTGAAAAAAAAAAAAAAAGGTGGTGCACACCTGTAATCCCAGCACTCAAGAGGCAGAAGCAGAAGGATCTCTGTGAATTCCAAGCTAGGCTGGTCTACAGAGTGAGTTCCAGGACATTCAGGGCTACAAAGCTACCTTGTCTCAAAAAATAAGCAAATAAACAAGCAAACACCAGTGGAGCATGATGTTGCATGCCTGTAATCCCAAAGCAAACATTTCCCAAGGAGAAACATCTTTATATCTTCCAGAGTCTTGCATCTTTTGGTTGGTATTTACATAGCATAGCTTCACCAGCCTTCATTTGCAATACTTCTTTGTACTTGTATTTTACAATGTTCCTCTCATAGCAGCAAAGCTTTTTATTTTTATTTTTTTTCAACTCCAAAATTATTCTGACAATCTTTGTTTCAAGCTCATCTACATTGAAATCTGTTACTTTGTTACTTGGTTTTTTTGTTTTTTTTTTTTTTTTTTTAATTCTCTCATTTGTTTAAAATCATGGTGATTCTAATTCTCCTCCCTTTGCCTCCTGAATGCTGGGGTTGCAGGCAAGCATCACCATCGACTTGCTACTGTGCATTTTATTCCATTGTTTTTTCATTGTTGTTGTTGTTGATTTTTGTTTTGTTTTGTTGATTTTGAGACAGGGTCTCACGGTGTAACCCTGACTGTCCTAGAACTCATTTTGTAGTATAGGCTGGCCTCAGACTCATACAGATCTATCTGCCCCTGCCTCCCAAGTGCTGGAATTGAAAGTGTGTGCCACCACACCTGGCTGGTTCTATGCTTTTTAAGGTGTCTGATATAACCACTATCTTTACTCTTTTATAGATAGGACCCCCATCCTGTTTTCTTTCACTATTTTCTATTTGATTCTTTATTGTCTGAGTAAGATATGCTTTGGTAGACTTTGGTTTCTGCTTTTTTCATTTATCCTGCTAATATTTTCTGAGCTTCCTGGATCTGTATTTCAGCGTCTGGCATTAATTTGGGGAAATTCTGTGTCATGATTACTTCAAATTCTTCTGTTCCTTTCTTTTCCTTCTGGTGCTCTCATTATGTGTAAGTCACTCCTCCGCAGCTGTCTCCTAGTTCTTGGATACTTGATTTGTGTTTGTTTTCCAGTCTTTCTTCTCTGGCTTTTCTGCTTTGTAAATTTTTATTCACATACCCTCAAAGCAAGAGATTCTCTCCTCAGCTGTGTCCAGCCTGTGTTGACCTCATCAAATGCATTGGTCAGTTTTGTTATGCTGTTTTGTTTTCTATTATATTTATTTTGAGACATGGTTACTCTGTGTAGTCCTGGCTGTCGCAGAACTTGCTTTGTAGATCAGGCTAGCCTCCAACTCACAGAAATCTGCCTGCCTCTGCCTCCCAAGCCTGGTATGATTTTTTGCTGTTGTTGTTATTTTTAATCTCAAACATTATTTTGTTTTGTGTTGTTTCAGTATTTCAAAAAATGTTTATAGCCAGAATGGTGGTCCTTGCCATTAATCTCAACACTTGGGAGGCAGAGGCAGGGGCAGGTGGATCTCTGTGTTTGAGGCCAGCCTGGTCTCCATAGTGAGTTTAATAAGAACTTTCCCTGTCATTGTTTGGGAGCTGGCTGGGGGGACAGAAAAAGACTAGTCACACATGGTGCCCAAAGTGGGGCTCAAATATTCACATAGGGCCTGAGAAAGTGGTCTTTCAGGTAGGCTCATTGTACTGATGCTCTTTTAAGGGGTCCTGCTGTACAACTGAGCACTTAAGCAGCTGGCACTGGGTATAAACTCCTGCTTTAGGAAAATACAACAAATTCCCAGAGCCGGGGAGGGTAAATATGGCTCTGGGACTGGTACCCACTGACATGAGACCAGGAATGTCATGCAACCAAGGGTGGGCGGAGCCAGCTGACAGGCACCATATGCTAAGCAGAATGGTAGTAGCACAGTGGTAGTCTAGTAGTTTAAGACTTGTCTCACATGGTCAGAAGAAGCTGCAGACACATTAAAAAAAAAAAAAAAAAAAAGCCCAGTCCAGGCCAACAAAACCTCTGAACAAGTTGCAGTGTGTTTAAATGTACTTAGAGGCTAAATTAAAAAAAAAAAAAAAAAATGGGTATACTCTGTTACGGCAGGTTTTTCTCCCCGCCGGCAGCCGCTGGTCCTGCCACCAAGGTCCCACTGCCACATGAGCCCCAAATAACATTCAGAGACTCTGTATTTGATACAATCCTGTTGGCCAGTTACCATTATTGTTTATGGGCTAGCTCTGTCTTAATTATTAAACCATTTATACGTATCTAAGTATTTCCACGTGGTCATCATATGGGGAGCCGTGGCTGGCGTGTTCTTTCCTCCCAGGTCTCCATCTTGACTCCTCCCTCCTACTTCCTCTTTCCTCCTTGTCTCTTAGCCCCGCCTATCTTGCTATCTCATTGGCCCAACCGTGCTTTATTAATTAACAAGTATGAGAAACATATTTACAGGATAACATCTCCCACCATCTTCTCTTTTCTGTCTAAAATAAAAGAAGGGGTTTAACCTTAGCATAGCAAAATATAACATATAACAGTTATCAAATAAGAATCACAGTTAACAATATTTAGTCCATTAACATTTTGTAAGAATTAAAGAAAATATCATCTATCCTGTCTTTGTGAGTCTAAAGTCCTATATGTAACTTATCTTTAACCCTAACTAAGGAAAACTATAACCATAACTACCTGTCTTCAACTCCATCAAAGACCACAGAAGGATAATATATAAACTCTAGAAATGACAGAGACAACTCATTGCCTGGTCAGCACCCGAAGTTCTTCTGTAATATTCCATCTTTAGCCCATAGGCCATAATGTGTCTGGCAGACTCTTCAGCAAAGCAGGAAACTTTAAACTGTCCACCTGTATTTGCAGTTTGTCAGTCATTTTTCTTTGTGTCCTGTAGACTGTCTGGCAGGCAGCCTCTTCCATGAAGCAGGAATCCTGTAGCAATGCCCATCTTGCATCAGCAGTCACCTTTTTGTGGGTCCTGCATGTCCAGTTTCTACAACATAAAATCAAACAATCCAGAAGAGCAGTACCTTGCCCAAATGGCTAGTCTTGCCATATTAGAAGCAAACTCCATAATGTGTTTCTTCAATGTCCATCTTCCTTTCTTCTGTAGGTGGTGTTACCAGGAGCAGTTGTGCCTCACTGTCAAGAAAAACCCTAACCCATTTGAAATGCCATATTCTGTAGGTCTTTGAAAGGTTTGAAGAATGCCTATCCATCTCAAATACATCTCTGCATATCTAGAAATCCTAACTAACTTAAAGCTTGACTATCATAGGTAACTCTCTAATCTGTACTAAATTATACATTACATTTCTAAATGAGCTATATAAACATAATACCTAAAGAAGAGGAGAAATATACATATTACAAAATTGACCTTAAATTGTATCAATAAAAGAAAATCCATTCCAAAGCAAAGTATTCATATCTATACCATAATTCCCTTTTTACCTTTAAAAAGATTGCTTGTGGTTATAACCATTTGTAACCAAGCCCATTTAAATGAAAACAAACATTTATAAACAATATTTGGGAATTTGGGCGTCATTCTTTCCAAACTGCTTCCTGCTGGTAGAGGGCGCTGCCATGGGGGTCCAAGGAAGATGCAGAAATCTTGGCTGTAGTTTACAAGGCTTTGTCTCAACTGCTTTGAATGTTGGAACACCTGGGACATTGTTTCAGGGGGTCTGGCTTGATCAAACCACATAAGTCTGTAAAGAATCTACAGCTTTTCATTTTCTGTGGAAACAAAAATAGAAATCCTTTTCTCCAGTAACTTGTCCTTAGGCTTAAATTTTGGAGTCAAAGCATTTTTAAAATATATAAAATGAATTAATCCAGCAGCATTTCTTTTATCAGTAGTTGTTATTTTCTCAGCAATCAAATAATTTAAAGACAAGAGAATAGCATATATTATCCAAAATTTCTCTGTGCTTTCCATCTTTACGTGGCTTTTTTATTACTCTATTTCTTCTTCTTCTACTCTTACATATTTTGAGACAGGGTTTCTCTGTGTAACTTTTATCTGTCCTGGAATTTACTGCATACCAGGTTTACTTTGAAATCACAGAGATCTGCCTGCCTCTGTCTCCCGAGTGCTGGGATTAATGGCGTGTTGCAACACATCCATCCATTCTAATTCCTTTTTTTCTTTTTTAAACCATTGTATCCTGTTTCTTTTTCTCTCCCAAGCCAGCGTATTTTTTAAAACATGGTGTAAACCTTTATTGCAGCTCTCGTACACACCAATGAATTGTTAGCAGAGCTCTTTAAAAGCAAGGTGGCTTTTTGCCACTTATCCTAATTTTGGAAACCTCCCTTAAAGGAGCCGCGCAACTCTCTGTCTACAGCAAAACAAAACCAACCGATAAAATGCTGCTACCAAGAAGTCTTGCTAGTCTCTGTTCCCTTGTTTCTAAAAACTATTTTTTAAGCTTTTGTTAAGTTTTAAGTGAAAGTTCTCAGTTCCACTTCTGACACCATTATGTTACAGCAGGTTTGGTGCCAATCTGTAGCATGTATGCTTCCGCCAGCCCGCCAGTCCGCCAGTCTGGGCCCACAGCCACAGCAGCCCCAAACAACACTCAGAGACTCTGTATTTGATATAATCCAGTTGGCCAATGACCATCATTGTTAATGGGCTAGCTCTGTCTTAATTATTAACCCATTTCTACTTATCTAATTATTTCCACATGGCTCACCTTATCCAAGAGCCGCAGTGGGCGTCTTCCTTCCTCCATGCTCTACATCTTGACTCCTCCTTCCCACTTCCTCTTTCTTCCTCCTAGTCTCCTAGCCCTGCCTATCTAGTTTTCTATTGGCCACAGTGCTTTATTAACCAGTATGAGAAACATATATACAGAATAACATCTCCCACAAAACCTCTGAACAAGTTGCAGTGTGTTTAAATGTACTTAGAGGCTAAAATTTAAAAAAAAAAAAAAAAGTAAAATGGGTATAGTCAGTCATAGAAAAAAAAAGAATTTAAAAATAATAAAGTCACTAATGAAAGAGAAACATAATATAAAAAGAATAAGCCATGTAAGGATGGGAAACATATAGGACATCTGGATCTTGTCTGGTGCTTTGTTGACTTTGAATTTTTTAAATGTTAATGTACAAAAAACCCAGTAGCTTGGCATGGCAGTGGAGGTTCATGCCTTTAGTCCCAGCACGTGGGAGGCAGAGGCAGGCAGATCTCTGTGAGTTCGAGGCCAGCCTGATCTACAGAACACGTTCCAGAACAGGATCCAAAGCTACACAGAGAAACCCTGTCTCGAAAAACAAAACAAAACAAAACAAACAAACAAACAAAATTCCTGCTGAGAGACACTTATGTTTCCCGAATGTCTTCACTTCATACATTTAAGAATATGTTACTTGGGGGGAAAGGTTATGTATGCCTTTGTTTCCACAGGAAACAAAAAAGTTATGTTTCTCTTCAAAATTAATGAAGATCAGATTTGAATGGGAGAGATTTCCTGAAAATCTTGACTACAAACATGAAACGAAACAAAACAAAAAACAAGGAAGCCTGCAGGACCGGTGACATACATTCTGAATCCTCTGCTGTGGGAACAACTCTGAGACCGGGCAAGACATGATGAATCTTTTTGGCTACAGAGTCCTCATGACTTATTATTTCACACCATCCTTTCATGCGGCATGGATAGAGGTTTGGTTATAGAGTCTAAATGGACTTATAAAGTCTACAGGTACCTTTTATCTGCTCAAACATAGAGCAAAAAATACTTTTAACTGACTTATGCATGCTGGAATTCCATTTTTGTGTTAATACAGATATATAAGTTACCTTTAAAAGTTTATGTGTTTTCAGAAAAAAATAAGGACCAGTCACCAATAAAGACAAGTAGCCCAGGTGACCCCACCTCTCAAAATGTCTCTGTTACAGTTTCCTCAAAAGTTTATGTAAAGAACAACTTCAAAGCTGCTAACTTAGATGGTCCAGCCTCATAGACTATACAGCCAAGACCTCAGATAAACTCTATAATTTTCCATTACACGTAAATCAAAGAAAAAATAATGCAGCTAACTCTCCCAGAACTTGATCATTATCCTAATTTTCTCAGGGTCCCTTAAAGATGCCATTGCCCCCAACAACAGGAAGCATTCTAGGAACATGATGTCCACATCCCTAAGAGGCAAGGTGGGTGGCTTTTGGTCATTCAATGGGTTATGGATATTTATCATCTTTTAGTATGGATGGTTACAAGTTGTTATTGGCAATGGTCAGGAAAAAGGCTAACCAAAGGAGATTAGATTCAGGGATCTCTTTCTGAAGGTAAAAAGGGAGACTATAGTATAGAAATGATGGAATAAGAGGGTGGATTTTTGAGTCTACTTTTGAACAGCCACTAGTCTCAAATATTGTACATTAGTATGGACTTTTGTATATTGATACAAATTTAAGATTATTTTTGTGGTGTCTGTGTGTGTGTGTGTGTGTGTGTGTGTGTGTGTTAAAGTTGTAGTCCTTGAAAGCTATTTAAGATAATCTTCTATTATAACAACCAAACTTTATAGTCATGGTAGGTATGTTTCCAGGTCAAACAGAGATATAGTTAAAGCAGATTGTCTTCAAATACTTCAAAGACCCACAGAACACGGAATTTAAAATGTTTTAATAACATGGCTTCTTATGACAGTGAGATACATCTGTTCCTAGCAGCACCAATTTACTTCAAAAAAAAAAAAAAAAAAAAGGATGTGGGCATTGCAGGACCTCCATGTGAAGTTTTTTTTTTTTTTTTTTTCTATGTGACAAAGCTAGCCATCTTGGCAAGAAACTATCTATCCTTGCCTCAACTGCTCACAGTATGCTGTCCAAACTGGGCATACAGGACACAAAAGAAGGGAACTACCAAATTTTGCTAAGACAAGGTAAGACAGACCTTCAAAATTCTTGCTGCATATAAAAGTCTGTCAAATATTCTAGGCCTATAGGCCAAAGGTTGATGTTCCAACATTGCAGAGGAACCTTGGTTGACTGTCCAGGCAGACAGCTGTCTCTGTAGCTTTCACAGTTTTGGAAGTTGTTTGCTCTGCACTTCCTGTTTACTCAGATAATATTATATCCTATTTGGTCTTTGATGGGGTTGAAAGTCAGGTAGTTATGGTTAGTTTTCCTTGTTACCACATTTAGGAAAAAAAACTTACATAAGAGATGTAAAGTTTATAAGTTTAAGAAACATAAAAGCTTAAGTTGTCTGTCTAAGAAGAGGTTTTTAGGTCTAAAAAGATATTTTTCTGATGACAATACAGGTTATGGTAAAAAATGGTTTAGGTAATCAGGTCGTGATGGCATATGCCTTTAGTTCCAACTCTTGGGAGGCAGAGGCAGGAGGCTCTATGTGAGTTCGAGGACAGCTTGGTCTATAGAGCAAGTGCCAGGACAGGCTCCAAAGCTACATAGAGAAACCCTGATGGGAGATGTTATTCTGTAAATATTTCTCATACTGGTTAAACAATGAAGCACTGTTGGGCCAATGGAAAAGCAAGATAGGCAGGACTAAGAAACTAGGAGGAAGGAGGAAGTAGTTGGGAAGAGTCAAGATGTGGAGCCTAGAGGAATCAAGATGCCGGGCCGCCGCTCTCTGGTAAGATGAGCCACGTGGAAATACTTAGAATAGTAGAAATGGTAGTAGTAATAGTAGTAATAATTAAGACAGAGCTAGCCCATAAACAATGATAGTCACTGGCCAACAGGATTGTATCATATACAGAGTCTCTGCGTGTTATTTGGGGCCAGCACACCAGACTTGCAGCTGGCGGGCTGGCGGAAAACATACACGCTACAAAACCCTGTCTTGAAAAAACAAACAAATAAACACCAAACAAACAAAAAATGGTTTAGGTATAAAACTTTGGGCTCACTAAGATAGGATATTATCATATAGCACTTTCTCCAAGTTTTGCCAAATTATATATGCACTAAATATTGTAAATGTAATTCTTACCGGGTAATTGTTCTTATTGTATATGCTTTACTGTGTCACTACTTTCCTTTTTGTTTAGATAGAAAGAGAGAAATGTTGTTGGGTATTTGTACACTGTGTGAAAATGTATTGCTGTGACTGGTAAAATAAAAAGCTGAAAGGCCAATAGGTAGGCAGGAGGTGTAGGCAGGATTTCTGGGGAGAGAAAGAAAGAGGAGGAGGAATCTAAGAGCACAGGAGATGCCAGGAGACACTGTAGGTAAGCAGGAGGTATAAGATGGAAGACTGGTAACACCACACGATAGAACACAGATTAGTGTAAATGGAATAATTTAACTATAAGAGATAGTTAAGAACAAGCCTAAGCTGTAGGTCAAGCTTTCATAATTAGTAAGAAGCATCCATGTTCTTACTTTGGGAGCTGACTGGAGGGACAGAAAAAGGCATTTGAGGCCCTGGCAGCTACAAGTCTACTGAATTTCTGATACTAGATGTTTCATGGAAATGGAATCACACAATATGTGAACTCCTGTGGCCATCTTGTTTTGTTTAGACAATGCTTTTGAGGTTTGGCCAGACTGAATAATTACTTCCTTGCTATTGCGTATTACTTTATTATTTAACATATAAGCACACCGTTCCTTTCCATGGCTAAATAATATTCCATCGTTTGGATATAGTTCATTTTGTTGATTTGTTCATCGGTTGGACATTTCTGTTGTTTCTGCCTGTTTGCCGTTGTGAGTAATGCCACTGTACTTGTTCATGTGCAAGCATTGTGTGGACACATTTTCGTTTCCCGTAGGAACACTTAGGGATAGAATGGAGTCACACATTCCTTTCTGGCAGAAGATGGTTCAGGCTTATCATGGACTTTCCCCCCACCCTACTCCTGTCCTGACCCTGTGATCAGACATTTTCCCAAGAAACCTTGGTTGCTTCAGTAGACAATGGCAGTTAGTAACAAAGGTGGATGGTGGTGATGTCCTGCTATCGTTAAAGTTGTGTCTCCCCCAGACATCCTCAGTGGATGAAGCTGGGAAACACATTTGTGCTCATAATCAATGGACACTGACACATATACACAACATAAAAATACCATTGCTCTTAAAGCAATCTATTTCTATAGCTGATTTTTAAAGGAACAATTTGATTTTTAATTGTTTGTTAGGGTTAGGGTTAGGGTTAGGGTCCTCTGCAAGAGCAGCAAGCACTCCCCCACTGGACCATCTCTCCAGCCCCCCGAGCCTTGCTTCTATCTCTATCTCTATTTTAAAAATCACAGATTCTCACCAACACCTCCCCCCACTTCCAGGTATGGAGGACTTTGGGTGGCAACCCCTTTTCCATGCTTATGACACTCGTTATAACAATGAAGAATCATCTGCATGTGCTTTGCTAGGTCATATTTGCTCCTGAACCAGTCCCATTTCAGTCAACCAAATCCCATCACCCCCACGTCCCATTTGCCCTCAGTCTCAGGTTCTGACCCTGCCGCTGGACCAGCTCACCACTTGGATACTCCTTATCCCTTTAGGCTCCAGTGTGCCATGGCTCAGCCTACACACAGAAGCCCCTCGTCTTGCAAGCTATTGCCTCCCACACTAAATCTCTGGGTGCCCTATGGGCTCTCCCCTTCTGCTGGACTCCAATCCCTGCTTGTCCAATAGCCCAGCCAGGGGCCCTCTTCACCCCTCATGCGTTGACTGCCCTTGCAGAGCTGGGCCCAAGTGCACGGGGTCCTTACTTGGCTCACACTCTTGGCGACCCACACCAGGCTGTCCTCCTGCGCGGGTTCTCTCTTTTGATCCCACCTCCATCGCACTGGAATTGTTGTTTTCACTTCATTTGTCCTCCCTGCCCCCAACAATACGTGGACCACTGTATATCTCAACCCCAATGCCCGCGGGGGAGGGGGGCATTTTACTTTGCTTGGCTGTATCTAGAGGCTTCTGAAAGAAATTGGTTTTAAAAGGAATAGGAAGAAAGGGGATGCAAGGACAGGAAAGGGAAGGGATGGGGGAAAGGGAGAAAGGATACAAGAAAGGAGGAAGAGAAGAAGGTGGGGGGCTGGAGAAGACTTGGAGGACCACAACGAGCATCACAGGGAGACCTGGGCATTGTGTCTGTATGTGTGTGAGGACAGGGAGTCGGCAGGGGCTTCTAGCAGCTCTAGTTGATGGGGTCTTCTTTCAGAGAGACTTTAGTTGTCTCTGGTAGCAGGCAAGTACGCCACCTCAATGCATAAAACGTGTCCTGCTCCAATTTCCGCAATGGCTCATTCCAGAGCCCCAGTGGTCAAGCAGATTAGATTAGGTTGAACCATGAGCAGAAGTGGAGGGCTCTGAATAAGAGGAGTGACTTCCAGGGAGGAGAGAGCCTAGAAAGTGAACTGCGGGGTCAGGAACAAGGCATGAGGAGGGACGCTGGTGGTGGGCCGGGAGGGATCCAGCATGAAGGAGGTGAGGGACACTGGTGCTGGCGATTGTCGAGCAGAGGTGACAGGCACCAGTGTCTTGAGTATTTGGTAGGATAACAGTTCATCAAAGTAATATGTGAGGCTTAGGAGTGTGAGTGTGTGTGTGTGTGTGTATGTGTGTGTGGACTGTGGCATGGCAATTGTCAGGCAGGAGGTGGAACCCTGAGCCTGGCATAAGAGAGTAGTGCTTTGGGCAAAGAACACTGACTAGCCACTGGTGAAGGAAAATTATCGTGTGGGTCACATGACAGCATCCCGAGTGGGAGGCTGCAGCTTTTGTTTTGGAGAATGGCTAGAAATAAGGTCTCTACATGGGGGCCCAAGAATGAGATGAGCCATTGGGGAAAGCAGGGCTAGTCAGGGAAAAGGACTTTCTGTGAGAAAATACTCCTTAAAAAGGGAGGTTCTGGGGTGGGACAGGGGGCGGTGAGTGGAGGGACCCCACGGATCTCGTCCCTTGAGCCAGGAACTCTGACAACAGTTACTGTGTGGCGTCTAAGCCTGTTCCTTCCTTTCAGACAGTGCAGGCCCAGCCTGGAGACACACAATGGGGCAGTGGGGCCGGGCTTCTTCACTCATTCCCTTCTGGGCTGAGACTTCTGCCCCTGGGGTCCCGGCACCGAACGGGATGGGGACTGGGCTGGGGTTCCTCCTCTTCCCTCCATTCACCACAGGGATAGGTAGGGGACCGGGACGTCAGTTTCGGGCCGGATTTGTTTCTCATTTTGCTTTTGGCTCTTCTGGTGGAAAAATCGAGGCGCTCCCCTCGGTGCATCTGAGGCAGAGAAGGAGAACGTAGCGTGGCTTGGAGGCTGTCCAGGCTGGGAACTCGGGAGAGGGCGGGGCCTGGCTGGGAGAGACTGCCCCCTCCCCCGTGACGCCCCCACCCTGCACTTCAACGTGGCTCTTTGGCCCCGGATTGAGTTTAGCCAGGAGTACTGAGGGGGAGGGCCAGCCAGGGCGGAGGGAGGCATCAGGGTCAGCCTTTGCCAGAGCACCCTCCCTCTCCAGACTCAATCAGGAGGGATTGTCCCTCGAAGAAGACTTGAAGTCCCCCAGGAGGTCGGGAAGCTGCAGCAGGAGTAGATAGTGGAAAGTCTTTCTCCTTATTGCAGGGACCCTGTTTAACAGGGAGGTAGTTGTGTGTCATTTCCACAGCCATCCCAAGGTCAACATTAACCAACCCATTTTATGGATGGGGTAAGTGAGGCTTATGAAGTCAACTATGCCTGATCAAGGGTTGTAAAGCCTCCCTGAGACAGAGCCAGGATTTGAACTCAGATAACCGACTATTTCCCAAAGCCGGTGCTCGGGCCCTTCCCCCTACCAACAAGGCTCTGGCTGAGCACTCAGGGAAGGCACCTTGAAGGAGCCCAGCAGGCCCGATCCTTTACTGCACAGCCACTCCTTTCTGTGTCTGTATTGTCCTCGGCCCCTTATTTGGTAGTGACGTGTCTCAGAGGTTCCCTCCATCTGCCCTCTTGTGGAGCCAGCATGCCCCCTCCGCGCCCCCCCACTCCATTTTCCCAGTGGCTGCCCCAGCCCCCTCCTCAGCCGGCAGAGAGGAGCCCAACCGCTTTCCCTGGAATCTGCTGCCTCGGCTTTCTGCTGAGGCACCATCTGGACTGCATTAGGCATTGAAGAGAAGGCTGAGAGCAGGAACACGGAGCGGCCCCCAGCTCCCGTCTGCAGGAAGCCTCTGTGCTTTTCAAGGGCTGCCCAGCCTTAGCCCTCACTTTGCTATCTCCCTAGAGAGCAAACACAAAACGTGCCCAGGAGAAGGTGGCCCAGAAGGCAGGGCCCAGACCTTCGCAGGGCCCTGTTTGAAACCTCTCATCTCACCACCCTTCCCATTACAGAGAAGACTAAGGTCCAGAGAGGGGTAGTAACTTTCTCGGGGCCACACAGGAAACCATAGGAACCAAGACCAGGCTTAGGGGCTTTCCATGCATACAGGTTTCTAGAGAACACTGGAAGTCCCCAGCCAAAGCAAGGATTTAGGGAAAAGCTGAGTGTTTCCCCTGCAGCCCCCTGAGCTGAAATGACACCTAAAATCTCAAGAGAACTGTCGGGGAGCAGCCCTCATTCTTCTGGGTTTGGTCCCATTTTCTGCCCAGGTGCCACATCCCCCTGGCAGCCCATCCCTGAGCTTGGTTAAGTCTTGGGGTGGGGACCCACTGGTCCTTCCTGCAGCTCTCCCCCTCGCCTAGCCCCAGATCCAGACGTGGCAGGGTGAGAGCACGGAGTGAGGTTTCTCTGCTCCCTCCCAAGTGCTGTGCTGGCGGCTCCCGAAATAAAAATCGAATGTGGGCTTGGCAGAGGCAGAGGGTGGGAGAAGCAGCCACAGCAGCAGCAGCAGCAGCAGCGGCCTGGGCCTTCATTCTTTCCATTGTAACTTCACCTCCTAACCTCTGGCATTTTAATTATGTCTCCTACCCTCTGGCTGTGCCTGGGCCCGCTTATGAGCTCACCCTTTCCTTCAGGAGGGGAGGGAGGGGCGGCTGCTGTGCTCTGGGACCCCCAGCTCTCAGCCTTTTCGCTGGACCTTAGCAGGGCGTCACATCAGGCTGGCTGACCTCCTCCCTCCCCGCCCCCAAAGTCTTTCTATGGCCAGAAAGGGTCTTGGGGGTGTCTAACTCCCAGGCATTCAGTCTGGCACTTCTGGTCCTTAGTATGACTCATTCCATCTTCACACCCTCTGCACCATTTCACCATTTAATGACAGCCACTGTCTAAGGAGAGGTGTGACAGGTTTGCTACCCTGTTTCATGGCCAACCCAGCCTCAGTTGGTCTATGCAAGGCAGAGCTGAGCCTAGGAAGAGGGGCTGGAACAGCCTAGGCTTGACATCTCCTCACATCCCTAGAGTGGCCATATTTCCCAAAGGGACAGGGTGGAAGTCTTAGAAAGCCACCCAGGAGGGCTGGGGATGTATGTAGCTCAGTGTGTAGAGTGCTTGTCTAGCATCCATGAAGCCTGGGCTTGTCCTCAGCACTTCATGCTCTGGGCGTGGTGGCACATGCCTGTAACTGTGGCACTCAGGAGGCAGGGCCAAGAGGCGCAAAGCTCAAGGTCATCCTCTGGTCCATAATGAGTTTGAGAACAGCCTGGGCTATGTGAGACCTAGTCTCAAACAAAACAAAGCAAAACAACAAACACACAAACAAACAAAAAGAAAAAACCAAAAAAAAAAAAACAAACAAACAAACAAAAAAACCCAAAACAAAACAAAAAACAGAGGATTTGTGGTGTTGCCAGACAGTAGGCTTTCTGAAGGAGATGGTGGCAGGAGGATCATGAATTTGAGGCCAGTCTGGGCTAGACATTTAGCCAGGTATGGTGGTGCACACTTTTGACCCTAGAACTTGAGAGGCAGAGGCAGGAGAATCTCTATGAGTTCCAAGCTAATCTGGTCTTCAGCCAGGGTTTCATAGTGAGACCCTGCCTCAGAAAACAACAAATCAACTGGGGCATCGGGAAATGATAGCTTAATGGGCAAAGGGATTTGCCACTAAGCCAAGCTACCTGAGCTCAATCCTGGAGACCTACAGGATGGAAGGAGAAAACTGACTCATACAAGTTATCTTCTGACTTACACACACACACACACACACACACACACACACACACACAGACTCACACACATACACAGACTCACACACACACAGACTCACACACAGATTCACACACACAGACTTACACACACAGAGAGACACACACACAGACTCACACACACACACAGACTCACACACACAGACTCACACACACACAGATTCACACACACACACAGACCACACACACACACAGACACACACACACAGACACACACACACACACAGACTTACACACAAAGGGTAGAGAGATGACTCAGAGGATCTGAGTTCAGCTTGTAGCACCCACAATGCAGCTCACAATTGCCTGTAACTCCAATTCTGGGGGATCTGACACCCCCTTCTACCTCCATGGGCAACAGACACTCATGTGGTACACTTACATGCATGCAGAAGAAACACACACACAAAAAGCAAAATAAATAAATCTTTTTAAAATTCAAACAAACAAAGACATAGTAAGAGCTAAGAAGTAAAGTACCTAGGAAGTTTTCTTATTATGTATAAAAAATGAAATTTAAAATTAAAAATTTAGCTTTTTTTCTTTATGTGTGTTAGTGGTTTTTGTTAGGTTGATTTTTGTTGTTGTTGTTAATATTTTGTTTTGGGTTTTCTTTGCCTGCATCTGGTATGTGCACCACATGTATGCCTGGTGCCCACAGATTTCAGAACAGGGCATAGGATCTGATACAGGAATTACAGACAGATATTAGCTACCATGTGGGTGTTGGGAATCGAAACTTGGTCCTCTGTTAAGGACAACCAGTACTCTTAACCAATCAACCATTTCTCTGGCCCCTTTAGAGTTTTTAAAGTAAAATAATTCTCAAATGTCTCCACTCCGGGTTGTGGCCAACTCTGGGAGTTACACCCTCCTCCCTAGCATGGCCTAGAGCAGGAGTAAGATGCTATCATGCTCCTTCCTGGTTCATAACTCCAGGATGCTGTTCAAAATGCCAGTGGCAGCTGATAAGGAACTCTGGTCCTTCCTGGAGACAGAGGTCCTGGGTGTGTGGATGGGGATGGGGAACTCTGTTGGTTCCCTGGAGGTCAGCTTCTTCAGGGTTAGCATGAGAGAGCCTCAAGTCTGCCACAGGTCACTGCCCCTGCTAAGACTTCATTGTTCTAGTCCCCCTCTAGACCCCGGACCTGCCTGTGAGGGCAGCCATCTGTTATCTTCATGAATGAAAAGGTTCCATCAGCAATGATGGAGCAATAAGGCCTGCTCAATCTCAGGAATAACTGGGGCATGTGATGGCCTTGGTGGAGCTCCCAAGCTCAGAACACAAGACTCACCCAATATACTGTCTTGGGGGAACAAGGCAACTCCTGGAGGGGGGCTCTGACCCAATCTTGGCTGAAGATCACAGGGAAGATTCCCAAGGATGTGACAACCAGGCCCAGGAGGAGACAGAATCCACACAGCTAGAGTAAGGTGTGAGGGTAGTTTGCAGATGGCCAGCATGGGTACATCCCTAGGAGGTGCCAACTGAGTTCCAGGAGTCAGGCCACGGTGGACAGGTCTAGCCTGTGGTAACAAGATGGAAAAAGGAAAACCAATAGCAGAAGGATGGGGAGCAGGGGGTAGCCTAAGTTGGCTTCCAGGTTTCTGGTGTGAATGTCAGGCCAGGAAGCATACCTGAAAAAGGTGAGCGTGGGTACCCAAGTAACCCTCGAAGAGATTAGATACCCCAGGTACCATGGAGAAAATACAGAAAAGAGGTTGGCTAAGACCCAGGGAAGATGGAGTGGGCATGGCCTACAAAGAAGCTGAACAAGGAATGGCCAGTGCCACCCAGACCCCCATACGGGGTCTGAGCTTGTTCTTGTAGTCCAGTGACCAAGAAGTCTTTGTCTCCCACTGTCCCCAGTCCTCTCCTCTATGCCCTCACCCTGTCCCTAGTATCTCCCTTCAATGCCCCATCACTCTTGCCCAGGCCTCTTGCATATCACTTTTTCTTTCTTCCCTACATAGAAGGCTCGACACCTTTCTATGGGACACTGTTACCACCCCATCAACCCAGCTTCTGAAGCCACCCCCACTGGAGTGGACTCGGTCCTTGGTTCCCTCGGTGCCCAGCTGAGCCTCTACGAGGTACCAGGCTCTGAGACAGCCCATGCAGAATGAGAAGGGAAGTCCCAGGAGGGCTTTGGATGCATCAAAAAAAAGCTGGGTGGTCATCAGAGAGGAGGCATGGCGAAATTTTGCAAGGACCAGCAAGATTTCACAGCAGAGGAGAGAAGAAAGCGAAGGAGAATGTGGCTTGGAAAGCAGGGCAAGGCTCTGAAGTTCACAGCTCAGAGTGGCTGGGGATCCCAGGAGCACAGCAAGCTACCAGCTGAGGCTCCTATCACACAGGCCTGCAGGCCACGTGTTTCTCACTGTTCTCACTGTCCACAGGTGTGTTGCCCCAGGGTCTGGTGCTGCCTCCGAGTTCATTCAGCCAATCAGGAGGTCGCCTTGGAGCTTCTGTTGTTTTGTGCCTAGGCGACTGCTGAAAACTCTAAGAGATGAATAAAGTCCCAGGACACAAGGTTTAAGTTACAGCTGGGAGACAGATCGTTAAGTCAAAAGTAAGTAAAAACTAAAAAGTAAAAATGCTAGGAAATTACCCTTTGAAGGCTGGGCTTGTGTCTATCTGCCCCATGGATGAAAAATCCCCAAAGATAGAATCTGTGCCTTCTCCATTAGGCTAATGCAGGGCCTGCGACTATTCCGTCAAATTAGGGCAAACCCTGTGCTCACCCCAACCCTCCCACCCCATTGTAGCAGTGCTCATGCTTCTTTTTTCAGACTGGGGTTGAGCTTGTACCTTCAACATCAGACTCCAGCAGAGCCTGTGCCGCCTCCACTAGACTAGAAGTACCCTCTGACTCAGGAAGGACATGGCAGAACATGTGGACCAGGAGCTAAGACATCTCAGAGCCTCCAGAACATCCTGGCCTCCAGTGCTTCTCTCAGCCCTCAGCTGCTCCTGTCCCTGGTGGTGGGAGAAGGGCTGAGACCTGAGACCCCAATCCTCGCACTTTGGGAAGGACCTGCCCTCTGTTGGGGGGGGGGCAAGGACAGGGAAAGGAGACCCTGGAGGTTGCAGAGATCTTGAGAAGGAACCTCCGTTGCCAACCAGCCTGAATGGGAGGGTTTTCCTCTCTTCCTTCCCCAATCCATTAAACCCTTAAATTAACCTCAGCCCCACCCTGAGCTAGCAGAGAGTGCCCAAAATACATCCTAAATTACACGATGCTTGGGGGCAACCACAATTCTTCCTCCCTCTCCAGCAGGCAGCACAGCTCTACCCAATGCTGAAAGACCTCCCCCGCCACCAGCAAAGGCTTATTTATATAGCTTCAGCTCCCCTTTTTGCTGTCTGGCCCTATTATGCTTGGGTGAGGCCCAAGCAGGCTCCACAGCTCTTCCCAGAGGTCAGGGGATTAGGGTGTTATGCCCTACCAGTCTGCTGGTCTGAGGCATAATTTATGGCCTAACCAGGATACTTTGGGCCACTGTTAATGATAACATCAGGCCTTGGGATAGAGCTGGATAGTTCCAGACAGGCACACTGAACATGTGGTGGTCTTCCAGAGATAGGGCCCAGGCTCCAGGTTCCCTGAATGCACGCGCACACACACACACACACACACACACACACACACACACACACACACACACACACACACGCACACAGACAGACACACACTGATTTTAGTCAATTTTAGTCACTGGTCACAGACCTGATGTATCCCTACCCACACCATCTTGCACTGTCAGGATTCTGACTCCAAGGACCCTAGATCCAGGGGAGCTCTGGGGAGACTTGGCCAAAGGAACGGGCAAGCTGGCATAGCTACTTTGAGATCATGGATTCTGTCATGGCCTCTCTGGACAAAGCTCCCTTCCATCCTGGGAACATGGCTCCAGTGGACCTAGCTTCTAGGGCTGACAATTAGCCAGCAGAAGGGGGAGGGCTAGAGGGAAGGAGATATGCGAGTGGGAGATGTCTGCTTGTGTGACCTCGAAGAACAGGATAATGACAGAGTGAGAAGGAAGCAAGGTGGGGCTTCTAGAGTCCCAGCTGGCAGCAACTCCTCCCTACCCTCCTCACAACACGCACATACAGGCCTGGATGCCTTCCCACTGCCACTGGTCACTCTCTCCTGCTCTGAGCACTGCTGGATTCACTGTCTCTCTAGCCTTGGGCAAACTGGGTCAGTACCTGCTCCCTTTCTTGGGGGCTGAGGAGTGACGTCATTCCTCCAGCTCTTCCCAGCCTAGCTAAATCTTCCACTCCTCTGTTGTAGGCACCCTGAGTCCTATTAAGTGTCCCTCTCTTCTACCCCTCCCAGGCCTGACCCCTCCAGGTCCAGCCTCAACTTCCCCTGTTCTTCCTTTGGAGTTTCCCTATGATATGGGAGTTGGTACCCATTCTGAAGGGTGAAGAGGAACATGAGGGGTCCCAGAGGCAAGGCAAGCTCAAGGAGACCCTTCCAGCCCTTGTCTGAGGAGAAGGGACAGAGACTGGGGACCAGTGGGACTGCGTGGTGACATCACAGGATCTAGAGAAGCATGCCCATCATATGGGAGATTTAGGAGGTGAGGCTCAACCTCTCGGATATCGAGTCCCCTCAATGTAAAAGCGGGACGGTGACAGAACACAGCAACTGACAGGATCTCAGCCACTGATGAGTGAGTATGCTCACAGCGGAACTGTACAATCTGCAAGAGGAGATGAGGGCTAAGTGTGTATACTGGGTGTCTACGAATTGTGTGTTGGGAGTGGGCATTTATTGGGAGACTACAGGTTTCAACCATGGCCCCTCTGAGGAGCCAGAAGCCCTGCCTCAAGGGAGACAGTCACCACAAGCGCTCCCCCAGGAGGTGACATGTTTTCTCCTTATTAAACTTGATTATCCGTCTGCTTGACAGTCCCCATGCCTCCCCACTTAACCAGAAAACACAATTTATGGGCCTGGGGCATCAGACCTGTCATTTGGTAAGAGGATGCAACCCAGCCAGGCTGGAGCAGAGGTCTGTGTAAAGAATCTGTGCCCAGCCTGCCAGGCACCCGCCCAGACACTTAGTGCCCTGTTTACCCTGGCCCGTGTGGGTTGGCACAGGTGGACCTCTCCAGGGAGCGGCTGGCAACTCTGTCAGCAGACCCACCTGGAAGCCGAGGAGGAGCCCAGGACAGCAGCTCTGCAGAGGCAGGAGGGCAGGCAGAACTGTGCCCAGATGTAGCACACCATCATTGCAATGCATAGCACAGCACCCTCAAGCTCAGGGCCTCCGGCTACCTGACTGGACAGATTGCCCTGCAGGGCCCTGTACAAGATGCTGCAGCTCCGGAGGCTGCGTGCTGCTTGGCTGATGAGAGCCTAGGTCTTTGAAGCCTTGGTCTAGGGAACCTGGCTACCACTCCCCGGGGGAGGGGTCCACCCTCAACACCTGAAAGCACTGTGGACTTGGCTGAAACACACCTGATGCAACCCTCTGCCCACTGAAGCCAGTGGCTACAGGCACACTTGTTTCTTCTCCACCATATGGACCAAGATTCTGCTCCTCCACTCAGCGAACGATATCCCCCACCCCAGCAGCACGAAGGCTCACAAACCCCAGAAGACACAAGGTACTCATCCAGCATGGCCCCTCACTGGAGCCATGAAACCATCCATACTCACTCATACCCCCATACCCAAATATTCACTCATTTGTACCCTCCTCCCGGTGGTACAGTTCTGAAAGTGGCCCAAAGGAGGCCAACATGTTTGCCCTGGGATTCTCCCAGCCCTCTCCCTTCTCAAGCTTCCCTCCTACCTCCCGTTTCCCTTTTCCAATTCACTGAGCACCACCACCTCTTCTTATTGTCCCCTGGTGGTCCCCTTCCCAGAGGCCGTCTCCTTCCCATCTCTGAGCATGTATCAGAGTGTGCACGGCTGCACATTGTGAGTAGCTCCCACCTGACTGACAGTGAAGTTGGGGGATTGCTCTAGGGGACAGGGAGCAGCAGCTGGAAGTGACTTCGGGCCTCACACCACCCTGTTCTGCACCCCCACATCGACTGCCCATCCTCCCCATCCAGCGTGAGTCATCCCCACATCTGGAACTGACCCATCTGGTGGCACTGTAGCCTGCTCAGGCAGCTCACAGGGCCACCCCGGCTCCCCACTGTATCTTACCATGTCCTCTCCTGGGAGGGAGGGTGTCTTGCCTCCTACCCCACCCCCACCAAAAGTGGCCTGGTCTCCCAGGCACCTAGTGTCAGAATGGAATAAGGGTAAGACACCCAGCCTATAGGGCCTCTCCCCGGCAGCAGTAAAAGCACGGCTTGCATAGGCTATGCAAGTGGCCTTGGAGGAGCCCAGACCCAGGCTGGGAGAGGCAGGAGCCTGGCAGTAAGGAGGCAGTGGTTTGGCTGGGAAGGCAGGGGGCAGGCAGAGGGAGTTTATCCTGGCCCGAGGCCCCAAGCCAAACATCCTCCACTAACCTAGCAGACACATCAAAGCCAGAAAGGGAAGGGGCCCTTTGGTAGAGGAAACCTGCAGTCCTGGACGCCTGACAATCTGGCTCTGGGCACAGGACCACCCTGCCCCACTCAGCATCAGCAGGCCAGATCAGACTGGAGGGGACGTTTATGCTATACTCTGCCCTGCCTTTGGTGCTGTGAAGGTCCCTAGAACAGCTTTTTCCTAAACTATATGTGCCTCCCTGGGTCTCCACCCGCTCTCCATGCAGAGAAGGTTGATAGGGGTCACTTTGCACCCTAGTATTTCATCCACAGCTTGGAAGAAAAGGAGCATTAAGCTGTGAGAGGACGGATTTCAGCCCCCCCCCCCCCAAGCGACCTTGCTTTGCAAAGAACGTTTCTACTTAGGCAAGCCAAGGCAAAGACGGAGAGGGCAGGGGGCTCTTAGGAGCTGGAAGGAGAACCCAGCATCGCAAAATAAAAGCTGGAGTAGAATCAGAAGGCGAGAACTGGGCTGCAAGCCACGAGGCCTCTCTGGGGGCCCCGGCAGGAGCAGAGGGAGGGAGCTCGGCCGTGAGGCGCTAACACAGGAGCGGGAGGCGTTAACAGGGCCACTGCGGAGAGGGGGAATCCTGGAGCCAGCTTGAAGATAAGGAAGCTGGGCTGGGGTGAGGGGCGCGGCCACGTCAGCACAGACGCTGGCTGGGTACACACAGCACGTGCACACATATGTACTCGGACGCACGCGCCGTCACATGTGTGCGTGCACACGACTGGAGCCAAGTCTGTCCTCAACTGGGAGCCAGATGATGTGGCTGCTTCGCGAAGCCAGGATCGCAGGAAGAATGCGCTCTCCACCCACCTCCTTCCTCCGCCCCTTCTCGCTTGCTCTCTCTCTCTCTCTCTCTCTCTCTCTCTCTCTCTCTCTCTCTCTCTCTCTCTCTCTCTCTCTCTCTCTCTCTCTCTCTCTCTCTCTCTCTTTCTTCTTTTGCCTTCCCAGCTTCCTTCCGGGATGTTCCCAGGCTGTCCCTGCGTCCAAACTTAATCCGAAGCCCCAGACCATAAAGAGGCTCTCCTTTAAATGTGCCCAGCCCTCAGAGAGGGTGCTTTTAGCCCCCAGCTTCTTTGGGGGCTGGGAGGTTCCTGTAACTGCAAGCTCCCCTCTCCTCCATCACATCATGGATTGCTGTAAAACAGATCAATGCACAGACAGGGTACAGCAGAAGTCTCTTTCAAGGGGTGAGAACAGAGTTGAAAAGTGAAGGACCCAGGAATCACGAATTACTTGCTTCTTTATGACTCGAGGCACCTAACTCAAGGAATAAACAGTGAGGGCAGAGAAACCATGGGGGGTGAGGGGATGGGACTCCAAATGGAGTAGACCTCGAGACCCTCAGCCCAGTTTTTGCTCAACCTCTCCAGCCTGCATCGTGGTGGTTTCATCATCATTCCAGACAGCCAAAGTCCTGCCACACACCCTCAGTTCCTGGAGCATTCCCTCAGGTCTGGGCCCCTGGAAACCTGCACTTTGGAAATATAATGGTTCCCAAATGCCATTTCTTTGTCTCTGTTAAGCCTTGGGAAGGTGAGCATTAGTAGAGACCCTCCAACCCAGTCATTAGGGTAATAAGCTCCCTGCACCGTTAATTGGCAGGTGTTCACCCTCCCTCTGCATCTTGGCCTGCAGATTGGCAGCTCTGACTTGGGGTCAACTCCAGATGTCACTTAAACCACCCCCATGTCTGTTACAGGAAGAAGGTCTAGTGGGCTTCCGTAGTCAAAGGAATGCTGGAAAGGAGAGTAGGACCCTGGTCCCACTAGCGAGACCCTGCTGCTCTCTGCCCCTCCTAGAAGGTGGGTCAGCAGTTGCCCTCTCATACACCCCGAGAGTAGCTCAATTCCTGGGGTGTAATCTTACTATAGGAAGAGTGCATAAGCTTCAACATACTGCTGGGGAGCAGAAAGCAGAGGAAGCAGATACCCTCAAACAAGCATCATCAATCTGAAGCCCCCAGAGCCCTTCACCAAAGACTTGGAAACAAATTTCCCCTTCCGGGAAACCCAACCCTGACCCCGGAGGAGGCTCCAACCAGCTTCCCCTCTGACAACACAGCCTCTGTTTACTTGGAACAAAGCACCATGGGGAGTGAAGGCTGAATCAGAGCTTGCAGGTTCCCTGCAGCCTGGTGGGAACATGAGGACATGTCCACACATCTTCAAGAGAGAAGGGAAAGGCACCTAGAGAGTGGGGAGGGCACTGGAGGACTACTCTCCCAAGAAGATCCGCATCTGGAGGAAGCAATAAGAATTTATTGGGCTTCAGAGACGTGTATGGCCAAGATATTCCAGGTGGGAAGTGACCCAGGCTGAGGCCAGGAGGGAAATGGAGACTGGGCGGCTCTGTCCCAGCATCACATCCCACCACAGCTGGTAGGGGTCAATACCAGTCATCCTCCCAAGCAGGTCACTACCCTATCCTTTCTAATTGACTTTTGCTGGGGTACTAAACAGTAGAGGGACTGCTAAGCTGGGAATTTAGTGGCAGTGGCACTGGTCTCCTGCAGCCCATATAGAGGAAAAGAGTGATAGCTGCTTTGGAAAAAGGCAAGATCTTTAACTCCTGGGTACTTCATTGTAATACAAACAAAACCAGCTCACCAGGCAGTGGTGGCACAAGCCTTTAATCTCACCACTTGGGAGACCGTCGCAGGCAGATCTATGTGAGTTTGAGGCCAGCCTGGTATACAAAGCAAGTTCCAGGACAGTCAGAGCTATATGGAGGGACCCTGTCTCTAAAAAACAATCTGGTTTGTACAGAATCCCTCAGTATCACTGAGCAGCTCATGTCATCCTCCCACCCCCACCCCACCCCCAGTCTGTGTATGACACATTGGTCCTCCTTTGGCAAATGAATTTACAGAGAGAGCTCAGGTCACACAGCAGACCATAAATGGCATATCAGCTAAGATGGCACAATACTGCCCCTATAGGCAGAATCCCAAATACAGCCAAGTATTCTGCCTCCTTGGAAGAAGCCACTGCCCAGTAGGTGTCATAGAAGGGCTAGTTTTAGTAGCATGGCGAAGCCAGGAACACTAGGATGAAGTATCAAGGGATGAAACAGGACATCGCCTAGCTCTTTTCTCCAGGGTCAGCTAGGCAGGTATAGGCAGGGTCTCCCCCTCCCAATCCATAGCAGAGCTAAGATGGCGCCACTTGAGCTATGTGGGGGGTCTCGGAACCTGCTCGGTAGTGATTGACTCAGCCCCCAAGTCCTCTGTGAGTTGGCCTTCCTGGACTCTGGGCTCCAGCTGCCTTCTCTGAGAAAGTGTGGGTGGCCAGCTGACCTCCAGGCCTGACAGCCAGGCCCTGAGAGGGCCCACAGACAATCAACTCGTTCTTCAGCAAATGGCTCAGGGAAGAGTGAATATGGAGAAGCTTGGGGCTTTACTGCTGTTGGGAAACCCCAGCTGGAATTTGGTGTGGAATCCAGAGAGCCATAGAGACTTCAGAAGGTCTCTGGGTCTTCCTGCCTCTGGTTCCCTGCATGAAAGAATATATCCACGCATATCTGCATGCACATGCGGCCCCCTCATTGCCAGCTCACTGGGTGGGGACAGGGTACTGTCCTTCAATAGGATCTTTATCTCTCTGAACAAGACTCGCTCTCACTGTCGTGGTGGTGGCACACACCTTTAATCCCAGCATTCCAGAGGCAGAGGCAGTCGGCTCTCTGTGAGTTCCAGACCAGCCTGATCATAAAGTGAGTTCCAGGACAGCCAGGGCTACACAGAGAGAAACCCTGTCTCAAAACCAAAACAAACAAGAAGAGTGCTCCACCGAGCTCCAGCCCCGCTGAGCCTTCTAGTCTTAGTGGATGCTGGCAAGGGCCTTGGGCTCTCTTGTCCTATGCAGGAATTCCCAACTTCAGTCTCATCCCCTCTCTACCTACAGAAAGGGACGGAGTGGGCAATTTGGTATCATGGAACTGGAAGGCCAGAAACAGCTTCTAGGGACCCACTGGACCCTGCCTGCTGAGTCAAGGGACCACCTTTCTCCTTTAGAAGCCAAAGAGCAGAGGGCAGAGCAGCTGTTCTCCGGTGTCTGCTCCTGTGACATTTTAAATGTGGGTAGGGTCGAATTTACCAAGTAAAATATGAGACACTTTGAATTTACTTAGCAGAGGCTGTAGTGACCTTTAATCCCAGCACTTGGGAGGCAAGGGCCGGTCTCCAAGTGCTTCATTCAGCTCCTCAGGGTATTGGCCACATCCCTTCAGCTCTCCAACCCCACCTACCACACACACACACACACACACACACACACACACACACACACACACACCAACTACTGAGTATGCCCCTGTCCCTGAAGCCTGGCCTCCTCTTCCCTGGAGTAGTTCTAGAGGGCTCCAAGCCTGGGCAGCTGGACAGGCAGCAGGGGATGAAGAATGACAGAAGAATGTCTCTGGATCTGGATGCTGAATCACTGGGGCTTGGGCAGGGGCATGAGGGTCAGAAGTCCAAGTTAGCAACAGTTTCACCTAAGAGGCAGAAGTGTGAGTGTTGTCAGGAAGTTTCAGCTCTCTCCCAAAACATTCCTCTTTGGCTTGGAGGGGGGACAAGGGGTACTAGTCAGGCTCCAATACTAATTACAGGGAGGGGGGAGGGGTGGCCAAAGGCATACTCCCATTTCTCGCCCTGGACTCAGTCAACACACATTTCTATTAGCGAGGGGATTCTCTGGTATAGTACTAGAAGGTTCTGTTTTTAAGTAGAAAGGGCCAGTCGGGCCAATGGTGGAGCACATGCCTTTAATCCTAGCAACGGGAGACAGACGCAGGTGGATTTCTGTGAGTTCTAGGCTAGCCTGGTTTACAGAGAGAATTCCAGGACAGCTTCCAAAGCCATAGAGATACCCTGTCTCGAAACAAACGAAAAACCCAAAAGCAAACAAACAAGCAGTAGAAAGGGCCAAGGAATAATGAGAATGAGAAACAGAGGCAGAAAGTAGGAGAGAGACCTGAGACCTATTCCGTGGAGAATAATCCAGCTGGGGGTGGGGGGGGTGGAGTGCAGGACCAAAGCATGCAAAGACAAAGCCAGAAGTCCTCTTCCTCCACTGGCCTACAGTGGGTGACAGAACAGGAGGGGGAAACAGAGGCGCCCAAATGGGTGCCTTTCGACATGGCAGAATGCTGAAATCGGAAAACGGAGACTGGGGGAAAAAGGAGAGGCTTGGAGAGCGTCTCAGTATGACAGAGAAAAGGGGATCAGAAGACAGGAGAGGGCTCCAAGAAGCCAGCTGTTTCCTGGCAGACAAGTCAAAGTGGCCCAGTAGCAGGAGATGCAACCACACCAGAGCCTTCCAGAGTGACCTTCTTGTGTCCACAGACCAGGCAGCGCCCCAGGCACCACATCATTGCGCCCTTTCCCCAGTCTAGGCTGCTACACGTCTCTCTTCCACCCTTGAGTCAAGCCCCGGATGCCTGCGCGCACCTCCGCGCTGGGCGATGCTGCCACCTGGCGGCCGGACTCTGACCGCCTGAGTCCTACCAAGACTCTCACCTGGTCTGCCCGTGCTGGCTGAGGATTACCCGCTTTTGGACCATAATGGACAAGTCCTTAGCCTCAGTTTCCTTTAGCCTCAATTTTTCTTTAATCAGAAGGGAAATGAACCAGCAACTCCCCACAAAGTTGCAAAGGGGAAGTGACACTAATTGTCTCATTAATGGCAGTGCTATGCTAGCCTTTTCCTCCCTTCTTGGGCAAAGCCCAAAGGAATGCACCATTTATATGACCGCCCCTCCCCGCCCCCCCCCCGTCCCCACGATCCCTCTTGCTTCTTGCCTGACTAAATCTTTGCCTACTTCCCTTTGCATGCGTCATATCTCTGGGGCGGTATAGCAACCCTCTTTTCGTGTGAGATAAAGGGGTGGGGGATAATAAGGCATAATTCAGTAGTCTTGAGATGTTCTCTCAAATTTTTTTTATTTTCTCTGTGGCTTTGGAAGCTGTCTTGGAACTAGCTCTGTAAACCATGCTGGTTTCTAACTCACAGAGATCCGCATGCATGTCTCCTGAGTGCTGGGACTAAAGGCATGCACCACCAATACCCGGCTTAAAGGTATTTTTATTCTGGGTAGTGGTGGCACATGCCTTTAATTCCATCCCTGGGAAACAGAGGCAAGTTGATCTCTGAGTTCAAAGTTAGCCTAATCTACAGAGAAAGTTCCAGGACAGCCAGGGCTACACAGAGAGACTCTATCTCCAAAAATAAAAACAACCGGGGGAGGGGGGGATCTACCTACCAGCTGGTGGTAACCTACACCTTTAATCCCAGCACTCTGAGGCAGAGGCAGGCAGACCTCTGAGTTTGAGGCCAGCCTGGTCTATGTAGTGAGTTCTAGGACAGCAAAGTCTATGTAAAGAAATCCTGTCTCAAAATACACACACACACACACACACACACACACACACAAAACCAAAATTCAAAATTCAGGTTTTCAGCCTTGGTGGTAAGCACAAAAAACAAAACAAAACAAAACAAAATTCAAAATTCAGGTTTTCCGGCTTGGTGGTAAGCACCTTTATCCACTGGACTGGCCCTGCTGTTTTTTTATTTTTGTTTAAGATTTAGTTATTTCATTTTATATATATATTTTATTGCATATATGTAAAGTGTGCCATGTGCATGCCTGATGTCCTCAGTTCAGAAGTGGGTGTCTTTCCTGTTTGAGAGCCATCATGTATGTAGATGCTGGAAACCCAACCCAGATCCAATGTTCTTTTTCTTTTCTTTTTTCTTTTTCTTTTCTTTTTTGTTTGTTTGTTTGCTTTTTGAGATAGGATTTCTCTGTAATCTTGGCTGTCCTAGAACTCACTCTTTAAACCAGGATATCTCACAGAGATCCGCCTGCATCTGCCTCCTGGATGTGTGCCACCACCACCCAGTTTTTTTTATTTTATTTACTATTACTAAGTACTATTATTATTTAATACTGGCTGACCTGAATCTCTGTTAGGTAGATCATACTGGCTTTGAACTCACTGAGATGTTCTGTGTTCTGGGATTAAAGGTTGGTGTCGCCACACCCTGCTCTAACTACTTAAATGCTGCTCGGAAAAGGGATTCCCATAGTGCTCTGCTACATCCGGCTTACTCCGTTCTTAAACCAACCCATCCCACCTCCCACTCCTCAAAGTCGAGCAAGTTCAGCTCCACTCCACCACTGTTCTACCTGGGCTCCCGGCTAGAAGCCTCAGTCTGGCCCAGCTCAGGTGTGTTAGCTCCACCCCCGTTTCGAGGCTGGGCCCCATAGGTGGAGGGAAGTTGTAAAGGTCGTGCTCAGTCACTCCTTTCTTTCACACCGAAGCTCAGTATACCCCTTGCCAGCATGCCGGATGCCAGAGTCCGGGACCGCGCGTTCACCTTGCTCTTCTTCCTGCTCTCCAGTCTTCAACTAGTAAGCGCCAGCCAGGTAAGCAAGTCTTCTGAGCCTTTTGGAGGACAGAATGGGGCAGAGGCTTGCCTCCGAGCCCGTCCCGCCTTACCTTGTCAGGAATTCCTTGTAACCACTGGCAATTAGCAACTTCCTTTCTGTTTTGCTTGGGGAAAGTGGAAGTAGGTAGGGACCTCGGAGAAAGGCTCTGTGGAAACCTGGGCCCCTAGACTTGGCGGGGTTGTGTTGTTAGTGGGATTTGGCTCCACCACAGCCCTGAATGGGAACTTATAATGACCCCCCGTTTTTGTCGTGTTTCTTACATAGCTTGTCTATAAGGCTGAGGAATCTGAGGTCTTGCATGTCTGGGCTAATCTTGCATGTCTGGGCTAATCTTGCATGTCTGGGCTAGGCGTCAGTCCTTCCTTGTTCCTCCATGGCTGGTGATCTTGGGGGAGTATCTCGGCCCTCTCTGGGACTTCTCTTCATGTGTACTAGGGAGGAGGAGGCTCTCTAGACTTGGTTAAATTGTTGCAGCTTGTCCTCCAAGTAGACTTGGCTGTCTGGCCCCGGGCTGGGTGGCCTCTGACTTAGGTGGTTCAGGGAGGCAAGATTTTGAGGGGGGGGGCTAAACTGTTCCTCATAGCCGTTTGTTTGTTTTGCTTTGCTTTTGTTTGTTTTGTTGTTGTTCGAGACAGGGTTTCTCTGTGGTTTTGGAGGCTGTCCTGGAACTAGCTCTTGTAGACCAGGCTGGTCTTCTCAAACTCAGAGATCCACCTGCCTCTGCCTCCCGAGTGCTGGGATTAAAGGCATGCTGCCACCACCGCCTGGGATTAAAGGCATGCCGCCACCACGGCCCGGCTTCATAGCCAAACTCTTAAGTGTCTTGGGTTGGCAGATTTTCCGCGATCTGAGAGGTGATCAGAACAAGCCTTTTAAATGTAGTCTTGGTTGAGAATCTGGGGTGAGTGTGAATCCCAAACCTGTTCCTCAGGACAGTTCACTGGAATTGAAGTCTCTGCTCAAGGGGTTCTTTGTACTCTTGGACCCCAGCATCCTCTCCTCCCTCTGTGCAGCCCCAAGTATAGGCATTGTCACTCTCCCTTAAGAGCTAATAAACCCAGCTTAGTATCCCACTCCATGCTTCCTAAAATGCAGGCTTCTAACCATCCCAGATCACCCTCTGGTTAAGATGGAAACAGGAATAATCCTGGTCCAGTTTTTTTTTTTTTTTTTTTTTCACATAGGATACCACTAAAGATTAAGCTGATATTGAACTCAACAGACATCTGCCTTTACTATCTCAGCCCTGGAATTAAAAGTGGGCTGGAATTAAAGGCGGGTGTGACCAGTTACCACTGCTTAAATGTAATACAGGATCTGGGTGCTTGGTGGCAGCTCAGGCCTTGAATCCCAGCACTCAGGACACAGACAGGCAGATCTGAGTTGGAGGCAGTCCATTCTACAGAGCGAGTTCCAGGACATGGGGCTACACAGAGAAACCAGGAGAGGAGTGGGCAGAGTCTGATATTTGGAAGAGCAGGGGGTGACTGTTCCTGGGCCCCTTGCTGTGTCTTTAACTTCCTACATCTGTCCTTACTAAAGGACAGTGTTACTGTAAGCCTGTGACAGTCACTGGTTCCCTTGTCTTTACTTAGCAAATGAAATGCTATTGTAATGCTCTTCAGCAAAGCCAAAAGCTAGCTTCCCATTCTTTATCTGTTGACAGGGTCTAGCCCTGACTGCTCTAGAAATTGCTAAGTAGGCCAAGCTGCCCTCAAAACAGATCTACCTGCCTCTGCCACCCTGGGATTAAAGGTGAGGACCACACAGCTGGCAATGGTTGTAATCTTAATTATGTGAGGTGGCCAGAGAGGGAGATGCCTTGAGGACACAGAGAGAGTCCTAATTAAGAGCTCAGACACAGTAAGTACTGCTGTCAGCAGGATGGAATTCTGTATAGAGGCCCTGAATTTCCAGCAAGGACCTGAGGACGAACGGGGCTTGAGTGTGTTTAGGAAACTCCTAGAGATCTGGGACATGGAGTGTAGAGCAGGAGGGGCTTAGGTTGCTTTCTGGCGGCTCTGTAGCCAGGGATCCTCCACTCTGGGCCAATCCCCAGCTGTGTGGGTGTGGCAGGGGAAATCACGTAGGAGTCAGTTCTATTGGTCCACACCTTTAATCCAGCCATCTGGAGGCGGAGACGGTAGACCTAAATTTCAGGCTAGCCAGGGCTACACAGTGAGAACCTGCCTGTTTCAAAACTATTTTTTTGAAAGCAGTGAGGGCGTGAGACATGGTAGTGCGTGCCTTTAATCCCAACCCTTGGAAGGCAGAGGCAGGCTCCAATCATTGACCCTGGACATGGAGCTAGGAAGAGGCAGTCTGAGACTGCACTGCCTGAGATGTTGGGAGCAATGTCTGAGACCAGACTCTGGTTTCTCTTTTTGAGACTGTCTCTCTGGTATCCAATCTGGCCTCAAACTGGCTATGGAGACGTGAATGATTCTCCTGTCTTCTTGGGTTCTGGGACCGTGGACATATACCACTATTCTGGTTTTTATGCACACCCGATTTATTGCCATTGCTGGAAATTGAACCCAACACCTAGTGTGCTGGACAAGCACTCTAAGAACTGAGACCAACTTCCAGTTTGTTTGTTTTTCTTTTTGTTTTGTTTTTTTATTCCCCTCCCCCCTCAATACACACACACACACACACACACACACACACACACACACACACCAGGGTTTCTCAGTGGCTTTGGGGAACTAGCTCTTGTAGACCAGGCTGGTCTCAACTCAGATTTGCCCGCCTCTGCCTCCCAAGTGCTGGGGATTCACCATCACCACCCGGCTCAACTCCCAGTTTTAAGCTCTGACCTCTGCCTATTTTCTCCCACAGGTTATATTCAAATGTGACTCCATGTAAGTATGGAACTTTGGCTATAGTTGTGGAGGCTTGGGGTGGGGGTGGGGGGTTGCTCAGATATGCCCTGGATAAGGACACAGATATCTCCTCACTCCCAACCTACTTTTGCTAAAAGCATACCCTCTCTCCTACCACCCATCATTGGGAGCTGCATGTTGGGGGCCGGTCTGTGGCTGCTGTTAATCCCCAACCTTTCTGACCTGGGAGAGTGAGTCAAATGAGCAAAGCCACGCTGGTGCCCCGTGCCTGCCCTATGAGGTTAGTAGCATGGCTATTCTGCCTGAGGAACCCTGAACTCAGATCTCAAATCCAGGCCACAGTTCCTCCCAGCATATCCAGAATGGAGCTGTACCCCACACCCACTAAGGGTGGCTTGCAACCTGAGGGTATAGGTGTCTGGGGAGGCAAGGACCCTTTGTTCTGACACTTATGGTGCCATCCCTGTCTGACTTGATCAGAAGCTGCTCCAAAGGATTCAGATGCTGTGACAGTGGATGCTGCCCAGAGAAGAAAACCATATGGGATTCTTCAAACGACCCTTTAAGGTGAGCCCAGGCAGGGTTGGCCCTTCTGGGTACCATTCAGAGGGCTGGGTCCCCCTGAAATAGAATGGGGGTGGGTGATGGAGAATGGTGTGGGCTCTCAGTCAGGAGATATCATTCCCTCCCTAGGATCTTGTTCATCATTTCCCTGGTCATGATACCTCTGTTATGCATCTGTGGCTTGTTGAAACGCTTCTGTCGAAAGTGCAGAGAGCCAGAGCGGAACCTCAGAAGGAATCATCAGATACCCCCAGACGTACCTCCCCCCATTACCCCCATAGAGATGATCTGGATTACCTCCTTGGATCCCCACCACCCTATCATCAGGTGAGTCTTTCTGTCTCTAACTTGCTAAAGTAACAGACTGGGGAGGGCTGCCAACCAGCTTCACCATTCCTTACCCAGGCCTGAAGCAAACTAAGTACCCCTTTTTCTGCTGCAGGTGGTCCTGAAGCCTATAGAGCCACCTCCTCCCTACAGCCTCAGTCCTGAAGACCCTGTTGGTCAAACGAGAGACACTGACAACCCAGCCTTTTGAGCTACCTCACGAACTTTTTGGATCAAGCCCAGGACTTTGAAACTCTGGAACATCATGATGTCGCTGACAATTTGATTTAATTTATTGTTTTCTTCCCCCGTCCCTCCCCAACTGCTGAGCTGGATCCTTGGTCTGTGTCCCAACTCTCAAACTAAAGACTGAGGATGCCTGCAGTGAGAAGCAGAGATCATTCTGGTGGAATGCAAACCTTGACCAGACAGTTCTCTGCCTGGAGGAGATAGGAGATTGAACTGCGTGGACTCTGAGCCATCTTCCAGACAGGACCCCACTGCACCTCCACAGCCAAGCACAAGACAAATGCACTTGCTAAAAGTCTCACTGGCTGGGAAGTAGTGATGGAGACCAGTGCAGAGGCTAAGCTCCTGACAACTCCTTCCAATGGTGAATGACTTCCCTGCCCAGGAGGATTGTGCATCCAAGCTGTGAACAAATGCTTTGACCTTAAGATACCTGGGGCCTGCAGGTACTAAAGAAATGGCCTGGAGAGCTCCCAGGATCTCATCTCTGCTGTCTGGGAGACTAAAACTTGATAAGCATGGAGCTCTTAAGGAGATACATATAGCTCAGAAAACCTTCTAGAAGGTAGTGTAAAGAGGAAGCCTGGAGAGGCAGGCGTGCGTGGTTAGACATCTGTGGAGTGATGCCTACCAAATCTCCTGGAGGGAGAGGGGTGGCAGACCCCATCCTTCTCTCCCTACTGAGCCAGGTCCCAGGCACTGCAGCTTAGCCCCGCCCCACAATGAACCCCTAAAGGGAAGAAGACTCTTTGGTGCTCAGCAGGGGTGCTAGGTACCTCCACCTAGCCCTTGTCTTTGCTATGTGTGCTGCAGTAGACTCAAGGCCAGCTTTCCTTTTCTGACACTGGAGAAGTCCCAAGCTGGATGGAGTTTTGACCTGTAGCAGGTCACCTGTCTGACTGAAGATTGTATATATAAGGCTTTTAATTTTCTCTGCAGCCACAGTGGTATGGCCTGAAGAGAATGGCTTTTCCCAAAGCTCAGTGCCTGCAATGACTTTTTATTATTTTGAATGTTCATTGGTGTTTTGCCTCCATGTGTATCTGTGAGGACGTTGGGTCCCCTGGAACTGTTACAAGTGGTAGGTGCCAGGAATTGAACCCGTGTCCTCTGGAAGAGCAGCCAGTGCTCTTCACAGCTGAGCCCTCTCTCCAGCCCCCTGAAAGGACTTCTATTGCCATTTCAGTCACTACTGTTGGTGGGAGTGGAAGAGATGTCACCTTTTCAAAGGTGATCTTGCACTATCTGTTCATGCCACCCTTCCCCTAAGCATGAAGGATCTGCTGTTCTGACGAACACCATGTGACAGTCTTTTACTGTTGGGATAAAAGGGAAGTTCAGACCAGCTGTGGTTTGTAAAATAAACTCCGCCATTACATTTAAGGATTTAAGGTGTGTGTGTGTGTGTGTGTGTGTGTGTGTGTGTGTGTGTGTGTTCTCTACATATTAAGATCTAGAAGAGCCAGGTGCTGTGGTACAGTCCTATATTCTCAACTATTCCAAAATCTAAGGCAGGAGGATTAAAGTCAGCATGGGTGATTAGGGAAGGGGGACTGGGTATGTAGCTCAGTGGTAGAGAATTTGCCTAGACCCTGAGTTAAGTGCCCAGTTCTTGCCCCAACAATTCTAAAAGGATATGAACTGCACAGCAGACTTGCTGGAGCAGTGTGCTGGTATTAGGTATGGGATTTTCCCCCTCCCTTGTAGACAGTATCTCTGCATTCCTGACTGTCCTGGAACTCCTATATACCAGGCTAGCCTTGCACTCACAAATCTGCCTGTGCATGCAGTACCCTAGGAGGCCAGAGGGGGCATCATCCCCTGGAACTCAGTCAGAGCCACGGTGTGGGTGCAGGAAACTGATCCTGCCTGGGTCCTATGGAAGAGCTGTCAGTGCTCCAAATGCTGAACCATCTCTCTAGCCCAGACTTTACATTTTGTGTGCTTTCACATTGCTTGAGTTCACATTGCCCCCCATGGGCAAGCCTTGCTTTTGTATATTTGAGAGATTTTTGTGTTTGAGTGTTTACAGGAATTTATAGGCACATGTAGAAATTTCTGAAAGGCTGGGGATATAGCTCAATGGTAGAGTGTCTAACATGTACAAGGTCCTGGGTTCAATAATTAGCACTGGAATTTCACTAGGTGAAATTTGATCAATGACAACTGGTATCATTTCCAGGCCTGTTATGAAGGCAGAGGCAAGTAAGACTGACAGGTGGCACACATGACATGTACATGACTGAGGAATAAACATGCAACAGACATGAAAAGGCCTGGATATCTGCGGACATAGGAAAAACATTTGAAGCTCACATGCTCAGCCTCTGGAACTCATGGTGGGCTCAGAGTATAGGTTGGGTGAGAAGTAGCCAGCTGCAGCCTAGCTATCTGGGGGCTGGATGAGCAGTTTGCCAACGAGTGAGAACTCATTCCTTATGGAGATTTAGCAGCTCAAACTCATGAATGAATGATGAAAGATAGTGGGTGAATGAAGGAGGAAGTGGATGTGTAAGGAAATGAATGAGTTCTGGCTCCAAGTGTACAGAAACACGCAGCTTGGTGTGTTTCTAGAACCTAGAAGCTCTTTGGACCCCTAATAGGAGTTTCCTGAGGATGCAGTGGGGCTGGAGGGACACACAATGAGGCACTAGGGGAGCATGTACCCGGGACAGAGGGAGAAAGCTGCAGGTGCTGCATAAGGGAAGGAGCAAGGTCAGCGACATCTATTGTCATTACCTCACCCCAGAGCTGAGATTCAGGGCATCTAACATCACCAGGTCTGTTTTCCCATTTACAGAAGAAAGAAATGAGCCCCTTTCTATGTCTCTGGTAAGGGCTTCCTTCCTTTCTTCCCTCCCTCCCTTCCTTTCTTCCTTCCTTCCTTCTTCCTCTTGGTTTTTTGAGACAGGGTTCCTGTGTTTGAATTCCTGTCCTGACTTCCTTCAACAATGGATCATATGCCTTTAATCCCAGCCCTTGGGAGGAAGAAGCAGGTAGATCTCTGAGTTTGAGGCCAGCCTGATCTACAAAGCCAGTTCCAGGACAGTCAGATCTAAACGTGAGCTCTGTCTCAATAAATAAATAAATAAATAAATAAATAAATAAATAAATAAATAAATACCCTTTCCTTCTTCCTTTTGGTCATGGCATTTTATCACAGCAATAGTAATACTGACTAGCACATCCTCCTGACCTCCTCCCTCCCATTCTGAGCTCTACCTGCTGCTCTGGTTCGGGTGTGTATTAATTTCCACACTGGCCATTCTCTGAGACCTCCAAGCCCCTAACCCACCATGCCCTAACAGTGCCCTCACTCACATGCTATAATTATGACTGTCACATCTAAAAGTCTGCCCAAGTCTGTCTCCGTCCTGCTCATTAGGATGACTCCAGATTCTCCCTGAATTAGTCTTCTGCCCGAGAACCAGCACACCTGTGTGAGGGGCCCATTTTCAAATGCAGTTCCCATGTCTCCCGGGGCCCCCACTCCTCCAACATGCCCCCAGAGTCCCCTGAGGTAGCTCACCCAGATCTGCATTCCCAGAGCTCTCATGCCCCAGCCTCAGCAGAAGCCAGCTAGGCATGATGGTGCATACCTTTAGTCCCAGCACTTGGGAGTTCTATGGGTTCAAAGCCAGCCTGGTGTACATAGTGAGTTCAAAGCCAGATAAGAGGGCTATAGAGGAAGGCCCTTTCTCAAAAGAAAAGAAAAAGAGAGTGAGAAGGAAAGAAAAGAAAACATACAACAAAGGAAGTTATCTCTCTAGGGCCATCTCATTTCCGCCCCAGCCCTGCTCCCCAGCCCTAACCCTGGATGGCCCCTCTTACTCCCGGCTCCATCTCAAGCCTCACCCCTGTGATGTTTCCCTTATGGAAGCCCCATCTGTTGACACCCTGCCCCACCACCAACCTCTCCAAAAACCTCAGTCCCCTGTCAGCTGCTCTTCCACTTCCTCTCCCCGTGGTCTTTTCTCACCCTTTGCTCCCACTATTCAGGACACTGGGCACTGGTGATCTCAATTCTGCTGAAGCCAGAAGTCCTGTTTTCTGATCTCACCTCTCAGCATTGGATCCACATGCCAGTGTCCCTGTGACAACAATTTCCCCATGCCTGTGTGTCTCCATTCTGCCTTTCTGTCCCCTACAACACTGGCTGCTTCTGCGATGGCACTGACACCTTTTCTTCTCCTCTGTCACCTCTGAGTGACAGTGAACCTGAGGCTCTATCTTTGGCTCTCTTGTCCTAAGCTGCCTGTGGCTTTGTCACAGAACTATAACACACCTTCCCAGTGAGAAATCATTCTGAGCACTTAAGAGATTAATACAGGGAAACTGTAATAAGAGCAGCTGACTATTTCTGGCGAATGCACAAAAGGGAACCAGCCCTCAACAGAAATAGTTGATTAATAGCCTCAGATCACGAAGAATTGAGTCAGGCTGGATGGGCAATCACCCCTAGCCATAAAGAATAGCTTGGCTAAAGCCTGATCAGTGTGTGTGCCTCCTGTGGAAATAATACATGGCGGTACTGAAAACAACCCACCCTGCTCAGTCAAAGCATTGCAAACAATAGCTGTGTAGCTACCTAAGTATATTGTTCATGTCCCCAGCCCCTCGGAATACACCCAACCTTCATCCCAAGGTTGGAGCCCCTGGCTGTTCCAATAACGCAGCCTATTGAGATGGAAGTCTGTCTGCTTCTCTCCCTTGTTTTTCTTACAGAGATCCCTATTCAGTTTCGAACAGAGACTCTAACCTTCAGTTATGTTAGAAGCGCATATTCTTGCTCTCTGCCGTTTCTAAGGAGCCCGGTTTGTCCTATGTGCTCCTGTAGCCAAATCTGACTTGGTGTAACTTAGTATTTACGGAGCAAGTTTAGTAGATCCCTTGTAACACCTGCTTGTTACTCCTATATCAGTTTTTCCTACATCAGCTTCATAGATTGTGTTTTGTTTGGTGAATCTGGGATCTTTATCTCTGGCCAAGACTTCCCTGCTGAACTCTAGATGAACTTTACTACCCAGCACTTCCCCTTGGAGCCTATGGAGGACTCCATGGCCAAAAGCAGGTTCTGGCTTTCTCTGGCCCTTCCCCAACCCATCCTTCCTGATGTCCCCTCACAAGCAGATACTACCAAAAGCCTAGCTGATCAGGTTAAAAAACAAACAAAGCCAGGCATTTTCTGTTTTCTCTTTCCCTCATTTCCTCATTGTTCCCAGTTATACCCAGAGCAGACCCACATCTACCTCTCCCTGTTTCAGAGTCACAGCCATAGGAGTCACTCCAGGCTTTGCAAACGGACTCTCACCAGTATGCTAAGGACTCTTTCCCAGGTTTCTGCCTCTGCTGCAGTCTCCATCCTGCCCCCTGCAGTTTGTGCTATGCAACTACACTACGGGTGATCTTTGCTTTTTAAAAATTTGAGACAGAATCTCAACACTGGTAGCGTAGGCTGGCCTAGAACTCACTGTATAGCCCAGGACAGCAATAAACTCACAGAGGTCCTCCTGCTTCAGCTTCCTGAGTGCTGGGATTACAGGTATGGGTCGCCAAGCCTGGATATCCCCCACCCCTACCCCCACCCACACTGCCGGGGGTGGAGCCTCTGGCCTCAAGCATACTAAGCTTCTACAACTGAGCATTCCCAGCCCCCAGGGCAATCAATTCTTTCTTATCACAAATACAGTACTCACTCCTCTAGTGCCCCACCCACACTCGGGGCATAGGGCACACCCCTGTCTGTAACAAGCAGGTAGGGTCTCTCCCTTCCAGGCAGTCATTTTCCTACCAGTGTCTCGCTCACATCATACCCTGCCTCAGGACACTGGGCCTTGTGAATACGGTTGAATTTACTCCTGATATTCACATCTCATCTCCAGTGGGGCAAAGGGCTGTGTCTGCTCTCTGCACCCAAACTCCCTCAAGGATGGGGACCTGCCTCTGTCACTAGGCTGTCCAGAGTAGTACTAGGTCCAGTTCATGGTAGGTATCATACCTTGGTGATTGACCACGTATGAACCATAGCAGTCACGGTCACCTCAAGAGAAAAAGCAGGTATCCCAGGCAAAGGGGGGGGGGAGGATTTAATGGTGGAAACTGGTGGAAGCAACATGAAAATAAAGAACGGGAGGCAGACCTCAAGAGAAGCAGATGGTCCTTTACAGAACATGAAGGACACCAGTTTCTCTGCGAGAGGGGAGACTCAGCACAGAGGCACAGGGGTCTCCCCACCCCCACACAGGGTTTCTCTGTGTAGCTTTAGAAGCTGTCTTAGAACGTGCTCTGTAGACCAGACTGGCCTCAAACTCTCAGAGATCTGCCTACCTCTGCCTCCCGAGTGCTGGGATTAAAGATGTGTGCCACCACTGCACAGCTTGAGGGTTTTATAGAGCAGAAAAGAAAGGGAACTTTTGGGCAAAACATTTTATCTGCAGAGCGTGGATCTGTTCATTCAGTGTTGCCCCGCCCCCACCCCGCCCCTCACTCTCGGGATTGTCAAATGCCAAAGGCAGTCCTTATGTAGGGAGCCTTGTCTTGTCGAGAGTCTCCCAGCTCTTGAGTGCCTCAGATGTTCTTACCACTATGTTGATACTTGTCAGGTAGGAGTTCAGATCCTTTTTGCTGTGTGCGGGAGTTCCTAGCTAGCCCGAGGCTCTTTGTTTTAAGTCATTAACCTTTCCACTGTGTGTGCATACTTTCTCTTTCTTCTTCAGTCGGTGAGCCCCTCCTCCACACATCAGACACTGTGTATTGTGGGGGTGGCTGCAAGGTAGAAAGTACTTCAAACAGACACCAGTCCTGTCTCCGTGGAAGACACACACACACACATAACCCAATAAGAGAGTCCGCACTTGTATTGCATGCTGAGTGCTGGAACAAAAAGTTCTAAGAGAACTGAGTGGGTGCTGGAGATTGCTTAGATAAAGTGGCCAGGAGTGTTCTCTTTGAGGAAGTAACATCGAGCCAGTTGTAGAAGAGTGAGAAGTAAACTGTGGCATGCAAGTCTTAGAATTCTAATCAAAAGGCATAATCACTTCCAAGCACTGTTGTAACTAATGGCATAGTTTGGGTAGCTTACTCAACAAAAAGTTGTTTTTTCACAGTTCTGGGGCCAGAGGTGTGACATCGAGGGCATGGGCCATTTGCTTCTTACAAAGGCCCAGGGAGAATCCATTCCCATTTCCTGTCCTGGCTTCTGGCTGCTGCCAGGAATTCTTGGTGTTTCTGAGCTGGGAACTGCCCTCAGACCTCTACCTTTGACTTTGCAAGAGCTGTCTGATAAGGGCATTCCTCATGGACTGAGGACTCGATCCCAACCAGATCCTTCTGTTAATTACTTAGGCAACGACAGTGTACAGCAATTTCCTGGAAGTTAAACTTTGTCTTGGAGGGAAGCTCCTCAACACAGAAGTTTTAAAACCGGCTTGAAATGGTTCATGCAGGCAAACTCCTTAAGCTCAGGAAGCAAACAACTCAAAGTCATCAGGAAGTCCCTGAAACTGGCAAGACTCTCTAGTCTGTGCCTTCTCAAGCATATATGAGCAGTAAGGACACTGAGAGTTGCTTTCAGACCAGCCGAGCTGCCTAGAAGAAGCTTAGTCTAAGGGCGGAGTGCCCTGAGAGAGACACTCTCTAAACTGGTGAGCTGCCCACAGCTGTACAGTTGCTCCAGGTTTTCAGCCTGGTGAGCTGTCTCCCATGCTGTGGTGGGTTTCTGGAGATGCAGGCATCTTTGTCATTTCTGTTCCTGTAAGTAACCCTTCACCCAGATTCTTATAAGTAATGCTTCACCCATACTCCTGTAAGTAACCGTAATAAAACTCACTGGCTCAACAAGTTGGACTTTTGTGATATTTTTATTCTGATTCCCTGCCTGGGGAAAGTAGATGTTTGTTAAGAATGGTGTCACACAACAGATACTGTAAGGATGGAAAAATTTAGCCTAACTCTCCACTGACCCCAGGAAGCTGGGAGTCTAAATCCCAGGCTAAAGGTCACCTTCTTGACTGTTTACGACAGCACCTGTGAGTGAGTGAACACAGGAAATGAGCCTTGTCACCCCACCCAGAAGCCTGTGTGAAAGCAGACTTCCTGGGCTAAGCGCAGGCTTGGATAGTTTAAATTAATTGGTCTGCACTGGATGCTATGAGGTGATTGGTTTACGATATGCAGGCTTTGTTGTAACCTTATAAAAGCTGTCTCAAGTCTGTACCCAGGGTCCTCAGCCCTCTGCCCCTGCGTGGAGTATGGCTGCTGACCCCAGTGCACTTGGAATATAAAAGACCTCATGCTTTTGTATCAAGACCGCTTCTTGTGAGTGATTGGGGGGGGCACCTTTGCTGTGTGGGGGCGTAAAGGTCCATGCTCTCCTCCTGGTCTTTCAATACCTTATCCCAAATAAGGTCTCATCCTGAGCTTTCAGGTGACATTGTTCTGTTGCAGGCTTTGGCTTGCCCCTGCATAGTCTGGGAAGTCCCATTCCCATCTCTCTTTCCAAACCCTGCCTGCTCAGGGAGTCCGCAAAGAAAAGAAAGGCACCCAAAGCCAGTTCTGAATCCTTGGCAGCCACTGAAGCTCTCTTCCAATATGCTGCCAGCTGTCAGTTGAGCACTCAGCTTTTGACCATACGTGGGCACAAACCCAGCTTGTGGCAGGCATGTCATCACCCCTCACCTACAATCTATAAAATCTCCCTGCCTTAGTCTGGGCACATGACTTCTCTGGAACTGTTTTCTAAGACCAGTGAACTCGCCTGGGAGTTGCTTTGCTTGATGTACATACCCATTGCTATACCTTTTCAATTTGTTTTGATCTGGCTTACTGAGTCAGTGGAGGAAAAAAACATATTATGGTGGGGGACAGGGGCAAAAAGCCTATTAGACATATATTTAGGGATCTTCAGAAACAAGAGCACACATGGATCCCTGGATAGACCTGACAAGAAAGGCCCTTAGATGGGGCTGGAGAGAGGCTCAGTGGTTAAGAGCACTGATGGGAGATATCATTCTGTAAGTATGTTTCTCTTATTGGTTAAGGAATAAAGCCCTGTTGGCCAATAGGAGAGCAAGATAGGCGGGACTAGGAGACAAGGATGTTCGGGGATAAATAGAGGGGAGATTTTCAACATGTAGGACAGAGAGAACACAACTCTGGACCCTCTCTCCAGTAAGATAAGACCACATGGAAATACTTAGATTGATAGAAATGGGTTAATATTTAAGACAGAGCTATCTAATAAGAAACGCTAGTAACAGGCCAACAGCTTTAAATCTAATACAGTATCTGTGTGTTATTTGGGGCTGGCGAGGCTGTGGGACCAGGCCAGCGGGAAAACTTGATAGTAACAGAGCAGTTGATGCTCCTGCAGATGACTTCTGTTTGATTCTCAGCACCACGTGGCAGATCACATCCATCTGAAACTCCAGTCCTGAGGGATCTGATGCCCTCTTCTGCTCTCTGAGGGCACTGTGAGTGCCATGTGGGGTACAGCCATACACAAGGGAAAAAATACATAAAATAAAAATAAATAACCATTTTAAAAGGAGGAAGAGAAGGACACTCCGAATATCACATCTCAGGGCATATTATCACCCTCCACTCCTAGTGTGATTTCTGATCTTGATCTTAAGCTTGACTACATTTTAAGATTTAGTCTTAAATTGACTAAAATCCAAGTGGCTGGGTACACCTATGAGGAATTTTTTTTTCTTAAATCATTTGAAGTGAGAAGATCCACCTTTTTTGTTTTTCCAGACAGGTTTTCTCTGTGTAACAGCTCTGGCTGTCCTGGAACTCACTCTGTAATATCCTGGCTGGCCTTGAACTCACAGAGATCTCCCTGACTCTGCCTCCTGAGGGCTGGGATTAAAGGCGTATGCCACCACTGCCTGGCATGAAGACCTATCTTTAGTAAACAAGATAGGAAGATTAAACCTGGGCACATTCATTCCCTCATTAGCATTAGAGTCTATTTCTTCGGAATTCTGGTATATACTGAAGACCAGCAGATACATCTAACCATATGGACCAAATTACTATTAGATTCACGGTCTTTCCATTGGTAGACAGCCATTGTTAGACCAGCTGGACTCCAGCCTGCAGGTCATTCTAATAAATCCCCTTTCTCTCTATAAAGTCATTCTGTCAGTTCTGTTCCAGTGGAGAACTCTGACTCATATAAAGAGATAGTGGGAACATTCCACATTCAAGTAAATCTGACAGGGTCTTGTGATCACCTCACACTGAAAAACTCTGACTCACAGAGTCAGTCACAGTGAGGGAGCCACTTTATCACTCTGTAACACTGTGCTTTCCTGTTTCAGCGTACCGTAGAACCCTGACTTCCTGCCCCTCATGGGAGGAATGTCGACACAGTACAGCCTTGCCGTGTCATCAGTGAGACGGGAAGGCAGAAGTGGCTCAGTTAAGATCACATGGCTGGGAGAGCTGGACTTCAGACTTCTCCAGGCGATAGAGGTAGGGACACATGACCAGGTAAAGAGGTGTCAGAGTGGGTGCTACTGGGCAGGCTGGGTAAAGAGGTGTCAGAGTGGGTGCTCCTGGGCAGGCTGGGTAAAGAGATGTCAGAGTGGATGCTACTGGGCAGGCTGGGTAAAGAGGTGTCAGAGTGGGTGCTACTGGGCGGGTTCGGACCAGGGACCTAGTGCCCAGGTGCACGCGTGTGCACACACAAACACACACTCAGGGGTGCCATACATAGCCTGTGTGTGAAAGACAATTCTTTTGTTGTTGTTTTTTGCTGTTGTTGTTTGTTTGTTTTTCTGAGACACGTTTTCTCTGTGTAATAGCCTGGCTGTCCTGGAACTCCCTTTGTAGATCAGGCTGACCTCAAACTCACAGAGATCTACCTGCCTCTGCCTCCAGAGTGCTGGGATTAAAAGTGTGCACCACCACCCGGACTGTTTTGCTTGTTATTGAGATAGGGTTTCGCCTTGGCTGTCCTGGAACACACTCTGTGTGCTGAAGCATCATTTATGTATGTAATGGTTACATACATAAATGGTTTCCAAATGTGAACCTAGCATGGTGGTATATGCATTTAATTCCAGCTCTTAGGAAGGAGAAGCAGGTGGATGGATCTCTGTGAGTTCAAGGCCAGCCTGGTCTACATGGTCCACATAGGTTCCAGGACAGACACAGCTACACAGTGAGACCTTTCTGTTTTGGTTTGTGTTCCTATTGTGGTGAACCATGACTACCCATGGCAACTCTTACAAAGGAAAACACTTAATCAGGGCTGGTTTAGTCCGTTTTTGTCATAGTGGGACATGGTGGCATGCAGGAAGACATGGAGAGGGAGACCAGAATTCTACGTTTTGATCTGCAGAAGAGACTGTATTCCTCAATGGTCGTAGCTTGAGCATCTGAGACATCAAAAGTCTGCCCTCACAATGACACACTTTCTCCAACAAGAGTACACCCCCTAATAGTGCCAGTCCCTGTGGACATTCAAACACGGGAGTCTGTGGGGGGCCATTCCTATTCAAACCACCATACTAACGCAAAGGAACAAGCAAACACAACTCATCCAAACAGAGAGAGACAGAGGAGAGAGAGAGAGAGAGAGAGAGAGAGAGAGGCAGAGAGAGAGAGAGAGACACACACACAGAAAGAGAGAGAGAGAAGAGAGAGAGAGAGAGAGAGAGAGAGAGAGAGAGAGAGAGAGAGAGAGAGAGAGAGCAGGGATCTACACGGCATAAAGTAGAATTACATAAAGTAGAACTATATTTACTTTGTACCCATGTTGTTTTCTAATTTTGGTACTGTATACAACACATAACCATCAGTCACCACAAAAGAATGTAACTTGTGGGAGAAGCTGGGCAAACAGAACTTGGGACTATGTGTGCATATGTGTGTGCTTTATATGTATACAAATGTGTGTTATATATGTATATATGTATTGTTCTATATATGTGTTTTATATATGTGTTGTATGTATGTGTGTTTTGTATTTATATATGTGTGTTATATATGTGTTGTGTGTATGTTTTCTATGTGTCATATGTTTATATGTATATGGATATGTGTTGTATATGCATGTGTGTTGCATGTGTGTGTATATTGTATATGTTTCTATATACAATGTTAGTCTTATCAAATTGATACAACCTAGAATCATGAGGAGGAGACTCAGTGAGGACTGTTTACATCAGGCTGGCCTGTGGGCGTGACTGGGGGGGGGTTGTCTTGTATTAAGTGGTGGGTGAAGACCCACCCTAAATGTGAGTGACACCTCCTGGTGGCAGCCCAAGAAAAGGGCCCTGTAAGAAGGAAAACTTTGGCTCTCTTGACCTTAGCTCCCACTGGTGCGTTCATCTACCCTGTTACTGCCTCTGCTGATCCCTTCAGTGACATTAGCACTGGCTTCTTTTGGATTCCAAGGTGAACTGGAATTCACCTGGGCAGCTGCCCAGGGTTGCTCCAGCACCAGGTCGGAACTACAGAGGACGCTGTCCCATGGGCTGAGCAAGCGAGCAAGCGAGATGCAAGCGAGCGAGCGAGCCAGTGAGCGAGTGAACAAGCATGCCCCTGTTTCCCTCTGCTCTTCTTGCCTGTGGGTGGGACCAGCTGCTTCAGGCTTCTGCCACTGGGACTCTTCTTCGAGATGAAACGTAAGCTTGAGCTGTAAGCCGCATTAATGCCTTTGTCCCTCAAACTGCTTTTTGTCAGTTAATTATCACAGCAGTGACGCTAGAAGGACAGTGTGCATGTGTGCTCTGCACATGTGTACTCACACATGTGGTTACATGTGGAGGCCAGAGGTGACTATCTTCTATCTGTTTTCTTCCTTCCTTTCTCTTTCTTTCTTCCTTCCTTCCTTCTTTCCTTTCTTTTTTGAGACAGGGCCTCTCTTTGAACTCAGAGCCTGCCATTTCAGCTCAGCTGATAAACTGGCTTGTCAGGGAGCCTCTGAGATCCTCCCCACCAGCACTGGGTTTATAGATTCATATGACCATGACCAGCTTTTTACATGGTACTGGGAATCCAAACTCCAGGCCCCACAGTCATGCAGCAAGCACTTCCCCCTAAGCAGTCTCCCCAGGGTCCTGATCCTGGAGGCCCAGGGTTGAATCCTCAACCCTGCCCATGCCACACAGAATAAGAGAGAATTACAGGCATGTAAAGGTGTGTCCTGTCACCTGCTGGATTGTTGTCCCATCTCTATCTGCCTGTGACTATACTGACTTTAAACACTAAAAGTTTTAAAAATATTTTATTGTTGTAATCTTGATCATTTTCCGTGTGTGGGTGTTTTGACTGGACATATGTCTGTGCACCACTGGCTGGTGCCCAGGGAGGCCAGAAGAGGATGCAGAGTCTCCTGAAAGTGGTTGATGATGGTTGTGAGCTACCATGTCAGTGCTGGGAAAGGACTTTCTCTCTGCAAGAGCAGCCAGTGCTCTTAACTGATGAGCCATCTCTCCAGCCCCTAAAAGGTTTTTGTTTTGTTTTGTTTTTTAAACTCAGTTTTCTGCCACCAGCTCCAAGAGCTTTTCATGCTGGCAAAAGCCATCTGGCTGAATTCAGGCCTTGCTCCTAGTGGCCAGGAAAGGACATTATTTGACCTGCAGGAATTTAGGCGCCACAGGGGGAATTAGCAAATGTTTCAAATGCAAAGATTAAAGGCAATGGAGCTATACCTAACAGCCTTCTCCTTCACACCAGAGGTGACTGCAGGAAGGACTTCAGCCTCTGAGATGGTAGCACTGCGCTGCGGTGGCGTTGGAACACACACACACACACACACACACACACACACACACACACACACACACACGGTCCCACTGTGTAGCCCAGGCTAACCTTTAACTCATTGTCCTCTTGTTTTAGCATCTTGAAGGCTGAGGTCACAGGGATTTGGTACTTTACCCAGCTCTGTGTGTGTGTGTGTGTGTGTGTGTGTGTCTGTCTGTCTGTCTGTCTGTCTGTCTGTCTTGTTGTTTGTTGTTGTTGTTCCTCAGGCACTGTCCATCTCTTGGAGACAGTGTATCTCCCTGTCCTGGAGTTCTGGGCAAGTAGGTCAGGCAGGCTGGCGAATAAGCTCCAGAAGTCCACCTGTCTATCGCCTCAGCACTGGGATTACAAGTGTGTGCTACTGTGCCTGGCTTTTAAGATGAGTCCTAACGACTGATCTCAGGTCCACACACTGGAAGGCAAGCACTTACCCACTGAGCGATCTTCTTAGCCCTTCAACTTACTTTTTTTTTTTTTATTTATTCATTCATTTATTTATTTTAAGATGGGGTTCTCCCAGCACTGCCCATGATGTGCTCATGTGACCCTCCTGCTTCTGCCTCCTGAGTGCTGGGATCACAGGCATGTACCACTTTGTTCAATGGGGATTATATTTTAGTTTTAACCATTTGATGAAACTCCTGTGTGTCACTCAAGCTGGTTTGGATGAGTGCTTGACTCCAAATGCCATTGGTTTCTGGCCATTTTCACAGAGAGAGGCTGTCAGGAACCTCCCTCAGAGACTGGACACAGCATGCAACAGAGCTCCCCCTGACAAGTCAATCTGGAATTGCTACATGCACACATCATGTTCTTGGGCTTCCTCTTTCCTTTGGAATCATCTCCAGCCTCTCAACATCATCACGGTGAGACTAAGGGCCCCCGCCACTGTTACAGTGTGGCTAAGGGCCTGAAGATAACCTCCAGACTGCCCCAAGTAGTAAAACTACCTTAGAGCTAAAGGTAGCCATGCTGTTAGCCTGGTTGAGTGAAAAGGAGTGCCAACGGTCTTCAGAGTCAAGTGAGCACGGCATTCCTCTGTCTGGTTCAGTCTCCCCTAGGGCTCAGCTGTCCAACCATAGCCTGGCTGTTCTACCTTTCTTTGGTAACCAGAATAACACACCTCCATTTGGCTTGACGTTTGCAACCCAAAGAGCTCTCACTGGCCAAGTAGCCGGACTCCTTCACTTTGCAGATGAAGCACCAGCAGGAGATGAGGAAGCCCTGGCCTCCCTGGGAGCAGACTCCGTGGCTGTAGGCTAGACTCAAGTTGCCAGGTCCCCTGTATTGGCTCTTGTTTGTCTCTGTACAACTGCTGTTCTCCTTGGCTTCATGACAGTTGTTTGTTTGGTTTTTGGCTTTTCAAGACAAGGTTTCTCTGGTTTTGGAAGCTGTCCTAGAACTAGCTCTTGTAGCCCAGGCTGTCCTCGAACTCATGATCCTCTTGCCTCTGCCTCCTTCAGCAAATCCTACTGGCAGCAGTTTTTTTTTTTTTTTTCAAGACATGAATTCTCTGTGTAGTCCTGGCTGACCTAGAACTCACCCTTTTGACTAGGCTGGCCTTGAACTCGGACATCGTCCTGCCTCAGTCTCCTGAGTGCTGGGATCAAAGAACGTACCACCATGGCCCTATCTTGCTTAATGGCATTAAAAAACACATGTATTATTTTTTATGTGCTGTTTGCCTGCATGTCTGCCTGAGTGAGGGTGCCAGATCTCCATAGGCACTGGGATCTCAGATCCTTTGGTAGAGCAGCTAGTGCTCCTGACTGTTGAGCCATCTCTCCAGCCCAGTTTCAGGGCATTTTTAAACCCAAGGGAGATCTCCAAAATCCTCAGTTACAGGGAAATTGAACTTTACTTCCCACGGCAACAAAACAAAATGAAAAAGTAACCACAGAAGCATAACTGAAGACCGGGGACCTGGGAGTTGGCTTTGGACATTGAGGGTAGAAGAATAATGTCCAGAGAGGCCGAATAGAATGGCGCCACACTCCGCTGTGGCCCTGCTCTCACACAAAGAAGACAGCAGGGAAGCAGGTCTTTACCTCTTTTGCAAAGCCTTCATGCAGGATCCACATGAAATGGAGCCATAAATGTCTTCCCAAACACAGCTAAAAAGAGATCAGAGAGCCGTGCAGGTGCTGGCCGCCCGTGGATTCCCGCGCCTAGCTGACCTCAGGGTCCACCGTTCCCTTTAACAGAAATCAGATGGCGTATGAAAGAGATCAGGCACCCTGTCTGCGCTGTGCAGTTCCCTGCAGACACCCTTAGCTCCCACAGTTGACACCTCCTGACCCCTCTGCACCCAACTCCTCCACTTCTCAGACCCAGCTCTCTTCCCAGGTCCCCACAGTGCTTCCGCATGCCAACAGGGCTTCTGAGCGCCTCTCAGTCACCCTGAAAACCCAGGGCAACAGAGAGGTACAAGAGGTCCTTCAGGCATTGGCCAAATGTCATAGCTACTTTTCCTGTTAGGATAAAATGTTCCGATAAAAGCAACTCAAAGAAAGGTGGGTTCCTTTTGTTTCACAGTTTGAGGTCTAGTCCACCATGGCAGTAGAGAAGGTCGCAGGCGCTTGAGGCTGTGGGCCACACTGTCTCTGGGGAAGAACGCTGTGCTACAGCAGCTCCTTCTCTCTTCATATACGGTCCAGGATCTCAGCCAGAGAACTGTCCCGCCTACCATGGGCAGGTAGGTCTTCCAGAGTGGTTGTCCCCAAGACCTGAATTGACAAAGGCAGCTTTTGAAACCCTATGAGGGAACTGTGTCCTCGAAGGGGGAGGTGGCTGATGGACTCACAGCTAGACGAGCCTCCTCCCAGCTGCCAAATGTTAACCAGGTGTTCACCCAAGCCAGACAGATTCTCATGGCCACCACCTAGGAATGCAGGGGAACCAGAGGCTTCAGTCTGGACATTTCCAGGCCAGCCATCAATGGTGCTGATGCAGGGGACCTGGGGAGGGAACCTAAAGGCAAGCCCTGAGGAGTGTTCAAGGTCACACCTCAGAACTTGGCATGATGTACCATCATCATCCCTAATGGTTGCACTTCACACATTTGGAGGGGCCCCGGTACCCATCTGCACCTGGGCCTCCCTCCTGTGGGTCCCAGAGGATCCTGTCACCCACTCTGAAGAACCCCTAAACTCATTTTTTTTTTTTATTCTGACCAACAAAAGCGAACCTGGTCTATAGAGTGAGTTTCAGGATAGCCAGGATACGCAGAGAAACCCTGTCTCCAAAAACTAAAAAAAAAAAAAAAAAAAAAAATGTCCACAGATTAGTAAAAAATAAATAACACATCAAAGTTTATGACAGGCTGGGATGTAATTAGGGGCGGATGTTTACCTAGCCTGCAAACTTTGGGTCCCAGCAATGCAGAAACGAAAAGTAAAACGAAAAGTATATGCACGAGGAAAGAACAGCTTATTGTTACCCAGGTTCCAGTTTATGGGACAATAGACTTTGCAAGTGAAGGGGGAAAATCTCAAGTAACAGCCTGACATTATACCTCCAGGACCCAAACAGGAACAAACTGATTATCCATCTCAGCATGGTGGAAGCTGAGAGAGAAGGATCCCTTAAACCCAGGGTCTGAAGAGAAAAAAAGTCCAAATCAGAAGAAAGGAAATAATGAGGATCAGAGCAGAAGTGGGACAGGCTAAATGAAACTAAAATGGTCAGGAGAACACACACCTTTAATCCTAGCACTGGGGAGGCAGAAGCAGGCCTGTCTCTGAGAGTTCAAGGCCAGCCTGGTCTACTGAGTGAGTTCCAACACAGCCAGGGCTTCAGAGTGAGACCCTATCTCAAATAGATAGATAGGTAGGTAGATAGATAGATAGATAGATAGATAGATAGATAGATAGATAGATATAGATGTAGATAGATGTAAATATAGATATAGGCATAGATATAGATAATAAAAATCAATAAATAAACGTACAAGCAGGTCAGCAAACCATTAGCTAGACTAACCAAGGAAAGCAAACACTGCTTGACATGAACCTCATACAAAGATGTCTCTGCCGGGCGGTGGTGGCGCACGCCTTTGATCCCAGCATTCAGGAGGCAGAGACAGACGGATCTCTGTGAGCTGAAGCCAGCCCGGTCTATATGGAGAGTTCCAGGCCAATCAGAATTATATAGTGAGACTGTGTGTCAAAAACATGTAAATAAATAGATGCTCACGGGCCTCCGCATGTCAGGGTATGAGTCTCACTTGCCCACAGGCCAGTATTTCCCTTGTAGGTCCAGACCATGTGGGACATGTAGCAATGAAGAGAGCTCAGGAGCTTGTTCACGCTTTTATTCAGTCAGTCATTCCAGTTCCTTTGTTTGTTTGTTTTTTGTTTTTCAAGACAGGGTTTCTCTGTGTAGCCCTGGCTGCCCTGGAACTCACTCTGTAGACTAAGCTGGCTCGAATTCACAGAGATCCACCTGCCTTTGTCTTCCAAGTGCTGGGATTTAAGGTGTGTGTCACCACTGCCTGGTCAGAATCGAGTTCCTATTTTGATAGTCATTTCTTTTAGGTTCTGTAGCTACGGCAATAAAGAAAGCAGAGAAAAAAGTCTTTTCACAGATCTTATTTATGTTCAAAACAAGAAATATAATCATAGCAACATAGTACTCGTGGAAATAAACCAAGTGTAAAGAACAGTTAAGTTCGCCTTTAGTCCCAGCACTCAGGAGGCAGAGGCTGGTGGATCTCTGTGAGTTCAAGTCCAGCCTGATCTACAGAGCGAGTTCCAGGACAGGCTCCAAAGCCATACCGAGAAACCCTGTCTTAAAAAAAAAAAAAAAAAAAAGAACAGATATGTTTTATAGTGTGTTAGCAGGTGATGAACGCCATGAGAAGCCTGGCTGAGTGAGGAAGTCCACGCCCAGCCTAACAGGGAGGTACAAGCTGGCCTCTTCCTGAGCAGAGGTCGAGGCCACCTTAGAGATGAGGAAGTGTGATATCGACATATCGACAGAGGGACAAAAGGAGCTGACCTGCCGTGTTTGCTCAACAAGAGGGGTTGGAAGCAAAGGCCTCTCAGCTGGGCCTCTCAATCAGAGTAAATTAATTTCCTGTTTGGGGCTGGGTTGCTCAGTGGTAGAACACTTGCCTAGCAAGAACAGGCTCTGGCTCCACCCCAAACACTAAAATTAGTTTTCTGTTTTCTTCATCTCACCAAACCTGCACTCTGTCTTGGTAGCTGTTCTAGAGTCCACTGACCATGGTGGAGGCAGGTAACCTTAGTAAGAACAGCCCGACGAATTACTTCCAGGAAAAAGAAAAATAAGGAAGCAAGCCAACACTGCCCCTTATGATAAACACGATATCACTCAAGGGGAGGCAGAGGGGTGTACAGTTAACTCCCAGAGCCCCAGCTCTGCTGATTCACAAGATGAGGACCATGCCCTGGAACCAGGCTCAAAGGAGCTGTCTCCATGTGTGTAAAATAGGTCTTTGTTTTATTTCTGGAGACAGGCTTTCTTGCGTAGCCCAGGCTGTCCTGGAACTTGCTCTGTAGGCCAGGCTGGCCTCGAATTTAGAGATCTATCTGCCTCTGCCTCCAGATGCAGGGATTAAAGATGTGTGCCACCACCCTGCTACAGGCATAAAAAGGATTCTGCCCTCAGATTGTAAACAGTGATGTAAAAGAAACAGGTGGGTCCAATATCAGGCTGATCCACAGGCTGGCTGCCTCTTCCCTGTTGGCTCTGGATACCCAGTGTGCTTCACCGTTGACCTCAGAAAGGCTTGAACTCTAAAGTTTGTGCCCAAGGTTGAGCTAGGTGCCAGGTAAGGACTTTGTGGGGTTTCTGACTTTTTTATTTATTTACTCATTATCTGTTTGCTTTGCAGACAGGGTCTCACTCTGTAGATTAGGCTGGCCTTGAACTCACAGAGATTCACCTGCTACCCAAGTGCTGGGATTAAAGATGTGCATCACCAAGGACAGTTTATTTTACTTCCGTGACAGTCTCCGTCGGGCCCAGGTTGGCCTAAAGCTCTTGATCCTCTTTGCCTCAGCTTCCTGGATGATGGAATGATCAGATTATAGACGCTTCCACAAATGGGCTTTTTCTTTCTTTCTTTCTTTTCTCTCAAAGGTGGCTACCCCACTGAGGGCCAATATTCAATAAGTCCTCACTGTGTAAGACGTCTATGCAAAGGAATTCAAGTCTTTGAATCTCTCTAACCAAAACCAACCAACCAACCAATGAAACAAACAATAAATAAACAGAACAAAAGATCAGTTTGGGGAATGCTCCTTCCCCATTCTGAGAACTTAATAAACGTAAAGGCCTGGAGTGGTCAGTCCTTTCTACATTCCTTCATCTCCTTTGTGCCAACTTTTCTCCTCCGTCTCCTCCTCCCTCTCCCCCTCCCTCTCCCATCTTCCTCCTCCTCCTCTCTTCTGACACAGTCCTGGAGCTCAGTATGTAGTGCAAGCTGCCCCTGAGGTCACAGAGTCTGTCCCACCTCTGCTGAGATTAAAGGCCTCCGCCACCAAGCCCGGCTGCCAATGCTATTAAAACTAGCCAATCACAGCAGACTGTGAGGTCAGGCCCACTCGGTGAGGAAAAGAAGCAGTTGTCACCTGCACTAATAGAAAAGCTGAGTGAACTTCCTGCCTCCGTGTGCTGACTAGCCTGCTGCCTCTGCTTTCTTTCTGTTGAGCGGTACTTTTTTTTTTTTTTTTTTTTTTTTTTGTGATACCAAGAATATTTGCTTTCAACAGACATGGACTGCGGTGCCTCACAATGGCCTATTTCAGTTTCAAGCTCTGCGCATGTCATCATACTGAAATGCTGGAATCTAGATCCTAAGCAAGTGGAAGAATAGGGATTAAAATTGGTGCAGTTTGTCCTGTAACCTATTAAAGGAGAACTAGAACATTTACAAGTAGCTAGTACAGGTGTGGAAGCCAGCTACCCCGGGGAAGAACCAGACGTTTGAGGATAGTGTGGGCTGCAGAATGAACGAGAGGAAGGAAGGAAGCAGAAAGGAAGGAAGGAGGGAGCGAGGGAGGGAGGCAGGCAGGCGGATGAAGAAGCTGCGCTATTGATACATATATCTGGAATTCCGGCTTCTCATGAGGCTGAATCGGGAAATCACAAGCTCAAGGGCTGCCAGAGCCGCAGGGTAGGTTTGAGGCCAATCTTAGCAACTTAGTGGACTATGCCTCAACATTAAAATATTTTTAGAGGATTGAGAATGTAGTTCAATGGTAGAGGGCTTGCCTAGCTTCCAAAGAGCCTGTTTTCAGTCCCCAGTACACACACACACACACACACACACACACACACACACACAACCCTGTGTACATACCCACCGATTGGATTCAACTCTTTCTTCTAGACTCTGAAGTTACCACGCACGTGTGTGGTGCACAGACCATTCATGCAGGCAAAACACCCACACATAAAATAATAGCCGTAATAAATTACAAATACCGATCTGTCAAGGAATTGGTTAGAAGCCTCCCCCTGGGACGCTCTTAGTCCTCTGCTGCCACCTGCTGGTAGTAATAGGGTCGGCAGAGACACAGCAGAGGAGATCTACAGGAACTCAACAGAGGAGGTCAGTGTGAGCCTGGGGTGGAAGGAGCCCAGGGGAATGACCTAAAAAGCCATCTAACGGGCCTTTTCAGTGTCTGAAGAGTCTCAGGGACCAAGGAGTAATTTTATGAATTCATTTGATTTTTAATTTTGGCTTTTCCACGACCGATTCATTATGTGCTTCTTTTTGTTTTGTTTTGTTTTTTTGCTTTTTCGAGACAGGGTTTCTCTGTGGTTTTAGAGACTGTCCTGGAACTAGCTCTTGTAGATCAGGCTGGTCTCAAACTCACAGAGATCCGCCTGCCTCTGCCTCCAGAGTGCTGGGATTACGGTAGGCATGTGTCAACATCGCCCAACAATTTTATTTTGTTTTTAAATGTTGGGTTTTTTTAAAATGTGTTTTTATTTTATTTTAAATTTTTATTATATTATGTGTATGACTGTTTTGCCTTCATGTATGTCTGTGCACCATGTGCAATCAAGTGGCCAGAAGAGGACATTGGATCCCTTGGAACAGGAGTTACGGAGATCCAAGATTAAGGTCCATAAGTGAATTTCTCAAGGCTGAGCTGAGCCATACCTTAAGGACAAAGAACCTTGAAGTCTAACCTTGAAAACAATAAACAATAACGCTGCTGTTGACAAATAATAAATAATAAGAAAGGCAGGGTACAGGATCCACTGGAAATGCGCTGAGCCAGCATGTTTCAAGGCCACAGGCAAAGAACATAAGGGTCTCATTTTGAATGCCCTGCCTACAGCTCTCCTCAGAGGGCCCGTTTTCATGGTTAGGAGTGAGTGTGCTGGAGCCTTATAAGGCTTCTGCACCCTGACTGGAAAGAAATTCAGACAGTGTATGACAATTTCAAGAAGGTAATAGGCACTGTGCTGTGCAAAGACTTGTCCTACTGTTTTCTATACACATGTACATGTATGTTTTTCCAAAAATTACATTGTAAATCCCCATCCCCAACCCTTTTTATCTTGCTTATTTGGACATGGGATGGGGGTTGAGACAGGGTTTCTCTGTATAGCCCTGACTGCCTTGGAATTCACTATAAACCAGATTGGCCTCAGACTCAGATATCTGCCTGCCTCTGCCTTCCTAGTGCTGCAATTAAAGGGTCGTGTTGCTGCCAGCTTGTGGGGTTTGTTTGTTTGTTTGTTTGTTTTTCCAGATCAGGTCTCACATATCCTAGGCTGGCCTCAAACTTGCTACATAGCCAAAAACACCTTTGAACTTCTGATCTTCCTGCCTTTGCCACCATTCCTAGTCATGTGATGCTGGGGCGCTTAACCCAGGCCTTCTCCATGCTAGGCAAGCACTCTGCACACTGAGCTACATCCCCATCCCTTAAGAATCATTTTTAAGGAGCTGGAGAGATGGCTCAGCAGTTCAGAGCACTTGCTGCTATTGCTGAGGTCCCAGGTTCAGTTGAGTCCTAGCACCCATGGGGAAACTCACAACCATCTGTAACTCCAGTTCCAAAGGATCAGACAGCCTCTTGTGGCTCTGTGGTCACTAGACATGCACCTGGTGCACAGGTATACATGTAGTCAAAAACAAACAAACAAACAAAAAAAAACCCCACATATACAAAATGGAGTAAGTCTGAAAAAAGAATAATTTTAAGTGGTAAATTCAAAATGGTAACTATATGGGATATAAAGTGACTTTTAACTTCTTTTTAACCTTTATTTTATGTGTATGGGTGTTTAGTCCACATGTATGTCTGCACAGCACATGTGTGCAGTGCCCTTAGAGACCGGAAGAGGGACACAGAGCCTTGGAACTGGAGTTACAGCTGGTTGTGAGTTTCCACGTGGGTGCTAGGACTGAAACCCCAAATCCTCTGGAAGAGCATGCAGGGTTCTTATCTCTTCAGCCCCTCGTTTAGTTTTTGAGACAGGGTCATTCTATGTAGCGCTGGTGGTCCTGGAACTCTCTATGTAGACCAGGCTGTCCTGGAACTCACAGAGGTCCTCCTGTCTCTGCTTCCCAAATGCTGGGATAAGAGACATGCACCACTATACCCAGTGGGTATAAAGTGCATTTATGATCATCAGCTTGTGCTTGTTTGAATAGGAATGATCCCCATAGGCTCATATATTTGAATGTTTAGTCATTGACAGGAATTAGGAGGTCTCGCTTTGCTTCAAATGCTCAAGCCAGGCCCAATATCTCTCTTTGCCTGATTGCTCTTTCCTCCCTAGCATGTCTATTCCTTCACTGGCATTACAGCCTACTCCTTTGAGATTCCAGCATATACTGAAGACCAGCAGAGACATCCAGCCTTGCAGACTGAACAGCCACTGGATTCTTGAACTCTCCATTCATAGCTAGTCATTGTTGGATTGGCTGGACTGCAGCATGTAAGTCATCCTAATAATCCCCTTTCCCTTTTATATAGAGAGATCCATCCTATAAGCTCTGTTACTCTAGAGAACCCTGACTAATACACAACATTAATATGGAATAATTAAATTAATCTAGTTAATATATCTTACGACTTTAAATAAAGATCAAACGTTTGGGGCTGGAGATGTCGTTCAGTTGCCACATTACTTGCCTAGTATTCAGGAAGCTGTGGGTTTGGTCTCCAGCACCACATAAACCCAGCAGGGTGTGAATTTCTATAATCCCAGCAGTTAGGAGGCGGATGCAGAGGTAGGTAGTGGTGGCACACACCTTTAATCCCAGTACTGGGGAGGCAAAGGCAGGCAGATCTCGGTAAATTCAGCCTGGTCTACAAAACAAGTTCCAGGACAGCCAGGATTGTTACACAGAGAAACTCTGTCTCAGAAACAGACAGACAGACAGATGAAGTAGATGCAGAAGAACCAGTAATTCAAGGTCACCTTTGCCTAGATTATATGAGACTGTCTCAAAAGAAAAAATCCTTCCTGTAATTTGAAGAACTTGAATTAGAAAATACTTTTGGCTATGTAACAGTTGTTGTGTTACAAACTGCTCTAAAATTTGGCAATTTAAAACAAGCGCTTATTATCATGGTTCTGAGGTCAGCATCCTGGAATGGTTTAAGCCACAGCTGATTGTGTGGCTGAGGGTCTCCTAGGATATCACAGGCCATGGAGTAGGCTGCAGCCATCTGAAGGCTGGAGGACTCATCCTAAACTCCCTCATGGCTGCTGGCTTGAGACCTTTCTGGAAGCTGCCAGGTGTCCTGACAACAGGGTTGGCTCCCTCACAGTATATGACTCAAGAGAAGTTTCATGCCCTAACACACTGTGACATACAATTATCACTGCCATATTGTATTGGTGTCATAGTTCATTCCTGTGTAGGAAGGCTGGGAGTGGACCCCCCCCCCCCCCCCGCAATACCCATGGGTCCCCACTTTTGGTCACTTTTAGTGCAGTGCATTCTGTTTCTATTTGAATAAGCATTTCTTCCTGTTCTTCTCATCTATCAAATTCAGCGGTCCATGAAAGTAGGACACGTGCATCTCTTGGGTTGAGAGTGCAGGGCCCAGCATGTAGTAGATGTTCAATCAATGTTTGCTGACAGAATTAAATGAATGGGAAATGGGGTCCTGGAGTGCACATTTTCCGAGCGTTTCTCCTCTGTCATATGGGTCAGATTCTAATTCAGAGCCGCCGAGGAGGGGAAGATCTCTCTGGGGTGTTTGTAACACTGCTCTGCAGGAAACTTTTCTAGCAAGGGTGCCAGGGGTTTATTCCAAGTGCTGGTACCCAGTGAACACTCGGCCTTGTTGGTAGCATGGCAGGTGCAGAGGACTCTCCTTCCCACTCAAGTTTTTTTTTGTTTGCTTTGAGACAGGGTTTCTTTATGTAGCTTTGGAGCCTGTCCTGGAACTCACTCTGTAGACCAGGCTGGCTTTGAACTCACAAAGAGATCCACCTGCCTCTGCCTCCTGAGTGTTGGGATTAAAGGTGTGTGCCACTACCACCCAGCCCCACTCAAGCTTCTAATGCCCCAAGTTTTCCTGTGTCTTTACTTCTCTCTAGAGAGGTTACATGGAACACAGTTCAGCTAGAAATTTACAGGGAGATGATGTCCTAGGGTGATGCAGTCATTTACTAAATGTGGACTAGATCTGGGTATGGTGGCACATACCTGTTATCTCAGCACTTGGGAGGCTGATGGCGGAGGAATCACAAGTTTAAGGCCTGCCTGGGCTACCTAGTGAGTTCCTGGCCAGCCTGGAAGTCCTGTCTCAAATGAACTAGATAACTAATAAATGAATGAATAAACTAATTAAACATAGAAATTACCAGTGTGCCAGTCATGGTGCTGACAGCGGGTCCTCCCTAATAGTGAGGACAGAATGTCTGCTAGAAATGGCCCACAGCCTGGAAGAAAGGAGACGTGGAACCATTTCAGTAGAGAAGTAAGCTTGGTACCAAGACCTGGGAGCCACAGAGGCAGGGAGGAAGGACCTAATTGTCCCCAAACTAGGAAATGCTGAATGTACAACTATATGATCAAGTAATTCTATGCCTAGGTCTACACCAAAAAGAGAATTAAAAACAAATATTTCCCCAAATGTTCATTATCATGATACTCACAACAGCTAAACCTGTAGGGGAAAGAGCCACCCAAGCTCCTTCAACCAAGGAGAAAAATAAAACAACGCGGCACTTCTGGCTGCCCATTAGAATGTCGTTTCATCCAAGGCAGTGAAACATTGACCCTGCCTGCTATCATACTGGTGCACCTTAGGGACACTATGCTAACAGATAGGAGGTCACGTACTACCTGACTCCGTTTATACACAATGTCTAGAAGAGGTGAATCTGTGAGGAGAGAGGGTGGGTCTGTAGTTAACAGGGCTGGAGGAGCCTGTGGGGCTTCCTTCCTGGTGATTAATGGTTCTGGGGAGATAATGATGATAGCCACACACTGAGGTGGTTGAACTGGAGAGAGAGGGGGGGGGAGAGGGAGACAGATAGAGAGACAGAGAGAGAGAGAGAGAGAGAGAGAGAGAGAGAGAGAGAGAGAGAGAGAGAGAGAGAGAATGAGCTTGCGTGTGTGTGTTTGTGTGGTACTGGGGATCAAATTCAGGTTTTCATTCACATGCTTAGCAAATGTTCTATATTCCATATGTAAAATGAATAAAATTGGAGGGACTGGTTTCCAGACAGGGTTTCCATGTGTTAACAGTCCTGGCTGCCCTGGAACTAGCTCTGCAGACCAGGCTGGCCTCTAACTCACAGAGATCCACCTGCCTCTGCCTCCCAAGTGCTGGGATTAAAGGTGTGCACCACCACCACCACCACCACCACCACCACCACCACCACCAGGCTAAAATGAATAATTCTAAGTGTTTTTATAATATTTTTAAAAAACAAGGAAAACGGAGTATGAAGTGGTAACAATATTTAGGGTGACTACTTGAGGATGGATGAATAGCTATGTTGGTAAAATGATTGCCTATCATGCATAACAGTCTGGGTTCCATCCCCAGGACAGCATATGCCAGATGTGGTGGCACATGTTTGTAATCCTAGCATTCAGGAGCTGGAGGCAGGAAGATCAGAAACTCAAAGCCATCCTCTCCTATATAGGAGGCTAAAGGCTAGCTAGATTACACAAGAACTTTTATATATATATTTTTAAAAGGCCTTCTAAAGGAGCTGCTAATGCTTTGACTATAGGACACAAAGAAATGCACATTGGAATCTTTTTTAAGGAGTATTTTCCCCCTGTATCTCCAAACAAGAAGTAAAAACAGGGGTTTGGTGTGATGATTAATTTATCAATTTGACGGGATTTAAAAACACATCTCTGGACATACCCTAGACTTGCATTTCTCCGTCTGATGGGCAGGGGTCCAGGACAACAGCAGCAGCAGCAGCAGCAGAAGAAGCAGCAGCAGCAGAAGAAGCAGAAGAAGAAGAAGAAGAAGAAGAAGAAGAAGAAGAAGAAGAAGAAGAAGAAGAAGAAGAAGAAGAAGAAGAAGAAGGAGAAGGAGAAGGAGAAGGAGAAGGAAGCAAGGCTGAGCAGTGGCACGAATGCCTCTGACACCCCCACCCCCTACCTCCCCCACCCCTTCCCTCCCCCCCCCACCCAGACTGCAGATGCCACATGGCCGGCTCCTTCAAGCTCATGCCATGTTTTTCCCAGCATGATGGTTCGTGTCCCTGAACTATGAACCAAATAAACCCCTCCTTCCTTAAGCTGCTTTTGTCAGATATTTTGTCACACAAGACAAATAACTAATACAGCGGGGGACAGTGTTTGCCTTAGCTGCAGTAGTCTAGGTGTGACTAGCAATCTCCTGGGGCACAGGATACATAGGTGACTGGGGGATCGGCTCAGGCCTCCCTGTCACCCGGTCCAGTCAGGCACCACCATGCGACTCCTGGTAGTTCCTGAAAACCAATAAAAACAAACTGACAATACTGATTGCCATTGCAGTTGGTATTGAAACGGGGCTATGCCTTGTGCTGAGCAAGCATTTCCTTGTGTACACCCTGCAGTGATGGGTGCAACTCGTGACCACGTTGCAGGTGAGAACTGCAGGTGCAGAGCTATGGTCCCTGGATCCGGTGCCTCCATCCGGTGCCTCGTGCTCTCCCAGGCTGTGGTAGAGGGAAAGGCCCTTGAGTCTGCACTGTGGGAAAGGTTAGACCTCCATACCTGGACCTCTGGGAAGGAACATGGTGTCCAGGCCTCAGTTCCCAAACTGGAAGTGACTCTGGGGGATTCCGGATGTGATGTGACTGTGGGATGGGTTCCAATTGCTCTGGTCATTCATGTAGCTCCTCTGCCCACTGTGTTTCTGAAAGAAGACTGCTTGGGAGCATGAAACCTTGGGGCAGGGGTGAAAAGCAGGGTTACCCCTATGTGCAGAGCAGAAGAACGATTCTGTGACTGTTAAAAACAAAAGGTTAGCCGGGTGTTGGTGGTGCATGCCTTTAATCCCAGCACTCAGGCGGATCTCTGTGAGTTCGAGGCTAGCCTGGTCTACAGAGCCAGTTCCAGGACTGCCTCCAAAACTACAGAGAAACCCTGCCTCAAAACAAACAAACAAACAAAAAACCAAAAGCAAAAACAAAAGAAAACAAAAACAAAAGGTTACAGGGCTGGAAAGACGGCTCAGCTACTAAGAGTACTTACTGTTCTTCAAGAGAACACGCTCAAGTCCTAGCTTCCTGGTTCAGAGGCTCACAAAGCCGACAAAGTGAGTATCTCAGCGCTCCGGTATCCAACTCCCTCTTCTGGCCTCCTTGGACACTGGATGTGCATGAAGTGCATACACTTAAATTTAAAAATCTTAAAATAAAAATACTCTCCTTCCAAAACAAAAAACAAAACAAAAACAAACAAACAAAAACCTTGTTACATAGGAGAGCAGCATCTGGGCATTGGGCCTGTGTGGCAGTCTGCAGCCGAAAGCTGCACTACCTGGGATAAAGCGCCAGGCCAGGCTGCAAAAGGCATGCTCATCCATCTCAGCAAAGCTGCAAGAAAGGCTGCCTCCCCCTGTCTCAAGTCCCCCGCTGTCAGATGGAGGAGAGGGCCCTGGAATGTGGGCTGGAGACTCCTGGAGAAAGAAGGCTAGAGAATGCACACAAGCTGAGATCTGAGGACAGTGGGAATCCAGGAAACACTCATATGTCTTGAGTGTTTATAAACGAGCCTCCCTTCCAAGTTGCATCAGGACTTATTTGGCAAAGAATATCATCCTCCCTGGGGAAGAAGGCAACCCAGAGATGGGAACCCATAAGGGAAGCCGCTCCTCCATATGGCTCTGGCGTTTTCCTAAAATAAATAATTGAATTGTAGAAGCTGTGAAATTGAGGGCAGCATAAACTTGGGAAGACTCTAGTGTGTGGGGCCCAGGGTGTGGGCCAGTCAGAGCTTGTGTATGCGCAACTGATTTCAACAGCGACAAAGTGTGATTTGTATCATTTGTGCAGAATGGTGAATGGTTTTCTTCGTGGAAAACACACTTGTAGGACTAGAGAATTGGCACCTACATTCAAGCCTGTGTTCCATCCTTGGAACTCACATGGTAGAAGGAGAGAGCCATTTCCTGAAAGCCGAAGGAAAAGAGGTGCCCACACACATGCTATGGCATGTTCATGTGTGAAAACACAAAACGCTAAATGTAAAAAACTAAATTTGTGGAGACGAGGAAGACACTCTTGCAGAAATAGATTTGGTTTGCTGTTGTTGTTTTGTTTTGTTTCTTTGTTTTTTGTTGTTTTTTTGAGACAGGGTTTCTTTCTGTGTAGCTCTGACGGTCTTGGGACTTGCTCTGTAGACCAGGCTGGCCTTGAACTCAGAGTTCCTTTTTCCTCTCTCTCTGCCTCTTAAGTGCTGAGATTAAAGGCATATGTGTGCCACTACCACCCAGCTGAATAGATTTGTTTTAAATCACCAAACTGACTGTACTTATAGTGTTTAAATCACCAAACAGGCTATTTTTAGAGTAGGGATTAGGTTCACAGAAATATTTAGTGGTGATAAAAGGTAATTCCCCCAAAGTTTTTCATACACACATTTCCCTCTTTTATTAATAACTTACCTTTGTGATATTTGTGTGTATATCTATATATTAGATAGATGAATAGATAGATAGATACTGATAAAGACTGATAGAAAGATAGATATTCGTGTGTGTATCTAGATAGATAGCTAGATAGCTAGCTAGCTAGACAGACAGACAGACAGACAGACAGACAGACAGACAGACAGATACTGATAGATAAAGTAAAGACTGGTAGAAAAATAGACAAGTATTGAACCCAGGGTTTCCCAAATGTGCCAGGCCTGGTGCCTTTGTTACAGAGGAGCCTATTTTGATACACTGTTATTGCCTAAGGTCAATAGTTCACTCAGAACTCATTCTTCTCCTGTATAGTCTACTGATTTTGACAATAGACAGATGTGTGCAATTATAATATCAAAACGGTTCACTACCCTAAACGTCCTCTGTGTTCCACCTACTAATAACACACTTTTAAAAGGAAGATTTTACACTTACGAAATTTGTCTTAGAATGTTAGTGTTATCATGTGTCCCCCTTGATGACAGGGACAGTTTCATCATCATGTTCAAAGTTTAGGAAGCCATCAAGATGATCCCAGACTGACACCCTCATGAGTCAGGGTGCATGCCCTGTAATCTTAGTACTCAGGAGGCAGAGGTAACAGGATGGACACGATTCCGAGGCTACACGGATCTACATTACAAGTTCTGGACCAGCCCCGGCTACATAGAGAGACCATGTCTTAAAGGGGGGACGAGGAGGGGGCTGGAGAGATGGTCAAGAGCACTTGTTCTTCCAGAGGACCTGGCTTCTAAACCTAGCACCCACATGGCAGCTCACAATTGTTCATAACTAGTTCTAGGGGATCCAACACCCTCTTCTGACCTCTATGCCAGAAGCACACATGTGGTGCACACACACACACACACACACACACACACACACACACAGGTAAAACACTCATACACATAGAATAAATAAATCTTAAAACACAGAGGAGAGCCAGAGATGACTCAGTGGTTAAGAGCACTCATGGTTCTTGCAGAGAAGCAGGGTTCAGTTCCCAGCACTCTAGAGTGACTCATAACCACCTCAACTAAGCTCCAGGGGACTAGATACTTCAGGTCCCAGCCTGCATCTGCACACACATGCACACATTCACATGCAGACACATGCACACAAATTTAAATAATAATAATAAAAAAAAACAGAGTGCACTGGGGCCATGGCTTAGTCAGTGCTGTTTGCTGTATAAGCACAAGGAACTGTGTTCAGATCCCCAGACACCACAGAAAAAGCCAGGTACAGCGGAATGGCCTAGAACACTGGAGGGGGAGTCAGAGAGACAGGATCCTGAGGCTCACTGGCCAGCCTGTCTAGCCAAACTAAGTGAGCTCCTATAGGATGGAAAGATTTAGCCTAACTCCCCAGTGACCCCAGGAAGCTGGGAGTCTTAAATCTCAAGCTGACGGTCACCTACTTTAATGTTTACGGCAGCCTGTGAGTGAATGAACACCCAGAAGCCTGAGCGAAAGCAGACTTCCTGGGCTAAGCACGGGCTTGGATACTTTAAATTAATTGGCCCGCACTGGATGCTACGAGGTGATTGGTTCCCGATGCGCGGGCTTTGCTGTAACCCTATAAAAGCAGTCTCAATTCTGTGCCAGAGGTCGCTCAGCCCTCTACCCTCCAAGGTGTATGGCTGATGGCCCCAGTATACTAGAATATAAAGGACCTTATGCATTTGCATCAAGACCGCTTCTCGTGAGTGATTTGGTGGGGGGGAGCCTTTCCTGAGTGGGAGCACGAGGGACCACGCTCTCGGGGGTCTTACACTCCAAGTTCAGTGAGAGATCTTGGCTCAAAAAAAAAAATAAGGCAGAGAAAAACATGAATAGTCAACCTCTGACCTCCTCATGTTCTGGGCTATACACATACATGCACAGACATAAATGCAGGAGCACATACACACACAGAGAAGAAGGCATAAAGCTTGGAAATGTGCAAAGATGCAGCACCAATCTACGATGTGCTACCTGCCCTGTAACAAATCTCTTTCTGGCCCGCCAGCTCCCAAATGATGACACAGAGATTTCTTATTAATTATGAAAGCTCTCCCTATAGCTTAGGCTTGTTTCTAACTAGTTCTTATAACTTAAGTTAACTCATTTATATTAATGTACGTCCTGCCACGTGGCTCGTGGCTGGTATCTCTCCTGCACATTCTGCTTGCTCTGTGTCTCCTGGCATCTCCACCTTTCTTCTTCCCGGAGTCCTCTCTGTCCCTGGAAGTCCCGCCTCTACTTCCTGCCCAGCTATTGGCCATTCAGCTCTTTATTACACCAATTGTATCTTCACACAGTGTACAAATATTCCTTAACACTACCCTTTGGGAGGTCTGAGGAGACTTTGGGAGACACAGGAAGTGGTTTCTCCAACCTAGCTCAGGGCATTCTGGGTAAATTCCATCCAGCTGATTTATACACAGTTGTTGACCTTGGTATGTATCAACAAAATCCTAAATCACATTTACTTAAGCAAAAGAAGATATCTAAACACCCTAAGGAGAGGGACTTCCCTACCAGAACCACCCAACACAGGTGGCCTCTATGTGTGCGAGCAGGGTCGTTTAACCTTAATCTCCCATAAAGAGGAGGGCCCTTCTCCTGCACTGCTGAGGTTTTTGCACTGGAGTCTTCCATTGTGTGAGGGTTTTGTCTTCATCTCGAAAGCAAACTCATCTTCATCTTAGCTGTGTTTATCTCCAGGTAGACACATAGAAAGTCAGGTTCCCACCTGCCTGCCCCGCCTTTTATAGCTTTTCCTGTTGAAGGTGCAGTTCTTCTATCCAACTTCTCTTGAGTTGCCCAGTGGGACAGTTGATCTGTCTCATGCGGAGGGTCTGTTCCACTTTCTTATCATGAAGGGCCGGGGGAGGGGGGAGCAGGTAGTTTTTCACCCAATGGTATCACATATGCTATGAATGCATAGTTAACTGCTTTTCAATCCTACCAGGCCAGTTCTTCCAGATCTTGGCCGAAAACCCAGACTCACGCTGATTAGCTTTCACAATTCCTTCAAGCCGCAGAATAATGCCAAGTTAGTTGGGAAATGGTTAAATTCTGTAAGAAGAAGCACCAATTCTCCATCAGGGTGATGCAAGAACCCTGACAAAGCCACCCATATAGTGTGCCTTCCCCCACCGCTCCCACCCACAAGCTGAGGGCTGAACCGGGCACCTTGTGCTTGTTAGGCAAGCAACCTATCACTGACCTAGAGCCTAATGCCTCCCTGACATAGGGCTATTATCTCCAGTGAGAGCAAACAAATGCAGATATACCCAGGAGTAGTGAGAGTCCATTCCTAGCCTTCATAAAGCAAATAGCAAAATGAACCACATAAACTTTTACAAAACAAAAAAATTCCTGTTTATACCATGCTATTGTCAACTAAGAGTGAAATAGCATTTTCTCTATGAAATAAATCAAAGTTCATTTTTAAAAAATTACTAGGATGTTGGTGTTTGTGCTGGTTAGTCTTTATTGTGTTGTCACACACTAGAGTCATCTGGGAACTTCAGCTGTGGAATTTCTTCTATCCGTTGACCTGTGGACGCATCTGTGGGACATACTCTTGATTGCTAATTGATATGACAACCCCTGAGCAGGTGGGTGGTCCTGGGTTGGATAAAGAAGCAAACCGGCAGGCAGCCTTCCTGGCTGAAGTGTTTTGTTCAATTCCTGCCTCCAGTTCCCTGCTCTGAGCCCCTGACCTGGCTTCCTTAAATGATAAACTATTTCCTGAAAGTATAATAGGAAAGAGAATCCTTCCTTTCCCGAGTTGTTTTGGTCAGTCTTTTAGCACAGGAACAGAAGGCAACTAAGAAAGCATACAAGCCAGTATTCTGGAGGCTGAGGCAGGAGGATCAGGAGTTAGAGACCAGCCTGAACTACGTAGTAACTCTGTCTCAACAAAACAAAGCAAAATATTTTGAGTAGGGGATCTGTGCGCATAACAGCAAGCATACCTCTTAGGAGGTTGAGTCGAGGATTCCAAGTTTGAGCCTGTGCTACCTAGCAAGCCCTTGTCTCAAAGATTTTAAGTTCTAGTAATGTTTGAGCATAGTCCCAGGATGCTGAGGTGTGGTCTGGCCATGGCCTCCATGCGCTTAGCTGGAGTGTCCTGATAGCCTGCTGCAGCTTCCCCATTGGCTTCCTGCCTTGCCTTGCACAGTAAAGTTTGGAGACGGTTTCTTTGCTTCAACCTCATGAAGCAGCTTTTTCTTCTGCTGCTTCCTGACCTCTCCCAGCCTTCATAGAACTGAAAAGAGGAAGGGCTTTGATCTGGATTAGGCTTGGAGACATAAGGGAACAATCTGGCAGGTTTAAGCTCCCACCCAGACCACTAAAGATTTCACCCATCAGCAAGAAGCCTGTTCCACTTTCTCTTCATTGCTGAGTTTACTGGAAAAGCATCCTTAATTTCCTTCAAAAACTCTCCCTCTGTACCCATAACTAGGCTGTTTGCATAAGAGGCCTGGCTTTCGGTCTATCTGAGCTGTCAGTATGCTGTCCCCGCTAAGCCGAATCATCTTTGGCTTTTGATTTGAAGTGACGGACGGTGTGGTTTTTCCTTTCCCTTGAGCATTTGGAGGCCACTGTGGGGTTATTAATCGACCTCATTTCAACTTTGTTGTGTCTGGCATGGGGGAGGCAGCCGGTAGGTGGAGCCATCAGAACACTCAGATTATCCATTAACTCCTCCGCCTGCTGTGGGAACAGTCAGTAGCACCCAAAGGGACTACAGTAGCTCCAAAGGTCATTGATTACAGATCAGCATGACATATGGAGCAATAATGGAAGACTCTGGAAACCTATGAGAGTCACAAGGCCCGAAGAGAGCACCTGGGGTTGGAAAGGTGGCATCCACAGACTCGCATGGTATAAACCCTCTAATTTGTGGAGAAACAAAATAAAATACCACCATAGTATCAGAGGGACAATAAGATGAGATGTGTCAGTTCAAGAATTGTTTTCTGTACACCCTGACTACCTATAGGCAGCATACTTGTTTGTTTAGAAATGGTCTTGTTAACCTAAGCTGGCTTCAAATTGCTATATAGCCAGGGATAATTCTGGACTTCCGGTCCTCTCTAGTGCTAGGGGTTACAGTCATGCGCCACTGTGCCAAGTTTGTGCAGAGCTAAGGACCAAACCCAGGGCTTTGCTCATTGCTCTACCAATCGAGGTCCATCCCTAGCCCAGGACATACATTTATCAAAGGTGTTCCTGCTTCCTTCTACCTGGAAAAATAGAAGTCGACCATCAGGGTTAACTCTAGGCCCTTCCCAGCCCAGAGGACTCTACACAGAAAGTGTCGCTAACACTTCTCTGGCATCTATTTGCCTTGCCATGATTTTCAACCCCATGAGATTCCTACTTTTTCTCCCCTCTTCTGTCCTGTCACTTCTCTAAAAATGGACCAGGCTTTGTTCAAGAAGCTTGCTTCCTGTTCAATGGTGGCACCAGGACAGGCTGTCCAAACACCTTTAAGAACTCATCCCAACGGCTAGCAATGTTACCATCTCCTTGAGGGGGCTGCCTCAGCCTAGACCAACTCTAATTTCATGGAACTTATCCAACGGTAGACAAAAATGTTTCTTGGGGGACCGGGCATGTAGCTGTGACACCACCAGTGCCTTAGATTCCTATGGAAGCAGACAGAAACCCAGCACAATACAAAAGTGAGTTTGGGCCATCGGAAGCCACCAACTAACTTGTAACTAAGGGATTCTTTTTTCCACTTAAATTAATCAAATATATTCTTTGTCTCATTTCCACAATTCCCTTCTAAAACCTTCCTTAGACCACCTGCTACAGGGAGCTGTAACGCTTTCTGTCTGGTGTTGCCTGATTCATGAGCACGGAATGCTCAAATAAACTAATTGAATTTCAGATATGTCTAAGTTTACCACTTAGCAAAGCCTGCCCAGAGACAACACCTCACCCACCCCTGCCAAGAGGTAGAGTCCCTTCCCTTCTTTTAGTCAGGTGTTATCTCTGACAAATCACCCATGCCAAAAATCTACCCTTGCACCTGCTTGCAAAGAAGTCAACCCCAGAGATCTACCCAGGCTCGTCACCCAGCTCCTGTTCTCCCAGATGCTCCTGCCTAGTCAAGGATAGAGACAGAAAAGAGGAAATATGAAGGCGCTACAGTGGGGCTTCCTGTCTGTATGTGCCTGGTGACTTGGAACACTTACAAACAGGAAATATTCTATCTAGGCACCTCCCGATAAGAACCAAGTTTGTTGTATCGCCTCTGGTCATCGCCACCTTGCACAGCCTGATAGTGTCTCAGAGAGAAAGGTCAGGTTGATAAAAGGTAGGGAGACTGGCTTGGAGCACACCGTGGGAGGCATCAGAGAGGTGGCTTGCTGAGGGTCCGGTAAAGATCATGAAGAAACCACCAACACTGGTGTGAGAGGTCTCAGGTTCCATCCCCAGGATGGGAGAGAGAGGAGTGAGGGAAGAGAGAAGGGAGGGAGGAAGGGAAGATGGTAAAGCCCTCTCCCATAGAACTAGGAGAGCATGCCTGAAACCTGGAAGGACCAGAACTGAGGAGAAAATGTGAGAATATTTCTCTGCAGATGCTGGTGGTGGCCAGGAGCTCATGGCCACACAAGAGTCCATCACAGGCTGGATAGCACTCTTTACAAGTACACATTCAAAACAAAAGAGTCACCTTACAGGACATGTGTCTAGCAATGTCTTAGACACTGTTCTATTGCTATGCAGAGATATCATGGCCAAAGTGACTCATAAAGCATTTAACTGGGGACTTGTCTGCAGTTTTTGAGGGTTAATCCATGATTACCATGGCGGGAAGCAAACGGACATGATGCTGGAGCAATAGCTGAGATAGTTGCATCCCCATCTGCAGGCAGCAGGCAGACTGGGTCTGGCATGGACTTTTGAAACCTCAAAGACCAACCCCAGTGACACACCTCTTTCAACAAGGCCACACCTATTCCAATAAGGCCACAACTCCTAATCTTTCCGTATCAGTTCCACCGACTGGGACTAAGCATTCAAACATATGAGCCTATGGGACTCAAACCACCACATTAGGTTCGAGGTGGATACTGGGAATAAAGTTCACAGACAAGAGAGAATAATTGCAAATCAGAAAGCTGTCTGGGCAGTGTGGATGTTACAGTGCCGTGAACCAAGGCACATAGAAACTGATTGCTCACCTGAATGGAGTAAGTGAGGAATGAAAGGAAGTGGTGGGAAAGGAGGGCAGAAAGGTCCCCGCCCCCGGCCACTTTGCTCAGGAAATGGGGAGGATGGTGCCAGCAATCCAGGGTTGCCCGGTCTGGGCCAGAGCTGCACAGCCCTGGAGGGAGGGGGACTCATCCCAGGGACTTCTCAAGTTGTCTCACATTTTAGGGAAAGGAAAAGCATATCATGTGGCTAAAAGGGGTATGCGTCATCTTCGTTTTCCAAAAGGAGGCTAGGCTGTTAAGGCCGCCAAGCTTGTCAGACAAAGCTCCTGACACCTTTGATTTCACAATGAACTCAAATCCAAAGACCCAAATGTATCCAGCAGGGCGTGAATCATCTGACAGATGGTGGGGGTGCATTTCGAGAGGCACAGAGGGAACAGGAGCGGCCCCTCAGATGGCCCTGTGGTGCCAAGCTGTTTTCCACCCAGAGCAGGGTAAGCACCGGGGGAATTTGGCTTCTGCTCTTGCTGGCTTCAGGGAGCAGCTGTGACCTAGCAAACTCAAGTAATTGAGACAGAGATGAGAATGCAGATGTTAGGATCTAGCTCAGCCTGGGTCACATGTTCTCTGAAGCAGAAGTGGGGGGGTAGTAACTGACAGTACCCCCAGGATTGTTAGGAGTGGGTGAGCTTGCTCCAAGGCAAAGGGAACTGATGCCAAGAAATGGCACAGGAAGCCTGTGGTTACCCCAGCCTCTGAAGTCCCTGTGGACTGGTAAGGGATTTAGGGAAGGAAGAATTCTCTTTCTTACTTTGTGACTAAATAGACATTGTTTGGGTATGTCACTGCCCGTTGCCTTCTATGCTTCTTTTTGTCACTTGAAATCAAATGAACCCTGACTGCTCTGGGAGCATCTGAGTAGAGCAGAGCTGTTTTTGCCTTTAATTTTAATAACCACCCAACATGCTTTGCAGTAGTACAAAGGTGGTATTTTGTTCTGTTGTTTGTTTGTTTGTTTGTTTTGGTCAAAATTCTACCACTTCATTCTAACTTACAATAGAGATGGAAAGCTAAGCTCTTGATAACTAGTCATATTTCCTCTTTTCCACATATAAAGCCTTTTAAAAAACTGATGGCCGGGTATGGTGGTTCATACTTTAAATCAGGGGGCTGAGGCAGGAGAATCAACACTTGGAAGTCAGCCTGGGCTACATAGCAAGATCCTATCTCAAACAAAATAACAATATAACAACAACAAAAAAAATAACATCACAAAGATTTAAAAATTCATAAAACTTTTGACTTACTTATCAGTAAGTGTGACTTGTTAAAAGAGTCATCCATGTGTTTTCAGGTGACGGGTTGAGTATGACAATGTGACAACAGAAAGAGGTCATTGCCACTCCAACAACACAGCCTGCCCTAGCTCCCACAGGGGGTGTCCAGTTTCAGCCCATGAACTTTCTTCTGTGGTTTTATTGTAGCTTCAAGCTCTTGTCTGAGCAAGCCTGTTTTGTCACAGATGGTTGAAATACTTCATGGAATGGTCTACTTCCCAAGAGTTAATAACAAAAAGCATCATGTCAAAACCCAAGACATAACTATAATTAAAATCACATTGTATTTCTTGTTGGTTGCTGAAGCCAGTCACAGAAGTCTTATCTTCCATAAATATTACATTTGGAATTTCCTGTCATAGAAAATTATTTTTAAATGATAGCTCAGAAAAGAAATACCAAAGGCTCTCATGCTATACATTATTAATATAATTTATGGCATGTCCCTTGGTAGAATGTTGAAAACACGCCAATAAATTAGTTCAAGAAAAATTAAATATTAATTTAGTTGATGAAAAATTAAATATTAATGGTGTGCTCAAACACCAATTATATTGCAATATGAGTTTGTAAATATTTTCATAAGTAATTTCTGCTCCATATTTATGTATTGGGATAGGCCAAGAAAAGAATCATTAATTTATACAGAAACTTTTTTTTCAACAATAAATTTTTCCAGCTGGGAGATGGTGGAGCACTGGGGGTGCAGAGACAGATGGATCTCTGTGAGTTCAAGGTCAGCCTGATCTACAGAGTGAGTTCCAGGACAGCCAGGGCTGTTACACAGAAAAACATTGTCTTGGGAGAGAAAAAAAAAGAAAGAGAGAGAGAGAAAGAGAAAGAGAAAGGGAAGAAGGGAGGGGGAGAGAGGGACAGAGGGGGAAGGGAGGGAGGAAAGGAGGGAGGGAGGAAAGGAGGGAAAGAAGGAGAGAGAGAGAGAGAGAGAGAGAGAGAGAGAGAGAGAGAGAGAGACGGGCCCACAATTTGAACAAGAACTCGCCTGCGTGCCTAGCTGAACGATCAATGTAGAGGAGATGCAGGGCTAGGAAAGGTCTCATCCACAGCTTCAAGGAGATCGGGAGGAACCTGGTCCCTTTCCCCTCCTCTGCCTCTTATCCACGGATACTGGTATGTACCACCGCCTTGCTCCCTCCCCTTCCGGACCATGGTGCCCATTCTCAGGGCTGCAAGCTTTGAACTGAGAACTTCTGCTGTGGGCTGTGAATACAGCTAGGCTTAGCTGTCAGTGACTCAGAGCCCAGTCCCCCAAACATCACTTCATGTTTGTGAATGCCCAGGCTTAATTTGTCATTGCTGAAATATTTACATTATATGGCTTTCTGAAGATTGGTCAGATGTGGTGTGTGATGGCACAACGTGTAACCCTAACACTTGGCGGAAGGACTGTGAACTTGAAGGCAGTCTGGGCTTTACAAGACCTTGCCTATAATGCACGCATGCGTGCACACACACAACCTTTATGCCTTGCCAGGTTCCTGGGAGCTAAGGTTTAAACCAGTGGTGGAGTGCATGCTTAGCAAGCAGGAGGGCCTTGGTTTGATAGCTAGTGTCACTTGTCAAATGGACATAGCTCTTCTATGTCCTTCATAGGACCTTCTATGAGCTCTTCCATAGAGACCTCACGGATGACTCGGGAAATCATGCACCAGGCAAAGTGACTGCTCTATTGCTGTGGAGAGACACCACAGCCAAGGCAACTCTTATAAAAGAAAGCATTTCATTGTTGGCTTGCTTCCAGTTTCAGAGGGTCAGTCCATTATCACCATGGTGGGAACATGGCGGTACTCATGGTGCAGAAACAGTAGCTGAGAGCTACATCCTGATCTATAAGCAGAGAGAACACTCGGCCTAGTGTCAAGTTTTGAAATCTCAAAGCCCACACCCAATGACATACTTCCTCTAATGAGGCCACACCTCCTAATCCTTCTCAAACAGTGCCACTCCCTGATGACTAAGTATTCAAATATGTGGATTTATGGGGCTCAGAGCACAAGTTGACACTGATACCCCGAGTTCTAAATCATCATCATAGCCCCTTGTTTGAGTCAAAGAGTTCAGTGTCAAGTCTATTTTTGTTTTTTGGTTTTTTTTTTTTGTTTGTTTGTTTGTTTTTTTTGAGACAGAGTCTCTCTATTATGCAGCTGTTAGTGTCCTGGAACTCACAGAGATCCACCTGCCTCTGCCTCCCAAGTGCTGGGATTAAAGGTGTGCTCTGCTAATCAGGAGGCAGAGGCAGGAGCATCACCAAGTTCAAGGCTTGACTGATTACAAATTGAGTTCTAGGACAGAGAAATCATGTCTGGAAAAACAAAACAAGAAAGGAAGGGAGGGAGGGAGGAGGGAGGGAGGAAGGGAGGGAGGGAGGGAAGGGAGGAAGGGAGGAAGGGAGGGAGGGAAGGAAGAAAGGAGGGAGGGAGGGAGGGAGGGAAGGAGGAAGGGAGGGAGGGAGGGAGGGAGGAAGGAAGGGAGGGAGGAAGGGAGGGAGGGAGGGAAGGAGGGAGGGAGGAAGGGAGGGAGGAAGGAAGGGAGGGAGGGAGGGAGGGAGGGAGGAAGGGAGGGAGGAAGGAGGGAGGGAGGGAGGGAGGGAGAAAGGAGGGAGGGAAGGAAGAAAGGAGGGAGGGAGGGAGGAAGGAAGGGAGGGAGGGAGGGAGGAAGGAAGGAGGGAGGGAAGAAGGGAGGAGGGAGGGAAGGAGGAAGGGAGGGAGGGAGGGAGGGAGGGAGGAAGGGAGGGAGGGAGGGAAGGAAGAAAGGAGGGAGGGAGGGAGGGAAGGAGGAAGGGAGGGAGGGAGGGAGGGAGGGAGGGAGGGAGGAAGGAGGGAGGGAGGGAGGGAGGAAGGGAGGGAGGGAAGGAGGAAGGGAGGGAGGGAGGGAGGGAGGAAGGAGGGAGGGAGGGAGGGAAGAAGGGAGGGAGGGAGGGAGGGAGGAAGGAGGGAGGGAGGGAGGGAAGGAAGAAAGGAGGGAGGGAGGGAGGGAGGGAGGGAGGAAGGAAGGGAGGGAGGGAGGGAGGGAAGGAGGGAGGGAGGGAGGGAGGGAGGGAAGGAGGGAGGGAGGGAGGGAAGGAGGGAGGGAGGGAGGGAGGGAAGGAGGGAGGGAGGGAGGGAGGGAAGGAAGAAAGGAGGGAGGGAGGGAGGGAGGAAGGGAGGGAGGGAAGGAAGAAAGGAGGGAGGGAGGGAGGGAGGGAGGGAGGAGGGAGGGAGGGAGGAAGGGAGGGAGGGAAGGAAGAAAGGAGGGAGGGAGGGAAGGAGGGAGGGAGGGAGGGAGGGAGGAAGGGAGGGAGGGAGGGAGGGAGGGAAGGAGGGAGGGAGGGAGGGAGGAAAAGAGTGCGCTCTGTCACACCCAGCTCCTAGGGTCAGGCCTTAAGCCTTAGTTCACGCCAGCTTGGCAATGGATCTACTAGGCTGTAGTTGTATTTATTGGTTGGGACCACCAGCCCACAAATAGCGACATAGAGACTTACTATTAATTATGAAAGTTTGGTGTTTAGCTAGCTTGTTTTCAACCACCTCTTATAACTAATCAACCCATATTACTTAATCTACATTCTGCTGCGAGGCTTATTTCCGCATCTCTGTACTGCACATCCTGCTCTCCCATCATCTCTTGGCAAATCCCTCATGCCTAGATTCTGCCTCCTCCTCTTCCTTTCTTTCCCCAGAAAGCCTGCCTATCTTCTCCTGCCTAACTATTGGCCATTCAGCTCTTTATAAACCCAATTACAGCAATACATCTTCACACAATGTACAAACATCCCACAATACTAGGCCCATATCTCCACCTGGCAGTCACATGCCTGGTCTAATACTTCAGCAGAATTGACACAACTAGAGTCAATTGAGCTCTCCCATTGGTCCGTGGCCTTTGGAGTAGCAGCCATCAGAGTGAGCAGTTGGAATTGCCTCCCACCTCAGCTGGTCCAAACCCTTACTGTGTACTATGGAGACTGCAGAGATTAATGGCACCCTGCGAGGCCTAAGGGTGAGTCCCATCATTCCAAACCAAGAGGATGACAGCCAACTCCCACAAACTGAGTCCTGCCCTGGCCTCAATCCATGCTGCTGTGCTGGTGTTATCTTTGTTAGACAGATTAATATTGGCTCAGACACACAACGAGCCCCATTCTGCTGACAGAGCAGTCTTCTCCATCCCCATCAAGAAAGAGGACAGTTTTGGCTAGATTTATGCTAACTTGACACAAGCATGAGTCATCTAGGAAAGGGGAACCTCGATTGAGAAGATGCCCCACCAGACTGGCCTGTGGACAAGCCTGTGGTGCACTTTTTTTATTCAAGGGTCGATGTGGGAGGGTCCAGCTCACTGTGGGTGGGGCCAACCTTGGGGTGGTGGTCCTGGGTACTACAATAACACAGGCTGGCTGGAGGCTGGAGAGATTTCTCAGAGGTTAAGAGCGCTGGTTGCTCTTCCAGTGGTTCTGAGTTCAATTCCCAGCAACCACATGGTGGCTCACAGCCATCTGTAAAGAGATGTGGTGCCCGCCCTCTTTCGGCCTGCAGGCAGTTCCTCTGTGGCCTCTGCTTCAGTTCCTGCCCTTCCTTTGATGATGAACTGTGGCCTGGGAGCTTTAAGCTGGAAAAAAACTCTTTCCTTCCCAAATCGCTTTTGGTTGTGGTGTTTTATCACAGCAATATAAACCCTAAGAGCAGGACCGCTCTTCTGAATCACACTGCTTGGTCAATAGCACACCCCTACAGTCTAGCTCTATGCTGATGCTAACTCCTCTGTTATCCTCTGTTATAAGGAAGTACAAAGGGACCAGAATCCTCTGTGGTGTCATGGCTGCACCACTATATTGATTACACGGTGCTGATCAAACCGGATGAAGGCAGAGTGGCAAATACAAGAAAACACAGTAAAATTCCAGAGAGCTGGAGAAAACCCTACAAAGGTGTGGGGAAACACGATAACAGGGAAGGTCTTGGGGACCAAGCAGGCATGCTCCCTCCAAGAAAGAGAGGAAATTATTTCATTTTATTCCTTCCCAACGTTATAACAGAAGCCCAAGGTCTTGTAGATCACTGCAGTTCCAAGCTTGGTATCTCCTTCTGGTCTACTTCCTGCACGGTATAATTCTCAAGAGACCTATTGTGACCGTTAACCTTTTTGTTGTTGTTGTTTGTTTGTTTTCTCAAGACAGGGTTTCTTTGTGGCTTTGGAGTCTGTCCTGGTCTTGTAGACCAGGCTGGCCTCGAACTCACAGAGATCTGCCTGCCTCTGCCTCCCGAGTGCTGGGACTAAAGGCGTGCGCCACCACCACCCAGCATGACCGTTAACCTTGATTGTTGACTTGGTGGGATTCAGAGTCACCCTGGAAACAATTCTCCGGGAAAGTCTCTAAGTGCTTATCTAGCTTAGGTTAAGTGAGGCAAGGAGTGCGGGTGGTAGTGTGCCATTGGCTGGGGACTCCATGTGATCGGCTACCTCAGGCTCCTCCTATCATGTTGTCCCTGCCACGACCCTGGGGCTGTGAGTCAAAATCATACATGTTGTCATAGCAACGAGACAGTAGCTAATCCAGTTGTGATAGGAAGCAATTCTGTGTGAGGTGTACTGAAAGCGCCAGCAGGGAGGGTAACATCGCGGCTGCCTGGGCTCTGGAGCAAGGCCATTCCACCCACAGTGGTGTGACCACCAGCTTAAGGGCAGCTCCCAGCAGACATCTGTCCTGGGGTTCTCCAACAGCATAGGCACAGAGGCTGAGAAGTCCCACGTTATGCTTGTCCCATGACAAGCTGGGGAATCAAGGGACATAGTGATATGCTTCTGTAAGTTTAAAGACCTGAAAACCAGGGGGCAAGGGAGGAACTTCCTCTCTAAAGCTGTGATCTGGGGCTCAGAGAGGCTGCTGATAGAAGCCCTAACACACGAAGTGCTAAGAACCAGGATTAAAAAAAAAAAATCACAGTATTTATTTATTTGTGGGGTGAAGGGGTGCATGTGCCAGCACACATATAAAGGTCAGAGGACAGCTCGAAGGAGTCAAGTGTCTTCTCCCACTGTGTGTGGGTCCTGGGGATTGGACTCGGGTCGCCAGGCTTCGAAGAGAGTGTCTTTATCTAGTGAGCCATCTTGCTAGCTTAGAACAAACAAACAAACAAACAAACAAAACAAGCAAAAAAATTGTCCACAGGCAGGAAAGGGATGTCCCAGATCACGAACAAAGAGAATTTACTCTCTTGCTAGCTTTGTTTCTGTTTGGTCCTCATTATACTAAACAATGATCACCACATTGGTGGAGATGGGTCTTTTGCACTCTGTATTTAAATGTTCTTCTTTTCTAGAAACATCCTCACAGATGCACACACCAGCTTCTAGGCGTCCCTTAGCTGAGTCAGATTAACACATAAAATCATCCCAACAGTGGTGTATCCAGATTTCTTAGTTAGGGTTTCTATTGCCGTAAAGAGACACCATGGCCATGAAAACTCTTATAAAGGAAAGCATTTAATTGGGGCTGGCTTACAGTTCAGAGGTTTAGTTCATTGCCATCATGGCGGCATGCAAGCAGGCATGGTACTGGAGAGGTAGCTGAGAGTTCTATGTTCAGATTGGCAGACAGCAGGAGGATGGTGAAACAGTGGACCTGACTTGAGCATTTAAGACCTCAAATCCTAACCCCGGTGTCTTAGGTTTCTACTGCTGTGAAGAGACGCCTCGACCATAACAATTCTTATAAATAAAAACAGTTTCAGAGGTTCCGTCCATTATCATCATGGTGGGGGATATGTCGGCATGCAGGCGGACATCGTGCTGGAGCTGAGAGTCCTACACCTTGATTCAGAGGCAACAGGAAGTTGACTGACTTCCTGGACAGTATCCTGAGCATAGGAAACCTGCAAGTCTGCCCCACAGTGGCACATTTCCTCCAACAAAGCCACACCTCCTGGTAGTGCTGGTCGCTGTGAGTTTATAGAGGCCAAACACTTGAACTTCCACACCAGTGACACACTTGCTCCAACAAGGTCACATGTCTTACTACATCACTCCCTGTGGGCCTATGAGGGTCATTTTCATTCAAACCACCACACTGGTATTGGCTCAGTTGGAGCCAGAGGCTTAAGGAAACTGAGTGAGCAGGAGCCCTAAACCCTCTGTCATCATCCAGGGCTCAGTGCTGCTTCCCCTGCAGGTCATATCCACCTGTAACCACTTTGGGGTGAGACAGAAGGAGTGTGCTTCTGTCACCTGCTGGGCTGGCCCTGGAAAAGCTGAGCTTCCTGTGGTCCCCTGGGCCACGCACTTGGTGACCAGAGGCAAGAGATGGCCCTGAAGAATGTTTGTGGATTCAGGGGCCACAGCCAGTGGGTTAACAGAGACACATTAGAAAGCTGATGAGAAGGTATGGGGAGAGGCATGTGGATGGCAAATATTTGTGCTTCCCATTAATATGATTGACAAGGACCACCCGGAAGCTGGAGTGAGGCCAATCCCACCGAGGCCAGAGAATGGTTTTGACAGGAGAAAGCCTGCTGAGAGGCAGAAGCAACAGATGTCCAAGACAATTAGAAATCCAACAAGGAGCCAAGAAAAATGTCCCCAGATTCTTGCTGCTAGAGTTGGGAGATCTTTTGGTCCAATCTCACGCATCAGCCTCGGACACTTTCAAAACAGGGCATACCTTACCTTCAAGATGCCCACGACTTTCAGGGCATTGGTGGGGTCTTGAGGTTTCCCTTACAGGCCAGGCTGGAGTTTTCTCTTCCTACCCTGCAGGCAAGGGCTCTATCTGCAGGCTTCCAGCCAAGTCAGGGTATAGAAGAACGGTTTTGATGAGATGAAGACAGGTGGCAGATGCTCGCTAGTGAACTCATTTGAAGAAGTTACAGTAGAAAGAACAGCTATGTTGGGAAGAAAGAATACTGAAGTTAAACCCTCCCCACTACAAGGCAACCACCTCCATTTCTACTCAAGGAAAAGTGTAGAAGGAATCACTCAGTTGAGAACCTGGAATAGGGAAGCAGATGACAAAATGACCCAGACACTGAAGTAGAGCTCGAGTGAAAAGGTAACAGAGAAACCAAGGAGAAGGCAGAGAGAAGGGATCCTAACGTCCATGGAGCCAGACAGCCAGACACCATGGAAGCAGGGATGTGTTCAAACTTCCAGAGACATGCCTGCCTCTGCTCCTGAACAACATGTGCTCCACAGAGCAGGCTGTGGTGGCACAGGCCTATAATTCCAGCACCTGGGCGGCAGAGACACAAGGAGTGCATGAATTTGAGGCCATCCTGGGCTCCATAGCAACTGCCAAGCTAGCTACTGGGGTACATAGCAAGACCCTGTCAAAACAAACAAATCTAAAGTCTAAAGGCAGGCTCTACTGTGCTCAGCAGAATTTTAATATGGTGTGTGTGTGTTTGTCTGTGTGTCTGTGTGTATGTTTGTGTGTCTATGTGTGTCTGTGTGTGTGTGTTGGTGTGTGTATGTCTGTGTGTGTGTGTGTATGCATGTGTGTCTGTCTGTGTGTGTGTCTGTGTCTGTGTCTGTGTGTGTGTGTGCATGTGTCTCTGTGTCTGTGTGTGTTTGTGTTTGTGTTGGTGTGCGTGTGTGTGTCTGTGTGTGTGCATGTGTGTGTGTGTGCATGTGTGTCTATGTGTGCATGTGTGTCTATGTGTGCATGTGTGTCTATGTGTTTGTGTGTGTGCATGTGTGTCTATGTGTGTGTGTGTGTGTGTCTGTGTGTCTGTGTGTGTGTCTGTGTGTGTGTGTGTGCATGTGTGTCTATGTGTTTGTGTGTGTGCATGTGTGTCTATGTGTGCATGTGTGTCTATGTGTGCATATGTGTCTATGTGTTTGTGTGTGTGTGTGTCTGTGTGTGTGTGTGTGTGTGTGTGTGTGTGTGTGTGTGTGTGTGATGAGCCACACAGCACATGTGGATGTCAGAGAACACTGTTTAGCAGTTGGTTCCCTTCCCACTTTGCTAAGGCAGGGGCTCTACTGTTACTTCTGTCATCTCCTTGGACACAACACTTGGCTCCAACAAAGCATTTTCTGGTGCTTCTTTTTTTTCTCAAATTGCATATTTTGCATTTTTCATTGTCAGTTTTCTCCTTTTCATTATAGAGCTGTGTAAGAGTGACTACTAATAACCATAGGACAGAGTCAACACCAGGCTGCCATGAAATTTCCTCTGCCAATACCGTTACTCTAAAACATTTCAATTTAGTCAGGCAGACTTTTGGGACAAGAGAAAAGAGCAGCCATGTTCTTGGGGGAAAAAAACAAAACCAAAACCAAAACATAAGAGAGGTCTCTAGGCTATTTAGTAATATTCTCATATTCTCTTCCTTTGAAACGTGTGTGTGTGTGTGTGTGTGTGTGTGTGTGTGTGTGTGTGTGTGTGTGTTTTGAGACAGGGTTTCTCTGTGGCTTTGGAGCCTGTCCTGGAATTAGCTCTTGTAAACCAGGCTGGTCTCAAACTCACAGAGATCTGCCTGCCTCTGCCTCCTGAGTGCTGGGATTAAAGGTGTGTGCCACCGCTGCCTGGCTTCCTCTGAAACTTCTTAAACTGGGCCCCCACCATTCAAATCACCCACAGCACTGTCTTCCATGTTCCTACTAGAATGTTCCATTAAAGCCACACTTAAAGTTTCCAGTCACTTTCTAGTCCAAAATCCCAAAGTTCACATTCCACCCACAAGCACCACGGTCTAGCCTGTCACAGCAATACCTCAATCCCTGGTACCAACTTCTGTCTTAGTTATTGTCCAATCGGTGTGAAGAGACATCATGACCAAGGCAACTCTTACAAAAGAAAGCATCAATTGGGGGCTTGCTTACAGTTTTAGAGGCTTAGTCTGCCATTATCATCATGGCAGAAAGCCCAGTAGCAGGCAGGCAGGCAGGCAGGTGTGGTGCTGGAGAAACAGCTGAGAGAAATATCCTGATGCACGAGAGAGAGAGAGAGAGAGAGAGAGAGAGAGAGAGAGAGAGAGAGAGAGAGAGAGAGAGAGAGAGAGAGAGAGAGAGAGAGGAGGGGGGAGGGAGGGAGAGACAGAGAGAGACAGAGAGGCTTGAATTTTTGAAACCTCAAAGTTTACCTTTAGTGACATACTTCCTCCAAGGCCACACCTCCTAATCCTTCTCCAATAGTGTCCCCCCCAAGACTAGGCATTCAAATATGTAAGCCTATAGGGCCATTCTTATTCAAGCTGTCACAGTCAGGCTAGCTGGTCCCCAAGCTTCTGTGTGACTCTCCCATCTCTGCCTCCAGTGTCAGTGAAGGAGCAATGAAATTATGGGTGAACTCCACTGCATCTGGGCCATTGTTTGTATTGTTTTATCCACGTGCGTGCTTTATCTGAGTGCATGTATGTTTGTGCACCAGGTATGGCTTGTCAAAAAAAACCCAGAAGAAGGCATTGGGTCCCCTGGAACTAGAGTTACAGACGGTTGTGAGCTGCCATTTGGGTGTGGAGTCATCTCTCCAGCCCACATTGTTTTTGTTTTTTGTTTTTTGTTTGTTTATTTCCCCTGTGGGCTCTGGGAATCAAACTCAGGTCGTCATGCTTGCCTGGCAAATATCTTTATCCGCTGAGCCTTCTCCCCACCCCCAGGTGCAACTCTAGAGCTGACGTCTAACAGGGAGGCTTTGCCTTTCTGCTCTTTGAGTACGGGCTGGGGCGGTTACTCAGTGGGAGAGTGCTTGCCTAGCAAGTGCAAGGCTCTGGGTTCTATGCTCAACATTGTAAGGCACCAGAAAATAAAAAGAAAAGAAAACGTGAAGGATCGAACTTGTTTTTAGCAGAAAGTGCTCTGTTGCTGAGCAGAGCCGGATGTCCCGGCCAGGCCCTGGATGACTGGCAGCCTGGCCTGGCTGCAGCTGGCAGCCAATGGGAGCAGTCTGCAGCTGAAAGCAGATAACTCAGGTCACGTACCACCTGTGCCTCCAAACACAAGGGGTACGGTGTAAATGATGCCCATGCCTGCTAGAGTAGTGATGCTCTCCAGCGAAAATTTAAAAATACTTATTGCTATCCCTAAAGGGCTTCAATGGAAGGTTTTCACAGAAAACCTGTGAATCACAGGGCAGCCATGAATATGGCACCAGTGTGAACCCTGCCTCAATGCTGGTGTGTACCTGAAGTTGGCAGCTGCAGCCAGCCAAAATTATGGGACCAAAGCATACATGGAAAGACTGTTCTCCCAGGAGAAGACATTTATTTAGTTGGCTAATATTTAAACAATTTAACATGCCTTCTGATGAACTGTCTTGCTTGGGGGGGGGCATGTAACGAGTCCGTGTGGTAAATCCCTTATTTTTATCAACAGGGAATATGCGGGCAGGTTTTAACAGAACATCTGTTTCTCTCCATCTCCACTTAGTGAGTGTTTAAGGAAGGCTAATGGAAGGGGTCCCACGTCTCTCAGGCCCTTTGGCCTTGGCCTCAACAATGTGTGAGTGCAAGCAAGGCGAGTGACCATGAATAGCCAAGCCTCAAAGCCCTGCAGAACTTCCGATATCCAGCCACCACCTCCTCGGCATCAGCATCAGGCCACCTGTGCCCCAGGACAGGCTGCCCACCTGGGCCTCCTCTGCCTGCAGCTGCTTCCCATCTGCTTCTCAGAGAGAGCACCCCCCCCCCACCCCCCACCCCCACCCCCGCCCAGCATGGGTGTTGCTCCTGCAGCTGATGCCTCCCCAGTGCCATAGCCAACTGGTCCCTGTGGGGGGCACCAGAGCCCACAGATCGCCAAAGCCGCTGTGGTCCATTGAGATCCAGAGGTGGGCAAGCAGAGAGAGGACTCCCTGGGTAGCTCCAAAGGCTCCAGCATTTGAACTCAGAGGGGCAGGGCACTGTCTCCAGCAACACCCATCAGTCTTCACATCTGTCTCTATGGAGATCCTGCACCTGCTCCTCAGACTGGATTTTGTTTTGTTTGTTTTTTCTTATGAAGGAAAACATTTAATAGGAGTGTCTTACAGTTCCAAGGTTAGGTCCATTATCATCAGGGTGGGACATGGCAGCATGCAGGCAGACATGACGCTGGAGACACTAGTGTGGCTTTAAGCATATATGAGAGCGACCTCAAAGCCTGCCTCTACAGTGACACATTTTCTCCAACAAGACCACACCTGTCATTGGTGCCACTCTCTTTGAGGGCTATTTCCTTTCAAACCACCTCCCTGCTCCCCAAAGGTTTGTAGCCAAATCATAATGTAAAAATGCATTCAGTTCAACTTCAAAAGACCTCCACTGTCCACAACAGTCTCAAACCTATTTAAAAGTCTAAAGTTCAAAGTCTCTTCTGAGATTCATGCAATCTCTTAACTGTAATCCCCTGTAAAATTAAAATAAAAAAGCAGATCACATACTTCTAACATGTGAAGGCACAGAATATGCATTACCATTCCAAAACGCAGGGAAGGGAGCTTTGAGAGGAAACACTGGACCAAAGTAAGACCACAATCAGCTGGGCAAACTCTACATTCTGCTTCTCCATGTCTGATGTCAAAACACTCTTCAGATCTCCAACGCCTTTCAGCTTTGCTGACTGCGACACCCTTCTTTCTCTTGGGCTGGTTCCACTCCCTGTTAGCAGTTCTCCTTGGCAGGTATCCCATGACTCTGGCATCTCCAACATCTGGGGTCTCCAGGAAATCCAGGTTCATCTTCACAGCTTCACACAGTGGCCTCTCTTCGCCTCCATTCAGGGACACCTCTGCCACATGCCTGGCCTCAGCTGCTTTCCTTAGTCCCAGAAAACCAGGCTGGCCTCGAATTCACAGAGATCCACCAGTCTCTGCTCTCCGAGTGCTGGGATTAAAGGCAGGCGCCACCACCGCCCAGCCCAGAGGGAGATTCTATAACCCCTTTCTTCTATCTTTAACTCCAGAACCACAAGGGAGAAGCCGCCAAGGTCTGCTGTTCGCTGGGGCTGGAATATAGGCCCCTCGTTCAATTACATCTTCACCAGCTCTCTGCTTTCCACCTTCAATGGCTACACTTGGCTACTCTGGAACTTGCTCTGTAGTCCAGGTTGGCCTCAAACTCAAAGTTCTGCCTTCCTCTGCCGATGGAGCGCACACCCAGCTCTAAGCTTTTCTTTCCTTCCTTTTGAAAAGTTGGGAATTAGCTGGTGGGATCTGGTCCTGAGGTCACCACTCTATCCCATTCCTTAGTCCGCTTGTCTCCTTGAGCACAGGACTTAGCTCCATTCTATTTTCTGGTGCTCCTTTTCTCCTCCAAAATTTTTCCTGCTCAGCTTGCTCCCTTTCATTATAAATCTTCATTAGAGTTAACACTAGTAACCACACAACAGAGTCTATACTAGACTATTGTGAGATGTCCTTTATCAAGGGAATGAATCCAAAACTCTTCACTCTAGCCTCAGGCAAACGTTTGGGACAAGAGCAAAAAGCAACCACATTCTTTTCCCCAGATATCCCAAGAATGATTTCTAGGCAACATTCCTCTCCTCTGAAACGTCTTGAGCTAGCCCCTTCCCCACAGTTTAAATCACCCTCAGCATCACTGTCTTCCATGCTCTTACTGGTGTGGCCCATTAAGCAGTGCTTAAAGCATCCCACTGCTTTCCTAACTAACCCAAAGTCCATATTCCTCCAAACAAAAACCTGGTCAGGCCTTTCACAGCAACACCCCAGTCCTTGGTACTACCTTGTCTTAGTTACAGCTTCTGTTGCTGGGAAGAGACACTATGACCTCAGCAACTCTTATAAAGGAAAACGTTTAGTTGGGGTGGCCGCTTACAGTTCAGAGGTTCAGTCCATTATCATCATGGTGGGACATGGCAGTGTGTGGGCAGACACGGTGCTGAAGAGGTAGCTGAGAGTTCTACATCTTGTACAGGTAACAGGAAGTTAAGCTCCTCAAACTATTATTATAGGAAGCATCGCCAGCCCTATTCTCTGCCCCTCTCTTGTCCTTCTCCTAGACTGCCTCTGCTCCTGTGTGTGTTTCCTCAGAGTGTCAGCACCCCTGACCTGTGATCCTGTGAGCAGAATATGCACACATATGGGGCTGGAGCATCGGCTCGGGAACTAAGAACACACACACACACACTCCTGCATGAGGAAATGCACTCTGAGAAACTGCTAAGCCTGTAACCCACAGTCCAGTTCACAAACATGACCCACATTTGAAAGCAAACCACAGTAAACCATTTCCCCCCGGGGACTCTCAAAGGCTAGTGACATGAGGTGGTAGGGGACAGGTAGGACACTTCTCTATTCTATACTGCACAGGCACGTTTGCACTTTATATTGTAGCAAGGAACTGTAACACATACACGCTGCTAAAGGTTTGCTCTGAGTTTTAACCTAGATGGCATTTCTGGAGGACTGCAAGGCTCAGTGGCTTCTGATGTATTTAAACAGACAGATGACAGTGAGAGAAAGGGGCTGGGGGCAGAGGGGAGTCACCTGTGCCTCAAGCCTCAGACTGGGCTGCCTGGGTAACCAGAGGGTTAAGACTGAGCTGTGCAATGAGGCTGCCTTTTCCCCAGTCCCTGGAAAATGTTCGCACTAAGGATGCGAGGGAGGAGGAAGGGAGGCTGTGGAGTGTCTTTGGGATCCCCAGAGTGCTGGCTCCTAGCTCAGGAAGTAGTGCCTGTCTCTGCCCTCTGACATTTGTGGCGACAGGCCACATGTTTTCTGGGATTCTGGTAACCGAGGGTCCTCTCCAGGAAAGAGGAGGGGAGGCTTCCTTAATATTCTTGTCACTTAGTCATGCTCTGGACTCTGTAGGACTATAATACTAGATTGGGGAGACTGAGGCAGGTTTGGGCCACCAACCAGTTCCCACCCAAATCATGACCCTGAGACTTATTAGTTATGGATGCTCGGCGTTAGTTTAAGCTTGCTTCTGGCTTATTAGTTATGGATGTTCGGCGTTAGTTTAAGCTTGCTTCTGGCTAGGTTTTATAACTTAACCCGTTTCTCTTACCCCACATTTTGCCTCAGGGCTTTTTACCTTTCTTTCTGTATGTCCTACTCTGTGTCCACTGGCTGATGGCTGCCTGGCTGGCCCCCAGCATCTCCCTTTTCTCCTTCATTCTCATCTTCTCCATTTCCCCCCAAGCCTTGACTTCCCTTCCTATTTATTCTCTCCCTATCCCTCTCCTGCTTAGCTATTGTCCATTCAGCTCTTTATTAGACCAATCAGGTGCCTCAAGCAGGCACGGTGAAACACATGCAACACATCTTCACATAGTTAAAACGATATTCTACAAAAAGGCTGGCATACGCTACATCATGTAGGCCTGTCCCAAACAACAAAACCAATCAGAACGCATCAAGAGTGGAACGGATACCCCAACTATAGGTGAGTATTTCAATAGACAGGTGCCAGGAGTGAGAGCCCACATATGGCTAGCTCTGTTACAGGGAAAGACAGGGAACCTTAAGATACGTTTGATAGATGAGGTCCTTCTGTGTGTGATGACATACATTCATAATCCCAACAATTTAGAGGTGGAGGCAGGGAGTTAAGAACTCAAAGGCAGCCTTGGCTACATGGAAAATTCAAGGCCAGGGCCCGGGGAGATGGTTCAGTGGTTAAGAGAACAGTTGCTCTTCCAGAGGACCTGGTGGATTCCCAGCACCCACATGACTGACACACATGCAGATGAAATAAAAGTAAACTTTAAAAAAAAGAAAAGAAATTAAAATTTAAAAAGACAGTATTTTGCTGTATTCATATGGACTGGTCTGAAACTTGCCGTCTTCCTGCCTCAGCCTTCTGTGTGCTGCAAGCACAAGCAAATGCCTCACTGGTGACTTCCCTTGAATGTGGGGTGAAGATGAGACGGCTGGGGGTCAAGCTGCCGGCTTCATCTCTGACCTGGGGTCCAGAATTTGGTTCTGCGTCTGCAGACAAACGGACTCCCATTCGGTCACACAGAAAGCAGTCAGACTTGGGGTTAGGTCCAGGGCTCCTGACACGCTGCTGGCTGTGGCCCAAGGGGGCTGGGCCATGTTCAGTCAGATGAGACATTGTCAATTTCAGTCAGAGTCTCTGTGACCTGGATCTCCTCCTCTCAGCCCAGGTGGGAAGGTGAAATGAAGGGAGCGATGAGCCCATCCAGCTCTGTTCCCATGAGGGTAAAGGTGAACAAGCCCTAGCCTCCTGCCCCAGGCTCTTCGGATGGAAAAGCTGCCACTCTGCAAAATGGGGGTGGGGTGGGGGTGGGGCAGGATACAAAGACTTCCTGCTGCACAAGGGTTTGGGGTTTTTTTTTGGTTTATCTAAATATCTGATTCAAATTCATAAAAGACTCCATGGTGGTGAGAAACTCACACCTGGGAGCAGGAAGCAAAGCAGAAACCACAATCGAGGGGTCACGAGGCCAGGACGGCAGCTGTAAATAGCTTCCAAGACACCTGAGAAGAGAAAAGTGTCTCAGTCAAGTGAGAAAGCACCCGAAGATGAAAAGGAAAGAGATGGGTTCAGACACAGGGCATGCAGGCTGGAAGAGAAGGGATTCTGGGGGTGACAGAGCAGATACGGGAAAGGGAAATCACAGGCCCTGGAGGAGGCTGCTTTCAGGGTTAAAGATGGACACAGAAGGGTAGTCTGGCTTCAAGCAAAGTTGACGGGGAAGGGCCACAATGACACATTCAGTGATGAATTCTCAAAGGGAAACAGCTACGTGGTGACACTTACCTGTAGTCCCAGCCCTTGGGAAACTGAGGCAGGAGGATCACTTTGGGATTGAGGCCAGCCTTGGCTAGCTAGTGAATGCCAGGGCAGCCTGGGCTACAGAATGAACCTGACTCAAAAACATAAACCAAACCAAGGGAGCTGAGAGACAGCTCAGCAGTTAAGAGCACGGGCTGCTCTTCCAGAGGACCTGGGTTCCGCCCCCAGAGCGCATACACGGCAGCTCACAACAATCTGTGATTCCAGCTCTAGAGGACCCAACACCCCCTTGTGGTCACTACAGACACTACATGCATGAAGTGCACAGGTACACATACAGGTAGAACGTATAAAATTAAAAACAGTAACAACAACACACTAAACAAGGGACCGATGAGATGACTCAGAGGGTAAATAAAGGTAATTGCTGTCAAGCCCAATGACCTGGGTTCAATCCCCAGGGCCCTGTAATAGAAGGACAGAGCTGACTCAGTTGTCTTTTGCCAACATCTGTGCTGTAGCACACAAAGAGTTAAACACTTAAGAAAGCTATAGCTGCCAGGCACTCAGGAGGCAGAGGTAGGTGGGTCTCTGTGAGATCAAGGCCAGCCTGGTCTGCAGGATGAGTTTCAGAACAGCCAGAGGAAACCCTATCTCAAAACAAAGAAACAAAAAGATAAAGTCTTGGTTTCAATTCTCAGAACCCATACAAACACACACACACACACACACACACACACACACACACACACATAACACACACACGAACACATATATACACATATCACATATGTACACAGACACATACACACATGCAAACATATTAGAGGAAGGAAAGATCCTTTTATGTATTTTTTGTTTTCTTTGAGTGTTTTAAAAAATATTCCTTTTATGTTTTCTCTTTTTATTTATTATTGTCATCATGTGCAAACACAAATGTGTGTGTGTCAGAGAGGGAGAGAGAGCATGGAGAAGTCTGAGGATACCTTTGTGGAGTATGTTTTTTCCTTCTGTCTTTCTGTGTGTTGCTGGGATTGACCTTGGGTCATCAGGCTTGCATAGCATGCACTATGCCTGCTGAACCAACACACCAGCCTCTTCTTTTATGATTTCAAAGCAGATTTAAATTAAGGATCAGAATAACAAATAAGGATCTTGCAGACAAATAGGAAAAATAAAAGTAAAAAATTAAATAAAACAAAAGATAAAGGAAAATTATAAAGAGGCCTGAATTAAAATGATCTCAGACCTTTCACAATATTCAAAGAAGTAAATGTTCATATTTTTACCTCTGCTCATCCTTAGGAGTATATTTTACTTTGTGACCTATTTATATGTTTTCTGAAACAGGATGAGGGATATAAAAAGCGACCTGAACTCTACCTCACTCTTCAGACACTCCAGGTGTAATTTGTGGTCTCACTGCTGTTGGTGCGGGCTGATACTTCCTGCTCTTACCTAGGCCTTTCTGTATGTTAAATGCCGTACATGCATTGAAATGGGGGAAGCTCATATCTTCAGTCTGAAATACATGGGTCTAGAAAATCTAAAGGAAAAACAAGTTTGTCATTCGTGTATGGAGGTGACAAGAAACCCCGGGGCAGAGTTGTTTAAAAGTTAATCCCTCCAGAGGGATTATTTACCCTTGAATAAACCATCTAAAGATGTATGCTTTGACACTAGGAGGAAATCAGGTACAAACATGGGAGCCAGGCAAGGTGGCACCAACTGTAATTCCCAAAGTCAGGATGCTGAGACAGGAGAATTGCCACGTTTGAGGCCAGCCTGGGCTACTATATAAGTAAGTTTCAAGCTAGTGTGAACTACAAATAAGACCTTGTATCAAAACAAAAGAAAACTAGTAAGTAGCTAGAGAATTTCTGTATAGTTCTGCACCTTCAGAATACAAGCTGGAGGGGCTGGAGAGATGGCTCAGTGGTTAAGAGCATGGGCTACTCTTCCTGAGGACCCAGGTTCAATTACCAGCAGCCATATAGCAGCTTACAACTGTAACTCCAATTTCCAGGGGATCCCACACTCTCATACAGACATACATGCAGGCAACACCCCAATGCACATAAAATAAACAAATGAATCATTTTGAAAGAAAGAGGCTGAGAATGAGGGTGTGCTAAAATAAATAAATAAATAAATCATTTAAAAAAAAAAATATAAGCTGGCTATAGTAGTCTATGTGTTGATCCCAGCACTAGGAAGACAGAGGCAGGCAGATTTCTGAGATGGGTCAGCCTGGTATACACAAGTTCCAGGATAGCTAAGGTTACATAGTAAAACCTTGTCTCCAAAATAAATAAATAAATGTAGAAAACCCACTAAAGGGTTTACATTTGTGTGTGTGTGTGTGTGTGTGTGTGTGTTTATAGTTTTATTTATTTATTTATTATTTTGGTTTTTTGAAACAGGGCTTCTCTGTGGCTTTGGAGGCTGTCCTGGAACTAGCTCTTGTAGACCAGGCTGGTCTCGAACTCGCAGAGATCTGCTGCCTCTGCCTCCCGAGTGCTGGGATTAAATATGTGACACCGCTGCCTGACTCACCTTACTTTTTAAGAGTGGTCTCTCATTGGCCTGGAGCTTGAGAAGTGTGGGGGCCACATAGGGTCCTTGTGATCACAGATAAGTACTAAGGGACCCAGGAATGTTTTTGTTTGTTGTTGTTGTTGTTGTTTTGGTTTTTTGAGACAGGGTTTCTCTGTGTAGATTTAGAGCTTATCCTGGCACTGGCTCTGTAGACAAGGCTGGCCTCGAACTCATAGAGATCTGCCAGCTTCTGCCTCCCGAATGCTGGGATCAAAGGCGTGCACCACCTAGCTTAGGACCCAGGAATGTTAAACACATAAGGTTGTCCCTTCAAAGCAAGGGATTTATAACATGCTTTCTATCTAGTAGGCTGAGAATAGACATAGTTAATAACCTGGTAACCTTTGCACTACCAAGTGGCTGAGGCCACAATTTATCTTCCCCCAGACCCTTACCATGAGTTTGTCAATCTACAGAACCTATCTTTTCAGACGGTATCACATGTACCTTACAATGAGTTTTGATATAGTCACATCTTAAGCTTTATTGTGCATACAAGATTAAGTTAATTATGACCAGGGAAAATTTCCACAAAATTGTGCTGTTTTTAACTACGTCCAAAATAAACTACCCCAGGGTCAGACTCTTGAAGTTTGAACCAACACCAGCTACTGAGCTGTGTTGAACCGGACTTCATTCTTGCTTCCCCGGATCATTGCCCTGCTGACATGGTGGTCATTCAGACAGCTGTAGAGAAGTAGGCAAGGCTGGCTTGGCTAACCAATAAGCTTCAGAGATCCTGACTCCCTTTCCCCAGCACCGGGATTACGAGAGCCAGTCACCATTTGTAAGGTTTATTTTTATTTACGCGTGTGGATATTTGTGTGAACGTACACCATGAGTGCTCAGCTACCCTCAGAATGCCAAAAGAGGGCGCTAGATCACCCTGGAGTTAGAGCTCCAGGTGGTTTTGTGTCACCTGACAAGGGTGAAGGGACCTAAACTTGAGTCTTCTGAAAGATTAGCAAGTGCTCAATGTTAAGGTGCTGAGGTGTCTCTCCAGCCCCCGCTGTTTGTCTAGTTTTCATGTGGGTTCTGGGGCATCAAACCCAGGTCCTCATGCTTGTACAGCCAGGACTTTTCTAGTCAAGCTCACCCTTGAATACTTTAATATGAGCAAAGAAAGAAAACGTGTGAGGAACAAAGAAAAGCATAGGCTTTGGTCCAAGCGAGGAGGCAGAGTAGGAAAGCAGAGACTTGACTATTTCTGGGGCCAGGGGTTTGAGACCTAGTCTCGCTGTGTAGCTCCAGCTGGCTTGGTACCTGCTATGTATACCAAGCTGACCTTGAACTCAAAGAGATTGATTCACCTGCCTCTGACTCCTAAGTGCGGTGAGTATACTACCACCATGTCCTGCTTGGAAAAATATATATATATTTTAGATGAAGTATCATGTAGTCCAGTCTCACATGCTCTGAGTAACTGAGGGTGACCCTGAACTTCCCATCCTTCAGCCTCAACTTACCCAGGGCAGGGACTATAGGGGTGCTCGAACCTAGGGGCTCATGCATGCAAGCACTCTACTAACTGGATTTTTAAAAGCAATTAGCTACATTGGGTGAAAAAAGAAGTTTAGGATATGATGAAGTCTTATGAAAGATGAAGTGAGGACTGGGATATAGCTCAGTGGTCCAATGCCTGCCTCACAAAGCAGTGGGTTCCATCCTGCATGGTGCAAAATCATCATCATCTCTCTTAAGAAAATAAACATGTTTCTAAGGGATAAAATAATTTATAATTAGATACAACAAAAACTAACACATTGGATAGTACAAAACAAACAGAAGGAAAAGATCCCAAGAAATGACACAAGGAACTGTTACAGATGCAGAGACACACTGTTTCACACACTCAGGAATCCCATAAAAAACTTTTGGGTCTTGAGCAGTTTTATTCCTTTCTTCTCACTGTTTGTGTTTTCATAGATTTCTTGAAGGGATTTGTTCATTTTCCCCTAAAGGATCTCTATCATACCCATGAAGGCTATTGTACTGTGTTTGTCTTGTGTGTTGCACCTCTCAGGGCCGTTAGCGGTGAGGTTGCTGAGCTCTAGGGGATACATGTTGTCCTGGTTGTTATTGTGTCTTTACACTGGAGCCCAGGCATCTGGGTTTGGGATGATTATAACTCTAGGTGCTGATATCTGGTCTTGTCTTTGTTGGGTGGGTGTTTTGTTCCTTGGTTTCTGTTTCCGGTTCTTAGGAGAGTGTGGTGGCTGTGTGTTGCCTGGCGGAGAACTCTTCTGGGGTCCTGCTATGAGCGGCCACTGAGGGTTCTGTGTAAAATGTGTTTCTGGGTATTGGGAGCTGACACTTGAGAATGGGCGTGGGTTAGGATTGTAGGGGCTGAGGGGTCCACAGGAGGGAGGAGAGCAGGGTGTTCCACCAGGATCAGCTTAGAGAGAGAGGAGAGGCCATAGCACATAGTCTACAACAGAGCTGGGGACGAGCCTGGGGGACTGGATGTGGAGGAGAGGAGAGAAAGGTGAAGAACCATAGTTAGTCTATCTGCTTTCCTGGCTGGCAGCTCCCAGGGAACCCTATGCCACATTCTATGTGGATTCTTCATTTATACTTCATAATTTCCTTAGGAATAAAGATGTAGCTCAGTGATACAGAATTTATTTAGCTGACACAAACACCTGGATTCTATCCCCAGCACCACAAAACAAAACAAAATAAAAATCCCTCCATAGTTTCTTATTTGATCAATGGTTACTTCACTTATGTCTTTAAACATTCTTATTTTCAAGTCTTTGGCAGATGAATCCACAAACATTTAGTGGGTTGGCTGTATTTCTGTTTGCTTTAGTATTAATTTTTTTTTTTTTTAGTATTCAGTTTCTTCACATCTTTCCTCCCCCTTCCTCCCCCCTTTCTCTCCTGGTAGGTTTAGTTTTCTGCTTGCCATTGTTATACCCTAGCACAGGACTTGTGTTGTATTCTTTACTGTCACTGGAGGGCTGCAGACCCAGTGATGGAGCTGGAGAAAGGCTTGGGCCATTCTTGGTTAGTATTTCAGTTACTTTTCTATTTCTGTTATAAGATACCAGAACCAAGGCAACTTAGAGAAGAAAACGTCTATTTGGAGTGTGTGGTAATTTGAGAGAAAATGGCCCCCAAAGAGAGTGGCACTGTTAGGAGGTGTGGCCTTGTTGGAAGAAGTGTGTCACTGTGGGGGTGGGCTTTGAGGTCTCCTGTACTCGAGCTACCCCCCAGCCTACTTCCTGTGGCCTGCATATCAACATGTAGCAGCTCCTTTTCCAGCCCTATGTCTGCCTGCATGCCAACATGCTCCCTGCCATGATGATGGACTAATCCTCTGAAACTGTAAGCACCTCAATTAAATGTTTTCCTTTGTAAGAGTTGCTGTGTCATGGTGTCTGTTCACAGCAATAGAAATGCTAAGACATGGGGTTTACATGACCATCATGGCAGAGATTATGGTAGCAGGCAGGCGGGCATGGTGATGGAGCTGGAGCTGAGAGCTTACATCCTTAGCCTCAAGCACGAGAGAGAGAGAGAGAGAGAGAGAGAGAGAGAGAGAGAGAGAGAGAGAGAGAGAGAGAGAGCGCTAATTGGGAATGGGTCTGCTTTTGAAGCCTCAAAGCCCACCCCCAGTCACACACCTCCTCCAATGAATCCTTCTCAAACAGTTCACAAATTTGGGACCAAGTATTTAAGTATAAGAGCCCATGGGAACCATTCTTTTTAAATCACCACAGTTAAGAAGATGTTTCTGTCCTCCTGCATCCCTCAGCCTGCAGCTTCTCCCGTAGCTCCTGCAGTCTGCTCAGCTGCCAGGCTTTTCCCCTTTTGTTCTATGCTTAGCCTTCCCCCATAGAGAATGGCTGCATTATCTGTCCCTTCACCCTATTCCCTAGGTGACATTTTAGCTCCCATCAGCCAACAAGGTTTGGCTCTACTCACCACTTTGCTTTCTAGTTCTTTCTGTCTACCAGGTGTTTATCCACTGATTTGTTCTGCTTTTGTTTTTTGTTGGCACACATACTTTGGAAACCTTATCTCCCATTGTTACATGTTAGAAGCAGCAAGAGTGTTAGCCTTCCTTGTCAGCGTAGCATTATTTAGAATCATCAGGTAAACACAGATGTGTGTGGCTGAAGACATTTCCAGAAAGGTTTAACAAAGCAAGAAAGACCCACCCTGAATGTGGGTGGGACCAGGCCATCCCAGGGGGGGATAAATAAAAAGAGAGGTAGGTGGAGGTGGCACAGAGCTTTAATCCCAGCACTCGGGAGGCAGAGGCAGGCAGACCTCTGTGAGTTCAAGGCCAGCCTGGTCTACAGAGCAAGTTCTGGGACAGGCTCCAAAGCTACAGAGAAACCCTTTCTCAAATATAAATAAATAAATAAGCAAATAAATAAATGAGAGAGAGAGGAGAGAGAGAGAGAGAGAGAGAAGAGAGGAGAGAAGAGAGAGAGAGAGAGAGAAGAGAGAAGAGAGAGGGGGGGGGAGAAGGAGAGAACATGAAGAGAGCATCAACATGACTCCTCCCTGACTCAATGTAATGGGTGGGACCAGCTGCTTTGGCTCCTCCCCCCATTCCTCCCTACCAAGACAGACTCTGTCTCCTCAAACTGTAAATGGAAAGAAATGCTTCCTCTCTGAAGTTGCTTCTTGTCAGGTATTATATCCAAGCAACAGGAAAAATAGCTGATACTGAGGGTGTGTTGGGAGTATGAGTCCCCAAGCTTCCCCTCATTAATATTTAAGTCATTTTGAGACAAAGTTTCTATTTTTCACAATGGAAACATACTAGCTGGAGGAAGCTAGACTTTGAAACATCTAAGCCCTGAGACTCCAACTCTGCCAGTCTCAGTAATGGACATGCTGTATGGGCTTAGCAGGCTGCTTATTGATGAAAATGCCCAACCGGGAAACTTCTAATTATGGGCCAGCTTCCTGTAGTGACTCAACGTGGCAGTAAGATGGCTTACAGGCACAGAATGTTCCACTCCACTATTCTATTTACAGCCCTTTGTCAACAGTACCTACCGACACATTTATTTGTTTGTTTTTAGGCAGGGTCTGTGGTAGGGGCTCCCTTGAAACTGACTGTATAGCTCAGACTATCCTTAAACTCAAGGCAATCCCCCTGTCTCAGCTTCTATATGCTGTCATTACAAGCATGTGCCAATCACTATACCTGGCTAGATAATTCAACAAAGGGGTGGAAGAGGGATGGAGGGAGGGAAGGGTACACACACATACCCACATGTGTACCCACTCATGTCAGAAGGGAAGAACCGCATGCTTTCATTTTTCAGAACAGTACAAACAAAATCACCGCAGAATACAGACCAGAGCTGCAGTGGAGTGCTTGGGATCTTCTACAGAAAACATTCATCGATTACAATGTTAACCCAAGAGAGGAGCACACAATTCAGAACAGACAATATCCAGTACGGGGAAACAGAAATGATGGAAAGATTACATCTTCACACGGTGCCTGGACTAGGTGGCAAGGGTTTCCATGTATTTAAGGAACAGCAGTATCCACTGACAAGTGAGTGATTTCAAAGACAACGAAAAGGAGTTGGGGGGGCACAAAGCTCAGAGTCAGAAACTGGACAGCACTTAGAACGTGTGGTGCCCTGGGTTTAGCACCAGAACAAGAAGGCCTGGGATGTAGCTCAGTTGGTTGAGTGCTTGCCTACCATGTTCGAGGAAATCCTAGGCTCAGTCCCCAGCATCTCATGAACTGGGTGTGGTGGCACACATCTGTGACCCCAGTACTCAGGAGGTGGAGGCAGGAGAACCTGGAGGTCAATGTCATCTTTGGCTACTCAGTGAGTTTAAGGCTAGCCTGGGATATAGGAGCCCATGTCTTAAAAACTGATAAGAAGGGATGGTGGGGTGGTTCAGTGGGTAAAGGAACCTGCCACCAGGCCTGATGGATGACCTGAGTTCTATCCCAGAGACTCATATGGTAGGAGAAAAGAACCAACTCCCATAACACACACAACAGACTTGTGTGCTGTGGCACATGCACACACACACACCTACAAAATAAAAAGTAATAATAATAAAACAGAGTAACAATCCACAAAAGAAACAAAGAAGATTCCTGGATCTGTGTTGTAAGCTGGTATAACACATCCTTGCATCTCCTAAAGATGAAAAACAAGAGGGTGAGGGTGCAGCTAAATGGTGAAGTACTTAAATGGCATGCATAAATCCCCAGAACCTTTTAGAAAGACTTTTTTAAAAGTGAGGTAGTCAAGCATAACAGTTCATGCTTGTAATCCAAGAACTTTGAGGCAGGAGGATTGCTGCAAGTTCAAGGCTAACTTAGGCCACATAGTGAGTTCCAGGCAACCTGCCTTACAGAGTAAGACTATCTCAAGTCCCTCTTCCTAAGAGTAGGAAAAATGAATGAAGAAAGCCATAGACCAGAGGGGTAAGGTCAAGTGTAATTAAAAGCCAGAAAGTCACATAATGGGTGTCTTCGATTGGCTGTGACATGACTGGGAAGGGGAAGGACTGGAGAATGGATCTTTAGAAATTCAAACTCCAATACCACAAAATTTGTCACACAAACAAGTCTCACTCGTTACCCATCTGCATCCTCTAGAATAGCTCCGTTATAAACATGGATGGAAAAACCCAGTTAAGATACTCATAAACCAGGGCTATTGGGATGACTCAGCAGGTAAAGTCACCGGACACCAGGCTGATAGCCTGAGTTCAAGCCCTGGAAGGAACACTTATGGTAAAGGAGAGGACCCACTCCTGAAGGTTGTCCTCGACCTTCTCATGCACACAGTAAACAAATAAATGCAAAAAAAAAAAAATGCTTTAAAAAAATACTCAAACCCAATACAACTTATACCACAATTGAAAGGGATAGGAGCTCATGCCTATAATCCCTATACCCAGAAGGGTTTCTGAGGCAGCAAGATTGTAAGTGAGAGCGATATTTAGACCCTGTTAGAAAAAGTAACCTAGTGTGTGAAAGCAGCTTTGTGGCAGACTGTATGCTTAGCATGCTTGAGGCTTGAGTTTAATTCCCAGCACCAACAATACTGATAATTATTAGTTAGAACATAAAAGTAACAGGTTTTCATGCTGCATCTTCATATATGTTGTTATATGTGGGTCCCCTTCCCCACTACCCAGTACACTACAAGAAGCAGAGAGCTGGGCAGCCAGAAGAATGTTGCCTTCTGCCTCTCCACTGGACTTGAAAATCAAAGTTCAATGGTTGAGCTAAGGAAAAATAAATTTTAAGTGAACGAACTCTTAAAAGTGATACAAAAAAGGGCTGGGAATGTAGCTCAGTGAGTAGAACACTTGCTTAGCATGCACACAGCCCGGGTTCCTTCCCCAGTACTGAGTCAAACCAGGCATGGTGATACACATCTTTAACCCCAGCGCTTGGGAGAGAGAGGCAGGGAAATCAGAAGTTCAAGGACATCCTCCATATATAGTGAGTTTGAGGTCAGCCTGGGACACAAGACACCCTTTCTCAAAAGAATTACATTCATACACACACACACACACACACACACACACACACACACACACACACGAAAAGACAAAGAATATGGGCTGGAAAGATGTACTGAACCCAGAGGACCTGGGTTCAATTCCCAGCACCCACATGGCAGCTCACACTGCCTTTAACTCCACGATCTGACATCCTCTCTCTCTCTCTCTCTCTCTCTCTCTCTCTCTCTCACACACACACACACACACACACACACACACACACACTCCCACAGAATATATATATATATATACATACATACATATATGCAAAACACCAACGCAATAAAAACAAACAAATAAAGGATGAAATGACAAAAAATACAATAGGAATGAAGTCATTCCACATCCACAAATAACCAGTTCTAAAAGGGGCAAAACCAATTAACAAGTGTCCGGAAGAGAATTGTAAATTAAAAAAACAATGAGGTCACTTCTCACCTATCTGACTAGCTAAAATTAAAAACAGAGTAACCCTGCTGCTGGAGGAGAGGCGGGAAAATAATGCTCTCAGACACTGTTGTTCAGTACGAATGGCTCTGCAATTTCAGCAAGCAATCTGGCAATACGTATCAAACAATTAAAATCTCTCTTTCCCTAGTAAAGTTACAGTGGATACAATATAGAGGTACCCATCTATCCCCCAGATACAAACAATCACATACCTGGTGCCATTTAGATAACGTTCAAAATAGATAAAGCTCACATGTTTTGGTGGTTGGAATGGTCCTCATAGGATCACATGTTTGAATGTTTGGTTGCCAGTTAGTGTAACTGTTTGGAAAGCATTAATTGGTGTGTCCTTGTTGGAGGAGGTGCGTAGCTGGGGATGGGCTTTGAGATTCCAGAAGCCCATGCCAAGCTCAGTTTCTCTCTCTCTCTCTCTCTCTCTCTCTCTCTCTCTCTCTCTCTCTCTCTCTCTCTCTGCTGCCTGTAGATCAAGGATGTAAATCTCTCAGCTACTGCTCAAACACCATAGCTGTCTGTTTCCTGCCGTGATGGTCATGGACTCTACTACACCCTGGAGCTGTGAACCCCAACTTAAATGCTTCCTTTGATAAGAATTGCATTGGTCGCCGGGTGTTGGTGGCACACACCTTTAATCCCAACACTCGGAGGCAGAGGCAAGAGGATCTCTGTGAGTTCAAGGCCAGCCTGATCTACAGATCGAGTTTCAGGACAGCCAGAGCTGTTACACAAAGAAACTCTGTCTCAAAACTAAGTAAATATAAATTTAGTTTTACTTTATGTGTATGAATGTTTTGCTTGTATGCAAACACACGTGTGCAGTGCCCAAGGAGGTCAGACGAGAGCGTCAGATCTCCTGGAGCTGGAGTTACAAATGGTCTTAAGCCATTCTGCAGGTTCTGGAAACTGAATCCTGCCCCTCTGTAAGATTAACAAGTGCTCTCAACTACTAAGCCATCTCTCCAGTCCCTTAAAATATAGATGTGTGTTGTTGGTTTTTTGCTTCGTTTTGTTTTCTCCAGTCCTAGGGCATTGAACCCAGAGCCTTAAATGTGCTAGGCAATACTCAACCACTAAGCTATATCCCAAGCTACTCAATAGAAATATTTAGTATTTTTCCCTCTTTCTCTAGTAATCTCATTCCCAGAAAACTACCATAGAAATAAAAGCATCAGTCATATGGACAGACCTGGAAACATGCTTATTACAGTCTTGAGGCCCTGACGAGACTTGGGAACCTAGTTAATGCCCCAGGGGGGTAGACTATTACACAACCATTAAAAAAGAATGAAGTAGGGCTAGCTCTAGTTGGTGGGACAGTCTTTCCCTAGCAAGTGTGAGCTACAATGCTGTCAATTATATTCTCAGAACTGTAAGAATAAATAAAAGAAAAGAAAAAAGATGAATTAGTTAACCGACTCTACACAACTAAGGGGAATCACTATGCATTTATATTAGGGAAAGAAAGCAAAATGCAGAAAATTGTTTGTAATATGATCTAACTTTAATAACTCCCTAATTAAAGATAATGACTCCTTTGAAAAGTGAAAATGAAATCTGTCTGTGATATGATACATTTGTAATTTTTGACACTTGGGAGGTGGAGGCAGGAGAACCAAACGTTCAAGATGATTCTGGACTACATAGAGAGTCTGAGGCCAGCCTGGGCTTTCTAAAACCTTGTCTCAGAAAAGACTCAACAAAAATAAAGCCAGGTGTGCAGGCTTGCAGAGAGCTGATGTGTAGTGTGAATGGTAATTACTTTGGGGGTTGCGAGCGATTTTTACTTTTGACAGTAAATGCTTGTGTGACTATATACTGTTTCTATAATCAAGGGGAAGAAAGTTGTTTTCCTCATGGGGGGGAAAGTATTGGCAGGTAGCAGTCTCTAGGATCTGATTTAATGAGCACACAGGTCGATATTTAATTAACATATCAATTGCTGGCATGTCAACTGATGTTTTCCCAAATCCTTGAAGCCTTAAATTCTCCTAAGTAGCCAAAGTGTCATCTGAAACATTGTTTACAATGCCCACTTTTAACAAATCCAAACTAGGAGAGGATTAAAGAAAGTGTTCTGAGGCCCATCAGATGACTGAGCTGCGCCCCCACCCCCACTCCCTATCTCTGGCAATTCCCAAACCATTCTGCCTTTTATCTCTACATTTTTGGGACTTTTTTTTCCCCTTTGAAATAATCTCTTTCCCCAGACCTGTTTGATAACTATTTTGAAAATCCCCAGTAGTGGGTTTCTCCGTCGACACAATAAGCCAAATCCAGCCGAATTAATAAGACCAGGTTTAATAAACAGCAAAACAAAGCACTCGAAGGTGACTCCTGGAATCGGAAGGAGGAGACATCAAGCGGCAGGGCTAGAGACCCGCCCGGTCTTAAATACCTTGTCTTGAGCATCTTATGGGAGGAGCCACTGCTTAGGCTTTCCAGAGGGAGGAAGGGGGGCTGAGGCATAGCTTCCACCTAAACACTGTTGATTGTGTTTTGTTTTTAATAATTTCATTTATGCCTTTTTAAAATGTGTGTGGCGGTGGGGTCATGGGTGCAGGTGTGCATGAAGACCAGAGGTCAACATTAGTCTATTTCTCGGAGGCCTGCCACTTTATGATTTTAAGATGAACTCCAGGCTGGGGACTTTCCCCTTGCTGGGATTACAACCAAATACACCACTCCAGGCTTTTTAGGTGGGTGCTGAGGATTGAACTCCAGTGTTTCCGAAAATATTCTTACAACCCTATCACTATTCTGTTCCACGGTTGTATAAATCCTTTATGACAACTTGAACCTGTAATCCTAGCACTCTGAATATGGAGGTGTCAGAATCAGAAGTTCAAGGTCATCTTCAGCTATATTTTGAGTTCAAGGCCAGCCTGGGATACATGAGACTCTGTCTCAAAAAAACAAAACAAAATAACAACAAACATCAGACAAACAAAAAGACCCACCTTCCCTTAGGAGACGAAGGTGGAATGAAAGGCTAGCATAGATAATAAGTACTTGACGAGTTTACTCCTACTACTTAGGCGTTTAAAGCAGGACAACAGCCAAGCAGCACAGCGAGACAACTGGGCCAAACATCTCGCTTGTTTGGAGCATTTCCTCCGTGCGTTTTAGTTGTGTCTAGTCACTTTGCTGTGGCGGATACTGCTTTACCTTCCTTTCCACCTGCCGCGGTCTGCTGGGTTCAGGTGAGGCCTCAGGTGTAGTTAGTCCTTATCAGATGCTGCTCTTGAACAAGCCAGAATGGTCAACTGGATGCGCTTTCTCAGCTTCCTCCTAACATTTCCTGAACTTAGAAGCTGAGGGCCAGGGCCTCAAAGGCACGACCACAGCAAAATCAGCACCAGATGCTTACCACCTGGTGCTGGGGAAGCACAAACGAAGATGCCATTGATGGAGATGGGGGTGGAAGAAAGTCATGGCTGCCAAGTAGAGAGAATAGCATATGCCAAGGTCTGCCGGGTCTCCAAGTGTGGTTCCAGACCAACACCACCACCACCACCACCACCACCAGCAACAGCAGCAGAACTTGTTGAAGATTCTAATTCTCGGGTGTTCTAAACTCCAGGAATGGGAACTACATCTATGTCTTTTTTTTTTTTTTTTTCATCTGGGAGATTCTGGCTAGAAGGTAGAAGTTGAGAATCACAACTCCATCAGAGGCCTGAGGATGCTTTGGATGAGGGGCAGGGTGGCAAGCCAGCTTTGTGAAGAGCCTCAGAGCCAGTCAAGAGGCTGCGTGCTTTGTCCCTCAGGGGCAACCTTCAAATTTTAGATAGAGTGGGTGGTACTCACACATCTGAGAGTGCCAGCATTTCCCAGGGTTGGTGACCCACTGAGTCCCCCCCCAACACACCACACACACACACACACACACACACACACACCATGCCCTGCGACACCAGAGCTGTCAGGCCTCAGAACAATGCTTTTACGATCAAGAGGAGGTGATCCCACACGCAGACACGCTTGGAGAGGTGGAAGGGACCCACAGCACAGACCCCTCCTAGAAGACAAGAGCGGAAGGCCGGCCCATTGCCCCACTCCCAGCCCGCGAGAGGGTGGAGCCTAGGGCCCCGCCCTCGGCCCGCCTATGTGGGCGGAGTGTATGAGGGCCCTGGGCCCCGCTCCCGTGCGCACGCCCGCGGCCGGTTTGCAGGGCCGGACGCGCGCCCCGCGTCCCGGCCAGGAAGATGGTGGCGAGCGCGCGGGTGCAGAAGCTGGTGCGGCGCTACAAGCTGGCGATCGCCACCGCGCTGGCCATCCTGCTGCTGCAGGGCCTGGTGGTGTGGAGCTTCAGCGGCCTGGAGGAGGACGAGCCCGGAGAGGTGCTCCGACAGCCGTGCGGGCGGGCAGGCCGGGAGCGGGGGCGCGCGGGGTCCTGGCGGGGCTGCGGGCGGCCCCGGCCAGGCAAGTGGGGCATGGGCCGAGTGCGTGCAGGGCGCAGGCATCCTGGGGCCGGACCTCCGTCCCCCAAAGCTCCCTTCCCAGGCCGGCCTGGTGGGCAGCGTGCGGGAGCGGTGCGTGACCCGGAGGCCGGGGAGGCTGGCGAACTAGGGGCCGCGGAGGGAAGAACGGGTCATGGTGGGGTGGTCTCCGTCCCGGGGAGCGATGAAGGTCAGGCGCGGGGATCGGGGCTGGGAGGAGGGCCGGGCCCTAGCCTACTCGAAGGTGGGAAGCCTCAGGCCAAACTTTCTGAAGTTGGGAGGGGGCGGGGGTGTACGCGCCGTGGGCGGAGGAGTGGGGGCCGAGGGACCCCGGGCTTCTGTGTTCAGCTGCGCCTGAGAAGCAGCGAGTGGCAGTGAAGTAGAACTCAGGGGATGGAATTGTGGCCTGTGACAAAGTGTATACCCGGGAATGGAGTGAACAGGAGTGACCCCCAAGGGAAAAAACTGAAGTGTCCTCAAGGCGTGGCTTTCTCAGCCAGGGAAGACTCTTCAGGAGGGGATGGGAATGGAAGGTGAGCTATTGAGTTGGCCTCAGGAGTTCAAAGCAGGAGGGATCCATCTCTGGCTCTGTGGTAATAATGGGAACAGCAGCTGCAGGTTAAAGCACCAGACCCCGACCCCAGGATTTTTCTTACTCTTGATTGGTGCTTTTAGTTGCAGGCTTAGACACACCCTCCTGGTAGTGTGGTTGTGGGGGTGAGGGGGTTGGGGTGGTGGTGTTTCAGATGGGTCTAGGTCCGTTCTGGAAAGGTGGAGAGGATTTACCAAATCAAAGCCCTAAGCTATGGCCAGAGTCAGGGGTTCTTATTTCTGACCTTCTCTGTGTCTCCAAGGCTCTGGGAGAGAGGCTCTGTTGTCATATATCCTTTGGCCTTTACCTGGCAAGGTGAAGGCACAGAGCCTAAAAGCCTTCCCCTCCTGCGCCTGGTCAGTCCCAGAGACCTCATGTGGAGACCGGGAGAAGAGTTGCCCCTCCAGTTTTAGGGAGAACACTGGGGTGGTGAGGGGGGCAGGAACAGAGAGACTTGGAACCATGACTGCAAAAAGAGCTGAGGACAGCCATGGGGAAGCTGGCTCTGTGACTTGTATAGGGAGTTAGCTTGTTCTCTGTGTACAAAGAGGGGAGAAAGTTTCAGTCAGCCGGAGAAGTCTCTTTGGGCAACTGGAACATGTCAGGTGGAGTGGGCTGCAGAGGCTGGTGAGGAGCCCAGTCTGTGTGAGGGGAGAGGTTGGTGAGGACTGGGAAAGGCATGTCAGGGCATCTGAGTCTTCCAGGAAGGAGATGGCTCAGTAGCTGGTGGTCTGAGTCAAGGAAGGGGCTTGAGCCCCAGCTGCTCTGCCCATTAGTGGGGATGGAGAACTGGAGAGAGGTGAGAGAATTTGGAGTCTCCCCCCACCACACACGCCTGGCTGAAGCTGAGAAAGGAATCCTAGACCACAGTGGAGAAAGGTCCCCAGTGATCCCTGGCAGCCACCTCACCAGACTGGGGTTGTGGAGGAGCATAGTGTAGTGCTTGAGAAGGTTAGCATGCAAGAGAGACCACTTTCCTCACAGCCTCGTCTTGGCTCTATCAGGCAGACCACCTCCAGCCATGTCTTTCTGGGGTAATAGTAGCACCGATCTTGTTGGGTGATGAAAACTATGAAGTAAAACAGTCCCTGTGAATGCTTGCAGGAATTCTCGGCACCTGCTAAGCTGTCGGGACATAACACATGGTCTCAACATTGCACCCTGGGACATACTCATTCGCTCATTCAGTCAGCGCATACTAAACTTCTCCCATCAGGCACTGTGCTCACCCTGGGAATCCAGAAATAAAGAATAGATGAGGTCCTGGCCTACAGGGCAGACAGCCGACAGGGAGAGCCAGACAGAGCAGGGAAGCTAGAAAACAAGGGGGCTGGATCAGATCTGGAGGCTGGGAAAGGCTTCCTCCAAGAAGAGGTGGGCAGGAGAGTGGGCTGAGCTGGGATCCTTGGGGAATGGATAGAGGGTGGGGCACTTTCCCCAAAGATGGTTCCACCCTGTGTGGCCGAAGAGACCACAGTAAGGGACTTGAGTGGGTTTTATTGTAAGTGCAGTGGGAAAGCTCCACAGCAGGGGCCAATGTGCATTTAAGGAAAGCACTCTGCTGCCTGTGGAGGGTGAGAGTGAGCACCCAGGATGATCACTAACCCCTGAAGAGCCACTGAAAGCTATTCAGAGCTTTCACAAACACCCGTCCACCACTTGTCTTAAATGCAGTCAAGGTGGGGGTGTGGGGGCGGTGAGCATTTGTGTTCGCTTTCTTTATGGCCTCTTTGCCAGGGAGGAGGGGGCCTCTGAGGCCAGATGCATCCAGCCAGAGGACCACCCTGAATCTCAGAGGCTACTGACAGCTGCCTGTTAAGAGACAGAGCCTAAGGCTCTGGGACCTTTGAGAGAGGGTTTCAGGAGTGGGAGCTGGCTACCCAGCAGGGCCTTTCTGTCTCCTCTTTGCTGCCTTCTGGTCCCTAGCCTCCTCTGGGATTGTCCTTCTCAGGGTCAACCAGCTCCCTGCTGCAGTGCGGGGCACCAACATGCCTGCTTCCTCCCACATCCGGTCCTCACCACAGCCAGCCTGGCTCTGTGCCCTCCTGCCCTACCCTCCTGACCAGCTGATGCCCTGATACAAGCTTTGACCCCTGAACTCATACCCCTTTGCCATCACTACTCACCTAGTCTCGGGAATGTCTTCCTGTGCTTGCTGTGTAGCTGGGCCCGATGCCACCGCTCTCTGCCCTGGCCAGCCCAGGGTGCCCTCCCTAACATGAGCATGGGACAGGGTGTCCTGACTGCCCCAGTGTCTCAGATAAGGATGGACACCCCTACACTTATTGGGTACCTCTGAAGACATCAGAGAGCCATCTACGTGCTGCACGGAGCCTGGGTACTGTGGCGTAGGGATGGGACTCTTCCCTGAGGGTGGCTCCCAGATTCCTCTACGTTCGTTCCTATAGAAATGGGCAGGGGAACCCAACACTGGACTCCACCCTGAGTTCACCATGTCTGACAGCCTGAGCCTTGGCCTCACGTTGACTATTTGCATCTTGGTTCCAAGTAACAACAAAAAGGACAGCAACCTTTGTGAACACTATACCCACACCAAGACCTTTACAGTCATTCATGTGGACATTACTTAACGGAGTATTTATGGTTGTGACACACTCTTCTTCTGGACTCTGAATATGCCAGTGAACAAACAAGCTAAACTCCCCCTAGCAGTGTTTACAGCCACTTGAAAATAACAGAAGGGCATGAAATAAATAAATTCATGTTAGGATGGAGGAAGAGATCAGCATGTTTCTTAAGAAAATGCATTATTGTTGTATGTATTATGGATGTGGATGTGGGTGCACTTGTGCCTTGGCATGCCTATGGAGGTCAAAGGGCAATCTGTGGGAGTCATTTCTTCCTTCTACCATGTGAGTCCCAGTGATCGAACTCAAATTGTCAGACTTGGTAGAAGATGCCTTTACCTGCGAGCCATCTTGTTGGCCCATGACCATCATATTTCTGTGGGAAATGTGAAACAGGGGATGGGGGAGGCTACAGTTTTCAGCCCAGGCAGGCCTTGCTGAGAAATACTATCTGAGCAAAGAATTGGTGAGGCAAGGGATAAGCTGTGGGGTGTCTATGGAGGGCACAGGCAATGCAGACCTTGGGCCAGGCATGCCAAGGAGGGTGGAAGGACACTACATAGGCCGTGGGGGTGGGGTGAGAATGAGGCAAAGGGGTCCACAGCAGTGGGAGCAAGGGTGGCAGGACGGAGGGCTAGCTACATAGCACCTGAGAGGAGAGGCCACTGGCTAGGTCTAATCATGGGGATGTAAGTTCTATAAGAAGGGGCTGGAGAGATGGCTCAGCAGTCAAGAGCACCTGGCTGCTCTTCCAGAGGACCCAGGTTCAAATCCTAGCACCCACACAGCAGCTCGAAACTGTTTGTATTTCCAGTTCCAAGGAATCCAGTGCCCTCTTCTGGCCTCCACTGTGCATTACACACATGTGGTACACAGACACACATGCAGGTAAAACACCCCAGTACATAAAAATAACAAATCAATACATGTTAAAAAGCTCTAAAAGGAACACTGGTGATGAGGAGAGACAGGAAGGGACAAGCACATGAGCCAGGGCATCAGGGGACCAGGCTGAGAGCAGTGGGAGACAGCGAGATTCTGTGTGTGTTCTCATGCACTTACGATGGATTGGATGTGGGGTGTAAGGGGAAGAGAAGAATGAAAGGTGAGGTCAGGGCTAGGGGCTGTAGCTTAGTGGTAGAGCACTTGTTTAGCATCATGAGGGTCTTTGCCTCATCCTCAGTGCCGTCTCTCCCCTCCAAAGGGTAAATATCAGACTCCCAGCACATTTGGTTTGAGCCACAAAAGGTTGTCACTTACCGAGATGTAAAGACTGAGGGAGGGAGTGGAAGGGGAGGGGAGAATAGTAGGCACTTGGACTTGGGGTCTGAGGGCTTTAAGTTCCCAAGGGAGATGGCAAGGAGACTGCTTGTTCCAGGCCTGCAGGTTCAAGGGAGCTTTCCAGTCTAAAGCGGTACATCTGGGCTATGGATGGTATCAGGATGTATGTAGAAAGGGAGGGACTGAATGAGCTCACCAGGAAGCAAATGCTGGAGTCTAAGGGTCTGCCTGGGGAGCCAGGAGACTGATGAGGGGCAGCCAATGGGAAGGACCCAGGTGCCTCCTGTAAGCCACGCAGGAAGGGTGATTACAGAGAGCTGCTTGAGCACGGCATGTGTCTTTAGGGCTCAGCACGAAGAAGAGTACCTAGAGGAGAGGGACAGCCGAGAGATGGCTCTCTGGCCACAGTTTCACAGTTGATGCCTCGCTTGATCTGCACTCTCACAGCTGAGGGGCCATTCTCAGAGAAGTTCCGTGGCTGAAGGTGAAGTAGCGGAGCAGGCCAGAGCTCACAGACACCCCTTGCCTCTGTCCCCTCCCACTCACAGCCATTAGCCAAATGTCATTCTCTCAGACCCTGGGGAGACAGTCTGTTGTGGCTTCTTGCTTCACTGCTGGAGGGACATCCAGGGTCTCAGAGCTCAGTGTGCCCCACTCTGGGGCAAATGAAATGGCTGTCCACTGGGGGACTCAGCTGATCTTAAAGGATAGGTGGACTAAGCAAGGGAGGGAAGCTGAACCAGGCCATTTGGGGCAGCAGGCAGCATGGATGGCTTCTGGGTACCCTTGAGAGATCCTGTCACAGTGCAGAGGTTGGCAGCCCCCAGCTGGGGACCTACAGCTAGCTGGACCAGGGATTGACCGCCGTGGTGGCAAGAGCTCACTGGCCACAGGCAGCCCTGATTCAGGAGAGAGCATTGTGCCTGGCTCCTCCCACTGCCAGATCCTGCCCGAGCCCCCTATTACTCATCGGGTACCTTCAGCAGAGCACCTTCCCTCAGCTTCCTGTGAGACCCATCCAGTATTAGGGTCTCAAGCTTCATGGCGACTCCTCCCTCCTGAGCTACTCCCCTGTTGTAGCCTCCGTCTTCCCACACGAAGAGCTTTAGTGCAGCCAATGCTTTGGATGCCGGTGGAGGCTAATGCTGCCTTCCCAGCCAGCCCCTGGTAGGAATCATGGGTCTCAGCAGTGTGTGTGTGTGTGTGGGAGGGGGGACAATCCTGGGTCCCCTGCAGGGTCTGTACACTCTTCTCTTGGAGAAGATATGGGCATGTATTTTAAAATACGCTGTCAGGGAAAATGGCATGAGCCCAAAGCAGGCAAAGTACAGTGCTATGTGATGAGTGATCTGGAGGAGCATGTGAGGTGTGCGGCATGAGGTGAGAGCACAGAACCCACCCCGCCCAGCTGGCCCTAGCGTGTCACTGTTTGTGCAGTTATTGAATGAGCAGGACTTTCCTAGGTAAATGGTAGCAAGGAGCTTCTAGAATTCAAGATAACCTTGGCCAAGATGGAACCTGAGGCAGGGGAAGGGGTGAGTGACATAACTGTGATCTGTATGTCTTTTACAGAAAGGAAGGCAGAGGAAGCCACGACCACTAGATCCTGGCGAGGGCTCTAAGGACACAGACAGCTCCGCAGGGCGTAGGGGCAGTGCTGGTAAAAGGCATGGGCGCTGGCGGGGCCGTGCTGAGAGCCCAGGTGTGCCTGTGGCCAAGGTGGTGCGAGCAGTAACCAGCCGCCAAAGAGCCAGCCGGCGGGTCCCACCCGCCCCACCTCCGGAGGCACCAGGTCGCCAGAACCTGAGTGGAGCAGCAGCTGGGGAGGCACCCATGGGTGCTGCTGGCTTCCCACCACATGGAGACACAGGGAGCGTGGAAGGGGCCCCCCAGCCCACGGACAACAACTTCACTCCAAAGTGCGAGATTGTGGGCAAGGATGCGCTGTCAGCACTGGCCCGGGCCAGCACCAAGCAGTGCCAACAGGAGATCGCCAACGTAGTGTGCCTGCACCAAGCCGGGAGCCTCATGCCCAAGGCTGTGCCGCGGCACTGCCAGCTGGCTGGTGAGGGACTGGGGTGCTGTGATCCTTCCCAGAAATGGACAGGAAGTGATGTGGCCCAGATCTTCCTGCTCATTTCCCAGGTGGCCCTCTTGTCTAAAGTCCTGTTAAATATTACCCCTGGCAGCGGGGGAGCTGGGACCAGGTTTCCGAGTCTAGGCTTCTTCTATTGGGAGGCAGGCAGGCGGCCTTTTCCCCATCTCACTAATGTCCCTGTCTGTTCCACTCAGGCAAGATGAGCCCCGGCATCCAATGGGAAGAGATTCGGGCCCAGCAGCCTGTTGGTCCTCCAGTACGCATTGCCTACATGCTGGTGGTCCACGGTCGTGCTATCCGCCAGCTGAAGCGTCTTCTCAAGGCTGTCTACCATGAGCAGCACTTCTTTTACATCCATGTGGACAAGGTACTGTGGGCCGGGAAGACCCAGAGGATCAGGTGGAACAGAACAGAGACTCTGGCGGTTGTAGACAGGTAGCCTAGAGAAAGGCTGGCTCTGATACCTGGAGGACAGCAAGATGAGGTCCAGACTGGTCAAGCATAGGATGGCATGGCCTGTCCTTTCTGTGTCTCTTGTGCTCTGTTCCCAGATGGGTGGGGGCCACAACTTTGGCACCCATCTCTATCTACTGAGCATCCTTTCTCCCTCAGCGTTCCAACTACCTGTACCGGGAGGTGGTGGAGCTGGCCCAGCACTACGATAATGTACGGGTGACACCTTGGCGCATGGTCACCATCTGGGGCGGGGCCAGCCTTCTGAGGATGTACCTGCGGAGCATGAAGGACCTGCTGGAAATTCCTGGCTGGGCCTGGGACTTCTTCATCAATCTGAGTGCCACTGACTATCCAACCAGGTGTGAGGACGGGTGGGAATGAAGTCCCATCTATGGTCAGGGTTGGAGGGTTCATTTTGTCTGCCACCTGAAGTCGCCACAGCCCAGACGTGGTCTCTAGGCCCCAGGCAAGATTGGGGTGTGAGAGGTAGCAAAGGTGGTCTGATGATTGGGAATAATAAGAGATGGGGAGGAACAGAGGTTTGGACCTGGAGTGCTGGGTCAGAGAGCAGAGGTGGGGGAGGGATCCTCTTTGGATCCCTCAGGTGCCGTCACCCCAGAACATCAGACATAAGAAGGAAAGTCCAGGAGGTGAAGGTCATTCGTGCTAGACGGCATCTGTCCTGGGTCAGGGACTGAGCCCCTGCTTCACAAATTCTTTCCCCTTACCAGGACAAATGAGGAGCTGGTGGCATTCTTATCTAAGAACCGTGACAAGAATTTCCTCAAGTCACATGGGCGAGACAATTCCAGGTGAGACAGGTGGGAGAGGAGGGCCTGATGTCTTCTTCCACAGTGTCTCCCACACGAGGGCCCCCGATGGCCCCCGATGGCCCAGCCCTGGGTTGGAAAGCCCCTAAGCCAATCCCAGGTGAAGGCATGCTGGGTGCCAGGTAGCAAGGAGGCTTGGGCTCCTTCCCGTGGGACCTTCAGTCATGGCCTTTCTGCCTCCCCCAGGTTCATCAAGAAGCAAGGCCTGGACCGGCTTTTCCACGAGTGTGACTCCCACATGTGGCGCCTGGGTGAACGGCAGATCCCGGCCGGCATTGTGGTGGATGGTGGTTCTGACTGGTTCGTGCTGACACGCGGCTTTGTGGAATATGTGGTGTATACAGACGACCCCCTGGTGGCCCAGCTTCGCCAGTTCTATACATACACATTGCTTCCGGCCGAGGTGGGTGAGCAGGCCAGGGAGGGCCCTGGTTGGACGGCCCGCGGTTCACCCTCCGCTCTCTCCTGTCATTTGCAGTCCTTCTTCCATACAGTGCTGGAGAACAGCCCGGCCTGTGAGAGCCTCGTGGACAACAACCTGCGGGTCACCAACTGGAACCGCAAGCTGGGCTGCAAGTGCCAGTACAAGCACATCGTGGACTGGTGTGGCTGCTCCCCCAACGACTTCAAGCCACAGGACTTCCTGCGGCTTCAGGTGCTCTCCCTGGGCCCCAGAAGCCTGCACCCCAGCTTTTCTCCCCACAAGCTTTCTGGGTCAGCAAGGCAGGGTGGGTGCCCACCTGGAGCAGCTAGTCCCTTGGATCTGGGCAGCAGCAGCAGGTAGACAAGTCAAAGGGGCTACAGTGCTGAGAGGGGCAGCCCCTGCTGCCTTCTGGGGCCTGCAGAGCCCTTCAACCTCTCCGTCTCTTTCTTCCACCCCAGCAAGTCTCCAGGCCCACCTTCTTTGCCCGGAAATTTGAGTCAACTGTGAATCAGGAAGTCCTGGAAATTTTGGACTTCCACCTGTATGGCAGCTACCCACCCAGCACGCCAGCCCTCAAGGCCTACTGGGAGAACACCTATGACGTGGCTGATGGCCCTGGCGGACTCAGTGATGTCTTACTCACCGCTTACACAGCCTTTGCCCGTCTCAGCCTGCGTCATGCTGCCACTGCTGTACCCCCACTGGCCACTGCACTCTGCAGGTAAGACCCCCCCACCCCACTTCTTCTGACATACAACAGGCCTTTAGAATATGGCGCCTTAAAGGGGGAAGGGGGCGGAAAAACAGCCCCTGACCAGAGTGAGTCTGGGCAGGGAAAAAGAAAAAAATTTAAGCAGGGTAAAGAAGAGCCAGACCATGTGGGGTGTGAGAAGATTTGGTGCTAAAAACATGCCTGGGGCTGGGGCTGGGGCTGGGGCTCCCAGTGCCCTCCCGGGACTCCAGGTGGTGCCAGGTCTGCTCATGGCACCTCCTTTCTCCCTGTTGCAACCTTCCTAGGTTTGAGCCCAGGGGGTTGCCGTCCAGCGTGCACCTGTATTTCTATGACGACCATTTCCAGGGCTACCTGGTGACGCAGGCGGTGCAGCCCTCAGCCCAGGGGCCAGCAGAGACGCTTGAGATGTGGCTGATGCCCCAGGGGTCGCTGAAACTGTTGGGGCGTGGTGACCAGGCCAGCCGGCTCCAGAGTCTGGAGGTGGGACAGGTCCTCCCCCTTGCTTTCTCCTGACCCCCAGCAAGACGCAGGGAGTGGGAAGAGAGGGACAGACACCAAGGGAGGGGTAAGGACTCCGTCAGACCTTTATGGGCTGGGCTCTCTGGGCTCTACTTTCCCAATAACAGCAACCTTGGTTGCTGCACACGGATATACCCATTGCCACCCTCACAGCATACTTTATACTAAAGGGTCCTCTCAGATGACACAGGGAGTAGGGACGGAACTGTCAGTCTAATCTCCTAAAGTGCAAAGATTCCTGGGGCTTTGACAGTCCAGATGAGCTTTGGGTGTCCTTTCCTAGAGGTTCCGGCTTTGTGGGGGGTGGTCTATTTTTATGGGCCCCACCTTTGCAGAACTATTTAGGTGGCAGCCTGGAATAAACCTCAGAGCTGGGAAGAGATGTTTCAGTTCTCTCCTCAGCTCTTCAATTTGAAGGTAGGGAAACTGAGGTCTGAAAGAGGTAGTGACTGACCTGGGGTTACACCATGAGAGGCGGCATGAGAGCAGATAGAAGAATTTCTCCTAGGCATCTGCCCAGCTGCCTCCCTCCCTACAGGTTGGCACTGAGTGGGACCCCAAAGAACGAATCTTTCGGAACTTTGGGGGCCTGCTGGGACCACTGGATGAGCCTGTAGCCATGCAGCGCTGGGCCCGGGGCCCCAACCTCACAGCCACTGTGGTCTGGATTGACCCAACCTATGTTGTGGCCACATCATATGACATCACGGTAGATGCGGACACTGAAGTCACACAGTACAAGCCCCCACTGAGCCGGCCACTGCGGCCAGGAGCCTGGACTGTTCGATTGCTTCAGTTCTGGGAACCCCTGGGCGAGACTCGCTTCCTCGTGCTGCCCTTGACCTTCAACCGCAAACTACCTCTCAGGAAAGGTAAGGACGCAGTGCCCAAATGGTGCCCAGATCCCAGGTAGAACAGAATTTCCCAGGGTGCTGACCTCATGGCTGAGTGGTAAGGGGAGAATGCAGAGCTGTGGTCTTCCATCCCTGGATTGTGGGAGTGGAGAAAGGGCAGCCTGAGAGTCAGGCGACTGAAGTTGGAAATGTGGCTCTGCCCTTGTAACTGGGCCCTGTGCTTTGGGAAACACTCAGCCTTTTCATTTGTCAAGTAAGGATGGCACAACCATGGGAGACCCCTGAGTGACCGAGACAAAAATCACTCGAGCTATATTTAGCAAAAAAGGAAAATTACTAGAAGAATGTGGGGCCAGGTGGTGGTGACAGCACTCACCTTTAATCCCAGCACTAGGGAGGTAGAGGCAGGTGGATCTCTGTGAGTTCGAGGCCAGCCTCGTCTACAGAGTGAGTTTCAGGACAGCCAGGGCTGTTACACAGAGAAACCCTGTCTTGAAAAACAAAAACAACAACAAAAAAGAAGAATGTGGGTGGGGCTTTCCTTCACAGTGCCCAGAAAATGCCTCCCAGAAAAGGGACCTGGGTGCTGTATTCTAAGGCATCTTGTCCCTCATCCTGTCCTGCCTCTGATGCTCGCTCCTCCATCCATAATGCTGTCAGTGCAGCAGCATTGGATTAGGGCCTTGAGACCCTGGGGCAGATACAGGGCAGGCAAGCCACTTCCCCATTGGATGAAGGAGACAGCAGGCTGAGCAATCAGCTCTGCAGGCAGGCCTGGGACTAGACCTCAAAGGACAAAGTTGGCGCCTGTCTACATGAGAGGTCAGAGTGGAGGTGAAGACGGTACAGCGGGTTGTGGGAATGAAGCTGGCAAGGCAAGCTTCTGTAAAGAACAAACTGCCAGGAGTCTGGGAGCTACTATGGTAATCAGGAAGGGCTGTGGATGACATGAACCAGAGTGCCACCTTATCTCCTAAAGGGCCTTGTTCAACATGGGTCTAAAGTTAGCGGGTTGGGGATTTAGCTCAGTAAGGTCCTGGGCTCTGACCTCAGCTGTAAAAAAACAAAAAACAAAACAAAACAAAAAAACAAAACTTAAAGTTGGGAATTTAGAAATTATCACTTTTTAATTTTGCTTATTTATTTACAGAGACACTTTTGTAGTAGAGCCCAGGCCACCTGGAACTCATTGTATAGCCTGTTCTGGCTTCAAACTCTTGCAATCCTCCTGCCTCTGTCTCTTAGTTTTTAGAGTATAAGTATGAGCCACTAGGCTCAACTACCTCTTGGATTTTATGCAACTGGTAACTTTTTCACTATGTAATAGCCTTGGCTGTCCTTGAAGTAACTCTATAGACAAGGCTGGCCTTGAACTCAGAGAGATCCCCTGCCTCTGCCTCTTGAGTGCTGGGAATAAAGGCGTGAGCCACCACTGCCTGGCACAACTGATGATAAGGCACAGAAAGTTCCTTAGCTTAACCCCAGTCCACTCTGTAAGATGAGATCCCATGGTGAGGTTAGGATGGGAACTGCTGTGTTCATCCCTGACTCCAATGGTCTGACCTCCATGCACTGAGGGGCGTGGCTAACTGTTTTTTCTGTACTCCCAGATGATGCCAGCTGGCTGCACGCAGGACCACCTCACAATGAATACATGGAACAGAGTTTCCAGGGCCTAAGTGGCATTCTGAACCTGCCTCAGCCAGAAACCATGGAGGAGGCTGCCCGGAGGCACACAGAGCTCACGGGTCCTGCACTTGAGGCCTGGACAGACAGGGAGCTGAGCAGTTTCTGGTCTGTGGCAGGACTATGTGCCACAGGCCCTTCTGCTTGTCCCTCCCTGGAGCTCTGTAGACTGACCAGCTGGAGCTCTCTGTCTCCTGACCCTAAATCAGAGCTGGGACCTGTCAAAGCTGATGGGCGACTCAGGTAGCAGGGCCCCAGCCAGCACAACCCGGAGGAGCCGGGAGATTGCACCTTACAGACAATGGAGGAACATCTCTCCCACAGACAAGAGCCAGAGGCCCAGGCTTTGTGCCTGTTGGAGCCATCAGGAACCTGCACCGAAGGCAGGAATGGTGGGTGTAGTGCTCACTACTGTAAATGGCTCTGCAAGAGATCAGAGGTCCACGGGAACCATGAGGGACACTTCCTCTGTCCCTCTCTAGTTTGTACTTTTTTAAAAAAATTTAAAACAAGTGGCAGGGGGAGGAAGATGTGCAATAGGGCTCCGAGCAGACCAAGAAGTGGGCCGTGGCCATGGGGAGCACCAAGCCCTTCTGCTCTTGCTCTGGAGAGGTTTTGCCTGCCTCACCCTCCAGAGCCTCCGTCCCCAGGGATGTGCTCACAGCTGAGGCTCATGAGAGGCAGCTCCGAGGCTGTCTGGGAGGACAGGTGATTTGGGGGCCGCTGTAGAGCTGGGCTTTAGTGGACAGCCACTCCTGGTAGCCAGGGGACCCTAGAGCAGGGGTGGGGCTGGCTCTTAGGCTTTCCAGTACACTCTACCCTCATAAATTCAGGGTGTCGGAGCCTACTGAGAGCCATGCAGTTCCCCAGGTGTGCCCTGGGCGGAGGTGTTCCGCTGGCAGCCTAGGAAAACTGTCAGGGCGGTCAGAGGAACGTGGGAGTCGCGTTGTGCCTGAAGCTCAGTGTGAAGTCTGAAATATGCAACAGAGGAAATATATCTCTATCTCTCCAAGCTGAATGGCTTTGTTTGCTTTCTGCTTACAGATCATGACTAGAAGCATGGGGAGGACAGGGTTTATTTCAAGTTACAGCTTATAGTTCATCATAAAGGGAAGCCAGGGCAGAAGCTTGGAGGTAGCCACTAAACACAAGCCATGGGGGAAAGGCTGCTTCTTGGTTTGCCCCCTAGTCTCATGGTCAGCTACTTTTCTTATACCTCCCAGGACCACTTGCCCAGGGCTGGGACTACCCACTGTGGTGGACCCTGGCAACATTCATTACTGGAGGCATTTTCTCAGTGAGGTACCTTCTTCCCAACGCCCCTAGCATGTGTCAAGTTGACAAACTAGCCAGCACACTGATGTTCCACATTTTCTTCTGTGTATGAGGGACCTGTGGCTGATCCCTGGGCTTTCTAGAAGTCTTAGCTGGCAGGAACAGTTGAAAATCCACCCAGAATTCAGGCAGCTCTCCAGTGTAGCCTTCTTTCTGCAGGAAAATGGGCTCTGGGAGACTTAGATTCCTCATTTCTACCCAGCAGGCCAGCATTAGTGGCATTTAGTTCTAAAATGCCCCACCAGGCACTCTACCTGACCACTGGTTCAGACTGCAGTAACACAGGCCTAGGAGCCTTCAGCATTACTGAGGCCCATCGCCTAGAGTTTCATCTTTCTTGCTACCTACTCAAGCCCCGCCTTTGTAGCTTACTCACAGTAATAGACGTGTTGTGGTCATGCCCTATTGGTTAGTGCTGTAGATAGTCCCCTTACCGCCAGGGGCAGGGATTGAACTAGGACCTGTGTGAATGATGTCTGTTACTCACTTGCCTTCCTTTCCCAAGCTCTCTGCCCTCCCCCCTCCAGCCCCCCTTCTCCTCCTGTTGTCACTAAGGGCTTAGTATCAGTCCTTCGTGCCTTACATAACGTGGGAGCCTGAATGAAGGTTTCTGGACCTCTCAAATGACTTCTTTAGCTGCCATACTGGGCAAAGCTTGGCTTGCTTTAGTTCGGGGAGTAAGTGGCTGTTTGCTGCCCAGGCTGTAGCATTTTCCCAGTTGCCAAGAGAAGGTGCTCCTGACTGACCATCTATAAACAGTACCAGGGGGGGCCATTTGCAGTTTTGGAGGCTGGTACTTTCCATCTTCAGGCAGCAAGTCAGAAGGCTGAGCTGAGAAATGAGTCAAAGCTGGTGGTGGCGCGGCCCTCTTTGGAGGGGCTGAGGCGGCCCCAGAGCCACTGTCACTGCACTCTGCAATTCTCAGGGTGTGGATGGCCAGTCAGGAAGTGCTAGGGGCAGGAGAACACAGACAACAGTGTTTTGGTCCAGAGAAGATGGTTGCTTTCTCTGACTCCCACTTTAATGAATATTTGACACTGCATTCTAGCTCTCCAGATGACAAGGGTGGTTTTTTGCTTATTACTTATTATTATTTTTTGGGGGGAGTTTTTCTGTGTAGCCCTGGCTTCCCTGGCACTCATTTCATAGACCATGCAGGCCTCTATCTCACATCTGTCTGTGTCTGCCTCCTGAGTGCTGGGATTAAAGGTGTGTGCCACCACTGCTGCCCGACATTTTGTTTTAATTTACCAGTACCAACTTTTAGGTCAAGAACAAAGAAATTACCAAGTGGATTCAGCAGCTGAGATACAGGCAGTAAATCAAGCTGTCAGCCAAGCCCGGTTAGCCAGCAGATAGCACAATAGTCCTCAGAGCATTGTTTGGTTTTGTTTTTAAATGTGCACATGTATATGCCGGGGGAGTGCACACAATAGTATGTGCACACATGTGTAGGCCAGAGAACAATGTTGTGTATTCCACTCTACCAGTTTCTATCTTACCCTTTTGAGACAAACTCTCTTATTGAACCTGCAGCTTGGAGTTTTCTCAGCTGAGCTGGCTAGTCTGAAAACCTTGGGGATCTGTTCTCTTCTCTTTGGCTCCCAGTACTGGGGTTACAGGTGCATGAAGCTGCTCTTGGGTTTTGTGCATAGGTGCTGACCAAAGGGCCCCGTCTTCTGGCCTAACAGAAGCAACTGTTCCTTAGGGAAGAAGCCTTTGAAATCTGAGCCCAGGTTCCCTCCAGCCCAGAGCAGCAGTAGGAAGAGAGTTCACTACATCCTGGCCAGGGCCCTCCTTCACCACTGGTAAACTGCAGAGAGCCCTCAGTGAAGACAACGGTCTCTGCCCAGCCATGGAAAGCCAGAGCACAGGAGGGGGCAACTCCAGCACTGCCAGGCCTCTCCCTAGGGACAGAGCATCCAGCAGCTATGAAGGAAGCAAAATAAATTTGAGCTACAGCCCTAGGCTCTCAGCTTTCAACTCTGGGGACCAGGCCTAGGATGGAGGGGTGAGAACAGAAAATGCTGTTCCGACTGACCTTCCACAGGCCATCAGTGCTGGTGGCCAGATAGGAGTGGATTGTCTTCCTCGCCTGAGTGCTCCCCAGGCACACTGAGGGCCTGGATTTAACAGAAGAAACGGGAATGGATAGGACTGTGCTCTCTTGCAGGCTAACCTGTACCCCAGCTTTGCCTTGGATCCTGAGGCTTAGCTCCCCACTACCTCTGCACCATGGGCCCCCGGGAAATGCAGATGATGATCCTTGTATCGCCGCCTCTAAATGAAGTATGTGCTTGTGTCCTGCAGCCAGGCAAGGGGCCTGATGTAGCTAGAACACAATGGAGGGAAAGATTCAGAGCTTGGAGAGGTAGGAACAATATGCTCTGGGCCTTAGGGTCATTGGTCAGACAGAGCAAGGGAAGCTGGGTAACTGGTGCATGACTCCCTTGCTCCCTGTGCTTTTCTTAGTCATAATGGTGTCTCCTGAGAGAGATTCTGTGAGGCTGCCCAGGGACCCATCAGTACCCTGTGGCAGCCAGCCTGTGCACCCAACTGTTTGACAAAATGACCAGGGCAGATTTCACCAGCAGACTGCATAGCGCTTGGGGCCCTGAACCCTTTAGCCCTCCAAGCCTCCCTCCAAGGGAGGACTCAGCTTTTCCCTATTACTCTTAAGCAGTGTTTGCTCCGTGCCCACTGGGCAGGACAAGGTAGAGGCTACACCCCCAGTACTTGAAAGCCACACTTTGCCTCTGTGGACAGGCCCCAGGCCAGGAAACAGCAGTATAAAGGGTGTCTATGGAAATGGGGGAAGACAAGGAGATAGGCTAGAACCTTTGTCCTCTAGTTCTTTCACCGGCCACCCTGCTGAGAGGCCTCAAGGACACCTGCATTCCCACCCCAACAAGGCTTGCTTACCCCTCAGGAAGCAGCCACCTGTCCTGCCCCTCCCATCTCCTCCTGTAAAGGACAGCTTTGGTTCTCTTGAGACAGGCTCTGTGTGCAGATCATGGAGGGTGTTTAGGAGTCACTGCACTTTACACGCTGTCCTCTGGGACTGCAGCCACCCATCTCCTGGGGTCAAAGTGACCACCCTACCTGCTGTGATTTCCTTCCTGGTTCCCACTACTAGAGGCCAGACCTCTGAGCTTTGGGCTGGGGTGACAGTGGAGGGCTGCCTGGGCCTTCACTGAGTACCCCAAAAACCATAGGCATTAATGCTGTTTCTAGTTGAAATAGCTCAAGAACCAGAAGATAATGTGGCTCACTGTTTGTGGACTAGAAGAAGCTGTTTACCACCTACCTACCCTGCTTTACTACCGGAAGGACCCTTCTGTTTCAGGGCAGGGGGCATGTGACTGACTACTGTCCAGTAAGCTTCTGCCCTGAACCTGCAGAGGCAGAGAGTGTGTGACGAGCTACCATGGAGCCATCTCTGGGGCTAGAGCTGGCTCCCTCTAACCGTGGCAGCAGGTGAACCACATGGCTAGCTGCTTCCTCTACTCCCCCACCTCCAGGGTCCAGCCCCGGGACCTTTAAGGGACCCAAGGAGGAAGCAGCAGTGACACTAGAACAGTGTTCTCAACCTTCCTAATGCTGTGACCCTTTAATACAGTTCCTCATGCTGTGGTGACCCCCAACCATACAATTATTTTCATTGCTACTTCATAACTGATTTTGCTACTGTTAGGAATCGTCATGTAAATGTCTGCTTTGCAGAATATTCTCAGGCGACACCTGTGAAAGAGCCATTCAATCTCCAAAGGAGGACCCCTGGTTAAGCACCATTACTCCAGAGCATAGGCCCTCCTTACCCCTCAGGGTTCTTTGCTCTGGTTGCTCTCTTCTTCATTTTCCTTCAGTGTACATGAACAAACATGGCTGGAAACCAGAGCAGTAAGCAGCCCCGTCTAGGCCTGTCCCCAAATGGCACAGACGCAGGACTCCAGCTAGCTTTATTGATGCTCATGTCAGAGCTAGCAAAGGGTTTCCAGCAGTCACAGCACAAAGGCCCCTGCAGAGTCACCATCCAACAGGTCTCTTCTGTGGGGACCTTGACTTCCGCTATTACATGACCCTGTGACCTGGGCTCCAGTCTCCATCCGATGGTCTCAACAGGATCAAAGCATGGCCACTAGTTTGAAGGTTCCCTCAGGTTTGGCAGGAACCACATGGACAAAGGTCTTGTAGAGCACAGCACCCTTGGGCAGACTGGTGATCAGGTCCACAGCCTCGGAGTTTTGGGGATTGGGCACGTAGACCTCTTTCGTGTAGCGGACTGTCCCCTCCTCCAGGGCATAGAGACACTTGTTCTTCCCGAGCCCCACCTGTAACACACAGACCTGGTCAGCTGGAAGAGGACAAGTGGCCTACCCAGGCCTGGGGCCAGGTTTCTCCTTCGGAGTGAAGTGAGGAGCACAAGGGCACACACTGGGGGTCCCTCTCAGGGTTCTTCCCCACTGCTCGGCGCTTCTTTGCTCTGCTACTTTACCAACTCCATGAGAAAGGACGGAAAAGAAAACCCCAACACTGGTAACATCAGTAATGTTAACACAGCTCATCAGAAGCCACAGTGGACAGGTCCCCAAACCAGGCCCTCAAAGGTGCCACAAATCACTGCCCCTGACAGCATGCTTTGTTTACATTACAAAGTTTAGGTCCCATGAACATCCGGTAATGCTAGTAAAGCAATAATGACATCAGCAAATACACACAGTGCTTACACAGTTAAGAGCTCGCAGTTAAGTCCCGAGGTTAAGTACTGTTTCACACGATTATACTATAACTCATTTCTTACCTTGTGCATGAGATAGATAGATTTCCAACCCCTTTTTGAGGTAATACAAAGTTAAGTGTTTTAATAAATAGTATATTTAGTACAGATTTTTTTACATTTTAAAGATTTATTGATTATGATACAGTATTTCTCCTGCAGGTATGCCTGCATAGCAGAAGAGGGCACCAGATCTCATTATCAATGGTTGTGAGCCAACATGTGGTTGTTAAAAATTAAACTCAAAATCACTGAAGAGCAGCCAGTGCTCTTAACCTCTGAGCCACCTCACCAGCCCCTTCAGATTTTTAAATTGTCTATACTTTTTTTTCTTTTACAATTTGAAATTAGATGCATAGTAAAACCCCAGGGGCTGGAGAGATGACTCAATGCCTAGAAGCACTGGCTGTTCTCCCAGAGGACCTGAGTTGAGTTCCCAGCACCCACATGGCAGCTCGAAAATGCTTGTAATTCCAGTTTCAAACAATCCAACACTATTTTCTGGCCTCCTAGGACTCATACAGACACAGATAGATAGGTAGGTAGACAGAGAGAGAGAGAGAGAGAGAGAGAGAGAGAGAGAGAGAGAGAGACAGAGAGAGAGACAGAGACAGAGACAGATTTGAGATTTCTTTTGTTTGGTTTCTTGAGACAGGGTTTCTCTGTTTGATTTGGAGGCTGTCCTGGAACTAGCTCTGTAGACCAGGCTGGCCTCCAACTCACAAGAGATTCATCTGCCTCTGCCTCCCAAGTGCTGGGATTAAAGGTGAGCACCACCAATGCCCTGCAGAGAGAGAGATTTTTTAAGAAAAGAAAAAGAAAGTAAGTTAGGCATGGTGGTGTGTGCCTGCAATGTCTGCCAGGACTTAGGAGAGAATCACTGCTTGGGATACAAGGAAAGTTCCAGGCCAGCCAGAGGTACATAGCAAGGAGACCCTGTCTCAAAACAAACAACAAAAAACAGATGTGTGGCAAGTCTTACACAACCAGTCCAATACTATCTGGTGTCTCTCTCTGATTAAAAGCACCAGTCTATAAGCCAAGAGAGGTGGCACACAGCTGTAATCCCAACACTCAGGTGGCTGTGGCAGGAGATGGAGAATTCAAGGCTTGCTTGAGCAATATAATGAAGTCCTTTCCTAAGCAAACAAATGACAAAATAATAATAGTAAAGGGTTCAAATCCTAGCTCTGCTAAATATCATGTGATCTTTGACAAGTTACTTTCCTGTGTCTGCAAAACATGGATAAACTCCCTACTTTATAGGGTCATCAGAATGATGGAATGGACCATGAAGAACTTGGAGCATAGTTAGCTTAAAGACACCAGCTCCTACTGTCATTATTTTAGTAAAGAATTCACATCCGATATCTTTCTTTGGCAAGGAGTTCAGAGTGGGGGTTGCTGATAGGGTCTCACTCCGTAGTCCTGGCTGGCCTTGAATGCAGAGATCTGCTTGCCTTTGATTTGAGTGCTGGGTTGAAGGCATTCTCCACTGTCCTGACTTGATATTTAAAATTTTTATTTTATGTATGTGAGTGTACCACTTGCATGACTGCTACCATCAAGGACAGAAGAGGGTGTCAGATCCCCTAGAACTGGAGTTACAGATGGCTGTGAATCACCCTGTGGTGTTGGGAATTGAACCCAGCTCTTAACTGCTGAGCCATCTCTTAGCCCCTTTGATGTTGTTTTTAACGGAAGGAAAAGTATTAATTGAATCTGATTCTAGTAGAATAAAAATATTTCTTCCTTTTGAGTCATAAGAGGGAAAATGCCTTTAATCCTAGCATTTGGGAGGCAGAGGCAGGTGAATCTCTGTGAGTCTTAGACCAGCTTGGTCTACAGAGCTACACAGAGAAACACTGTCTTCAACAACAACAACAAAAATTACAAACTGATTAAAACCCTGAAAAGCACATGTATGCCACTTTCAGAAAGTAACTGTAGTTTAAGTATATTGTTTCTAGATCATCAGGCAGCTGCAAATGCCCCATATCATATCACATAACCCACATCCATCTGCTATGGGAGAGAAAAATGAGGCTCGGGACATGCTATGATTTAATGTTAGGCAAATCTGAGCTTTGGTTCCAGTACTCTCTGAGCCTCTGGCATTTCAACCATAAGACAGAGATGACATCTACCTCACCAGGATGGGCTGAAGACACAAGACACCAGCATGAAAAGGTTGCCCTAGGGAAGAAAAGGGGGAAGGGCGCAGAGCAACTCACATGGGCGCCTGGATGCCATCGAAACTGACGCTGAGTGCCAAGGATGTTACCAGCATGAACATAGTGACCTAAAAGAGAAGCCCACAGTTGAGCTGACTCAGCGTTCACAGAGGCACAGCAAAATGCTGAGAAGTTGTGACAGGGCAAGGTCACCACCAACCCCCACCCTGCTCCTGGAAAACACCTCCAAGATGGTCTTACATAAATAGTGCCCAGCCCACACCCGGCAGCCTCTTTTTGGTTGCATGGCTAAGAAACTAGAGCTCAATGGGGCTCCCACCCTCCCTAGACCTCATCTGCCCCTTCAATGTGGAGCCAATGCCTGGTGAACTTCGGAGAGCACAGCGTGAGGACCTTGCATGGCAGTTCAGCTCTTCTAAGAAAGAGTGGCGCAGACACCCTCACCTTCCATTTTCTTGATGCCGTAGTGTTTGCCTCGTGATTTGCCACCAAGGTTCTTGGAGCTTCCACCTGTCTTCTTGGATGCATATCTGACAGCAAGAGCTGTAGCTGCCTTGGGGCTCAACAGGGCTGTAAGTGCAAAGAAAACAGAAACATTACTCAGACAGGCTCTCACATAGGATGCACTTTCTTTGCCTCTGTGGATCATCTGCTAAGCTGAGAAGCAGCAGGGGCGATGAGAAAGAAGAAAGGTGTGCGAAGGGAACAGGAATGCTGAGTGTATGGTATTCAGAGAATGCTGGGCAGGGAGCAATTCATCCTTGAAATAAGCTGAGAGTTAAGCATGGTGTGTGTGTGTGTGTGTGTGTGTGTGTTCAGGGGAGGCAGGCAATGAGCATAAACGGGGGAAAAAAGTAAAGATCATGTGCTCTGGCTCCTGACACATTTGGCTCTGCTGAGCATGGAAACAGAAGTAGACACCAGACAACTGCCTTCTTCAAAAATTCAGTCTTATGCCCTAGGAAAGGGTAGACCACAGGACATGCACAGAGGTTTCTGCCTCAGCCTCACTTAACACTTCCTTAGCTATCCTCTCACCCACTGAACACCTGTCAACCACACACCAGAAGAGCAGTGTGTCAGGGTCCCTCTGACAGGCAGCTGGCCATTTCAGAAAGATCTTTTCATCCCAGAGCTCATGAGCACATGTTCAACCAAGATGAGCACCAATCTGACCTCTCCACTCATCCCAAAGTGCTCAGCCACAGAAATTTTAAAACAGTAAATGATGTGGGAGGAGTTGAAGTGGGCAGATATGATTAAAATACATTGTATATATGAATAAGAATGTCAAAGAATAAATAAAAATACTTTTAAAAGAACATTACCTAAAATGCATACTAACAGGGCTGGAGAGATGGCTCAGAGGTTAGCAGCACTGGCTGCTCTTGCACAGAACCTCAGTTCAATTTCTTGCACTCAGCAGTGGTTCACTACATCTGTAACTCCAGTTCTGGGGGATCCACTGGCTTATTCTGACCTCTGTGGGTACCAGGCACACAACACAATGCACATACACACACTCAAGCAAAACACACACATAAAACTCAGGCTAACATGGGCAGCGGACAATCTGTTTTCAGGTCTCTAGACAAAATTATAGGACTGTGTCAGCACCTGTAGAAACGCTTTAAGGTGTCTGAAGCATAAGCTCACAGTGCCAGTTACCTAGGTTCCTCATATCCTCATAAAAACAGAAAGTAGTGGGACACAGGGCTAGAGAGAAGAATTTACAGAGCAGGCTGGGCAGAGTGGTACATGAACACCTTTAATCTCAGCACTCAGAAGGCAGAGGTAGGATGATCTCTGTGAGTCCAAGGCCAGCCTGGTCTACAGAGTGATGAAGTTTCAGCAGCATAGCCAGGGCATGTGAGAACCTGTCTCAAAAATGAAACAAGCAGCAAAAACAACAAAACAAAAAAAGAAAGGAAGGAAGGAAGAGAAGAAAGGAAGAAAGAAAGAAAGAAAGAAAAGAAAAGAAACTATAGAGACATGTTCAATGTCCAGCACTGGAATCTTCCTAAGTTTAAACATCCACTTTCAGGCCTCAGCCTCGCATAAAAACTGTAGTTACAGGCACATACTACCTGGCTTTAGTCACTAAGTTGTGGGTGACTGAGGTTTTTGCTTCATCTACATTGTCTCATTCATTAATCTTTGCTCTAGGGGAAACAAGGAGAACCTGCAGGTTACGAAAGACCTGTGAAGTCTATCTTCAGAGCAGATGTCATACTCATCTACCTCTCTCCTAGTTCACTACCATCACCACTCAGATCTTGGCCAAATCATCCTATAGCTTGGCTGCTATTCCAGTTTTTCAGCTGGTTTGCCATACTGATTATTTTACTTATTTATAGCTTTTGAGACTGATCCTGATGGCAATCCCCCTGCCTCAGGCTCTCAAGCACAGGGATTACAAGCACTACCATTTCTGGTCCCACCTGGTTCACTTCCATTCCTGTTTATTTATTTGCATTCAGCCAGCCTCCTCTTAACTTGATACTCAAAATATAAAACTCGATCCACAAGTCATTTTCTTGTGCTCTTTCTACAGAGGGTTAGGTTTGTCTCTTTTAGGCCTTCATAGTTATCTCTTCAGAAGACATCCTTGAGAACCTAATTTAAGACTCTTCACAGCACTTATCACAGCAACAATTAAGTTATTTACATGTTTATTGTTGTACCTACAGAAAGGGGTTGTAACCATGTTTTTTGTTTGTTTGGTTGGTTGGTTGGTTTGGTTTTTCGAGACAGGTTTTCTCTGTGTGGTTTTGGAGGTTGTAGACCAGGCTTTGTAGACCAGGCTGGTCTCGAACTCACAGAGATCCTCCTGCCTTTGCCTCCCGAGTGCTGGGATCAAAGACGTGCGCCTCCACCGCCCTTGGTTATATACACCTGAAAATCCAGCACTAAGATGCAAACTACACAATGGAAAAAAACAAAACAAAACTAACTTCTAAACAATGATTAACTCTTGTGAACATAGTCTCCAAACAGGAAGGGATCCACATAAACCCAGAGGGGATGAGGCATCTAGAGTTACGCTCTCATCCTACACGCCCACCCTCCCGCAGCGCCGCCCACCACGTGTCACATGACCGGAGGCAGTCGGCTTCCAAAGGTCGCGAGCCCCTCTCTCCTTTGGCATCCAGGGTTCGCCATGAGATCCAGTTTCCATTTCCCAGCCTCCCTGCTAGTTCGCCTCCCAACAACCACAGCACTGAGCTACCTGCTGTCCCCGTCCTCAGCGCAACAACTGCCAACGCCATGTTTGCTTCTCATTCGCTTCCGGGCTGGGAAATCCGCTTCCGCTACCGGGAGCTCTACTTCCGGGTCCTGCTTACAATTCAAAGAGTGGCGGGAGCAGTACCAGGTGAGCGCAGATCTCGTGGGGTTTGTAGCCGGTACCTCCGGGGCCTTTTGCAATGGATCGCTGGCCTCAGAGGCAGAGAGCATGGCCGGCACAGACGTTTGTCCCACTGCCGGAGTCACCCGAAGCCAAGGGAGGGACCAGGATGGGGCTCTAACAGATTCTGCGCTAAGCTGGTTGTAGATGCACCATTTCATTTGATTACTACAAACCCAAGTTACTGGTAGTGTATTAAAGAAACTGAGATCCAGGAAGGTTCCAAGGATTATCCTGGTCCACGGCAGCAGTCACAGATTATTTGCTGACAGAATGGCTCTTGCATGTAACCCAGCAATTCCGGGCAGACCTCAGTATACATTTGAGAAGTGTGAAAAAACATACCCATTCAAAATGTTTGTACAAGGATGTTTGTGGAAGCATAATAGCCAAGAGAGGGAAGCAAAGTGTCAAAAGCAATAAATGCTTAGACAAAATGTGGCCTAGCCACACAATGGAATGATATTCAGCTATAAAAAAAGAAGGTGGTGCTGGCGCTTAGTACTGCTGCAAAAGGACCCTGAAAGCATTAGCGTGAAAGACACCAGCCACAAAAGGCACATACTGTGTGCTTGTATGAAATGCACGGGATACAGAAGTCCATACAGACAGTAGACTTCATTTTGGTTGTTAGCTGCTGGGAGAGGGAAAGAATGGGCAATGACTTTTTAATGGTTATGGAATTTCTCTTTTCAGACAGTCTCACCATGTCATATAGGCTGGCCTTGAACTCAAATTATCCTCCTGTATCTCCCTCCTGAGAGGTGGGATTGCAGGTGTGCACCAGCATGCCCAGTTTATATAAGATTTCTTTTTGTGATCATGAAGACATTCTGGAATTAAATAATGGTAATCATTAAACAACACAAAAATACTAAACCCCATTAGACCCATGCTTAGCTCTATGCATACTAGGAAAGCATTTTACTGCTGATCTACTATTCCAACTCCTAAAGTACATTTTAAATATATAAGCCATTTATGTGGCTTATAAATATGAATTATAATAAAAAGTAGTTATGTAAATCATTAGTTTTTCCCAAAAGTCCTTTGATTGCCACTTATGGGCTAGGGTATGCACGTGCCCACACACATGCACAAATATTTGTAGAAAAATTGTAATGATCTCCATGTCAAGTCAGGAATTATTGTGCATACTTGTAATCCCAGCACTTGTGAGAGGCAGAGAGATCGGGAGTTCATAGCCATTCTCAGCTACATGAATTCAAGGCCAACCTGAGCTACATAGGACTCTCTCAAAAGGACAAAACAGAAAACTATGTTGAATGCAGAGATCAGGAAGGAGCTAGTATTGTGTTTTGTTAGTAGTCCCAGTAAAGTTTTATAACTGTATTTTGATTATAACTCTCCATAACCTAGAAAGGTTTGAAGTGGGGATCCCATTGGCATACCAGTATGGCCATTTTGAGTTCCAGTCTGAATGTGTTGGCATATGTCCTGTTTCTCTGATTCTCTTAACTTAATTTGTCTTCATAAAGTTTGGCCACACGAACACCTCTAGCAGACCAGCTTGAATGGTCTCTTACACATCTCATCTCCTTTTAGGCAATTGATAGCATGTGTTGATGGCTTTAAAAAAGCTATCGCTCTCGCTGCTTTCCATGGAAAGTGATTCTGAGGAATTGCCCACATTTGCCTTTCTGAAGAAGGGACCATCTTCAGCGGACAGGAATCAGCCTCAGAAGGAGAATGTAGTGGTTGTCACCTCAGATTCTGAGGCTTCCTGTCCTCCATCACCAGGCTTGAAAGATCCGCCATTTGTCCCAGACACAGCTGAAGCTCCCACACAAGCAGGGCCAGTCAGAGTGCTAAGCAGTGAAAGTGAAGATGAAGATGTATTTGTCCCCCTGGCTGAGAGGATCACATGTAAGTTTTTGACACATAAGCAGCTGAGTCCAGAGCCCTCTAGCTCCTCACTTAAAACTGTGTCGAATCATCAGAATAATATAAGTGGACCATGTGACTGGAAAAAGCAGCCATTTCCAGAGATCCCTGATGTTCCCCTTCACGACGCCTTGGAAAAGAGCCCAGCAAAGGATGGGGACTCTATCTTAGACAGTTCTAGCCAACAGCTTCCAGCTTACCGGTCTGTCTGCAGGGAGTTGGCAGTAACCAAAACAACTCCTGACATCCCTCTGCCGCAGAAGAGAACCAAGCACAGTCAGAAGGTCCAGAGAAGATGCTCTCAGGGATGCTGGCAGCCAAGACAGGCAAGCAGGAAGGAAAACACCCCAAGGCAGCACGGAAAGAAAAAGAAGGCAGCCATGGTCAGCAGGCTGAAAGCCCAGAGGCCCGAGGAGTGCCTGAAACACATCGTGGTGGTGTTGGATCCAGGTTCTCCCAGATTCCAGCTTCCCTTTGAGCCCAGTTGTGTGTGTCCTGAGCTCTCCCGTGACCATCCCTTTCCAATCTATTGCAGTGCTTTTGCAGATGGAAGGTGGAGGCCAGCTCCTGGAAGCACTGCAGTCCATGGAGTGCACCTGTGTGATTGAAGCCCAGGCTGTGGCTCGAAGTATCACTTGGAGGAGGAGGACAGAGCTGGCAGAGGTACGAGCTTCCTGCTGGAGGTCCTCCTTCCCCTTCACCCTCTAAAACCACCACGCTGCCCCTGGTTGACACTGGGTGGGTTAGCTGTCACTGTTCTCTAGTCTGAAGGGATGAGGAAGGAAGTGCCTAGCAGAATCCAGAAGAACGAGAGGGCCAACTCAGAGAAGTCTTGATCTGTCATAGAGGTGTAGGTATAATGAACACCAGGTGACATTATTATGGGCAGTCCTGGGAAATAAACAGGCAGAGTTCATTCTCTTTCCCTCCAGTGTACCACTCAGGTTCCTAGCTGGGAACCCATGAGCCTGGGGATCATGTGATGTCTAGACGTAGCTTAAGCAGAGTGGGACCTGGGAAGAGTGTGTGTGTGTGTGCAATCCCCCCAGTTCTCTAACTGGGCTTTGGGATTGGAGGAACTGTGTTCAGATCCTGGCCTCGTGGCTTTACTGCTGGCCTCTGCAGGTTATCACACGTCTGTGCTTCGGTTGCCTGTTGTAGAGGGAGACTGGTACCAGCATTTCCCCTGTTGGAGGGTCTAAGTGAGGTAATCTGGATCTAGTAGGCCTACGACACATATCCATCTTCTAGCCTTGGGCGTCCATGATACTATACCAGCAGTTTCTACCATCCCCTCTGTGAATCCAGACACTCCCCTTTCAGGAGTTTAGAAACAAAACTTTATGATGTTTGTTTCCCTCTCACTTGGCCCTCATAACTCTCAGTAACTTAAGACAGTCACTTACACATTTAACTTGTGTTGTTAGCAAAACTATATTCATAGCTGGGTATAGTGGCACACACCTTTAATCCCAGCACTTAGGAGACAGAAGCTGGGGAGTTTGAAACCAGCCTGGTTTATATATAGTGATCAGGCCACTATATATTTGAGACCCTGTCTCAAAAACAAACAATAAAACTTCTTATATTCATAGAGACGTTTGTCTTTGAAGACACTCTGCATATTCATGTTCCTGTCACACTGTCCTGAAGGTGAAATCTTCCCATTATCACAGGTAGAGAAATGGTGGGATCAGAAAAGTTGAATGCCTTGTTCAGGGTCACAGCTGGAACTAAACCCCAGAGCTCCTCGTCTGCACCCTGCTGTGTTAGGGATCTTGCATTGGGTTCTAGGAACCATGAGAAAACTGGTCTTGCTCCCAATCGCTCCTCAGCATCGTTACTGTGGGGTGGTTGTCCCTGAAGCAGCCTGGCTTTGACTGAGTCCTTCGTCTGATGAAGTTGTGTGTGTGTGTGTGTGTGTGTGTGTGTGTGTGTGTGTGTGTGTGTGTGTGTTTTCCCTGGTGGTGCTGGGGATGACTAAGTCCTTAGTCTGATGAAGGTGTGTGTGTGTGTGTGTGTGTGTGTGTTTTCCCTGGTGGTGCTAGGGATGGAGCCCAGGGCTTCATGTATACCAGGCAAACACTCTACCGTTGAGCTTCATACCCAGCCCCTCCCCCCACCACCCCAGATTTTTAGGGTCTCTGCATTGCTCAGGCTGTTCTTAAGCTCAGATCCACCTGCCTCTGCCTCCCACATGTTGAGATTAAAGGTGTTCACCATCGTGCCTGGCAATCCTTTCTTATTCTTGTTTTTTACTTTAATTTAACTTTGAGACAGGGTCTCTCTGTGTCACCCTGACTGCCCTGGAACTCTCTATTTTGACCAGGCTGGCCTTGAATTCACAGAGATTTGCCTACCTATAACTCCTGAGAGCTGGGATTAAAGGTGTGCTAACACTCCCAACTTTAAAAATGTATTATTGTAGTGGACATGTGTGTGTGCCACAGTGCATGTGTGGGGGTCAGAAGACAACTCTGTGGTATCATTTCTCCCCTTCCACCTCTACATGGGTTCTAGGCATCGAACTCCAGTCACAGGCTTGTTGGCAAGTTGTTTTGGTCACTGAATCCTCTTACCCATCCCGTTCATATTCCATCTCGGAGATGCAGTGCACCACCAGCACTGAATAAACAACTGAGAGGGGAGGGACCAGATCACAGGTGGTTTTTCTTGCCATCATGACATCATTCAAGAAGGAAACGCTATTGTATAGGGCTGTTCACCCAGAAGAGCCATCCCACCTATAGGCACCACAGTTGCTAACCTTCCCGGTGCTGTGTTCTTGGGTCTTTGGCAGGGTGGAGAAGACTGGCTGGAAGAACCGACTATCCTGGTGTTGCTCCTGGCAGAGGCCTTCATGTCCATGGTGTATAACTTAAAGCAGGTGTGTGGGGCTAGGGGGTAGAACTGAGGCATGGGATGGTGCCAGCCTCTTCCCAAGGAGCCAGTGCTAATGCTCTTCTTGCCACTTTATGCAGGGAAGTCCAGGAAGTACCAAGAAAGGGAAGGAGACACTTGAGAGCTTTGTAACTGATGTCACAGCAAGGACAGGGAAAGCATTGTCACTGGTAATTGTGGACCAGGAGAAATGCTTCAGGTATGGAAATGCCCTATAGATATAGGCCTTAAAGGGACAGCTCGTGAGTTAGCAAGGGGAGTATTCACCCTGGCTACAAGGTGTTCTGGAAGTTGGTGTCCCTGACAAGCTGTGGGCTATGTTGGCCATTGTCTTGCAACACTTCATCCTGGCTTAGTTTGGGGATGCTGTTCCAGGGCTCAGAATCCTCCAAAAAGAAGGAAATCAGGAATGGTAAAGAAACAGGCCAAAGAGAAGCAGCAGAAGAGACAAGAGTCTAATACAAGGCTCATGATGTCCAGGGTAGACATGGAAGAGGTAAGAAATCCTGTTACCTGGGTCAGGTGAGTGCTCACTGGTTATCTAATTAGATTTTCAGCTGAGACCAAATAAAAGGCACACTAGTACTTCCGTCCACCATGGATTGAGTAGGAAAGGGGGATAAATGGAGCCAAGAGGCTGAATGTAGCTTCAGTGCACACTGAGAAGACTTCCAACCAGTATCTCACTTTTCAAGTCTATCGTTACCTTGGGTTCCTAGGCTTTGGTGGATCTGCAGCTACATACAGAAGCCCAGGCTCGGATGGTGCAGAGCTGGAAAGAGCTGGCTGACTTCGCCTGTGCATTTACAAAGGCGGTGGCTGAAGCGCCCTTCAAGTGAGTGACCTGGCAAGCCCCGCTCCATGCCAGGCCTTGCTTTTCCCTTGGTTCCTGCAGCCAGAAAAATTTGCCTTTCTCCTAAACTGCCACCAGCCCAGTGTCTGTTTTTAGGCAAATGCCTATCTTATACTGGAAATTGTTGGCAAAAGCCTCAAATCTAGGGCGGGGGAGAGGGCTCAGAGAGTAAGTAAGAATACTTGCTGCTCTTGCACAGGACCCAGACTGTTCTCACACCCACTTGCCAGCTCACAACTGTCTGTAAGTCTAGTTCCAAGGGATCTAACACCCTCTTCTGGCCTATGAGGGCACCAGGCAAGTAAGTGATGCACATATATACATGGAGGCAAATACTCATACACATTAAAAATAAAGACCTCACTGGGCAGTGGTAGTGGATGCCTTTAATCCCAGCACTCAGGAGGAAGAGGCAGGTGGATCTCTGAGTTTGAGGCCAGCCTGGTCTATAGAGCTAGTTCCAGAAGAGCTAGGGCTGTCACACATTGAAACCCTGTCTTGAAAAATGTAAATAAATGAATACTCAATTCCAGCCCTTTATAAAAATATTCTTTAACTCAGATGCAGATCTATTGTATAAATTGATGCTGGATTCATTCAGGTTAGACCTTAAGTAATCCTAGTCTAACTGAAAACTCTGGAACTTAGAGACAACCCTGTCCAGGTACTGTTTTATATTGAGGAACCGAGAACTGAGATTGAGTTGTTCAAGCCCCCAGCAAGTGAGAACCAGAAATAGATTCCAAATTGTCCAATACTCAGCCCCCTGTGCCTACAAACCCAACACAACAAAACATCAGGGAAAAAAACAAGAAAAACCAAAAAACCAATACCTTCTCTAGTGAAAAGGACTAGACACAGGGGTGTGTTTTAATCTTTGTATGTGTGTGTGTATGCATGTGTATGAGAGTGTGGGCAATAACCTCAGATACAGGTCCTTAAGGAAAATGCAGGAACTTCTTTGCCACTGCCTAAGTAGGGATAGCTGGCCTGTGATTCCAGGGATTCTGTCTCCATATCCCATAACCCCATTGTAGGTATGGGGTTACAGATGCAGCAAGCACTTTACTGGGGAACTCATGTATTTCCTCAGAACCCAGATGCAATTTTATTTTCTTTTTATGTGTATGGGTGTTTTGCCTTCATGTGTGTGCATGATGTGTGCAGTGCCCAAGGAGGACAGTAGGGGGCATCAGGTCCCTTGGAATTGGAGTCAGGTAGAAGCGAGCTGCCTGCCATGTGAGTGCTGGGAATCAAATCTGCTATTTTGGCAGAGCAGTCATGGCTCTTAACTGCTGAGTCATCATCTCTTCAGCCACCCCCACCCCCACCCCAACTAAATGCAGTTTTTAAGAGAACCTGCAACCAACACTGTGCTTGAGAACAGAGGGACTCAAATTGGCCTGATGTAACAGTCTACCTCCAGGTCACTAGAGAACTTTTCAGCCCACATTTGAGGGGACAAATAAGTAGGAGAGGAACTCAGGTCCCCAATGATGCTCTTGCAGGAAGCTCCGGGATCAAACCAGCTTTTCCTTCTGTCTGGAGAAAGACTGGGCTGGAGGGACGAAAGTGGACCAAGCTGGTAGGGGACTTGCATTGATCTGGAGGAGGCAGATTCAGCAGCTGAACCGAGTCAGTTTGGAAATGGCCAGTGCTATTGTGGATGCCTATCCCTCACCACAGCTCCTGGTGCAGGTATACTGCTATGGGTGGTTACACTCCGAAATTCCTGAGGGAAGTTTTATTGAGGGTCCAGGAATGTAGGTCAACAGTGTGTTGTCTGGCCTGAGAAAGGACACGTTCTCCCGCCTCAAATTGACCTTATTACCCTCCTGTCCTGGCTCGTGAACCAAGGGATAGCCATGGATAGGTGGTATGGGATTAAGAGGTCATTTACCACTTCCAGGCTTATCAGCGGTGTTTTTTGGAGCAAGAACGCCAGAATTTGCTGGCCAACATTCAGGTACGGCGTGGAGAAGGTGTGACATCCACCTCCCGCCGTGTTGGGCCAGAACTCTCCAGGCGGATCTACCTTCAGATGACCACACTGCAACCAGATCTCATCTTGGACAATGTTGAGTGATGTCCCATGGCAAGAGGGTTAAAGATTCCCCATCTTTGGTATCTGACAGCAGAGAGGGGGCCAGAAATACTTCTCAGGTACAGTTAAGGATCAAGTCTCCATCTATGGGGGCAGAGAAGGCTGAGGCACTGCAATCTACCTCCACCAGCATTTACTGTTCCTCTCCCTGCAAACCAGATGCCGTGGACAACTAACCATCCCACCCTGCCCCAGTCAACCCTCACAACACAAAGGAGAAAGGGAGACCACTCAGACACGGATTTAATAATTGTAGAAATCCAAAGAATAAGCATCAAATCTCGAAGTCAGAGTGAACTCTTGCCTGTGGGTTGGCTTGACTAGGCTCAGCCACTGAGCTGCCTCAACCAGCCAGGAAACTATGACTAGGCTGACTTCTGTTTTCATGATGTCACCATATGTAGTATGTATTTTGTCTCAATAAAGCATTTGTACCAATGGCTCTGGAGCTTGGAGGAAGACTAAAGGAATGTGTAGTGATTCTGAGTAGGGTGTGGAGCTACACGGCAGAGCTGTCTGGGGGGGAGGAGAAGACAAAAGCCTTTCTTCCAGTGTCAGGACAGTTCTGAGTGGCAGACATATCCAGATGGGCCACTAGGGCTACGCTCTCTGAACTATGACAAGTACTTGGTCCCTTAGGGAGAGGGAAGGAGCTTGCAATTGGGAGTTTTTAGCAGATTAAGCACCAAGACAGTTATCTCTGATCCCGTCATCCAGCAGCTGTGAAGAGACAAGGGAAAGGGGCAAGAATGCTTTCTGTGGGGCTGTTTGTGCTAATGTTTAGTATGTCTGTGTACCACGCTACAGTACCACCACGTGGCTATCTCCCATTGGCTCCCACTTTTCTGTTCTTTCCTTCCCTTCTGTTACAGGTGCAGAATCAACTCTAAACCTATTTTGAAATCAAGTTTCTAGGCTGTCTCTGAGGTATTTTATCACACCAAGTATGAGTGGACCTGTCCTGGGGCAGCTCTGCCTCTATGCTTCCAGGCCATCAGGGACTTAATGCTCTAAATTGAGGCAAGGAGACTGGCCTGCTGCCATTTTGTGGAAGCCATTTTAGTTGAGGCAGAATTCCACAGTGCTTCCCAGGGCCTTAATGAGATCTATTTGTGGTGGCAAGACTTGTCTATTATGAAAGACACACTTTGGCCGAGACAATTCTGGTGTGAGTTCATTCTCTTGGGTGTTTTCAAGGAGGCCAAATGGCATCAAGGAAAGGAAGAAAACTAGTGAGAGTTGGGTTCTGCTTTAGACTAGCTAGAACACTTCAGGCAAGTCATGGACTGCCTCAGTGTTCCACTTGACCAATGGCAGTGAAGTGACCGTCACAGCCAGGCATTTTTTGTTACTAAAATACTCAAATGTCTGAGATCTTTAAGGAAACATATTATTCCACCCTCCCCACTTAGGCTAGATTTACCCAAGTATTCCTAATAACACACTGCCCTCCAATCTGTCCTGGTTACCCAGGGAGGAATGAAAGAAAGGGTTTGTGACATACAAAAGTATAAATGTAGTGACAGCTGACCATTTAGTAGAAAGGAACTTTGCCTTAGATAGCTTTGTGTAACTAGAAAAGCCTATGTCTTCTCTCTCCAGCTCCTAAGCCTATTCCTTAGGCATGCAGGTAACTCTTCCTCCCCCCTCTCCATTTCTCCTCATTCCACCAGGAAACCCTGACTAAGGAACAAAGAAGTCCTACAAAGGGGAGATCTCAAGTACCAATCAGCAGCCATTTGATGATGGCAGGTAGATCTGACGCTAAAAAGAGGTTGTGTCCAGCAGAACCCAATTCCATAGGAATCCAAGCTCCAAGGCTGGGAGGCAGCGGTGCTGAGGACAAGCTCACTGCTGGGAGTCGGTCTGGAGGACCCACTGGAGGATCTCGTGATGGCGCAGGCCCTGGACGGCATTATCGTAGATGGTGTTCACACTGTTGCAGAGGGGCTGATGCTGCAGCCTTGTCACTCGGCATGCAACCAGCCCTCCTGCCACACACAGCAGCAGCAGCAGCAGCAACACCTTCAGCACAACCCAGGAGCGAGTATGTTTTCGGGGTGGTGGCTTGCGAGGGCGAGAGCCAGACTTAGACTCTGGAGGAACAAAATAGATCAGTTTGTAGACTGCAGCTCTACAATCCATGTGGGTCCACTCCCTTCGTCCCAAGTCCTGAGCAGATGTTTTAAGAACATTTAAATAAGAGCTAAATCCCCTGCTATTCAGAGACAGAAATGCAGTCTTCCCCAAAGTCTCTGAGTGGGATTCATTCTGTTGCCTTCTGTAGCTCAGTCCCCAGGCTCTTCCATTCTCTTTGGTAACAGGGAGATGATTTGGGGCACTTGGGTCACAGGAAGCTCATCAGGGGTGTTCAGAAGGGATAGACTCCCCCCCCCCCCCCACTTAGGGAGATGGGTCCAAATCACTAATATCACACATGTCACTATTATATAATAAATTAGGTGTGGCGGCACAGGCCTGTAGTCCCAAGCACTTGGGAGCCTGAAGCATTACAAGTCTGAGGACAGTCTGGGCTGTAGTGCAGCTGTCTCCAAAGGAAAAACTGAATGCACAATGTCTGTGCCAAAACAATGCCAGTCTCTAAACAAACAAAAGAAAAAAAATCAGCATGAGTGGTAGCTCATGCCTGTAATCCCAACCCTCTGGAGACTGAAGCGGAAGGACCACAAACTCAAAGCTAACCTAGGCTACTCTTCAGGACCTTTTCTCAAAAGACAAGCTCAGGAGCCAGGCATTGTGGTGCATGGCTTTTATCCCAGCAATTGGGAGGCAGAGGCAGGCAGATCTCCAGGTTCAAAGCCAACCTGGTTTACAAAATGAGTTGCATGACAGCCAGCGCTACACAGAGAAACCCTGAAACCCTGTCTCAAACCCTACCCCACCCCACCCCACCCCCTAAAAAAGAACAAGCTCAGAATGTGAACACATACCACATCACAAACGCAACTACTACCAGGAACAAGGATGATCATGTGTGGCTGCTGTGTTCTAAGATCCTCTCACCCATGATCATGTATTAATTTCCCTCTTTTCAAGATAGGTTCTCACTGTAGCCCAGCTTAAGCTCAAACTTACAACCCTCCTGCCCCTATTTCCCTAGTGTTAAGGTTATAAATATGTGTCAATGTGCTGAGCTTCATACATTACATTTATAATGAGAAAAACCTTGAGAATTCTAGACAAAAAAAGGTGGGGGGATTGTTTTTTGTTTGTTTGGAAACAGGGTCTTACTAAGTTACTCCACCTGTCCTGGAATTTGCTATGCAGACCAAGCTAGCCTTGAATGTAGTGATCCTGCCTCTACCTCCTAAGTATCGCCACGCCCAATTTAGGTTAGCACTGTATGAGTGTTTTCTCACTTATTCTTCACCTGCTGGCAAACGAGCTGTAGTGACATTAGGTGACTTGCTCAAGGCAAGGACAAACAAGCAGAGACACAAACCACCACTCCACCCTTGCTGCACGCTGTCAACGGAAAGCAAACCTACTTGGGGCCTGATTTGTTTCCTTCTTGGGCTTCTTCTCCTGCTCTCGCTTGGAAGCTTTCTGGGCATCGTACTCCTTTCGCCGGCGCTCCTTCTCCTCCGCCTTCTCCCGCTTCCGCAGCTCTCGTTCCTTTGCTTCCTTAGCTTGCTGCTTGGCCTCTCGCTTCTTCTCTGCCTCTACAACATATATGCAAAACATGACTCCTCTCACACAAGGCCCCCAGCAGCTTGTCTGCACTCATCTGCCTTTTCCCTTATGCCTCGGGTCACACCAAAACTGTAAGAGAACCCAGGTGTGGTAGCACAAGTCTGTAATCCCAGCGCTTAGGGTGTGAGAGATGCGGAGGAGGGTGTGTGTAGGATTATGAGTTTGAGGCTAGATTGGGCTATAAAGAGACAATCTATGAAAAATGTACTCTAGCACTCAAGAAGCTGAGGCAGAGGATCACCTGGTCCAGGCCATCCTCAGCTACATGATGAACTAAAGACCAGCCTTAAAAAGTGAAGTTTCTCCCAGGGTTTACTGAGTCTTCCTAAGCGACTCCTGGCTACAAACATAGAAAACTTAGGGTGTATCACAAGCAGGATCTAAGGAAGGTATGGGTGAATAGGCAAGATGGTGGGTAAAGACAACTGCCACTGCGCCTGATGACCTGAGCTTGGGGTTTGTTTTCTTAAGATTTGTATTTACTTTATGTATATAAGTGTTCTATCTGCATGTCCAACTTTATGCCAGAAGAGGGCATCAGATCTCACTATAGATCATTGTGAGCTACCTTGTGATTGCTGGGAATTGAACTCAGGACCTATGGAAGGGCAAGCAGCCAGTGCTCTTAACCACTGAGCCATCTCTCCAGCCCTATGACCTGAGCTTTATCCCTAGATCTCGCACAGAAGAGAACAGACTCCCACAAGTTGTCCTCTCACCTCCACACAAAGGAAATAACTAAATTGTAAGGAGGCTGAGGGTGGGGGACCATAAGCCTGGGAGTTTAAGACCAGCCTGGAGAATCCCCCCCCCCCCCCCAAATGAACAAAAGTGCACAGAAGGCAGAACCTCCTAGTCATAAAGTGGAGGTACGGATTCTGTGGGATGAAGGGGAAATGGAGGAGGCGGTGAGGTGAGCTCATGTCAGGGTTATTGTCGGTACAATCTTCTTTTCACAAAGTCACACCAACTTAATTCAGAAAGAATCTGCTCAACACAGATTTCCTCAGGCTGACCTCACAGCTCGTGTGCTGACAAGAAGAATACAACCTCCAAATTATTGCTTCTAAAAATGCATTTTCAAGTTAGTCATTTAGAAGCCTGAAATATATGTTTCCAAAGTCAGAATACCACAAAATGGCTGTTAAATGCCCTGTTAGGGCTTGAAAGCCTAGGGGATCCATAACAGCTGAACAGCAGCACCATCAGGACAGTAGCTTCCCATGCAAACAGCTGGTGTTCCAGTTGGACACAGAGAATGCCAAGAACAGGCCACACCCAGCCTCTGGGGACGTGGTGCTGGCAAGGAGTGGACATAGCAGGAGTTGTCTTGCTATGGCAGCCACGCATATAGCAAGGAGAGTTGTAATTCATGCATGGTGAGCTCAGAGTCTGCCAGCAGTCAGTACTGTACACACCCTTTCTCCCCCTGCAGCTTAGTAGTCAGCCAGTCAGTCAAGATTACTGAGTGCCAAGATGCAGAGGAGAGAAGACAGGGAAAGTTCTAATGGCTGCATTGTTTTCTTTCTTTAAAGATTATTGTTTTGTGTGTATAGGTGTTTTGCCTGCATGTTTGTCTGGACGCCATGTACATTCAATGCCTGTGGAAGCCAGAGAGGGTGTCAGATCCCCTAGAACTGAATAACAGATGGTTATGAGCCACCACAGTGTGCTGGGAATGACACTCAGCTCCTCTAGAAGGGCAGCCAGTGCTTGTGATCACTGAACCATCTCTCTAGTCTGTGATCACTGAGCCATCTCTCTAGTCTGTTTGCTGTCTTTGGAAAAAATAGTATTTTAGGACAGATATGGTGGCACATAACTTTAATCTTAGCATTCCAGAGACTCTGTGAGTTTGAGGCCAGCCTGGTCTACATAGTGAGTTCCAGCCAGGCTATATAATGAGGCTCCATAACAAAGAAATACTTTGACAATTGCATATAAACTATTTTGATCATATTCAGCCTACTCCTCTTAACTCTTCCCAGACCAGCCTCCACCTGCCTGATTCCCACCAACAACTTCTAATTTTAATTTTTAAAAGTACTAATTTTCTTTTTTGTTGTTGCTGTCAGAGCTGCTTTGGGGTTTTTTTGTTTTGTTTGGTTTTGTTTGGTTTGGTTTGGTTTCTTGAGACTGTGTCTCTCTATATAGCCCTGGTCATTCTGGAACTATAGTTAATGTATCCAAACAAAGCAATGGCTAAGCTGTAGTCTATGTGCTGTCAAAGAAAGTACGCACAGGCTGATTTAATGGCATGCTTGCCTCTGTGTGGAGAATGAGGCTGGCCTTGGTCACAGTGGGCCTGCTGGCCACCCCACTAACTTGGGATGCCATTCTAGATTCAGCAGTGGAGTGGAGATGGCAAAGCCATGAAGACAAGCAGAAGGCCCTGTGGTTGCACAGGGTGGCGAAGAGTCACAGAGAGACTAGCTGACAGACCAAGAACAGAAAGAATCACGTATATCTGTCCTAGCTCAGGTCTGAAAACTCCAAGGAGTGTCCTACCATAAGGAAGGCTTCACACCAGGGACATGAAAGGGGATTGGGTCTGCTCTAGTAATTTGTTTGTGAGGGTTTATTTGGGTTTTTGTTTCACTGGTTCTTTATTTTGGGTTTTGTTTTCTGAGATAAAGGCCTTATTTTGAGCTCAGGCTGTCCTTGAATTCACAGTGATCTTCCTGCCTCAGCCTCCTAAATAGTGAGATTATAGGTATGTGCCCACATGGCTGGCTACAGTTATGCTGAAGGTGTCTTTCTGCCATCAGAAGATGGCCATCTCAAAGCAGAGACACAGTAAGCAGCTGCTTGTTGACCGTGGAGCCCCATAGTGAAGGCTGGATGGAGAAAGCCATCAGATACCAGGGATGCCACCATACTGCCCATGTGCCAAACACACACCCTGCTTTCAGCACTGTCCTATCGACCCTGTTCCTGAAGCCTAGACTGCTGGCTGATTAAGAAGAGGGAAGAGGGCTGGGAGGATGGCCACCCACCTCGCTCCACTTCCAGCCGGCGCTGCCGCTCTCGTTCCTGATCCGCCTGCACTGCCTTCATGTGCTGTAACACCTGCAGGAGAGAAGCGGCTCTGAATTACTCATGGAGCAGTCTTCACAGCTCATATTTGTTCAGGACTCAGGAAAGAGACCATTCATTTCAGCATCCTGGACTATTAGCGGCCCTGAAGGTAGAACAAAGCCAGAGGAGATCTTTGCATTTAAATTACAACCTTCATTGCAGAAGAGTCACACGAGTCCAGTTCATTAAGGCGGTCAGAAAAAAGTTCCTGGTAAAACATCAACTAGAATCTATGAAAAGTTCTGTTGTTCACATCACCCTCACACGGACAAGTTCACATAATCCACCCAATAGCTCCCTGCTATCCACAGGGAGATGCATTCTTTCTAACATACTGTCCTTTGGCTAGCACGGGCCCTTCTCCTTCTGTTCCTGTTCATATCCTATAATTCTCTTTGGTTTCTTGTTGGTTTGGGTTTCCTGAGATAAAGTATTGATCGGTATCCCAGGCTGGCCCTGCCTTTGTGGCAGCCCTGACAGGCGTGAGCCAGCACACCAGCGAAGCCATCGCAGGAACTATTATGTTCACAGGCAAATGGTGAGGTGTGACTGGTTGGAGGCACTGACTGGATTTCTACTACAAAAGGAAGAAAATCAAGATAGACTGATGTGCCCTGAGCACACAGCAGAGAGCAGCACAACTGAGACCTGAGCATTGACTCCACTGGGCAGAAAACAGCTCTAGTGGGCAGAAAACCCACTTGTGATCAGTACCCAGTGCCCCAAATTTTCAGGCTCAACTCATGAATGACCTCTAAGTGAAAAGAGTCACAAATGTTCTCACTGTGGACACAGAGGAAGAGCCAAAATCCTTTTATCTTTTTTGTTTGTTTTTGGAGAGCTTTCCACATGTTAAACACATGCTCTACTACTGAGTTACCCCCAGTCCTGTAAATTTTAGAAGCTGGTGTTCCTAGGGTGTAACTCAGAGCCCCCTCACAATCCAAACTCTATCACACTGTGTGATCTCAGCAAGCAATAGACTCTTCTAAGCCAATTTTCTGATCTGAAAGCCAAAGATAACATATGCTTCTCTAACTGCTGGGGTAACTTGCTCTGGCCACTCGCACAATCTGCGGCATGATGGGCACTCAATAAACACCGCTGCTGAGTGCCAGCTTTACTGCATGTAAGGGGAAGCGAAGCTTGGACTGCTCCTCAGGACAGGTCTGAGTATTCACACATGCCTCAATTCTTGGAAACCCTAAGCACCCACACTATCACAAGAGGGGCCCCACAGCCGGCCCGCAGAACTTTCTCTCACAGCCTGGTGAAGCTACAAACTGCTAACCCAGCACTTGAACCTGCACCGCCTCTCAAAGGAATCCAATTTATAAAAATGGCTGCCCACCAAGGAACTGCAGACACGAGAGGAAGGGTGAGCATGATAGTGAGGAGAGCCCAAGAGTTCACAGCTCCTGCCCCAATCCAAAGTGGATACTACATAAGCAGATGCACAATTAGACAGCAGGTGTGTGGCTGGCTGTGACAAGTCCATTCTTACCGTGGCTCCCAGTGTTGCATAGAAATTACCTGAGAACACAGGCAGCTCAGAAATGAGAGACTACCCTAAGGTAAGTTCTTAGGGGCAGATGCTGTTCTAGAAACTTCTGACTTTATTCTGACTAGCCCAAGCCACTCCTCTACAATGCCTGAAGGTGCTGCAGCTTGGGGCAGTCACTCATGCCAGTGCTACCAAGGACCGTGGCTTTAGTTACCACAGCCACGATGTACTGTGCTACCTGGAGCATGTCTGAAAGAAATATGAGAGCAGACGGGGCCTCTGCACTAAATCCAAACTACTTCTGTGACCATAAGCTATGAAGTGTCAACGGTGGCCATCGGGCTGGCTTCACACACACTATGTAGCTAAGAATGACTTTGATTTCTGATCCTCTTGCCTCATCACAAGAGCTTGGCTTATGCCTTGTGCTACCATATTTGATTTTATGCTCTCCTAGAAATCTCAAACCCAAAGCTTCATGCACACTAGGCAAGCACCCTACCACAGTCCCCTCTGGGTAGATCAATTCCATACGGTCCTGAATGGTGATACATGTACACTGAGGTTTCACAGGTCAGAAACACCTACTTGCCAGGGTCACAAAGACTATGAGATACAAGTATGAAGCGTGTATGGCAGAAGAAAGAGTCTAAGAGTATTCAGAACCGAGACCGCTAATTAACACCACGTTTTTACAACAGGATTTCACAGACCATGTGAGCCTTGGCTTCCTATGTTGCTTGGTTTCTTGTAATAATGATGAGATTATATAAGCCTCAAGTAAGTAGATTGGGGGGGGGGAGGCCATTGCTTTTGAGTTCACAGAGGAGACCCCTCACACACACTGAGCTTATATTAACTATAGTAAAGCTGTCTGTTTCATTCCCACAGCACCCAGATGTAGCCATCTGTTGCTCAGCTGAAGCAGCAGCAATCTGTTCCAGTGCCAGAGTGGGCAATATTGAGGGCACAGTGCTGCTCTTAATGAGCAGGGCAAGGTACCACAAGGAAACTGGTCACCAGAAAGGGCTGTGCTGCACAAATGCCTCACACTCACACCCTTGTCAGAACATGTCTATCAATAGCTATACACTTCTAAACCTCAACCCCCTTTTCAAAAGGTTTAAACCCAGGCAGTAGTGACACATGCCTTTAATCCCAGCACTCAAGAGGCAGAGGAAGAGTTAAAGGACAGCCTGGTCTACAAATGGAGTTCTAGGATAGTCAAGGCTACCCAGAGTAACCCTGAACTGGGGGAATGGGGGGGGGGGTGTCACAAAACGTGTGTGTGTGTGTGTGTGTGTGTGTGTGTGTGTGTGTGTGAGAGAGAGAGAGAGAGAGAGAGAGAGAGAGAGAGAGAGAGAGAGAGAGAGAGAGAGGGAGGGAGGGAGGGAGGGAGGAAGAGAGAGAGAGAGAGGGAGAGAGGGAGAGGGAGGGAGATAACCAAGGAGGCCAAAGGTATCAGATCCCCCTTGAGCAGGCAGTGTGGGGGCTAAAATTCAAATGAGTGTTCTGCATGAACAGCATGTACTCTTAACTGCTCAGTCGTCTCTGTCATCTGCCTAGCCTCTTAACCCCCTTTTTAAAGGTTTACTTATTTTTGAGGGGAGGAGAGGAGGTACATGTGCACAGCAGTGTGCAATGTGGAGGTCAGGGGACAACTCAGGGGAGCCAGTTCTCTCCCTCCACCATGTGCGTCCTGGGGATGGGACACAGGCCACCAGGCATGGTGCTTTTACCCACTACCCCACCTTGCTGACTTTCGATCTTAAACTTTTTTCCTGGCCAAACTGCTGCCTCAGAGAGGTCATAGCTTTAACCCTAGTGAAGCTATGGTTTAGAACTAGGACATAGTTACTATGCCTAGTAAAACAACCACTGAAGTTGAGAGATGGTTTAGTTAGTAAAAAACCCTGCCTATAAGCATGTGGACCTCAGTTTAATCCCATGTAAAAACACTGGGCATAGTGGCACACACTGGTAACCCCAGTGCTACTGAGGTAGGAAAAAGAGGATCTCCTAGGTCTCACTGGCCAGCCCATCTTGTCTAATTGGTCAACAGACCCTTTCTCAAAAGATGTGAAGAGCATTCTTGAGGATGTAACCAATGTTGTCCTCTGGCTGCCACACACAAATGCACAGATTTAAAACCTAGTAAATGCCTGAGTGGTGGTGTTGCACACCTTTAATCCCAGCACTTGGGAGGCAGAGACAGGTGGATCTCTGTGAGTTCAAGGCTAGCCTGGTCTACAGAGTGGGTTCCAGGACAGTCTCCAAAGCTACAGAGAAACCCTGTCTCGAAAGACCAAAAACAGAAAAAAAAAAAAAAAAAATGTAAAATTTAAAAACAAAACCTAGTAAATAAAGAGGCTGGCAAGATGGCTTAGCAGTTAAGAGCACTTGCTGCTCTTGCAAAGGAGCTGGGTGAAGTTCCCAGCATCTAATTCAGGCAGCTTACAATTGGCTCTAAGCCAATTCCAGGGAATCCAACACCCGCTGGCTCTTCAGGCACCAGGCCTGCATGTGGAACATATATACACAGGCAAAACACATGTACACATAAAACAAAAATAAATCCTTTTTAAAAATATAACATTTCAAAAATAAACATAAAACAACTGTCAATATAATGCCAGGATGGAGGATGAGTGGTTTCTGAAGGAAGAAAATGTACAGTAGAGAAGATGACCCTACTACTTGTAAAATAAATGCACCAGGCTGGCTCAGTGGTTAGGGGCAATTGCTGCTCTTGCAGGAGCTGGGTTCAGTTCCCAGCATCCATATCACAACTGCTTGTAACCCTAGGTTCAGGAAATCCAATGCCCTCCTATGGCCGAGGTGAGCACCTGCACATATACGGCACACCTAAAGTCATGTAGGCACACATACACAAATCTTTTTAAATAATAATAAATACTAAGTAACTATAGCAACACAGACCTCTCTGTCAGGTTCATCTCACTTGGACCTGGGTGCTTTAACAACTCGGAGCTACTGGTACCCTGGGAGGATAAACAAGTAGAGGGAGAGGCAAGCCCCAGGGGAGAATGAGGGAGACCCCTGGGAGCTTCATGCTTACCTTGTTTGCACACTGCTTACATTGCTTCTCATCCAAGCAATCTCCTGCCACCTTGGCCAGGACAGGATCCAGGGGATTGTCTTTCAGATCCAGCCACTTCAGATTCTACAGAGGTGGGAAAAGAGGCTGGCTAAGCAGGAGTTTACACACGGTCCCTCAAAGTGGAACAAAAGGAGCGAGAAGAAAACTCTTAAGTTCCACCTAAGAGAACAGCCAGCAGAGGCAGGGTCAACAAGGTGGCATTTCTGGTTCCCTCCCCTGCTCAGGGTTATGCTCCCCTAGCCCCTGAGCCCTTGGCCATACTTGGCCAGGCATCCCTGGTGCATGTTACCTTGAGCTGAGCAAAGCTGACAGGCAGGGTGACAAGCTTGTTGTTGAGGAGATCCAAATGCTGAAGGTTGACCAAGCGGCCAAAGTCTGCGGGCAGCTGCTGCAACTTGTTCTTGCTCAGGTCCAGCTTCACCAGGTGTGTGAGGCTACAGAAATCCGACTAGGACCCAGAGAAAGAAGACTTAGGCCCAGGCTCACACTTTAGTATAAAGGTGTAGGAGCCCCCAAGTCAAGAGTACCTCTGCATAAATCCCAACTTTTGCTAGCTACTTCTCTTCAAATGACAATGGGAAGAACACTTGTTGTTACAGTAATTACCTAGACAAGCTTGTAAGACAGCACTGCACAAAATCAGCATAGAAATGCATAGGACCCACTCAGGAAGGACAGGCAGGAGGAGCTCTGTGAGTTTGAGGCCAGTCTGGACAACAAAGTGAGTTCCAGGACAGCCAAGGCTGTTACACAGAAAAGCTGTCTCAAAACACCAAAAGGAAAAAAAAATTTCAATCTTGTCGATTAGCTGATCTTGCGTACTGTTGCTGGAGTGACACAGGGCCTTTCCTGTCCCCCCATGGTGCCCTGTCTTCATCTTTCATAAGATTTCTCCCTGGACATGTTAGTATACATTTGTATTCCTAGCTGCTTGGGAGGCTGGTACAGTTGGAAGCTAGCCTTGGCGGAATAACGAAACCTCATCTCAAACAACAACTGTAACTAGGGGATAGACAGTGGTGGAGTCCTTGCCCAGCATATGCAAAGCCCAAAGCTCAATTCCTAGCATCATGCACACAAAAACTGTGCACAGCTTATCCATAAGGCCCTAGGTTCAATTCTCACCCCCAATATCCCTACAAAAGAAAAGAAACATAACTATACCCATTTTTATAAAAATGGCCAGTACTTAAGTACCAAGTCTTAGTCTCTGTTTTTTTGGGACACCCAGCATAGTACTTTGCACAGGTGCTCAGTGAGAGTTAAGATAAGTAAGTAAATGCCTAGGACCTATTCTACTCAAACCAGGCTCATTCTTAGCACAGAAACAAACATCACTAACATTAACCTTTGCTAAGCATCCATCTGACAGTGACAGTACAACTCAGCTAATGAGGCACTGTTTGTGCTCTGTGGGGACTCAAACACAGTGGGTCCATGCTGCACAGTGAAAATTCTTAGGACAGACAACGAAACAGACTGAGACTGAAGAGTGCACTGAAGGAGTGTGAGTGACTGCTGGGCAGAGTGGACAGCAGGTGTGAAGCTGCAAGGAGCTGCTACCTTTCTTTAATTAGATACATAATACCTCCTGGAACAGAAACCAATTTTAATGAGCTATGGGGAGAAGATGCTGTTGACAATAAGAGAAGCCCAAGAGAACACTGAGAGGGATGGACTAATGAGCCAATGAAGAAACTGCTAACTTCTGAACCCTACCCCTGAGACTGAGCCAACAAGAGGCTACCCTGGAATCCAGCAAGGTATGGCTGCCATGGTACAGGATGCAGGAGGCAACACTGACAGCAAGGAACGGCCTGATGACAAAGGAGGGCTGCCACAAAGGCAGGTGGCCATTGCTCAGGAGAAGAGAGGCTGAAGGGCAATGCATGCATAGGTGAAGTAACAGCTGGGTGTTATTACACTGGTAATCCCAGCATTCAGGAGTCTGAAGTAGAAGGAAAGATGGAAGTCTGAAGCAAGCTTGTTGTATACAGAAAAACTGGAATAAATTCTGCAAAACAAGTCAAAGCAGGAGGAATGATGGGGGAAGAGTGGAGAAGCACACACATGAGCAGGATACAATAATATATGTATAAAATGTTATAATGAAACATTATTTTCTATGCAAAATAAAAAAAAAAAATCAAAAGCATCAAAAGGACTTGATATACACTGGGTTTGCTCCATAACAAGAATCTCAAGTAATTCAGGTTGGATTGCGGGGTGGGGGGACAAAGGCATGGCAGTCCCATCAAACCACAGTCTTTCTTGTTCCTCATCAAAAGATGTGTGGACCCAGTATGGTAACTCAGGCCTGAAATCTCAGCTCTTGGGAAGCTAACATGAGAGGCACAGGTTTGAAGCCAGGTTGAGCCACACAGTTTATATAATCTCAAAACAAAAACAAGCCACAAACAAGCCAGGCACAGTGGTACATCCCTACAGTCCCAATACTCAGGAGGTGGAAGCAGCAAGGTCAGGAGTTTCAAGGCCAGCCTAAGACCCTGTCACTAAACAAAATAGTAAAAATGCAAGTTCACTTTTCCCACAGAATGCAGAGCAAACCAATACAATGGTCTCTATTTCATTTATGCAAGAGAAGTAAACTACTTTTGTCAAGTATACAATAAAGCAGAAAAAGATGAGACCAGCTAGCGATTCGGCAGTATCCTGCTGACTTGATCTTTCTATGCCTGCTTATCCTACAGTTCTAAAGAATGTACTTCCGAGACACATCACCCTCTCCCACCGGTCCCCACCAATACCTGATTTAGCTGTACCCTGACTGTAGGCCTATTCTGAAATTATACTTTATGCCATCCCTCATGCCAGCATGAGGGATACTCAGGGCTCCAGGACTTGCTGGTCTTTGCCAGTCTTACCGGAAGAGTACTCAGTTTATTGCAGGACAGATCCAATACGGTGGCCTTTGGGAGTGCAGCCTAGAAAGAAAGAAGAAAAAAACATTTCAGTCCAACAACTGGAATGATTCAGTGACATCTGCTAATGAAGCATTTTCCAGAGAATGTTCCCACAATTAGCAAAGGCCTTAAGAAAATATGGGGGGTGGGGGCGCAGTGGCACATGCCTGTAATCCCAGTACTCAGAAGGCAAGAGGATGTCAAGTCAAAGACTAGCCTCCAAGTCATATTGAGACCCCCAAGGCATGAAAGTATAATGTTCTTGGGGCTAAAAAGCCAATCAACTAAGACCTAGGGAAGACTGCAAAAGGAAGGGTTTGACTATGGAGTGTCCAAGAGAAAACTGATCCTTCAAAAACCCCCAGGGCACTTGAAAATTTCCTCTAATGCCCCATTATTAGGTTTCAGGTCAGGAACTGGGTCTAATAAAGCTCCAGTTTTATTTACTCACTCATTGTGTCCTCCACCCACCAACATGTAAGGGTACTGAGTACCTTCTCTGGGGAGGGCTCTGGCCCTCACAGCCTATCTCTACTTTCCAACAGTGGCCAGGACTAGAGAGGCTCTGCAAAACTGACCGTTTCTTCTCCACTAAGGGTAAAGTTACAATGACCACATGCCTGGAAGAAATGGGTCCAAATAGCTATCCTAGGGCCAGGCTCTAACTGGCTATCTTCCTGGAGAGGGAAAGAAGTTGAACATTCAGTTAAGGATCCTAGGCCAGCCTGAACTGTCCAAAGGACCACCTAAAAAATACTTCTGGATACCACAGAGTGGGAAACACCAGCTACATCTATTGGCATTTGCTACCTTCCAAGTATTTGACATTATGAGTTTAATACTCATAAATTATGAGATGGGAATTGTTAACAACATTTTATAAATGAAGAAATCCAGACATAAAAGTTGGTTAGTTAACTTGGCAACAGCATTCGATTAAGCAATGGGGCCGGGACATGAACTAAGCATACCACTCAAACCCCCATACTACACAGCCACAGTGGAAGGACGGCTAGGCCAAATGCCAAGGGCAAATGTAGTCCCTTAACAGCAATAAGCAAAGTGTAGGTCATCCAAAGGGAAGCCGACATGAGACATTAGGACTAGGGAGCACGGAAGTGGACGGAGGATATAACTCCATATTGGCAACGAACTAGGTGTGTGATGTCCCAGGGGCTAGGGGCTTGGGGTGAAGTAGGAAGGAGGGTGAAGAGTGGTTCCCGATAGTTTTAAAGCAACTGGGATGAGATCTTGCCAGTCCTTCGGAGGGATTTCACTTTCTTCAAGGAGGGCAGCCTCAGGGCTGCGACAGCCAGCTGGGATTGCAGGCTTCTTAGAAAAGCTGGGTTCGGCGCCACACCCAGATCTATCTGAAGGCCTATTTCCCGGGACCAGGTCATTCATTCATCCTCGAAAACATCCAGCAACCGCTCTCGCAGATTCCCACTTTAAGGTACGCAGGAAGTTGGACGTCGTGAGAACTTCCAAAAAAGGGGGTATATTCACTACTGGCCCCTAAGAAGCTCGGGGTCGGGTAGGAAGGGCTTCCCTGTCTTTTGGAACTATGCCAAAGTGACACGTGTACACTGCAATAAGAGCACTGGGGCCCACCGCAGCCTCCCCGGAGACCTAGTGTTTAAAGACCGGGAAACTGAGGCTTGGGAGAGGGGCCTGCCCGCGTGGGGCCGGCGTTAGGGGTAGGTGGGCTGCAGGGGCTCGTGGGGTCATACTGACCAGCTCCTTGACGGGGACCTCATTCAGGTCGCTGAGACTCAGGTCCAGCTCATTGCCGTCCAGCTTGTCGCGGAGGTTCCCGCCCTTGCTACCGGCCTTGGTCATGATGATGCCGGCTAAGCGGGTTCCTGCTCCCGGGCTCCGACAGGCAGGAGAGAGGGCTGAGAAGCCGCTCTTGGGGTCAGCGGGTTCACACCCAACGAACCACGCCTGCGCCTTAAGCCGCCGCCGCCGCCGCTGTGAGGCCTCCGCCGCCCGTCCGCTCGCCCGCAGCACTCTCAGCCCAGGGCCCTGCTCCCACCGGTGCCGCCGCGACGACGACCACTTCCGTGTCCACGTCACCTTCCGCGGCCACCGAGAAGGACCAGGCCAGAGCGGTCCTAGAGTTGCCGGCGCGCCCTCTGCCGCCCAGGCTGCTGTACTGCAGCTGCAGGGCGCCAACTCCGCCTCCGCCTCCGCCCAGAGGAGTTGCTAGACGTGGCAGTCCAGAGGCTTCTGAAACAGAAAGGACAGAGACTAGATGTTACAGGACCTGGGTTTGCATCTAAAACAAGTCTCAAGAGATCATCCCTATCCTCCGGATTAGCAGCCAAATCTGAGTGTGTCCTCCAAAATTTCTCCCAACATCCTACTAAGTCTGGCTACTATAAACTTCCTCTTCTCACTGTTTCAGCTTTTAGCTTGATACTCAGTCCAATCCCTCGGATCCATATAGTAGGAGAGAACGAACTCCCTCGAGCTGTCCCCTGACCTCCATCCGTGTGCCATGGCATGCACATGTGTATGTACACACACGAAATAAATGTATAATTTAAAAACGAAAAGCAGGTTTCTATTGAATGAATGAATAAATGATGAACGAAGCACTTTTACCTTTTACTGTGTGTGGTGACTGTGCTTGTATGCATGCTCACAGATGTGGAGTTCACATATGCATCTGTGGAGGCCCAAGGTTGATCGACACTGGTTGTTTTTCTTGACCACTTACCTAGTATACTGAAGGAGGGTCTCTCACAGAAGCCCGAGTTCTCTGGACAGCTAGTCTGGGTAGGCAGCTTGCTTCAGAAGTTTCTGTCTCTTCTTCCCACGTTCTTGGGATTAAAGGCTGGAAGCATATCCACATGAATTTTATGTTGGTTTCTGGTGGCTCCAAACTTTGACCCCCACGCCTTCTGCTGAATCATCTCTCCAGCCCAGTTTGCTCATATTGAACTTGAAATTTTAATCTTACCCCAAAGGCCAGAGGACAGGGGTAGGCTGGCAAAGTACTTGCCTAGCATTGCATGAAGCCCTGGGCTTGATCCCCAGCATCACGTAAGCCAGACATGCTATCATATGCTTTGTCCTTGGGAAGTGGGAGCAAGAGGGTCCACAGTTTAAAGTCATCCTCCTCAACATGGGGCATTTGAGGCCAGCCTGAGTCTCCTGAGGGACAATGAGATGCCTCAGAGGCTGAGGTGCTTCCCCACAACACAATGACCTGAGTTTGATCCCTGGATTCCACATGGTAGAGAAAAAGAAATAACTCCCCCAAGTTGTCCTCTGGCCTCCACATCCCTGTCATGGCAAAGGATGGCACACATCTACACACACAAATAAATAAATACATGTAATAATTTTTCTTTTGTTTTTTTTTTTTTTTGAGATGGGGTTTCTCTATGTAGCTTTGGAGCCTGTCCTGGGACTCCCTGTTTAGACCAGGCTGGCTTCATACTCACAGAGATCCACCTGCCTTTGCCTCCTGAGTGTTGGGATTAAAGGCGAGCGCTACCACCACCACCACCCGAATTTGATAAAAATTTAAAACATTATAATAAAAATAAAAAAATTTAAACTTCCCTTGGGAGAGCTAAAAAGTAGCAGAAGTCTGTGCAATTCCATATTCATTTAACAAAACCTTGATATTGCACAGCAAGATGGTGTGCAGAGCACCTGGGAAGCAGAAAAGGGCAAGAAGTAAACATACATTAGCATCGTTATCTTCATGATGGACTTGAGGAGATGGGGGTGTTCATGCAGACCCTGCACCTAGTCCTGAAGAAAACCATCTATCCTCAGCCACACTTTTGATTTAGAGTCCTGCATTTCTTTATCTCAACCTACTTTTCTCCTACCCCAAAGGAGCCTACAGTCCACACAAACAATCACCATGTACAGAATCTGCCATTGAGAGGACCATCTCTCTCCATACTCCAGTTTGTATTGGAGCTAGGAGGAGTTCCAATAAAATATGCCAAAGCCGGAGAGATGTCTCAGGGGTTAAGAGCACTAGCTGCTGCTCTTCCAGAAGACCCAGATTCAATTTCCGGCACCCATATGGCAACTCACAACTGCCTGTAAAACCAGTTACAGGAGATCTGACACCCTCATGCAGAGAATATACAGGCAAAACACCAGTATACATAAAATAAAATAAAAACGGTATGCCATTTTCTAAGGTTATCTAGGTAAAGTTTTTGTTATTGATTAAGGATACAACTGAGAGGGGAGTCCAGTAGAATGGAAGGGGAGTGCCTCATAATGACCTACAATGGAGAGGAAAGGGTAAAATGGGAAACTACTGGGCAGACCCTGCCCCCAAAGAGCAAAGGATAAAATGAAGTTGAGGATTCCAAGGATAACCCTCTTTGGGTGCCTCCAGCTTTGGCCTTAGGAAGGCATCACGGTGTCTCTTTTTATTCCCACTTTGTCTTTGAGCAGTCCCTCCACAGTCTACGTCCTCTTTCTAGGTGGAATATTCCTGGGTATAGAGGATGACTTTTAGAGACTCTCCAATTAGAGAACCGGGCCTCCTTCCAACAAGCGCCTTGTGAAAGGCATTGGCACCTGTGCTGTTTTTCCACTTGAATGAGGACTGAGGGAGAAGTGATAGCTGTGGCTCTGAGTGGTGACTCATCACAAGCCCGGAGCTATCAGAGCAGAGTCTCAAGTAAGGCAAGGAAGTGGCATGGTGTAGTAGAGCCTTCTTCCTCAGAGTCTGGGTAGGAAATGGGAAGAGCACAATCCATAAAATATTTCATCTGCTCAATCCAATCCAGAGGAGAGTCTCTGTAACTAGAGAAGGATTGTATCAACCTATGTTACAAAAATAGACAGCGGCATCAAGTCATAGAATGTAGGGAATGTACTAGCCTGGGGAAGCCAAGTCCTTGGAATATAACAGTGAAATGTCTAAAGAAGTTGAGAGAAGCCAGTCCATCAAAAGGAAGGGAGAGAGGCCTGGAGAGATGGCTTAGTGGTGGTTAAGAGCACTGGCTGCTCTTGGAGAGGACCAGAGTTCAATTCCCAGTACCCACAGTTAATTCATAACTGCCTGTAACCAGTTCTTTCAACCTCGGAGGGCACCAGGCACGCATGTGGTGCACAGACATTACAGACAAAATACTCATATGCATAAAAATAAATTAAAAAGGAAGGTAGAAATAACTCATGATGGCTATACAGTAATCTAGCAGGTGAGTGGATTTATCTATTTCTTATCTTTTCCTTTCTTCCTTACTTCATTTATTTATTTTTCTTGGTTGGGGGGGGGCAGTGTTTCTCTGTGTAGCCCTGGCTGTCCTGGAACTCACTCTGTAGACCAGGCTGGCCTGGAACTCAGAGCTCCTCCTACCTCTGCCTCTCAAGTGCTGGGACTAAAGCAATGAGACACCACCGCCTGGCTCTTTACCTTTTTAAGTGCTTATTTACCCATGAATGCAAGCAAAGTAATTACCTAACAAACCCTAAAAGCACAGAAACAAGTCATTCTCCATCTCCTGTAGCTCCCTCAGGCTGGTCTTCAGGCTGACCTCGAACTTATGGTTCTCCAGCTTCCATCTCCCAAAATCTAGGATAACTGGTGTGTTACATTACAGCTGGTTTTATGTGGCATTCGGTTGAACCAGGGTCTCCTGCATGCTAGGCAAACTCCCCAGCCTAGTCTCAGCTTCGGAATTTTAAGAATAAGAGGCCCTATCAGGACCATCTCTCCAGGGGAAAGAATCCTCGGGGCTTTGTTTGGTCAAGCCCTGTAAGACTGTGACAATTTGTAACCTAGACCAAAGGAAAAGTGAGAAGAGGCAAGAGGAAAAAATAATACCTTAAAAAGACCAGTGGCAGCTAAGCCTTGCTCTCTCCTAGAAAGCAGAAACAACACTGGAATGCAGCACCAGAGTTTACTTTGTTACATTTCACTTTGGCGGTTGAATGAGTTTGGTTAGTTGTAACTTAGTGTCCCAAGTCTAGCAAGAAAGACTCTTGTAATTGGCTTCCTACCCTTCATTGCCTTCTCCATCCTAGCAAAATGCCACCCCCTGTTCTCTTGGACCTAGGACCTGACATCTTGTGTTTGCCTCTGTACCCTTACCTAACCTCATAACCCAGGAAAAAAGACTAGAGAGAGAAATCTGTATCTGCGAAGCAGAAGAGAATTCATTCTATTACCTTTGGGATGGCTAGCCAAGTGTTACTGGTGGCTTCTAGGCTTTATGCTTCCAGGTTCTTAGTATCTTGTTCAAAGACCCGAAGAAGCACACAAAAATGGCAAAGTATCGAGGATTTTTCTTCCTCTCTTTCTTTCTCCCTTTCTTTCTTTCTTTCTTTCTTTCTTTCTTTCTTTCTTTCTTCCTTCCTTCCTTCCTTCCTTCTTTCTTGCCCTTTTCTTTTCTTTTCTTTTCTTTTTTGAGACAGGTTTCTCTGTGTAATAGCCTTGGGTGTTCTGGAACTTGCTCTATAAACCAGGCTGGCCTGGCCTCTTCCTCCCGAGTGCTGGGATCAAGCGCATGCACTACCACTGCCCAGCTGAGGATTTTTTCAGAAGCAAAGTCCTTTGCAAGACAGTGGGCTGAGTGAGAGCACTCCAAAGGCTTGCTTTCGTGGGCCCATGAACAGAGCAAGTTGGCAGAATACAGGTGGTTTTCTGTTTTGATAGATAGGTCTAGATTACATTAACCTTCATTATGCCATTTCATATGCTTCTGATGTGAATCATATGCATGCCTCATTATGTATGGGCATAGGATGGTAAACAGGGAGACAGTTTGCCTTACTGTGAATGCACTCACAATCAATCTAGGTTAGATGGGACTATTTCCCTTAGAATGTGTTTGGCCACACACACACACACACACACACACACACACACACACACACACACACACACATTAAGAACTATATTGGAGTAACTCAACCGCTTTGAGAGGAGTACACACATTCATCTAGAAGCAGGTGGGATCCCAGTTGCTAAATGCATCGTTGGGGAAGCAATGAGCATGTGTTTGCAGTCTGTCTTAGTCACTGTTCTACTGCTATGAAGAGACACTATGACCAAGGCAACTCTTGCAAAAACAAACATTTAACTGGGGGCTTGTTTAGAGTTTCAGAGGTTTAGTCCATTATCAACATGACCAGGAGCAAGGTGGGGGGTGTGTGGCTAGGCCTGGCTGGCATAGACTTTTGAAACGTCAAAGCCCACCCCACTACCCCATGCCATGCCACACTTCCTCCAAACAAGGCCACACCTACTCCAATAAGGGCATACCTCCTAATTCTTCTAATCCCTTCAAAAAGTGCTACTCCATGGTATCAATATATGAGCCTATGAGGGCCATTCATATTCAAGCCACCACACAGTTCAAGACAATTAGGGTTCCAAATCAGGCATGGTGGTGTCTGACCTTAATTCTAGCACTTAGGAAGTAGAGGCAGGAGAATAAGCAGTTCAAGCTTATCTTTGACTGTGCAGTATGTGAGAATCCAGCCTCTGTGAGAATGTGTAGAGTGTGTGTATGTGTATGGGTTGGCATGTGATCCTGTAACCCTCAGGGCTGGTAAAGGAACTTATTGTACTAGCTTGCCAGCCTGAATTTGATTCCAGGAATACACATAAAGGTGGAAGGAAATAATTGACTCCATGAAGATGTGATCTCCACAAGCACACTATGGCATGCCCCCCCATCACACACACACACACACACACACACACACACACACACACACGTGCACGAGTGCATGCACAAACACGTACATGCGCACACATGTACACACACACGTACAAACACACACCGTGCGCGTATCCATGCACAAACACATGTACAAACACACACATGTACAAACACACACGTGTGTGAGTGCATGCACGAACATGTACATGCACACACATGTACAAACACACACACATGCACACACACACAAACAGACATGCACGAATCCACACATCCACACACACAATGGAGGTCACACACACAGAAGTTAGGTGTGGAAGCCAGGACCTTTCTGGACAAGCACTACAGCACTGATGTATACCTTGGCCCTCTGTTTCTTTTTCACTCTGTCTTCTCAATATTATCTGAGTGTTACGGGAGAGGGGACTGAGACTTGGAGGTCTCCACCATTTAAATCCAGTTACAGCAAGGATGTGAAAGCATTGTGAGACAAGGGGCCAGGTGAGGAGAAAGCCTGGGGGAGAGATCAAGGGAGGCTCCTCAGGGGGTGTGGTAGGTAACATATGAGTTTGGTGTTGAGAACTGCATATGATTGAAACCCTCAGAGGTTCAACCCAGGGAATCAGGTAGCAGAGAAGGATGGACAGCAGGCATTCACTTCAAGGAAGGTTGTTTTTAATCCCTTAAGATTGGAAACAGGCAGCGTCGGAGACAGTAAGCCTATCGTGTCTTGGCAGCATTTTCCTTGGGAACAAAAGATTGGCCCTGTGTTGTACTCACTGCCCCAACCAAATGTCATCTTGTACACTCCTGTATGTTCTAGGTTGTTTGGGGGAACTGCCAGGAACACACAAGTCCCAGCAACCCTTGAGAAAGCTGTTGTATAGCAGTTTCCAGATTAAAACCTTTCATTTCACAGGAAATCTTGGTTGAGATACAGTGTTCTAAGGCAAGGTGGAACATCCCATCCTTCAGGGAAGCTCTTTATGTTCAGAATGTAAACAACTCCATGGCTTCAGGATGTCTCAGAAACTGACCAGATTCAGGAGGTCCCTCCTTCCCCAAGGGTCTATAAGCAATAATGGTAGCTAGGAGATGTTCTCAGATAAGCTGTGCTGCCTAGAAGAAGCAGAGACCAGCCTGGCAGCTGGGACAATAGCTCAGACTGACTGAACTACCTGGAAGAACTCTCCTACCTGTTAAGTAAGCTACCTGTGGGCTGTGCAGTGTGCTCTGGGTTTTCAGGTTTTGTGAACTGTCATCCATAGTGGGATGGGCTCTTGGGATGCAGCTGTCCTTTGCCTCATTTCTGCTTCTGTAACCATCCCTTCTCCAGTGACTCTAAGTAGCCCCAATTAAACTCATGGACTTTAGAGGTATCCATATTTTGGTCTGTCATTGGTTGCCTATCTGGAACAAAAGAGATGTTTGTTCAAGGCTCCCCAGGAATAGTGTGACACATTAGAAACCAAAGATCAGGATGGGACAGGACACAGATGTGCCCCCAAAACCCTAGGACCTCAAGCCAGCCAGCACCACACTAAGATCTAGGGTCATCTTGACATTTCACTGCTCTTCTCCAAGTTTGTGTTTATTTCTCCGTGAAATGACTGCAATAAGAATTTGAATTTTTTTATAAACAGTCATTTGTCAGTGTGCACCAAATTTGAATGGTGTTCGATTATTAGAATTATTTTTAAAATTACTGTGTGAGTTACTGGTTTGACTTTCATAAAGACTAATCATGAAGCAGAGCTGGAGAGATGACTCAGTGGTTAAGAGCACTGACTGCTTTTGCAGAGGACCCAGGTTCAATTTTCAGCACTCACATGGCAGATCAGAACTGTCTGTAACTCCAATCCCAGGGGATCCAACACCCTCACAGAGACACACATGCAGGCAAAACATCAGTGCACATAAAAGATAAATTAATTATTTTAAAAAACATGTAAAGGAAGCTGAGTATGGAGTCACTTGGCAGGTGGACATATAGTGAGCTCAAAGCCAACCTGGGTTGTATGAGACCCTGTCTCAAAATTTAAAAAAGCATATAGCTAGATCCTGTTTCAAAAAACCAAAATTATAGTAATAAAATTAATTAAAGATCTTGAGATGCAGACAATATCTTTAATTACATGAGGAGCCCTCCACATAACCTCAGGCATCTTTCTAAGAGAGGTCAAGGGAAACTGGATGTGGAAATTGAAATGTAAAAGGCAGCTGTTAGAGTGATATGACCACAAACCAAAGAATACTTGGGTCCTCACACACTGAAGACTCAAGGAACGGGCTCAGCATGGAGCATCTCACAGCCATGCCTAGCTTTTGACATTGTGTTGTAATACACAGATGTTGAACCTCATTCTCAGCTATCCTGGAATGCATATGGCTCATGGACCAAATGTTGGACACATTTCTAAGAAACCAGTGCACCTTGACTTTAATCTCATTAAACTTACTGTTTCCAGAACACACACATGCCTCATTTATTTATGTATTTATGTATTTATTTATTGTGTGTGTGCTCCTGTGTGTTGAAGTAGGGTCTTGTAGTCAGTCTTTTGTCCCACTAAGCAGTTCCCAAATAACCACACAGAGACTTATTATTAATTATAAATGCTTGGCCAATAGCTTAGGCTTGTCTCCAACCACCTCTTAACACTTAAATTAACCCATTTCTATTAATCTATGTGCTGTCCCAAGTCTCATTTGCCTCTTCTATGAACTTTCCATGTTGCTTCTTCTCCATCTTGCTGGGGACTCCTCAGCAAGGACTCCATCCTTCTTCTTCCCATGATTCTCTCTGCCCTGAAAATCCTACCTGGCTATCAGCCAATCAGCTTTTTGCTAACAATGAGAGCAACATGTTTCATAGAGTACTGAAGAATTATTACACAGGGTCCTCTGACTTGCTATGTAGTCCATCTGGTCTCAAACCTAGCTTACAATCCTCGTGCTACTTCTGTAATTGCAGATGTGTGCACCACCCTCAGTTTAAGGCATTAAACGTGTGTAATTGTTACAGTAGCAACAGGGGATAACCATACTACTTATTCCTCTGAATTTAGCTCAGACCTCCAAGAAGATAGGTCAGTGATTGCCCCCCCCCCCAACACCATAGCATACAACCCTAGGGTTTGAGCGTCTGGCTAATGTCAACATCAAGCTCCTTAAAAGTGAACAACACCCTGTCTTACAGATGCACAGATTAAGATACAGGGGACAAGGTTAAATATAGGTTAATTTTATTCAAGGAGAAGTCACTTACATAAGAAACTGATGACCCACAAGTTCCCGCTCCAAGGATCCACACCCAGGCTGTTTTCTGTGATCCATCAGAACCAAGAGTGTGCATTGGGGACAGGGACCCCAGACCTAACCTCATCCTCTGTCAGGTTCGTACCTGTAACCATGCCTGTTTGGGCGTGGTCAGTGCTACAGGTGCAGGCGGGTGGATATCTCACTACACTGTCTCCTTCTTATCTCCACCTCCAGGACCCAGATATTTGCATAGTACCACAAATTATCTGGGAATGTCTGATGGACCAATGAACACACACAGGAAGATGTGCTCACTTTCACCAGTCTTTACTCAAGGCTTCCCAGCTGACCTTAGCTCTTGACTTCGACCCAAGGAAAGATAAAAATTACATCATTCAAACAAAGAGGTTTGTGTTTTCTCTTTACAAAATCAAGGCTTTCACAACACTTGGCCCATGTGAGAATTGGAATTTGTTTAGTTTTTCAATTTGGGAGGGTAGAAAAACAGAAGCTAGTGATCTGTTGTGATCTCCTCAGCCCAATGAGCTGTGATCAAATTAATTTTACTCCAGGCAGCAATACAAGCCAAGTTCTTCATTTTCACTTTCACTTTGAAAACCAGAAACATCTGTTTTTAGAATGCTTATCTGGCTTTTTGTTGTTGTTAGTGGTTTATGGCACTTTTTGGGTTTTGTGACTGGGTGAATCTGTTTGGCCTGATTAACAGAACAATAGCATTCTGTTCTAAGTCTTCTAAATCTCTTTGGAGGTTAAAACACTCCCTCTTGCGTTTCCTCACATCTCTTTCCCTTTGCTACGCGTAGAAGTTTTACACATGCTAGACCAGTGCACGCATGCTAGGCAAGTGTGCTGCTGCAAGCAACAACACTCTCGTTCTCAGGGTGTTTCTCGTTTTTGTTTTTTGACAAGATCTTGGTTTGTAGCCCAGACTAACCTCAAACTCTTTATTGTCGACTCAGCCTCCGTAATCCTAGGATTGTAGGCCTGCATCAACAGGATGGTTCTCTGCGTTTAACTGTGGCCATCTTATCAAACATCAGTCCATGTTACAGATTGCTGGCATTAAGGAGAAAGCCTCCTTAAAATAATAATAATAATAATAATAATAATAATAATAATAATAATAATAATAACCTTTTTATTAAGTTACAATTAAGCTGGAGATTTGTAGCTCAGTAGTAGGGCTCAAGTGAGTATATGTCCTGAATTCCATTTGCAGCTCTCTCTCTCTCTCTCTCTCATACACACACACACACCCTTGTTTACTGTTAGAAAATAAAACACTAAGAAAAGTTATTATATTGTGGTGTACTGAGCCACAGGACATGTGTGGAGGTGAGAGGGTAACTTACAGAAGTCGATTCTCTCTCCTACCATGAGGATTTCAAGGATCTAACTCAGGTCATCAGACTTGGCAGCAACTGCCTCTGTCCGCTGATTCCTCTCGCTGACCTTCTTCATATCTCCCCCACCCTCTTTTTGGTGGTGGTGGTGGGGTTTCGAGATGAGGCTTCTCTGTGTGGCCCTGGCTGCCCTGGAACTGGCTCCGTAGACCAGGCTGGCCTCGAACTCAGAGATTTGATTGCCTCTGCCTCCCCAGTGCTGGGATTAAAGGTGTGCACCACCACTCCTACCTTGCTCCCCCTCCCACTTTTAGAGTACTAGGGACTAAACTGAGGGTGTCCAGCATGCTAAGCCAACATTCTACCCCTGAACTATAGTCTCTGCACTCACTTTTAAACTATGGTATCCCTCCTATTCTGGTTGACCTAGTTCTGTAGCCCAGATAGGCCTTGAACTCATGATCACCTCCCAGTACCTACAGAGAGATTAAGGGCTCAAGGTCATCAACTACTCTTCAAGTTTAAGGCCAGCCTGGGCTACATGAGACTTTTGTCTCATGGAAAAATAAACTTAAAAAGCTGGTCATTGTTATACTTAGTAGCAACCTTATCAAACATAGCCTGTAACTTTTGAGGCAACATTTTGCACTGCTCTGAATTAGTCTATGTTGTGTTGCATAAAGCCCTGAGACATTTCATTTTACAGCAGTTTCTGACTCCATTTTGAAGATGTCCACTTTGCCCCTGAGTGGACACTAAATGAGATCACCTGTCTGGTACCAAAGGAGAGGAGGCATAGATGGATAAATGACATTCTTAGGAATAGTAAGAGTGCCACCCTATAAATTTATCGGGTGTAATTTGAGATTGTAGAAACATAAAAGCATATTAAAATCATATTGAGGGAGGCTAGAGAGATGTCTCAGTGGTTAAGAACACTGATTACTCTTCTTGAGGACCCAGGTTTGATTCCCAGCACCCACAAGATGGCTCTCAAGCACCTGTAACTTCAGGTCCATGGAATCTTATGCCTGCTCTTGGCCTGTGTGGGCACTTCCTGTACATGGTGCACAGACATAAAGGCAGGCAACTTAGACACAAAGTACTCCTCTTCTTCCTGCCAGCCCTCCAGCCCACCAGTGTTAACTTGCATCCATCCATCTATCTGGACCAGGTCTTGCCCTATGCACCTAAGCTCCATGGTCTCATACTTCATCTCTGCAACTGGACCCCATTCTGTGGCTCTACTTGTACCGCGCCTGCCCTTGCCAGCAAGGAGGGATGTGACTCCAGGAAGATCTTCTTCATGCAGTTTTAATCAGGATCCTTGAAACATGTTTCCTCTGACCCAAGAGAGCGAGCGGGGGGTGGGGGGGTGGGGGGGCCTGCACAGGCTTAAATACCCTTGAGCTAACCAACCCCAGTGAGATACGTGAACCCTGCAGATAGGCTACTCTAATGCGGAAGCAGACAGGCTGAACAGACTTAACCAATTAAGGGCTTGTTTACACCAGAGAGCCCTCACCAACGGGAAGGTGTAAGGTGGAAGCCATCGCCACTTTAAGGCGTGGCACTTCACGGCTCTCTCAAAGCTATGGCCTGCTTAGCAGCATCCTGATTCTCATCTCCACCAGCATCCCCAGCGGCCCCTCTACCCAGACTCATTATCTTGTCAAGGTAGAGACTCTTCTTGTGTTCCTATCAGCTTCCAAGCATTGGCTTCTCAAGATCTTTGAAAGTCCTTGAGTTTTTCTATGGCCTCCAAAACTCTTTACAGCCATTCTGTCAGCATATACGTGCATACATACATACCTAATACATACATGTATACATATATCTACTTCCATTTATTTTACTTTGTGATGTGTATGTATGATCTGGAAGTCAATATTAGTAATTAAGATAGAAATGAGGAACTGGGCAATGGCAGTACACACACTCAGAGGCAGGTAGATCTCTGAGTTCAAGGCCAGCCTGGTCTACAGAGTGAGTTCCAGGACAGCCAGGTCTACACAGAAAAACCCTATCACACACACACACACACAAAGAAAGAAACCAAGCAAAGAAACAAATAAAAAGATGAAAACAAAGGCTGGAGAGATGACTTAGCTCATAAAGCATTTGCCATGAAAGCATGAAGAGCTGAGTTCAGATCTCCAGCACACATAAAAAGCCAGGTGTGATGGTGCTGGGACAGGAAACGGGAAGATCCCTGGAGCTTGTTGCCATTTAGCCTAGCTCAGTCAGTGAGCTCCAGGTTCAATGTGGGAGCCCACCCAAGAGTAAGGCGGGCGTGGTATAGAAAGAAAGGCTCAGTGGTTAAGCACACTTGTTGCTCTTGTAGAGGACCTGGGTTTTGTTTCTAGCCCTGTCCATAACTCGTTCCAGGCGATCTAACACCCTCTTCTGGCCTCCTTGGGAACCAGGCATGTACACGGGTGCACAGATACACATGTAGCCAAACATCCATACACATAAATAATAAAATAAGGTAAAATGATACTTCATAACTTTTCAAAAGGTTAACTAGCTTGTTGTGATATCGGTTACACACCAGAAGTAGGTGGTAAAAGTCTATTGCTGGAGATATAACATACTTTGATACAGGACATAAAGAAGTCAATCTGGAACTGGCCTGAAAACTTCCTTCTGGTTTCCATGATGCTGAAAGGTGCTGTGCAGGCTTCTGGGGAGAAAGTCACCAATGGTATCACCCAGGAACCCTGAAAATTATATCAACCCACCAGGCAAGGTGCACCCACAGGTGCAATAGTGGCATGGAGGTTACAGGGGTAACCAACTGCTTTTGGATTCTATTTGAGGTCTGCCTCACAGAACAGAACTCAGACCTGATACTGTAAGTCCAGGGTTAAAGTCCATGGCTTGGGTGGTCATAGGCCTTAAACGTGAACCTACTGTTGTGGTTTTGCTAAGTGGAGAGTTCATCAAACTGCCTTGTAAATGTTTCTGTTTCTGCTCATAGGTTAATATTGCACTCAACCTTGGCGAGAGAGGTAGTTTTCTCCAGTGGGAAGCAGTTAATGAAAAGATTCATAACTGGTCAAAGGGCTGAGAATGATTAACTGTTGCGTGCTCAGCCCCAAATGGTTCATTTTCATCAACACCACCCCACACCCTACAATCCTGAGGGTCAGGGGACACCGTGGAATGAAAGGTGGTAAAAGCCAAAGAGTGTGGAGGAGTGCTGTGGGATGCTGATTTCGGGCCATGACTTAGTTGCTGTACCCACAAACTCACTGATGCTGTGGCTCCTGCATACAACCTGGATGAGATACGTCAACATTTCCACACAAATTGGGCTCAGTGGATTACGAAAAAGACAAAAACAAAGGATGAGATGTGAAGATAGGAGGGCACGTTGGGGGATGCTGTGGAGGGAGGGAGGGAGAGAGGGAAGGATCAGGGTGGATAGGATCGAGATACATTGTAGACATACATGAAATTATCAAAGAATAAAGGAAATGTATTTGAAGTGAAAAAAATGTGCAGAGAAAAGAATAGTCCTGACATTGACCTTTGGCTCCCATACTTCTATGTGCACATGCATGCACGCTCACATATATGAACACATACACACCACACAAACACAAAAAAACTGGAATACAAGAACCTGTGTTTCCATCAGCCTGTGGAAGAAAGGGAGACTTGACAAATCGCTCCCAATGAAGCCGATGCACCTTGTGAGCTTATTAGTTCTTCTTCTTCTTCTTCTTCTTCTTCTTCTTCTTCTTCTTCTTCTTCTTCTTCTTCTTCTTCTTCTTCTTCTTCTCCTCCTCCTCCTCCTCCTCCTCCTCCTCTTCCTCTTCCTCCTTCTTTTTACATAAACTGTGATTCAACCAATTCAGAATGTAAAAAGATACAAATGTGTTTGTCTATTTTCTGACATAGCACATGATCTTCAATCAGTACCCTGGGGGTTGATGTAAGCTATGAATTTGAGGCTAGCTTGAGCTACATAGTGAGTCAGGCTAGTAAAGGCTTCGCAAGGCTTTAAAAACAAACAAACAAAGCAACATAACAACAAAACGGAAGAAAACAAAATCAAGGCTTAGAACAGTGGCTCAGTAGTTAAGAGCTCTGGATGCTCTTCCAGAAGAGCTGGGTTTGATTCTCAGCACCCAGTATTGGCTCTCAACCCTCTGTAATTCCAGTTCCAGGGGATCTGCCCTCTTCTGGCCTCCTCCAGCAACAAGCGCTCATATGGTCCACACCAAGCACTCATGCAGTAGATAGGTAATATGTGCAGGAAAAACACCAACACACATAAAATAAAATAGCAATGAAAAACCCAAAACACCCCAAATCAAACCAGACCAAAGCTTTTTCATCTTTCCAGTCAACAGCCTTATAAACAACATCCCCACCCTGACCATCACCAAAAACAAGTATTGTCTAATGGATTTTGTTCTGGGATGGCTGACTGACAGTGGGCAGTTTGGGTGGGGAGATTAGTGGGTTTTATTGCAATTGTGGGTGGTTTTATGTAGCCGAGGATGACCTTAAACTGATTCTCTTCCCTTCATCTCCCAAGCGCTGAGTTGAGAGGCATGCCCAACATCATGCAGAGTCAAAACATTGCCAATTTAGAGCTGAGGTATCCTGTGCTATCTCTTGTTTTTCTAATAACCACTTGTGGCTGACATGATGGCAACCACCTTTAATCTCAGCATGTGGGACAAAGAGGCATGTAAATCTCGGTGAGATTTACATAGTGAGTTCTAGGTCAGACAAGGTTACATAGCGAGACCCTGTCTGAAACCACAACAAAACCAAGCCACAAAGACAAACCTGCAAAAACTCAAATCGTTTTGTTGCCTGCCTCTGTGTCTGACCTAACATCCTTAATATGATTCAGAAAAATCTTTGCAATTGCAGAACACTACATTTCATCAGTCCAGAAGTTGTTAAGGATGTGGTCAGAGAATTTCTAAAACCCATAGCAGAGTGTCCTCCACTGTACTGTAACTCACCCACCTGCTGTTCCCATTAATGTATGTGGCAATGCCTTACTTGATGATTTTCTTTTGTTCAGTGTCCTCACTTTGCTGTAACCCATGTATCTGCTGTCCCCACCAATTTATGTGGCAAAGCCTTAACTTATGATCTTTTTCTGTTCTGTAACTTGTTATTCTGGTTTGTTTTTGAGATCCTGTTATGTAGATGGGTATGTAGCCTAGGCTGGCCTTGAACTCACTGAGATCCACCTCTGCCTCAAAAGGCATGCACCATCACAGTCAGCAAAATATTATTCTGGGCAGCTGAATTCATGTTCCCAGGCCATGGTCACTCATATTTGGCCCAGAATAAACTCTCTTTTATGCCCTCGAGGTAAGAGCAGAGCTTTTACATAAGCAGGTTCTAACAGTCTACTCTTCCAGGTTCTTTCTAAAAACAGGCTTAATTTGCTCTATTTTGTTCTCACAGAAAAATCTTATGTGGACCAGGTGGCAGTGGCAAATGCCTTTAACCTCAGCACTTGACAGACAAAGGCAGATGGATCTCTGTGAATTCAAGGCCAGCCTAGACTAAAGAGTGAATTCCAGGACAGCCAGGGTTACATAGAGAAACACTGTCTCAAAAAACGGTTAGTTAGTTAATTAATTAGTTTGTTTTTAAATCCAATGTGGTAGCTACAGCTGGAGCTTGGGTTCTTTGCAAAAAGTCTCTGGTGTGGGTTTAGATGGATATTAGCTGTCAAGAAAAGGATAATCACTCTACAATCCATAGACCCAAAGAGGCTAAGTTACAAGGAGGGTTCCAGAGGGATGAATGGGTCTCCCTGGGAAGGGGAAATAGGGAAGGGAGAGATCAGGTGGAGGGGGGAGGGTTGGAGGGAGAGAAGACAGGGAAAGGCAACTGGAATTGGGGGGCATTTGAGGGGTGATGTGAAAAACTAGTGAAGTGGAAATTTCCTGGAACCTATGAGGGTGAGCCTATCGAGGACACTGATCCTGAACTGGCCATTTTCTGTAACCTGACAAGGTCTCAGTGGTGGAGCTGTGACAACTCAGCCACAAAACCTTTGCTCTGCAACCTTGTGCTGGGACAACGGTAGTTCAGAGCGTGTGGGAGTGGCTGGAAGCTGGATGGCACAGAGACCAAACATGACTCGCAAAAAAAAAAAAAAAAAAAAAAAAATCAATGAAATGATTGCTAATGATAGTGTGTTATACTCATAGATCAGATCATCAGAGACGCTTCCTCCAGCAGCTGAGCCCGGGGAAACCCACAAAAGAGGGGCAGAAATGATTGTAGGAGCCAGGGGGTGGAGAATCCTAGAACATGGCCCAAATAATCAACTAAGCGGGGCTCATAGGGTCTGGCAGAGACCCTTTTCCTCCTACTGGGTTGAATTGTTCAGCCTTGATGAGAAGGTTTGTGCCCAGTCTTATTGCATCCTATTTGATTGATATCCCTGGGAGGCCTGCTCTCTTCTCAAGGAAAACAGAGGAGGGGTGGATCTGGGGATAGGAGAGGGAGGGGAAGCTGGGGTTGGGATGTACTGAATGAGAGAGGATTTTTTTTTTTTTTTAAAATAAACCCTATGTGGGCCAGGCAGTGGTGGTGAATGCCTTTAATCCCAGTACTTGGGAGGCAGAGGCAGGAGGAATCTCTGTGAGTTTGAGGCCAGCCTGTTCCTTTTGTTTTAAGGCTGAACAATATTGCATATGATTAAATAGCATATGAATAATAAAATAGCATATGACTATTTCACATTTTAGAAACTCCTGCCTTTGCTATTGTGAGTAATTCTGTGAGGAACGTTACTGTTAGGACTATAAGAGCTACTATTCTTGGCTTCAGTTGAACTACTTACTTTTTAATTGTGTGTGTGTGTGTGTGTGTGTGTGTGTGTGTGTGTGTGTTTGATTTGATTTGTGTGTGAGTATGGGCATTTGCACTCATGCAGCAGCAGAGGACAACTTTCAGGAGTCAGTCCTTATTCCCCCCTTTGCTGGGGTGAGGCCTTGTCCTGGCATTGGCAGCTATACTCCAGGCTAGCTGACTGCGCTTCTGGGGGAGTCTCCTGTCTCCACATCCTATCTTTCCATAGCAGTGCTGTGGTTACTGATGTGTGCACATCTTACCCTTTCATGAGAACTCTTGGCTGTCCCCTGACCTAACTCACACAGAAAGTGCTTTTTATTTGCAGAATTGTCTTTCTTTTTAAACCTCATTAGAAATTTTATTTTTTTTAAAAAAAATTATTTAATTTATTTTTTGTCCATTGGTGTGAAGGTATCAGATCTCCTGGAACTGGAGTTTCAGACAGTTGTGAGCTGCCATGTAGGTGTTGGGAATTGAACTCAGGTCCTCTGGAAGAGCAGCCAGTGCTCTTAACTGTGGAACCATCTTTCCAGCCCCAAGTTTTTGTTTTTTTTTTTTTTCAAGACAAGATTTTTCTGTGTAGACCATGCAGGCCTTGAACTCATAGACCTGCTGGTCTATGGAATGCTGGAACTAAAGGTGTGCATCACCATGCCCAGGTTACTTTTGATTTGAGACAGGATCTTCCTAAATTGCCTAGTCAGGCCTTGACCCTTCAGTCTTCCTGCCTCAATCTCCCTAGAGTAGCTGGTATTACATGTCTACATCCCCAGGCTTGTAACACACAATTTATAATGTAAGAATGTTGGCCTCTACCTCCCTCCTTCTTCTCTTTTACCATTTCAACTAGGATAATTTCCGAGGCTGGTAGCATTATGTTCTGTCCTAGGTGATTAAAATCTTTGGACACAGGAGAGCATGTTGGCAGACTTATGATGCCAATATTTTGGACCGGGATGCAGGAGAATCAGGAGTTTAAGACCAGAATCAGTTACCAAGTAAGTCTGAAAGCAGCCTGAGTTACATGATTAGCAATGGTGGCAGCCCACAAGATGGCTCAGTGGGTGAAAGTGTTTCCTCCAGATGACCTGAGTTTAACCCCCTGGACACACATGGCAGAAGGAGAGAACCAAATTTCAGCAAGTTGCCATCCAATCCCCATTGTATACATGTACATTGTGCATATACAAACCACATAAAATTGGCTGTGGTGGTACGTGTCTGTAATCCAAGGAGACACAAGAATCAAAGTTCAAGGTCATCCTAGGATATACACAGAATAGGATCAGTCTGAGCTATATGAGACCCTGTCTCAAAAAAAAAAAAAAAAAAAAAAAAAAGCTACTTGATGTTGACATTGTGAGCCCCTCTCCCACCCAACACCACCCCTGTTTTTGTTTGCTTGTTTGGTTTGGTTTTTTTCTTTACGGCAGAGGCTGGCCTCAGACACCCTCAGTGTAGCTGAAGATGACATGGAGTTCCTGACCCTCCTGCCTCTATCTCCCTGGCTGGGATCACAGGTGGTTGACACCATGCTTGTCTATGAGTCCATTTTTTGGAGCAGAGAAGGAAGGGGAAGGCTAGCTCATAGCACAGGTAGAACAATAGAGAAAGTTTCTCCTTACTGCCCTCCCCGACCCAAGACTCACTCAGGGACTAGTCGGGAAGCGAAAGGGTCCTGGGTACTAAAATGTACCCTTTACTTTGCCAGGGCAATGATTTATCCAGAAGAGGTCCAAAGATTGGCTACCTTGATTCACCAAGCCTTCCAGGCAGGGCTTGGATCCTAACTTGGGATATTAGCTCCCCTCATTCACCGGGCCTGGCCTCTGGAACCCAGTGCATAACCTTAATTTGGAGGGCAAGCCCTTTCAAGACCAACTCTTCAAAGTCTCTCATCTTGACTGGTTCTCCAAAGGAACACAGATTCCTCCCCAAATCTGCCAGGGAGATCTGTGGTCACTCTGGAGATCAAAGAGAGGGAACAGCTGGATTACTCATGACTATAGTTGAACCAGGATTCCCAGATAAAGGCAAAGGTTCACTAGGCCAACCTCTGCCCTCAGCCAACCGCTCCTCCCGGCCTGTTTTTCTTCATTTCCAAGTGAGGAGAGGGGAAGCCACCCTGCCAGGACTTTCCTTCTCTTCTCCCTTTGGAGGACAGATCGTTCAGGACAACGTGGGACTAGAAGGTGTAGGAGTTGTGTGCCAGTCTTTGGTTAACCCAGAGCCCAGACCCAGAAACGAGCAGTCATTTCTTCTAGATCTTGTCGCCCATCCTTCTTGGGTTACCTGTTAGAATATATATATCCCAGAAGCACAGCTAGAGTGTTGAGTCTCCCACAAAGTTCTTTGGAACCTACAGGAGCAGCTGTGAATATGTTTCAAGTCTCAAGCTAGGGCAGAAGAGGATAGGATGTAACAGCCTTCAGTCCCTGATGCCACCAGATCTTTCCTACTGGGCACACTAATCGGAGTGACATGGTATAGAGAAGGGAGGATGCCATGAGAGATGCGGGGGTCGAATTAAAGCTGATTCCTGGCTTTGGGCCTCATTAGAGTACAGAGGGGCTCATCCTTCAGACCGGTTTGTGCCGACAGCCTCCCTTCCCAGAGGTCCTGTGTTCCAGCCGGCAGGCCTCAGGGGAGCTCGGGACCGGGTTCCTTTGGTCTGTAGTTCACCACCCGGGAAGTTCCCACGTGACCCACAATCTACTCGGCACCGGGACCGACTAGTCTTGAAGTTACTAAGTTACTATCTGGCCCATTATAGACTCCTGATTGGTTTATGAAACTCCTCAGCCCTCCAACCTTAGCCGGGTGATGACCCTATACTGTGCTCAGAGAGAGTCTTGGGATCCCCCGAAAACAAAAGCAAAGAAAAACAGGGTTGATTCTTCGAGGACGGCCTTGAAGGGTCGCAGTTCCCACGCGAAGGTGGCCCGGGACTCGGAGTCGCCACTTCCCGGCCTCTCCTCGCCCCGCCTCGCCCCGCCCCTCCTCGCTCCGCCCCGCGGGGACCCAGTCCTCCTCACCCCATAGGCAGAGCGACCCTCCCGCCTCCCCGTCCACTTCTTCTTTAACCCCCGCCTTGTTCACTTTCAAAGTTTACTACGGGCGGTGATCTGCGGCGGAAACGAACCATGGCGGTCTACCTCGGGATGCTGCGCCTCGGGAGACTGTGTATCGCGAGCCTGGGGGCGCAGGGGCCCCGGACGCTGCTCTCTCGGCCTTGGCAGAACTCGAAGTTGCACTGTGCCCGCGCTCTCAGGTACCCCGAGCAGCTCCCAGAAAGAGAGAGGGGGCTGGGCAGTCCCGAGGAGGAGGGAATTCGGGAGTTCTGCAGAGTTCAGCAGGGACTGACCCCACTCTCGGTGGCGGCCCTCACTCACACTACCCTTACCACCTAGGCAAAAGGAATAGCAGTCCTGGCTGGGGCTTGGGGCTGCTGCTGGTAGCTGCAATAGTCCTAGACTGAGTTCAAATTCTAGATCAAGATTCTGTATGCGTCCCGTGTGGCACACAGAGACGGGAAGGTAGGCTTTTAATAATACACTTGAGGAACAGGGCTGAGAGCTGCTGGGACACTGCTGTACCCACTTCGGTGAAAAACTTGGGACCGTTCAAGGGTCCCCAGGGCGCTGAGTATTAACAGTCCCTTCCACGCTCTGCGCTTCTCTCTCTCTCTCTCTCTCTCTCTCTCTCTCTCTCTCTCTCTCTCTCTCTCTCTCTCTCTCTCTCTCTCTCTCTCTCTCTCTCTCAAAACAGGGGGGTTTCTCTGTGCAGCCCTGGCTGTCCTGAACTCACTCTGGAGACCAGGCTGGCCTCGAACTCACAGAGGTCCTCACGGCCTCCTGGCTTCTTCCCTCTGTTTTCAGTCATTTCCATTTACTTCTGGGCCTGTTTCCATCAGTGCTCGGTGGGAAGGGGGTTGGCAGGAGAGGATTGGTTGAATAAAGCTAATGTGGCCAGGCACTGATGGGACTGCAGGAGACTGCCGTGGGAAAAGCCGAGGCTGGTAGAGCTGACTGTGCAATAAGGTTGAGTGATGTATCTTCAGACTCCAGTAGGGGGAAGGCCTGCACATAGCTGAATATGCTCTGCCACAGTCTGCTGATCTACTAAGCCTCATTGTCCATACTTCTCGGGCTGTGGGCTTTGACAGGAGAAGTGGAGACACAGCCGAAGGAGGGCTGCATCTCTGCAAACTAGGTGACTGTGTCTATAATAAGGCAGAGGCAGGCGGATCTTCCAGTTCCAGGCCAGCCAGGGCCACATAGAGAAACCTTGACTCAACCTCCTGAGAAGTTGGACAGATAAATTGAAAGATGCCTTTTTGACCGGAACTCTCAGATTGTGATGACCTTCTGAAAACTAGGAAGCAAGCAGTGTGTGTGTGTGTGTGTGTGTGTGTGTGTGTGTGTGTGTGTGTGATGTATGCTGAACAGGCACTCTGCCACTGAGCTACATGCTCAGCCCTTATGAAGCACTTTAACACCCCTCTGCCTCATTTCCTAAGGGGACCCAGGGGATCATGGCTGGGTTATGAAATGGAGCCCACTGGAGGGATGGGGGGCACTTTTTAAGGAAGGCTCTCACACCTCTCTCTCCTCCCATGGTCTCCCTGGGCTAACTTGACCCTCCCCCATCCCTAGCTGACCTATCTCACCTTTGAACTCCTGAGTATCCCTGCTAGTTGTGAGGACTCTGAAGAGAAAAATTTACTCCCCAAAGTACATACAGTTTTTGATACTAAATCAGACCCAGTGTTACACAACAGTGATTTGATGTGTGTGTGTGTGGTTCATGTGGAGAATATATATGCACATGTGGAGGTTGTGTGTGTGTGTGTGTGTGTGTGTGTGTGTGTGTTGTCTGCACCTGTGTTTTAAGTACAGGTGAAGGCAGCTACCCAATGTTGGGTGTTCTCCTTGACCTATCCCCCACCTTACTGTTTTGATCCAGGGTCTTTGACCGAGCCTGGAGCTCACTGATTTGGCTCGGCTGGCTAGCCAATGACTTCTGGGGCTCTTTCCTTCTCTGTCCCCCTCTCTGGCTGGGCCACTATGCACAGCTTTTGTGTGAGTGCTGGGGATCCAAATTCAGTCCCATATGCCTGCACAGCAGCCTCGTTACTGACTGAAGTCTCCTTAGCCCCAACATTCCTGATCTTTGACATTGTTCTAGTGTAAACAAAGCAGATCACTTACTTGCCTCAGGCCTGTGACCTCTGAGGGTTTCAGTGTCAGGCCTCAGATAAACTGTGTGCAGAAGAGACCTATTTATCCAGAGGAGGGGGGGGGTGAGATTTCCCTGGTCATCTGGCTCAATTTCTTCTCCTTCCTGGCTGTCTGTGGCCACTTTTGTCTGGTTTGTCCCTGCTCTTCTCTGCAGAAGCTTCCCCTCAGGCATTGCAAATATGCAGCACACATCTTTGAGGGCAACCCGTCACTGTGCCTGGCACCTAGGCCATAGAACTCAGACTGGTGTGAGGATGAAAGAATCAGGGAAGGAACAGCTTGATGGTGCTCTGGACATGATGTTGTCTCAGCACACTAGGTCAGTCACTCCAGGCCTGTATTTGGATTTTGTTTGTGTTTTGGAGGCAGGGTCTTGGTGTGTAACCCAGGCTGACATGCAACTTGAAGCCATCAGTCTTCCTGTCTCAGCCTCAGGAGCTGTGAAATTACAGGCATGTATCATCATGCCCAGCTCAGGTTGCTGGTTTTGCTGAACAGGAAAGAACAAGAATTTGAAAGAAGCTTTCTTGAAATACAAACCTGGCTCCTCTACATAAAGCTGTAAAGCTGATGGCCCAGGAACAAGTCACCTAATTTCTGAGTGTGGTTAGTTTGTTGCTAACGAATTCTTACCTGCTGGCTGGCAGTGGGCAGAGAGGCAGACGTTTGCCATTGCATCCAGCCTTTCCTTCCAGGTGGGGCTGACCCTGGATAGCTTTAGACTTGATATGGACCTTTGCAAGACTATTGAACCAGCCCCCACTCCTGACAGCGGGGGCTCTGCACAGTGGCCTCAAGGGGGAAGCCTGCAGCATGGGTGCCTGACCCCTAAGTGTTTCAGGCTTTGGGAATGCCTCCATCATTCTTTTTCTTCCTTCTCTTATTCTTTCTTTGACAGTACCAGGACTCAATTCCAGAATTTGGTATGAGTTATGCAAAGGACATCCTCTGCTCGCTTGTTTTATAGGAAGAGTTTGTTACACTCAAATAACAACTGCCTATGTACTTTCTCTTTGTACACATTCCATTCAGGATGCTGAAAGTGAGTGTTCCACCAATTGAAAGCTGTGTTCAAAATCTTTATTGCCTTTCTTACTCCTAAGGAGTTCTTTGTAGTCTGCTTCCTTCATAGGTTGTGATCATAGGACTTTATGGTATAATTACATATGGTAAATTGCATAGATCTTAAATGTATTGCTCAGTGAATTTTAATAGCTTGTTTTCTATTGCTATAACTGAATGGCAGAGAACAGAGCAATTTGTAAGCTTCCCTTCAGAGGTTCATTTAGCTCAGAGTTCTGAAGGATGATGGGAGTCCAAGAGCACAGTGCCAGCATCTACTTGGCATTGGTGAGAGCCATCCTGTTGGGTCATGACATGGCCCAGGGCATCATATGGTGAGACCCAGAAAACATGTCAGGGAGAGTTCTTTCAAAGAAAAGCCACTGTATCTATAACCTATTAATCCACCCAAGCATGGATGGATTACTCCATTCCTAAATACAGAGGTCTTATGATCCAAAGGTTATGTTCTCTCTCTCTCTCTCTCTCTCTCTCTCTCTCTCTCTCTCTCTCTCTCTTCTCTGTCTGTCTGTCTCTCACTTTTTTTTTAAAGATAGGGTTTCTCTGTGTAACAGCCTTGGCTGCCTTGTAGACCAAGCTGGCCTCAAACTCAGAGATTCACCTACCTCTGCCTCTAGAGTGCTGGGATTAAAGGCAAGCACCACCATGCCTGGCCAAGGGTTACATTCTAAAAAGCATTACTATATGAGTTTGGAGATCATTCAAACCATAGGATATTTAAACTCATTAAAACCCATTAGTTGGCTTCCCAAGGTATAAAGTTTTTTTTTCTTCCTCCCTTTTTTTCTTTCCTTCCTTCCTTCCTTGTTTTATTTATTTTATTTAATAATTTTTTGGGTTTTTGTTTGTTTGTTTGTTTTGAGACAGAGCTCCTCTCTAACAGTTCTCGCTGTTCTGGAACTCACTTTGTAGGCCAGGCTGGCCTCCTATTCACTGAGATCTGCCTGCCTCTGCCTCCCAAGTGCTGGGAACAAAGGCGTGTGCTTATTTAACAATTTTTAAAAATTTATTTTTATGCACATGGATGTCTTGCCTGTATGTGTATCTGTGCACCACAGGCATGCCTGGTGTCCTCAGAGGCCAGAAGAGAGCATCAGGTTCCTTGCAACTGGAATCCAAGATGGTTTCAGGCCCTGGGTGGGTGTTGGGAAATGAACCTGAGTCCTCTGGAAGAGCAGCTAGTGTTTTTAATTGTTGAGAAGTTTCTTTAGCTCCTTGTTGTTTTATTTTTTTGAGACTGGACCGCATGATGTATCCCAGGGAGGCCTCAGACTCACGACAATCCCCTGGTCTCAATGCTGGAATTATAGCTATGAGCTACCTACCACACCCAGCTCCACTTTTTATGTCTTCCTTCTCATTTATATGGGTTCCTTTTCTTTACATAATACTCGATGAGAACAATTTCAGGAGGACTTATGTTGGCTCATGGTTTGAGGGTAAAGTTCATCATGGCAGGGAAGGCATGGTGGTGTGAGCTCTGGCGGCTGGAGCCTCAAGCAGCTGGTCATATTGTGTCCACAGCCAGGAAACAAAGAGAAATGAACGCTGGCACTCAGCCCTCTTTCTCCTTTCGGTGCAGTCTGGGATCCCAGCCTGTGGGATGGGGCCCTTCACATCCTGGTAAGCTCCTCCTCCCTCAGTTACCTCTTTGGGAACATCCCTGAAGACACACTCCAGTCTCTGTGATTCCAAATCCAGTTGACTGTACCGCGATTAACCACACACAGTTTTTGTGTGAGTGAGTGTGCACATGAGCTCTGGATTTCAAACCTAGGGCCTTGCACATGCATACTTGCTCAGCCACTGAGTAAGTTTCGACAGCCTCAGGTCTAAGTTTTTTTTTTTTTCAACTTGGTCAAAGTTAATTTGTCATCCTGCTGAGGACCTTTAAACAGCTTCAGAAGTATTCATTTGTGTGTGTGTGTGTGTGTGTGTGTGTGTGTGTGTGTGTGTGTGTGTGTGTGTGTGTCTGTGCTTGACAATCTCCTGACACCTCGTGGCTCCTGGGGATTGAACTCAGGTGTTCTTCAGGCTTGGCCAAAATAACAAAAAGCTACACATGGTGGTATACACCTGCGATTTCAGCACTTGAGATGTGGAGGGAAGATTATCTAATGCCAATCTCAACTATATAGTTGGTTTGAGGCTAGCCTGAGTTACATAACACAGGACACTGTGTAATATATATAAATTAGGGAAGATTGCTCAGTGGCTGAAAGGCATTTGACACCAAGCCTGATGACCTTAGTTTAATCCCCAGGACCTACATGGTAGGAGAGAACAAACTTCAAACAATTGTCCTTTGACCTTCACACATGCATGGCATGCTTTTGCTCTCTCTCTCTCTCTCTCTCTCTCTCTCTCTCTCTCTCTCTCTCTCTCTCTTCCTCTAAGCAATTAAATGTATTTTTTAATTATCAGAAAAAAACTGAAACAAAATTTTAAATGAGAAATATGCAAGACACAACATAACACATGGTAGAATAACAAACACCTGTGTCCCTGTCACTCAGAAATGAAACTTAGCCATACTCAATTTCAGAAAGGTTATCAATGGAGGAAATAAACCATTACAGACAAAACTGAAGTCCCTCCCCGTTTTTAAGTTTTTTGTTTTATGTGTTTGGGTGTTTTGCCTGCATGTATGTCTATACAGCATGTGCATGCAGTGCCCATGGAGGCCAGAAGAGGGCGTCAGATCCCCTAGAACTGCAATTACAGAGGATTTGAGCCAAGGATTGTGAGCTGCCCTGTACGTGCTGGAAATCCAACCCTGGTCCTCTGGAAAAGTAATCCAGGCCCTGAACTGCTGAGCCATACCTTCAGCCCAGAGGTCTCCTTTATATCTTCACTGTCACAGATCTAATTATGTTGTATCAGAGTGTGTCTTATACTTTGTTTCTTTATACTGGGATTGAATGCAGAACCTTGTGCATCTTAAACCTTCTCTGCACTGAGCTGCACCATAGTGTACACTTTTGACATATTCCTGAGCAGACAGGTGATATATCGTATCATTTGGTGAATATGGTTTCCATTTGTTAGACTTGTAAAGCTTTTGCAACCATTCCATGTGAACACTTTTGTTTTTGTATTCATACAGGCTATGTTGTGAACAAAGCTAGCACTTTAGTTCTCTCAACATCAGGCATCTGCTCATGGAGATGCTTCTTGGCTTTCCCTGTTACATAGCAGTCCATTAATGAGTGTCATGTGCAACAGTAGGGTTGCTGAGCCAGGGAGCTGACCTTGCAGCTTTTCTGGGTACTGCCCTAGAAGATCTGTATTGTTGAGACTCCTAGCAGCATGCAAATCTTGCTGTTTTCCTATATTGTTGCCAATATGTAGACTGGTCAGACTTTGAAGCACATCTGGGGCCACTCTGCTATGGTTTTAAATTTTGGCTAGTAGTCCGTTTGTTTGTCTTTTGAAATATTTGCCATCCATGGCTCCTGAAACTCTTTCAATCATATTATTTGCTTATTTATTGTGGTAGATTATTTGTCCTTGTTAATTTGGGGAGTTTTGAAAGCAGGCTAGAGATAAAAAAAGATGGCTCAGTGGTTAAGAGACCGTATTGCTCTTGTAGAGGACCCCGGTTTGGGTTTGGTTTCCAGCACTCACTTCATGTGGTTTATGATTGCCTGTAATGCCAACTTAGGAGGGATCTGATGACTTTTATCTCTGATGGCACCCGCATTCTTTACAGATAGTTGTGGTTGCTGGGAATTGAACTTGGGACCTTTGGAAGGGCACACAGTGCTCTTAATGACTGAGCCATCTCTCTAGCTCTGGCACCTACACTCATGTTCATATATATATATACACACACACACACACACACACACACACACACACACAGAGAGACACACACACAATTAAAATTAAAATAAATATTTTTTTAAATAGGCTGGGGCTGGGCAGTGGTGCCACACGCCTTTAATCCCAGCACTAAAGAGGCAAAGGCAGGTGGATCTCTGTGTGTTCGAGGCCAGCCTGGTCTACAAAGGGAGTTCCAGGGCTGTTACACAGAGAAGTCCTGTCTCAAAAAACAAAACAAAACAAAAAGCAGGTTAAGGTCCTCTCCAATGCCCAGTGGTTAAAAGCACTTGCTGTTTCGCTGTTTTACAGCACTCACATGGCAGCTCACATTTCAATGCCTTCTTTTGGCCCCCATGGATACCAGGCACTCACACAGTACGCATGCATACATATTCAGGCAAAACACTCATGGGCATAATAAAATAATAATAATTCAATCTTTGAAGAAACACACTAGCTATAAATCCTTTGTCTCTTCTGTATTAAATAAAATTCATAAGCTCAGGAGGTGTTTGCCGTTCATTGCCCGCGCTGTGGTTGAACCTGGGGTCTTGAGTGTGCTAGCAAAGTGCTCTGCTGTGGAGCCACACCTCAGGCCCCACTAGTTTGTGTGTTTATTTAGCTTTGCCTCTTCTTTGTTTTCTCCTATAATATTTTTTGTTATGTTAAAATGTAGAGCATCAAATGGTGATTTTTCTGAGCACATATTAATTATACACAATAATGGGTTTCTTTGTGGTGTTTTCATACATATGCATAATGTATGAAATCATATGTATCCTGGGGCTGGAGGGATGGCTCAGTGGTTACGAGCACTGGTTGCTCTTCCAGAGGACCCAGGTTCAATTCCCAGCACCCACATGGCAGCTCACAACTGTCTGTAACTCCAGTTCCAGGGGATCTGACACATTTACACAAATGCATATAAAGAAGTTAAATAAATTATTTTTAAAAATAAATTATATATATGGCATACTTTCTCTGTTTTTTTGTTTTGTTTTGTTTTGTTTTTTAAGATTTATTTATTTTGTATACACACACCAGAAGAGGGCACCAGATCTCATTGTAGATGGTTGTGAGCCACCATGTGGTTGCTGGAAATTGAACTCAGGACCTCTGGAACAGAGTTGCCTGTACTCCTAACCTCTGAGCCACCTCTCCAGTCCCTGGTATATTTTCTCTTAACCTCTTCCTGTTCCCAGTGAGTCCCCTTTCTAGTTTCAGTGTGTGTGTGTGTGTGTGTGTGTGTGTGTGTGTGTGTGTGTGTACATTAGGCTTGTTTACAGGAGCAGAGGTGTGACTTTTACAGAACTGTGGACACCTTACCAGTGGCTACACCACTGAAGATAACATCACCTACCCGCATTGACTGTTTTTTGTGTGTATCTCCTGGGGTGCGGTGACAAGATGTTGACAAACCCAATCTTGCCTAAATTGTGTGCTGGTAATCACAGCGTCTGTGAGCCCAGGAACTCAGCATTCGATACATGTCCTCTACCTTCTCTTAGCTCTTAATTCTTTATGGGTCTTCTTCTGAGATGTTCCCTGAACCTTGGAATGGATGGTATAGATGTCCCATTTGTGGGCAGTCAGCCAACAGCCACTTATGCTGTGTACTTTGACCAGCTATAAGTCTCTGCACTCACTATTTACCAGAGTTGTGACCTAAGCTGTGACACAACAGCAGTAGTCTGTGGCTACCTAGAAGCCGATTTATGGGCATATAATGTCCTGGATTTTGTTTCATTGAGTTCAGGCTCACCTCAAATTCACTATGTAGTCAAGGATGACCTTGAACTCCAGATCCTCCTGCCTTCACCTCCTAAGTGCTGAGTTTCCAGGCATGTCTTGCCCACCTGCTTCCCTTAATCTTATCGATAATTTACATTTTCTTTTAATTATGCATAAGGGGAAGGTTTGGGCTTGTGAGTTCCAGTTCCCTTTGCAGCCTCAAGAGGATGTTGGAGTCACTGGAGCTGGGAGTTATGAGCTGCCCGATGTCAGTGCTGGGAACCAAATCCTGTTATAGCAGTCCTTACTCCTAACCAGTGAGCCATCTCCCTAACCCTATGTTTTTCTTAAAAAAGAAATCAATCTCAGCACTTGGGAGGCAGAGGCAGGATTTCTGAGTATGAGGCTCTTTGAGTTCAAGGCCAGTCAGATCTACAGAGTGAATTCCAGGACAGTCTGGGCTACACAGAGAAACCCTGTTGAAAACCAAGGCCCACTCCCAAAACTCATGTGTATGCTGAGTGTGGTGGCACACAGCTTTAACCCTAGCATTTGGGAAGCAGAGACAGGTGGATCTCTGAGTTCAAAGCCAGCCTGGTCTACATAGAGTTCCAGGATAGCCAAGGCTACATAGCATGACCCTGTCTCAAAACAACAAATTTAGTAAATTAATTAAACTAATTACTAAAAATTGCTGGGTAGTGGTGGTGCATGCCGTTAATCCCAGCACTCCAGAGGCAGAGGCAGAGGCAAATGGATCTCTGTGAGTTCGAGGCCAGCCTGGTCTACAGAGCTAGTTCCAGGACAGTCAGGGCTGGACAAAGAAACCTTGTCTTGGAAAACAAACAAACAAATAACTAAAAATAAATAAATCACATTTATGATGTAAGTGCCATGTCATGAATGTGGAGGTCAGAGGACAATTGTGGGAGTTGGTTTTATCTGTGTTCAGGGATGGACTTCAAGTCTGGCAGCCAGCACCTCTGCCTGCTGAGCTAGCTAGTTCACTGGCCTTGCATCAGATACCAGTGAAGGAAAGGGACAAAGGTCAGTGGTAATTCATGACTTGGGTCTAATTGGCAATTGCTTTCAATTTCATTTGAAAAGCTTTGCTGGTGACTGGCATAATACTTTCATTAGCTGACCCTAGCTTGGGAGATGATTCCTCGGTTCTGGGCACCTGACATCAACTCTGCCCATCTTTCTTGTTTAGTGGTGTCTGAAAAAGATCAGGAGGCCTTGCCTAGGGCCTAGGGCATTTCAAGCTTCTAGCAGGATGCATCTGCTGACCTCTGGTTCAACTTCCAAGAACCATGGCCAGTAGGTATGGTTTCAGGAGGCAAAACAAACAGTTTCTCCTCGTGGGCCTGTTTGCTCAGGCCTTATCGGTGTCCCTGCCTCGGTGACTCCTTGGAGCCCAGCTCTGCTGTGGCTGTGTCTGATCCAGACAAAATAGAACAATCCTCTGTGATGGGGGGTGATGATTGCTAGCCCTGGTGTTAGCTGCCCGCCCTGGAATGCCACAGATTCCATGTGGGGTTCCTTGAGACAGCCACCTGTTTCCTATCCAGGTTTTGTGAGGTCCAGTCAGGCAGCGAGCATGGGACCCTCCGGGTTTGCCCTACCTGGGAGCTATGGAGATAGGTTCCAAAGGTATTACGGTTGGTGCTGGGAGGAGAAAAGCGAGCTGGAGCCCTGAGGACTGGAGCGTGTGCTGAGGTAACGAATCAAGTGTCACAAATCAATTATGAAAAGAGCCATATGTTTGTACCTGAGGGTAGGCAGGGTCCCTATAGAGGGAGTGCTATGGGGGGGACTCCTGCTGAGAACTCTTCTGGGAGAGGTTTCCATTGACCTCACCTTCACTGGATTCTGTAGCAAGGTTGCTAGGGGATGCTGTGAGTGAGCTACAGCAGATAAGAGTAATGTATTCAGAACGGACCTAATCTAGGCTTGCTACTGGCCAGGACTGGACCTTCAGGAAGCAAACTTCTTGATATATATATTTCCATTAAAGAAGCTTTTAGTATTATTTTGTTATTACCTTTATCCATCTACAAATCCACACAGGGATTCCACAGCCCCTGTATGAAGGTCAGAGGACACTTTGTGAGTCACTTCTCTCCTTCCACCATGTGGATCCTGGGGATCAAACTCAGGTCATCAGGCTTAGCAGCAAGCACCTGATGAACCATCTGACTGACCCCTAATATATACATTTATGTAATTACATATTTACATATTATTATATATTTGTAATATATAATTAGATAGAATTATATGATACAAATTATATATATATATTTATTTATATTTAAACTGTCATGTGCATGGGTGTTTTCTTGCATGCATGTCTATGTATCATGGGCTTGCCTGGTGTCCAGGAGGCCAGAAGAGAGCATCAGGTCTCAGGGGATTGGAGTGTTTCAATATTGTTGTGAGCCACCATATGGGTCATCTGGAAGAGGAGCCAATGCTCTTCATTGCAGAGCCAGCTAGCCAGCTGTCCAAACCCCAAGGTATCTTAATACCAACTTAAGCCAAGAGTTAAGAGAAAGAACGGCAGCCAGGGTGGGGGGTGGGGGGTGGGGTGAGCGGGGTGGGGGTGGAACACGCCTTTTTCCCCAGCAGAGCTCTGTGAGTTCAAGACTAGTCTGGTCTATAAAAGCTAGTTCCAGGACTGCCTCCAAAGCCAGAGAGAGAGAGAGAGAGAGAGAGAGAGAGAGAGAGAGAGAGAGAGAGAGAGAGACTCAGAAGGAAAGCAACTAAAAGCAACTAAGCAACTGGGCCGGGCATCTCAAAGAAGAGTTGCTTTGTTGTGGTTTGAGACAGTGTCTTAGATAGCATAGGCTGATCTCAGACTCATGTAGTTAAGGATAGTCTTGAACTCCTAATCTTGGTGTCTCCACTTACTTTATTTCCAAACGATGTTTCTTTATGTAGCCCAGGCATGGCCTCAAATTTCCTCATCCTCCTGCCTTTGCCTTCTGGTTGCTACAGTAACAGTACTGGCCTGCCTGCACCACCACATGCAGCTCAGCCCCCACCCCCCCTTGAGACAGGGTTTTTCTGTAGCTTTGGAGCCTGTTCTAGAACTAGCTTTTGTAGACCAGGCTGGCCTTGAATTCACAGAGATCCGCCTGCCTCTGCCTCCCGAGTGCTGGGACTAAAGGCGTGTCCCACCACTGCCCTGCTCAGCTCAGCGCTACTTGATCCGCAGCTTACCGGGTTTCCCAGAGCTCTCAACTTTAGGTCTTAGGATGGCTCCTTGGTGAGAGATGCCAAAGTGCATTTCACAGTGACCACAGCTCCTGCTCCCTTTGCCACTGTTCTACACTATCAATCATTCTTGTATTAATCTTCTGGTGGGAGAGCTTTGTTTAGGCTTGTTTTTTTTTTTTTGTTTTTTTGGGGTTTTTTTTTGTTTTTTTCTTTTCTTTTTTTTTGGTTTTTCAGACAAGGCTGTCCTGGAACTTGCTCTGTAGATGGAGCCAGACTAGAATTCAGAGATTCATCTGCCCTGCCTTCCGAGTGCTGGGATTAAAGGTGTGCATGGCAGCCACCACCGTCATTACCACCACCACCACCACCTGTCAGTGTTGTGGAATAATCTTTTTGTACAGTGCCAAGATGTGTCTTTGTCAAGGAACCTTCTGATTGGTTTAATAAAGAGCTGAATGGCCAGTAGCTAGGCAGAAAGAGATTAGGTCAGGCCTCAAACTCAAAAATCCACCTGCCACTGCCTCCTGTGTGCTGGAATTAAAGGCGTGTATTACCACACTTGGATTGGATCTCTCTCTCTCTCTCTCTCTCTCTCTCTCTCTCTCTCTCTCTCTCTCTCTCTCTCTCTCTCTGGTTTTTGAGACAGAATTTCTCTTTGTTGCAGCAGCTCTGGCTGTCCTGGAACTCCCCTTGTAGACCAGGCTGGCCTTGAATTCACAGAGATCCACCCAACTCTGCCTCCCGAGTTATGGGATTAAAGGCATGTGTGGCTACCACCCAGCTGGATTTGTCTTTTTTTTTTTTTTTTTTTTTTTTTTTTGATACAGAATACTTCCGGTAGGCTTTGAGCCAATAGGTAGTCAAGTATGACCTTGAACTTTTGCTCTTTCTGCCTCTACCTTCCAAGTGCTGGGATGTGCACCACCTCAACCAATTTATGCAGCACTAGGAAATCAATCCCAGGGTTTCATGAATGCTGAGCAAGCACTCTACCAGCTGAGCTCTCTCCGCAGCCTCTCCAAGGCAATTTTGAATCCTGCCCTACAGTCCCGTCTCTGGGCCTTTTTAATATGAGCCAGGATGCTGATTGCGCTGTCAGCGAGAACACCTGACTTAGGGCCCAGGCTGAGCTGCTGCTGGAACACCTTCACAAGAATGCCTTCACAAAAAGATTTTTGCTGCATTTTATTTTTGGTTTATGTGTATGTGTGTGAGTACATGCATGCATATGGTTGCCTGCAGAGGCCAGAAGAGGGGCCAGATCACCTGGGGCTGAGTCATGAGCTGCCTGATGGGGATGCTGGGAACCAAACTCCCATCGTTTGCAAGAGCAACAAGCACTCTACCAGCAGAGCTACATCCTCAGCCTCCTGTTTACCACAAAGCAGAATCGTTAATTCCTTGAGTTGCCATCAAAGTCTCTCTACCGGCTTTCTTAGAGATTGCATGAGGAAGCTGGTCATCTGGGTGGATTCTTTTTTCTCTCTGGAGCGTTGTTCCAGTCTTACCTTCTGGACCAAGGCTTGGTCTCCAGGAAACCTTATCTTGTCAGTGAGCAATGTGTGATAAGCTGTCAGCCCTGTTCCTGCAGAATGCATGTTCATGCCTGAGACAGGTTGCAGGGGCAGTCACAGTGCACCATGAACTCTTCAGAGAGCCATAAACGTCTGTCTTGTTTGGTGGAATCCCCAGAAGCAAACGCCTAATACGTGTAGAAAAGGACTTCTGCTCCAGAGGAATTTCTAAGCTAGAAACCACAAACAGATGCATTTTCTTGGCTTGCCTGGCATTAGTTACTGATGTATGCATATATTTTGCACAGAAGTTAATTTGTGTTGGTTAAAAAAAAAAAAATAATGGCAAGTAGATCTAGCAATCTGCTGTTTAGTTTATTGGTTATGACCATATCAATGGTAGCTTAATTCCTACAAGTTTTTTTTTTTAAACAAAACAAAACTTTATATTGAAGTATACTAAAGACCCAGAAAAGTGTGCTTTAAATTATTTATTTATTTATTTATTATCCTTGCTGTGTGGAGGAGGAGGTCACCTGAGTGTCAGGTTACATGTGTGGCAGTCAGAGGACAACTTTGTAGAGCTGGTTCTTTTTCTACTTTTAAGTGGGTTTGGGAGGACTGAACTCAGGATTGTCAGGCTCCCAGGCAAGTGCCCTTGCCCATTATGCCATCTCTACAGCCCTAGAGTATGCTTATTTCAAGTGATTATTGGTGACCAAGCTGGGTCACCCAAGACCTTACACATCTAAGCAAGTGCTATGCTGCCCCTGCTTCCTCAGCCCTTTGAATTTGCCTTCCACTCTATTTTATTGTCTTGAGAGAGGAGTCCACGGGGCTGGCCCCAAACTCACTGTATAGTGCAGGATAGCCTTTAACCCCTGACCCTCCTCCCTCAACCTCTGGAGAGCTAGGATCACAGGCCAGCACAGTCATGCTTTGTACATGTGGTACCCAGGGCTTTGTGCGTGTTTTGAACTGAGTTTTATCTGCAGCCCTGTTATTTTTTTTTAATTGGTGGATGGTGAAGTTGAGACAGAGTCTGTAGCCACAGCTGTCTTGGAGCTTACTGTGTTGATTAGGCTGACCTTGAACTTGTGAAAGTCCCCTGACTCTGCCTCCTGAGCATTGGACTGCACCATCATGCCCAGTTTCCCCAACCCTTTCTAAGTTTGTCTTGAGATCGGGTGTCATGAATTACACAAGCTTGCCGAGGGTGGCAGTACACCTGCAATTGGGGATGAGGGGACAGGAGAATCATGAGTTTGTGACCAGCCTGGAATACACAGGAGCTTCAAGTCATCCTGAATTTTGTAGAAAGACCAAGTGAGGGAGAGAGGGAGGGGTGGGAGGAATGAAGGGGGCAGGCAGGGAGGGAGGGAGGAACAATGCCGAAGCTGGATTTGAACTTCTCTGTTCTCCTGTCTCGGGCTCCCAAGTAAGTGGGACTTGAGGACAGAAGCTCTAGCTCCACCACTCCAGCAGGCTATGTTCACCCTCCCACCCCAATACTCTAAATTTAGAGGAGATGTAGTCAGTGTGGCCATCTTTGGGGTATTGACATGAGTATTAGACTCAAAGAAAGAGTTGGGACAGTGGGCAGAGGTGATATTGGGAATTCAGCGTCCTTGGCGCCAGAGTGGCTCTGCTCTTCATCTCCAGCCCTGGGAGGAAGTGATATAGATTGTTGTTTGGGTTTCTGTTTTGTTTTTTTTTTAAAGGTTTATTTATTTATGTATATGAGTGCTCTATTTGCATGACAGAACAGGGCATCGGATTCCATTACAGATGGTTATGAGCCGCTAATGTGGTGGCTGGGAATTGAACTCAGGACCTCTGGAAGAGCAGCCAGTGCATCTCTCCAGCCCAGGTATAGACTGTTAATAGAGAGAAAGAACTGATCTTTTTCCTACAGAATAATCAGCTAAGATGGTTCACAAAGAGAGCAGAACAGACTGTATATCTTGCCTTGAGATGAGATGGAAAGGCAAGGGCCAGCACACAAAGGTTGTCCTGTGATTTCCACAGGTCACATGTGCACTATGGCACAGCATCCACACAGACATATGAAAAACACACACACACACACACACACACACACACACACACCACACCACACACACACACACACACACACACACACACACACACACACACACACATACACCACACACATACACACACACGCCACATGCCACACACCACACACCACACACACACACACACAGCACACACCACACCACACACATACACACACACACCACACCACACCACACACACACACACACCACACCACACCACACACACACACACACACACACACACACACCACACCACACACACACACACACACACACACACACACACCCTGCTCTCATTAGCATAGCCTTTGTGCCTTGGAAACTGTGTCTTGTCTTCGGTTTGTCCTGCTTCAGGCCTCGTTACTTTCGGATTTCTAGGTGGCTGCAAATTTAGAAGGATAAATACTTTTGTGCCTTCAACCTTAAAGGGAAATAAGATAGTTATCTCTGCTGTCTAGGTAGGCGCTTCTGTAGTGCAGAGGTGAGTGGGTGCTTCAAAGTAAAGGGGGCAGGTGCAAAATGGAGGTAGAGGTGCCAGGCTTTCCTGTGGCCTGGAGTCAATGGTCTTTAGCAAAGGCAACCTCTAAATACCTTACAAGACTATAGATCGGTGTGTGCCACCACTCGCTGCCCTCTGCTGGCTCCTGCCTCCAGCCCTCCCTCCCTCTCTCACCCTTCTTTCCCCTCCCTTCTCTTTCTTTCAGGGAAATCAAACCCCATCCTCTCTTTGAGAACATTAAACACTCTTAACCCCTGAGACATCTCTCCAGAACCCCTTTTTATTTTATTTTATTTTATTTTACTTTACTTTTATTTTAATTTTGTGTGTTTTGAGATGGGGGTCTTGCTGTGTAGCTCAGGGTGGCCTCTAACTCTTAACCCTGCCTCAGCCTTCCAGTAGTGGAATTACAACTTCACTACTGGGTGAACATTTACTAATTCATTTGTTTGTTCATTTTTGTGGTCCTGGGGATGAACCTAGGGCTCTGTACTCATGCTAGGCCAGTGCTTTACCACAGAGTTAAACCCCTGGCCCTTTTTGTTTCTTCTTGACTCCATGTTGGATTGGACTTGTGGACCCCAGGCTGTCCCTGAACTCTCTTTGTAACCCAGACTGGCCTCTACTCTATCTGGGGAGTGAGTGGTGCTTATTAAGGAGTTTTAGTGATGGAGTCTCTTGTAGCCCAGGCTGGCCTCAGACTTGCTATGTGGCTGAGGATGAACTTGACCTCCTGGCTTCGACTTTCTTAGTGCTGGGGTTGCAGGCAGGCGCCACCACACCCGGCTAGATTTTGGTGACTTCTAAATTTAAGGGTTTCTGAGGAACTCTGTTTCCTTAAGCCTTTTTGACAAATGAGGTCAAAGGGTGGTTCCATAGGTTACAAAAGGCTATGGTATCCCTACTATACTGTATCACAAGAGAGTTAGGCACGTTTTTTTTCCTGCTAATAAGTTTGATAATTTTGTTCATGAGAATATTTGAGGGCAATCTACAGATGTTTCATGCATGGATTTTGTTGCATTACCATTCTCATTTCAAATATCTGTACAAAAAATCTACACTATATGAGACAGGGTTTCTCTGTAGATTTAGAAGCTGTCCTGGAACTTGCTCTGTAGACCAGGCTGCCCTGGACTCACAGAATCTGCCTGCCTGTCTCCTGAGTGCTGGGATTGAAGGTGTGCATCACCACTGCCCAGCAACACTATACATTTTGTTAATTGTGCTGAAAAACCTCAACCTTCAGCAAGGGAGAGATTACAGCCACACTTGTGGATGTCAGGGTTCCTTTTCTTCCCATGATCGTTTGTTTTCCCAGTCTTCCTAGCCTGCCTCACTTCCTTCCACCTCCTATGTACTGGGACTAAGCCACGCCTCCACACCCGATTCTGATATCTTTTATTTATTATTATTTTAACGACTCATGAGACTTCTCTGGCTCTGTCATTAAGTCCTTTCCTGTCCTTCCTGTATGAACCTAATCACAATATTTCACTGTTCACCTTCTTTACTGCTGATGGTTTGCCAATTGGAGGTGACACAAGTATCCCAATTTTGGAGATTAGCTCGTGGATACATGTGGTCCTCTCTCAACTTGGGCTGTCAATCTTCAGAGGAGGGTCGACAAGCCCAGTAGCTGTGCCATCACTTACTGTCTGTCAAACCCAGATTGAGACCAGTGGTTAAGTCCAACCAGTCACTAAAGAGGACTTTAAGGAAGCATAACACCCAGAGAAGGAAGTACAGCCTATGTTCTTAACACAGCCGAAGCCTGCCACCCACATAGCAAACAACAGCAAATGAATTACCTAGCAAGTGCTCACTCCTCCCTCCGGTGCTGGGCGCTTACTGTGGACTTCATGAAGGTCAAGCAAGTGCTCTGTAGTGAGCCACATCCCAGCCTCTATGTGGTTAATGCAATACTTACTGCATTAGTATTTTTCCTTCTTTGAGGAAGGAAAAATGTCCTTTTTTGAGATTTTTTAAAATTTTATTTTATGTGTTTGGATATTTTGCCTGCATGCCTGTCTGCATCATCAGAGGTCAGAAGAGGGTATTAGATGCCTTGGGACTGGAGTTACACACAGTTACAGACATGCGGTTGTCAGCCCCTGTGTCGTGGCTGAGAACTGAACCCAGGGAATCTGGAAGAGCAGTCAGTGCTCCTGTCACCGAGACAGTCCCTTGTTTATGTTTTTTTCAGACATTTCTGGAGCTTTTTTCAAATGCTTTTTTGAGGGGTTGATTCTTTGGTTGGTTTGTTTGGGATAGGGTCTCACTATGTAATGCAGGCTGGTACTGAATTCACAGCAATCCTCCTGCCTCAGCTTCCCCCTAAGTGCTAGGATTCCTGGCAAGCACCGTCATTTCCAGCCCTTTCAAATGTTTTCTTTTTGTTGTTGTTTTTGTTTTTGAGACAGGGTTTCTCTGTGGCTTTGGAGGCTGTCCTAGAACTAGCTCTTGTACATCAGGCTGGTCTCGAACTCACAGAGATTCACCTGCCTCTGCCTCCCAAGTGCTGGGATTAAAGGCATACGCTGCCACCGCCCCAGCTTTCAAATGTTTCCTATCTGCTGTTGGTTGGTTCTTCAGTGATGAAGCCAAGCACACACAGGGCCAGCTGCAGCTTCCCTGAAGGCGTGCACCACACCATGTCGTCTGGCTCCACATGGCCCGTGTTCAGACCACAGTCAGGTTGACCTACATCCCAGACATGGCAGTTCTGTTTGGGCCAAGCTCCAAGGACATTTCTCCAAGATCAGTGGAACTCCTCCAAGCTCTTGGCATCTCCCTCCCTCCCTCTGTCCTTCCCTCCCTCCCTCTCTCTCTCCCTTTCTCCTTCCCTTTCTCCATTCCTCCCTTCCTCCCTCCCTCCCTCTGTCCCTCCCTCCCTCCTTCCCTCTCTCCCTCCCTCCCTCCCTCCTTCTGTCCCTCCCTCCCTCCCTCTCTCCCTCCCTTTCTCCCTCCCTCCATTCCTCCCTCCCTCCCTCCCTTTCTCCCTCCCTTTCTCCCTCCCTTTCTCCCTCCCTTCCTCCCTTCCTTCCTGTACTAGGGCCTCCCACATATTAAACAAGTGCTCTACCAATGAACTACATCCCCATGCCTCTTGTCACACTTTCTTCTTCCTGCCAGGAAGAGCTCCCAGCCTTTATTACACCCGGGTTCTCTGGAAGAGCAGTCCCCAGTGCTCCTAACTGCTGAGCCATCCTTTTCTTCCTCCTCCCCACCCCTCTTTTTAATAGCACAGGCTGGCTTCAAATGTATCTGAGGATCCTCCTGCTTCTACCTGTAGACTTCACACACCACGCCTGGATTATTCAGTACCAGTGCTTGAACTCAGGGTTTTATGTGTTCTATCAACTGAGATACTTCCTCAGCTGAGTCTTTTCTTTTTGTGGCCAACTAGCATTCCAATGTGCACACAGACGGAGGACCACATCTCGCTTGCCTTTTCCTGAGTCTTTTCTTTTTGTGGCCAACTAGCATTCCAATGTGCACACAGACGGACACACAGACGGAGGACCACATCTCGCTTGTCTTTTCCTCTGTTGCTGGGTACTTGGGAGAAACCTTTTGGCGATTGTAAGTAATGCTGCTATAAATATTTATGTCCAAGTTTTTGTTCTATCAAAGAACCACGTTAGGGACTAAATATAGCTCAGCAGTTAAGAGCATTTGCTGCTCTGGCAGAAAACTTGGGTTCTGTTCCCAGCACCCACATGGTAGGCTAACAACCATTTGTAATCCAGTTCCAGGAAACCTGTCACCATTTTCTTACCTCTTTGGACACTGAGAATGCATGTGGTGCACATGCATACATGTAGACAAAACACTTGCATACTTCAGTAAAGAAAAATAAAAAGAAAAAACTAAAACAAAAACATAAAGTTATAGCAGTGTTGTTTTAATTTTTTTTTTTTTTTTTTTTTTTTTTTTGAGACAGGATCTCTTGAAGTCCAGCCTGGCCTCAGACTCCCAGTTTCGCCTAGAAGGATCTTGACTAGCATGATCTCCCCATTATTGGGATCACAGGCCTGAGCCTGTGACTTCTGGTGATAAAATCCAGGGTTTCACGAATGTTAGGCAAGTACTCTACCCACAGAGCTGCAGCCTCCGCCCTGTCACTTAACCATCTCAACAACCTGTTACCATTTCTAGGACACCACATTCCATAACACTGAGTAGAGTGGCAGGCTGGGTAAAGGAGGCTGGCTGTGTAAACAGAGGGAGGGGACTAAGCAAAGAAAAAGAAAGAACAAAAAGCACAGTGAGCCTTTCAAATGGACTCTCCTGTATAAAGCTGGACAGAGACAGCACTATGGGAAAAAGACTGATAGCTTAACATCGGGTTACTTGAGGTTACCCCACCCTTAGTGATCAAACTCTTCTGCTTGAAAGGTCACTGTGTGTGTGTGTGTGTGTGTGTGTGTGTGTGTGTGTGTGTGTGTGTGTGTATCAGGACACAGCTTGTAGGAATCAGTTCTCTCTTTCTGCCGTGTGGATTCGAGGAATCCAACTCAGATCATTGGGCTTGGCAGCAAGAGACTACCTGCTGAGCAACCTCCTCTTTCCGAGGCTGGCTCTCCCACGGAATCTGGAGCGCATAGATTTGGGTGGCCTGGCTGACTCCTCTCCCTCAATGCTGGATTTACAGACGTCGGCCTCAATGCCGGCTTTTTATGTGGGTGCTGAGGATCCAAATCCAGGGCCTCGCTCTTTCATGGCGAACTCCCTCGGCAGAGCTGGCTCCCCAATTCCAGTCTCCTGCCGTTTTTACTGAGCAGTTTAGACACTTGTTTTGAGTATTTTGGGGGGCCGTATATTCCCACAAGTAGAATTGTTAGGTCACCTGGTGATTCTAAGTTTCACTTTTGGAAGAACCGCATCCTATTTCCCCCAGTGGGACCTTTTCACTCTTGCTAGCGATGGACGAGGATTCCAGTTTGCGCAGTTTCCGCACACCATCGTCACACTCCCCATCCCTCGCTTGGGTTTTGTTTTTCCACTTTCTACCTCCTCAGTAAACATTAATCATACCTCATAATAATTGTGTGTGTGCGGGTACACATGTTTGTGCTGCGGGTGTGTGCATGAACATGTGGAGGCCAGATGACCTTAAGTATCGCTCCGCCTCAGCTCTGTCACCTTCGGTTTCTGAGATAGCCTTTCATTGGCCTGCTGCTCTCTGCCTGGCCAAAGAATCCAAGAATCGTCTTGTCTCTACCTCTCCAGGGTTGGGATTGCAAATATATACCATGGAGCCCTGCTTTTTGTTTGTCCGTTTTTTCTTTTTCTTGATTTTTCAAAAGAGGGTTTCTCTGTGTAACAGCTCTGGCTGTTCTGGAACTCACTCTGTAGACCAGGCTGGCCTTGAACCCAGAAATCCTGCTTCCTTGGTCTCCCAAGTGCTGGGATTAAAGTCGTGTGCCACCACCAATGCACCGAGTTTGGTTTTTTTTTTTTTTTTGCTTTTTTTTACATAGTTTCTAAGGATCAAATTGGGGTCTTCATGCTTGTGTAATAAGCAATTTCCTAACTGAATTATCTCCGAAGACTCTCAGAGAGAGTAGCAGTTTTAATTTGCATGTTATATACTTGTTACAAATCCTCCTCCTCCTCCTCCTCCTCCTCCTCCTCCTCCTCCTCCTCCTCCTCCTCCTCCTCCTCCTCCTCCTCCTCCTCTTCCTTTCCAGTGCTGAGAATTGAGCCCAGGGCCTCATATACATCAGGAAGAGGGTCTTCCACTAAGCTGTGGCCCTAGGCCCCTGTGTCCATGATTAGCTGTCTGTGTGCTAGGGTATTTTGCATGTCCCAGACACTCAGGCTGCACATGCAGTGTGAACACGTGAGTTGCCAACATTGAGATGTAAAGAGAACGTTGTTCTTTCCTTAACTTCCTTGTTCTCAGCTTCTCTCAGGAAAACAAATCTGGACTTGAAGTCCCACACACTAACTCTCTAAGGGCACTTTAGGCAGGGTTCTGTTTTTTGTCTCTTGTCCCCTCGAGGCACCTACTTGGCTGCGGTCCTGGACACAGAGGGCCCTGGGTTTTGTAACCCCAGTTGAGGCTGCATGGTTAGTTACTTTTCTTTAGTTATCGATGAGAGGCTGACCAGCTCTGTGGGCCCTTTTCCAACTCTTTCAGCTTCTCCCATCCGCAGTAACAAGCACAAATTTAGCTGCTGGCCTTTGTGGCCAGGTGTTCAAGGTGTGTGCACAGTAAAATGCTCAAGGCTTTGAAGTGACTCAATGACTGGGGTGGTTCCCATGTTTATGAGCAAATTATAGTGGTATGAGTTTCTAGAACTTTTTTTTTTTAACATTTTATTTATTTATTATTTTATGCTTTTGTTTTTTTATGTTTTATGTGTTTTTTCTTGCGTGTGTATCTATGTACCACATGCATGCAATGTCCGTGGTGGCCAGAAGAGGGCTATGATCCCGTGTTTTATTGGGGGTGGCTCTCTTGTAGCTCAGACATGGTGCTGGAGAAGGAGCTGAGAGTCTACATCTTGATCTGAAGGCAACAGGAAGTGACCTGAACGCTGGGTGTGGTTTAAGCATAGGAGACCTCAAAGCCCACTCCCACAGTAACGCACTTCCTCCAACAAGGTCACACCTCCTAATAGTGCCACTCCCTTTGGGGGGACTTTCTTTCAGATTACCACACCCTGGAACTGGAATTACAGATAATTGTGAGCTGCCTTTCTGGGCGCTGGGAGTTGAACCAGGACTTCAGAAAGGCAGCCAAGTGCTTTGAACTGCTGAGCCATCTCCCCAGCCCTTAGTTCCTAGAACTCTTAACTCTTTGGAGAAACTGCCGACTCCCCCTTAATTCTGCCCTGCCCTTCTGTGTCTCTTGGTAGAAGTATGGGAAAAAGTAACAGGAAAGTTAGATACTCTTATGATCGGACTTGGGATAAATGGGAAGGAGAGAGGCAGGCAGAGCAGCCCTGACAGTAACGTTCAGTAGCTGCACTGGCTTCCATTTCCAACTTAGCCGTTCCCATCCTTTGTGACCCTTGAGATCTTTGCCCATCAGCCTCCTTACCTTGAGAACATCCTGCTGCATGAAGGTTAAACTTGAGGTTCAGAAAAGAGGGCAAGTGACGATAGTAAGTTCACAAGACCTGGAGAGGGCCTGAGGATGTAGTCCAGGCCCCAGCAGAGAATGAAGCCGGGTGTGCTAGTGCACTCAGGATGTGGAGGCAAAAGTTCAAGGCCATCCTCTGCTAAATCATAGTGAATTTGAGGCCAGCCTGGGACACATTAGACCTTATTACTGAAGAAAAAAAAATCTAGAAAAAAACCTATTGGTCCTCAATATACCAACCTATTGTAAACAGCTGGATTGCTAATTAGCTAGGTGTGCCAGAGTGTCGGTGCCAGGGAGGCCCAGCCTGGCACCATTCCAGGTGGGTTCTCTCTCCACAGTTCTGGAACAGTGAATTGCACCAACCCTGTGCCCATCGGAGGCTTCAGTTACGTTCAGGGCCACACCAACTCCCATCTTGTCCATACGACTGTGGGTGAGTGTCTGGATGCCACAGCACAGAAATTCCCCAACAGAGAGGCCTTGGTTATCCTCCATGAAAACATCAGGCTGAACTTTGCGCAGCTCAAGGAGGAGGTAAGTGCTAACCTTGAACTTTCCAAGAGCAGCTGCTGGTCCCTAGCTGTTACAGTGGAATGCAGCTGGAGAGTGGTGCTCGCCTGTGGGGCAGTGTGCTGGGAACTTCGCAGGGCCCCACTGTTAGCCTCAGGAGACAAGAGGCAGAAGTAGCCTAGTGTCTTGTCCCAGTGGTTCCTCGAATGTTTGTTTACTATGTCTGCTCCCGGCCACCACTGTGTTGACTCTCCTGAGGCCTGGCAATCTGTTTGTTCCTAAGTGACCCTTGGGCTAGATCAAGAGTAGGAGTCAGAGGTCCCTCCTGTTTGTCCCCAACTCACCTGCTGTTCCCCATCTGTTCGTACCAGGTGGACAAAGCTGCTTCTGGTCTCCTGAGCATTGGCCTCCGCAGGGGTGACCGGCTGGGCATGTGGGGACCCAACTCCTATGCATGGGTGCTTATACAGTTGGCCACGGCCCAGGCAGGCATCATCTTGGTGAGAAGGGGTTTAACCGGCACAACTGGGTGTGTGGAGGGATGTCATTCAAGAAGAACCTCTTAGATACAGAACCGATCCTGCGTCTGTCTGGGTTCTGGTTTGGAGGTGCTTTCACCCAAGGTTCCCCCACAGAGCCCTGGCAGAGTGTAGGATGCTGCCTTGCCCTTTCTGCGGGAAGTAGTGAGAGAGAGGGGCATCTGCCCAGGACACTGGCACACCCTCTCTGTTCTTCCAGGTGTCTGTGAACCCAGCCTACCAAGCCACAGAACTGGAGTATGTCCTCAAAAAGGTAGGTACCCCTTGCTCCTGGTGGGGAGGGACATTTTTCATGATGTGTTTAGAGAGAGGGGCTGATGGGATGAGAAAGGACATGTTCAGAGGATAATATCACAGAGTGTCTCTCCTCAGGTTACATATGTTTATGAGGAGATATTGGCTCCACAGAGAGGGTAGGGGTCAGCTAATGTGGGTGTTGGGGATGGGGTGTGTGTGTGTGTGTGTGTGTGTGTGTGTGTGTGTGTGTGTGTGTTGCTACATGGGTGTGTCAGGGTAGCTATTTAAGGTATATGAGAAAGAGAGCAAGAGATTAGTGAGGGCTCCTAAGTCTGGGGCTTCCCATTGATCACAGGTAGGGGGACTTCTCCTCCCACAGGTAGGCTGCAAAGCCATTGTGTTCCCTAAGCAATTCAAAACCCAGCAATACTACAACATTCTGAAGCAGATCTGTCCTGAGCTGGAAAAGGCCCAGCCAGGGGCCTTGAAGAGTAAGAGGTGGGTGTGTCCTGGGTTTGGGAGATATCAAGTGACATCTCAGACTCTCACCTCCTACCCAAGGTGGAGCTGATGTCTTTCTGGATTGTCTTCTAGTCACTTGTCACCATCCTCTCTGTCTCTCAGGCTCCCAGATCTGACCACAGTCATCTCAGTAGATGCCCCTTTGCCAGGGACCCTGCTGCTGGATGATGTGGTGGCAGCCGGTAGCAAGGAACAGAATATGGCCCAGCTGCGGTATCACCAACAATTCCTGTCCTGTTACGACTCCATCAATATCCAGTTTACCTCGGTAGGACAGCATTCTCCAGTCCCAAGCCTAGATGAAACCTGTGCCCTGCCCATGTGGTCCCTGGGATGGGGAGGTGGTAGAGAAAGTCAGGAAAACAACACTCTCTCTTGATTGTGGCCTCCTGCTCTCCTCTCTGCCACAGAAAACCATCAACTGGTGTTTGTGTGACTTGCCCCTCTGGGTCCTGTTGCTTCCAGCACAGAGTGGTGTCCCCAGGACCTGGAGAGGGAGAGGCAGGACTCATGGAGCCTATCAAGGGGAATCAGGCTCAGAGAGGGAGCTTCTCTGAGCCTGTGCAGTTGGTTAGTGGTACAGTCTTCTGAGCCACCTTATATGTCCCATGTGAATGGGACAAAGACAGTGGTGTTATGTTCTCTTTTGTGTCCCTGCACCCTAACACCTGGCCCTGCACAGCTCACCGTGCATAAACAGAGGAGAGATGGATTCAGGACAACCATGTCATACTCTTTTTGTTTGTGGGGTTTTTTGTTGTTGTTGTTTGTTTTGTTTTGGGGGGGTTGTTTTTGGTTTTGTTTTGAAACAGGGTTTCTTTGTGTAGCTTTACAGCCTGTCTTGGAACTCCATTTGTAGACCAGGCTAGCCTCGAACTCACAGAGATCCACCTGCCCCTGCCTCCTGAGTGCTGAGATTAAAGGCGTGCACCACCACTGCCCAGCCATATCTTACTCTTAGGACTCTTAGCCCCCAGCTCCTCTGAGCAGTGGCCAAAGATGGGAGGAAAAAAGTCAAGCTTTAACTTGCTTTTCTTCTTAGGGGACTACTGGAAGCCCCAAGGGGGCCACTCTTTCCCATCACAACATTGTAAACAACTCCATCCTGATAGGCCAGCGGCTGAAAATGCACACAAAGGTGAGGTTGGGATGGGCCTGGTGAGGTTCCCTTAGGCTGCAGGGAGCAGCTGGGCTCCCCCTGCTGGCTGGAAGAACCGACTCCATGATAGACCCAGCCTCCTGTCTCCATCTCCAGACTGCAGAAGAATTGCGGTTGGTCCTGCCCAGCCCCCTGTACCACTGCCTGGGCTCCGTGGGGGGCACAATGGTGTCTATGATGTATGGTGTTACCCTCCTCCTGTCTTCACCAAGCTTCAATGGCAAGAAGGCACTGGAAGCCATCAGCAAAGAGAAGTGGGCATTGGCGGACAAGCCTCCTGTGGGCTAATGAGATCCTCTAAATCCTCACTCCTGGACCCACTCCCCTTTCCTGAGATGCTTCTTTCCTCCAGCCAGGAGACCTGGGTTGGGGGGTGGTGATGACTAGAGGACCAGGTCCCACCTTGAGTTTCTTCCTATGCCCCGCAACTTTGGCCTTCACTGAGAGTTCATGGTGGGGAGGGAAGGGTTTCCCTCTCACTTCTAAGCCTAATCTTGAGGCCTCCCTTTGTGCAGAGGCACCATCCTGTATGGCACCCCCACGATGTTTGTGGATGTTCTGAATCAGCCAGACTTCTCCAGTTATGACTTCTCTTCCATACGTGGAGGTGAGCTGCTGTTGGGCACTCACAGGTGTCAAGGCTTGGGACAGGTTGCCACCCCCACCCACCCACCCACCCCACATCCACTGCCCCTAACCCTGGTGAAGCCAGTTTTTTTTTTTTTTTTTTTTTTTTTAATGTAGGAGGCTGAAAGGGTTGCTGTGGGAATGTGGGTGAGAAGTGGGGTGATTCCCAAGTGTCCCAGGATGCTGGACCAATCTCAGCTTTTATGTATTGTACCAAGGCTCAGAGGCTCTCCCCTTATATGAGTAGGTGAAAGGGGTCTAGTGGGCTAAAGAGTAGGGGAATGTGTTAGCTTCTCTTTTATTTTTCTGTGATACCGAGCATTGAACCCAGGGCCTCCTTCCTGCTTGCCAGGTAATCGTTGTATGATAGAACTGTCTCCCCAGCCCTTTGTTGACTGTTTTTGAGACAGGAGCTCACTAAGCTACCCAAGCTGGTCTTGAACTCACTCTGTATCCCAGTCAGACTTTGAACTTGCAGTTCTCCTGTCTCAGCCTCCCAAGCAGCTGGCACTGCAGGTCTGGACCACCAATCCCATCATCCTTTCTTCCTGATTCAGGTGTGATTGCTGGGTCCCCAGCACCCCCAGAGTTGATCCGAGCCATCATCAGCAAGATGAACATGCAGGAGCTGGTGGTGAGTGACTGTCACTCATCTGGGAAAGGTGGGGCCTGGAGTGAGTAGGGACTGATCAGACCAGAAGCCCAGAGCTAAAACCCCAGGCAATTCTCTGCTGCCTGGAGCAGAGGTGAGACAAAACTGTGTGCTTATTAACTAACACCTGGTGAGGGGTAGGGAAGGTGAGAGGGGAATGAATATTAGACACACACACAAATGTATGTTTATAGAAACCTGGGGCAGAAATGCAGCATGGGAGGACGTTCAGCCAAGCACTGGTACCCTGTTAGCACATCCTAGCAGGCAGGGACTGGAGACATGGGCTTGATATCCTTTCTGGCAATAAGGGTGTGACAATGGCCGATATCTGTTTCCAAATGGCAGGGAAGGAGGGAACTGAGGAATGGGATTATAGGATTGTGATCATCCCAGTGACCACTGCATTTGGCTCTGATGGACTCAGCATAGGGGGTTCTGCGTAGCTTCTCTGAGAGGAGCCATGGCAGAGCCCAGGCACAGTGACTGGGGAGGGGCTCTGTGTCCTCCCTTGGACCCCATTAGGTGGAGCTGGGGTGGTAAAAGAATCCAGTGCCCCCTACCAGGATGTGTCTAGATGTGGGCAGCTCTGTGCATTGGCAGAGGCTGTGGGAGAAGGTGTGGAGGGTTGCAAGGTGGGGGAGGGGGGCATTCAGTAGTCTCTCCAGCAGAAGGCAGGCACCAGACTGGCTGGGACAGGACCTGCAGTGAGGAAAGGACAGTTGTTAGGTCTTCAATCACGCAGATGGCATCAGAGAATGGTGGAAATCCTAGGCCATGCCCTTGGAGAGGGAGACGCAGTTCTCCCCTCCTTTTCCTGGAAGACAGGGGGTCTGGTCAACCCTCCAGAACCCTCCAGAAGTGGCATCTTGGGAGACAGCAGCATTCTGGCTAGAATCTCCAAAGGCAGATGGTGGTGGCCGCCCTGCCTGGCTCCTACCTCTTTAATGGCGGCCAGCTTTCTTGGACCTCTTGGTGGGGGATTTGCAGCTGCGGAGGGCATCTGTGTCACGAATACGCTGCCCCTTGACCTTGGCTGGTGAGGAGCAGGTTGCATCTGGTCGAGAAGTCTTGGCTTCCAACCACCTATGGAGACAAAGAGTGGGAATGCTTGGGGGAGGGAGCAGTGACCAGGAGGGACTTGGCCCTAGAAAAATCGTCTTCATTTGACAAGTGAGAAAACAGCATTCAGTCCCAGACCACCTAGGTAGCTGTCCAGGATGTATGTCCAGGCAGTCCTACTGCAGGGACCACCACGTGAAGGAGAAAATGGGGGACTATGCTCACCGCCGAAGGCCACGGAGCTGGCAGGTGCATTTCCATGGGTTGTTGGTGAGGGTGAGGGTCTCCAGGTTGTCAAAGGGGAAGGTGGAAGGCAACTGGTTCAGGCGATTGTTCTCCAGATGGACGTGTTTCAGTGTGGTCACACCCAGGAAGGCACCATCTGAGAACTGGGAGGTGAGGAAGGCAGAAGTGAGGGAACCTCAATTCCAGTGCCCAGGCTCTCCTAACTCTCCTCAGAGGCCAGAAGCCTGGACACAAGCATTAGTCTGTTGAGGAGCTGCAGTTTTCTAAGCAGAATGACCAAGTTGTCTAGATGATGTAATCCACAGCACCCTTTTTGAGATGGAAGGTGTCCTTTCCAATATGCAGATGGAAAATGTTCAGTCCTTTGGCCAGGGTCACCTCGCCAGTAAACAGTAGCTACAGGACCACACCCTGCCCCCACCTCCAAGGCAGCACCCTCCCTGCACAAACACTGGGTCTGGGGAGCAGCCAGAGCTTGGGTGGGAGAGCCCAGGCTGGCACACAGAGAACCTGGTCAGTGTTTGGTGGGATGGGCAGTGAGCCCAGGCTCCCCACATCCCCAGGGTCTCAGGATTTCCCCCAGTACTGTCCTCATAGCTCCTCTGCCAGATGCTATTTGTGGAGCTACCTTGGTGGGGACTTTGGCTAGGATGCACAGCTCGAGAGGAAATGTCTTGGTGCTCTCATCTGAGCCCTGGTGCCACAGTCCCTGCATGGGCTCTCCATTCCAAGTCAGCCCCCGTGTGCTATTCTAGTGCCCACAGCTCTGGCACCAGGGTAGTCTGCCTTCAGCTGGAGTGAGGCCAGTCTGAAGAAGACCCACCCAGAAGGCTCTGTCTACCCAGACAAGGTTGGCCTCTGCCCAGATGAGCTTCTGCCTTCAGCTGCCTGTCTGTGACCTCTCTCACAGCCCAGGTTGGGACGTGACATTCTCTAGTTAACAGAACTGTTTTCTATCTTGTTCTGGTCCCTTCCCAAGCCTCCTGGCTGAAACTGTGTGCCAGGGTGATTTTCTAGTCCCAAGAAAGGAATTCTGCTCCTACATAGCCCCACCTGGCCAGACTGATCATTCCAGGGGAGGAAGGATGAGGAAGGGACAGGGGCCTAGTGATTGGGGAGGACAAAGAGTCAACAAGCTGTCTGAGGGACAATGAGGTAGTCTGTGCTGTGAGCGCTTTGAGGCTGTGTCCCTTCACTGGCCCCAGGAGCAATAAGCCTACACCTTGGTGGAACCTTTGGTCTCCAAGCCTTGGTTTCCCTACTCAGTTGAAATGACCTAAGGTTACAGTAAAATTGGGTGTCTGGATCCACAGAGGGGATGGGGCATCCATCAGTGTCTCTGAGGGTATCGTAAAAATCCCCTCAAGGCACTCCCCCACACTCATTCTCCAGCCCCTCATTTTACCGTAGTGCACTGGCCAGCCCCCGCCAGGAACAGGGTCCCTTTGTGAGTCTGAGTCTGCCTCTCTGTAAGGTGTCTCAGTAGACAAACCTTCCTTTATGGGATGGCAGGCTTACCGGAGACTGGGAAAACGCCCGAGGAGGGTAGAAAGCTCAACAGGAAGAGGTGCCTGCTGCTCACTGTGGGGTTTGGAGCAGATGCCTCCCCAGAGGCCGTTTGTGAGGCCAGAACAGCCCATCTCTTATAAGGAGTCGGCCTGAGAGGGCATTGCTGAGAAGCATAGGGACCGGGTGAGGGATGGGGTGGTGATGTGTCAAAGCCTGAGAGAAAGGTGGCAGGACTCCTTGCTTTGGTGATAATTGGTGAGCAAGGAGTCCAGGAGAAGGGTCTAGGCTGGCCTCCCAGCTGAGAAGGAGCCAGGAATACTCTGCAGCAAGGACACTCACCTTCTCCAGGTTGGTGTTATCTAGCCAGAGGGTCTCCAGGTATCTGCCGAAGGACTGGAAGGCATTGTCTGGGATGCTCTTCAGAGGGTTGTGGGACAGCTTCAGCTCCTCCACCACCCGAAGTTTGCTCAGGGCAGCCGAGGGGTAGCTAGACAGCTGGTTCTTGTCCAGGTGGAACTTGGCCAGGTTCTCCACATCATCCAGGGCACCAGGCTGTAGGGAACTGAGGGCATTTTCTGACAGGTAGAGCCAGCGCAGGTCCTTGGCACCCTGGAAGGCTCCAGCACGCAGCTCTCGGATTTTGTTGTTGTTGAGCTGCAAGATGAAGAGGTTGACCAGAGGGGAGAGCAGCCCCCGGGGCAGCTCCGACACTTTGTTGTGGTCTAGGTAGAGGTAAGTAAGTTCAGTCAGGTCATCAAAGGCTCCAGCTCGCAGCACCCGGATGTCATTGTGGGACAGGTACAGATAGATGAGCTGCTTCAGGCCTCGGAAGGCTCCAGCAGCCACCTCTCGGATATTGCAATGCTGCAAGTGCAGCGAGACCAGGTTCGGCATGGTTCGAAAGGAGTTGGCAGCCAACACTGGGAAGTTGTTGCGCTGGAGGTTGAGCAATTTGGTTGACTCTGACACCTTGGGGATCTTCTGCAGCCCCACCTTGTCACAGATGACATGCTGCAGGTCGCCATGGCAGTGGCAGTTCTGGGGGCAGGCGGCCAGCGCCGGCAGGAGGATGGCAAAGAGGCCCAGACTGAGTAAGAGCACGCGGGCCATGGCTGGGACGCCTGGAGCCAGGCTGGGGGCTGCGGCGGCGGGGCGCTGGCAGCAACAAGTCCTTGATTCTTGGGTCTCCCGGCCCCTTTATAGGGCAGCCCTGACCGCAGTTGGCAGCCTAGCCAGCTACTACGTGGAGCATCGAAGCCACTGATTTAACCCCCTCCCGCCCAGAAATGTGCCCCCTGTCCTCCATGGCTAGGGGCTCTTTCCACAGTAGGCAACCATGCAGTGTTGGGGACCCTTCCCCTGAACTCCAACCCGTTGCTTCCTGCTCGTAAACTTCATGCTTTATCCCTCTCTATCCTCCTCTACCTGGACCCCCACTCTGGTGGTGGGATAATAGGTGTCAAGGACCTCTGAATTTCCACTGGGCAGAGGAGGCGTTCCCAGAACTTATTTGTTTGCTCAAGTTTGAGTCTCCACATTCCCCTCCCCCATACACCCTTGGCAGACAGGTCACCCTCGACTCAGGGAGGAAGTGGGGCCCGACAGCCGGATGCTTCTCGCGGCGGCGGTCAGCCAGCCAGCAGCGCTTTAATGGGACTGTTGTGCCCTGCAGGCGAAGCGTGAGAGCCGCTGTGGCTCAGGCTACTGGGTAGACTCCTCAGTTCACCAAGGAGATGGTTGATGATGTTGGTTGACACTGGTGCGCTTGCCTCTGCCCCTTCTCTGAGCTGCGGCACCAGACTTGTAGGAGCCTCTGTGTGGGCTTCCCATAACCCTTCTCTCTTAGTTCGGGGCTCCTTATTCTGTCCTTTGTACCCTCTTTCCCCTTTTCTGGGGCTGAAAGCTAAACAGAAAAGTGGGAACTGGTGTGTGTGCAGAGTGAACCACAGGACTGGCAGCACCACCTAGAGACCACATGCCACTGAACAAGTACGTTCTGCTCCTTAATCTCCCCCAAATATCCCCTTCTCTGAATCCCCGCCCCCCCTCCCGTGGTTAGGACCCACCCCTAAAGGGGTCTCAGAGTGGCGGCCTAGTGGCGCCAATGTGTACTTGGCAGAGTCCAGACGTGGGCAGTGACCCCAGGACTGTGTGAGCTGGTGCGAGGTGGGGTGCTGGCTACAGGCCACTAACCTAGACCAGATGCTAGGTTGTGGGCAGCCCTGCCCTAGTGGACCCGACTTCTGTTCACTTGCCAGCCACAGCGTCTGGAGTCCTGTGGAGAAGGGAGGGTGAGCAGGCAGGTTACAGCTTTGGCCCGGGGTGAGCTCTGGGTTGCCTGGCAGGGGATGCCGTCTGTGTTGGGAGGTGGTAGAAAAACCATACCCCAACTATGCCAGAGCCACACTACCTGATACACAGGCGTGGAGACCACCAGCAGAGACCTCATAGAGTCCAAGGTATCTAGACCTCATTACACCCAGTACATAATTGTGAGGTTCGGTTTCCAGGCCTGTTCTTCCCCAAACCCTCTGACCCCTTGCCTCTAGAATCAGGGGAGTGGGAGGGGTAGAATCTGATGGTATTTAGGCTGGCTGCTAGTTTCTCTGTTGCACAGGATGTCCTAACCACTGGAAGTGCCACGGGCCTTTTAAATTCCTGCTCTGGCTAGATTTTTGTTTTGATGAAGAGAAATGCATAGGCAGGAAAGTCTCCCAAGCTTGCAGGGCACCCACCCTAAGAACAGGCACTGCTCCAGGCAGGAGGGGAGTTGTGTCTGTGCGTCTGTACCACCCCCAGCTAGATCAAGCGAGTCAGGCTGGCTTTCTCATCAAGTTTATGGGGCCTTTGGCTGAAATCAAGAAGGTAGGACTGAATCAACCTGAGATGGGAGAAAAGAAGATGGGTACTGGTGATGCCAGAAGCCACAGGCGCCATAGGGAGGGAGAGAACCCTGCCATCAGGGATTGGCTTCTATTCTCAAGTTTGTTTCAGACCAGCCCCCCCCCCCCAGACCTGCACTTCTGGCTCCTGACCTCTGGCTCTTGTCCCTCACCCCAGTTCTCACCATCAGCTACCCAGGGTAGGTTACCTCAGCCCTCTGCTGTCACTCAGTTCCCTCCAAGCAGCCTTTTTGGCTCCTCTAGGTTGTTTATGGAACCACAGAGAACAGTCCCGTGACCTTCATGAATGACCCGGAGGACACCCTGGAGCAGAAGGCTGGAAGTGTGGGCAGAATTATGCCTCACACGGAGGTGAGCCCCTGACAGATGCCCTCAGAGGACAGACAGCTGGGGCTTTCCATCAGACATCCAACAGCTCCCTCAAATGTGGAGGGCCCCAGTTATGGGGGCTTGCTGGACCTGGCCCGGCTTTGTGGGTTCAGGCAAGGAAGGGAAGGAATTGGCACAGCAGCCATGAGCAGTTGCCAGCTGAGCCTCCCCTCAGCCACCTCAGTCTCAGCTGCTCAGTCTCCTCAGCCACCCTTCCTGTCTGAGGTGTGTTTTTGCCAAGCCCACTGTCTGTCTTGGGGCAGCTAGACCCGTCTCAAAAATGAGCCAGAACACAGGGATTTTTTTCCCCCCTAAGCAGCTCTTTCTTCCCTCAGGCCCCTGCCTCATGCTTTTCTTTTGTCTGAGCATAAACTCTTTTTTCTCCAAGCTATGTGTCCCTTGTAGGTCCCTTACACTTCAAAGGCCCAGGACACTTCTAGCTATGGCTCCTCTCTGGCTCCAACCATGTGACTTTATTTGGCTATTATGGCATTTCTGTGCCTCTTTGGGATGCACTCTGGGGGTTGCCAGGGAGAGGTCTCTCTCCCCGTCCCCAAGTGCAGACATGGAAGCACCCAGACCCAGTTTTCCTTGGCACATTGGCTATGGCTCTTTGTCTGCCAGAATTACCGATTCTCCGTCCTCTGATCACAGCCATGCTGTCCTCAGTGAGGGGAGACGATGGCCTTCCCTTCTACATGGCTCAGACTCTGGCCTGGTACTCTTCAGGCCTCCTTAGAGGCTGCTCACTCTCCAGCCCCGTCCTCAGCACCCTGTGTGAAAATACAGCCAGAGCAGGAATTTAAATGGCATGTGGCACCCCCTACACACACACACACACACACACACACACACACACACACACACACACACCCTCTCCATGGGCCCCTCATGGGTCTCTGCATGGTGATGGGTCCATTCTAACCTTTTTCCTTTCCCTGGACTGGGATGAGTAGATCCCAGCAGCTTCATTTCTTGGGGGGGGTGGGGAGGGAGAGAAAGCAAAGCTCTCCAGGGAAGCAAGAGAATGGGAGGCTCAAGCCAGAAACTGACCTGCTGTCTCAGGCCCAGATCGTGAACATGGAGACCGGGGAGCTGACCAAGCTGAACACGCCAGGGGAGCTGTACATCCGTGGGTATTGCGTCATGCAGGGCTATTGGGACGAGCCGCAGAAGACCTTCGAAACAGTTGGACAAGACAAGTGGTATCGGACAGGGTGAGACGGCAGCAAGATGTTGTGGACCCTGGCTACCAAGTGGGGATGGGTTCTGAGGCTGAGCTAGGAAAACTAAACTAGCACACAGAGGACATGGGTCGTTTTTTGTCCTAGAGACTTGATTTCCAAAATTTGTCTGAGGCTGTGGCTTGGTGGTAGAGCTCTTGGATGCCATGTGTGAAGCGACAGATTCAATCCCCAGTATTGTGGGGATGCCGGGGGAGAATAAGAAATACCTCCAGGGCTTGCTGGAGATGTATCTTAGTTGCTAGTGCCCTTGCCTAGTACATGTGAAGAAATGGCCTTCAGCACCACATGAACCAGGATGGCGCACACATCTGTAATCCCAGCACGTGGTGGAGGACAGAGTCATCTTTAGCTACACAGTGAGTTGGAGCCAACCTGAGCTACATGAGACCTTGTGCCCAATAATGGAACAAAGAATGGATTGTGGATGCAATTCAGTAGGGAGAGTACTTGCCTAGCACGCACAGAGCCCTGGGCTCTATTCCTAGTGTCACATAGCTCTGGGCATGATAGTGCATATATTTGTAACCCTAGTGCTTGGGTGGTAGAAGCAAGAGTATTAGAAGTTCAAGGTCACTCTCATGAGACCCTGTGAAAATGGGTGTCAGGAGGTGAACCTATTTCTCACAGTGATGAGACACCAGGACATCATCACACCACATTTGCACCCCCAGAATCTGAGCCAGTTTTCAGTGAGGTGTTTACTAACCAAACACAGGGACCCCTACATGAGCAGCTAGAGCTTGTAACTGTTGAGCCATCTCTCCAGTCCCTAGACTGAGTCCTTCCTTCCTTCCTTCCTCTTTTTCTGGAGCTGAGAACTGAACCCAGGGCCTTGCAAGGCAAAATGCTCTACCACTGAGCTAAATCTCTCACCCATGTGTGCGTCATTTATTAGGTCCTCACACTCACAGTACACACTTGCTATGTACCAGTGCTGTTCTCAACCTGATGGATCCATGGGAAGCAAGATGAGAAGGGGCTTGCTTCTTCCCATGCGTCTGGTGGGAGAAGACAGATAATTTCAGACATCAAAAAAAAAAAAAAAAAAAAAAAAATCAAATGGCGTCACAGGAGAGGAAGTGGCGGTGGCAGAAAGATTTTCTTAGACCAGGGTCAGAGAAGGCCTCTGGAAACATTTGAGCTGAAACCTAAATGATGAAAAAATAAATCTTTGACAAAGACCAGCCAGTATAGAAATAGGAAGGCAGAATGGGATAGGTGCTGTGCTGATTTTTTTTCCCCCCTTCAGCCTAGGCTATAAGCTTCAACAGTGTCTTTTGTCCCTGCTGGGACTCCTAGAGTCTAGAACAGCTGGGGACACAAAGTAGATGCTCAGTCAATGTTTTGACTAGCCCACTAAAGCAGAGATGAGGTGCTGTTCCTGGGTGTCTCCTTCCAGAGACATTGCCACGATGGATGAGCAGGGCTTCTGCAAGATCGTAGGGCGTTCCAAGGACATGATCATCAGGGGAGGCGAGAACATCTACCCTGCAGAGCTGGAGGACTTCTTCCACAAACACCCCCAGGTGCAGGAAGTACAGGTGAGGCACCCTGGATCCGGTGGTACCCCAGGATTAGCTGATGAATAGGAAGGGGTTTGCCTTAGGCTTCTATTGCTGTGATGAAACACCACCACCAAAAGTAACTGGGGGAGGAAAGGGTTTATTTCATCTTATACTTACTTCCCTATCACAGTCCGTCATCAAAGGGAAACTAGGGCTGGAATTCAAGGCAGGAACCTGGAAACAGGAACTAGGGGGTGCTGCTTACTGGCTTGTTCCCCATGGCTTGCTCAGCCCGCTTTTTCTTTTTTTTTTTTTTTTTTTTTAATGACACCCAGAACCACTAGCCTAGGAACGGCCCCTCCCACAGTGGACTGTTTCCTCTCATGTCAATCATCAATCAAGAAAATGCAACCTAGGCTTGGCCAAAGGTCAAGCTAGTGGGGTCATTTTCCTACCTGAGGTTCTCTCTTTCCAAAAGACTTTAGGCTGTGTCAAGTGGACATTAAAAATTAGCCAGGCCGGGGTTGCAATGTTGTATTTGCCTTTGACCTTGGATAGGTGGTGGGGGTGAAGGACCAGCGGATGGGGGAGGAAATCTGTGCTTGCATCCGGCTGAAGAGTGGGGAGACCACCACAGAGGAAGAGATCAAAGCTTTCTGCAAAGGGAAGGTGGGACCGCCCCCCAACCACCCTCACTTACTCACCTCCTTCTCCCTGTCAGTCATAGCTGGGAGGGGTGAGGGTGGGGGTGCTGCCTGAGGGACCCAGTTCCCTGGCTAAGGGAGTGCTCTGATCTAGCCCAGCCTCACACATCCCTCCTCTGGTCTGCAGATCTCCCACTTTAAGATCCCCCGATACATCGTGTTTGTTGAGGACTACCCTCTCACCATCTCAGGAAAGGTGTGTAAGGCAGAGGAGCCTGGAGACCGGCAGGGCAGTGTGGGGCCCGGTGTTGCAGAAGGCCAAGTGTTCCCACCTGTTCCTCCCTCAATAGTGAGGGGGGGAGGGGAGGCTGTCAGTAGGAGGGTGAAAAACTCACTTCATCCTGGTTTGCCCTGGGCTTTCTTGGGTTTAGTATTTGCCCTCCCTCCCATCATTCCCAGGCAAGTGGAGGATGGTTGGTTGCCATGGCACCAGAGCAGCAACTCTCACTGTTGTCTTTCTTCTAGATCCAGAAATTCAGACTCCGAGAGCAGATGGAACAACGTCTAAAGCTGTGAAGCAAAGGATGGTCCTCCCAGAGCCCCTCAGCCCTCCTATACAAAGGATGGTCCTCCCAGAGCCCCTCAGCCCTCCTACACAAAGGATGGTCCTCCCAGAGCCCCTCAGCCCTCCTATACAAAGGATGGTCCTCCCAGAGCCCCCTCAGCCCTCCCACACAAAGGATGGTCCTACCAGAGCCCCTCAGCCCTCCTATACAAAGGATGGTCCTCCCAGAGCCCCTCAGCCCTCCTATACAAAGGATGGTCCTACCAGAGCCCCTCAGCCCTCCTATACAAAGGATGGTCCTTCCAGAGCCCCTCAGCCCTCCTATACAAAGGATGGTCCTTCCAGAGCCCCTCAGCCCTCCTATACAAAGGATGGTCCTCCCAGAGCCCCTCAGCCCTCCTATACAAAGGATGGTCCTCCCAGAGCCCCTCAGCCCTCCTATACAAAGGATGGTCCTTCCCAGAGCCCCTCAGCCCTCCTATACAAAGGATGTTGGTCCCTACCAGAGGCCGAGCCCTCAGCCCTCCTATACAAAGGATGGTCCTCCCAGAGCCCCCTCAGCCCTCCTATACAAAGGATGGTCCTCCCAGAGCCCCTCAGCCCTCCTATACAAAGGATGGTCCTCCCAGAGCCCCTCAGCCCTCCTATACAAAGGATGGTCCTCCCAGAGCCCCTCAGCCCTCCTATACAAAGGATGGTCCTCCCAGAGCCCCTCAGCCCTCCTATACAAAGGATGGTCCTTCCAGAGCCCCTCAGCCCTCCTATACAAAGGAGGGTCCTCCCAGAGCCCCTCAGCCCTCCTATACAAAGGATGGTCCTCCCAGAGCCCCTCAGCCCTCCTATACAAAGGAGGATCCTTCCAGAGCCCCTCAGCCCTCCTATGCAAAGGATGGTCCTCCCAGAGCCCCTCAGCCCTCCTATACAAAGGATGGTCCTTCCAGAGCCCCTCAGCCCTCCTATACAAAGGATGGTCCTTCCAGAGCCCCTCAGCCCTCCTATACAAAGGAGGGTCCTTCCAGAGCCTCTCAGCCCTCCCACACAAAGGAGGGTCCTCCCAGAGCCCCTCAGCCCTCCTATACAAAGGATGGTCCTCCCAGAGCCCCTCAGCCCTCCTATACAAAGGAGGATCCTCCCAGAGCCCCTCAGCCCTCCTATGCAAAGGAGAGCCCTCTTGGCCCTTGTCAGCCTGCCAGGCCCTCCTCAGCCTTCCCATACAAAGGAGGGTCCACCCAGCTCTCTCAGGCTCTCCTGAGCCCTCCCTATGCCCCCTGTCATCTTTGTGACTTGGCATAAAGACTTCCAAGTTTGTACAGTGTCTGGTCGGTATGCTCTTTGCATCTCCTGTAGGGTGGAAAAGGGAATAGACAGGGAGGGAGCCAGCTCCTTCAGACCTCGTGTCCCCCAGGCCCTTTGCTGTCCATTATCTACTTAATCCAAGCCTCACCCTGTTCCCTTGAAATTCCAAGTCCTTTCTTTATCTTTTCCTTCTTTATGTGCATGCATGTACATACATGTACATGTGTTCCTTTGAGACAGGCTCCCACTGTGTAGCCCTGGGTGACCTGGTATTCACTATATAGACCAGGCTGGTTTTGAACTTGTAGAGATCTTATTGCTCTGCCCCTGGAGTGCTGGGATCGAGGTTGTGTGCCACAGTGCCTGTCTCCATTTTTGTTTTTGGTAAGATTTACTCATTTCATCGTTTTTCAAGTCACTGCCACAGACTAGTCCACAGATTAAGTGTTATGTCCCCATCCCTAGTGCCTGGACTCTTAAAGCCCTCATATGCTGGATAAGGACTTCCCATTGACCCACACTCCCAGCCCAGAGGGACTCCGTTGTTTTTCTGTGGTGTGTGTGTGTGTGTGTTCTGTGTGTGTGTGTGTGTGTGTGTGTGTGTGTGTGTGTGTGTTTGAAATAACACATTTGAGGGCTGGAGAGATGACTCGGACTTGGTCCTCTCCCAGGGGATTTGAGTTTGACTCTCAGCACCCAGTCTTGGCCACTCACAGCCACCTCCCACTCTAGCCCCACAGGACTGCATGCCCTCTTCTGACCTCTGAGGGCACCCCCCACCCCAACACATAGTATATACTCACACAGATATGTGCAAATAAACAAAAGCCAATCTGTTAACTAGCAGCTCTATTGAGCTATCACTTGCATCCTGTCCAATTCACCCACTTTAAAGCACACTTTCCCCAGCATTTTTATATCTGAATATAACCGTCACCAAAGACAGCTTTAAACATTGCCATCACCTCGCAAGAGGCTCTGTAAGGGCTGGAGAGAGGAGTGCTAAGAGCTGAGGACCTGGGCTTGTTTCCCAGAATCCACATGGCAGCTCACAAGCATCCATAATTCCAGTTCCTCTTCTGACCTCTGGGCTACCTGGTGTGCACAAAATGTACCGACACATATGAGCAAAACACTTGTATACACTAAATTGGTTGATTGACTTTTATTTCATGTGTATGAGTGTTTTGCCTGCACATATGTTCACATATCTCATGCATGCCTGGTGCCCTCTGAGATCAGAAGAAGGTGGTGGCTCTCCTGGAACAGAAGTTACAAATGATTATGAAACTCCATGTAGATGCTGGAAACTGAATCCAGGTCCTCTGCAACAAGTACTCTTAACCACAAAACACCTCTCCTGTTCTAAATATATTTTTAAAAGAAGGAGAAGGAAGGAGGAGGAAGAGGAAGAAGAAGAAGAAAATCTGTGGTCTTACTGGTTATGGAGACACATGTTTTTATTGCACTACTTTGAAGACAGAAGTAAGGGGGTTGCTGTAAGTTCAAGGCTATCCTGGGCCACAAACATAATAACCTCTGAAAAAGCAAAACAACAACCAAAACAAGTTCAAAAACAGAAAGGAAGGAAGGAAAACAAAAAAAGAAAAGAAAACAATGTTACATTTATCCACCACCCATCCCCCTCACGAGAGAGGGTTTTTCTGTGGCTTTGGACCCTGTCCTGGAACTAGCTAGCACTTGTAGACCAGGCTGGTCTCGAACTCACAGAGATCTGCCTGCCTCTGTCTCCTGAGTGCTGGGATTAAAGGTGTGTGCCACCACTACCCAGCCTATTTATCATTCGTTATCTTTTTCAACCAACCCACTTTTTATTTTATTCTATAATTTGTGATTGATGAACCTGGGATTTTTCTAATGAACAGATTCTGCCAAAACAAAAAACAAACAAACAAACAAAAAAGAAAAACAGTAATAGAAAAGCAGAATGGTTTAGAACATGGAACAATACTGGGGGTGAAGGTCAGTGGCCTGCCTATGAATAGCTAATCTTCATGATTCTAGGCAAGTCACTTATCCAAAAAGAATGGCGGCGTTAGCATGATCCTAAGGTAGTGTTCTATGCGCTGATGCCCAAAGGTCAGTCACTGGATACTTGAATAGGGCCAAAATAAAGAGTCAAGGGCAAACGTGAGGCCCCAGGAAAGTAATGTAGACAACAGTGACCGCTACTCAGAGTGCCATCTATAGCAAAGTTACTGGGAAACAAATGACTAATATTACTCGGTTGTATGACCCCAAATATTAGTGAGATTCCCCCCCACTCTGTAGTGTGGTTGGGACCCAGGGCCTCAAGCATGCTTAGGCTACATCTTCAGTCTAATTGACTTTTTTGCTTGTTTGAGGCAGATCTCATGTAGTAAACTAGTCTCAATCTCCTTGTGGGGCTCAGGATGGCTTCTTAAACTCTGGATCCTCCTGCCTCCACCTCCCAAGTGCTACAAGGATAGGTGTGTGCCACTATACAGGGCTCCCAACAATCTACTTATTATCTTTATTGACTTCTAAATATGTATTTAATGGGGTGAGGTGTAGGTGAAGATAGCACAGCACACATGTAGAGGTCAGAGCCCCACCTTCTGGAGTCCATTCTCTCTGCCTTTATATGGATCTGGGTATCAAACTCAAGGTGTGCAGCTTGCTTGCATCATTGGGCGGCAAGCATCTTGCTGGTACATGGCTATTCATTTTAAAGTTGAGTACATTCAGGCAATTAAAATCAAGTCAGTTTCCCCCTCAACTCCAGTTCCCACTTGGCAGAGACAGAAAGGCCCCCATCTGAAGCCCTGAACTCCCTGCATGCTACCACAGCATCAGCACCTCCTTCCTGTTAAAGAGTTGAGCCTTCTGTTTTAAGTTCCTCTTAAAGACTGGGCTCTGAGCCAGGCGATGGTTGTGCACACCTTTAATCCCAGCACTTGGGAGGCAGAGGCAGGCGGATCTCTGTGAGTTTGAGGCCACCCTGGTCTACAGAGTGAGTGCCAGAACAGGCTTGAAAAAATACAGAGAAACCCTGTCTCAAAAAAAAAAACAAAAACAAACAAACAAACGAACAAAAACGAAACAAAAAACCAAAACGACAATAAAATGAATTCTGGATATGGAAAAGCAGAATTTCTGAACATGTATGTTTTGCTTTAGATGTACATAATTGATGCGATCACTAACATTGGCTAAAGGAAGAAGATTAATAATTAATCTTACTGCTTACTCCTCTGTGGTTTGCATCCCTTTCTACTTTCAAAAATGCATAAATGGGGACCGGTGAGAGAGGGATTTGTGAACCATAAGATACTTGTCACCAAACCTGATGAACTGAGTTTGATCTCTGGGACCCACAAAGGAGAGACAGGGAGCCGACTTCTTTGACAGGGAGACAACTCCCTTGGGTTGCCTTCTGATCTTCACATAAGCCCTGTGGTATGGGTAAACACACACACACACACACACACACACACACACACACACACACACACGTGAAAAATGTATAAATGCCCACAAGCAGGGTTAATAGCAAGGTGACAGCTAAGAAATTTCTGAGCTGCCATTTCTCAAGCCAGCTCTCTTGTCCCCTGAGCCATTAGTTTCATTGACAGAAAAAGTGACTCTTCTAGACCCAGCTGTCTGAAGCAGGTTCATTTTGCACTGGGCATCACCTTGCCTGCATCCTATAGACAGACCATTCAGTCATGTTACATGTTATATGACATGTCACTTAGAGACAGCAAAGGGGAAAAGAGGGCTGGACTCCCTGGAGCTGACACCCCATGCTCACGAGAGCTGCCTGGTGTGGATGGAGGCACTTCTCTTTTTTGGGGGGGTTTTTTGTTTTGTTTTGTTTTGTTTTGTTTTGCTCCACTGGAGCTGCAGCCGGATGGAAAAATACCCGCCCTGAGTTGTGTGCTCTAGGGCCACATGCTGTTGGCCTGAAGCTCTGAAAGATACCCTGTTTTCAGAGGGGACAAGGACAGAGAGCTTGGCCTGCTCTGCCCTGTCCCTCCTGGATGCTGGACATCCAGAATGTTACCTTCCTGGGGATCTAGAAAAGGAGGTGAGAACTGCTTTGCCTTGAGTGACCCCAAAGCCCATGCTCCCTCCGTTCTGGGGGACAGTCCCTCCTGTCCTCTCCCTTGGGCTCTGCACCTCTGCTCACAACATCTCTGCCACCTCTTCCATCAGATGCCAGGGTTCGGCCTGACTCAGAGGCCACAGCCCGCTCTGCGGAATCCTTTCCTTTTTCTCTTTTCCGCCTTTCTCTCCCTCTCTCCCTTAAACAATTTTATTTCATGTGTATGTCATGTGTATGGGCATTTTGCCTGCATATGTCTGTGCATCACGTGTATGGAGTGCTGAGGAAGTCGGGAACTGACTGGAGTTACAGATTGTTAACGCCACGATGTGGGTGCTGGGTTCTCTGGAAGAGCAGCTAACAGCTGCACCATCTCTCCAGCCCCTCTTCCTTTTCTTGAAATATCATCTCATGTAGCCTGGCCTGGGCTCAAGCTCCCTATGCAGCCAAAGCTGATCTTGAATTCCTGATTCTCCTGCTTTTACCTCCTCAGGTTTAGGGTTACAGGGCTGTGCTGCCTGCCACACATGGCTTTCTTTTTTAAAATGAAGTTTGTACTTAATTAAAAAGAATGTGTTGAGTACTTTGCCTGCTGATGTCTGTGTATTGCATGCATGCCATAATTGTTTTATTATTAGTGTGTGTTGTGTGCTCACCTGAGTTTGGGAGGCGGCACCTGTGGAGGTCAAAGGACCACTCTGTGGAGCAAGGTTCTCTCCTGACACACATTTGTGTGTTCCAGGGAACCATTCAGGTCAGCGGGGCAGCTGTCTGTTCCTTGCTGAGCCATGATGTCTGTCTGCCCCCTCTCTTTTTGTTTCTTTTAGACATGCTCTTTCTCTCGGTGTTCAGATCAGAGCCAGCTGACTGAAAGAACCAAGAGTTCTTGCATGGGTCATGAAAGTCGCTCCAGCACAGGTTGCCAAAAGGCCTGCAGCCCACTCGGCGTCCTTGGGCAGACAGGCTGCGTCCTTGGGCAGACTGGCTGCATCCTTGGGAAAGAATAGGCTGTGAGTACGGCAGTGTCCGGCAGGTGGCGCCGCAGACCCGAGGCCCAGGGCTCTCTAGCCGTGCCGAGAGAGGCAATACGAGGTCACGCAGCTCTTCTGACTTCCGCCGGAGCAACCCACGCGGCCCAGCCCAGGGCACATCCTTGCGCCCTGGCGCTCTGTCGAGGTCTCGGATCCCTGCCTTCTGCCGCCTTGCCCTCCATGGTTCCCTCCCAGGTCCGGATCGGTAGATGGGTGGCCACGGCCAGGGCGGCCCAGAAGCGCCCTCGTGTGGACAGCCTGGGGCAGCCTCGGAGTTCTGAGTCCGCGAGCACGCGCGCGGCGCTTTACGTGCACGTGAGTGGGCGGGGGAGAGCAGAAGGAGGCGGTGGCCGTGGCTGGCGCGTGTCCTGCTGTTGTTAGCCCATCTGCACTCTTTGCGCGCCCCAACATCATATCTGGGAAAGCATCTGTCTGTCCCCCACGGCCTATCCTATCGAAAAGAGACTTGAGTCTGGTGCTCACCAGCTGGGTGACCCTTTGGAATCTGTTTTGTCATACTTGAGTGGGCATAGTTATCTCAGCGCCACCTGCCTAGGGGCGCAGAGTGGCTTAGCTCTCGCAGCTACCGCTGACTAACCACAGAAAGGGATTGGGAATGTGTGAGATAAACCCTAGAAATGGCCCGGGCTGCCCTGAGTCCCTCCTAAACTCGCTCACGTACTCCCTGTCCCCAGTGGCCCTATTGCGAGAAGCGCTGCAGCTACTGCAACTTCAATAAGTACATCCCCCGTGGCGTGGAGGAGGGGGCCTTGCGGAACTGCCTGGTGACTGAGGCACGGACGCTGCTGAGGCTCAGTGGGGTGCAAAGGTCGGTGTTCTGGGCAGCTGACAAGGTCTTGGGGGAGAGGACATGACAGGTGGACATTCCCTGGGGCTTTCCAAGTTTTTACTGCTCCATCCTCTTCCTCCAGGGTGGAGTCTGTGTTCTTTGGTGGGGGAACCCCGAGTCTGGCCAGTCCTCACACTGTGGCTGCTGTCCTGGAGGCCGTGGCACAGGAAGCCCATTTGCCTGCAGATTCAGAAGTCACACTAGAGGCTAACCCCACTTCAGCCCCAGGTTCCAGGCTGGCGGCTTTTGGAGCAGCAGGAATCAACAGGTTGTCCATTGGTCTGCAGGTGACCCATCTCACCCACCCTACCCCAGTGCATCCGGATCCTTAGGTGGCATTCAGTCGTTGGGAAAACCTTTCTGGGTACCAGCTCTAGTACACAGTAGACTGTGGGGTAACACTATTTTTATTATTATCATTACTATTATTATTTTGCTTGTTGCTATACTGGCCTGTACACTTCCGGAGGCAGGCTTTGGCATCATCATTGTTGTTTTGAGACACCGTATGTAGCTCAGGCTAGCCTCAAATTTGATGTGTAGCCAAGGATGACATTGAGCTCCTGGTTCTTCTGCCTCCATCTTCTTGGTGTTGGGATTTCAGGCACCTGCAACCATGCCCACTTTATGTGGTGCTGGGGTTCGAACCCGGGGTATGCCAGGCAAGCATTCTACAAACTGAGTTGTATCACCAGCCCTTACTAATATTATTATTACTTTGAGACCGGAACTCACACTGTAGCTCAGGTTGGCCTCGTACTCGCAGCAATCTCCGTGTCCCAGCCTTCCAGCTACTGGAATGACTGGCACAAGGCCCAGCCAGTTTAGTCTTTTATGTTCTGGGCACTTAACATAGTACCTACCTACATTGCAGGTGCGGCACAAGTGTGGGTGCTAGATGGGGAGATAGCTCAGTGGTTAAAGTGTGGTCCAAAGTTTGGATCCCTAACGCCCACACAAATGCTGGGTGGGTGTGGCTGCCTGCCTGTAGTCCCAGCATTTGGAGACACCAATAAAAGTGTCCTCCCCTCCCCCTCTCTTAATGCTGGTTAGCCAGACTTATCCTTCTGTATCAGCTAACTGTGGCTTTGACTCAGTGAATAAGGTAGCCAAAACTTAAGGACGACTCCCAGTATCAACTTTAGCTTACACACATACACACACACACACACACACACACACACACACATGCACACACACATACATGCACACACACACACACATACACACTTGCCCCCACCCTCGTACACGTGTGAACACATATATACACAGGCACGCTATACTCAAGCAGACATCAAAGAAGGGAAGGAAGAAAACAGGGCAGGGCTTGTTATGTGATTGGAGATGAAGGCAGGTCAGCAGCCAGATCATGGCATGGTAAATACTGCCTGAGGGACACCTGGCCTGATGAAATCCTGGAAGCCTTCCTGGAGGAAATGATTGATGTGTGAGTGAGACAGGGCAGGTGTTCACCTGGTGAGGGGGTGTGGGAGGCACAGGATGCGAACGCACTTTGCATGTCTGGAGAGGGAAGTTGTGTCATTCCCTGTGACTGGAGACAAGGCTGCCAAACAGGACAGAAGCCTTCACATCTTGTGGGAGTTTGGGGTTTCTCCCTTCAGGGAGCCTCTGAAGATGTGTTTATGAGTCAGGAGAAATGTCTACTAGGTTGGGCTCTGCTGTTTCTGTATTGCTATATCTACTGTCCCCATTTACCGCAGGGTAGACCAGTCCACCTAGGCTCTGGGGATTAGATTCATCATGTCCGGATGTTCTTGTTCAAAATGCTTTTTCTTCTTCTCTTTTTTAAAGACAAGGTTTTATATCCCACTGAGGCCAGCTTTGAACTCTTGATCCTCCTGCCTCCACCTCCCCAGGAATTGGGTTTACAGATGTGCACCACCACACTTGGCTTCTGATTATGAGGAAACATCAGGTAGTTCTAAATTAAGAGACCCTTGGGTCTGGATGTGGTGGTACACAATTGCCATCCCACTAGGCAGGAGGCTAAGGCAGGAGGATTGCTATGAGTTAAAAACCAGCCTGAGCTCTTTAGTGAGACCCTGCCTCAAAAGGAAGCAAAACAAAAAACAAGAGCGAGTTATAGGGATTAAATGCGCCCTTCATTAAGGAGTAGCTGTGAGTACTACTGCCCTGACTACCTCTCTCCGCTCCGCTCCCTTCTGTGTGTTATGTATCCCTCACATCTGTGCCCCAAATAAGGCTGGACGTCGCTGCCTCCTTCTTTACACCTGACCCTCTCTCCCCAGTCCCTGGATGACATGGAGCTGCAGCTGCTGGGAAGGACTCACTCAGCCAGCGATGCTTTGCAGACTCTGGCGGAAGCCAGGCGCCTTTTTCCTGGCAGGGTGTCGGTGGATTTGATGCTAGGTCTGCCGGCGCAAAACGTGGAGCCATGGCTTCAACAGCTTCAGAAACTGCTGTACCACTGTGATGACCACCTCTCCCTCTACCAGCTGACCCTGGAACGGGGCACCTCACTCTTTGCCCAGGTGCAGCGGGGCACTCTCCCAGCCCCTGACCCCGACCTGGCTGCTGAGATGTATCAGCAGGGCAGGACGGTACTTCGAGACGCTGGCTTTCGCCAGTATGAGGTCTCCAACTTTGCACGGAACGTGAGTGCTGCGTTGATGACTGGAGGTACAGAATTAGGGGGCTGAGATGTTACCCGGGGACCGAGGCCTTTCAAAGAGAGGGGTTCCTGTTTGGTGCTCTCAGATCTGAGTGGTGGGATAGTCTCCTCAGACAGATGCCCTAAACAGACAGCGTTACCTCCTTCTGTGCTGACAATACCCTCTCTTTCCACAGGGGGCGCTCAGTACCCACAACCAGACTTACTGGCAGTGCGGTCAGTACCTTGGCATTGGGCCTGGTGAGTGAACAACCGAAAGCATGATTCAGGAGAGGAGCATTCTGGTTGTGTGAAACTGGACTGCTCATTTAACCACTCGGAGCCTGTATTTCCTCATGCAAAGCAGACAGGACCTCTCGGTAGAACCTCGGAATGGCAGTCTGCAGGCCTTTGCAGCCTGGTGCTGTTGTTCTGAGTGTGGTGTAGATCAGAAGCCCCTGGGAGCTTGTTGTAACCCAGAATGCTGGCCGGGCCCTCCCTCCAAGATTTCTCATGGGCAGGGCTGGAGTGGGGCCCGAGGATTTACATTTATAGTGGTTGCTTGGGTGGGGGAGGGGAACCACCATTTGAAAAGTCCCTGATTTAAATCTGTTAACTCACCAAGTTAACGTCTATTAATGTGTGTGGGGGATGGCTGTTTATTGATATTGTCAGGAGCCCATGGACAATTTGTGCCCCGGGGAGCTGGAGGCCACACCCGGGAAGCACGGATCCAGACACTGGAGCCGGACAACTGGATGAAAGAGGTGATGCTGTTTGGCCATGGCACGCGGAAGTGTGTCCCCCTGAGCAAGCTGGAGCTGTGAGTACCCAGGGCCTCCTGCACCCCAGAAGCCCCTCCATGCTTTTACGGCTTTATTGCCTGCCTTGCCTCTCCCACTCACCAAACCATGTGAGTCCTCAGCATACCGTCACATCCCAGCGTTGGGGTTGAACAATGTGAGATTCCTAAGGTCCCGTGGTCATTTTCTTTCAGGCTGGAGGAGGTTTTGGCTATGGGGCTGCGCACTGATGTGGGGGTCACTCATCAGGTAAGGGGTCGGGGGTCCTTAGATACATCAGCTCCTCCTAAGGGTCAGAGACTCAATCATGTCCCAAACCCTACTCCTTGCACCCTCTGGGTTGACAGCTGAGGGTTAGACCCAGCCAGCTGAAACCTGATGGCAGAAGCAGTAGACAGTGTTGTGTAGTGGTTAGAACCATAGACTAGGGCTGCAGAGTCCTGATTCTGTTTTGGTTTTGATTTTTCAAGGCAGGGTTTCTCTGTGTAGCCCTGGCTGTTCTGGAGCTCACTTTGTAGACCAGGTTGGCCTCGAACTCAGAGAGATCCACCTGCCTCTGCCTCTGGAGTGTTGGCATTAAAAGCATGTGCCACCATGCCTGTTCCCTGTATACTCTTAAATACACTGAAACTTTGGATGGGAAGTATAATAGATAATGGTGATCAGATTCCAAGTTACTGCGGATGAAGTGTGGGCGGTGAAGCCCATTTGAGGGGAAGACAGGAAAGAGCAGAAGAGACTTGTCCCCACCAGAAGCTGGGTTGATCCTCCACGCACAACAGGAATGAAAGTGCCCATTTCCCCTCTGGCACATTGACCTGTCCTGCCTCGTGTTCAGGCGCCATACTGGCCTTTCCCTGACCCCTTTCCTATCCAGCCACCTGGCCCTCAGCCAGCACATGGCCCTGACTCTTCTGGTTTCCTAGCACTGGCAACGATTCGAACCCCAGCTGACCCTGTGGGACCTGTTCGGAGCAAGCAGGGAGGTAAAGGAGCTGCTGGCACAGGGTCTGTTGCTGCTGGACCACAGGTGTGTTGGGGGTATTGTGGGAACCTGGGAGTCCTGGCCACAGATTTACGGATGGGAGGGCTGCGGTGCCGTGTGTGCCTCAATTGGATGTGGCCCCTCTTCAAAGTGCAGAGACCAGAAAGACTGACAGGGAAGGGTCTGTGGGGTCCCGGGGGTCATGGTCAGGAATGGGCCCTAAATAAGCTAATGGGTAAAATAAGAGTCACACCCAGGCCTCTTGGTCTTCCAGGGGTCTGCGGTGTTCCTGGGAGGGTCTAGCTGTGCTGGACTCACTGTTGCTGACCCTCCTGCCTCAACTCCAAGAGGCCTGGCACCTCAGGACTCCCTCACCTGTGTCAGGAGGATGACCAGCTGTCCCTGCATCGTAGGGCAACACCATCCTCATGGGGATGACTACGGTGACTCTGAAGAAAGGACATCCCTGGTCTGGGAACTGCTATCCCACTCAACATCCCAGAGCCACAGATCAGCATGTGTGCCCTGACTGGGATGTACTCATCATACACTGGCTTTTGTTGGCAATATTTGGGAATCAGTCTCCAGGGAATTCTGTCTATTGGAAAAACCGCCCTCATTCTGGAGTAAAGCCCTGAGTTAGCTTGTATGATTCAGTAAAACTGAATCCCCTCCAGGTATTTTAAACAAGGAAAAAACATAGGAATGGGATATTTACAAAACCATTTAAGATGCTAAGAGATGGCTCAGTAGTAAAAGCACTGTTTGCTCTTCCAGAGGACTAGGATTCGATTCCTAGCAGCTGTGTGGCTGCTCACAACCATCTGTAACACCCATTCCAGGGGATCTGGAACACTCTTCCAACCTCTGTGGGACCCGGGTACATATGTGGTACATGGACATTCATGCAGGCAAAACATTTATATACATAAAATAAAAACAAATAAATCATTTTTTTTAAATCATATTTGAGATTTTTAGTCAAGGCAATTTGATATACAGAATGTATCCTATATTCTGGGTATGTCTGATTGTTTCCTAAGGGTTGAATTCGACTTCAACTTAAAAAAAAAAAAACACTTTAATTAATTAATTAATTAATTAATTAATTAATTAATTAATTAATTTATTAATTGGATTTTCAAGACAGGGTTTCTCTGTATGGCCCTGACTGTCTTGGAACTCACTCTGTAGACCAGGCTGGCCTCGAACTCATAGAGATCCACCTGTCTCTGCTTCCTGAGTGCTGGGATCAAAGGCATGAACCAGCAACGTCCAGCTGCCAAATCATTTCTTAAATTGAAGATTGAAAAGTATTGGTTTCTGTTATTCCTTCCAAATTCAGTAATTGCCATTTCCCCATAAAAAAGAGCTTTCCTTTGTTGTTGTTGCAAAGCTAGGAATCAGATCTATGGCCTTGTTCAATTCGGATAATTGGTTATTTGCTGGACTAAGCCTCAGTTTCCTTTTTTTTTTCTTTTAATGGGCTGATAGAATCCAGACCAGATTGCTGCTCAGGCCATGCTCTCCTGCAGCAACCTCGTTATATGGTAGAAGTGACAAGCCTGTGAACCCTAACCCCCAACAGGGTTCCCAGGTGTCCCACTCCATAGACCTTAGGTTTTTATGCTCCCTTGACATGGGAGGGCTGCCGTATGGGTATGCCTCAACTAGATGTGCTCTCCTCTTCAAAGTAGTATATTCCTTCCTGGTAATGCAAGACACCCCCCCCCTTCCCCTGCTACCTGCAGGGAAATCAGAGATTGCCTGGTTACATGAAACTTCCCTCTGCCTTTGAGACCTATAGGAAGGGACCCCTACTCTGCCTTGGGGAACTTGAATTTTCTTCAGAGTTCCATTCAAGTTGTCTGTGTGCCCATAGCACTAGGGCCTGAACTCCTGGGAGCCTACGTTGTGCTGCTGCCTATCAGTGTGTCCATGGCATTAATTCGCTTCTTAGTAAATCTCTTTACTAAAACAAACCAAAGTGTCTCCCCTTGAGCTACTTCCAGCCTTTCAACCTTCACCTAGAAATTGTATGCTGTGCATGCGTGCATGTGTGCGTGCATGTGTGTGTGTGTGTGTGTGTGTGTGTGTGTGTGTGTGTGTGTGGTTTGTTTTGATGTTTGCCATGCATGTGTGTGTATGTGCATGTTTGTGTGTGGTTTGTTTGGCTGTATGCCGTGTGTGTGTGTGTGTGTGTGTGTGTGTGTGTGTGTGTGTGTGTGTGTGTAGTTTGTTTTGCTGTATGCCATGCATGTATGTGTATGTGCATGTTTGTGTGTGGTTTGTTTTGCTGTATGCCATGCGGTGTGTGGTGTGTGTGTGTGTGTGTGTGTGTGTGTGTGTGTGTAGTTTGTTTTGCTGTATGCCATGCATGTATGTGTATGTGCATGTTTGTGTGTGGTTTGTTTGGCTGTATGCCATGCATGTATGTGTATGTGCATGTTTGTGTGTGGTTTGTTTGGCTGTATGCAGTGTGTGTGTGTGTGAGTGTGTGTGTGTGTGTGTGTGTGTGTGTGGTTTGTAAGCACGTGTTTTTCCCATGTGCTGGTAGGAATGAATGCCAGTCCTTCTTTGACCCTGTGGTAACTGTTACTTCCTCTCCTTTATTCATGACACCAGTGGTGTGCCAAGTACTGTACTGGGCATGAACAGAGGAATAAGACCTGTCGTGCTCTCACGGAGCTTGATGCCATGTCAGATGTTCAGAGAGATAAACCTTGGGGCTGCTGGTTACGGTGTTACAGACAGCTATGGGAACCTGGGGCACTTGGTTTTGAGGGTCTGAAAGGAAGGAAGGAAATCTTGTTTTTTGTACCAATTCTTGTACCCTAGGGCCCTGGACAGCCTAGTCTCAGAGCAGCTGGTGGGTGGCCTGTGCTGCTCTAGGGCCCCTGCCCCAGCCTTCCCCTGATCTTGACATTCAAGAAGCCAGCAGAGCCCTGGGGAGGTGTTCCATCAGATAAACTGTGGCCACTCGGGTTTCCCCTAACTGCCGGCCAGGGCTTGTGCCACTTGAGATGTCTGGGTCCTCCCTGCTGAGGCGCCTCAGGGACCATGTGTAGGGGCTAGACGGGAGCCAGGGCCACCTTCCTGACTCAGCCTGGCCCCACCCTTTCCACATGAATCAGAACCTCCTGGAGGTGGGGCCCAGGAATCTAGCTGGCGAATGCTTCCTCAAGGCTCCAGACAGAGTTGGGAAAGCCCAGAAGACTGTGGTCACCCACCTTCCATCCTGGGGTGGGGACAAGAGGATGGTTACATCCCCACATGGCAATGTGGGAGTGGGCTCCTTCCATGGCTTGTCCATCGGATGGGTAATCTTCCATTTTGGGACTTTGGTTGTTGTCTTCTCAGTACTGTTTTGTGCTTCCAGACAGGGTCTTATGTAATCTGGCCTTGAGCTCTTTGTAGCTGAAAGTAACCTTTAACTTGGGATTCTGCTGCCGCCACCTTCCAAATGCTAGGATTTACAGGCATGTCCCACCATGCCTGGCCTCTTCTCCTGTATCTAAAGCATCTCTGTGCTACATGCAATACCTAATGCAGTATAAATCTGTATACATAGGGCTGTTGAGATGGCTCAGTGGGTAAAGGCACTTGTCAATCAAGCCTGACTATCCCAGTTTGATTCCCAGGACCTACATGGTAGGAAAGAGCTGTCTTCTGCAAGTTTTCCTCTGACCCCCACAAGAGCCATGGTATGCACAGACACCCCAGAGAAATAAATGTACTTTTTAAAAAGGCATGGGGGGTTGCTAGGGTAATAACTCATCAGTTAAGAGCAGCTGGTATTTTTGCACAGAGCTTGGGTTCAGTTCCTGGCACTCACATCGTGACTGACTTGACAAGTTCCAGAGGGATCTGGTGCCCTCTTCCAGCCTCTGCAGGCACCAGGCATGCATGTGGTGCACATGCAAGCAAGTAAACACTCATGTGATGAGGGGTGTCCTTCTGTGTGTATATTTTGCTTATTGGTTGATGAATAAAACACTGATTATCCAATAGCCAGGCAGGAAGTATAGTCAGGGCTACCAGATGAGAATGCTGGGGAGAGGAGGCAGAGAGAGGCTGAAAGGAGAGGCCATGTAGATCCTGGGAGGATAGCATGTGCCAGGTGTTCTCTGGTAAGATAAGGCCATGTAGAAATAACAGATTAATAGTTATGGGTTAATAATTAAGAGAGAGCTAGCCAGTAAGAAGCCTGAGCCATTGGCCAAAGAGACTCTAATTAAAATATGTGTTGTTGTGTTTAATTGGGGCTAAATGGCTATAGGGCCTGGTGGAACAGAAAGTCCATCTTCACTTTTCCAAAGGTAATTTTTAATTTAAAGTAAGTATGTATAAATAGTAGACTGCATTGATTAGGGCATAATGACAAGGAAGTATGAGGTGTTTATTACAGAAACAGTTCCCTCCACCCCCCAAAATTCCCCATTGGGAATTTCTTGAATCTACAGATAGCGAGCCCACAAATACACCCACCACTCAAGTACCCTATCTTTGATCAGATAGGGTACTTTTTACTCCATTTTACTCTGGCCCTGTTCTGTGGCACCATCCGTTTCCTGGGGTAGAAACATTCTCTTTTGCTTGATTCAGCAAGGAAAGCCACAGAGTGAAATGACTGAGTTGTGTAACAGTTCAGTGTTGGCTAGAGTATGGGAGATCCTAGAAACCTGAGAAGGGTCATGAGATGTGTAGCTAGTGTGTTTTCAGATAGTATAACACGACTGAGACTAAGCTGTCAGATGCAGGCTGTGGTCTCAGCATTCGAAGATTAGCTGTTAACCAGGCTGGGTATGGTCTTGTGGCTCAATGGTAGTGCTTGCCTACCATGCAGCAGCCTTGAGTTCCATATCCAGCACTGAGAGAATGAGGATTTACCACCGTTACAATTCTGTGGATACACTGGGGATGTAACTCAGGAATTAGAGACTTGCTGAGCTTACACTGGTGCAATCCCCAGTGCTGAATAGGCCTGGCAGGTGTCCAACACCTGAAGTCCTTGCACTCAGGAAATGAAGGAGTTCAATGTCAGCTTCAGCTGACACCTAGCATTTTGGAGGATGCCATGGGCTATATGGGACCAAAACTCCAAACAAAAACAGAACTGACTTGTGACATCATTGAGTCTTTCTAAACTCTGGGCATCAATTTCTCCATTGAGTGAACTCTTTGATTTCTTTCTTTCTGTTTTGTTTGTTTGTTTTGTTTTGTTTTGTTTTGTTTTGTTTTCGAGACAGGATTTCTCTGTGGCTTTGGAAGCTGTCCTGGAACTAGCTCTTGTAGACCAGGCTGGCCTCGAACTCTCACGGAGATCCTCCTGCCTCTGCCTCCAGAGTGCTGGGATTAAAGGCCTGTACCACCACCACCGCCTGGCCCTCTTTGATCTCTTTAACCAGAATTTACACTGTACCTCATATAAATGCTGTATGTACATGCATGCAAAGTTAGTTACCTAGAACCCAGGGGAAGATTCCAGATCTCTGGTTCTCCTGTCTTTCTTTTCCCTGAGGGGAACTTTAAAGCCAACTTTTAAACCATTACAAACAAGCGATACAATGAAAACATTAGGCAGAATTGTAAATGAAAATGAAAACCCCAGTAATGCTGGCACTGTTTTTATTTGCCCATCTTTCCTTGCTGTGCTTGTCCAGGGCAAGCCATATTTTTGCTGAGTATCCAGGCACGGGTCTAATTTTGTATTAAGTCCCTTTAGCTTCTCAGTTTTCACAAGCAGTTCCCCACTGTGTGCCATGGTCGTCATCTTTCTCTTCTTAATTGTTGGATAGTGTTCCAGTGAATGAATCATTTAATAATCATTACCCTAATGTAAGTCACTTACATGGTACTCAGTTCTCCCCATGATGAATAATGCTGCAACATGTTTTTATGGATATCATTGCTTCCTTCATTTGGATTATTTCCTCAGGTCAGTGCCCCAGAAGGAGATAGCAGGGTTAAAGGTATATGTACTTTAGTGATCCTTGCCATGAATTACTATATTGGTTTCCTTTAAAAACATTCTGCTAAGAAAAAAAAATACACATCTCTTTTTCAACCACATAAAAGAAAAGATATATATGTATATATATATATATATATGCATATATATATATATATATCTCAGAAACTTCTACAACATTCGGATCGTTCCAGACAGCTCATGATGCATAGATATATATGTATATAGATAGATAAAAATATTTTTTTCACAAAAGGGATCATATTTCTATGCCAGTTTTACAGACTGGTGTTTTTCTTTTTTCTTTCTTTTTTTTTTTTTTTTTTCCAACTCAACATGTTCTGGGTTTTTCTAATTGGTTCTTTCAGTAGCTGTGCCTGGGTGCTGGAATGATGTAGTGGGGGAATTGCTATAAACGAGACACTGTGCCAAGGATTTTACCTGAGTTTAGTTTGTTGAGGCCCAGTGAGACACTGTGTGCCTTCCACAAAGTAGCAGACTCAAAGAAATTGCCCAAGGTCACATGGCCAGGGAGTAGTGGTGGGGTGGCCCTCCAGCCAAATACTTGGGATCTCCAAAACAGATGCTTATACAAAGTAGTACAAGAACATATTTTAAGAACATTTTTGTTTGTTTTTAATTAGATTTTTTATTGTGGGTTTTTTTTTTTTTTTTTTTTTTTTTTTGATGCTCTGTTGCTGGTCCTGCCTCTGAGCATCCTCCAAGGGCAGAACTGGGGAGGAGGGGTGGGTTCCACAGCATTGACTTACACACAGAACTGAACAGACAAGCACAAAGTCACTATTAAGGTTAGAAGATGACCGCAGAGGACAAGGAAGGACAAGGATGGGGAGTAGGGTAACCTTAAAAAAGTCCAGCCACCCCCAGCTGGGCGCCTTGAGGGAGACATGGTTGGCTCCAAACCAAGAAGAATTAGAAGACAAAAGCCACTTAGAATAGCAGGAGGAAGACAGTGCTGGGATTGGAGGGACTATTTGGCAACCAGGATCAAGGGATTGCCTCCTCCACCCCCTGTAGGATCCCTCTCCTCAGCCTCCCATCTGGTCAGAAGGGGCAGGTCTGGAGCTGCCACATGATCCAGGCAGGGGCTGGATGCAGTTCACTTGTAATTCATGTTTGAGCTCATGTTGTTGCTGCAGGCTGTTAACCACTTCTGCCAGCTCCTCCTCTCCCATCACCTCCTCCTCCATCACCTCCTCCTCTCCCATCATTTCCTCTATCACCTCCTCCCCCTCCATCACCTCCTCCTCTCCCATCATTTCCTCTATCACCTCCTCCCCCTCCATCACCTCCTCCTCCCCCTCCATCACCTCCTCCTCCCCCTCCATCACCTCCTCCTCCCCCTCCATCACCTCCTCCTCCATCACCTCCTTCTCTCCCATCACCTCCTCCTCCATCACCTCCCCCTCCATCACCTCCCCCTCCATCACCTCCTCCTCTATCACCTCCTTCCCTCCCATCACCTCCTCCTCCATTACCTCCTCCTCCCCCTCCATCGCCTCCTCCCTTATCACCTCCTCCATCATCTTCTCCTCCATCACCTCCTCCATCACTCTTCTTTCCCATTCTTATTTATTTTTAATTATATGTACCTGTATGTCTCTGTGTGAACATGAGCACATGAATGCAGATGCCCCTGGAGGACAGAAGCTTCAGATCCCCTGGAGTTACAGGCAGTTGTGAGCCACCTGCTGTGAGTGCTGGGAACCAGCTTGAGTCCTCTGCAAGAACAGCGCCTGCTCTGAACCTCTGTACCACCTCTCCAGACCCCCATCAGCTTCTCTTTGATGGCAAACTTGGAGCTTTGTTGAGCATTTTGGTCTTAAGGGGCACATTACAGGGGTCAAAAGGTGAGCACCACGTCCTCTTTCTTATCGTCCTTAATCTTATAGGCTGCATCATGGAGAATATGGTGGCAGTCCTGGCCTGGCTGCATCCTGACAATGGTGTTGGGTGTGTGTGTGGAGGGGCATCCACAGTCTGCCCTATGTCACCTGCTAGGGTCTCCATGCCATCCTCCAGGATCTTATTCTGACTCAGGCACAGGAACACTACTCGTGTTTCTTTCCTTTGGTGTAGATGGCTTGTGCATCATCGTTTCACTGGACACTTTGGTGGCACATTAGAGACAGTCACTCAAATGGCCATGTTTCTGGAAGTGAAAGAAAAACAGAGAGCAGCAGAAAGAACTGAGCCTTTCCAGCTGCTACTGGGGTTGGACTGTTTGGTTTGGGGTTGGTTGGATGGTTGGTTGGTTGGTTGGTTGGTTTAAAACAGGGTCTCATGTAACCCAGTATAGTGTCAAACTAGCTGAGTAGCTGAGGATGGTCTTGGATTTTTAATTCTCCTGTCTCCTCCTCCCCATGCTTGGATTGTAGGTGTGGCCACCATGACTGGTTCATATGGTACTAGAGAGCATCTGAACCCCAAGGCTTTGTATATGCTTGGTGGCATATATGTCAAGGCTTGTACATGTGACTGGACTCCATCCCCAGCCCTAAGCAATGCTTTTCTTAGTGAAGTTGGATGGAATGTCTAGCTAGGTAGACAATGGCAGGCAGATAGATAATTACAAATATATTAACTATGCCTTACTTGTTGCAAATATTGCTTCCAATATGCTGCCAATATTGGTTTGTTGTTGTTTTGTTTAGGACAGAGTCTCACTGTGTTGCTTAGGCTGACATTAAATTCAAGATCTTCCCACCTCTGCCTCTCAAGAGCTGGAATTTATAGTTTTGCTTGTCTTCATGCTACTCTTTTTCTCCCTCATAAGGTCGTAGTTCTTTTGGAAGTGAGTTTTCTAGAAATTTCAACTATATTTATATAGTTGAGCCCATCTGTTGTTGCCTTGTGACTTTTTCTGCCAGTCTCAGGCTCATATGTCCATTCTAACTCCAGAGGTTAAGGTGGCTCTCTCTTTCCAGGGAAGACTACTGTTGATGGATAGCTTCAACAATTCCCTTCTGTCATTTCCCTGTGTGACTAGGAAGGTCTCTTCACTCTGAGTTGGACCAATTTTTCTATGCATCAGGAGCTCCATAAGATGCTCCGTTAGATCCCAAGAGTCCAGCTCTCCAAACCTAGGAACACAGTCAGTGTACTGCACCCCTCCCCCCAAAAAGCTCTTGCTCAAACCTGCTTTAGGGTCACAGGAAGCCAAGTGAGTGAGAGGAGCTGGCAGCCATGAGTGCTGGGGCTCCAGGAGCTGGTAACCCTGCTTCTTCCTCTTTGTCGGAGCCCCTACTTGAAATCCAGCCTGAGAAGCACCCCGATCACTCACTGCCTTTCCTTGGCAATCCTGGGGACTCCCACAGCCACACTGCTGGACTGGAGTCCAGTTGCTTAGCAGCTGGGTCCCCTTAGTGGAGCAGCTCATCCTGTGAGTCTGGATGTACTCACTGATAGAAGCACGGACAGGGCCTGCCTACAAAGCTGTTGCAAGGGTGACAATGATGGATGCATGGGTGGAAAGAGCCTAGAGCTGTTCCTTGTGTAAATGGGCATGGCTCATGTGTGGAAGGCATCGCTGTCAGCGTTTACATTGTCATTTACAGCTGTAGGGGAGAAAAAGACTGTCCTGGGGTCTGTGGGCTGGGTCTGAGAACTCAACTGACATAAGGCAGAGAACTAGGAGAAGGCATACAAAGTAACAGCAGCTTAATGTTCACAGGAGAAGGCATGAGAACCTGAAGGCCTAAAGATGCAGAGTTGAATGGGACAAAAGTAGCAAATTAGGAAGATGTGATGAGGAAGGGGCGTGGGTTGGAAGAGTGAACGGGGTGGAGCAGTAACCAGGAAGGGAGGGTGGGTTGGGGGAGGTTTGTTCAGGTCTCCTTGAGCCTCACACTCCCATCCTAGAGGGTAAGAACGACACTGCCCTTCTGGGACAGAGGGGACATTTTCCAAATAAGATTATACTTTAAAGGAAGGTCTCATTGTGTAGCCTTGGATGATCAATCCTCCTGCCTCAGTCTCTAGAGTGCTGGGATTACAGGTGAGTGTCACTATGCCTGGCTCACACAGGGATTTCATCTATTGTTTTTTCTTTTCTTCCTAGGGCTGAGGATGAGCCTCAGGTCTCATGCATGCTAGACAAGCATTCTACCACTGAGCTATCTCCCCTAATCCCTCGCCTGCTACTTTTAAGGGCAAGGAAGGTTGCACACCTTTAATCACAGCATTTGGGAGGCAAAGGCAGGTGGACCTCTGTGAGCTCAAAGCCAGCCTGGTCTACAAAGTGAGTTCCAAAACATCCAAACTGTTACAGAGAGAAACCCTGGCTCACACTCCCCCCTTACCGTCCCCCCAACTCCCAAATTAAAAACAAGGAAGGTCAAAGTGATCTTCTTCCCTTGCTGTTTTTCAAAGGCCTTTCAATGAAACCAGTCAAAGTGTCAGAGTAGTAGATTTGGGGGCAGCATGTTAATAACTGGATCACTGTATGTGGCCATGACCTTTGGGAATGGAGGCCTACAGCTGGAATTCCTGGCTTCTGATGACACACAGATCTGTCATCTCCCTGTCACCAGGGACCCAGGGCTCCTGGAAAATTTTTCTTCCTGGCTCATTGGTGAACTTGTCTCCTGGGTAGCTGAGAAGGTGTGTGCCACCAGGTGACCAGCAGCCTCCAGGCAATAGGCTCCTGCCTGTTTGACTCCTCATATCCCTGTTCTTCCCTTCTTCCAACAGGTCAGACAGGAATGGTCCCATTTTTCCCGTGGCAGATCAATCCAGAAAGGGACCAACCTCAGCCCCTGCCTCCCAGGCCCTGATACCTGAGGTGCCTCTGGCCATACCTTCCCTTTACCCGACCTCTGGGTTTTGCCTTTTCTGGTTCCCTTCTAGAAACTTCAGGCCATTCTGACTCAGCCTGGGGATGCCCTCTGTTTCAGGTCATTTGATCATACTGTATGAAAATGTGTCACTGTTTCATTCTGACTGGTTTAATAAAGAGCTGAAATAGCCAATATGTAGGCAGGGAGGTTAGATGGGGCTTCTGGGGAGATCTAAGAACTCTGGGTTAGAATCTGGCTCAGGGTAAAGTTGGCCAACACTCAGAAGCAAGTCGGTAGAGAGCAGAGGAAAGGTACAGAGCCATGAGCCAAAATGTGTATTAAAAGAAACTGGTTAAGTTATAAGACTAGTTGGGAACAAGCCTAAGCTAAAGCCAAGCTTTCATAATTAATAAGTCTCTGTGTCATTATTTGGGGGCTGGCGGTCCCCAGGGTCTGTCAAGAAAGGACAGCCCTGGAACCTGACCAACTCACACAGGCCTGAGTGCTTTGCTGAGCTTTCTTGCAATTAAGACCCCAGGGAGAAGCCAGCACCCTGAGGCCTGGCAGCACTGGGGAGGGCTTAAACGTAGGCTGGTCTCAGCTTTTGGTCATTAAGGAAGTTGCAATGGAAATCCCCTTCTTCTGGCCTCTTTCGGAATTATAATAATGAACAGTAGGGGCTGGAGAGACGGCTCCCATGTAAAGAGTGTGAACTGCTCTTCCAGAGGGCCTGAGTTCATTTTCAGTGCCCACATCTGGTGACTCACAGCTGCCTGCTCCAGGGAAAGCTGGTACCCTCTTCTGGCCTCCACAGGTACCTGCACTCACAGGTAACCACCACCCCCAACGCATAATTAAAAATAAAATACATTTTTAAAAAAGATAGTAAGCCAAGACAGGTAGGAGTTTTTGAGGCCATCCTGGACTATATAGAGAGTACCATGCCAGTCAGGGTTCCACAGGTAAATGTTGTCTCTAAAGAGTTCAAACAAGCCTGGTATTGGTGCCCCCACACCTTTAATCCCAGTACTCAAGAGGCAGAGGCAGGCAGATCTCTGTGAGTTCGAGGCCAGCTTAGAGTATAGAGTGAGTTCCAGGCTAAACTCTAAAGCTACACAGAGAAACCCTACCTCAAAAACAAAACAAAGCAAACAAACAAAAAACAAGATAAAACCCAAAAAACAATGTAAATACAATAAAAAGATGGTCAAGGTGTTGCATACTGTCATCCCAGCACATGAGACACTGAGGCAGAAGGGTCCTGAGGTCAGGACAAAGATCAGTAGCAGTAGAGGAGGAAGAGGAAACCACAAGAAGGGGAAAGATATTTGCTAAACACACAAAGATTTTCCACAACTGGATATAAAAGCAACCAGATTTAAAAAAGAAAATGGGCAAAGAATTGCATAAAACAAGAGAAATGCCAGGTGGTGGTGGCACACACCTTTAATCCCAGCACTCGGGAGGCAGAGGCAGGTAGACTTTCTGAGTTTCAAGGCCAGCCTGGTTTACAGAGGGAGCTCTAGAATAACTAAGACAGAACTTCATTCCTTATCACTCTTGTCTACATAATGTGTTCAAGGCTAATCCATGCTACACTTGAGACCTTGTCTCAAAATGAATGAATGAATGAATGAATTAATTAATTAATTAATGAGTGAGTGATTGAGTGAGTGAAGTTAAACTTATAGTTACCATACAAACTAGCAATTTTATTGCTGGATGTATACCCCAGAGAATGAAACACAGATCACATAACACTTGTGCACAGCAGTGTTACTGTAATAGCCATAAACCATCAACTGATGAGTGGACAAATAATAAAATGAAGTGTATTATTGATGGGAGATGTTATTTTGTAAATATGTTTCTCATACTGGTTAATTAATAAAGCACCATGGCCAATAGGAAACAAGATAGGCGGGGCTAGGAGACAAGGAGGAAAGAGGAAGTGGTAAGGAGGAGTCAAGATGGAGACTGGGAAGGAAGGAAGATGCCGGCTGTGGCTCTCCATAAGATGACCACGTGGAAATACTTGATAAGTAGAAATGGGTTAATAATTAAGACAGAGCTAGCCTATAAACAATAATGATAACTGGCCAACAGGATTGTATCAAATACAGAGTCTCTGAGTGTTATTTGGGGTTGGTGCAGCTGTGGGCCCAGACCAGCAGCAGGCGGGCTCGGGCTGGCGGGCCGGCGGGAAAAACCTGCCCGTAACATATTATTATAATGGAATTTCATTCAGCATTAAAAAGAGATAAAATAGGGCCTTTGAGATGGCTCAGCCAGGAAAGACGCCACTGCCACCAAGCCTGATGACCTGAGTTCAAGCCCTGGGATCCACATGGTAGAAGGAGAGAATGCATGCAAGATGTCCTTTGACCTCCACCACATGTGGCTGTGGAATGTACACACACACACACACACACACACACACACACACACACACACACGTGCACTTTGAAAAAAGGTGAAGAACATGTGTTGTGTGTGAATGGACTTGAACACATTATAAAGATATAGAAAGTCACATATGTACGATTTCATCTTTATCAAATGTCTGGAATAGGCACATTTACAGAGACAAAAAGACCAGTGGTTTGGGGAGAGCAGATGGAAGGGGACTGGGGGGTGACAAATGGGTGTCAGGCAGGTTTCTTTTGGAGGAAATGGAAGTGCTCTAGAACTGGAGAGTAGTGATGATTGTACAGCCTCAAGAAAACACCAAACTAGCCACTTAAAATGATGGATCCTGTGTCATATAAAATGTTTGGAAATTACCCATTTTTTTAAAAAGAAATTCATACATATAAAGTGCTTGTGAGGCTATTGAGTCCATGGTCAGCCCTGGGAAATGTTAGTCATTCAGTATAAACTTCTCTAGATTCATGGGCTGGGACAAAGATACATCATCCTAACAGCGTGTGGCCTTTAGAAATTATTTTATTATTTTTATGATAATATTTTTAATTTAAATTTGAAACAAGCTTGTTTTACACGTCAAGCCCAGTTCCCTCACCCTCCCCTCCTCTCCTGCCTCCCCCAATCCCCATCTCATCCCCTTTCTGCTCCCCAGGGAGGGTGAGGCCTTCCATGGGGAATCTTCAAAGTCTGTCATACTATTTGTGGCAGGGCCTAGGCCCTCCCTCCATGTGTCTAGGCTGAGGGCCTATTCCTCTATGTGGAATGGGCTCCCAAAGTCCATTCGTATAGTAGTGATAAATACTGATCCACTACCAGAGGCCCCATAACTGCCCAGTCTTCCTAGCTAACACCCATGTTCAGGGGTCTGGGTTGATCCTATGCTGGTTTCCCAGTATCAGACTGGAGTCTATGAGCTCCCCCTTGATCAGGTCAGCTATGTAACTATTATTAAAATTTTTGTTTATATGTTTTATGTGTAAGGGTGCTTTGCCCGCATGTATGTCTATGTGCCATGTGTGCCTAGTGTCCCTGGAGGCCAGAAGAGGGTATCAGATCCCCTGGAACTGAAGATGGTTAAAGATTGAACCTTGGGTCCTCTGGAAGAACAGCCAGTGCTTTCAGATGCTGAGCCATCTCTCCAGGCCTAAGGTTATTATTTCTTAAAGATGTGTTATGTTTTAAACTTACTTTTTATTTTTGTGTACACATGTAGCATGACTTGGGGTACTTTGTGAGTGCAGGAGCCAGCAGGGGCCAGAATTGGGAATCAGAGACCCTGGAAGTGAAGTTGCAGGCTGTTGTGAGCCGCCCAGAGGATGCTGGGAAGCAGCTATACAGCACCAACAGTAAGTGCTCTTAGCTCATGAGCCATCTCTCCAGGCCTGAGATTATCTTATTTACTTTGAGACAAGGGCTCACATGGTCCAAGTCAGCCTCAAACTGGTTGTATAGTTAAGAAAGACTTTGAAATCCTGATCCTCTGGCCGCCACCCCCCAAGTGCTAAGATTACAGGCCAGCAGCACCTCGCCTGGCTTCCTATGGTAGTCCTTGCTACTGCCTTATCTAACAACCAGAGGTCAAAGGTCAGTAGCGGTTAACTCAAGTTGTCAACAGAACTGTGTTCCTCCTAAGGGCTCTAGGAAGAATCTGTTCTGGTCTATTTCAACTTCAGTCTGTGGCTTTTCCTGGCCCTGGGCTACCACAGTGTGCGGGCATCACCACACCACCCTCTCTGACCCTGACTCTTCTCTCTCCTTCTTTAATGAGTTTGTGATTAAAGGGTCAGTGAATAATCTGGGATAATCCTCAGATTTCAGCCTCCTTAATCCCATCTGACAAGTCCCTTTTGCCATTTAAGGCAACATTTCACAGATTTCTGCAGTTAAGCTGGGCACATCTCTGGGAAGTCTACAGCTGCTTAGGAGAGAACTGTTTTAGTGGGTCTGAGTGTTCCAGGCCTTAACTCTAATCCTTTTCATCTGCACGGAGTTACGCATCCTTCCATATGACACTCCTTTTTTCTCCGTGAATTGACCCTGGGGAATCAGTGAGATACTGAGCCCACACTGTAGGAGAATGAGTAGCACTCAGGGGACACGCCGTGCCAGGCCACACAGACACAAAGAGGCTCAGGTTCAGAGCTTCTGCTGTTTTGTTTTCTTTAAGTATTTACTTATTTATTTTGAAGCAGGGTCTCATAGGTCACAGGTCTTCTCCTGCCTCTACTTCCCAAGTACTGGAATTAAAGGCACGTGGCACCATGCCCAGATGGTTTTTTTTTTTTTTTTTTAAGATAGACATATTCTTTGTAAATTTCATTTATTGCGTGTGCGATCTTACACATCAGGAGAGCAGAGGGCGAGCTACAGTGGTCAGTTTTTTCCTTTCACCGTGTGGATTCCAGGGAACGGACTCAGGCCCTCAGTGGTGGCCCACACCACCTCAACTGGCTCCAGAACTTTTTTATTTACTCAATTTTGGGACAGGGTCTCACATAGCCCAGGTTAATCTTGAACTCACTACGGAGCTGAGAATGACAACGCTGGGACCACTGGCACCCCAGCTTTGTGAACAGAAGCCAGAACTCCACACCTGCTAGGCAAACACTCCCCTAACCAAATCTTACCTTAGCCACCATCTCCCCCTCCCCAATTAATGATGACTCTTTTTTTTTTTTTTTAATTTTTAAGCAATCAAAAACGTTTTAAAATTTTTTCTCTCTCCCCCTCCCCAGTACTGGAGACAGAACTTAGAGCCTAGTGCATGCTGGGCAAGCACTCTATCACTGTGCTGCCCTAGGAGGATTTCAGAAGTGTTGATTCAGTTCCCCCACCCACAGTTCCCTCCAGGTTCACCTCAAGAACAATGTGCTCTTGTGACCCCTCAGGTCCCCGACAACAGAGAGGGCACAGCTTTCCAAAGTGAGCCTCTTCCCACGGCCTAGCTGTGTCCTCCGCAGGCCGAGGCCTGGAACCAGGAGGGTGGGATGTGGGCAGAAAAGCTGGTGTTTTGGTTTGTGTGTGTGTGTGTGTGTGTGTGTGTGTGTGTGTGTGTATGCCCTTGGCATGGAGCCCCAGGACTCGGTGTCCATCTGTCTAGGGCATGTCCTCCACAGCAGCTGAGGCTGGAACCTCGTTTGCCTAGAGCACTCTTCTTCTTAGAAAAGGCTTAGTGGGACTCTCTCATAATCACTCCAGTGTGGTGTTTGGTTTTGCCTTGGGTGTTACTACTGCGTGGGAGGGAGGGGCGCTCTCCCAGCCTCACGGATGCTGGAGGAAGATGCCAGGGAACCTCCTGATGCCTCTCTGCGCACCCCTCCCCCACCCCTCCCACCACGATGGCCTTTGTGTGCCATCCTGTTCCAGGAACCGGGTTACACTGGCTCTGAAAGCAGGGCCCCTGTCCCCTGGCGCATCTGCCTCAGTGGAGGAGAGGGAACCTAAGGAAATGCCTGTCACAAGGCATCAGAACTGACTCGTGGGGTCACAGCGATCTTGTGGCAGACGATGTCCCCAGCTTTAAAGATGATAGCTCCTGGTAGGGGCAGAAGTGAGACAGAAACACAGGCTTTGTTCCAGGGCCTCTCACTCTAGGTGCTCCCCTCCCGCAAGTCAAGGATTCACTCATCTGTAATCCCAGTCCTGAGGAAGCTAAGCCACAGTCTGTGGCCAGCCTGGACTACAAGGCAAGTTCAGAATCAGCCTGGAGCCACATAGCAAGACCTTGTCTACAGGAATAGAAAAAGAAAGAAAGAAAAAAGAAAGAAGTTGGGAGTAGTGGTTAGGTGTGTCATCTCTGAGTCTGGAGTAAGATCCCTCTGGAAACCGTGCCCAGCTGTCTTCAGGGCTGAGACTAGTGACTAATGTAAGGTTCCCACTGAGTGTCAGCTAAGCAAGGGTAGAGCAAGGAGGCAGTGGCCTGATGTCAACTTTAACGAGGGTGGCAACCAGATGTGAGGCCAGCTGTGGAGAGCAAGTGAGCTCTCTGTGTGTGGGTGGCCAGATGTAGGGAGGTGTGGGGACAGTCAGGGAGCAGAGCAAGTGTCTGTAGAGACAGCAGCGGGGAGCCAGAGGGCCAGCCATCTGCATCTGGGAAAGGCTTGAGGTCTGGCTACCCCAGCTCAGCTCAGACGTTGGGAGGTGACTGTCCCGGGGAAATTAGATGCTGCTGGGTGGCTCTCTATCCAGGGATGCTGCTTAACCTCTGGAGAGAGTGGCTGACAGAATGCTTTGCACTTGACTGGGTGGGAATAAACAGGGACATGAATCAAGCCTCTACCTCATCTGTGAACCTCGTCAGCAGGCCCCTCCCTGGGCTGGAGGAAATTGCTCAGGGTTGCCACCTGGGAGGAGGCTGAATGAAGGAGCCTCACTGGCTAAAGGATGCTGTTGCGCCTTTAACTGGCACTTCCTCTCTTCCTCTTTCTGGGCTTTGGTGCCTGCTGTGTCACTGCCTGTCGCCAGTCCTGTCTGCTGCACTCTTGCCTGCATAGCCCACCTCAAACTGACTCTCTAAAGCTCGGCTGCTTTCCTTTGGTTCTCATGATACACTTGATCTTGTCTGGCCCTCCTCCCAGCAGGTACAATCTGCTTTTCTGTTTGTTTTTGTTTGTTTGTTTGTTTGTTTTTGAGACAGGATTTCTTTGTGTAACAGCCCTGGCTGTCCTGGAACTCACTCTGTAGACCAGGCTGGCCTCAAACTCAGAGATCCGCCTGCCTCTGCCTCCCAAGAGCTGGGATTAAAGGCGTGCGCCACCACTGCCTGGTTACAGTCTATTTTAGGACACCCAGATCTAGCTCCAAGGTACACTGACCTTATCCCACCTCCACCCAAAAGTACATGAATGAGCTTCAGGGAATCCCTGTGGTTGAATGGGAAGTCATGTGCAAAATTAAATATAGGGCCTATGAGATAGTTCAAAGGGATAAGGGCAATTGCCACAAAACCTGATGACTTGAGTTTGATCCCTAGGTCCCACTTAGTAGAAGGGGAAAAGTAACTCCTGAAAGTAGCCCTCTGATCTCTACGCATGTGCTGTGGCACTTAAGTCCACACACAGACAGACACACAAGAAATAAATGAACTGGGTAGAGTGAGTTCCAGGACAGCCAGAGCTACACAGAGAAACCCTGTCTCAAAAAGGAGGAGGAAGAAGAGAAGAAGAAAGAAGAGTAGGAGGAGGGGGAGGAGAAAAGAAACATGATTAAAAAATAAAAATCAGTGTGCAGATAAATAGCTAATCAAAACAAATCAATGAAATGATTTTTAATGATGTTCTGCTATACTCATAGATCAGAATCTAGCCCAGCCATCATCAGAGAGGCTTCCTCAAGCAGCTGATGGGAACAGGTACCAAGACCCACAGCCAAAATTTAAGAGGAGGGTGAGCCCAGTTGGAGGTTTTCATTGGGTCCCACCCCTCGAGCTCAGGGAACCCCGAAGAAGATGGGGAGGAAGAATTGTGTCAAGGACACTGGAGAATATGCCCACAGAATCAACTAAACACGGGGCTCATGGAGACTGAAGTGGCAATCTTGGCGCCTAAATGGTCCTCTGCATATATGTTAGGAGTCCCACAAGAACACCAAGCCAACAACCAGTGGCAGTGGGACTGTCTCTGACTCTTTTGCCTGCTCTTGGGACCCTTTTCCTCCTATTGGGTTGCTTTGTCCAGCCTTGATATTGTGCCTGGTATTATTGTATCTTGTTGTGCCATGTTCAGTTGATGTCCCTGGGAAGCCTGCTCTTTTCTGGGGGAGACAGGGTAGGGAGTAGATCTGGGGAGTAGGGCAAGCAGTAGGGGAACTGGGAAGAATAAAAGCTATGGTCAGGATATATTGTATGACAAAATTAACAACAACAACAAAAAAAGAATAAGAAAAGATAATTAACAAAGTAAGTTCAGAATAAACCTAATAAACTTAACTGTTCAATCTCAAAAAGATGTGTAGATGAAAGGATAATCAAAGTGTGGTATCCAATGGAACATTGTCAGCCATGAAAAGGAAGGAATGCTCTGCTAAACCAAAAAGCAGAGAGCGGTGATTCCATTTACACACAGTATCCAGAATAAGCAAACCATTAAGCAGAAAGTACTCTGTGGTTGCTAGGGTCTGGAAGAGAGGAAATGCATGGTGAGTGGGTGCTTGATGAATACAAGGTTTCCTTTGGAGAGTGAGCATATTGTAGAGCCGGATGTAGTGATGGTTACCCAATGCAGTGACTGCACTAAATACCACCAAACTGTGCAGGTTGAAATGGCCAATTTTATGCCACCCCTGTTTGGTGGCATTAAAGAAAATCAAATGCATGTTTAACTTTGATCAGATTCTCAAAAAGTTAAGCAGCTCTGGTCTGATCCAGCACTTTCATGAGATGGAGGGAGACCCACGGAAGGTCGAAAGGTCGCCTGGGCTGGTGACAGAGCCCAGCCACCTGCCCACTTGCCTGACCGTGCACTCTGCCTTTCTCTGTCCTTTGATCCCGCTGAAGCCAGGCTACCCACAAGCCATGGAACTCCACAGATTTAAAAGGCCTTCTGGAAGCTGGGTGAGAATTAGAGCTACAAGAACGTCCGTCTTTTCAGAGGACTCCCAATCATCTTGAGTGGGAGAGGAGGCATTTCTCACTTTCCCCAGAGGTGCAGAAAGAGCTTATGTGAGTTCCAGGACAGCCAAGGCTACACAGAGAACCCGTCTCAACCCCTGCCTCCCCCAAAACAGAACTTGCTGTTTGCTTGGAAGGAAGGTACTTAGCCGACTGCCTCAGAGGGACATTTTTTTTTTTTTTTTTATCCAGACAACATGCTGTGTGGACCTTGACCTACACTTTGTTAGATATGCAACATTCATACTTTTTAGAGTCTATATATGCTATTTGTTTTTTCAATTGTCAATTAAAAATAAAACTTAAGCAGTATTGATGGTGCATGCCTGGAAAAACCCTAGTAAGAAGCAGGCAAGAAAATATTGAGTTTGAGGCCATCATAGGCAACATATTGTGACCCTATCTCAAAAGAATAAAATATAACTTTAAGCCGGGTGGTAGTGGTGCACGCCTTTAGACCCAGCATTCCAGAGGCAGAGGCAGGTAGATCTCTGAGTTGAAGGCCAGCCTGGTCTACAGAGGGAGTTCCAGGACAGCCAGGACTGTTATACAGAGAAACCCTGTCTCAAATAACCAATAATAATAATAATAATAATATCTTTAAAAAGAAAAGCCATGAGACTTCCTTAGGTAGGTTGTCATAAAGGTCACTGAAGGTGACCCTGCCATTTTGCTGCTGGAAGCTCTTTCCTTCTGCCTTACTCCTGCTTTCATTCGTGAACTCCACAGTTCCCACAGAGGAAGCAAATCTCACCATAGATCTCACACTTCACTGCCATAAACCTTTCACTCTTATCAGCATCCTACAGCCTGCTCTCTGGAGGGCCCAGGTACAGAGCACCTACCTGCTGTGTCTTCAGTGCCCCCTAAGTGTCCCTGGAAGACCCTGTGGGACTAGAGGGGACTTGGTGCCTGTGTCCCAGCAGGAGGGCTGCCCTTGGAGCATGTGTCAGCCATGAGGAGCTATTAGTAAAGTCCTGGCTCTGGAGAGGGGCCCAACCTCAGAAACAAACCAGATGATTCCAGAATGTGTTAGAGCTCTGGGTTAAAAAAAAAAAAAAAAAAAAAAAAATTAAAGCAGATACACTTAAAAATCTGAAAGCTGGCCAGTGGTGGCAAACGACTTTAATCTCAGCACTTGGGAAGAGGAGGCAGGAGGATCTCTGGTGCAAGGCCAGCCTGGTCTACAGAGCAAGTTCCGGGACAGCCCGGGCTACATAGAGAAAGAAAGAAAAGAAAGGGGAGGGGAGGGGAGAGGGGAGGAGAGGGGAGGGAGAAAGGAAATTTGAGATAACAGGAAAAGACATCTTCACTGAGGAACCAACGGCAATATCTGCATGCAAAGACCCCAAATGTGGGAAGCATTAGACTGGCCTAGGAAGTGATGCCCCAGTGATTGCTGACTGGGCAGGGCAGATGACAGGCGCCCGGCGGGGCAGAGGAGTCACCTACGACCAGAAGGGGTCAGGGCGTCGTCACCCGAGTATGCACTGGGAAGTTCAGGGAAATCTGAAGGCAGGCCAGTAAGTGGTGGTCCAGGACAGGAGCACCTGGGGGTCGGGGGAGTCTGGGTAGGGGATGGCACAGGGCAGCCGAGTACTGTCCCCATTTCAGCCAGTCGGCCTCAGCTAGTTTCGGCAGCTACCCTCTGTGCCACCCAGACCAGCTGATGACGCCTTGGAGCTCTCTAGCGCCTCCTGTGACGTCAAGAGTCTGACCCGGACATTCTCCGTGTCTGCGAGCGAGCCTGAGGAGCCGCTTGCGGCGCGCGCGCGCGGGCGCATCCTGATGAAGAAGTCTAATGACAAGCAATCCCCGCCCAAGTTGGTCGGTGCGTGCTCCCCGCGCGGGGCGCTGGTTGCTATGGACGCTACGGCGGCCGCTGGTGGGCGGGGTCGCAGGGGAAGGCCTCTCCGCGCAGTCATCTTGGGGGCTGGACACGCAGGGCCACGCTGGTAACCTGGGGCAGCACCATGAAGGCCCTCAAGAAGGAATCCCGTCTCAAAATTCCAACCAGCAGGTTCTTGGAGGCCGCGGAGAGCGTCAAAGGTTGGCGCTGGAGGCCTTGGGTGCTCAGGAAAAACCAACAGAGATGCTTGGGCTGGGGTTAGGCTACTACAGATTCAAGGAAGGGTCACTGAGACCGTGGGGAACAGGACAAAGGCCGAAGGAGGGAGACATAACACTCTGGACTTCAGTGGTGGTGATATGGCAAGTGAGAGACTGGGGCTTCAGGGGTCAGTGACAGGGCAGGGAGTGGGGGAGGGGCAGGCTTGGACAGGAGGCATAAGAGACCTCCAACTCAAATTGTATCTTAGAGTGGTGCAGGGGACAGGGTTCCTGGATTGGGTGAGATGCCCAGATGCCCAAGAACCAGGGAGCACCAGATGAGGTTCCTGGAAATTGAGACAGGGGTCATCTAAGAGTCATGCTGGTGAAAAAATCCACAAGTAAAATTGACAACAAAACTAATTTTATCAGTTTCAGAGTGCCATTTATTTCCTGCCTCTTGGCCTTTCCAGCCTCATGAAAGATACTCAGTCTAATATGAACTAGTCCCATGGGTGTTTCCATTTGCAACCCATTGCCTTTTAAAGGATGTCCTGCTGGGTGGAACCTAGGGCCCGCGTGTGTGCTAAGCAGTTCTCTGGTCCTGAGCTATCCTTTGCCCTGTTTGTATTCACTGATGTCTGTCATGTATGGACACTGGTAGGCACAGAGGTATCAATATTGTGTGACTCTAATCCTCCAGAAACACAAGCAAAGACCCAGAGGCATACCAAAAGGCTTATACATGCAAATACAGATTCCCATGGGAATTAAGGACCCTCAGAGCTTTTGAATTAGGCCTTGGTTGGTAGATTTAGAGGGAAGGGCTTTCTGAAGTAGATGGCTTGTGTGACAGAGCAGTGTGAATTCACGGATCAATGAGCACAGGAACCAGAAGACTGGCAGGTGGGCAGGGGCCAGACCATGAAAGGGCTTCCCATGCAAAGTCACACACTCTTGTTGTTGTATGCCCTTGCAGGCCCTGAGGGGACCCAGCCTCCTCAGCCTGGTACGATACACTGTGAAGAGAGGGGCAGGCCAAGAGTCAGCCAAGTCCCCTGGGAGGCACAAGAACTAAAGAGAGCCTAGTGGGGTTTTCTCTTCTTTTTCTTTTCTTTTTTCTTTTCTTTTTTCTTTCTTTCTTTCTTTCTTTTTTTTTTTTTTTGAATTTGGCTTTCTTTTATGTTTCTTCATAGTATAAAAAGCTGGTGCTGTTTCATGACATACTTTTAATAGTTGAGAAGGAGAGAGGGAAAAAAAAATAATTGGTTCCCTTTCCCAAGGGCAGCCAAGGGCTCTCCTAGCCACTGCCTCGTGCTCACCTACTTTCAGAGTGATCTTAATCAGATTTGAACTTTCTGCTGTAAACAGATCAAAGAAGGGTTTTTTTTTTCACTGTGTATTTGTTTTTAATAAGGGAAGGATTGGATTTGTTAAGCAGTCTTTGAGTTAAGAATGTGCAGAGTGAGGAGGGGAAAAACAACAGTCTTTATTTAACATGCAAGTCCCTTTTTTTTTTTTTTTGAACTTGCTTAGAAGCCTCCAGTGTAGTGTGCCTGCCTCCCCAGTGTCATGTGTCTAGGCCACAGGTGTGATCTTGTAGTGTTGTGCTGTGTGCCTTTGAGTCTCTGATTCTTGAGCATAAAGGCAAGCAAACACAACTGGGAACCTGTTTAGAAACCTGAACTGCCCACAGCGTCCTGTGGCTCCCCTTGGCCTTGTTGCTAAGCTACAAGTAGCACTACCTGCCCCTTCTATTACAATGATGGCTCTGCTCAGAGAGGAACAGTTCTGGCTTGTTTTCCCCAGCTCAACCTTGATGTCAGTTACCTAAAGACTTTCAGAAACATCGTGGAAGAATGACGTTTGTGTAAGAAGTAGAAGAAAAAGAAAATCAGATCCTGTCTTCTACCCTCTATGGGTCCCCCTCTTCTCCACCCCCTTAGCAGCCCTCCTGCCTTAGCTCCAACAAAGGTGTTGCCCAACTGTCCCATTCAAAGGAAGGCTCGTGTCTGACCAGTCAGGACAGAGAAATGCCAGCTCTCTGGGGCCAAAAGCCCCACTCAGCTTGGGTTTCCAGAACAAAGGCCTCAAGTTCAGTAGTAACACACCTCTACCCTGTGTGGTCCTCCAGGACACCCAGAGCTGCCCCCAGCCTGAGGACTGGTCCTTTCTGCCTGGTCTGCCTCCAGTCTGTCTGACTCACTGTCATTGGATGGGTCGTTCTGAAATGCCACTGTCTTCACTCTACTCTCCTATACCAGGGGTCAGATCTCTGACCTGGACTTCATTTAATATCATTACAAAGATTTTACACACACACACACACTCACACACACACACACACACACACACACACACAGTTACAGGCATGGCAGAGAATATTCACTGAACGCCTTTGTTACTGTTGCTCTTCTGTTTGTGGCTAAGGTCCCAACACCACCACACTGTTTCCCCTCATCCTGATCAGCACCCTTGCCTCCCCAGCAAGCTTTCCATGCCATATGCTACACACTTGTCACATTCAGTCTTGCTCTCACTGTGGCCTTACCTGTAATACCAGCATTTGCAGGTCCACCTCTGTAGTCTTGTGCTGTGTGTCTTTGAATCTCTGATTCTTGAGCATAAAGGCAAGCAAACAGGACTGGGAACCTGTTTAGAAACCTGAACTGCCTACAGCATCCTGTGGCACTTGTCTGCAAAGCATTCCAGCTCCTCCAGGCTGGATAGCTATCCCTGCAGCTATTCCTTGAACCTTCTTTAGGGTCCTCAACTCTGTGCCTGGTGTAGTTGTTCTTTGAATGGCTAATGAGACCTATCAGCTTGATTTTCATTCAGACATTCAGATTAATATCATTGTGTGCTCAGGGCAGTGGTGGCCCAGCACTCAGGAGGCAGAGGGAGGCAGATCTCCGTGAGTAGCAGGCCAGGCTAGTCTACAGAGTAAGTTCCAGGACAGCATGAGCTATTACACAAAGAAAGTCTGTCCCTGAAAAAAAAAAAAAAATCACTGTGGGTTTATGTTTCCTTTAAGAGCGACCATATTGCAATGTCATATACTATCTTCTCTGCCCTTTGCAACACATGGAAGGTGCTTGGTGAGCTAGGCATAGTAACTCACACCTGTAAAACCAGCACTGAGAAAGCTGAGGCAGGAGAATGGTCATTAGTGTGGCAGTTGCCTGAGCTACATAGTGAGTTCCAAGTCAGCCTGGACTATAAGGAGATCCTATCTGAAAAGAAAAGAAAACAACAAAAGATGGTACTTGATGGATAGTCCCTAAGATAGACTTCATTTTGAAATGCACTTGTCAGTTGAATGAATAGTTAACCATCCCCCATCTGTTAAGCTTCAGATCAGAGCTTTCCAGGGCTGCTTCAGTTGCAACCTATCAGGGTCTGTGTTGCTCCCTGAGTGTGGTGGGAGCTTTGGTTCTGGGAATCTTCGGCAGTGTTGAAGGTCCGTATTTATATCTACATACCAGTAATTCTATACCTGTCAGTGAAAAGCGCATCTGGAGCCGTTTAGTCCCTAGGGAAGATGTAGACCAACCAAGGTGATGAGTAGAAGAAACACATGTCCAGGAAAACATAAATAACATGGAAATGTTTCTTCTAACAGTGGATCTTCAACTGGCCACAGTTCCCACGTGGGTTGTCACCTGCTTTGATGTTTCTATAGAAGGGGAGAGAATTAAAAATCAGAACCCACGCTCTTCTAGATGGGGGCCAGTAATCTCCGTGCTCAGGTGGCTAAGGCAGGAAGATAGCAAATTCCAGGCCAGCCTGGGCTTCAATAGGAAAATCCTGTCTCAGAATAAAAGCTTTGCTCAGGGCCATGGTGATGTGCATGACTTTAATCCCAGCACTATTCCAGCTCTTGGAGGCAGAGGTAGTTTGAAGATGGCCTGATCTACAAAGAGAGTTCTAGGACAGCTGGAGTTACATAGAGAAACACTGTCTCAAAGAAACAAACTAAGCTAAATCAAAACCCAAGGCTGCATCTCCAGGTGTGGTTGAAGAGCAGACCTAAATGGGGTCAGACAGACTGCTCAGTTCTGCCTCTCTCCTCTCTCTCTCTCTCTCTCTCTCTCTCTCTCTCTCTCTCTCTCTCTCTCTCTCTCTCTCTCTGTGTGTGTGTGTGTGTGTGTGTGTGTGTGTGTGTGTGTGTGTGTGCACTTTGTGCAGAGATACCCTGAGCTCCTCCTGTGGAGGAGATGGACTGAGAGTTATGTTTGGAATTATTTAAAAAAAAAAAAAAAAATACAGCTGCAGTGTGAAGCCCCTGCCTTGATGTTGGAGTGGTACAGTCTTTTACAGATTAGAGCACTTTGAGACGCAATAGATAAAATCCAAGTGATGTTCTAAACCCCCTGATGGCTGAGTTTATGCTCTCCTTTGATTGTTTCCGTATAGATGTTTATATCAAACCCTTCTAAGTGGGGGGTGGGGGGAGTTGAAATCACCAACCAGAGAAGCAAGGTGTACATCTGAAAGAATTAAGCTACCTCTCTGAATGCAGTCAGACTCGTCCTGGTCAGAGGACCTCTGGCCTATCACTTAAGTGGCACAAACTCTGATCTCTGTATTTTACTGCAATTGCATGGATCTGGCATCTCTGGCTGCAGCAGACCCCTAAATAATCTTGTTCTCAATCTCAGCTCCCTAGGCTGCCGCAGCCCTGCCTGCCTTTGTCCTCAGGGTAGGGGGAAATCCCTTATATGGATCACTGAGCTCTTGGTGGCATGACTGCTACTTCCTCCTGCCTTTCTGCGTCCCACCCCCAGCTCACTCCACTCCAGTGATTTTACAGGCCATGCTTTGAGTTCCAGAGGGTTCTCCCTCCTCTCTGGCCTCTAGGCCTCTTCACACTGTTCCTTCTGGAATGTTCGTTCTGTGTGGAGCTTTTCTTTCTCCTTCACTCTCAGTAGGAATACCGCTTCTTTGCTGAAGATACCCTAACCACCCCTGGGTTGGGCCCCTAGTGTTCCAGGCTAAGTCATTCTATCAGCCTGGCCATTTTGTCTTTTGTAGCTGTTTTCACCCCCCAAACTAAAACTCTCTTCCCAGGACCTCACCATGTAACTCGGGTTAGCCTGGTCTCATTATATAGACCAGGCTGGCCTGCAACGCAGAAGTGCTAAGATTAAAGGGTTCTTTCTTTTTAAAAGATGTACTTCTCAGGAGGCAGACGCAGGCGGATCTCTGTGAGTTCCAGGCCACCCTGGTCTTCTAAGAGAGTTCCAGGAACAGTCTCCAAGCCTACAGAAAAACCCTGTCTTAAAAGTCAAAACAAAAAATAAATAAATGAAAATAAAATATTTATTTATATATATATATATATTAATGTTTTGCTTAATGCATATATGTGTACCACATGCATGCCTGGTACACACAAGGGTCAGAAGAAGGTATCAGACACTAGGATTGGTGTTACAATTTTTTTTTTTTAGACAGGGTTTTTCTGAATAAGAGTCCTGACTGTTCTGGAACTCACTTTGTAGATTGGGCTGGCCTCAAACTCACTGAAATCTGCCTGCCTCTGCCTCCCAAGTGCTCACAAATGGTTTTGAGCTGTTATGCAGGTATTTATTAGCTATCAAAACTTGGGTCTTCTGCAAGAATAACAAGTGCCAGATAGCCAGTCGTATGATGATGGCATAGTGGCAGAAGCAGGTGGATTTCTGTGAGTTCAAGGCCTTCCTAGTCTATACAGCAAGTTTTAGGCCAGCCAGGATGACATAGTGAGACACACATACACACCCCCACCCCATCTCTAAAAGAGAGAGAAAAAAAAAAAAACCCAGACCAGTGCCAAGCAGCTGCAGGCGACATGCACCTGTAACCTCAATGCTTGAGAGACAGAGCTAGGAGTATCCTTGAGGTTATCTTGGGCCACATAGTGAATTTGAGGCCATCCTGGGCTACATGAAACCTTATCTCAAAAAATCAAAATTAGCAGGACAGTGGTGCCACACGCCTTTAATTGTAGCACTCAGGAGGCAGAGGCAGTCAGATCTGAGTTTGAGGCCAACCTGGTCTACAGAGCGAGTCCAAGGCTACACAGAGAAATCCTGTCTCAAACAACAAAAAAGTAAAATTAAAAAGGGCCAAGTACAGTGGTGCCCACCCTTACGTCTAGCACGCAGAGGCAGGTGCATCTCTATGAGTTCAAGGCCAGCTTTGAACTTGTGGTGTGAGGCAATGAACCCAGGGCCTCACTAACATGCACATGGTCGCTAGGCAAGTGTCTACCACTGAGCTGTGTCCTGAGCTCTCAGGCTCTCATCTTATTTGTGCAGGAATATATGCAGAGAGCTCTTGAAACATATCTTTTTTGCTTCTCTCCAGAAAAGAAGCGGGCAAAGGCACCCGAACAGCCCACGCCCCCCATTCAGGAAGAGCCTGAACCTGTCAGCAATGTCTTACAAGGAGATGACATTCTTGCCTTGGCCATCAAGAAAGAAGACTTGAAGAAGGTAAGGTTGGAGGTCAGGGATCTCTTGAACACCCAGCCACTCTCATGGTCACCTGTCTCTCCATCGGCTTCCTGATCTCGAGGAGTCACCAAACCCATGGGGGAAGAAAAATCCATCAGATACAGATTATTTTACTTTAGCATCTGAAGGAACAAACGGGAAGTTAGGTTTTCAGATTTTGAGACTGTAGTAGAGCCTCAAAATAGTGAGGTGCCTTGGGCAAGCACCATTGCGCCCATTCCGCAGGCGGGCAAGTAAAGTTCAGCCATAGAAAGCACAAGGCTGCTGGACTCCAGCCTTTCCCCTTACCTGTCGGTCACTCTTACTTAACAGTCTGGACAGCCAAGGATCACTGTTTCCTCTACAGGTCGCTCCTAAATCTCAGGTTTGTGACACAGGCATTTCCAGGACAGGACATATGGATGGAGCTGGGGAAGTCCTCAGGAATCCTGCCAAGAACTGGGATGTGTGTGTGTGTGTGTGTGTGTGTGTGTGTGTGTGTGTGTGTGTGTTGTGTTCCTCCTCCTCTTGGCAGGTAGCATTTTCTTCAGCTTTGTTTCTTTTTTTAAAAAAATATTTATTATGTATACATTGTTCTGCCTGCATGTGTGCCTGGCCGCCAGAAGAGGGCACCAGGTCTCATCACAGATGGTTGTGAGCCACCATGTGGTTGCTGGGAATTGAACTCAGGACCTTTGGAAGATCAGCCAGTGCTCTTAACCTCTGAGCCATCTCTCCAGCCCAGCTTTGTTTCTTTTTTAGCAACACATTCCTCGGTTTGCAGAAACAGAAGGAAAGCCTGTCGTGACACAGAAATTTATCATCCGGAAACTCAAACCGAAGGATTCCAGCAGAAAGGTCTACCACTTGGTAGCGCATCCTGCTCATCCTGAGGCTGCCACAAAGCCCCTGGACTACTCTGGTACGGGTTCCCTAGGCCTTGCATTCTTGGGTGGGTCTTGAAAGAAAGCCCATTCTCCCTCAAACAGCTGTATAGCTTCTGTCTCTCCATCCCTCTTTCCTCCCCAGGTCCCGGCGACAGCTTCTTGAGTGGTGACCAAATCCTGCCTCACCAGATCTTGGGAAGTCTCCAGGACTTTAAAAGGATCGCAGTTGCTCGAGGAAATACCCAGGTTTGTTCATCCAGAGCTATGTAGCTGACAGAAGTTGCTAGAGCCATTTGCTCTCCTGCAGAGTCAAAGGGGGGGGTATGTGTGGAGATGGGGGTATATGGGTAGGGTTCAAGAGATAGGTCAGTCTCTGGGCCTAGATGATGAGTGACCCTTTGGGAAGAAGCGCCAAGTCACAGAAGCGAGCTGCCCATTTAAGCTACCTTCGGCTGAAGTGGGGATTTACTAGAAGGAATTCAGAGTTTGCCCTGTGGAACTCTGGGTCTGGGTAGACTGAACCTGACAAGACAGCAGAACTCTGGGCCCAGCTCCTCATTTCCCATCTCTGGAGACTGGATTGCTGGAGGAAAATGATCCCTACTGTTCCCTGGGCTACCTTCCTGTCACACAGCACAGCACTCCTGTGTCTCAGATTCTTCCCTTCTATTGGGGGTGGGTACTGGGTCTGGTCAGTTTCTCTAGAGAAAACCATCAGTTGTGAAGAGTTAACTTAAAGGACGCTGACCCTTCTGGACAGAGGGGACTGTTAGCGTTCCCCAGGTCCCCTGGTTTGTTTCCTGTCCCTTGCCACCCTATGGTCCTGAAAAGGAGGGGTTCTTAGAACAGGACACAAGCTGGGACCTGGGCTCAGGTCAGACTTCCTCCCCTACTTGTATGTTCCAGCTAGCTAAGCTGATACACATCCAACCCTGTCTGATGACCCTCATCTCAGCTAAAGAAGAGCCCAAGCCAAAGGCCCCAAAGGAAGGGAAGAGACCTCCATGGGCCCCACCTCTCCAGCACAATTTCCTGAAGAACTGGAGACGGCATGTTGCCTTGTGGAAGAAGCAACAGGAAGTTCTCAGTGGTGAGCCGAGCCGAGCTGACAGGGACTTGCCAGGCCTCCATCTGGCAAGGAGGCTCTGCCATGTCTTCTCTCCACACCCTTCCACAGCTTGGGCTCGCACTGAATAGCATTTGTACCACCACCATTGATAACCTCTGGTTCTCAGGCCTCAGCGGGTCCTGAAGTGAGCCCGAGAGTGGGCCACCCGACTCATAGTGTCTGAGCCTGTGTGTTCTGTTTTGCTGAAGCTGAGGCGTTCTTCCTTCTCCCTCTCTAGAGCATCTGAAGAAGCCAGTGAGTGAGTTGCTGATGCATGCTGGGGAGAGCTACAGAAGGATCCAGGAAGAGCGGGAACTCATTGACCGTGCACTTCCAACCCAGCATGACAGAAAAGTGAGGACACTGTTCCCAAGTACAGAGAGAGGGAGAGAGGGAGAGGAGGAGAAGGGGGGTTACATGTCTCTAGTTACATGGTTAGGGAGAAAATAGCCTGCCCATTACCAAGCATTGTTAAGCCCTTGGGATCTTTAATTTATAGTCTGTGGTGGTCAGTTTATCATAAGAGTCATAATATTTGTCTCCTAAAGAATATATATATATATATTTTCTAACCAAGGCCAAACCACAGTGCTGTGTTTTGTCACATCAGTGAGTGTCTGGGATGGGGCCAGCTCACTGCATCTTTCTGGCATCTTGAAAACAAGAAAGTGCCATTGTTTCCCTGGTGGATGCCCCACCATCCTCTGGGTGAGGTGCAGAGGTGACCTCACTACTCTGTCCTTCCTTGTCAGGGTTTTAAAGCAACCAATTGGTTCTGGAGTCCACTGGAGTACCTGGGAGATGAGATGACAGGCCTTCTCATGACAAAAACAAAATCTCAGCGTGGCCTGATGGAACCCATCACACACATCAGGAAGCCCCACTCCATCCAAAGGGAGACTGGTGAGAAGTAGTGCCCGGGACTGCTGACCCTCTGTGTCTGGTGCAGGAGGCAGGGCAGTATGGCGTGCTCAGCATGACTCTGGCCCCAGTCCTGGTTCACTTGGCTTTGAGCAAGCCGAAGACTCTACCTGGGATTCAGTTCCTACCTCAGTGAAACTGTAGAAGCTGTAGAAGCGGTAAGGGAGGAGGCAGGGAAATTAGGATCCTTGGCATACAGCTTTTACCAACCCCACACAGCTGTTGAGTCCCTGGAATGCGACAAGTTTGCATAGAAATGAGCTATCAGTGCAGGCCAGTTCGAAAAACAAAACATCATTTTAGTAGTCATTTCTATGTCAGTTGCAATAGTAGTCTTCACATATGGAGTTGAATAAACTATGTTAAAATGAATCTCACTTAAGAGTTGGTGAGATTTACCTTTTCAGCACACATCTAGAAAATCTGAAGTGTCACACATGGCTTGCATTTGTGGTTTGTATTATACTTCCAAGGGTAGCCATGCTTTAGAGCCCAACAGCATGCACAGATTTACACCCCAGCTGTACTGGATTTCTGAATTTCTGTGAGGTATTTGGCTCCCATTGTCCTTATTTTCTATTATAGGCATTGATGGAGGTAGGTTAAAAGAGATATTATATGCATTAAGGGTTTCTGGCTCCTTGCTAAGACTCACCAGAAGGTAGTTGGTGCTGTTATTACAGTCCAAAGATTTGACTCTCTGGCAGCTTATTTTGTGGGATTCCTGTATAGGGTTGCTGAGGAGGTAGAGGACCAGAGAACTGAGTGGGGCTGCCCCACAGAAGCTGCATTCACTTCCCAATCCTTCTCAGGAGCACTGTTGGGATGGGTGTTTTCAGGACCCTGGGACAAAGGGTGGGAAGCAGGCATAATGGCAGCCTGTGCTGAAGGTCCTCCATATCCACTCTAGGATTACCAACGCAGAAAGATGCTTGGTACCGCTACACCTGGGACCGGAGTCTGTTTCTGATCTACCGGCGCAAGGAGCTCAAGAGCATCATGGCAGAACTGGATTTCAGCCAGGAGGTTGCTAGTGCCTTCATACCCTATCTCAAGGTGCTTCCGGTGATAACCTGCCAGTCAGCTCACACTCCCTACCTCTACTCTTAGGACATAGATGGCCTGGAGGTGGTGGGCCATGGGAAACCCTTCTCATCTGTCACCGTAGAAGAGTATTCACCACTTGAAAAGAGTCTGAAGAGCTCCTCTGAAGACACAGCATTCCTGTGAGTCTGAGCCCAGAGGAGAGAGGCTGGAGAGCTTGCTTGCCCTGACATCTATCAGTGTTGGAGGGCAGGCTTCCCTTTCTGTAGTCAGAATCAGAGTGGCTTCATTCAGGATTCTGCCAGTAGCTGCCTCCCTTTCCTCTAAGCCATTCCAGCATGTCTGCTAGCTGTCTTCTCCTTCCCCTCAATCGGGTCCTACTTAAATGTCCGACACCCAGAGCCTCCCATAGCTATGCACAGGGAGTGGCCCTGGAGAGAGACTTGAAGAGACCCAGCAAGGCTGACCAGTCTCTAGAGTTCCTGACAACTATGTCCACAGTTCCAAGTGGTGTGAGTGTTCAACCTCCAGGAAAATAATCAGTTTTCCTTACAGAGACTCATTGACCAACCTCTCCGACATGGTCCCCATGCCTGTGCTCGGCCCTTCACTGCTATTCTGTGGGAAGCCAGCTTGCTGGATCAGAGGCAGTAACGAAGATGACAAGGTAAACTGCCTTTTCAGCCTCATGCACTTGCAGGAAGGACCTCCTCCCTGATGGGCCAGGCCCCCAGGTGACCGTGACAGTCACAAGGAGTCCACACAGTTTCTGATATGTGTTTTTATCTGATTGCACATTCCACATACCCAAAAAATGGTAATAGGAGCACTTACTTAAGCAAAAATGAGATCACAAGGCTGAAAACGCTGACGGTGATGGTACACACCTTACATCCCAGCAATCAGAAAGCAGAGGCTGGCAGATCTCTGTGAGTTTGAGGCCAGCCTGGTCTACAGAGCAAGTTCTTGGACAGCCAAGGCCACACAGAGAAACCCTGGGGCAGGGGTGTGCACTACTGATAATTGTAGCCTTCAAGCACACACACTCTTACATAGATAGGGCTAGATGGAGGTTTTATATAGTTTTGTATATTTGTGTGTGTGTGTGATATGTGTGTGGGCTTGTGTACATGTGTGCATGCCCAAATATGTGTGAGCACACATATGGGTGCATTGCAAGTCACTTGTGTGGACATGTGTGTAGGACTGAGGCTGACATAGAGTGTTTTCCTCTCTTGTTTTCACCTGTGTACTGAGACAGGGGCTTTCACTGAACTCAGAACTAATGTTTGGGTGAGGCAGACCAGCCAGCTTGCTCTGGGATTCTGTCTTCACTTCCTGTGTGCTGGGATTACGGGCAGGCTGTCATACTCTACCTGGCTTCTGGAGATGAGATCTCCAGTCTTTGGACTTGCAAATTAACCTCTGAGTGACCTCTCCAATACCAGTCCCGGAACAGTCTTCAGATGCTAAGGAGCAGAAATACCGGGTGTAAAATGTTTCTCTTCTTAGTACTGGAGATAACCTCAGAGGCAATTACCAGTAGGGGTTGACACCACTCAGGGAGACCAAGGCCAGAGGACCAGTGTGAATGCTGGACTTCCAGACAAGTCATAGGAAGCAGGGATGACTTGGTCACCCTAGGGCAAGATCTCTAGCCAAGACAGCATTTGTACCCACTTCCTCCCACAGAAAAACATTGGAATTGGTGTCCGCCTGACATTTGAGACCCTCGAAGGGGAGAAAACATCTTCAGAACTGACTGTGGTCAATAATGGCACTGTGGCCATTTGGTATGACTGGAGACGGCGGCCCCAGATGGATTCTTTCCAACACCTAAAGAGAAACAGGGCACAGCGATTTTACTTTAACAACCGGGAAGGTACCCGAAGCTGCCCTCCTCTCCAGGTCCCTATGTGCCTCAGTGACTGGGACACCCCAGTGTTTAGTTAGTACCTATCAGTCCATCCCTTCCTTCTGCCTTGACCCTCCCATTTCTCCCGTGAAGTGTGTGGTCTACTATTCACATCTGTTGAGAAAACAAGAAAACTGAGAATGCAGAGAGGGAGTAGCCATTCAGGGAGCGCAGACCTGGTGACCAGATGTGGGCTGCACTGTGCTTTCTACGGGCAGACTGGTGGCTCAGCTGTCTCCTACATCACAGCCCCTGCCTCTGTCCCTCTCAGGGGTGATTCTGCCTGGGGAAAGCAAACAATTTACCTTCTTCTTCAAGTCTCTGAATGCTGGCATCTTCAGGGAATCTTGGGAATTTGGGACCCATCCTACCCTCCTGGGAGGTGCTATCCTCCAGGTCACTCTCCACGCTATCTCACTGACCCAGGACATTTTTATGGATGAGAGGAAGTTGCTGGAGGTAAGAGACTTAGAACCTCAGCCATGGGGGACAGCACGTGGGTCAGGTCATTCAGGGGTGCTTCTAGGGATCTTTATTTTTCCTCTCTTGAGAAGTGATTTTTCTCACCACAGGACAGATCACTAACTACTCTTGCTTAGGAAACAATACCCAGGCCTTTATGATGTAAAAGATGGAAGGGCAGGCTAGGCTAGTGCAGGACAGCAAATGTCCCTACCTTGTAGCCCCTAGTTAGATGGGAACAAGTTGAAACCCTGTGATCCAGACTTCACAGATTTCATACAGAGTCCAAAGTAGGAGCTGTCACACTGGGGCTATGAGTCCCAGGTGGGTATGGGAGGCCTTAGGGTTGAGCTGTGTTTTGTCCACTGCTGCCTGCCACTGTGCCATGGAGTGGGACTGAACAGACAAGACTTCTAAGCCAGAGACAATGATTTAAACGACCAGCCTCAGGACCCTTCTCCATCGTTAGCCTCCCGGGAGAGTGCAAGGTGAGAGCTGGGGTCTCTTTGTCCCTGTTCAGTCTAAGTGTGGCTTTCTTGTGCCATACTTTGTGGATTTCCTGTGTAAAAAGCTGGATTTTTATGTGATGCCCTACACACAGCTACCTGCTTCCGGCTGGGGCTTGGCCAATCAGACTGTAACTCTGATAAAGGCCGAGTTGGCTGTATTTGCTGACCCTCAGACCTTCGTGTGGAGAGATAGATACCCTTCTGCTGGGTTTGTATGACACTCACTTTGTGGCCAGGCCAGTGGAAAGGTCACTACCATTCTTAACGGTGCCCAAACTGTATTCTCTGTCTCTACCCCTTCTTCCAATGGGGGTATTGGAGGGTCCATATCCTGTGCAGAGATGTCACTCCTCCTGGACTGGCCTCTGCTGTGGGTGCCTTTTACCTTTCTGAGGGGAACACAGATGTTTAGTGAGACATAGTTTTCAGTCTTGCAATAAGAGGTATCTGTGTAAGCCAGAGGGACCGATAGAGAGGCAAGAACTCAGCCCTACTCTAGAGTGTATTCTGGCTCTCTCCTTGAGGGTACACAGGCAGTGGAGAGCCTAGGCTGCCATCTTAGGCCATCTTTCTTTTCTGCAGAGCAAGCTGGCTGCCCATGAGGCGGTCACCATCGCACAGAGTGTGCTGCAGGAGGTACTGAGGGGCATCTCAACTTCAGAGCGGCCACCATCCCCTGTGGATGCCTATCTCACCGAGGAGGACTTGTTCCACTACAGGAACCCTGGGGTATGGGTTGGCCCTGTGCACTCTGGGTGACTGTATTAGCAAACCCTTCCACATGCCGGCGCCTTCCACAAGTAATTCACCTCCTCACAGCAGTCCTAAGAGATGATGAGTGTGATTTACATCCTTATGGGATGTAAATACGGGGGGAATGAAGGCCCAGAGAAGTTAGAATGTACCCAAAATAGTTCACAAGTGGGTGGATACTTAGTAAGCCCAGAACATCATATAATTCTTCATTTAAACCTCGCCTTTCTTGGAAGGCCCAATTGCGTGCGTGTGTGTGTGTGTGTGTGTGTGTGTGTGTGTGTGTGTGTGTGTGTGTGTGTGTGTGTGTGAGATCCCTTATCTTGGTTGCAGTTGCATTACCAGCATCAAGTGGTGCAAAGCCTGTACCAGCTGTGGGACCAGTACTCCACCCTGCCTCTGAAGACTGAGGAGGCCAGGGCAGGGAAGAATGCCCTCAGCTCCAGAGCTCGGCTTGCTCGGATGCCAGTGCCGTTAGTGTTGGTCCAGAAGGCCCTGGCAGACCCTGATCAGCTGATGAACACCAGGGGCCAGGTCTTGGAGGCCTCACCCCTACAACTGAGGCAGGAGATGGATCTGCTCAAGGAACACCGAGATCCCTTCCTATATCAGAAGACTGGCATGGGCACCAAGAGTTTTCCAAGGAAGAGCATCATGGAGGAGATTCTGGTGGAGGAGAGTCCTGACAGGGAGACTACCAGGAGCCCCTTGGAGCTGGAACGCCTTCCTCCACCCAAGTGGAACCTTTGCCTGGAGGATTTCAGAAAGGTGCCCCTAAGACTCTGAAGGGGTTGGTGGAGAATGTCCCTGAGTGTGTTGCTAGTTTTCTGGAACTAGTCCTGGAGGCTCCAGGAACTTCCCTTGCCCCAAGAGCATGTCTTGAGTCAGAACTTTTTTTTTTTTTTTTTTTTTTAACCAAGGAGCCTAGTGTTCATGGGAATCGGTTTTTGAGGGAGGTCACAGGCTTCCCTAGCAGGCTCTTCCATAGACTCTATAGATGTTCCATGTAACAAGGCCCACTGCTAGAGAACACAGGGACCCTAGCAGTTCTAGTCCAGAATGATTGCCCATGGTATCCATGACCCCAACCAGACAGTGATGACCTTCCCTGAGGAGATCCAGAGAGAGGATGCCCTTATCAGGCTTAACAAGGCAGCTGTGAAGTTGTGCCAGAAGCAGAAGCCATTGCAATCTGACCTCCTGCACCAGACATGGTAAGTATCCTCCAAGGGACCGACCACCCCAGATCGCCTTTCCTTGGTAGCCCCTGCCCCGGGGACCTGGGAAGGTAGTTCTGGAATCCAGAAGGCTATTTTCCCCCTTGAGCTCAGGATGCTAAGAAATGCTGTAAACACCTCCTATTCCGGGACCTGCCACAGCAGCCCCACGGCTGCCAGGAGCTTCTCCGGGGAACAGTTTGCAGCAGAACAGATCGTTTGCCTTGTTTTTTTCTCCTTCCTCCCCGTGTCTTGTTCCTTCTCAATGAGCAGAAGAATGGGGGGGAGGGGGCGTAGCAGGGGACACTTGAGGAGAGAGGGAGCCTCTCCTTTCCTTCTCTGTTGTCAGCCAGCCATCGCCTGTTTGGACTTTCGTGGATAGGGTTTTGAAGGGTCCAGAACACAGTCTCAGGAGCCTCATACTGGGAATCTTGTGCAAGGCTCAGCCCTTGCTGTGGAACCTGACCGAGTCTAGCCATGGCTCCAAGCAGGAATTCAGACTCTGATGCAAGACTGAGTTCATTCAGTCTTCTCAACACTAGTCTTAGACCTTGTCTCTTGGTTGCTGCCACAGGGAAGCCAGATTCCGCTGTGCACGCTTGCACAGGGTCAGGGAGGGTTGTCTGCTTGGTAACACTGCATTTTCAGGGTAGTTCTCCCACACCAGAGTCCTTAAAGGGAGGGATCTGAGCCTCTGAAGGTTCAAGGATGGATGAGGAGTGATGGCTTTTCTCCAATATGTCTTTTTTCTAGTTTGCAGCTGTGGCGAGATGTGATTGACAGCCTGGTAAGCCAATCGCTGTGGCTAAGGGCTCTTTTGGGCCTGCCTGAGAAGGAGACGGTTTATTTGGATGTTCCAGAAGAGCAAGGTCAGACATTGTATGGTCTCACCTCTGTAGTCTTCCTCAGCCCTCTGCCCTGAAGGCGGTAGGACCTTGGTTGTTTATCCCCTTAGTAGGTAGGTACTTGACTGAGCCGGTGTGGTGGTGGTGGTGGTGGTGGGGAACTTATTATCTTTATGTCTGTTGCCAGAATTTGAGACTCGGATCCTACATTGGTGGAGTTCTCTTGTTTAGCATGCTGAATCACAGAGAGTTTAAATATAGTGGAACTGGGCCCCAACTGTCTCATGCCATTGTCACACAGTCTTGCTCCATAAGGTCAAGTGGAGGGCTCAAGGAAGTATCCCCCCTCCCTTCCTTAGCTCTCTCTGCTCTCAGCCTGCTGGGGTCTCTCAGCTTGCCTTGGCATGAGCCTGTGGTGTAGGCCAGGGCATAGGGGGCCTTCGGTATGTCTCCCACTTCCTCCCTCTTAGGTCACAAGTCCCCTTCAGCCATAGAAGTGAAGGTGGCAATCACTAAAATTGGGAAGGAAGATCGGAAAGGGGCCACCCAGGAAAAGAAAATACCAGGTATCAGAGACAAAGAGGAAAAAAAGGGAGCCAAGACGCCAGGGAAAGAGGTATGTGTGAATGTGTCAATGTGGTCCGCACCCTGGGCTTGGGAGAGCTCTGGAGGGGCCATAGGACTTGGGGGGGGGGAGTTGCTCCAGAAGAGCCATTGGAGAGAATGTCAGACCTCCCTCAGGAGCTCCATTTCTCCAAACAGGACCGCCTGAACAGCAAGAAACAGAAGACAAAGGATGACAAGAAAGTGATGAAGTCTACAAGCCGGGACAGGCTGTCCTCGGAAGATCCTACTGCCCCTGACAGCACTGTCCCTTCACAGGATCCCATAGACCCCCTGGTCATGGAGAAATATACCCACAGGTTGCATACTGAGGTGAAGGGAAGAGGGGACTGCCGTACCTCCCAGCTCTCACACCTGCATCTTTCATTCCCTTTATTCCATGGAGGAGCACCTGCTTTTACAAAAAAAAAAAAAAAAAAAAAAGCCAGAGAGAAATGAAGGTTAGCCAAGGAAGGGTGCAGGTGCATTAGGCAGAGGAAGCAGCTGATGCTGAGGGAATGGGCCAACAGAGTGGTAAGGAATTGCTCTGCATGACTTCTGGGGTCACTCAGAAAATTCCAAGGCCTCATGCAGGCCAGCAGAGTCCTTCTCTTCCTTACCACTCTAGGTGGTGAAGGTATTAATTGCTCTGTGAGGGTGGGGCCCTCATGACTCAAAGACCTCTTAAAGGTCCCCATATTTCTCAACACTCACATGAGAAGCCAATTTTAACACAAGCTCTGGAGGGGCAATGTACATTCAAATGGTAGCAAGAGTGCATGTGCTCAAAAGCTTCATCATGATCTGGTCTTAAGCAACAGGTCCTCAGAGATGCCCCTAGGTCATCTTAGTCTTATGTTAACTATGGTTTTCCCAGGCATGTGGGAGGGCTACAAAACCACACTATGTTAGCTTATCTAACAGGGATGCTTTGTCTTTAGCTGATAAGGCATTGTGGATCTGGGCTTACATTACTGTTCATTGTGAGACCACCCCAGGGTTTCATTTGACCAGAAGTTGTGTTTGCTGCTACCTCTGACATCATTGAGTTTTCTGATGGTTGTTGGGGATCTAGAAAGTAATTATAGGGCTCTGGGGGCTCTCAGGGTATAATCCCTTCTTTGATTTTATGTACTAAGAGTCAGTTTTCTTAGGCTGTGTGGTCCAGCTGCAGAAGAGGGGCTCAGTCTTGGTTTTGGAAGCTTCAGTATGTAGATCATCTATGATCTTACAGGAAGGAGAGTTGGCTTCTGGAAAACCAACAGAGATTTGGGACTGAGTCCAGGCCCACTCCAGATCTGAAGAGCAATTGCATGCGGCAATACACCGTATAGCTTTGGCATTCCCCTCTCCATATTTTCTCTTTTAGCAAGTGCCTTCTGCAGAGCGAACCTTGGCTAGCCTCTGATGTTTGTCCCATTCTTCCAGGTCTATGGGTTGCTGGATACCCTGGTTACTGACATGATGGTCCTGGCCGATGAGCTCAGCCCCCTAAAGAGTGTTGAAGAACCTTTGCGTCTTTGTAGCTGATTCGTGGGTCCACACTGTCTCCTGGGAGAGTGGTTAGGAAAATCAATAAAGAATCTTTAGATTCCTTCCACGTCTGTTCTGCCTCTGGCGATGCTAGGTCTCAACTGTGTCAGGTGATGGCCTAGGTCTTCTTGATCCCACCTGCCCACATGTGGTTCTCGGGAGCCACCCACAAGTAGGGAGGCTATGTGCAAGCGACAAGCAGAATGGCAAGTGGGCAACAGGGCAGACAGCCTTGTCTTTGAGCAGCTCCTGCCTCGGGCCCATCAGGATCAGGCTTCCTGGAGCCAACTCAAGTGGCATCACATCTGTGACCCAGTGAGAGACTAGGGGAAGAGACAGAGCCGATAGGATCTGGCTTTCTGGGATCCCCTACTTGAGCTCTCCTCATCCTTCAGGATGGCACTTGCTAAGATTTTTAAACCCTGGAGGAATTGGGGCTGAGCCCAGATCCACCCCAGGTCTGAAGAAAAAGAAAAAGACAACTATCTACAATAATCCAAGAAACTCTCACAAGTACAGCTTTCCTCTCCCCACCTATTCTCTTTGGCGCCCCTGTCCTAAGCCAGGGGTTAGTATTTGGGGCTCTAGAGTGCATTATCCCTTCCTCCACTCAACCCATCTGGCCCTGAGCCATTTTTCTGCTATGGTGAAAAATGTTTGTAATCTCAGTGGGACACTGAAGGTTGTAAATTCAAAATCAACCCGAGCTACATGATGACTTTGAAGCCAGCCTGGGCTACACAGAGAGAAGAGAATAGCTCGAGCAAGACAATAAAACAGCCTTGAGAATTCCCACTCCTTCCTGGAACACAGGAGTGTGGGACCGTGAAATGGGTGAGGAAGGCAATGCTTGCTCAAGTCATCCTGGGGTTTCCACGGTCACACTGCGAACAGGGGATTGGTCGCAATGGAGGATTAAAGGCAGTGGGTAGTTTGGGAGTAGCCAGATCCTGTGGGATTCTCACTGACCTCATGAGCCTTAAGCACTCTCCAGGTGAGAATGGAGGGAGTTTCAGAGCCGGCTGGGCCCTCCCAGAGTTGGAGAGGCTGATTCCTCAGGCACCTTGCAGTGGCTAGGGGCAGCCAGCTGGGAACAGAAAAAGACAAACCCCAGGGGGTGTTCTGCCTTCTGTTTTAATGTCCTTCTGGCTAGGAGGGGTAGGGCGTGGTAGGGGTTTTGGAGTTGCCTTCACTCCCACCCCTTCCCCCTTCTAGCTGAGGAGGTAGTGGAAAGGTTAACTCACTGCAGGGTGGGAGTGTGTCAGCTCCAGGTCTTTACCCTTGAGGTCACCCGGCAGACAAACGGGGACAGGCCTCCTCCCCTGAAGGCACCGCCCGGCAGGCAGCAGGAAGGGGTTAAACACTCCCGCCCGTCATCCTGTGTCCTGTTACTGCTGAGGCAGACCTGCCTGGCCAGCTGAACAACTTTCCTCCGGAGAGTGCTGGCCGGCAGGAGTCGAGGAGGCTGCCGCCAGGGGTTGAGCTGCTACCCGCTTGGGGTACCCTGCTGCCTTTGAGAGGGCTCTGTGCCTCTCGGTCGAGGGTGGGGCTCCCGAGACCAGAGTCTATGGTGGATGGCTCTGGAGCTGCTCCTGAGGCTGTGCCATCCCCCACCACTCAGAGGGTCACAGCAGAGCCTGTTGGGGCTGGGACGAGGGAGCCCACACTGGAGGTAAGCTCCCTCCCGCGCCGCGGTGGTGCCCTGAAGCGGGCGGGGGCTAGAGTGGGCTCAGGACTTAGTCTCTCTCCCAGGCTCGAGAGAAGGCAAGGCAGGGCTGAGGAGGACCTGGAGGCTTCTTACCTTCAACCCTCTGCCTTCCTGGTCCCTTCAGAAAAGGGACACGGGGCCAGACGGAGGTTCTTGGTAGTGGTCCCCTCAGATCCTGGCATATTTGTATTTACACCTCTAACCTCAGGATGGCCCCCAAATTCACTCCAATGCTCCCCAGGGACACAGCCAACTCGGGTCTGAAGCCAGACAGCCTAGGGCTAGCTACCACCCAGTCCCACATCCCTCTAGCACTAGGAAGGACACTGCCACTCCCCCATGGCTCGCTCTGAGCTTGATAGGGACAGAAGCTGGGGAGGGGTGCTGGCTGGTGGGGGTGCGTATATACTTTGGTAAATTCGTGCATGTGACTGGTTCTTTCCATCTCTCTGAACCTCTACCCTGGGGATGCCATCTGCTTCCTCGGTGCTGACTTTTAGGAATTTCTCCATCCCCCACCCTGGCACCCACCACTCCAATCCCTCCTTGGGGACCTGTGTAGAGGAGGGAGTCTACACTCTATGCCCCCCCCCTCCAGACCAGCCTTTGCTCCCTTTCTGCTAGTGCCCTCCTGTGCTCTTTCCATCTCTAAAGTGGCCTCCCCAGTCCTGACTTCTCAGTGTCCTTCCCTCCACCTGGCAGGGTCTGGCTCAAGGTCACTGCAGTAATTCCATACCCGCTGCCCAGGGCTGCCGCTGCCGCACCGCCTTATCGGCAGCTGGGTTTGTGTTTCACTCCCTTTTATTCCTGGGCATATTGTGTTCGATAAAACCTTCTGCTTGTAACACCGCTGGCAGGGCTCCCAGCCTCTGCTCCCGCTTTCCTTTCCTCTCAGCTTCAGCTTCATGCGTGCTGGGGGACCTCACCATGCCCCCTTGCTCCTTCCTGTGTCCCTACTGTGTTAAACTCCTTCAGAGTAGAGGAATGGCCCAGGTGGAGGTTCAGGCTTTTCCTTTTGTTTCTGATCCTTTCCTTCCCCCAGCTCTAACAAAGGTGCGCAAGCAATGTCCACCTGGGTCCTAGGAGAAAAGAACCAGGTAGGTTCATGGGGCCTACATAGAGGGTCCCTTCCCGTGATGGCTGGTTGTACCCACCCCAGCAAAGTAGGAAGGCCTAGGAAGCCAGGCCCAGGTAGGGCTCTGTTAGAGTCAGGATGTCTGACCTGACTGGTTCTGCCGATTCCAGCAGCCAGCAGGGACAGCAGCCAGCAGGGAGGAGCATGCACACCAGGGCGGGCTTCGTGTACAATTATTCCCCATCTCTCCCACTGCCAGCCTGCCCTCCCACTGGGGAGGTGAATACAGGTCTGAGTCACTAGTCAGGGGGAGGGCAGGAGTTAAACAAGTTGTGGCTGTGGCATTCCCACAGAAGGCCAGCTGGACAGACAGACATAAGGTAGGCAGCACTATGGGCCAGGGGATCCAATTTCCACAGACTCCCATCCTTCGGCCCAAGACTGGGACCTGCCAAGGCCTGTGGGTACTTTGAACCGAGCCGACCATTCCGGTGCCAGAAGGACAAACTTCCTATACCGCAACCTCTACCCCTACCCCCACCCCTTAGGAGGCTGGGACAGCTGAGGCACCTCAGCTGAGGTAGGGGCTGGAGGGTGATCTGGAGAGATGTGATCTCTGTGGTGGTGGTGGTGGGGAGCATTCATGGAGAAAGTGGAGGTTCTGCTGACCCAGCTTCTGTGTGTGTGTGTGTGTGTGTGTGTGTGTGTGTGTAAAACTGTGTTAGTGCCATGATGATGGCAGGAGGCTCCTACTTTGGGTTTCTGGCAAGGCCTTGAGGGACTCATTTCTGCCTCTTGAGGCTGTGGAAAGACATGTGGCTGATTGTCCCTTAGAGTCTGCCTCTTTTGGGCTATCAGAGTCTTCTGTGTGCCTAAGGCCTTGGGAGTTTGCTTGGATTGCCCCTGCCCTCAGGGAACTTGCATTCTGGCTGAAAAGGTGGTTCTGAAACAGGTAATTAGATTAATTAATTAATGAACTAGGTGACACTGACAATAAGAATTGATTTAGTCTCAGGGAGACTTAGGTATTATCAGCCTCAACTCTGCCACCGACATGCCCTGTGGCAGGAGGTCACAGCACTCTAGCGCGTTTGTGCCGGAGGCCAGAAGGTGTACCCTTATTTTGCCAGTTCCCCGTCTCCTCACCTTTTCTCTTTGCGTCTCTAGCTTAGTGCCACTTCCACAGGAAGTTGTCAACTTTTTCCTTGCTTGTCCCTCCTTTCTCCCGAGCGTGCCCACACTGGGCTGTGTGTGATTGCATCCTTTCACTTGGGGGTGTTGGTATTCTACAAGCATACCTCGGGGCTTGGGAAAGACCCTCGTGAATCGAATGGTGAAAAATGGCCATATGAGAGGAAAGAATGGAGGGCTAAACTGGAAAGGTACAGTGCGAATGGATGAGGAGACAAGCATGAGTGAGGCGGGAGAGTGACATTCCTGGTGGTCACCGTATGATCCTTGAAGCCACACATTCAGGTGGAGGGAGCGCAGCCCCTACTTACCAGCTCTGTGATCTCAGAGGAATCCTGGGCTGATTCTCTGAGTCCCGCTCTTCCTGTATGTGAGTAGAGATAGGGATTTCATCCTCTTGGTCTGGTGCTTGTATAGATGAGCACGCCAGACAAACAGGGCCCATTGAATAATGAGTACAATAAGAAAAATAAAAAGTGTTGATCAAAGGTGTTCCTGGCAGCAGGGACACTCTGGCCAGGCCATACTTAGTGAGTGAATGAACATGAGGAAGCCATTGATCCTGAGTCTCAGGTCCTCTTTTTCTCAGCCCCATGTGGAACCCAAGGACACAGCCGCCCTGCTGAAAGCAAGGCGGCCCATCCTTCGAGACAGTGACCTCAAGACGGTGGCCCTCAGCCCTCTACCTCTGGCGGGGGCTGCCCACCTCCAAGTCCCCAACCATGACAACCTCTGCGCTCCGACGCCAGGTGAAGAACATTGTTCACAACTACTCTGAGGCCGAGATCAAGGTGCGTGAGGCCACCAGCAATGACCCCTGGGGCCCACCCAGTTCTCTCATGTCAGAGATCGCTGACTTGACCTTCAACACAGTGGCCTTTGCCGAGGTTATGGGCATGTTGTGGCGGCGGCTCAATGACAGCGGTAAGAACTGGCGACATGTATACAAGGCTCTGACACTGTTGGACTATCTGCTCAAGACGGGCTCAGACCGTGTGGCCCACCAGTGCCGTGAGAACCTCTACACCATCCAGACACTCAAGGACTTCCAGTACATAGACCGCGATGGCAAGGACCAAGGTGTCAACGTTCGAGAGAAGGTCAAACAGGTGATGGCCCTGCTCAAGGACGAGGGGCGCCTGCAGCAAGAGCGAACCCATGCTCTCAAGACCAAAGAGCGAATGGCCCTGGAAGGCGTGGGCATTGGCAGCGGGCAGCTGGGCTTCAGCCGAAGATCTCGGGGCTCTCCCTCCTCCTACACCTGTGAGTAGACCCTAATGGTATGGCTGGAGAGGGTGGTGGGGTGGTGGTAGGCCAGCTGCAGTCGTGGCTCTGCAGCCAGGAGCCATGAATGATAGATAGTTCTTACCTCAGAAAGGAAGTTGGGAGGACCCATCCAGATAAAAAATGTAGTGTGGAAAGTACAATACCAGCACATAGTAGGAGCTCAGCAATGGAGGTGAAATAATGACATCATCAACTGCTTGTCCTTGTTGTTATTGGTTATCTTTCGAGAGGGAGGCTTGGAGGTCGAAATGCAGGCGCTGCAGTCGCATACCATTCATTTTGTTCCTTCCAAGTCGCCTGGCTTGAGCAACCAGCTCTCTGTAGGACAGAGTGACACTTAACCTCCCTCTATTGTTTGATCCGAGAACTGAATGAGACAAGGCCCAAGAATGCCCTTGACCTTTTTACTCAGACACCTGACATTCTGTAAACCCCTACCACTCAAGAGTATTGTCCTTGAAAGCAAGGGTGGCTGATTGACGACACATCCTTCTTGCCACAGTGGTAGCGGCCTTTGTGACCTGAGTAGAACCAGAACAGCCCTCCTCCATAAAGCCTGTGATGGCCTGCTTGGGGCTTCGAGGCTGTGATTTTGTTTGATTGGCAGATTCCTTCCCCTTAACCCCCGTGGCCTTAGGCAGGATAGGGTCCTATTGGAAGAGTTCAAGAGCTGAAGTCAGGGACCTGCATTAAATCCTGACTTAGGACCGTGGCCAGGCACCCCCGTGTACTGTCTGTTCCTTGCCAAGGTGGCCTTGGCATCTATCTGCTTTAGCAGTGCAGTGGGAAACCCACAGTGGGTGTCCAGTGCCCGGCTCACTGGTGCCTGACTAGCCAGTCTGCTTTGGCTCTCTCTGAGCCCCAGCTTCCTGGCAGGCGGAGGAATGCGGGGACCATGGGTACGGGTGTGCTCATGGGAGCCACACTTGTTGCAGCTGCGTCCTCCTCTCCGCGCTATGCCTCAGACCTGGAGCAGGCACGGCCCCAGACATCTGGAGAAGAAGAGCTGCAGCTGCAGCTGGCCTTGGCCATGAGCCGCGAGGAGGCTGAGAAGGTGAGACCTGGGTCTGTACAGGGTGCCTGTGGAGGAAGGACAGGGGGCTGGTACTCATTAGCCTCCTCTTGGACTCTCTCTCCTGGACCCGGAGACCCACTCTAGCTCCCAAGACAGCACCGGGCATGGTGGTGTTCCTGATCTGTCCCAGTCTTGGACTCCCACTTTTGGTGTTCTCAGGCAGGGCCCAGAAAAGGTGGTATGTAGTTGACGGTCTGTGGTGTACCTTAGGGGCCTGCTCGATCTTTGTGGTTAGGGAGAAGTGTGTGCTGACAACACATTCTGAGAAAAGCCTGGGACTATTGCTCCCTCCCACCAGCTGTCCTTTGGAAGGACAGGAACAACACCTCTGATACCTCATCATGCTTGCCATTACCTCTATGGATCCAGGCAGACCGGGCAGGAAACATTTGTGCCTCTCACATGAGTGGGCTAGAGAAGTTCTTGGGTACCCAGAAGAAAAAAACAGGTGAGACCTGAGACTACACAGGGTGGCTATGGAGGAAGGAAGTAAGTTTGGGGCTCACTAACCACTTGGGATGCTGTTTCTTAAGCTGCATCTCAGGCCCAGGCAGGGAGAAAGTCCCCTGTTCAAAGCCCATCCCCTCGAGGAAGGGACATCACTGTCTCCATCACCATGCCTAGGGAGGACTGTGCTGGCCCTCTAGCCCTGGGATGGGAACACTGGGCCAAGTTCACACCTCTCTTCCTCCCTCACAGCCAGTCCCCCCAGCCTCTCACAGGGATGAGGACCTTCAGCTGCAGCTGGCTCTGAGCCTGAGCAGGCAGGAGCATGAGAAGGTAGTATAGGGGCGGAGTCGCCTGGGCCACAGGTGCTGACCACGATTTGGTGCTGGTGAAGGCATTGCTGGCAGACCAAGGGGCACTAATCAGCTTCTCTGCTGCGCTAACCTGGGTGCCTCCCACCTGCTCTCTGCTGACCCCAGCCACCTGTTCATGCCCTACCTGTCCCTTCTGCAGGGGGTGAGGTCCTGGAAGGAAGATGACTCTCCAATGGCCAATGGCGCAGAACCTGCTGGCCGACGTCGACGGGACAGAGAGCCTGAGAGAGAAGAGAGAAAGGAGGAGGAGAAGCTGAAAACTAGTCAGGTAGACAGTGGGCTGAGGAGTGTGGCTTGACCAGGACTGGGTGTAACAGAGTTAGCATCTGTGCCATGTGCAGAGCAGAGCTGTAGCAAGCACTAAGTGGGAAATGAAGGTGGTGGCCCACAGCACTGGCTGGTGACTGAGTTGCAGTGAAGTGGCATATCAGAGTCATGATGGAGACTCCTCGGGCTTCCTTGGGACATATCAGTGGCCTCAGTTTCCCTTTTTGCACAGTGGGTATTTGGGACGGTTCCAGCTCTCACACTGTAGGATTATGTGATATTGTGGGTCTGGACTAGGAGCTGGTTTAAGCGCGTGGTGCTGAAAATATCTGTTTCCTTGGGAAGAGGAACAGGTGGCCACTGAAAGCAAGATGACTTTCCTGTGCTATTCATTCTGTCCCTGGGGCTCCTCTCTCTTCTTCCTTCCTCTTCGTGGTGTCTATGGTGGTCAGTTTTTCTTGGGTGCTGGGCTAGGGAAGTAGACTCATTAAAAAAAAAAAAAAAATCCATCTGGCCTGGGATCTAACCCAGCTCTGCCTCTCTGACTATTGTAACTATGTAACTTCAGGCAAATCATTTCCACTCTCTGGGATTCAACTAGTTGGTTCATCTGTAAAATGGGTACATTACCTACCTCACAGGGATGTTATGAAGTGGGACAGTAAATGGATGAGGTAACTTCTATTAATGGGAAGTGCTGACAAGAGGTGAGGGGTCATTAAAAGATGCCTGTGGAGTGAAGAAGGGAGGGCAATGAGCTGGCTTCTGGTCAGGCCCTCCCACCCTCTGGGCCCCACCCACTTCTGAGCCATGGTTGTCTCTCCCCTCTACAGTCCTCCATCCTGGACTTGGCTGACATCTTCGCATCTGCCCCAGCCCTGCCTTCCACACACTGCTCTGCTGACCCATGGGACATCCCAGGTGGGAATGCATTGGCCCCTAAGCACCCCTTCCTTTCAGCCGCTTGCTGCGAATCACCTCCTCCCCATAACCGAAGGTCACTGTGCTGCCTCTAAGATAGGGCCTTGCAGTAAGGGTCAGGGGAGCATATCTGCAGATCCTAGGTCCTGAAAAGCTCAGCAGAAGGCCTAGCTAAGCCCTGATGAGGCCAATACTCCCAGGTTTGGGGGTCCAAGTTCTGGGTTTATTTGTTAGACATGGGTTTGAGAGTGCCTCTTACTTCCAAGTGCAGTGGGTACCACACCACCTAATGTGGGCTGGGCAAATGGGAAGGGCCCTGGACAAAGGGTGGGGGGATGTTGGAATATTATCTGTGCTATCTCTCTCTCACTCTCCTTTTCAGGTCTCAGGCCCAACACCCAGCCAAGTGGCTCTTCCTGGGGACCTTCTGCAGACCCTTGGTCTCCAGTTCCCTCTGGACATGCCCTATCCAGAAGCCAGCCTTGGGATTTACTTCCTACTCTTTCCTCCTCTGAGCCCTGGGGCAGGACCCCAGTGCTACCTGCCGGACCCCCCATCGCAGACCCCTGGGCACCAAGTTCCCCCAACCACAAACTCCCCAGCACTGGAACAGACCCTTGGGGGGCCTCTGTGGAGACCTCTGACACCTCTGGTAAGTGCAGGGCACATGGGTAAGGAGCTGGGGACTTCTGGGTCCCCTTCCCTCCAATACCGAGGGCAGTCTACGGTGAGAAGGCCATATCCCAGACCCATCCGTGCCCTTTCTTCTAGCTCACTGCATTTCCCTCTTTCTCCTGGCTAGCTCTAGGTGGTGCCTCGTCCTTCGACCCATTTGCCAAACCTCCAGAAGCCACAGAGCCCAAGGAGAGCCTGGGCAGTGCCCAGGCCCTGGACCCGGGGAAGTCTAGCAGCCCTGTGGGTAAGCAGGAGGCTGGGGGTGGGGGTAGAGCTGTTTGGTCTATGGGGGAACTCCGGGGGATGCCTCTGCCCTCTTCCTTCCCCAGCACTGAACTGATCACCTTTCTTTCAGAGCTAGACCCATTTGGAGACACCAGTCCCAGTTGCAAGCAAAATGGCATGAAGGAGTCTGAAGCCCTTGACCTGGGGGTGCTAGGGGAGGCGCTGCAGCCAGGAAAGGAGGCGCGCCCCTGCCGGACTCCGGAGTCCTTCTTGGGCCCCTCGGCCTCTTCTTTGGTTAACCTGGACTCACTAGTCAAGGCACCTCTGGCTGCAAGAACCCGGAACCCCTTCCTGACAGGTAGAACACCCTAGCTTGGAGTCTGGGACCCCGTTGGCCCCGGCGCCACTCCCGCCGGTGCAAAGCCCTTATCCTCTGTTCTGTCGTCCGCAGGTCTGGGTGCTCCGTCCCCCACTAACCCGTTTGGCGCGGGCGAGCCGGGCAGGCCGACCCTGAACCAGATGCGCACCGGTTCGCCGGCGCTGGGCCTGCCGCCGGGGGTCCCCGTCGGGGCGCCCTTGGGCTCCATGACCTACAGCGCCTCCCTGCCCCTCCCGCTCAGCAGCGTGCCGGTCGGCGCGACCCTCCCCGCCTCGGTCAGCGTCTTCCCGCAAGCCGGAGCCTTCGCCCCGCCGCCCGCGAGCCTGCCTCAGCCGCTGCTGCCCACGTCCGGCCCGGTGGGGCCGCTGCCCCCGCAGGCTGGCACCAATCCCTTCCTCTGAGACGTTTCGGCGCCTGCGCGCGAGGCCCCGCCTCCTCGAGGGCGGTCGTGCAGGTTGAGCATTGATCCAGGCTTCTATGGACCCCTGACAGATCCTGAACGAGCTAGGGATTGACCACATCTAGGGGATGAAGACTGCACCCGCCTAATAAAGACTGGAATCTACGTCCTCAGCTCTTACCAAGTGGACTTTTTGAGGGGTGTGGCAGCTGGGTCTGGACCACAGCACTGGTTACCAGCTGAGGCAGAAACTACTTGACAGTCTGAATTCCCTCAGAGCTCTCTCAAACCATCGTTCTCATCTCCTGTCGGCCTGGTGCCTTCCTTCCCTCCGCTCTCACTCATTCAGGCATTCATTCACTATCCCACATGGGCTACTCCGATAGTGAGGGGTGACAGCATTTGCCCATTCTTTGATGCGCTATGTACCTTAGGCTGACAATGTCATGTAATCATATTGCAGGGAGCCTCTGCAGTTATACTGTTACTCAGGACTTCAGCGTTTGTAGGGCCCTACCCAAGCTGAACATGCAGTGCTCCTTGTCCAAAACTGGGTTAAGAATTTCAAAAGAGGCTTGGATGAATATGGTGACACACACCTGTAATCCCAGCACTTTAAGGAGGCGGAGGCAAGAGGATCCTGAGTTCAAGGTCAGCCTGGGTTCAACTTTTTTTGTTTTTGTTTTTTAAGACAAGGATAGGAGAACGATAACCTAAGGCCCAAGTGAGATGGCACAGGTCTCCTGTTTAATAGCCAGCCGAGGCTTTGAGAGGTACAGTGGCATTCTCAGAGTCACAAAGCTCAAGTGACACGAGGCTAGAATTCAGAGTCAGACTGTCTGGCTCTCTGAGCTGGACCAGATTTAATTCAGCAAATATTGACTGTCTTGGACAAAATTCTGCGTTTACCCAGGGGGAACCAGGGAGGTCTGAACCCCCATCTTCCTGGAATTGAGAGGGCAGCAAGACACTCCACTAGCACTGGGGGTAGCTGCAGCATAGCCAGTCACCGGAAGCCCCCTTCTTCATCTTAAATCCAGCTCTGTCCCTGCCCCTTTCACCAGGGCTGAAGGGAGTCACCTTGACCACCAGAAGCCTGGCCCTCTGGAAGGTTGTTGCAGCATTTAGGAAACCAAACATAAGTCAGGCTCTGTGCTTCTGCTTTGGGGTTTACCATGGCTATCCATTTGCACTTAGGACTCAGGGTGTGGCCTGGCAGGCAGCCTGGTGCTGGCCCCACTGTCTTTGGGGTCACGGAGTGCTCTTGGGGTGGAGGTGGCACAATGCCGCTGTCTTTCCTGAGTGCATGGGCAGGAGCTATTCTGCTTATAAGTGGGAGAGGCCTCAAGACTGCCAGAGGTAGGAAGGACAAGAGCAGTTGCTTGGAAGTCAGCTGGGCCTGCCAAACTGCTCTAGGGCTGAACTTAATGATAATCGCTTGCTAATAAGTGGTTAGGCGCTCTTGAGTAAACGACCTCACCTCTCTGTGTCTGTGCCTCTGTTTCCTTACTTACGAGAGTTCCTTCCTTGTGGGTTTGCTATGCAGATGCTCTCAGGCCAGTGACTGTTCATCCCCTTTTGTCTTCTGCTCCACCCAAACCCAGAAAGTTCAATGCTTCTTGGCCCCAGGATTCTGCTACCCCCAATACCTCTGCCCCCCCCCCAGCCCCGAAGTACAGGTTGGTGGCCTTGCTTTCTGAAGCTACTAGGCTCACCTTCCTCCCCAAGGCTGGCATTCTGCTCTGCCCTGTATGGGGCACTCCCCATTCCCAGCATTCTTTCCTCATGGCTCAGCTCTCACCCCAGTTCCTGATTAACTTCCTGATTCAGACCTCTTCATCCATCTTCACACTGCCATCGCCCCAAATCCTTGGCACTCACGACAGGGCTCTTGCTCTCCCTTGGGAACTGCTCCTCTGGTACTGGAACATGTCATATAGGGCAGCATTCCCCCTGCCCCCCATCTTTTGCCCTCATCCTCAGATTCAGTGTCAGGAACCCTGTTTCTCTCCTCTAGGTCTTCAAGTCACTTTCTTCCAGCCAGATCCTGCCCACCAATATACATTCTCCCTGGCTTCATCCCTTTTGAAATCAAACCTATTGTTTCCTTCTTTCCATACCCTAGCTGGTGGGCTGCCTGCTCTCAGCGATGTCACTGGGACAACACAAACCAGGTCCAGTCCAGGGTCCAGCTTGCTAAAGCCAGAGGACATTTGTCTTCTCTAGCCATCCTGTTCTGTTCTTCTGCAGTATGAGAGTGTGTGTGTGTGTGTGTGTGTGTGTGTGTGTGTGTGTGTGTGTGCGTGTGCGCGCGCGCACATGGGCACATATATGTGGATGGATCCCTCAGGTACTTTCCAGCTTTGAGACAGGGTTTCTTTTTCTTTTTTCCTCCCTTCCTTCCTTTCTTTTTTAAATGTGTATTTGTGTTTTGTCTACATGCTTAAGTTTAGATAGTTGCAAGCCACCATGTGGATGTTGGGAATTCAACCTGGGTCCTCTGGAAGAACAGCCAGTATTCTCAGCCATTAGGCCATTTCTCTAGCCCGAGACACAGTTTCTTATTGGCCTGGAATTTTGCCAAGTAGTCCAGGCTAGAAGGCCAGTGAACTCCAGGAATCTGTCCAGCTTAACCTCCCTTCTCACCATTGCTGAGATCACAAGCATATGCTGCTGTTTTTGTTGTTTTATTTGTTGTTTTGTTTGTTTGTTTTGTTCTGGGGGATGGAACTCAGTTCCTCAAACACTGTATTAACTGAGCCACTCCTCAACCATGCCCTCCCTTCCAACTTGTCCGGACAAGGTCTTTCTTTGTGGCTCACCCTGGCCTTGAACTCATGCTCCTTTGTCTCAGCCTCCAGCCTTATCTTCTCCCCTTAGCTTCCTAAACACTGAGATGTACAGGTGTGTGCTACCATGCTTAACTGCTCTTTAGATTCTTGTTGCCCTGTTTCCGATTTGCAAACCTCTCCCAGTTTATGCGTGGGCCCCACCTGTCTGTGTCATCAACATTCAAGGTATATGGGCCTGAGCTCTCTGCTCCTGATAAGCTATTTCCTCTGTGGCTCCCAACAGCCTCCCTTCTACATGAACATCTCAAAGGCATTCAGACCAATAGGCCCAACAATGACCTCATGACCTCCTCCAGCCCCATGCTCTTTAGAGAAAGGCCTACCCTTTCTGTTGATTCTGATACCCTCTCTCCTCAAAGTCTGACCCCTTCCTCTGTAGCTTTACTGCCCCCTCCCACAAGCCTTCTGTCTCCCTTAGGTGCTGCCATGACCTCCTCACTACCCCCGTTTCCACTCTTTCCCCTTTCCAGTGCATTCCCTACCAGAGAGGACTGGAGTGCAGGCCTAAGAGGCTGCTCTCCTGATTAAAGCTCTTCAATAGTTTTCTTCTTCTGTCACCAAAACTCCCTTTGTCTCCTGACGCTGTGATTCAGGACTGGATCATGTGTGGAACATGTACAAGATCCCAGATTCCATCCCTAGAAACCCCCCCTTTTGCAGAGTTCATCCCCTGCCCTGGTCCTACCCACCTCCCTAGCCTCCCATGCTGGCTGGTTTTATGTCAGCTCAACACAAACTAGAGTGATTTGGGGAGCAGGAACCTCAACTGAGAAAAAAAACCAAAACAAAACATACCCCCACTAGTCTGTGGACAAGTCTGTGGTGTATTTTCCTTTCCTTTTTTTTTTTTTTTTTTTTTTTTTTCTGTTTTTGAGACAGAGTTTCTCTGTAGTTTTGGAGCCCGTCCTTGAACTGACCTATCAGTGGAGTGCTGTGGTCATCTATATTTCAGAAGAATCCTTTCAATAGCACAAGTGGAGGTTGAATCTAGGGGTCAAACTCAAGGCATTCCAATCAATAAGGCAACCCTTTTGGTAACCATAGGTATTAATGAGACCCTGACTCAAGACAGTGATGATCGGACTCTCTGTAGACCAGGTTGGTCTCAAACTCAAAGAGATCCACCTGCCTCTGCCTCCCAAGTGCTGGGATTAAAGGCGTGCACCACCACTGCCCAGCTTGCATTTTTTCAGTTGATGACTGAGGATCCAGATCACTGTGGGCTGAGCCACCTCTGGGTTGGTAGTCCTGGGTACTCTACGAACACAGGCTGAGCAAACTGTGGAGAGTGAGCCAGTAAGCAGCATTCCTTACAGCTTCTGCTGTGGTTCCCGTCTCCAGGTTCCTGCCTTGAATTCCAGCCCTGATGCACTGGACTTAAGCTAGAGTCATCAGAGGAAGGAGCCTCAGCTGAGGAAATGCCTCCTTGAGATCCAGCTGTAGGGCATTTTCTCAGTTAGTGATCAATGGGGGAGGGACCAGCCCATGGTGGGTGGTGCTATTCCTGGGCGCTGGTTCTGGGTTCTATAAGAAGATGGGCCCAGCAAGCTGGGAGAAGCAAGACGGGAAGCAGCACCCCTTCATGGCTTCTGTGTCAGCTCCTACCTCCGGGATCCTGCCCTGTTTGAGTTCCTGTCCTGACCTCCTTCAGTGATGAACAGCATTGCTGAAGTGTAAGCCAAATGAACCCTTTCCTCCCCAACTTGCCTTTTGGTCATGGTGTTTTGTGACAGCAATAGAAACCCCAACTAAGTCACCTGACTTCCCTTTGAGGATGGACTCTGATGTGGAAGCATGAGATGAAATACACCCTTTCATCATAGCAACAGAAACCTAACTAGGCCAGCTCCTGTCCATGTCTATTACCTGACTTTTTACTCCTTGCCCTCCAGCCGTGCTGGCCTTCTGCTGTTCTTCAGTCCCGACTCCATGCTACAGGACTTTTACACATTGCGTTCCTTCTGCGGCTCCTCACTCACTCATTCTTTACAGCTACCACACTAGTAGGATTTCCTCAGCAGAGCCTTCCTCCTTGTCTCATCTACTGGATCAAGTTCTCTTGCCAGATTATACACACTCATGGTGCTTGTCACAGTGTGTGGCTGAATATCTACTAGCCTATTGCCTGTGAGTCAAGGGGAAAGAGGAGCACACTGGTGTCCAGTGCCTGGCATCGCAGACAGCGGTGGACACTTGACATTGGCTAAATAAAGTGGATGAAGCAAGTGCACAGAGCATGCAATAGGGCACATTGGCTTAACGACGTCATTCAGGGACGGCTTCTTGGAATGGGTGGGTTCTAAGTAGGACCTTGAGATGGGCAGGCTGAACCAAGCAAATTTTGCTGGCGGAGCAAATCCTTCTGTTGGAGCCTCATTTCTCGCTTGTAAGAGGGACAAGGGCCAGGCAAAATTATCGGATGCTCTGAGATCTCCCTCTCTCCCAAAGGCGAGGGTAATTTTTCCCGCCAGCACTTTAAATCTCACCCATTTTATTCTAATTTTAGCCGCGGAGACTGGTGGCTCTTCAAAAAGCCGGCAAATCAGTATTTCCGAGCTCTACCGCCGGGCGGCGCTCGGAGACCAGTCACAGGGCCCGAGGCTTGGCGAGGACCAAGGCTCCGGGTCCGCCCCTCGCAGCCGGGACTGGAGCAGTCATACTGAGATTGTGAGCCTGACTGGGCCCAGCCTCCCGCTCTCCCAGCGTGGGGTGGGCCTCACTGCTAGCTGCAGGTACGAGCAGGTCATTGCAATATGCCTTGCGCCTGTGGAGCCTGTGATCTGTCTCTCAGTGGTGTCTGCTCAGATGCTCCTGCACGCCTGGCCCTCCCCAACACCATCTGCTCCTTGCTTCCAGCAGGAAGGTTTCTTTGCCTCCCCTTATAGGCTGCAGGGCTAGCTCAGGCTAGCTCTGGGACTACCTTTAACACCACCTCCAGGAAGCCTTTCTAGAATGCTGCTGTCCAAAGGCCCTTCCCCTGAAATAGCATCCATCTTGTCACCGGCTTATATATTGCTAAACTGGCTTATTATCATTTAGCTGTGTTCCCAGGGTCACTCTTGCAGGTTGATCTCCCTGAGATTAGGCGTATTTGATTCTCTGGGTGTTCTGTGTGTCTATATAGTACAAGACCTGGTCCCACATATTGTCCTGTACTCTGGTTTTGGTTTTGGCCTAGTAGTCCCTGCCTACTTCTAGTTGTCCCTCACCTGGCTCAGTCCCGGATCTAACTCCTTTTGACTTCCAGACATCAACAATAGTCACTCCCTTGCACGAGTCTCCCACATGCATGCTAGGGATGCCTGCAGGGCAGCCACCCCAGGGAGGGGCCCTGCATGGGTGACAGAACTGAGCTGTAAGGAACATTCTACTCATTGTGACCTCCCCTGACCTCACAGACATTCTACTTACCGCCAGGTCTGAGAAGCAGGGGGAGCCTAACCTGGCAGGGAGCCCCCAATGAGCCACCATTCCTCACCACCCCCAAAACATAAGGGGGAGCACAAAGGCCACGGTCTCCCCCGTAGTTCAGAAAGGTGGGCTGGGCTGGGAATAGGAGTTCCTGAGGCTGGGTGGGGAAAAGTGATCCTCATTTCTGAGAGCTCTCTGCCCATCCTAGGGGTAGCTCCTCCCGGGACAAGGACCGAAGTACTACTACAGTTAGTAGTTCCGTGTCCATGCCTGTTGGAGGAAAAGCTAGCAGGACCAGCTGTCCTCCGGCCGCAACTCAGAAGGCGCCCAACCGCCTGATCCATGAGAAGTCACCGTACCTCTTACAGCATGCCTACAACCCGGTGGATTGGTGAGTACTGTTCCAGGGCTGTCGTCGAAGCAGCCGGGATCCCAAGCCCCTTGAGACTCCCTGGGCTACTGATGGATGCCTCTTCCTGTCGGGCCTAGGTACCCCTGGGGACAGGAAGCCTTCGACAAGGCCAAGAAAGAAAACAAGCCAATTTTCCTCTCAGGTATATACTCACCCTCTCCAGTAGGGGGCTGGGTGACAGGCAGCAGGCTGGGGACGGTCTTCTGGGCCCCAGAGCCTTTTCTGCTCTCATAGCCCTCTTACATCCTAGTGGGCTACTCCACCTGCCACTGGTGTCATATGATGGAGGAGGAGTCCTTCCAGAACGAAGAGATCGGGCGTTTGCTCAACGAGGACTTTGTCAGTGTGAAGGTGGACCGAGAGGAGCGGCCGGATGTGGACAAAGTGTTCATGACTTTTGTGCAGGTGAGCCATGTCTTGAGGCAGTCTTGCCACGTCTATGCCTGACAGCTCCCGTGATCCTGGCCCTCCCTCTTTTAGGCCACCAGCAGTGGAGGGGGCTGGCCGATGAACGTGTGGCTGACCCCCAACCTCCAGCCATTTGTCGGGGGCACCTACTTCCCACCGGAGGATGGTTTGACTCGAGTTGGCTTCCGAACAGTGGTGATGAGAATCCGTGACCAGGTTGGTGGATATCAGCGAGGGAGGATGCCAGAGTCCAGGCTGAGGGACCACAGAGCCCACAGCCCATGATGACCTCTGTATGTGTGCTCACCTCCTGTAGTGGAAACAGAACAAGGACACCCTTCTGGAAAACAGCCAGCGTGTCACCACAGCCCTCCTGGCCCGATCTGAGATCAGTGTGGGTGACCGACAGGTGCCACCCTCTGCTGCTACCATGAATACCCGCTGCTTCCAGCAACTGGATGAAGGCTATGATGAGGAATATGGTGGTTTTGCTGAGGCCCCCAAGTTTCCCACACCTGGTCAGTGACCTCTGACCTATGTAATGACTGTCTTGACTTAGTTAAGTGACCTAGTGACCCTGTCTTGTGTGGTCCCCCATAGACCAATGATATTCTGACCTCTGACTGGGGCAACGGTCCGTGTTCTCTCAGTGGCTGTCGGAAGCTTGACAGAGGCTGGCTGGCCAGAGTCAGCCTGACCCTCTCACCCTCCTCTTCTTGCTGCACAGTGATCTTGAACTTCCTGTTCTCCTATTGGCTCAGTCATCGGACCAACCAGGATGGCTCTCGGGCTCAGCAGATGGCCTTGCATACTCTGAAAATGATGGCCAACGGGGGCATCCGGGATCACGTGGGGCAGGTGAGAGGGAGGCCAGGTTCCCTGGAGGGGCAGCAGGACCGGTGGCAGAGGCTGAGGTCAGTCTGGCCCCGCATCCTGCCTGGCACAGGGCTTTCACCGGTACTCCACGGACCGCCAGTGGCACATTCCCCACTTTGAGAAGATGCTGTATGACCAGGCACAGCTATCGGTGGTCTATTCCCAGGCCTTCCAGGTGACTTTTGCCCCTAACCTCCACCCTGGCTGCCAATCCCAAGGCCCTTCCAGGTAACTGTGGCATCCCGGATACCTACCTGGGCATCCCTCCCCTCACTTTCCTGGGAGAATAGCCTCTATGAATCTGAGCTGCCCCAGTGACCTCTATTTACAGCCCCCATCCCCCCACAGATCTCCGGTGATGACTTCTACTCTGACGTTGCCAAAGGCATCCTGCAGTATGTGACACGGAGTCTGAGCCATCGGGTGTGTGTCCACTGAGGCAGGCAGATCTGGCTGTAGGAGGGCTTGAGGCCTCCGTTGCCTTTTGGACGGTGACCAGCCAACTCTCCTATCCCCACAGTCTGGAGGTTTCTACAGTGCGGAGGATGCAGACTCCCCCCCAGAGCGGGGCATGAAGCCCAAAGAGGGTGCTTTCTATGTGTGGACAGTCAAGGAGGTCCAGCAGCTGCTCCCAGAGCCTGTGGGAGGCGCCAGTGAGCCACTGACCTCGGGCCAGCTCCTAATGAAGCACTATGGACTCACTGAAGCCGGCAATATCAACTCCACTCAGGTGAGGACTTCGGGGGGTGGGGGTGGGGGGCACAAGAGAAGGACCCACAGGCCCTCCAAGTACATGGACTCCTTCTGACTAAGGATGTTTTTCTCAGGACACAAAGGGGGAGCTGCAGGGCCAGAATGTTCTAACAGTGCGGTATTCACTGGAGCTGACTGCAGCTCGCTTTGGCTTGGACGTGGAGGCTGTGAGCACGTTGCTCAACACGGGGCTGGAGAAGCTCTTCCAGGCCCGGAAACATCGACCGAAAGCACACCTGGACAGCAAGATGCTGGCTGCCTGGAACGGTGGGGTGACCCTCTCTGAGACCTGACCCTACTTGCCAAGGCCCTTTTGTCTGCCCATTCTTTCTTCATAGGCTTCTTTATTTTGATTTAGAAAAGAGTAAATGGAGATTTAGAAGTCAAGTAATTTGCCTGGGCTTGGCACTTGGAGTCTCAGATGTGGGGTGGGTGTGCCTGGAGAGCACTTATGTGGGCCTCTTACCACCCTTGGCCTCTCTTTCCTCCAGGTCTGATGGTGTCTGGCTTTGCCGTGACGGGCGCTGTCTTGGGCATGGATAAGTTGATCACCCAGGCCACCAATGGCGCTAAATTCCTCAAGCGGCACATGTTTGATGTGGCGAGTGGCCGCCTGAAGCGAGCATGTTATGCTGGCACTGGGACAACAGTGGAGCACAGGTAGGGGCTAGGCAGACCAAGAGGCCATCTCCCCGTGTGCTTCCAAGCCCTGTTCTTCCCCTTCGGCTGACTGACCAGTCGCCGCTTGCCATGTGCACACTCAATATTCTTTGACCCCTCGGCTCTTTTGGGAATTGCGCTACCTGTAGCCACGGGATAGGTGGGTGTTGAGGATTAACCAAGAGAAAGCATGAAAAGGGTCTGTCTACATATCCCTGGGCCTGTCCTCAGACTTGCCTTCTCTCCTTTACCCCTAGTAACCCACCCTGCTGGGGCTTCCTGGAGGACTATGCCTTCGTGGTGCGGGGCCTGCTGGACCTGTACGAGGCCTCACAGGAGAGCTCCTGGCTGGAGTGGGCTCTGCGACTGCAGGACACACAGGACAGGCTCTTCTGGGACTCCCGAGGTGGTGGCTACTTCTGCAGTGAGGCTGAGCTGGGGGCAGGCCTGCCTCTTCGACTGAAGGATGGTCAGTGTGGCTGTGGGTCAGCTCCGGGTCCTGGTTCTAGTCAGGGCATTTCCTGGGGGAGACATTTGTGAAGTCTTGCAGCACAAAGCTGCCGTGGGGTTCCTGGCTGAGTGTCTTTATTCTGTGTGACTTTGGTAGCCTTCCTGATATTTCTAAACCTGCTCCCTAATATCCAGATGAGCAGCAGCCGTTCCTTAGGTTCTAGCTGTCATCTTTGAAATCCATGGCTCGTTTGTTAAACAAGAATGCCTTGGTCTCTGCTTGTAGGATGTTTACGGCCTGTGGTAGAGAGAGACGAGGGCTGATAACCAGCAATCGTGTAAAATATAACCCCACCAGAGCATCGAGATCACAGTAGACCTGTGGCAGGTGTCAACCAGGAGGAGCTGTGCATGAGATTTCAGGCAGATGAGGCAGTCTGAGAGAGCCCTAGGGGGATAGGTTGAGTGATTGATGGAAGACCAAGAGACTAGGTGTAGTACAAGAGGAGGATGCTGATGCTGGGGTGAGGAGGATGCTGATGCTGGGGGTGAGGAAGTGAGGGCGGGGGTGGGCAGGAGGGAGGGTTCTGACGTGCTCTGGCTTGAATGTAACGAGGTCACTCTGACAGTGGTAGAGAAGAATAGGAACAGGGAAATCAGGGTGACCCATTAAGAGGACACTGGTGGTTAGTCTTGGAGACACTCCTGAAAGCAGCGGGGGTAGCACCTGAGATGGAGGCAGGGAGGGATTGGGGCCTGTTCAGGCAGCAGCCTAGAAGGCTGTGTAGGTGGATTAGAAGAGATGAAGGAGTAGGTGATACCTCTCTGGCCCCAGCAGTCAATAACTGGACTGTATAGTGAGGAAATCTGGATACCCACAGCTTGGCAGAGTAAAGGGGTCTGTAAAAAAGTAATAATCAGACAAACAAGGCATGCACGTCCCTGGACCTCATAGCACAGACTCAGTCTCAGGGCGGAACCCTGAAACCCATTCCCTTACACTACACCTCCTAACCCTTGCAGACCAGGATGGTGCCGAGCCCAGTGCCAACTCTGTGTCGGCCCACAACCTGCTGCGGTTGCATGGCTTCACTGGCCACAAGGATTGGATGGACAAGTGTGTGTGCCTGTTGACGGCCTTCTCTGAGCGCATGCGCCGTGTGCCAGTGGCATTGCCTGAGATGGTCCGTGCCCTCTCAGCTCAACAGGAGACTCTCAAGCAGGTAGGGAGGTGGTGATGCGTGGACTGAGACCCCAGACAGGAGGAGAACTGGTGACGTAGCAGGGTATGGGGGTCATGAGTGCAGTTCCAGAACTGTCCCCAAGGCCCCTTTATATGTGTGCAGGTGTTCATAAGGTCAGGGGTCTTTTCTCTGTAGAGTGGAGGTATCTGTGGAAGGGTAGTGTCAGAGGAGACAGGCCTCTGGCCCAGGGACATGGCTGTGAGGGCTTGTCACTGGGCTGTCTGAGTACAAAGGCAAGATGAAGAGGCTAAATATGGGTTTCTGGTGCCTGGGTGACTGGTGAAGTGTTTCTTTGTAAGGCTCTGTGTGTTGGTCTGATTAATTCTGTTCCTATGTGCTTTATTGCTATGTCAATTCCAGTGTACACGCACACACACACACACACACACACACACACACACACACACGTTTTTCTGGTTTGTGGGCTGGTGTGGGTCAAAGTGTATGCCTATGAATACTTGTGAGTACTTGTGTGTGTGTTCTGTGCAAGTATGTTTGTGTGTATTTATATGTGTGGCATCCACTTCTATGGGCATCTACTATGTGTGTATGTAGCTACTCTGTGCCTCTTTGCGTGTTGTGTGCTATCCAGTGTATCAAGTCTCCTGAGCACCCTCCCCCCATATTTGTATATCTGCCGCCATGTATGATGTTGCCACTTGTGTGCATTCCCATGTGTGACTGTGTGTGGTGTGCGTGTTTCCACTTGCCAAGCATTAAATCTGATGAATCCTTTTGGTGGCTCAGGTGAGTCCTTTTCCTTCTTAGGAATACTGGGTGGATGGAGGAAGGATGGGGGGAGGTCCTGGCAGGTCTGGGGCCTATGTTCTCTCCTTCTGATATTGAATGACTTTCCTGTACTGGCCAGATCGTGATCTGTGGAGACCCCCAAGGCAAGGACACCAAGGCCCTGGTGCAGTGCGTCCACTCCATCTACATCCCTAACAAGGTGCACATCCCTGCAAAGTTGGCTTTACCCTCTGTCTCCCCCGGTTGCATCTCCCTACTCATCTCCCAACATCCTTCCTTTTGGTGGCTTAGGGGAGGGGTCATGTCCCATTGGGCTCTGCAATGACTAGTTCCTTCTCCCAGGTGACACTTTCTGCTCTGCCACTATCCCAGGTGCTGATTCTGGCTGATGGAGACCCAACCAGCTTCCTGTCCCGACAGCTGCCCTTCCTGAGCACCCTTCGAAGAGTAGAAGACAGGGCCACGGCCTACATATTTGAGAACCAAGCGTGCTCCATGCCTATCACTGAGCCCTGTGAACTACGAAAGCTGCTACACCAGTGATTGCCCAGAACTCTTTGATCTGGGCCAGAAGGCAGAACTTTCCAACTAATTAGAGACTCAGGCCTATGCAAAACTATGTCAAACCTATAGCCACCCCTGAGAACCCTGCCACCAGATGATCACGGCTATCCTTGAGGCTCCCCCATGGGCATCTACTCATCATGAAATAAACCTAACAGCGTCCCGTGGTGACCTTAAGGCCCTAGCCTCTCTTGTGAGGGAGGGCCCTCTGCTTTAGCCTGGGACCAGCCCTTCTTCTCAGAGTCCCCAGCTGATTCCATTGTCTCCTCTCATTGCACTTTCCATGGGTCACTAGACTGCTCTTGTCTCTGCCAATGATTAGTAAGCTTGGGTGTAACTCAGTCAGTGGATTACAACCAAGTACAGGGACCAGAGTGAGGACAAGGTATGTACGGTCCAAGAAGGAGAAGCCCCTGCTAGGAAGTGGCCTTCCATCTTCCCCCTGGCCCCTTCTTTTAAAGCTAGGGAAGGGATAGGGGACTCAGTATAGGCTTTACGATTTAACAGAAAGGCATTTCCATGCTCTGTAGTGCACTGTAGAAATGGTTACATCCAGAACCAAGGCATTTCTTTGGGGGGTACCCATCCAACCCTAGCATCACTGCAGGAGGTCATGTTCATCCTCTGTCTCCTGCAGGATGGTCTGGGAAAGGGCTCTCTTTCACGTGGAGCATCTGTTATGTTGGAAGCCCTTCCCCAAACCCATCTGACTCCTGCTGCAGAGGAAGCTGGCACCATCCTGGGGCCTCCTTCTGTCCTCTCAATGTTGGGAGATGCTCTTGAATCCCATCCTTGACAAATGGCTCTTCACAGAAAACTCCATGTAGCTGCCAGTAGGGAAGGAAGCTGGGAGGTATGCTTAGGATGGGCAGGTATAGAATGATGGGGTTGTGAAATTGTGGAGAAACTATTTCTTTGAGATCTGCTGAGTCTGATCATCACTCTAATCTCCAAGCCAAGCAACACAAGCAACACAGCCGAAAGAAGTTGCCAGAGAGACAAAGAGGGATAGATGGGGAGCGGGGGGGGGGGGGGAGGACGAGCCTCACTGCTAGGGGAATGTCAACAGCAGGGAGGAATGGAGCAGAAAAGAACCTGGAGGCAGGGCATTGTTGCACACACACACACAGCTACACATGGTCACTGACACCAGGGTTGTCTCAGTCTGGGCAGCAGGCCCTTAGTGCAAGCCACCAGCCCATCTGGAGGGGATTAGCACTCCGGCCAATGAGGTCAGCTGGCCCCTTTCTTGATGGATCCCTCTCAGTCTTGCCAACAAGTCAAAGGCTGGACACGTGGAGACTGCCTTGGGGCAGCAGGAAGGGAAAATACAACATGGCTAGACACAGGTGCCTTTTTTGGCAGCCCCAGCATGGGATTCGGAACAATCTAGGTGTAATTACAAATCGTGTAATCTTCTTGCCACTGTGGTCCCAGCGACCCTCATGAATGAGATGGTGAAGCAGGAACCTTTAGCTTTCCAGGGCTAACTATTGGAGGGCCAGAGATGGTAAGAGTCTAGCCGGACACCCTGGGAATACCAGGTTCTCCCTGGGGGGCTTCAGAATGACAACAAAGACCGCTGAGGTTTCTTTCTACCAGGAGGAGGAGGAAGCGTGGCTATGAAGGAGAGGGCATTTATGTTTCCCCTCCACCCTGCCTTCTTTTTGCATCTCTCATTTCCCTTCTGCTATCAGGCCGGCACAGGGTTATGGCATCTTGTAAATAGATTCAGAGGAAGAAATCATTTCACCCATGAAGGCTGGGTTTTCCAGAGCACAGGCTGAACATTACCTTTACTGGGTGTGAAGTTGATTTAAAAGTCCCACAACATCTCTTCTTCTTTCTTGGCAAAGTGCCACCTCACACACACACACACCCATTCCCTCCTCTTCTGTCAGCAGGATTCTGCTGGGGAAGCTGTGACCTAGGGTTACAATACACATGAAGTTATAGTTTGGGAGCTGTCATTTCATTTCCCTGAGCCACAGACTCTTTAACTGAGGAATGGGGGGGGGTCCCATTTAATTCCCAGAGATGTGGAGGTGACCGAATAGGATGCTTGCAGCATCCCTGAGTAAAGAATACTAAGGGAAGCAGTACACAGCAGGGGAGGTGCAAAGACCAGAAGCTGCAGGGGCCTGGAGGGGCTTGAGAGCAAGGCACATATGGGTACTCTAGCAAACTCAGAAGAGAGCTTGGAACATATAGGACTAGCTTGGTAGGAAAACAAAGGAGCTGTGCCTCTGTGTAGCCTTAGTTGTCTTGGCTGTCCTGGAACTCGCTCTATAGACCAGGCTGGCCTTGAACTCACAGAGATCCACCTGCCTGTCTCCTGAGTGTTGGGATTAAAGGCCTGCACCACCACCACCACCACTAGGCTCATTAAAAAGCTTTTTGTTCCTCTCCTCCACTTCCTGGTTTGGGGTCATTCATCTAAAAGAAATTCACTAGGTGCCGGCTATGTATGTGTCAACATTAGGCTCAAGGAACACAGCCTAGGGGCAGAAATAAGTCTACACTCATCTCTGCCTAGACTTCTGCCTAGACTGTGAGGTTCCCCACCTTCGACTGATTTAGCACTGTGTCCTCAGAACCTTTCTACTGTTAAGACCCTTCCAGAAAGAGGAGGCTGGGGAGATGGCTCAGTGGTTATGGACATTGGCCTCTCTTCCAGGGGACCGGGGTTCAATTCCCAGCACCCACATGTCAGCTCACAACTGTCTATAACTCAAGTTCCAGTGTATCGGATTCCCTCAGATAGACATGCAGGTCAAACACCAATGCATATTAAAAATAATAAATCTCAGAAAGAAGTCCAGTAGGAAGGCGTGGTGCCAGAGCTGAGACTTGGGGCATTAACATGAAAGGCTTCCTATCTTCTCTTGCTTTCCTCCTCCTTTCCATCACTCAGAGAGCAGATAGGGTCCCCTGATGCCCTAGGCTGTCCTAGAAGCAGACCTCCCCCACTTACAAACCCAGGGAAGTAGGTCTCATTTTCTCCAGTTGGTGTCTGCTTGTCTCTTGGTAAGTTCCTTAACAGGGCACCCCAAGATGAAGATGTGGAGCTTCTGACCACCGGAGAACTGTGGGGCTGGGCAAGCTTCTGGCCTGATGTATTATTCTCAGAGACTGGGTTGTGAGAGTCCATACCTCTAGCTGCCAACCTAGGGCTTCAAGATGGTGGCCGAAGGGTAAGCCCATCTGCTAGACTGAGAACACACAGGAGGGAGAAAGGAGCTGTCAGGTTGTAAGAGCAAGCTATAAATAGCTCCCTCCTCCCAGAAGAGGGCCCGAGTTCAAGATCGGCGCCTCACACTCAGAATGAGAGCAGAGACTCCCTCCAGGAGAAATAGGCACTTAGGGGATCTGCTCATTAGCATGAAATGCAAATAGGCCTGGCCTCATTTGCACAACTCAATGCTGGGATTTGGCGAAAGGGCAACCAGGAAGGTGACAGCGCAGCAGCAGCAGCTCTGCCCTCTTCACCCTACCTTGGCAACTGGCCGGAGTGGGAGCTGTGACGGCCCCAAACCCGTGTCGAGGTGCCAAGAGGTCTCTGGAGGATGCGTGGGTGGTGCAGCTTTACCAGGGAAGAACGCCTGGGAATCAGGGGCTGCAGGAGGTGATCCGGTCCCTTCCTCAGCTTTTCCGCAGTGGCTTGTGCTTTCCTGAGTCTACGGATCCGGGACTACGGATCCTGTCGGTTCCGTCGTATACACCCTACGCTGATTGTGCAGACGTTTCCTGCGTCTAACCTCAATGCTTCCCCGTCTGCCTCTCACGTTCAGAACTCCGGTGGCACTTGGCTCTCTGGCACCCACAGCCTTTTGGAGGTAGCAGCGGTATGAGCTAGAACCGACTGAGCCTCTGAACACAGGGAGATGGGGCGGGATGAAAGCCGGGGTCTTGGCTTTCACGCCCGGGAAGCACACAAGCGCAAGCACCACTCCCAGAAGAGTGGCGGAGGAGAGTAACTAAGGACCGTTTATCTCTCAGACAGACTTCCGTTAAGCCATATTGGGAATCTAAAAAAGGGGAGAAACTGAGGCACATAGTGGAGCTTTGCAGGATGAAGTAGGTAAAGCTCAGCTCTAAATGCCATTCCCTTCCACAAAACTCGAGGGTCACAGTGGCCTCCGCAGTCAGCCTCCACTTTGGGGATGCAGGTGAAATAGGTTCTGCTGTCTGGTGCTGATCCTGGGGGGCTAAGCTTTTCCAGCACGAAACCCCTGAGAGGAGTCCCCACCCCACAACGATCTGTAGGAGCAGGAGATGACACTCAGAGCATCAACGATGGGTCTCACTCAGAGCTTCAGCAAGAAGGGTTAGGGTTAGGCCAGAGTCAACGTCAGGGATCTGGACCAGTGAACCTAAGAGGCTGGTGGAGGACACTTTCGGACCACACCCACCTCTACCTTTCTTGCTTCACCTATTTCTCTCAAATAGTCACCTTCTAGCCTGAAAAAAGTTCCACTTTTCCCCCTTTCCCCAGTCTGGCTCCGGGTTCAAGCGCAGGGTGGGTGATTAACCAGGTGGGGAGTTGAATTTCGCCTTAGGACCCCGGTAGCATGCCTAAGTCCTGTCCCACTTCTTTTCCAGCCCTGTTTAGAGCTAAGTTCTGCCTTTTGGCCGCTGTCCAATTCGGGGGTGCTGGACAGGGCTACCCCAGGACTGGATGCTAAATACTTTGATTTCTAGAGGCTCCCTCCAGGGGAGTCCCAAAGACCCCAGAGACCAATAGAAAAGTGGGTTCGGTCTGGGTAACTGTCTGATTGGCCCCAGGCTTCGGGAGCGAACCCAGGGGCAAGAGGAGGGGAGAAAGGCGGTCCTGGTTTTGGGGTGGGAACCGGATTCCAGCTGTGGTTCTCTCCCTCGGTGCCCCCTCCCGCACTGGCACGGCGGCTGACCAATAGAAGGGCGGCTCTGGACCGGTGACGCACGGCTATTGGCTGTGAGGTTAGCTGGGGAGAGGCGGGGCCGAGGCTTGAAGTTGGAGTGAGGGATCCAGCTGTGGTGTGCGCCTGGCTGCTCGCCGCAGCTTTCGCTCGCTCGCTCCGCGTCTCGGCCGGAGGAGGAGGCAGTGGCGCCGGCGACAGCTACGGCAACGGCAGCCACGGCGGCGGCGGCGGCGGCGGCGGCGGCGGCATCTCCGCCTCCACCCCCGCCCGGGACGCCCCCCCACCGTCTCCCCGCCCCTCCCGGTCCTCTAGCCCGCCGCGGGGCGGAGGAAGGAGCCGGCCCCCACCCCCTCCAAACCCACCCCCAAAGAGATCCCTCCTCCCTCCCCCCGACTGCCTCTGGCGCGGAGCCGGGACGATGCTGACCCCTTAGATCCTGCTCCAGCTGCGCCGAGGGAAGAGGGGTCGCCCCTCCCCGGACCCTTGCCCTCTACCGGGTGGCCCCTTTCTTCCTCCCTCTCTCGCGGGCTGCTTCGCCGAAGGTAGCGCCGATTCAGGCAACCGGAGCCTGGGCGCAAAGCGAAGAAGCCGGAACAAAGTGAGGGGAAGCCGGCCGGCTAGTCAGGGAGCCCCCGGGAACCCAGGGGAAGCGGGACTCTCGCCAGGCGGGGCTTCCCTGCGACCCGGCGCCCCGCGGGCAGCATGCCCCTGCGGGCAGGGGGAACAGGGCTGAACTGGCTCGTCTGGGGGCTCAGCAAGCTCTCTAGAGCCCCCCACATGCTCCCCCGCCGGGGTCCCCCGGTTGCGTGAGGACACCTCCTCTGAGGGGCGCCGCTCGCCCCTCTTCGGACCCCCCGGGGCCCCGGCTGGCCAGAGGATGGACGAGGAGGAGGATGGAGCGGGCGCCGAGGAGTCGGGACAGCCCCGGAGCTTCTCGCGGCTCAACGACCTGTCCGGGGCCGGGGGCCGGCAGGGGCCGGGGTCGACGGAAAAGGACCCGGGCAGCGCGGACTCCGAGGCGGAGGGGCTACCGTACCCGGCCTTGGCCCCGGTGGTTTTCTTCTACTTGAGCCAGGACAGCCGCCCGCGGAGCTGGTGTCTCCGCACGGTCTGTAACCCATATCCTTCGGGGCACCGCGATGGGCCGGACTAGGGGGTCCATAGGGGGGCGGGTCGTGTTGCCAGAGGGGACCGAAAGCCAGGTGAGTTGGAGAAGTGAGCCTGTACTGTGGACAGTTGGGAAGGGGACTGCTGAGGAGGGGAGGGGGCGTCCGAATACAAGCGGAGACTGGAGCAGGTCTGGTGGGTACCCCCTACAATCCCCACCTCCGAATACACACACCTCAGTCTTCCTTGGGCGGGGGTGAGGGGGGATGGAGGACTGAAATCCAAGCTAGAAAAAGAGAGGAGACGCGACCCTCTGGTACGCAGCTGGTGCTCTACAGATGTGGGCACAGGAGGGTCGTCATCCTCCAGATGTGGGCAGATTCAGGAGCCTGGGCTCTCTACTCCTCCAGCTCGCCCGCCGCCGGTTAGCGATCTGGGTTTGGTTTTCGAGTTTGGGGGCAGGGGTGGAAAGGAAGCTGCGGGGACGGAGGAGGGGAGACCGCAATCTCCTGGGGTTTCCTTATGCCCCCGCCCCAAAGTTTGCGGCGGATTCTAGGGTCCTTAAGGCTGAGGTTTTTACTGACCTAGCGGGAAACGGGGGGGGGGAGGCAGGTTCTGTCTCCCCCCCACACCCTCCCAATCCGCGGGTTGGAGGCACAACAAGGAGATTTCGGCGGCGGCTGATGTCAGGGGTGCAGAATGAGAACAAGATGTGGTGAAGGGGGAGCTGTCTGCCCCCAGAGCTGGACCGGAGCCCCTTTCAGAGAGAGCCCAATGCGGCCAGCGCCCTCCCCACCTCAATTCTTTATCTGATATCGGGTGCCTGAGGTTGGGTTGAGGAGTTTTGTGCTGTGTGTCCCCCCCCCACCGTGGGGGGGGGCTGACAAGAGCTCCGGCAAGTGGGGGATGGGATTAAGCTCGTTCACACACTATGCCTCCCCTTTCACAAATCAGAGTGTTCCAGCTGATGGCAGACCAGGTATGGGAAACTGCAGTCCTCTGAAAGTGTTGGGGGGACCAGGAGACTGTCAGTGTGTTCGCTAAGGAGGACTTGAGGTTGGGCACCCCAAGCCTGCTCTGTGGCTGGGTTTTGGAAGTGCATGCCCCACATTCCAGGCAGATGAACTTGGCTCCTCACCCTCACCTCTGCCTAGCCTGGAGCGGTCAGGGAGCCCCTGCTCCTCTAAAACCCTTAGCACAAAGCACTGGCTTGACTGACACACAGCTCTGGGGTACCAGAAAGGTGGGGGCTGTCTGTACTAATATCCCAGTGACGAAAGCCTCTTTTGGCTCTCTCTTTCTAGCCCAGAGCTTCTCTGGAACTCAGGGTGGGAGACCCCAGTTCTACCCTGTTGCCCCTGAGAGCCCAAACGGGCTCTGCTTTGGAGAACAGGGGCAGTGGGAAGCTTGGTGCCGCCCTCACTCTGCAGCGCGCTGCCTGTAGTGCGCAAAGCAGGATATAAGCTTGCGTCCCCCACCCCTGCCCTACACTCTAGTCTTTGAGGCGCTCCCCTAGTCATCCCTCCTAATACTTTGCCCCTTTCTTCCTTTCTCTCTGAGCTAAAGAAAGGAGAGCAAAGGGCTCTGAGGTCTGTGGCATCTTAACTGCTAACAGATATGTCTTGAATTGTGAGCCTACATCCTAAGGTCCACTTCCCTGTGGCCGAGATAGCAATGGGAAAAGAACTCCCCTACCCCCCAGTCCCAACCACACCGCAAATGGGAAAACCCCAGCAGTGCCTATCTTCACTTCCTCAGGGATACTGGGGTGACTGGAAGATTTTGTCTCTTCTCCCTTCCCATACCCCCTAAAAACAGACCATTTGGCAAGGGTCTCTGCCCACTGGCTCTATCTCCAGGTGGAGGATCCTGAGGGAAATGCTTTCCTGGAAGGAGATAGTGACCAGGCTTGTAAGAAGGAAGAAAGGTGGGAGTCTAGGGTTAATCTTGAAGTTAGGGGAGCAGGCCCAGTCTGGGGGGGGTGGTCTTGGGTGTGTAGATCCTATGTCCCTATATCTAGACCAGCAAGCAGAGCAACAGAGGGTATACTGAGAACAATTTCTTGGTAAGGGGGGCTGCCTGGACTATGCCCCCTCCCATATTCCAGTTCCAATCCTATCCAAGTGACAAGGACAACTGAATTTCCACTGCCAGAGAGGGACCCTAAACTGCCCCTGTAGCTTTCCCCTCCCCCTTTCCCTCTTTTTGGTTTCTGCAAGGCTTCTGTTGGCTGCAGGAGTCCCCAATGTAGGTCACGAAGACATTGGTCATGAGGGACTTGAGGACAGCCTTACCCCCGCCCCCACCCCAGTTAACCAAAGCTAGTTAGCCATTTTTCCATTTTTCTTCTAGTACTTTTCTTGGCCCCTTCCTCTTGCAGCCTCATTAAGAGGCCAGATTTCCTAGAGTGGAGATCTAGACTCAGTAAAAGTGTGTGTGTGTGTGTGTGTGTGTGTGTGTGTGTGTGTGTGTGTGTGTTGAGGGGATAGAGGAAGGACAATAGGAGGAAGAAGGTTCACAAAAGCATATGTTCCTATACTGGGAGAGGAGGAACATGGGTCCCAAGCAGCTCCCCAGCAGGCCCAGGTTACAGGGAAGGCTGGCCTTTGCAGTGTGTTTCTTACAGTGTGAGGGCGTGCGTTTCCCCTCCCGGGAAGGAGTTCCTGAGCATTCCCTCTCGGGCTGTTGTGTCACATCTGGAAGTTTGTGTAGGAGTTTCTCCAAGCTCAGAGCCCAGCACAGCTTTTTCTCATTTGGAAATCACAGGCTGGCATTTGGGATGCCGAGAGAGGAGGGGAGGGAGGGGGGCCAGGGAAGGAGAGGGGAGCCTGCCAGGAGTTGGGGGGAGGAGAAGGGGGAGGCCTGAGAGGCAGGAGTCCTAATGGCTTCCAGAAGTGAATGAGAGTGTGGGTCCGTGTGTCACTGTGTGTGTCTGAGTGTGCGCCTCTGGAAGGGAGGAGGCCCCAGGAATTTCTGTAGTCTTCCTTGCCATTGTCCCAATGTCCCAAATCTTCCTATTCTTCCCAGAGGATTCTCCATTCTCAGAGGAAGTGTGTATGTGTTTGTAGGGGGGGCGCTGTTTGAATATCATATGTGCCCTTGTTCCATTTCCAAACCCTAGACCATCTAGAGTAGATTCTGGGAGAAGGGATGGAGCGGAGAATTCAGTGGGACTGGGGGGCAGAGGATCTTTGGCAATCTGTCCCAGATCCTCCTTCCTTCTGGGTCACACTGACTCCTTTGCACACACTCTGCTGCACTGCCGGGGACTCCCCTTCACCCCTAGTGCCAGTTGGAGCCATTCCTGGGATTACCCCTCCACCCTGCCCCCCTCTACTGCTCCCGCCCCAGCTCTCACCCTGCCCTGCCTGCCTTAGTTGGGATGGGGACAGACACACTGCTCACACACACACACACACACACACACACACACACACACACACACACACACAAACAAAGAGTCACAGACATTTGAATCAGATTTCTGGCCTATTTCCCCTCCCAAAGATTACAGTGGCCCTCTCTCTTGTGTCTCTGTGTCTCCCGTCTCTGTCTCTGGGTGGGGCTGGCTGCCTTTCGGGCAGGCTTCAGTTTTCAGTTTAGTTGGAAACCTCTCTCCCCACACACCCACACACCGGAGCTGGGGCACAGAGAAACAGGCTAGTTAGAGGGAGGGGGCCCCTGTTGGGGAATCCCCCTTCCTGAAGGGGGAAAACCCACGAGCACAGGCCATCAGACTGAACCCCTGAATCTTCTTCATCCCTAGGGAGCATTGGATCCCATAGACCATCAACCTCTCTGTGGGATGGGTGAGGCAAGGACCTAGCCCCCCACCCCCTAACTCTTACTAGAAGGCCAGAATTCTTGGGTCCAGGCCAGTTTCCTCCTCAGTGTTCCTTACTCTCACATTTCCAGACTTCTGGAAGGGAGGGAGGGAAGCAGCTAGAAGGTCTGCTTGCTGTCTGGGTTCACACCCCAGGCCCAGGGCCTTATATCTATAGTTGCCAGGCTAGTAAAAGCTGTGTCTAGATAAAAACCTATGGCGAAGACTCGTTTGTGGATATAACATGCTCTATTTCCCTTTCCCAGGAAGGAGAGGAGGGGGAGGGATGGTAGAGAGGTCCTCTTCTGCCATCCTCTTTTTCTCTGTCTTTGATGGTGGGCTGCGGGGAGGAGAAAGATCCTCCCCTCTCCTGCTCCCACCCTTTGGGATCCACTCCAGCCCGGACAGTCACCATAGCAACAGTAGACATGTGACTGCACAGGTCTCTCATAGTCACTATGGCAACCACTGTCCCCCGTTCCCTTGGTTACCATGGGGATCTGTCACATGGTTTCCCCCCAACCTGATAACCTGTGGGTCTCCCTGCTTCTCTTTCCTTGCACGAGAACAAGAGAGCAGTCTGGGCAAGGGGAGAGCATGTGTAAGGGGGGGGGCTGTCTCTTTAATCACCATGGCAACAAATCGACACCACCTGGTGACACATTCTCCTGTTGTTATGGCAACAGAACATCACAGTGACATACTGCCATGTTTCCAAGGAAACAAGCCCCACCCTGAGAAGGGTGAAAGACCCTCTTAGATATCCCCCTATTTAAATTATTCTAGATTTGCCTGTTCCTTCTATACTTATCTACAGTGAAGGAGGAGGTGGAGTAGGGTGCAGGCTGGATTGCCAAGGGTCCTGGAGAAGGGAATTTTGGTTAGGAGCCTGAGGTGGGCTTGTCTGGGGGCAGATATCTTGTCTGGGGGGCAGATTTCGATAGTCAGAGGCCCCAGTCTGGGCCTATAAAAAGTAGAAACAGAAGAAGGGGCCATCTCCTCTGTGGGGTCAACTTGGTTATGCCTCACATCACTGTAATTGATTTGTCAGAGCCGAGGGAAACATCAGGAAACCATGAATGGGGAGGCACATCTGGTTTCTAGATTGGCAGATGACTGATTGATACATTAGTCCATCCATTCATTCACCCATCCATTCATTCTTGCTGTGCACTGATCATCTGCTATGGACTACATCTTACATTGGGCTCTGGAGTGTGGCTACTGTTAAGGATGTAGCGGAGTATCCCTACCTGCCAGGAGTCTACAGCCAGCAAAAGAGAGCCAAGCACATGGATGACTTAACTCGGTGGAGTCACTGCCATTAATTAGATGTCCAAATAAGTATTCTGGAGCCCTTCTTCCCCACCATTGTCCTCACGGGCTCCTCCTAGGCGCTGCTTCTCCCGCAGAGAGGAGTGGGCTAGCTTGGAGAGCACAGGCCAGTTATTAAAGGTAATTGTGTCCTTTCCCTCCCAAGTGGTGGCTTCCTCCTGTCTCTCTGTTTTCCAGAGTGACCCCTGGCTGACCCCCATTCTGGAGAGAGATCCCTTGGCTACACATAGGAAAACAGTCCCGTAGAAACACTTTCATTTCCCCCATCACCTACTTCCCCGCTTCAAACCTAGGATTTTATTTTGTTTTCTTACTTTCATTTTTTAAAAAGGGATGGATATTAGGAGAACTGAGACGTCTTAGGACTTCTAGGGTGCTCGGCACAGGTGGTGACACCGATGTGCACCCAAGAGAAAAGAACCTGCTGACTGACGGGGATGGGAAGGGCTTCAAGGTTGAGGGAAAAGTCAAGTGTTGGAGGTTCAACACAGTGGTGGAGGCCAATTGGGAAGATCTTGCTGATTGTCTCTTCATGCTTGGTGGCTGCCTTCTCATTCCAGAAGCAAGGCTAAAACGGGAAGGCTTCAGGGCCCTGAGTGGACTGGCAGGGCAGGCAGCAGGTTGCCACAAGCTCTTCCTCTTTCCTTCTTAGACTCTGCTTCCTTTCTGTCTCACTCCTATTTTTCCATGAGGAAGCTAGGCTGTCTTGTTGCTCATCTGTGGGGTCCTGGAACCTTCTTTATCTGGAGTTCATCTTGTAGATCCTCATACCAATGGGCTGAAGGTGAACCAAACCTCTCAACAGAACTCACCATGCAGAAATCCCTCTGCTCCTAGCTGCTTGGGTCTGGGTTAGAAGATGCAAGAGGTGTGGCAGCAGTAACCTGGCCACATGTATCATTCTTACTGTCCACTCTTCACAGCTGAGGCTTGTACTGAGTGCAGGGTCTGGCATGGGTCTTGAATCCAAAAGGCATGAATGTGACTAAAGGCTGAGGACTTGGAGAAGCCAGGGAGCTGGTGGTTGGAGAGAGAGCCTTGGGTTCCCGTGACGTGGAAAGGAGGGTAGGGCTGCAGATGTGGGCTTTCCTTCTGGTCCCAGGACTATCCTGAGTCCCTGCCTGCCTGAGTAGTTGTAGTGCAGGGAAGATAATGGAGTAGACCATGAGCTTGGAAGCCTCAATTTCATCTTGGCTTCTTGAGCAACTTTGGCATATGACTTGGCTTCAGCTCTCTGGGTCTTGCTGTCCTTGGGTTGTGGGGAATAAAATGATCCACCCTGGATGCTTCATGAGGCTGTTGTGAGCAGCAATCGTGGCATTGTGTGAAAGTGCGTGGTAAACTGTAAGGCAGGCTTAATCCGACTGTAGGTTTGTGTAACACATTCGCATACATTATCTCACTTGCTTCTCACATCTACCCAGTGCGGTGGGGAGAGGAGGCTCAGCTTCACAGCAAACTCATGGAGCCTGGCATTTCCACAAGCACAATCAACTCTATTCCCTACATGGCTTGTGCAAATAGTCAGGGTATTTATGGCTTCCTCTACCTTACAAATGAGGAAGGCGGGGCTGGAGAGAGAAAATGACCATGGTGGGCCTGACTCCTTCCATCTCACTCTCCTGTTTCCAAAGGCATTGGAAGGTTAATTGACAGGTAGCAAGTGTTAGTTGTAGCATGGGAGGCACCTTCAACTCACTCTGGGTAACTGTTTCCTTGACGCCTGATACCTGGTTCGAGCGCATCAGCATGTTGGTCATTCTGCTCAACTGTGTGACTCTGGGTATGTTCAGGCCATGTGAAGACATTGCCTGTGACTCCCAGCGCTGCCGGATCTTGCAGGTGAGTGTGTGTAGTTTCTGTCTGTCTGTGTTAGAGGAAGGGGTGAGTGGTTCTTGGATTTTAAAACCCTGAATTCTGTTCTGCCGGAAATCCCGATCCAGCTGGTGGGCAGGGTGTGACCCCCCACATCCCTCAGTTTCAGCTGCCTCTCCTCTTCACTTTAGGCCTTCGATGACTTCATCTTTGCCTTCTTTGCTGTGGAAATGGTGGTGAAGATGGTGGCCTTGGGCATCTTTGGGAAGAAATGTTACCTGGGAGACACTTGGAATCGGCTTGACTTTTTCATTGTCATTGCTGGGTGAGGGCTTGGGTTAGGGTGGGAGAGCATTGGGCAGGTCTCCTGCCCGTCTGGCTGTCCACTCTGCCAACGCTGCCTGCTTGCAGTGCTCTGGTCTGTCCTCTGAATCCCACAGTGTTCCTTTTGGGGCTGCTCCCCTCTGAGGAGACTGCTTGGGGGTGTCCATGCCCCCTAGACAGAGAGCTGAGCCTCAGCTTCCCTTGGTGGAGGAGAGGGAAGAGTCCTAGGTCATCCTGACACCTCACAGCAGGATTCTTCACTGGCCTCTTTCAAACTCAAAGGGCCTCCTTCCCGGCCCCTCCCCACAGGATGCTGGAGTACTCGCTGGACCTGCAGAACGTCAGCTTCTCCGCAGTCAGGACGGTCCGTGTGCTGCGGCCGCTCAGGGCCATTAACCGGGTGCCCAGTGAGTGACCCCTTAGCCCTCACCCCTGGACAGAGGGCCCTCAGAGGAAATGGGGCACATGCATCATGACCTGACCATCTGAAGCTGAGGCAGAGACTGGCACAGTAGGGGCCCAGTCAGAGCCTCTCACCCTGATGGTATCACTAGGAAAACTATCTGGGAAAACCTCCACCCCACTTCAGCAAGGCTTTGGGCTAGAATCTTAGAAACACCTCAGATGACCCCCTTTCCAAGGGAATAAGGGTGGGTGGGGACCAGTGGAGAGACCATCAGACCAGCAAGAGGGGACACAAATTGTTAATGGTTGTTTGGTCTCCATTGGTGCGACATACTGGCACTAAACACCACTTCTCTCAAGACAAGGCCACTCCACGCCTTACCCTTCGGCTGTGGTTGCCTCCTCCCACCCCCCTCCAACTCTTGCAGTGACTGCTGAGACCATTATCTAAATTAAACCGCATTGGTTTCTGGAGCCAGCAAAGGTTTGGCAGCTCCAGCTCCCCTGACATTCTGCCCCTCCCCGTTTGCAGGCCCCCTTTGCAATTCCTCAACCTACACAAGCTGTGGATGGTCCCCACTGGGGCCTTAGGAGGGGGTGCTGTGCCTGACTGTTTGCCTGATGCTGCAGTAGCTGTGTGTGTGTGTGTGTGTGTGTGTGTGTGTGTGTGAGAGAGAGAGAGAGAGAGAGAGAGAGGAGAGAGATTCCGTTACCTCTGGGAGGGCAGAGTTGCTGAGTGTGTGTGTGTGTGTGTGTGTGTGTGTGTGTGTGTGTGTGTGTGTGTGTGTTTGGGGGGTGAGGGCATGCTTGATGTTAGGATCCAGAAGAGGGGTGTGGCTGGCCCCCTCTTCCAAGTGACAGCTGCTAGATTGATAGACCTGAGACTAACCACTGCTGTAATTCTCTTAATGTAAGCCCTGAGGAATTGATCCCAGTTGGAGCTCAGAGGAACTGAAGGAGGATGGGAGGAACTGAGGGGGACAAGGACTGGCTGGCTGGTCATGGTCTGGTGGGGTAGGGCGGCTGTGGTTACCAAGAAGATTAATCAGTTTCTGTGTTATTGTTTAGAACCTTTACCCCAGAGGGAGCAGGGCCCACACAGGGCACTTTGGGGGTCAAATGGGCCACTAGAGGTCCATCAGTTTGACAGGGGCTTAGGAGGTCTGGGTCTTCTAAAAGCTAGTTCCATTATTTGGGCTGTTGAGGCCTCTACCTGGAGTGAGGAAGGGGAATGGATCCCTAACGGAGCTTTTATTTGAGGGCGGAGACGCTATGGCTTTGCCATGGAGGGAACATTAGCTGCTATACTCCCAAGAAGACAGAGTTATATCTCTTCAGACCCTGATCTCAAGATCTAGATCCAGCAGGGAACAGAGATGCAGGGCTGGGGGGTGGGGTTGGTTCGGAAACCGGGTGAAGTGCTGGTCATCTTGGCTGCCTTCTAACCTTCCTCCAGGTGGTTTGTCTCAGTTACCCCAGTGGCCCCTGGGGGCCATCATTTAGGAAGATCTGGAGACTGTGTCTAGTGGGAGGTGTGCGTGAGTGCGTGCGTGTGTGCGTGTGCGTGTGCGTGTGCGTGTGCGTGTGTGTGTGTGTGTGTGTGTGTGTGTGTGTGTGTGTGTGTGCCTGTGCCTTGGGGAGCAGGATTTGGAAGCACAAAAAACTAAATTTAAGTTCTGGCGCCTACATTTAGCAGCTCCCATCCTGAGCGGCTCATGTCACTTCTGTGAGCCTCAGACTTCTCATCTGTAAATTGGGGGTGATATCATCAGCCCTGTGGTGACAATGGGAGAGTGAGATGAGGCTCAGAACCTGAGACGGCTTTGGAAACCACAGTTACTCTGGATAGGTGTTGGCACCACACAGACGACAGTTAATATGGGTTGACGGAGGGGGTTTCAAGGGCTGCCTGGGAGAGTCAGGCTTGTCTGCCAGTCTCCCCTCCAGCTTACATTGGTCCTTCTCAGCATCCCCAGTGGGCCCTCGTGGGGAAGACTGCCGGGCCTGTGGCACTTGGCGTAGCTGGGCCAGACTGCAGCCCCCAGCATGGCTCTTCTGCCCCCGCAGGCATGCGCATCCTCGTCACGTTATTGCTGGACACCTTGCCTATGTTGGGCAATGTCCTGCTGCTCTGTTTCTTCGTCTTTTTCATCTTTGGCATTGTCGGTGTCCAGCTGTGGGCAGGGCTGCTTCGGAACCGATGCTTCCTCCCAGAGAATTTCAGCCTGTGAGTGGTGGACCCGGTGGGTGATGGACTTGGGGGGCTGTGGGCCTCTCTTAGTCCCTGGCTTTCTGTTGCCATGGGTTTAAACGTTTGTTCTCATGTCTGGCATGCATTTGGCTCTCAAGCCTTGCTACACATTGGAATAACCTGGAACATTTTAAAGGCCTGATGCCCAGGTATGCCTTCCAGAGATTCCCATTGCACTGACTTCAAAAAGCCCTCCAGAAACCAGGCACAGTGGTGTGCATCTTCAGTCTCTAGGCTCTGGAGAAAGGGTTGGGTGAATCTGAGTTTCAGGATGGCTTAGTCTACATAGTGAGTTCCAGGCCAGGCAGAGATACATAGTGAGACCCTGCCTCAAGAGGAAAAAAGAAGTGGGGGTGGGGTGGGGAGGGGGAGAGACTCTTTGAGGGCTAAGGATGTAGCTCAGTTGGTAGAGTGTCTGCCTCACAGGGTTCAATCTCCAGCACCCCGTAAACTGAGTGTTGAGTGCACACCAGTGACCCCAGTGTTCAGGAGGCGGAGACAGGAGGATCAGAAATTCATAATCATGTGACTACACAGAGTTTGAAGCCAACCTGGAATACATGCAAAAGGATGGCAAAGGGATGGGGGCTCAAGTGGAGAAACAAACTCTTCCTGTGATTTAGATCTGCAATGAAGTTGGAAAACCACTTCCCTATTGTAGACCTCTGGACTCCGGAGTTCCCTACCAAGCTCTCACATCCCTCAGCACTCCCATCCCTGCCCATAAAGCCCTGTCCTGTCCAATCTCCTCCCCCACTTTAGGTCTGGCTTATTCTCTCTGTGCCTCTCTGTGGGGAACTCTATTGCCCAACCTTATCTCTGTCTCTCCCTCACCCTGCAGCCCCCTGAGCGTGGACCTGGAGCCTTACTATCAGACAGAGAATGAAGATGAGAGTCCCTTCATCTGCTCCCAGCCTAGGGAAAACGGCATGCGGTCCTGCAGGAGCGTGCCCACACTGCGTGGGGAAGGTGGTGGTGGCCCACCCTGTGGTCTGGACTATGAGGCCTACAACAGTTCCAGCAATACCACCTGTGTCAACTGGAACCAATACTATACCAACTGCTCTGCAGGCGAGCACAATCCGTTCAAAGGCGCCATCAACTTTGACAACATTGGCTATGCCTGGATCGCCATCTTCCAGGTGGGGCCACATGGGCCCTGGGATGTTCCCCAGAGCAGCCCCAGGACAGGGCATAGACTGGGAGTGCTCATCCTCTGGGCTAAGGTGGTGGCCAGGGCCTTGGTGGAGGAGACTGAAGGAGGCGTTCGTGGTCCCAGCCAGAGTCAGCTGTCTCTCTTGCCTCCTCAGGTCATCACACTGGAGGGCTGGGTCGACATCATGTACTTTGTGATGGATGCTCATTCCTTCTACAACTTCATCTACTTCATTCTCCTCATCATCGTGAGTGACTCCTCCAGCCCACATGGGAATGGGAGATAATGGGAATGCAGATGGAGCAGTGAGTAGAGGGCAAGTTCTTAGCTCTCAGGTCCTATAGAGGTGGTGGCATCTGTCATGCCGTGGGAAGGATACAGGGTGGGTCAGGAGAAATCCAAGACTCTATCACTTAATACTGTTAGGACCTTTGCAAGTTATCCTCTTCGAGGCCCTAGCCCCACTATAGGCTTCTGATTCGTCTCCCATGAAGTAGAGGGTTCCCAACCCACAATTGTCATCACCTTCCCTAGGGGTGTCCAGAAATGGCCAAGTGTGATTCTGACTTCATGAGCTCTAGGGGAACTCTTCCAGCATTCTGTTGGAAAAGAGAAAGGTGTTAAGCATCCTGAAATGCTTGCAAGCAAAGAATCATACACCCGGAATTCCAATCAGTATTGAGAAATACTTGTGAGATCCCTTATTCCTTCCAGCTCTGCAATTCCAAGGCTTTCTGAAAGCAGAAGACAGACCAAAGCAGTATCATTTAATCATTTTAATCACCACCAGTCATAGTAGATGCTTTCATGGCTACCACTTACAGCTGATATTTATTGAGCACTTACTGTGTGCCAGCCCTTGCTTCCCGAGGGTTGGGCATTTTATCCTCCCTATGATCTCATTGCCACCTTTGTGTTTCCAAGCAAGGAAAATGACTTTTCCTCATTTATCTGCCCCCACCATGTGCCTTGTGTAAGCTGTGGATTAGTCTTGCTGGGGAGGTCTATCAATGGGAGGTCTACCAATCAATGACAATGTTGCTATTCTTCCTTATATGCCTGTGTTGTGGCTACTTTCAAGGATGGTGGCCTCTAATTTCTAAGTGAGAACTCAGAACTGTAAAGCGTTGGCCACTGGTCCAAGATCATGTAGGAAATCGGGGCCAGAGCTGAGACATCAGGTCCAGGTTACCAACTCCAAATCTAGCCCTTGCATCTCCCCATGTCACCAAGAGGTCAGTGCAGAGCCAGGTGAAGGGTTAGATACTGACAGAAGGAGATTAAGAATGACATTAAAAAGCCAGGTGTGGTGGCACATTCCTTTAATCCCAGCACTCAGGAGGCAGAGGCAGATAGATCTCTGTGAGTTCGAAGCCAGCCTGGTCTACAAAGCTAGTTCCAGGACAGCCAGGGCTGCACAGAGAGAACCTATTTCAAAAAACCTAAAGGGGGGGAGGGAGGGAGAGAGGGAGAGGGAGAAAGAGAGAGACAGAGACAGAGACAGAGACAGAGAGAAGAGAAAGATTAAGATCACTCAGGCCAGCTTCAGAGAGGTAAGGATAGAATGAATCTGCTTCTGGGGAGAGAGAGACAGTGTGTAGGCTCTGGGAAAGGGTATGATCCCTAGGTTACCATAACTTTCCCAGGTGTGAAAGGATGGCCAAGCTCCAGGCAAAGCTTGGCTGGGGACCTTTACCATCCCTGACCATTACCACAGTGGGGAGGCAGGTACTTCAGGGTAGCCACTCATCTGATGATTGTTGCTGTCCTCAGGCTTGCTTGGGTGGGGGAGGGGTAGACAGGGACATCAGGGGCCTAGTTTCCACTCTCCCACACACCTCCTTAAAAATTCTTCCCAAACAGCTCTCTGGAATCACACTAGTGAAGCTAATTATCATAATTACTAGGACATGAGCTAGAGGGAAAAAAAAAAGCCCGCTTTGTCACCATAAATATTTATTTCCATCACTCAGGTTTGTTGTCTAAGCAATAGGTTACTCAGGGTCCTGGGGAAACTGAGGCATGGAGATGGGGGCTGGGGATGGATGGGCAAGTCAGAACAATGGCTTTGTTAGTCTGTAGGGCCCCCTTTCAGCTGGGGATATTGAAGTCCCATAGTTGAGTCCCCCAAGGTCACGCAGCTAGAATTGAAAGGCTCCGATCCAAGCTGAAGGTTTTCTGTCCCCAGCATTGCATTAATTTCTACAGCATTCTCTCCAACTAGAAACTGGGGAGATGCCTTAGATTCTCCATGCATATGCATTTAAAGGCTGGGGACTGGGAGACATTTGCAAAGTATGCTATCACCCGCAGTAGCAACACCCTGAACTTGCATAGGACTCGGTTTCAGTCTTACTTAACTTGGTCTGTATTAGCTGAGTGATCTTTGACTAATTTCTTGACCAATCTGCACTTCAGCTTCTTCAGTGATCTGATGGAGAGTACAAAAGAGCCTGCTCCCCAATTTATCATGGCAATAAAATGGGATAGCACCTGGACAATTGCAAACCCCATGTCTGACCCACAACGAATTCATTGATTGTGGCAGCTGGCGTCAAGATTCGCTTTTCTTCAGGACATCTCCTCTTTCTGTCCCCACCCCTGCAGGTGGGCTCCTTCTTCATGATCAACCTGTGCCTGGTGGTGATTGCCACACAGTTCTCCGAGACCAAGCAGCGAGAGAGTCAGCTGATGCGGGAGCAGCGTGTGCGATTCCTGTCCAACGCCAGCACCCTGGCAAGCTTCTCTGAGCCAGGCAGCTGCTATGAGGAGCTGCTCAAGTACCTGGTGTACATCCTCCGCAAAGCAGCCCGCAGGCTGGCCCAGCTCTCTAGGGCTGCAGGTGTGCGGGCTGGGTTGCTTAGCAGCCCAGTGGCCCGTAGTGGGCAGGAGCCCCAGCCCAGTGGCAGCTGCTCTCGCTCACACCGTCGTCTATCTGTCCACCACCTGGTGCACCACCATCACCATCATCACCACCACTACCACCTGGGTAATGGGACGCTCAGAGTTCCCCGGGCCAGCCCAGAGATCCAGGACAGGGATGCCAATGGGTCTCGTCGGCTCATGCTGCCACCACCCTCTACACCCACTCCCTCTGGGGGCCCTCACAAGGGTGCGGAGTCTGTACACAGCTTCTACCATGCCGACTGCCACTTGGAGCCAGTCCGTTGCCAGGCACCCCCTCCCAGGTCCCCATCGGAGGCATCTAGCAGGACTGTGGGTAGTGGGAAGGTATACCCCACTGTGCACACCAGCCCTCCACCAGAGATGCTGCAGGATAAGGCACTAGTGGAGGTGGCCCCCAGTCCTGGGCCCCCCACCCTCACCAGCCTCAACATCCCACCTGGGCCCTTCAGCTCCATGCACAAGCTACTGGAGACACAGAGTACGGGTGAGAGCGTGGGTGGGTGTGGGGTGGGACCCCACAGTTGGAGGCTGGGTGGTAATCTAGAAGAGTAGGGGTCTGGAGTGTGAGGATCCAGGACCCAGAGCCCAGTTTCTCATGCTGCTTCTTGTAGCCCTGGTACCTTTAACTAGTTCCGTTATTTCTTTTGAGCCCTAATTGTTTCATCTGTTCAAATGGTAGCTACGATTATTGCATATATTACTACAATGTAGGAGTAATGATAGTCGTCACACATGCATACCTATCATGTGCTACACGCTATGCCTTTGGCCATAACATCTAACTACTGCTGCCCAGTGACATGCCTGTCACATGCTTTGCAGGCAGATTTGCTTGAGTCCTCTGGACAGGTTGGTAATAAGCTTGCATGCACCATTGCTGTGTGCATAGAAAAAAGGTGACTAAGAGTGTTGGTGAGTGTGATCTCGAGACCATCTGACTCTGCAGCCCACTCTGTGTCCTTAGTCCCAAGGCTCAGCAGGGGAAATGGTGTGTGACTTTGGCAGTCTGGTGCCTCACAAGGTGACTGCTGCAAACAGAGACTCAGCAGGAGTGCTGAAAGCAGCCAGCCTGTGGGTGGGACATCGGTGACCTGGGGGATTGTGATGCTTGCCGCTTGTAGGCCGGCTACCCGTGCAGACACAGCCTGGGACCTGTGTTTCAGGGAGGATGTGGTGACAGAAAGCAACAAGATATGAGAGATGTCCCCTGAGAGCGTGTGTGGACACCAGAGAGTGTCGCCACAGAGCGCAACGTGGAAGGTTCTTGCGCTAGCTCTCTCACGGCCCTGCCCTGGGCTCTGGACCAGTCACGTCGCACACACAGGCTCCCTTTTCCCACTGTGTAATAAGTGGGATTGAAGATATCTCGACTGTGGGAGCTTACGGATGGCCCGTGTTATACAAACACATCTAGGAGGGGGACAAGGCATTTTGTGTCTACTAGGGGTCAGACCTTGAGACAAGGACCTCTTCACACTTGTTTTACCTGAGCAGTCTCTGGGGTGTCATTCATTTCTCATATTCTGTGAGCAAACCAGGATGTTTGGACAGGGATGCCTTGGGACATGTCCCTGTGTGTACTCAGAACACATCTAGTATACTATGTATACTTGTGGGCATGAAGGAAGCATAGGGCAGGGGGAGAGTGTTCCATGTGTGTATGTGTACGTGAGGGTACAAGTGTCTGATTTACATGCATTTGGGTATGGTGCGCCTTCCTGGTGTCTGCATGTGTACATATGTACGTGGGTCTGGCATATAAACATTGGATGGCATGGATGTGTTTGGGTACACGTGTTTGCTGCGTGTGTGCGTGTGTTTGTGTATTGTGGTGTACAGATTGCATGTGCTCACTATACATAGGCACAGTATGTACATATGGTATATACTGTGGTGTGGTGTGTATGTATGTGTGTCTGGTATATGTGATGAGAAGTGTGCATGTGTGGGCGGGTTCCAAAGATCCCCTGGGAAATGCTACTCAGCACTGTGTGGGTGCAGGCCTACACTCTCTAGGGAGGGGAGATGGTCTAGGTTCTTGGCAGAAAGCTCCTAGGACATAGGACATAGCTGTACAGAATCACAGAGGACCTGGTGGCTACCTCTCTACCTCAATCCTAGAATCTTCAGAAGTGACCATCAATAGGGTGCTGTTGACATTGGGATATTTTGTTATTCAGGAACACCCCATGCACTAAGTGCCTAGTATACCCGTCATTGTGAGCCCCGGTCTCTTTCCCATAGGCTCTATATACTCCTAGGGCAGGGGAGCTCCTGGTGAGCATCTTGATCCTCTAATGCCTACTCTTTTGTTCCAGGAGCCTGCCATAGCTCCTGCAAGATCTCCAGCCCTTGCTCCAAGGCAGACAGTGGAGCCTGTGGGCCAGACAGTTGCCCCTACTGTGCCCGGACAGGGGCAGGGGAGCCAGAGTCCGCTGACCATGAAATGCCTGACTCAGACAGTGAGGCTGTGTATGAGTTCACACAGGATGCTCAACACAGTGACCTCCGGGACCCCCACAGCCGGCGGCAGCGGAGCCTGGGTCCAGATGCAGAGCCTAGTTCTGTGCTGGCTTTCTGGAGACTTATCTGTGACACATTCCGGAAGATCGTAGATAGCAAATACTTTGGCCGGGGAATCATGATCGCTATCTTGGTCAATACACTCAGCATGGGCATCGAGTACCACGAGCAGGTAAGGTGCAGCCCAAGCTGGCTCCAGATAATTGCTGTTTCCCTAGGGTTGATTCCTCTTGGTGTTGAAGTGGCTGAGAGAAGGGGATGGAGACAGGAAGTGATGGGTGGGGTCTCTAGAGGGTGAGCACAATGATTGCAACGTGCTTTCTGAATTTGGAGGTTGCCCAGGCAGGTGCAGGTATGTTCTTTCTGGGAAGGCTTCTCAGAAGAAGGAGGCTTTATGTGCATAAGTAATGAGCAACACATGTGGCAATAAGCCACCAGAAGGGACTTGGGTCTTTGGAGAAGGCAAGGCAGGCAGGAGATGTGTTATCTCAATAAGCAGAGGGTGATTGACAGGTAGGAGGGCCATTCCAGCAGAAGTGAGGGATTGGCAGTGTTGAGCGGAGGTGCCTGAGAGAATATCAGGGTGCACCCGCAAGGCAGTCTTGGCGTGGCCTCAGGTCAGAGCCTTGCTGTGAACCAGGGTGGCTCTGGGCAGATAAGAGTGCCCAGAATGACCAGGCGGCTAGAAATCATGGAGTTTGAGGAGCTGTTCCAAGGGGCAGGATGTTTAGTCAGGAGAAGAGGCTCAGCAGGGACGGTGAGCTCTCTTCAAATATTTGAAGGACTGTCATGTGGAAGAGGGAAGCTTGCTCTGTGGGTCGACGGCTGCCAGCTACGGATCTGGGCTTAGAGGAGGAAGCTACCTCCAATCTGTGCAGATGGAAGGTGTGGCCAAGTGGAAGGACAGCACTGGCCTGGGCTGTATAAAGAGGTTGCCCAGTAGTGATGCATGCAGGTCCTCCCGTGCTTTTCTCCCTTACACTGTTCATCTGGGTGCCCTTGCCACCCTGGGGCAGCAGGGAGGGAACTGGCCACCAGAGCCTCTCTTTTCCTGGTTTGGAACTGAGCATATGCACCCCTCACCCCAGATCCCCATGCCGAGACAGAGGCATTGAGAGCTTGTGACAGTCCAACATGACATCGGAGGGGTGTCTCAAACAGTAGGGGCCTAGCCGGGGAGTACAAAGTCAGTAGAATGTATACTTTTCGGAGGGTTCCAAAGCCCCGTAACTTAACCCCACTGACCTCTGTCCGGGAAGTGTCATGAGCATTTGGTTCTTAAACTTCCCTGTCTAGCCTGGCACGCCCGTCACTTATCACATCTCATTGGCTCCATCCGCTCTTGTTTGAAGGACCAGCTATGCCATGCAGTGTTCTTTTCCCTGTGTCAGCAAGGTGTGTGTGTGTGTATTTGTGGAAACACACGCTGGCTGGGCATGCATGGCACTGGGTGAGTGTGTTGTGCCTGGACTTTGTGGGGCGTGGTCATGTATGCACATGCTCACTCTGCCAGCCTCTTGCAGAGAGGTACTCTACTCTGCCAGGTGGCTGGGGGAGAGTGGGGACAGCATTTTCTCTATGACCCAAGAAAGGACAATCCCTAATCTCTATCACCTTGGATCCCCTAGTCTGAACTGCCAATTCCTCTGTTTCGCTTAGTGCTGGCTATACAAGTCCTGCTCTCCCGGGGGAGCCCATTTTTGGTGCCCCCCTCCCCTGGGGGAGGGAGTGCACCCAGCAGTCCTTGCCTGGCCAGCTGCTGCTGGTGGAGACTTTGATTGCACTGGGAAGAAGCTGAGTCACACAAGCTGAAGGCAGATGAAGCTGCAGCAAGAGGGCTTTCAGTTAGATGTCAAGAAGAATGCCCCTTTTGGAAAGGGAAGAAACGCCATTAGCTGAGGTGCTTCCAGCATCTCCTTAGCCATGTTCCTGAGGAAAGAGAAAACAACCCTAGCTCCCCCTTAGCCCTCAGTAATAGGAAGCCCTCATTTTGAGCTGGCAGCATCTGCTATAGGGATAAGTTTGTTCTAGTACCTGGTTGCTGAAGGCCCCATGAGAGTGAGTGGGAGTCCCTAGCAGGATGGGCAGACGACTGGTTGCTGCCGGCAAGCTCAGAGGGTGGGGGGGCGTGGCATAAAACCCCAGAAGCTGCCATGGTCCTATGCTTGCAGGCACTGTGGCGTGAATATCCCACCATCTGGGCCCCGATGGGGGGAAGGAGAGTGAAAAAGTATGCAGGGCTGAGAGACAGTGATACAGGGGGGCTTAGAGGCTAGGAGGAATGGGACAGATGCATAGAGGGAAAGATGGAGACACGGGAGGGGGGCGCAGCACGGGGACAGAAAAGACAGAGGCAGAGATGTGAAAGGAAAGGCAGAGATGCAGGGTAAGAGGCCGAGACAGACATAGATTTAGAGGGACAGAGGAAGACAGAAAGGACACTGAAGACAGAGACAGAGGTCCAGATGCAGAGGAGGACAGGGATGGGGCAGGAGGGGGAGCTCAGGATTCAGATGAAGCCGACTGCAGGGGAAGTGGAGCTGATTGGAAGGAAGGTTCCGCAGGCATCTGCTGAGGTGGCCCCAGGCTCTTGCTTTCCCCGCTGGGCTCTTAATGAAGTGATTGCATCCATCAAGTCTGGTATTGATCAGCTTGGGGAACCCTGGAGAAGGGATTGCTGTGAGTGTAGCCCCAGCCCTGTGTCCCTCTGCAGGCCTTGTCTTCTCCTACTGCCATCTATTTTGCTTGTTGTTCAGTTTTGCTGCTGGGGACAGTGCCCATCCCTTCCACCTACCTCTGGATGGGCAAACATCATTTTGTTATATCCTCCTAGACCCCCAAGGCTGGGACAATGTTCACTTCAACACTCTTCTGATTCCCCTACCCATTGGTGTGCCCCGGAAGATTAGTGAGAGGGACAGGGACACAGGACACCGAGGAGTCCCTGAGCAAGAAAAGTGACATAGTGTGACCATAGGATGTGAAGGGCATGTGTCCCACCAACAAGAGCCAGCACAGGGAGTCCAGAATGGTGAATTATCCATCCATCCACTCACTTACCCATCCATCAATCCATCGCATTTTATTCCATCCATCCATCTACTCAGCCACCCATGCATCCATCCATACATCCACCCACCCGTCCATTTGTCCATCCCATTTCATTACAGCCATCAATCTACCCACCCACACATATATACATACCTACACCCATCCATCCATTCCACACACGTACCCTATGTGTCAGAGTTGGGCTTATGCAGTGGTACTGATAAATGTTTATCAAGTAGCTCTCAGTAAAACAAAATAAACCAGGCCTGATGGTGCTGGCCATCTCAGCTACTCAAGAGGCTGAGGCAGGAAGATTGAAAGTTCAGTGCCAGCCTGCACAATTTACTGAGATTCTGTATATAAAAATTTTCATATTTACTTGTTTACTTTATGTATATATGTGTGTGCTTGGGTGGGTGTTTGTACATTGTGTGTGTGCAGGAGCTCATGGAGTTAAGAAGTGTCAGATCCCTTGGAACTAGAGTTTCAGGCGACTCTGAACTGCTGTGAGGGTTTTGAGAACCAAACCTGTGCCTTTGTAAGAGCAGTAAGTGCTCTTAACAGCTGAGTTGTTTCTCTAGTCTTCAAAAACAATTTTAGGTAAAGGAGGGTTGAGACTATAGTTCCAGAGTAGAGTACTTGCCTAGCACACCCTAGGCCTTAGTTTCAAACTGTAGTACTACAGAAACAAACAATCCCAACCTAATTTACTAGTGTCCGTGGTGTAAATGCTCCCACCATAGCCAAGTCCCTGGATATAGAGTTGGGAAGGAATGGATCCTGAGCTGAGTCTGAAGAGCAGGCAGGATGCAGGCATCCAAGGATGCAGCAAGTGGGAGGACCAGAGGTACCAGACACTAAAACCTAAATGCAGGCATTTGGAATGAGTGGGGCACTGGATATGGGCTGGATGAACAAATGATAAAAGATTATGTTGGGAAAAACTCAGGCCAGATCTTGAGAGGCACAAGAAGGAGTTTGGCTTGTATTGTAAGTTCTTAGGGAAGATTTTTAGCAGGTCATATGACCAGCTTTGTGTTTTATCAGAAGCTTCCTGAAAGCCGTGAGGGAGTAAAGGGGAGGAGAGAGAAGGGGCTGCTGCAGTGCTCAGTGCTCTAATTTCAGTCCTAGAGACAAAGAGGAGAACCCATGGGTAGCCAATTCTTCAGGCTTAGTGCCAGGTAGCCATCGGAAGAGGGGACAGCAAGGATGACCCCAGGCTTCCAGTGGGGAGCAGGGGCTTGAGACGGTATCTGGGGCTCTGTGCCCTGGGCCATCTGGGGCTTCTCTGTGAGTTGGGGTCTTGGAGTCACAGGCTAATTGTCTCTTCTTGGCTGTAAATCCAGCAAAGGCAGCCACCTGTTTTACAAGCAAGATGGCAGCGTTTAGGGCTGGGGAAGCTGAAGCACAGAGAGTCTGGACAGTTGGCCTTTTAGGCAAAGAGAGGACAGGATAGGGACAATTCTGCTTGTTACCAGTGTCTGGACCCATCCAGTCACTGCAGATACATGTCCAGAGAAGGCTTCTATTTATAAGTGGTTGCGGTTGGTTCGCAGTAAGGGAAGGGAGGGTAAGATGGGGGTGAGGTCCATATGTGGTATGCCTGGACTGTTGAAGGGGAATCATAGAGCCTTTTCTTTTCTTTTCTTTTTCTTTTTCTTTCTTTCTTTTTTTTCTGTTGAAAGCTCAGGACACTCTCTCTTCAGACACAGATATGCCACATAGATATTCCAAATGTGGCATTTGAGGGCAAGGCTTTATGGATGCTTTCTACTTGGGCCTGGCCTTTGGTTACCAGATTGTGGACCAGGGTCTATGGACCTAGCAAGACTTTGGGCAACAATTCTTTGATAGCTGACATGGCCCCATGTTTTCAAGGGGTCTTGGATGAGGGCGGTAAAAAGGGTACTGTTTGGCCCTATTAGGCTATGTCCTTTTAGGCATCCCCTGGCTCTAGGCCTCCCCAATTTCACTTGGGAGGCCCACTGGAAGGATTCTAGGATGCCAGAGGCTGAATATGTCCTTGTTCCTTTTCAACGACAATTCACACCCAATGCCAGGAGCTGGACTCCAGGGGATAAAAGACAGGTGTCCCCCCTCCACAACAGGTGAGGGAGGTAGTGTTAAGACAGGGGCAGGGTGAGGGGCCATCCAGCAGCCTAGCTTGGAGATGTACTGGGTTGGCATAGAGGCACCCGATGATCAAGCCAGGAGTGACAGGAATGTGAGAAGGACTCCGAGGGAGCCTGTACCGCAGTAGGTACAGGCCTGGTCGGGGAGGGGTAAGGAAGCTGTTTGTATCACTCAGATGACAGGCAATGAGAGCCTCATGTCAAGAGGATGGTGGAAAGGGAACAGGAGTGGGCAGGGCTGCAGTCCTACTGGCAGGGTCTTTCTCCCTGGCACCTGCCTGTCGGGATGCATGCAGGGGAAGCATGACTCCCAGATAACTCTGAGGTCCCCGGCAGAACTCCCCAGGCACAGTGGAGTGATGGGAGGGGGAAGGAGCAGGTTCGAGGAGGAGGTGAAGGGTTTGTTTTAGACGTGTTGAGTCTGAGGTGGCTGTGGGCCATGCTGAGAGGGATATCAGGCAGGCGCTGGCCGACTGTCTGGATGAGAAGCCAGGGACTTGGAGGGCATTTGTTTAGTGTCCTTTACACTCCAGTGACAGCTGGAGGGTGGGGAGTAAGGTGATGGTGGAGTGAGGGCACCGAGGGGAGGGAGGGAGCCTAGGATGAACTCTATAGGATACTGGATGAGGGGAAAAGAGACCCACTGGAGCAGGGTCCCCTAGACAGGCAGGAGACGGCTGCATAGGGCCAGGGAGGCCAGGTGCAGGGCAGGAGGGGCCGATCCTGGCTGAATGTTGCCAAGACAATTTCTACCAGAAGGACTGGAAAGATCACAGCATGGGCGAGGGGTGGGGTTGGGAGTGAGACTTACTGGTGAGTGTGTAGAGAGCTTCTGTTTGGGGGCAGAGAAATGACAGGGACAACTGATATAGGGATTCTAGTGCAGGTGGAGGAGGGAGGAAGACTAAGGTGCAGGCTAGGTGTTGTGAAGGAACATAAGGGTGGCCAAGTTTGGGGCCGCCCAGCAGGCACGGACTGTTTGGTCAGCACACTCTTGCTCAGGACGGACTACTCTACTCAGCAGTTCACAGTACAGCAGAGAGGCAGGGACACGGGCACTCACCTGAACCAGGGACCTTATCAGCAGGAGCCCTCTGAAGTCAACAGCACGAGACTGGCCTTCTGTAGCCTACCATGGGCTCCAGGCCAGAGGCTGACCAGGAGGGCGAGGACCGGGACAGACTTCCCTCCCTCCCCATTCCCTTCTTTCTTCCTTCCCTTACTTTTTAGCTTCTTTTTGAGAATCTCACTATGTAGCCCAGGCTGACCTCAAACTTGTGGCAATACTCCTGCCTCAGACTCCTGAGTGCTAGCGTCACAAATATATATCACCACGTTTGGTTGGTACAGTGCTGGGGGATCAAACTCAGGATCCACATATGCTAGGCAAGCACTGTACATTCTCGCCCTCTTTTCTTTCCCTTCCTTCTTTCCTTCCTTCCTTCCTTCCTTCCTTCCTTTTCCCCTCCTTCCTTCCTTTTATCTTTTTCTTTTTTCTTTTTCTCGTTTGGTGAAAGATGGGCTGGCTTAGAACTCAAAATGTAGCTGTGGCTGAGAATGACCTTGAATTCTTCATCCCTCTTCTTCCTAAGTGCTGAGATTACAGGCCGGAGCCACCATGCCAAGCTCAAGGCTCCAGAATTTTAAGTGGCGGGGGCCTGAGTTAGCTATCTTGAAGTTGAGCCCACACTGGCACGGCTATGCCTACACGGCTTGTATTCACTTGGGAAACTTCTAGTAGCTGGAGAGATGGTGGAGGAGATGAAGCTAGCTGCTGGCTTAGGAGGCACAGGGGAAAATACAGTGAGGATGCTAGGCTTGAGGTGTGCAGAGATGTGACATCCACGCCCCCTGATTTCTCACACCTTCCGGAATACTTGTCTTCTCCTGACTTGGGCACCCTCATCTGTCCCTGCAGCCTGCTTAGACCCCAGCTCATGGGAGCATGAGCTGGGAACAGCGAAAGCAGGGTTGAGATTAGCTGAGGAGTCTGGAATGGTGAGCAGAATCTTTTAGGGTTGGTGGAGCTGCTAGGCGCTGAGGAGATGGTCTGGGCCTGGGGTGTAGATCGAAGGAGGCTGACCCAGTCCCTTCTTAGCTCTGGTCTGGCCTCTCCACCTTTTGCTAGGAAAGACACATCATTGTCTATCAGAAAGCTCCTGCTGGGACAGCTGCAGTATCTCCTAATTGGTCTTCATCTCCCCTCCAAGCCATCTGCATGCTGCCACCACCGCAGCCAGATTAATCTTCTTAATACACAGGCTTGCACATCTCCTCCCTCCCCTCCAGAAGCATCCACGGCAGTGTCATGGGCCAGGCTGGGCCAGCCTGAGCTGTGTCTGGAAGCCACTTTCCTTGTGTGTCTCCCAGCCTCAACCTTTCCCACCTTCCCCCTTGCTACATTTTGGATCTTGAGTATGACCCCACCCCATCCCATCCAACCACACACGTATTTCCTCCTCTGCCCTTTGTGCTACTGCGGCACCCAGCTGGGGACATTTTCCATGGACACTCTTCCTGGATGCCTCTGCCTATACTGGCCCATTGATTCAAGCTCCGTGTTGCTCCTGGCTTTTTCTCCCACTGAGCTGTTTTCTTGCAGATAGTCTGTCCTGGCACACTTGAGGACTGCTTCCACAGTCTGCACCCACAGGGCCACCTGAGCCTGGGCCCCATTCTTCAGAGGCTTGAACTCAGCTGCCCTGCAGAGCAGCAGCATCACAAGGTGGTGGCTCTATATAACACAAGAGGTTCCAGGAGGTCTGAGCTGCTAAGGGACTTTTCCAAGGTCACACAGGTAGAAAGGTTCAGAGTTGGCAGGCTTACTGTCTTTGGGTTCTATCCCAACTTTGCATCTAGAATGTTCCGTCCACCGAGGACACTTGAAAGCATAGTCAAGGGAAGATGGTGTGCTAGCAAGTAGCTAGCTGATCAGGGGAGGGCAGGTTGGGAGTTGGGCCTGCATCAGCACAAAGCAGAGGTCCAGGCCCCAGATGCAAAGGCTCAAGCTGCCAGTTACCTCTTACACATGTATCCCCTGGGCCCTGACATCTAGGAATGACAGGAAATACCCAGCTGCCCAGAACTCTGAGAAAGGGGATCTCAAGCTAGGAAGTCAATGGGGGGCAGAGGAGGGTGGGCTGAATCTGGAACCTGCCTCAGGGACTGAATAGGCTTTCTTTCACAGTGTGGTGGGAGAGGTACCATGAGACATGTGCTCAAAGCCCTCTCCAAAGGAGCCCACATAACCTCCATCAAGTTCCTGCACCTCTCCAAGCCTCAGTTTCTCCAGGCCATCTTCTGTCTCTCCATCCCTTGTTTGGTTGCAAGCGGAGAGGAAATGAACTCTGGGTCCTTAGTTCACTGGCACAGTGCTGGGTTCTAGCAGGCTGCCATTCCACCTCTGCCCCTTTGAGTGGCCAGAATTATGGCTGCAGTCCCTGGGGCAACCATGTTACTAAGATTGTGTCTGTGTCCTGTCCTGTGTTGGCAAAACATTCCCAGCCTCCGATTTAGTAACTTGGACAGACCTGGTTTTCTGGGGAAGAAAGGATTTTGTTTTGTTTGTTTTTTTGGTTTTTTGTTTTTTCTTCTTCTGAGGATCACTAGGGGAGGAACTATAAGGTTCTGGGGGTGGGGTGGGGAGGAAATGCCTGGCCCTTAAGTGTGTGCAGGAGAGTGACAAGGCTAAGGCCAAGTGCCTGGTCCAAGGTCTACCTATATCAGGCACCCCAGCTTCTCCAAAGCTGCTTGGCAGGCTGGGGTAGGGTCTTCAGCCCCTGCTGCCCCACCTCTCTGATGGAGATCAATGGGACAGCCCTCCAGGGGCCCCTTGCACCTGCCTTCTCACTGAGCCCTTCGCTATGTACTGAAAACTGTGTTAGTGTGTGCCCCTCGGCTATTGATGCAGATTGTGTAGGGCTCCTAGGATGAAACCTGTGTACACAGTAGCTGTCCTGTTAGGAACCACTGCCAGAGCAAACCCATACATATCAAAGATATGGTGCTGGCAGGAGACTGCAGCTGGAAGTTGAGTTCAAGGCCAACCTGGACTAGGCTACATAGAGACACCCCCACCCCTTTTTTGAGGCTCAGAAAATTGTTGAAAGCTACTATGCTTTCAGCTGCTTGAAAGGAGTTTTATACATTTTGATTCTTAGTAGCTTTTTTTTTTTTAAGTACAAATTGAATTATCTTATATTCATTTAAAATGTTTGGGCTAGGTGGGGGTGGTGCATGCCTTTAATCCCAGTACTTGGCAGGTAGATCTCTGTGAGTTCGAGGCCAGCCAGGTCTACAGAGCTAGTTCCAGGACATCCAAGGCTACACTGAGAAACCTTGTCTTGAAAAACAACAATAGCACAAAAAACAAACAAACAAAACAAACAAACAAACAAACCAAAACACAACACAAGTTTGGAACAAGAAGTGTTTTAGATTTGAGAGTATTTCCACTTGCATAATAAGATATTATAGTCATGAGGCCTATGTTCAAATTCATTGATGGTTCATATACTCTGCGTACAAATTGCCTGCTTTAAAATTGTGTATTTTGAGAATACTTGTATTTTTGTTTGTCTTGGAACTCACTATGTAGACCAGGCTAGCCTTAAATTCAGAGATCTGCCTATCTCTACCTCTGGGTACTTCTGATGGAAGGTGTGTGCTGGTATCGAAGGCATGTGCCACCCCACCTAGCTAGTATACTTATTTTGACTGTGACCTGTCACGTGGTCAGGTGGGAATTTTTACTTGTGGCATTACACTGGTACTCAGGAAGTTACAGGTTTTGGATTAGAGATGCTCAATCTGTACACTTTCTGTGACATAAAATCCACCCCTTTGTGACTGTGCTCCATGCTTCTTTCGTGTCTGTGCTTGACACACACATCTGTAGAAGGTGTGAGCATTATGTGCTCAGCCCATCATATGGATTCATGGGCTCCTCACTGTCTGTGGCTCTGGTTGTGTTTAGTGTTATTGGGGCCAGGGTGATGTGAGATTCCCCTACCCTAGATCTCCCTACCCTTTGTCTTAGAACCCATTCCTCTATCTCTTAGCCTTTTCTTCTGCCCTGTAGCATAAGCAGAAGAAGGTCATTAGTGGGTGGCAGGTGAAGAAGCCTGCTGAGAGCCAGGAGCCTGTGAGGCACCCTGCTCGTGTGTTCAGGTCTCTGGGAAGAAGGCTGGGTAAGTGGGGCAGGCTCACTGACAATAGCTCCTTGGTCACTGGATTTTGGAGTACAGAGTAGGGTCAGAAAAGGTCTGAGCCCTGGGCTTTATCTGCACTTAAATGATCTCTTCCCTGCTTTCTGCACTGTGCTGACACTGGAGGGGCCAAAGGTCCGGTCTTGGTGTGTGACACTATTAACTAGATCTGGTTGCAGTGTCCCCTTGTGCCTCTGCTCAGAGCTGGTGAATCAAATACCCACTCAAGATCTTCCAGAGCAATGGATGGCCAAAAGAGTTGCCTCAGTAGCGGCTCGGGTGACTCTCAGACCCCATTCGAGGGCTGAGAGTGTATTTACTGACCCCCCCACCTCACCGGTGTCCCAGCCCACTAGTGAGAGGCCTTTCCTTCCAGCTCTGTAACCTCCCTCCCAGCCTGGTCACACAGATAGATATTGGCCGGGCAGTGGAGGCTCACGCCTTTGGTCCCAGCATTTGGGAGGCAGAGGCAGACAGATCTCTGTGAGCTCAAAGCTAGCCTGATCTACAGAGTTCCAGGACAGGTTCTAAAGCTACAGAGAAACCCTGTCTCAAAAAAGAAAATAAAAACAAAACATTTGGTTGTGCCCAGGACCTGGCTTCATGCTTGGGCAGCCAGACAAGTCATCTGGGTAAACAGGAGGAGGTGTCTGATGGAATGAAGGCCCCATTTGGCTGTTTCTTCCCTCCCCTCCCCTTGGTTTTTTGAGACAAGATTTCTCTGTGTAACAGTCCTGGCTGGCCTGGAATTCATTTTATAGACCAGGCTGGTATTGAACTCACATAAATCCGCCTTAGTGCTGAAATTAAATGCATGCTCCAGCACTGCCCAACTGCGGCTGTTTTTTGGTTTTGGTTTTGTTTTTTTAACTTGTGGACAGTTGCTATGCACCTTGGGCTTTTGGTTTGTTGCTCACCTGTCAGATGGGCAATGAGCCGGCTGAGCTAATCACATCCCGACCTGCATGCCAGCCCTGGGCCAAGCCATGCATCTCCCTTCTCCCTCAGCATCCCCAGGGCTCTCCTGGGAGGCCCACTCACCCTTTGGGGTTTGTTTGTTATAAGGGCTCCCTCCTTTCTCTGCATTGTCTCCCCTGAACTTCCAGATTTTCTATCTAAACTATATATTTTGGCACCAAGGCAGGTTCTAAGGTCCCTTGTGGTTATTCAGCCATTTAGTGTGTATACAACTTGTTTTTAGCCAGACACAGGGCTCCTGGGAGGTATGTTTTTACAGCTTTTTCAATGCCTGGTACATTGCTAGGCATGCAGCAGGCGCTGTGTTCATACTGGAGGAAGAGAGTGTTGAGCTGGGACAAGCGGATGAGATGGCTTTTGTCTTCCGACAGCCTTGCTAGGGTGCATCCCTGGTCCCATCCCATACCGTGGGTAGGGACATAAAAGGAATTACCTCTGGTGTTTTACAGATGGCTAGACAGGTTGGGAATCTTACTGAAGGTTAGAGAGCAAGCAGCAGGATAGGGTGAGGATTATTCCAGATATCATCAGGCACAAGCTGCAGACAAATCCTCATTTTGGGGATTTCCCCCCTGCTTGTTAACACACATGTGACCTCAGCATAGGAATGGAAAAATCTTAGACCGCCTAGGAGAAACAGCAGAACTCACACAGTAGCCCCTAAAATTTAAAAAAAAAAAATCTTTAGTCTTAGGACCTGAGATCTAATCCTGGGAATGATCGCAGGGTGGCTGCCCTTGAATGCCTTTCTCCTTAGATGCTTCCCGAGGTTGCCATTCCTTCTGCTCCTCTCCCTGGGGCCCCATGTTCAGGAGGACTGGGATGCGGGGCTTGGGGATGAGTCTGTCACATACACCGCTGCCCTCTAGCCCGAGGAGCTCACCAACGCCCTGGAAATCAGCAACATCGTCTTCACCAGCCTCTTCGCCTTGGAGATGCTGCTGAAGCTGCTCGTGTATGGTCCCTTTGGCTACATTAAGAATCCCTACAACATCTTCGATGGTGTCATTGTTGTCATCAGGTATGACTGCCCCCTCCTGCTTTTGTCTGAAAGAGCATCAGCAGAGATGGCTTAGAGTGAGAGGCCTCGGCACGCCATCTCTTTACCTTCTCTCTGGGTCTCACCTTGCTTTCCTAGAGGCTGGGCCCCTTTTCCAGTCGCTTTCCTTGTATCTATCTCTTGTCCTCAACCCTACCCAGGCCTGGGGTGGATGAGGATCAGAGAGTTGGCTCTCAAGTGGAGTTGGAGGAAGTTTTCCTGCTTGCAAAGTGCTTGGAAACCAATTCAGACGCCCAGCAACTTACTTGAGGGTTTCCAAGACCTGGAAGGAATTCCAACCCCCACCTCCACCCCAGGGCCAGAACTACTTTATTGGTTTCTGGAACTGGCTTTAGATTTCATTAGAAGAGAACAAAGCAAATAGCCCTTGCATTGGTGGGATCTAGGGAGAGGGCTGTCTGCTGCCAGGTTGTGATCTCTGGTTCAGAGGGGGAGGGCCGAATGAACTGGAGATGGCACCTGGATTTTCAGCCCCCTTGAAACCAGAAAGGCTGTGCATGACCCTTGTCCAAGCTGTGCTGGGTAGCTGGGTCTCAGAAGTCATCAGTGGGTCCTCAGGAAGGGAAGTCAGGATGCAGGGGTGTAGGAACTCAGGCTGCCTGCCTCCCACAGCGTGTGGGAGATTGTGGGCCAGCAGGGAGGTGGCCTGTCGGTGCTGCGGACCTTCCGCCTGATGCGGGTGCTGAAGTTAGTACGCTTCCTGCCGGCACTGCAGCGGCAGCTTGTGGTGCTCATGAAGACCATGGACAACGTGGCCACCTTCTGTATGCTGCTCATGCTCTTCATCTTCATCTTCAGGTGAGCACACTGCTGGCCAAGAGTTGGGTGGGGCTGGGGGCAGGAGCACAGGACCCTGACCCTGTCTGGGACTTCCTGTGTCTCCAGCATCCTGGGCATGCATCTCTTCGGCTGCAAGTTTGCATCTGAACGGGATGGGGACACCTTACCAGACCGGAAGAACTTTGACTCCTTGCTCTGGGCCATCGTCACCGTCTTTCAGGTTGGAGGGTCACAGGGCAGGGGGGAGTTGGGGAGGTTGGGTGTCTAATCAAGCCCTGACTCCTGTCCCCTGCCCACAGATTCTGACTCAGGAGGACTGGAATAAAGTCCTCTACAACGGCATGGCCTCCACATCGTCTTGGGCTGCCCTTTACTTCATCGCCCTCATGACGTTTGGCAACTACGTGCTCTTTAACCTGCTTGTCGCCATCCTGGTAGAAGGCTTCCAGGCAGAGGTAACCCACTGCCCTGCCCATCTCATCATGCTGAGAGCAGTCTCCCGACTCCCACGAGGGATGACTGCCTCTTCTTCCCTCTATTGCTGAGACCTTGGAGATCCTTCAGGCAGTAACCATTGGACTAAGCCAGGGTGGGCCTGGGGTGGGGAGCGATGGGCCTTTTGAAGCCTGTCATCAGGCATGAGACAGGAGATGGCTGTGTGGGGGTTATACATTGGCAGCTTTAAGGTTTTCTTAATCATCTGGGCCCTTCTCCAGAAAGACAAGCCAAATTTGGGGACCTCTGTAGCTGGATCCCAGAACACTGACCTTTACAGCATATGTGGGGAGGACCCCTCTGGGCTGAGGGGTATGGGAGGCTTGTGTGCAAGCCATCAGAGTACAGGCTGAGCTGATGAAGATGCCACCAGGGCCCCAGGCAGGGCTGAGCTGCCCAGGGTGAGAAATGAGCCCAATTAGCTGCAGGCATGGCAGAGATGAGCGTCCTATTTCCAGCCCAGACTCCATCACCTCCGTCACAGGCAGCGTCATCAATTAATATTGATTCACATTGATCCTGCCCTGGCTGTGCCAGGGTGCAGCTTCTGTCCCAAAGGCCTCAGCTCTGCCTGTCTTCCCACCCTAGCTCTCATCCCCACTCCATCATCTCAGTACCTCAAACAGGGCAGGTTGACCCAACCTAGAAATGCACCAGGTTGGGCCTGGAGAAGCTCTTGGTCCAGTTCTCGCTGGGTGACCCGGATGGAAACTCCCGCTGCGGCCTGGTCTATAAATACCCAGCACACGGTGGAAAAACAAAAATCTATTTTCCGACTCTTTCCCAGCCTTGCAAGGGAGGGCTGTTCCCCCTGGGCCGGGTTGGGCTGAGGAGGGGTGCGGGTGTTGGGCACTAGTGATGTGCCAGAGCGTCTGTCCTGTACTGGCCTTTCTCAGCATCCCTTTTAATTGTGTAGTTATCATTATCGTTTCCTCCCTGCTGGGTAGCAGCAGAGGCAGCTTGAGGTGTGTGTGGGAGACTTTAGTGATAGGTGTGTGGGTCTCTTGCAATGACAGAGGGCCATTGGCACTCGCCTTGCAATAGGACACTTCTTGGGGTTTCCCTTAGACCTGAAGCTTTGAGAGGTACCACAGGGTTCTCCGGAGAGCCTCATGATTGGTAGGTGCTAGCTGTCTGACAGAGTGAAGAGCTGAGAGGGGATGGGTCTCTTCAGTCCCTTCCTAAAGCAGTTTGTGATGTCTGAGTTTACTCCTCAGGAAAAAAAAAAAAATCCGAAGGACATGGAAAATACCCTGGCCTTTTCTCCCTCATCCAGCTACCATGGAGGACCTGGGGTGCCCAGTGTAGATATTCCCTTCCCCACCAACTGGCTTTCACAAACACCTTGTTAAATTGAGTGCAGCTGAGCTGGCCTGGTTGCTAGGCAGCAGCAATGTCTGAGTGTGGGAACAGAGCTGCCAGGCCCTTATGTCTGGCCTGGTCACCCTGGCCCTGTTGGGGGCCTGAGAGCTTTCCCAGCATGGGAAGGATTGACAAGGAGATTCCCTCCTAAACCTCCTAAAACATGGTGTTTGTGTCCTTACTGGGAAAGTGTCACCCAGGGCCTGGTGCCTTCAAAGGGCTGGGTTGCTTCAGGTAAGGTGTGCAATAGAGAAAGGATTTCAAGGTTAAACCTCCTCCATGGGGTGGGCTGCAGCTGTAGTCTTGAAGGTCTGGACCAGCTGCTCTACAGTCCTGGATGGGGTGCCATTCAATGTTGATGACTTGGGCACATCCGAAGCCACCTGTCCTTACCTCTGTGGGGTGTCAGGTCTGGCAAGGGAGGCTAGTTTTGGGGGTAGTGATAACCTGGAATACTGTTTTGTTTTTATGAACAAGTCAATCCACCTCAGTGGAAGGAGCATCTGCCCCATTTTGGCAGACCTCAGCAGGAGACCTCAAGGGTAGCCAGCCCTCTTGCTGGCTTTAACATCCTGCTAAGAGTGGGTAGCGAGCGGGTGGCTTTGGGGACAGAAACTACTTGGCTGCTAATTTCCTGATTCCCAGGGGGTAGTGCCCTGAATTCCTGTATATTTGTCATCCATGCACTTAATTAGATGAACAAACAGCAGGCCCTGTGTGTAGCCATTAATTGATACTAAACAACATCATGGCCACCATTCCACTGTTAGTTGTCTCATCTCATCATACTCTGGGCATATGCATCCATTCTGACTTGAAAGTACTTGGGCTTAGAGTCTTAGGAGTGATGAGGCCGGACTCTACTCCTCATTGAGGCCCTGACCCCTGCTCTAATCCACTTCTTTATACCCTCTCTGCCCATCCCTACCCTTGCTGCCCACAAAAGCACCTTGGAACAGAGAGAGGGGAGCTGTGTTCTCAGTTGGGGATGTGGGGCATAGCCCACAGCCTCTAACTCTGCACAGTGTGGGGCAGTTTCTCTAACTTCTGTGACCTCAGGTGCCTATCCTGTGAGATGCTTGTAATGGTGCCATCTCCCACCTTGCAAAAAAAAAATGAGCTTTGTTCATAAGTAGTTTAAGGCTGGGTATGATGGCACACATCTGCAATCCTAGCCCTTAGAAGGCAGAGGCAAGAGGATCCTGAGTTCCATTTCAGACTAAGCCATGTAGTGAGATTTGTCTCAAAAAGCCAAGTGCTGTGGATGTGATTCATTGGTAGAACACTTGCCTGGCAAGGTCGAGGCTGTGGTTTTGATCCCTAGTTCCACAGAAGAGCTTGGTGGCTATTCTTACAAGGACTACCAGAGGATTTGATCCTTCCTGGGCTTCTTACCTTTGTGACCTCTGCCTTCACCCTTCGGATTCATTCAGGCCTCAGGGCCTGAGGCTGAATTCTAGAAGGCTGTCTTGTCCCACTCTCCCAACCCCTGTCTCTCATTTCCTTTTCTTCATCCTCTTGGGACATTGCTGATCTTTGAGGGCCCGAACGCCTGTGAACAGCAGCCCTTCCCTGCCTCCCCCTCTCCCTGTAGGAAATCAGCAAACGGGAAGATGCGAGTGGACAGTTAAGCTGTATTCAGCTGCCTGTCGACTCCCAGGGGGTAGGTATGCAATCACGAGTTGGCATGCCCCTGTGCCCAGTGCCCCCTCCACTCTGCCCCTGTGTCTCTGTGCTCCTGTTCATGCTCAGCTGTCGTGCAACCTGTGGTCGCCGTGGTGGTCATTGGTGTTGTGAGGTTTGCTTTGATTTTAAGTCCCTTCCCCCACCTTGAGGACACAGAAGGGAGGAGCATCTTTTTTTCTGCCCACATCAAGCCGCAGAGGGCACATTCCCATCCCTGCCAGGCCTGTGGATGGGCCAGAGAAGGGAGGGACTTAGAATCCTCTGTGTGCACATGTATGTGGGCACCGCATGCGTGCCTGCCTGCACCTGGGTCCTGAAGGAGTCTGAAACATCCAGCCTCAGTGGTCCTAGAACATGCTCCCTCATTCTTTCCCCCTTTGCTCCTTGCCCCGAGTCTCTACCGGAGGCCTCACAGATACCTCAGCTCAGTACAAGTCCTGGGAGGATGCAGGGATGGGCCATAGCTCTTGCTGTACTGTGACAAAATTTTAAACCCACCAGTTTGAGTCTCTGACCACCAGTCATTGAACTGAATCCTACCAGCCATCTCTGAGCATGTCCCTCCTTTTGGTCCCTCATGCCAAACCTGTCCTCTGCTGTTTCCTGTACTGGCACTAGAATTTGGGGCGAAGCCAGGCTTCCCACGGGACCCCATAGTGCTGTGCATCCCTAGCAGCCCCCTGGAGGTCCCACTTGATAATTAAAGGCCTCGTTAGGGATGTAAACTGAGTTAATGAAAATGATCCCCTGAGATGCCAATTATCCAATATTTATGCCCTTATCAAAAGTAGCAATCAAGTATTTTTTAATAACTTCTTAAGGAGGAGTATATAATTACTGGGAAACCTACTGACCTGCTAAGAAGGAAGGGAAAACAATCTATCCCAGAGACAGAGAGAGAGCAGTAGAAATTGGGCCAGGAAGAAGCTGGGGCTTGGGGAAGGTGGAGGCCAGAGGTCAAGGGACTAAATAAAGTGCCATTGTGCTAAGTTGCTCTGGCTTGGGTCTTTCTGTTTCCTTCACAGATCCACAGGTAGGAGGGTTCAGGGAGGGGCGACATGAGGAGAAGGGAAGGGGTCTTGAGTAGGCTTTTGGAACTGAGGCTGTAGTGGCCACTTTACCCTGGTTCTCAACCCCTCTGGCCTGTGCCGCCTGCCCATCCAGCCACCCCCTTCTCCCCTCAGCTGGTCTTGGTGCCAGTCCAGCCAGGCTGCTTGTGTTGTGGGCTTGGTTAGCCATGGCCTTTTGTAAGGTTTGGCTGGTGGGAGGCAGAGGCATCAGCCATGGGAAGCCCCAGGCCCCCAGCCTGGGTGGTCTGGCCTGTCCCCATGCATGCCTCATATCTATCGTGGTTGCTGGTTCCTGTGGTCTGTGTGTGGTGTGTTCGTGTGCTGAGAGGAAGACCTTGGTCCATGCTGATGACACCTGCCTGGCCAGGGTCCTAATGGCCCACTGTTCCCTGACCCTAGGGAGATGCCACCAAGTCTGAGTCAGAGCCTGATTTCTTTTCACCCAGCGTGGATGGTGATGGGGACCGGAAGAAGCGCTTGGCCTGTGAGTAATGGTCCTGAGGGCGTAGCCTCTGGCCCTGGACCTGCCTGGATGGACTCAGGATCTTCCCTCTCCTCCTGCAGTGGTAGCCTTGGGCGAACACCCGGAGCTACGAAAGAGCCTCCTGCCGCCCCTCATCATCCACACAGCCGCTACGCCAATGTCACTGCCCAAGAGCTCCAGCACAGGTGTGGGGGAAGCTCTGGGCCCCAGCTCTCGCCGCACCAGTAGCAGTGGGTCTGCCGAGCCTGGAGCTGCCCACCATGAGATGAAGTCACCGGTAAGGAATTGCATGTTGGTACCCCGTTGTGGGAGACTGGGAGATTAATGGACAGCAGGATGAGGGGATGGAGGCAGGCAGATCCAAGGAAACAGCCCCTGGGACATGGGTTACACAGAGCAGTCAGGGCTAGGGAAGCAGTGTTCTTACCCAGCATCCCCTGTTCTCTTCCTGTGTAACTCCAGGCAGGATTTAACTTCTCTGGGCCTCTCCCTTAGATCAAGGATGAGGTACACATTTCCCCTTTACGCTTAATACAAACCCTAATTTAGCTCTTGATACCATGCAAGATTCTGCTGTAGATGTTGTGAATGTAATCTTTACTGCCCCACTACTCTGAGAGAGATGCCATCATTGCTTCCATTTTACTGATGGGGACCTCAGTCTCAGGTGGCTGGAGTGAGTGACAAAGCCAAACTTATGGTGCAGAAGACTGTGCTTATACAGTCTTTACCTTTTTTTTTTTTTTTTTTTTTTAAGTCTTTGCCTTTAACTTATTATTATTTTGGTTGGCATTTTGAAACAGGGTCTCACTACATATCCAGTGCTGGTTCTGAACACGTGATCCTCCTGCCTCTGTCTCCCAGATACTAGGATAAGAGATTGCCCCACTCGGTCAAGGCTTTATTTGTTTTGCTTTGCTGAGACAGGGTCTCCCTATGTACTTCTAGCTGCCTGGAGTTCACTATGTAGACTAGGTTGGCCTTGAATACACAGAGCTCTGCCTGCCTCTGCCTCTGCCTCTGCCTCTGCCTCTGGAGCGCTAGGATTAAAGGTGTGTGCCACCACATTGGCTAGCTAAGACTTTATTTTTAATTGATAAATTATTGTATATGCTTATATATTAAAATTCGGTATGTGGTGCATACAAATATGAAATGACATTATTAAGTTAATTAATGAATATAGCGCCTCATATACTTTTTTTGTGTCATCACATTTGAAGTCAACTCTCTTAGAAAATTCAAAAAATATATTATTAGGTCATTGCTGTTTATAGTCATCAATATACCTACTATAGGTATATTGCTCAGATTGACATTTTGTACCCTGAACCATTAGCTCCCAGCCTCCCAAGCTCCATGAGCCACCACCATTCAGCTTTTTTATACATTCAGTCCTTTCAGAATCCAAACAGAAATCATGGGGAAATCTGTTTCTCCGTGTCTGGATTATTTTGCTTAGTATCCTTTTCTCCAAGGTCACCCACATTACTGGCAGTGACAGGATTTCCTTTCTTTTTATTTTTACTATTTGTATCTAAGTGTATATGAGTACATATGCACATGTGTGAAGGTCACAGAGCAATGTTGGATGTCTCTATTGTTCTCCACCTGTCTTTTGAGACAGGGTCTCTGGATGAAACTGGTGCTCACTGACTGTCTAGACTGGCTGGTCAGCAAACGAGGGAGGTGCTTGTCTCCACCCCTGGCCCAGTGCTAGAGTTACAGCTATGCACAACTACAATTGGCTTTTGTACATGGGTGTTGACTATCCAAATTCAGGCCTCATGCTTGTGTGGCAAGGATCTTACCCACTGAGCCATCTTCCCAACCACCTTTGTAAAGGCTGAGTGCTGTGTGTGTGTGTGTGTGTGTGTGTGTGTGTGTGTGTGTGTGTGTGTGTGGCCTGTGAGAGCAGTGCTCCCAAAAGTTTAGAAGAGTGTATCTTATCCTGCTGGAACCAAATTTATAAGCAGTTGTGAGCCTCCCAATGTGGATGCTGCGACTGAACTAGGGTTCTTTGAAAGAGAATTTTGTGTTCATAACCACTAAGCCATGTGTATAACCCCATTTTTAAAATCCACTTGGCTGATGGATACTTTGCTATTGTGAACAGTGACTCGATAAACATGAGCGTAGGGCTGGGTTTTTTTTTTGCATAGTGATTTAGAATCTTTTCTGTATATACCTATAGTTGTAGAATTGCTGGACTACATAATCATTCTGTTTTTAGATTTTTTTTTGAAGATCTTCCATATGGTTTTCCACAGTAGCTGTACTAATTTACATTCCTACCAACAGTGTGCAAATGTTCCCTTCTCTGCACATTGACTTGGTCCATAGTTATTCCAACAGGTGTGGGGCATTTACTGTTTCAACTTGTATTTTGGGGGTTTGGAGATGGCTCAGTATGGAAAGCACTTGCCACACAAACATGAGGACCTAATTTTATCCCACAATATACACAGAGCTGCTTCTGTGGTGAGATGGGCAGAGACAGGAGGATCACGGGAATTCAAAGGCTAGCTGGGTAAGCAGTGATAAAGAATAAATAAGAGACCTTATCTTAAGACATGGTGGAAGCTGAGGACCAACACATGAGTTAAACAATGACACACACACACACACACACACCACACATAGATCTCATGTATGTATATATATATGTATGTATGTATGTATGTATATGTACACACACACAGAGAGCTCATAATATATACCCACAGATCTTACACACACACATCTCACACGCAGATCTCATACACACACACACACACACACACACACACACACACACACACGAGATCTCATATACATACATATAAGAGTAAAAAAGAAATGATTGGCTCTTCCCTGATGATTAATGGTACTGAACATTTTCCATGTATACTTGCTTGCAGTTTTTGTCTTCTTTGAGAAATGTTTACTCAGGTCCTCTGTTCACTTTGTTGCTCAGTTTTTTTTGAGACAGAGACTCATGTACCAGGTTAGCATTGAGCTTGATGTGTAGGCAAGGATAATCGTGAACTCGTCGTCCCTGTGCTGGGATTACATCACCACACCCAACTATCAGTTGTATCACTGTTTTCAGTGGTTCTCAGCCTTCCTAATACTGCAACCCTTTAATGCAGTTCTTCATACCATGGTGACTCCCACCCATAAAAAACCATTTTCATTGCTATTTCATAACTGTAATTTTGCTACTGTTATGAATCATAATGTAAATATCTGTGTGTATTTCTATGGTTTTAGGTGACCCCTGTGAAAGGGTCATTCGACCCTAAATGAGACCATGACCCACAGGTTTAGAATCACTGGCGTTCTTGCTACTGAGTTATTTGAGTTCTTTCTTGCCATTATTTTATGCTGCCTCTCGGTGATGACAATACTCATCTCACAAGCTAAATGAAAAACAAGTGCTTTCTCTGGATCTACTTTACAGATGAGAAAGCAGGTTGAAGCAGGGTCTGAACTGAGGCGTTGGATCCCAGACCTCCAGTTAAGCCCCCGGTGTCCGTTCTAGGGAGGCTCACGGGATAGCAGGGGTACATATGAGAAATGAAGTCCTTGCAGGCTCAGTTGACATCATTTCTTTTCTGCTCATCCTGCAGCCAAGTGCCCGCAGCTCCCCACACAGTCCCTGGAGTGCGGCAAGCAGCTGGACCAGCAGGCGCTCCAGCCGCAACAGCTTGGGCAGGGCCCCCAGCCTGAAGCGTAGGAGTCCAAGCGGGGAGCGGAGGTCCCTGCTGTCAGGAGAGGGTCAGGAGAGCCAGGATGAGGACGAGAGTTCAGAAGAGGAGCGGGCCAGCCCAGCAGGCAGTGACCATCGCCACAGGGGCTCCTTGGACCGCGAGGCCAAGAGCTCTTTCGACCTGCCTGACACCCTGCAGGTGCCAGGGTTGCACCGCACAGCCAGTGGCCGAAGCTCTACCTCTGAGCACCAAGACTGCAACGGCAAGTCAGCTTCGGGGCGTTTGGCCCGGGCCCTGAGGCCTGATGACCCCCCACTGGATGGGGATGACGGTGATGATGAGGGCAACCTGGTAAGATTTCCATGGGGCACAGTGACCCCTCACCCCTGATCTTGAGAGAGGGCACCTTGCCCAGGCAGCCGTATAAGGGATTTATCACCAGAAATGCCCAGCCTGCAATCTGGCCTCCGAGCAGCCTTTCTTTCTGCCACCCTGCAGAGCCTCAAGTCCTCATGCTTGTGGCCAGGGCTGACTTCTCTCGGCTGTCCTTGGTGGATATGAATGGTTTCAGGCAGATGTGTATGAATCTTTCATGGCCCTCCCCCTGTGACTCAGGAAGACCCATCACTCATCTCTCTAAACTGACGTCTCCCCTCCCCGCCTGTCCCCCTTTCCCATCTGAACCTCATCACAAGCCCTGACTTACAGCATGTCCTTAGCCACTTACTCCTCCCCCACCCCCTTCACCACCCCCTTTACCCTGAAGATGAGCACAAGGACAGGGACGCAGGATGCAGGGTTAGCACATGAAAAGGGTCCATGTCTCCTCTGCCCAGGTGTATCTGAGCAGACAGCTGTGATGAGTACAATGTTTGATAATGGATTCAGTTTCCAAACCCAGCAGGGAGGGAAGGATGAAAGGCAGGGGGCTGGGCTGGAGGCAAGAGGCTAGGAATGCAGGGGAGGAGGGGGAGGATGCTGGGGGGGGGTTGGTGTATAGGGAACCAAGAGGTGGTTTAAGAGATAAAGGTAAGGAACAGGGCAGAGGGCTGGTCTAGAAGTTGGGAAGGATGGACCCGGTTCAGGACTGTTCAAGAAGAGACAGACTTTGAAGGCTTGGAGTCCTGGTCCCTCTCACACCCCAATGTTCCTTTCATAGAGCAAAGGGGAACGAATACGAGCCTGGGTCAGAGCCCGGCTTCCTGCCTGTTGCCGGGAGCGAGATTCCTGGTCTGCCTACATCTTCCCTCCTCAGTCAAGGTCTGTTGTGTGGCTACCTGGGACGCTAGCCTTGGGGTCCAAGTGCAAGGCCGGCGGCGGGGAGAGCCTGCGGGTGCCTCTCCTTCCCAGCCTTTACCTCTATCCCTGGAGCAGGTTCCGCCTCCTGTGCCACCGGATCATCACCCACAAGATGTTTGACCACGTGGTCCTGGTCATCATCTTCCTCAACTGCATCACCATCGCCATGGAGCGCCCGAAAATTGACCCCCACAGTGCTGTGAGTCACCAGGATATAAACACTTCTGTTGAATTCTGCTGAGCGCCAGGTTCCTCCTGGGCTAGCTTTCAGAGCAAGCAAAGGAGGCGAGAAAGCTCAACTGTCTCCAGTCTGCCTAAGGTCACACATCACAGACACGACAAGGGGACAAGCCTGGACTCCCTTTAGGTCTCCCGGACTCTGGCCCCATCACCAAGATGCCTTCTGTGTCCTCTCCTGCCTCAGTTTCCCTTCTACTGGCATAACAGCCCAGCTGGATACTTCATATACCCATTGTTCCTCTGAGCCCTGTCCTGAGATGAGGTGTCACATAAGATTGATCCTGTGTGGCAGAGCAGTTCTGCTTTCCCTGTGCCTGGCCAGCAGTCTCAGTGTCACTGTGACTGGTACCTTGTTGGGGTAGGGGCGGGGGAGGGGGGGCATCTCTCACTCACACCCCACCTTAGGGGCTATGCAGAGCAGGATGGAGGAGCTACTCTTTGTTCCTTGAGGTCCTACCGAGTCACAAACAACTAGACTTAGGGGGCCTAAGGAGGGTAGGAGGCACATTGGTGACTTCTGCTTTCATGAAACGACAGAAGCCTGAGTAACTAGACATCCTTCCCGAGAGCCTCAGTTCTTTGGATGGGCCCAACTGGTTCTGGGTGCTCTATCTCCCAGCCTGGCATCAGAGCCCTTCCCACTCTCAGCAGTTCAGGTTCTAGAAGGGTGACAGAGGTGGCCTCTTGGCTTGAAGGTGGCCAGAGGTCCCCCTCACCCCTCCTTGCTGCGTTCTCCATCATTGTTCAGACTTCAGTGCTATGTGGGCTTGTTTTCCATTAGGATAGGCTCCAGCCAGGCCAGGAAAGGGTGGAGAAAGCCTGAGAATTGGAGGGGCCTGCCCACCAGGACTGGGTGTGTGGGTGGGAGAGTGTCAGCCCTGGGGATACCCTTCCTGGCATGGTGCACCCCTATGCCTGCCTGCTGTCCACAATGACACTGTCTCTACCTTCCCACTCAGCTTCTCTGTCTCCAACTTTGTCCCTCTATCCTCTGTTGCACACACACACACACACACACACACACACACACACACACACTCACATTCTCACACACTCACACACACTCACACTCACACACACACACACACTCTCACACACTCACACACACACACACTCACACTCTCACACACTCACACACACTCACACACACACTCACACTCTCTCACACACACACACACTCACACTCTCACACTCTCACACACTCACACACACACACTCACACACACACACACTCACACACTCACACACACACACTCACACTCTCACACACTCACACACACACACTCACACTCTCACACACTCACACACACACACTCACACACACACACACACACTCACACTCTCACACACACACACACACTCTCACACTCTCACACACACACACTCACACACACACACTCACACTCTCACACACTCACACACACACTCACACTCTCACACTCACACACACACTCACACTCTCACACACTCACACACACACACTCACACACACACACACTCACACACACACACTCACACTCTCACACACTCACACACACACCACACACTCACACACACACTCACACACACACTCACACACACACTCACACACACACACACACACACACTCACACTCTCTCACACACACACACTCACACACACACACACACACTCACACTCTCACACACTCACACACTCACACACACACACACACACACACACACACTACTGCTGGCTCCCTTCTCTCAGCCATAAGTACCATAAATACCAGGGCACTATGGCACCAATGCCTGGCATAAATGTGGTACCCAGGTGTCACAGTCTGTACCCATGCTCCCGAGCCTGCCTGCCGCACCATTTCTGGGACTCACAGCAGGAAAGCTAGTGAGCTGGTAGAATGGCAGGCAGGGTTGGAGATCAAGTTCAATCCTGCTCCAGTTTCAAGAAAGAAATCAAGGAACTGGGAATTCAGATAGCAGCCTATGCCCTCTACAGCACACAGCAGAGGTCCGTCTGTTTAGGGCAGGGGCAAAACTTTGCAGAGTTGCAAGTCAGGCTGGAGGGGGCACTGTGAGGGGGACAGCTCTTTCAGTATCAAATATCTGGAATTGTTTTGACTTCTTCACGCAGAGCAGATCTGGCCCACGGATGGGCCTCCTAATAGGTAGGTGGTTCTCTCTCCTGCAGGAACGAATCTTCCTGACGCTCTCCAATTACATCTTCACAGCAGTCTTTCTGGCTGAAATGACCGTGAAGGTAAGGGGGGGTTTGGGCCCTCCGACCTCCAGCGGGTATGGGGATAATGGGTCTAGTAGGGGGTAGGAAGGTTGGCCACTGCGGAGGGCAGGGTTGGGGACTGCAGCTGGGGACTGCGGGGAGAGCGGCTAGTATCAATGACGGTGGTGGCGGTCCCCAGGTGGTGGCACTGGGCTGGTGCTTTGGGGAACAGGCCTACCTGCGCAGCAGCTGGAATGTGCTGGACGGCTTGCTGGTGCTCATCTCTGTCATCGACATCCTGGTATCCATGGTCTCCGACAGTGGCACCAAGATCCTTGGCATGTTGAGGGTGCTGAGGCTGCTGCGGACCCTACGTCCACTCAGGTGACCTCCCACCCCCACCCCCGCCACCTTTAATAACCAATGCCCCCATAAGGGAACCAAATCCCTTGTGCACTCTACCTCCTGGCTACGACCTCAGGAAATTCTGTGTTCCACTCCAGTCGACACTCAAATCACTATTCTGGTCACTTCCCTCCAAGACACACAGCCACTGTCAGTTCTGTACACTCTTTTCCCGTGTGGCACGCCCTTCTGTTCCGGCTATGCTGGACTAGCTCTATTGGGAGCACAATAGACAGGCTCACAGGGCCCTTAGAGTCCCTAAGGGCCAAGTTCTTGCCCTCCCTGTGAGTGACACACAGATCCTCCAACTGCCTTTCCTCACCTTCTGCAGCCCTGCTAACACTGCTCTTAGCAGGGGTTCTGCATCCCCAGTCAGGCAGTCCCGACCTCCTAACTCAGAATTTCTCCTGACTGGGGATGATAGGATACCAAAACGACTGTGCTATTTCTCTGTCTGTAATGATCCATCTCCCCTTCCCTACTCCTCCCTGCATGCCCCCAGTCTCCTGGTTGTCATCACTCACACCCCATCACACTGTATCCCTGGGTAATGCCTCCCTGATTTGAGTCCTCTCCACTCCCAGCCTGAAGGTGGAGGTGAAGATTTGGGAGCTGCGGGTCCCCTGTTTAGAGACTGCAGAAGGGGGATGTCCTCGTGGCGGGAGCTCTGTGAACAGGGAACTTTCACATAACATGCTGGGAGGGCAGAGTGAAGAGACAGCAAGCTTAGGTTCGGGTGGGTGGACGGGTCCTATTCATCGCCCCTCCCTCTGCTCTCCAGGGTCATCAGCCGGGCCCAGGGGCTGAAGCTGGTGGTAGAGACGCTGATGTCCTCTCTCAAGCCCATTGGCAACATTGTGGTCATCTGCTGTGCCTTCTTCATCATTTTTGGCATTCTGGGGGTGCAGGTGTGCAGGGGTGGGTGGCCTGGGGAGTCTGTCTGGGAAAGCCTGAGGAGTCCTGGCCCTGCTGCCATTTTTTCCAATAAAAATGAACAGCCCTTCCCTCCAGGGCCTAGGCTTCGGGCCCCTTTGCCTGATGGGAGTTTTACAGAAAACTGGGACCCCTTAGGGACCCTCCAGTTCTCCAGTTTCACAGAGGCTTCAGGCTCATTGGTAACTGTAGCCTGTTGTCGCCCGTCCCCCCACCCCACCCCACCCTCGTGTCTTGATTATACATGTTGGTCTGCTCCGGGATCGCCTTCCTTTTTTGCTTCTCTGAGCAGGGTGGGCTGAGTGCCAGGCCTGGGGATCCAGGGCCCAGACAGCTGGGCCAGGTTAACAGAGTGCTGGCAGGCAGGCAGGCAGGCAGGCAGGCAGGGGGGTGTAGACCCTAGACAAGGCAGGAAGTGGGGGCTGCCTGAGAAACCTGGCTTCTGGCCCAGAGATGGAGCTTGGCTCTGGAGGAAAAAGAGCCATCGCAGCCTGCAGGGCTCAGCAGACACCCCAGGGGACCGGGAGCCCCTCGGCCCAGGCTAGACAGCTGGCTGCTGGGCGGTGTGGGAACTCCTGGGTGGCTGCTCCTACTCTTCCCTCCTTCCTCCTTCAGCTTCTAGAATGCCCACTATGCCCTGGGGAGGGGCTGTTCCTTGGTTTCCTAGAAATTCTCTTCCCCCAAGGACCAAGCTACATTTGCCAGAGCTTCTCTGCCCCACCCTCATCCCACATGTGGACTGGTGCCCACCCGGCTCCCACTTCCCTTGGCTTGGGAGTGAACCATTGTTGAATCCAATCCCATGGGTTTATGTGTACCCTAAATGGTTTCCTCAGGCCCCCATCCTCCTGGCCTTCAAATCCCTTTCCTACCACCCCAGTAGGCATGGCCTGGGCTATCCTGGAGCAAGAGCAAACTTTCTAGACAGACCCAGATTTAGGACCTTTTCTGCCAGATAATGTCTTAGTGAATGACTGAAGTTCTCTGGGCCTTAAGTTTGTCTCTTTAAAGTGGGGCTCATAATCTGTGCAACTCATCCTTCCCGTCCATCAGAATCACTTGGGCTTCTTGTTAAAAGATTGTGGAGCCCACTCTAGCACAGCTGGTCCAGTAAGATTGGGTGGGCTAGGAAGTATTGTTCTCCGGGTGATTTTTGGACTTCCCCTCTTTCCGTCCAGACACCATTGGCCATACTCTTAGTAGAAGGGGATGGCTAACTGTCTCCTTCCTCGTTGTCCTTCCTCTGGGAAGGCAGCTTCCTGTCAGGGGTTCTGACTGACCCCAGAGGTGAACAGCCCCATCACCTAGGGCGTGCTATTTCCCTGGACTCAGAGCTGCTGCTGGCTTGGGAGCCCGGGCTCACTCTGTCTCCCACACCTGTTTTTAGCTCTTCAAAGGGAAGTTTTTCGTGTGTCAGGGTGAGGACACCAGGAACATCACCAACAAATCTGATTGTGCTGAGGCCAGTTACCGATGGGTCCGGCACAAGTACAACTTTGACAACCTGGGCCAGGTGAGTGACAGGTTTGGGGTGGGGAGAAACCTGGAGGGGGGGTCCATCCATCCTAAGTAATGTGCACCAAGTCAGCTGGAATGGCAACCACAGAGTTTCCCTTCAGCTGGCTCACTGCCACTGTGTCCCAGAGCTAGCATACCTGCACACCCCAGGGAACAGACCACAAAGACCTGTAGCTCCCCAAAGATAAAGAGATGGAGGCTCAGAGAAGGTAGGGGCTGGCTGGGCAGAGAGCACCTGTGAGGTTGAGAGCAGGTTATTTTTGATATGAACCCCGGCTCCATCTTCGTCACTTCAGTGACTTTGGGCAGCTTACCTACAAGGGACCTCTGATTTCTCATCTGGAGAACTGTTTCCTTGGGGTGTGTAAGTGTATAATGTATGAAAGGTGTAATTGCTTAGGAGATCAGGGCTCATTTTTTCCAGAGGGATCCCTTTTTCTCCCCATTTGTAGGAATAGATTCATGTACACAGTGAAGTAGCCGGGCTGGGGCAGTCCAGGGTGGTGCACTTGCCTACTATTCACAGGGACGTGGGTTCAATCCCTATTACTGCAAAACAAGAACAAAAACAAAACAACCCAAAAGTGAAGTGACTAGTTTTTACTGGTTGGTTTTGGTTTCTAGCCTCTTAGGGCCTTAGGAGCTCCCACCCTAGATGAGGCCAGAGACTTTGTTATCTCTCATAGCTTCTGACCAACCATGGGGACTTGGGGGGCTGGGACAGAGTGTTCTCCTGGGACATGGAGTAGGAACCCAAACATGTTGCCAGGAGGTGCTTTGGTGGCATGTGGCGGGTAGTTTGGTCACACATTCTAGGCTTCAAACAGTCTGTTATTTCCTTTCCTACCCCCACCCACCCCTCCCAGGCTCTGATGTCCCTGTTTGTGCTGGCCTCCAAGGATGGTTGGGTTGACATCATGTATGATGGGCTGGATGCTGTGGGTGTGGACCAGCAGGTAAGGTGGGGGTAAGAAGGACCGTTTCTGGGTTCAGGTCATATTCAGCCTGGGTTGGTTGCTGACAGTAGTCAGGCAAGCCTGGGTCAGGAGAACGTACTGCAGCTTCCTGCAGGGTTGCATCTGTGGGCCTACAATAAGTTTAATTTTTTTTCAAGTGATGGAAGAACAGTTAAAAATTGGTAAATTTGGCATGAAAAGTCTGAAGGTCTGAGAACACTGGGCTCCCATTCATTCCCTCGGGGCAGGGATCAAGCCGGAACAAAGAAACAGCTACTAGATAGAGAATAGCCGTTCTTGCCTGATGCCAACTCATACCAGCCACTCACTTGTCAACTCCCTGGAGCTATTTAACTCTGTATAAGCCCAGCTAAGGTGGGCAGCATCTGAGATAGCTTCCCATCAGGCTGATGTGACCGCATGGCCTTCCTGCCCCTCACCAGCCCATCATGAATCACAACCCCTGGATGCTGCTGTACTTCATCTCGTTCCTACTCATCGTGGCCTTCTTTGTCCTGAACATGTTCGTGGGAGTGGTGGTGGAGAACTTCCATAAGTGCCGGCAGCACCAGGAGGAGGAGGAGGCGCGGCGCCGGGAGGAGAAAAGGCTCCGGAGGCTGGAGAAAAAGAGAAGGAGTAAGGAGAAGCAGATGGCCGGTCGGTAGTCTTTCCACGTCTCTCTGGGTCACGCCTGACCTTGGCCTTGCGACTGCAGGGGGTTGGGAGCTGGGGTTGGGGGCTGGGAGACGTGCTCCTGCCCCCCTCCTCATCTCCTTTCCTCAACAGCATGTCTGCCTTTAGAGCCTGCATGAAGCAGACCAGGTCAGCTCCGTGGGGAAGGTGCTGTCCCCCCAGGAGGCTCCCTCGGTCTCAGTCTCATATTCCCCAGAGGATGCCAGGTAGAAACTGACACTCAGCATCACAGTTGTCTCTCAGAGGAGGGACGTCCACCTGACCTAACATTATACCTCACTGTGTTGGTGTCCAGTGACCGAGAGATGAGCCTAGGTGCCAACTCAGATCCACACAGGCTTGCCCAGCAAGTACTGTAACCTCTGTACTCGCTCAGAGTCCATAGCCGCTCAGCCAGGGCTCGGCTGAGTCTGTAAAGAGTGGGTGGTTAAAAATGAACATCAGAACTGTGGCCCTTCCCCTCTCTCCAGCGAAACTACCTGGCTCGCTCCATGATGGTTGATGCTTTTCTTGCCAAAGAAGAAAGGAAAGGAAAGCCAGGTGTGGTGGCACAAGTCTGTGATCAGAGAGCGACCCAGGAAGCAGAAACAGAAGGGTCCTAGGTTCAAAGCTAGCCTGGGCTACATAGTGAGTGTGAGGCCAGCTTGAGTCCCTATCTCAAAAAGCTGAGCAAAGAAAGAAGGGTGAGAAGGAAAAAGGAAAGGATAGGAAGAGTCTTCTCTTGTCTCTGGAAAGGCTTAAGCTCATAGAAAAGCTAAATAACCGCTCTGGGGCCCAAGACCCCCTCCAGCCCTCACCTGGACTTCCAGCATCTCTTGCACAGGGTGGGTGAGGCTTCATGCCTCTCACTGTCATGCTTTGCCGGGGACAGGCCGAGACACACGGGAAAGGAAGGCGAGCAGCTCCACAGCTGCCTTGTTTCTGGCGGCCTGTCTGCAGGTGTGTGGCACCTGGCTCCCATTCGGAGCTCCTGTCTGTCTGGTACTCAGTCATCTCCGTGCCTCTCTCAGTCACAGCCCACATCCTTCCGCGTGTCTCTGTGTGTGGGTTTCAAAGCCTTTGTGTGTCTCCCTGTGTCTCTCCCTGTTTGGTCTGTGGGTTTCCCTCCTCTCACAAACCGTCTGCCTACCGCCGATCAGATGTGTGCCGCGCTCTGAGTTTCCCTTTGGTGTGTGGAAATGTGAGTACCACCAAATGAGTGAGGGGCTCAGTGCCTCTGCCCCCTTGTGCTCTCAGCTGCATCTTCTGCTGCCTGGGGCAGGTGCTTGGAGGAAGGGGAGAATGTGAAGTTACAGACAAGGATAAGAGTGGGTGAGGCCAGAAGCCCCAGGGGGATGTGGAGGGGGACTCTGGTCCCCAGGTAGCCATGTGCGGGTACAAACGCCCCATCTCTTGCATCCACCCACCACCCTTCAGAGGTCCCCCTCTTCCCAGCTCTGGGTTGGGGTCTGGCATTGCCTTCCCTGTAGATTCTGAAGCTGAGCAGGTACCCTGTCCCCAGGACCACACTCCCACTTCTGCTCCACCCACCGCACACCCCTTGCAGTGAGCTGCCTCAACAAGGCATCTATCTGCAAATGGATTTTTTGGCAGGAGGCACTGCAGCCTCTGCCTGACCAGCTGCCTCCGTTTCTGGGGTCGGTAGCTGTTCAGGTGCAGCTGAGGCCACAGTAGGGGTAGGAGTGGACATCTGTTCTGATGACAGTCTGCCTGCCCCACTCCAGTACCTTCCCACCCCTGTGACCCTGGAGAGCTGGCTGAATCATTTGTCTTCTTCAGGTGCCCAAGTCTGGGGTTGGGCATTCAGAACCAATTGCTAGTGCTCGGCATACCCTATTTGTAGGCAGAGTGAGGGTTGGAGCTGAGGGGGATCGAGCCGCTGAGGGGGATCGAGCCGTTGAGGGGCCCTGCCCAGCGCACCTGGTCCGGTCAATGACCAATGTCGTGTTTCGTTCTTTTAGATCTAATGTTGGACGATGTAATTGCTTCCGGCAGCTCAGCCAGCGCTGCGTCAGGTACTGCGTCTGGGGTGTGGTTCATGCGTGTGGGGACATGCTCTTTGCTCCCTCTCCATGGCTCTAGGGTTAAAGGGCTGAGGGTCCTGGGGGTTCCCCAAGAGGGCAGAGCCTGCGTCGTCCCCCATCCCATTCCTCCCCAACCCCTGTAGGCCCATGATAAGCTGGATGGAAGTGAGGTGGGCCTGGCCCCTCTGGCTTAACAGTTCTTGGAGGATCCAGGTTTTCTGAAGAGGTCCCGGGATTCTGCACCTGCTCCCTGATCTCCTGTTTGCACCATTTGATTATCAAGCTGCAAGTCTCTGCCTTCTCTTGTCTGAAGGGGAGTCTTTGATCCAAGGGAGAGGATGAGAGGAGCAGCGAGGGGAAGGATTTGTTTTAAAAATGTAGCAATGAATAATTGAACCAACTCATTAATAGTCAAGTAGTCACGGTGGCCACATCATCGCTACAAACACCAGGAACTGGGAACCGAGAGACTGTGTTAGCTATAAGCTTCTCCCCCCAAAAGCCAGAGGTTTGAGAGCAAGTTAAGTCCTCACCTCCAAAAGCTGTGTGTGTCTCTGGGAAGACATCCCAGTGCCTGCCCCTCACCCTGAGCCCCACTCTGTCTCCTAGTCCCCTGATATTGGTCCCAGATGGAGGCTGGGAGGACCAGAGTCTATGGCAAGGGCTGTGGGGCCTCATTGCATCCACCTGGTGGTCCCCAAGCTGTTTATCCCAGGATTTCCCTTATGGCCTCCTCCCACAGATCCTGCAGTTTGGAAGACTGTCTGAAGTGGGAGCATGTGGATAAGGCTGGCTTTGTTCCACTATTTTTACTAATCAAAGGCACATTTAATTGCCGATCAGAGCTTCTGAGCTGCAGAAGGTCACACACTAAATGATGGTGAAGAGAACTGTTTTGCCATTAAATTAGTCTATGGGGTCTTCACATAAGCAAATGTATGATTTCTTTTAAAATCTAGGGAAATTTTATTGAAAATGAAAGTCCCCCACATGGCTGCTTTCTCTGTTGCCATGGGCTTGGGTTTTCAGCCTGGGAACCACCGATTGTATCATTCTTCACTGCCCAACTCAGGCAGGCGCCATCCTGGGGGAATGGGCTGTGGGGTCTGCGAGGGCTCAGAGACCTACTCAAGGGGCATTCTGAGCCTTGGCAGATCGTCATCTCCTGTTGCCATGGTCCTGAGCTATGGTGTTGGCATTGACTAGCATCCCTCTGGGAGCTCAGGAGTCTCTGGCTGGTTTGTGTCTTTATTGCTAGGATCCCTGTGTCTCTCTGTCAAATTGTTTTCCAAATTTCTGATGTGGGAGAGGATGTGGGGAAGGTGGGAGGAAGTGGCCTTTAGCGTCACCTTTCTGAGGTATTGGACAGCAGATTGGTGTGGAGACTGAAGAACACACACACTCCCTTTCACCCTGATATACCACCCAAACACAGGGCTGGCCCACTGAGCTCCTCCACCCAGGGGTCTGTCCCCATTAGTCAGTATGTGAAGGTACAGCCATCAAAGCTCACCACACCAATGCCACCGCACACACTGGCTATCTCACCCTGCACCCCTACCCCCAGGACTCTGGCTTACACATGAGATACTCTCTTTGGATACTCTGAACCTGGCCTCCTAATATCTAACATCCCTCTTCTCAGGGCCAAGGGTTCATCAGCATCTATATCAGAGCTTGCCAAGCTTCAGGGGAGTAGACATAGAGAGACAGGACAGGGCTTCCGGGGACTCACCCGGCAGGTCTCCCACAGGGATCTGGGCCCTGAATTTCTAATAGAGTCCCAGATGCTGGGGTGCTGGCATGCCAGTCTATCTGCCATGGTGACAGAGTGAAGCCAAGTCTCTAGGCTGGGATTTCTGAGAGTCACAGATAAGCCCCCTTCCTGCAGAAGCAACGTTCACCCACCCCCCTGAGCGGCCAGCAGGAGGGATCACTTGACCCAGGGAACTGTAAAAGGGGAAAGTTGGATCATGGAGACGCTGGGCCTACGCAGACCCTTAGGTCTGAAGGGAGAGATTGTGGCTACTGGGTGACAAGACCAGCCCTGTGACACTCAGCACCAGTTTCATCTCCTCAGACACCTGTGGCCTCCACCCCCACTAACCTTTTCTTCCTGCCAGGCCAGGACCCACGGCAGCATGGCTTTTGCTGTGGGGGGCCTATATCCCTGCTGAAAAGCCTATTCCCTCCTACTGCCCTTGGCAATCCTGCTGCCCTGGCTGTGCCTTGGGCTCCCTGTGACAGCCACTAACTCATTGTGCCTGTTGCTGTCACTCACAGCCCCCTCCAGCTCTCTTCATTTGCTCCTGGGCCTCCCTAAGGGCCTGGTGCCTTTCTCCCACTGCCTCACTCTGAGCTCTACTCTGCCAAAGGCAGTTGATACTAGTAGGACGCAGGGAGATCAAGCTGTCTCTTTCTGGTGCTGGCCACTGACTCTCTGGATCTGTCTGGATGGCGAGGGGGCCATTCTAGCTGGTTTGGTGCTATTTTGACATGTGTTCTAATGGAGGGTTTCCTAAATGCCTGCCAACCAGGGCTAGGGGTTCAGGTAGAAGGGGATTTGGGACCTGTGGCCATGAACAGATAGACAGATACCTTAGTCATTCCCTGCCCCCTCCCACCTCTAAGTTGCCTGAAGGTCCCTGGCTGAATGCAGCCCTCGCACCACCACCACCACCACCACTCAGACTCCTGAAGCAAGGCTGGAAGGCAGAGATGTTGGTGTTGCCTCTATTTGGCCCTGGTGTGCCTACAATAGCCAGGTTGGGGTAACAAAGAACGAGGGGACGGGGACTTCTCCCTTCTTCCTTCCCTCAACATTGTCTCAACTAATAACAGGGCTAATAAGGAGCCGCTTCTTTTAACCTAATTGTATTCAAACATTTTAGTTAATTCTCCATTCATATTTTAGCATAATGGGATCGGGTGTTCTCAGCATTTATGGAGATTAATGCAGAGAAAGAGTTCCGGCTGCTAAAGCAACACAGGGTGACTAGCGCCCTCTGGTTCTCATGGTACTGAAGGGAGGAAGGAAGGAAGAAAGAGGCCCTGGCTGGCCTAACCACCCTCCACTATCGGGTGTGGATGACCTGTGGTCTCAGGGCTTCCCCTGCCTCTAGTTTTTCCACGCCTCACACTCTTGGGTGTCAGAAGGGCCGCTCAAGCAAAGTCACACTAGGCTGGCCCATCTCTGCAAACAAAGAGATGGCCTCATGCATCTCTGAGGTGCAGCTGGCCTTTTTGGGTCTGTGCCCCGGTTATCCACACCTCAAGGCCGATGTGGAGACTGGTCAGGTGGGCTTGCAGAGTGGTTCGAAAGCCCAAACCTGCCACTTCTGGTCATGTTTCTTCCTTTGGCTTTTGGTGGGGACTCACCCCCCCAAGCCACTCCCTGCCTCAGTTTACCTCTCTGTGAAGGAATCCTCTGCATGGGAAAAGATAGTTGTATTTGAGCTGGCCTGGGCCCAAAGCTTTCTGCCACCCCTGAGCCAGATGGTTCCTGGAATGGGCCTCAGAGGCTGTAGCCCTTGCTGGCTGGCTTTTGCCAAGACCTTCTAAGAGGGGAAGGGCTGTCTGGGACCTGAGGCTGGCCATGCTTTCCCAGGGAGTTGGGGAGGGGGTCTCTTCCCTCTGTATGACTTCCTGTGAGACCAATCTGTTGACACATTTCCAGATAGCGTGTCCCCACCTTGGCCTTTCTTCAGCACCTGGAGGAGGGCCCCCGAAATCTGCCCCCAGATTTCTCTTGCCTGCTTGGCAGGATAACCTGGCACTATGATTTTTCTAAGTGGTCGGCTAATTATAAGAATAACACTATGCCTGTGACAGATCTCAGACAGCACTTCTAGACCAGCCTGCAGTGTCAGGCCACCCCAATACCCAGGGTAGGCTGGGTACTGCCTCATTAGAAACTGGGTGAGTCTGTGGGTGGCATCCTCCCAGCTTGAGTCTGGGACAGAGTAGAGCCCTGGGCCTCCCCTCTACTGTCCCCACACGAGGCTGTGGGAAGTCCAGGGCATTGTCCTCTAGGGGCGCTGTGGTAGGCTAGCAGGCAGCCAAGATGTCCAATTTCCAATCTCAGGTCCTATCGCAAATCCCAGCTCTGTGTAATCCCTTCAGCGGCCCCAGAGGCTGAGCTTGGAGAAGGCATCACAGCCTTTGCCTCTGTGGCTGGAGCTCCCTCTGAGCCCGATTAGATGACCTTTCATCTTATTGATCCATCTCAATGCTGAACATGGAATCAAAAGTGTTATAAGGAGCTGGCACAATTTAGAGGCCGCCCTAGGATACGGGCTCACCCAGTATCTAATGTAGGGGAGGGGCTCTGCATGTCCCTATCCTGTTCCCCCTTGACTGCAGGCAGTAGGACAGATGCTTGACTGGGGACAGGCCAAAACAGCCTTCTCCTGCAAAGGGCAGCTGGGTGGGGGCGATTGGGATGCTGGTGACACGCAATGTCGCAATATCGCAATATCGTAGAGGCTGGCAGCAGGGAGGAGCCGTGGGTGGAGGGGTGTGGGGGGCAGGGTCTGATGTTTGCTCTACTCTCCTTCCTGCCCCACCAGAAGCCCAGTGCAAGCCTTACTACTCAGACTACTCACGCTTCCGGCTCCTTGTCCACCACCTATGTACCAGCCATTATTTGGACCTCTTCATCACTGGTGTCATCGGGCTGAATGTGGTCACTATGGCCATGGAACATTACCAGCAGCCCCAGGTAAGAACAAGTGATAGGCCAAGAGCCTTGGGGCCTCCCCAGATGAGGCAACAACCAGAACTATAGCCTCTGTGTGCCAGGCAAGTTTTGGGAACACTGCACGGGCCCATGTACCCCAAGAAGTCTCCTTAGAGGTGGGTATGCCCTGCTTTATAGATGAAGACACCGAGGCTCAGTAGGTTAGCTGTCGTAACCAAGATCACATGGCTAGGAAGGAGGGGACCAGTATGTTTTTATTGAGCATCTAGTATATATGGCTCTGAGACTTGGAAAGTGAAAAAGACAGATGGATGTCTGCCTTTCAAGACTTTGACTCTAGTAAATACTCAGTCCCCAAACACATCCTTTTCCAGTCATCCCTCTGCTCTCCCTTTCAGCCCTCAGTATCCCCATCTGTACAGGGAGGAGGTTGAATTGATAATGTACAATCCTCTTCTCAGTCTTGGTGCTCCGTGCCTTCTGGCACAGTCTCATGTATCTCTCACCACTTCTCAAGGAAGAAATTTAGTGAACGTTGAATTGTCATGGGGTAGTGGCCACTTGTCGGCCATCGTGGTAGGAAATGGGGAAAACAGGCTCCCTTAGCTTCACCCTACTTCCCAGCTCAGGAGGTATGGTGATGGAGGGTGGGGTATGATTCAGCCTTGGGCCTCAGGAGACCCTGCATCTGGCCCCCACCCCTGACAGATCCTGGATGAGGCTCTGAAGATCTGCAATTACATCTTCACTGTCATCTTCGTCTTGGAGTCAGTTTTCAAACTTGTGGCCTTTGGCTTCCGCCGTTTCTTCCAGGACAGGTAACAAAGGAGAGAGATCTGGGAGAGTTGAGAGGAAGTAGAGGTGTGTCTCCTGGGGAAATACCCAGAAGGCCTTGAGCTTAAAACCTATCTTAACTCTGTGAGTCTGGCTGCCACCTTTGCACTGTTGGTGATGGTGGTCAGGGATCCAGGGCTCGAGGGATTTGGAGGTCTGACAAAGCAAGGCTTAGAGGGCTTTGGCAGCAAAAAAAATCACTGTGAGCTTGGAGCCAGACTGCTTGGGTTGGATTGGAATCCTAGTTCCATTACATAGTGACTGGTGACTTTGGGCATGCCTCAGTTCCCCCCTCTGTGAAATGTAAACTACCATTCTCCACATCAGAGTTGTGATATAGACATAAAGCTCTTAAAACAGTGCTCGGTGCAAAGTAAACATACAAATGCTGAAAACAAGCAAAGACAAATGAAGCCAGGTGTCACTCATGCTTGAAGTCTCGGCATGCTGGGAGGCTGAGACTGGAGGATTGCTATGAGCTTGAGGTCAGCTTGAACAGCATAGCACAACACCATGCAGGGGGGTGGAGCATAATGATTAAAAATGAAAAGCTAAGGCCTTTCCCTATCCTGCTTTTCTGTGCCACCATGGTACCCTCCCCCACACTCCCTTCCCCCACTCAGGGAGCTACATCCCCGATTTTCCAGGTGGAACCAGCTGGACCTGGCAATCGTGCTTCTGTCCATCATGGGCATCACCCTGGAGGAGATTGAGGTCAATGCTTCGCTACCCATCAACCCTACCATCATCCGTATCATGAGGGTGCTCCGCATCGCCCGAGGTAGGTCTGGTTGTAGCGCCTGTACCAGCCTTCCACAGTAATCAGCTTGCAGGGGGAGATATGGAGAGGCAGTTATGGGGATGGCTAGGGGTTCCCAGCCCCTGCCATAGGGAGGTTTGTCCACCACAAGCAGATTGGGGTATGGGTGGACCGTCCCAGCAGCTACAGCCCAGCTTTGTGAAGGGAGACTGGAGGGGGCCAGCTCTTGACACTGTCCTTTCTTCAGTGCTGAAGCTGCTGAAGATGGCTGTGGGCATGCGGGCGCTGCTGGACACCGTGATGCAGGCCCTGCCTCAGGTAGCTGGGAGGTGGGGAGAAGGGAAGGGTCTTCCTGGGGGGGCAGAGGTGCCCTCCAAAAGGGCAGGGGCCTCAGGGAAAGTGACTGGAGAGCCAGCGTATCTTTTCCATTTCTTTTCCTCTTCTCCAGGTGGGGAACCTGGGACTACTCTTCATGTTATTGTTTTTCATCTTTGCAGCTCTGGGCGTGGAGCTCTTTGGAGACCTGGGTGAGTTGAGAATGGGGACGGTGGAGGGGCCAGGGCTGGAGACCGAGGGGGATCATGGGACTGATATGGCTTCTCTCCTTTACCATCTCCCCCCAGAGTGTGATGAGACACACCCCTGTGAGGGCTTGGGCCGGCATGCCACCTTTAGGAACTTTGGTATGGCCTTTCTGACCCTCTTCCGAGTCTCCACTGGCGACAACTGGAATGGCATTATGAAGGTGAGAACCCACAAGGTGGACGCCATTCCCAGGGAGGTCACCCCAGTCTCTGACCTACGGTTCTCTGAGAAGATGAATTAGCCACGAATAGAAGCACGTCCCCTTGTTGCACGTGTCAGAACAGTCTGGACTTTCTCTTCTCATACTCTGACTCACTCACACCTGCCCTAGCAGCATCAAGCATCCTTCTCCCTGGGCATTCTGACCTTCCACGACGGTTGCGTCCTCTGCTTCCCACCCTCATACCTCTGCCCTCGGCACCTCCCACAGGACACCCTGCGAGACTGTGACCAGGAGTCCACCTGCTACAACACTGTCATCTCACCCATCTACTTCGTGTCGTTCGTGCTCACGGCCCAGTTCGTGCTGGTCAACGTGGTCATAGCCGTGCTGATGAAGCACTTGGAAGAAAGCAACAAAGAGGCCAAGGAGGAGGCGGAGCTGGAGGCGGAGCTGGAGCTGGAAATGAAGACGCTCAGCCCGCAGCCCCACTCCCCACTGGGCAGCCCCTTCCTCTGGCCTGGGGTAGAGGGTGCCAATAGCCCTGGCAGCCCTAAGCCTGGGGCTCCACACACCACAGCCCACATTGGAGCAACCTCGGGTTTCTGCCTTGAGCATCCCACGGTGAGCAACAGCGACCCTTCAAAAGGGCCGTGGGGCAGGAGAGGGACAGGGAGGGCAGGGAAGCTCACTGAGGGTACATGGGAGCCTGGCAGACCCAGGGCTTCTCCTCCACCCTCCTGGCCCTCTAGTTGTCACCTGCCCCTTCTCAGAATGGCTGCCCATCGTCACTGTGTGGTGGCAGACATGCTAGCTTCTCCAGCCTGGTGTGGCTTCCTCTTGGAGGCTTTAAGCTCAAGGCTAAGTTCTCTGTTTCCTTCCTATTTCTTTTCTTTTTGTTTTTAATCTTTGCCCGATTGTCAAACCTTTTCCCTACCCACTCTTACCTTCCTGATTCCCCTCCATCTCCCTATCCTTTCATCTTCTCTCTCCCTCTCCGGTGTGGACCCTGTTCATCCCCCGCCTCTCCCTCTTCCTACACCTTCTTCGACCACCACCAACCCGTGCTTCTTCCCTTTCTCATCTCTCTGTTGCTGTGTGTCGTGTGTGTGTGTGTGTGTGTGTGTGTGTGTGTGTGTGTGTGTGTGTGTGTGTGTGCCGCTGTCGCGGCTGTGTGCGCCTGCCACGTGGGTTTCACTTCCACTTGCTCTTTCTACCCCTCTCCAATCCCCTGCCCTGGCACGTCTCATGGCTGCCCCTCTGATCCCTGCTCCCCTGGCTCTCCGGCTCTCCGGCTCCCTTTACGGGCTGGTCCTCCCAGGACAGACAGCTGTTTGACACCATCTCCCTGCTGATCCAGGGCTCCCTGGAGGGGGAGCTGAAGCTGATGGACGAGCTGGCAGGCCCAGGGGGCCAGCCCTCTGCCCTTCCTTCCGCCCCCAGCCTGGGCGGCTCCGACCCACAGGTTACTGTGCCCTGTCATGTGCCCCTTCCTCTGACCTGTGCCAAGCTGTGCCATGCTATGCTGTGCTTCTGGGGTGCCTGGGGGTATTGCCTGCCCACTGGGTATCTAGAGAAAGAGCAACTGTAGGGCTACAGTTGAACACTGCACCTGGCAGGAGGCAGTTGGGGAGGAAGGCGTCATGCTCCAGGCTCTGGAAGGTGGAGAGGCTGAAATTACCCTTTCAGGATGGAGGATGGGCTTGGAGAGGTTCTTCCTAAGAAAGAATCTGGAAAAGAGAAGAGATGGGACAGTGGGACTTTAGGGGTAAAGGAGGCTGTGTTCAGTCTAGGCAAGAACAGCCTCTGAGGTTAGTGCAAGTGGGACCCGTAGAGGGGCCTGTTTTAGCCAGTCTGTTTTTTCTGTAGTGTCCAGTATCCACCCCCACCCGTCTGGTGGCCTTGTAAGTACGATGCCCACTGGACATGATAAAGGCTATCGTGGGCAGTTTTCTGGCCTGAGAAAATAGAAGTGAATTCTAGGACACAAACATGAAGTAGGCTTGGATACCTCACCAAACGCATCCCTTCCTGCACACCTACAGTGCTCTTCTGCGTGGCTTTCTTGGTGCCTCCAGCCCCACTCTCCTCCCCTTAGCCCAGTATCCCTTCAAGATCCCCCACCACACCCCAGGCCAGGAACTACAGACCTCGAATGAGCTAAGGAGATGGATGTGGACTCCAGCTGGAGCCTTGTGGCACAAAGCCTGCTGGGAGAAGGGGCTCCTAGGCAGCTTTTAGCCTGGTAGAAAATAGACAGTGACTTTTCACATGATAAAAGACCTGTGCTTCTTGTTAGGGTTCAGTCTCAGACCTGGCAGTGACCTAGAATGATCAGTGGGAAAGGGAATACAGCCAGTCCCTTATTCCAGGCTGACCCATTCTGAACTAGGACCACAGGAAAGGTGAAGGGAGGAGGGGGGCATAGGACAACGATCAGAAAGGCCCACTCACCCTGCAATGGTGTTGAAGCTCCTAGGTGAGCCCGCCGGATGATGTGATGGCCCGAGTGCGCCCCCTTCAGACTGCCTGGGAGAGCACTCCTCAAGGCCCACAGTGGAGTTGGGGAGCAGGTTGCAGGCAGGCAGAGGAAGGCCTGTGAGGGGAGACGCTGGAGTCTGGGGGCAGGCCAAGTCCTGCCAGGCTTTTGGAAGCAAAGAGAATAGGCAGAAAACAGCCGTCAGATCGTCGGCATTGTCCCCAGTGTGCCCCCCCACCCCCATGCTGCTCTGTCTGCAGAGAGGAGACGGGCTTTGCTGGCCTTTCTTCATTCTTTTTTTTTTTTTTTTTTTTTTTTTTTTTTTTTGTATCATCTTTATGAGCGTGGAAGCCCTCTCCTCCGCTCTCTCTCTGGGTGGTGGTAGTGTGGGAGGGGGCCGCTAAGATGCCTGGGGTATCTTTAGAATGTGTTTCTGTGTCTCTTGGTCTCTTTGCTTTGCCAGTGTTTGCTGTCTCTTTGGTGCCTGCCGCAGACTCTCTGATCAGAGCAGGGGGTTGAAGTGGGAGGGGGCGGTGCTGTGGGTCTATCGGGCAAGAGGTGGGTGGGGAGCGAAATGGGATACCTTCTTCCCTGCTATGTGGAAAGGGGAAGTGGGGGCTGTGAGTGTGCCTCGTGTGTGTCCTGGTTTCTCATGCCTGCTCATCTCTCTCCTGTCTAGATCCCTCTAGCTGAGATGGAGGCTCTGTCTCTGACGTCAGAGATTGTGTCTGAACCATCCTGCTCTCTAGCTCTGACGGATGACTCTTTGCCTGATGACACTCACACACTCTTACTTAGTGCCCTGGAGAGCAATGTACATGCACACATCCCTTGCTGCTCCCCCAGCCTGGGCTAGGCTGGTTGCAGGGTTCCAGATCCTCCCTTCCCACTCTGTGTCCAGGTCCTGCTCTGAGGCGTTCGTTCACCTGTGGGCACAAAGTGCCCAGCCTTGGCTGCCATGCATGAATTCTGCCTTGAATTAGATAAAACCAAGGCCCTGTTTGGAGGGTTACAGGGGCATCAGTGGTGACAGGATTATTCTAGGAATGACAACCCCAAACAGAAGTGGCTTGGGAGCCAGCTTCTGTGTTTGGAGCCCTGTACCAGCCAGCCCTCCCTCCCTTCCCTCCTCCTCTGGCCTCTCCCTCTCAAGACTCATGTTGTCCTGGGTGAGAGCCACACCTTTGCTGCTACCACCATGCCCTTCCCCTCTGGGGGACTGTCCCGTTTCCTCTCGCTGTCCCTGTGTGTCCTTGTGTTCCGTCCTCAACAGCTCTGGGAATTTCTTGGTACTCTGGCCTTTCTTCCTTTAGTTTCCCTCTGTCCCTCCGACAGTGAGCAGCCCCCTCCTCTTACCACTTGCCTTCTGATGTGCCAGCAGGGCCAGCTGAGGCAGGATCTTGATGAGAGGTTGGAAGGGCTTTGTGGCTGGCTGGAAGAAGTGGGTCCTGGGATTGAGAATAGAGGGGAAACTCTCAGACTATACTCAGCACAGTCATCTTCCACTTGCTGGGACTGAAACCTGCTGAGCCCATGTGGGAGAAGACCCACATGAGAACTGGAAAGTCCAGGGAAAGAGGTCCTAAGGGGGACAGAGACTCCTGAACCTGGCCTTGGCTTCCTATTCTGGGGTCCAGGGATGATCATTGCCTTTCTTTGAAACAGGTTTCCCAAACCCACTCCCACCTCGTCTGTCCACTGAGGGAGTACTGAGTCCCCAGTGCCCAAGCCTTGCTACTCACCTCCACCTTCCTGAGTCTCTGTGTGGTGAAGGAACTGGAGATTAGGCTGGGACATGGCCCTTGTGCTCACCTGCTATTTAACCTGCATGAATCTAGCTCAGGCCTGCACCCTGTTGACGCCTGGGGTAACTTTCAGATTGTCTAAGAAGACCACAGGCAGTGCTGGGGGCTGCTCTCTCTTCTCTCATCCCTCTAGCCCCCCACCATCCCCAGCCCAGAGGCACACAGGTTACCCTGTGGGTATGCTCTCAGGGTGGGGCCTCTCCACTCCTCCTTCCCTGTATGTAGAAACTCCTCGTATGTCTTCCCATCTCCTATCATGCTCATGCCTCTCACCTTGGCCTAGGAGGGTGTGGGGGGGGTAGGTGGGGGGAGGACTGTGGGGGGCGGGAGAACTGTGGGGCTGGTTGGGGTAGGCTTAGTTCCTGCTGTCTAGCTTTTCCTCAGTTATCAAACCCAGCTGCATGCTCTTCACCCCATCCCCCAATCCTTTTGCAGATGGTACCCCACTCTGAGGAGGTGCCAGGCCCCCTGGGACCAGACCTGCTGACAGTAAGGAAATCTGGTGTCAGCCGGACACACTCTCTGCCCAATGACAGCTACATGTGCCGAAATGGGAGCACGGCTGAGCGGTCCCTAGGACACAGGGGCTGGGGGCTCCCCAAAGCCCAGTCAGGTAAACCAGCTTAGCTCACACAGGGAGGAAACCCTAAGCTAAGGGGAAGTACCCAAACTGGAAGAAATAGCTTTCATCCCAGGGCAGTGAGGGGTAGAGGCCCTGACCGGGAGGAAAGTTGGAAGGGAGGCCTCACAGACTTCTCTCCACTCACCCCTCCATGTGCCTTCCCCACAGGCTCTATCTTGTCTGTTCACTCCCAACCAGCAGACACCAGCTGCATCCTCCAGCTTCCCAAAGATGCACCCTATCTGCTCCAGCCTCATGGAGTCCCCACCTGGGGCGCCATCCCTAAACTACCCCCACCAGGCCGCTCCCCTCTGGCTCAGAGGCCACTCAGGCGCCAGGTGAGTAAGTATGGAGGGCAGGCCCTGGGCCCTGGGGTAGGAGTCTCTATTGAAACTCCTATGCTGTTGGTAATGACTAGAGTTGACATTTTTCATTCTTCCAGCAAATGTGTACTGTGGGCCAATAATACAGCAGCTCTAGATACTAGGGACATGATACTGGGTAAAGCAGAAGTGGCTGGAGTTTGCCTTTCACCCCACGCACGTACCTTGTTTCACTGAAGAGATCCAGGGGAACAGTTGTTACCAGGGCAACAACATCCAGTAGATTTGGTACCCATGTACCAAGGCTCTCAATCCCAGGCCCAGAGTTTCCCACAATTCTTCACACGTTGGGCTAAACTCAGGAACAAAAGGCAGGTGTAAGTATCTCTACTTGAGGCCAACCCTGCAATCCACCTTCCACGAGCCAGAAGAGTAACCAATGGAGCCATGTGAGGTTTGTGCGCCTTGGGTTGGTGTTTGTGGCCCCTCAGCACAAATATATGAATATCTGCTCAGCCCTGTGCTCTTGGGGAACAGGCATGGTCCCCTCATCCTGTACCCACTCACCCAGCAGTTTCCTGATCAGGTTCTTTCTCTCTGCGCTCAGTCTAAGAATGGAGGCACACTGTCACCAGGACACTGCAGCCGCAGGTTATAGCTGCAAGGTGCTTGTGTGGGTTGTAGCAGGGAATCCAGAAGAGACAAGGGTTAGTTTTACTTGAAGTGGATTACCAGGCACTCATCACAGAAAACCCGTGCTCAGAAGAGTAAGGGACACTTGTTGGGAAGGGATTCCAGGCCAAGGGAATTGTTGCCTTGCTCTACCTAAAAGCTAGAGGCACAAAGAGGCGGGTTTAGGAAGCAGAGTTCTTTCTGGCCTTGCAGGGCCCAAAGACTGCAGAGCTCCTCCTGAAGGGTTTGAGGAAGTGGGGCACGGAGGACAGAAGAAAGGGGTGTTGGTTGAAGTGGGGGAGGCATGGACCACGGATCTCAGAGGGCTCATGGCCCCCTTCTCTCAATAAGAGAAGTTAATAGGGTGGTCCTGGAGCTTCACGGGGGTCTGGAACACCCAGCCTGACAGAAAGGATAAAAGACAATCCATGTTGGAAAGGAAATTCCTGGGCTGAGCCCTGCACCCCTCCCTACAGGCAGCAATAAGGACTGACTCCCTGGATGTACAGGGTCTGGGTAGCCGGGAAGACCTGCTGTCAGAGGTGAGTGGGCCCTCCTGCCCTCTGACCCGATCCTCATCCTTCTGGGGCGGGTCGAGCATCCAGGTGCCGCAGCAGCGGTCCCGCAGCCAGAGCAAGGTCTCCAAGCACATCTGCCTGCCAGCCACTTGCCCAGGCCTGGAACCCGGCTGGGCCAAGGACCCTCCAGAGACCAGAAGCAGCTTAGAGTTGGACACAGAGCTGAGCTGGATTTCAGGAGACCTCCTGCCCAGCAGCCAGGAGGAGCCCCTGTCCCCACGGGACCTGAAGAAATGCTACAGTGTAGAGGCCCAGAGCTGCCGGCGCAGGCCTGGGTCCTGGCTAGATGAACAAAGGAGACACTCCATTGCCGTCAGCTGCCTGGACAGTGGCTCTCAACCCCGCCTATGTCCAAGCCCCTCAAGCCTGGGGGGCCAACCTCTTGGGGGCCCTGGGAGCCGGCCTAAGAAAAAACTCAGCCCACCCAGTATCTCTATAGACCCCCCGGAGAGTCAGGGCCCTCGGCCCCCATGCAGTCCTGGTGTCTGCCTCAGGAGGAGGGCGCCAGCCAGCGACTCCAAGGATCCCTCGGCCTCCAGCCCCCTTGACAGCACGGCTGCCTCACCCTCCCCAAAGAAAGACGCGCTGAGTCTCTCTGGTTTGTCCTCTGACCCAACAGAACTGGACCCCTGAGTCCCATCCACTCTCCCTCTCACCTTTCTCTACTGGGTGCAGATCCTAGCTCCGCCTCCTGGGCAGTGTCGCTGACAAGTCCCTCGTACACAGGTACACAGCGAGGCGCTGCTTCTCCTGTGGCCTTTAGAGGCTGGGGGATCACAAGCAGGACTTCCAGAGAGCCTGAAGAGAGCACAGCCCTGGCACCACCGCCTCCGGGAAGAAAGAGAGGGAGAAGCCCAGTGTGGCCCAGGCTCCCGACACCAGGAGCCGTTGGGAGAAAGCAATACGTTTGTGCAGAATCTCTATGTATATTCTATTTTATTAAATTAATTGAATCTAGTATATGCCGGATGTACGACATTTTGTGACTGAACAGACTTGTTTCCTTCTACTTTTATGTGTCTCAGAATATTTTTGAGGCAAAGGCGTCTGTCTCTTGGCTATTTTAACCTAAAATAACCAGTCTAGTTATATTCCCTCTTCTTGTAAAGCACAAGCAGGGACCGTGAGTGCATTTCAACCCAACAGTGGCCCGTCTTCAGTGGAAAGCGAGAACCATTTTGGAAACTGTCATGTAACTTATTTTCTCCTTAAACCTCGTCATCGTTTTCTGTAGGGGGGAAAAAAAGAAAAAGAGGGGGAAAAAAACAACAACAACAAGATTTTACAAATGAAATGGAACCTTTTTATATATACATACATACATATCTATATATCTATATAAAATAAAGTAATTTTCCAAAATAAAAAGGCAATCACAGTCCCGAGTAAAAGCGAAGGGGATGGAGAGGTAGGTGTGTTCAGATGGCCATGGGGGGTGGGGGTGGGGAGATGGGGAGGGAAGAATTTCGACTGCCTTTGTGTGTGTGTGGGGGGGTGCATGTGTGTTTGTGTGTGTTGAGTGTGTGTGTTGAGTGTGTTGGTATGTCTGAGCTGTGTGTTTGAGAAAGGAAGAGCTCAAATGCCTAGCCATAGAGGGTTCCATCCTTGCACCTCCCCTGCCAGCATGGGGAGAAGAGGACCTTGTGCCTGTAGGGCTGGGCGATGGGGCTTCTGTTTTTCTATCAAAGCTTTATCGCATCCTCAGAGCCTGGCAGCTCAGGGAATGTGAGTAATTCCAGATTAATTCTTATTTCTGCTGACAGCTATCAGCCGCACATTGAAAGCTAGAAATTGGCATAATGAAGCTGTTTTGGTTAATGGGGCCAATGGAGGCTGGGAGGCAGCCTCGGCTGCTGCAGTCTAAATCTAGGGGCTAGTGGGGGAGGGGAAATGCTTCTGGGTTTTCCTAACCTATTCTTCCACCCAGGCTGGCATTTGCCACGCTCTGGAGGGAGGGGGTGAGGGGGGTGACCTGAGGTGTCTGGCCTCCTCTGCCGGCCCACTGACTTTGAGATTGATCTGTGTAAACGGAGCAGGTTGTCCCCTCCCAAGGATGAGATTGCAAGGACTAGGGCTGGAGACCTCCTGATGAAGGAGGAGGGATGGTGGTGTCCAGAATACCGAGCCAGGATGTTGACTCCCTGAGGGGTGATGAATGATAAAGCAAGGTGCTTACATGGTCTGCTGCTGCTTGCCCAGTGGGAGGGAGCTAGAAGAGAGGGAAGAGGGGGAAAGGCTGCCAGTACAGGGGGGCAGGGGTGGGAAGAGCTACCCGACCTAGAGCCACCTTTCTGGTGCTACTGCTGACAATAGTCTCTTGGTTGAAGTCCTAGTACCTAGAGGGAGTAGTCATAGACTCAGCCTGCCTGTCACCCATCAGCCACCCCAAGCATCTGTCCCATTTCTGTTCCCTTGAACATTCCTGACCCTCATAAGCCAGCTCTGCCTCTCTGTGTGTGGTGTGTGTGTGTGTGTGTGTGTGTGTGTGTGTGGTGTGTGGTGTGGTGTGTGTGTGGTGGTGTGTTTGTGTGTGGTGTGTGTGGTGTGTGTGTGTGGTGTATTTGTGTGTGTGGTGTGTGTGTGTGTGTGTGTGTGGTGTGTGTGTGTGTGTGTGTGTGTGTGTGTGGTGTATGTGTGTGTGGTGTGGTGTGTGTGGTGGTGTGTTTGTGTGTGTGTGTGTGTGGTGTGTGTGTGGTGTGTGTGTGTGTGTGTGTGTGTATGTGGTGTGTGTGGGGGTGTGGTGTGTGTGGGGGGGTGTGGTGTGTGTGTGTGTGTATGTATGTGTGGGGGTGTGTTGTGTGTGTGTGTGTGTGTGTGTGTGTGTGTGTGTGTGTGTGTGTATGTGTGGTGTGTACAAATGCTTTGGAGTAGAAATCAAACCCAGGTTTTTACGAGTCTGAGGCAGCATTCTACCACTGAGCTGCACTTCAGCCCTGGACTGGATTCTTGAAACCTCAGCGACAACCCTCCCTCACAGCCTCCATCTGCACAGGCAGCTGGGAGCCCAAGCCAGGTTACTGGTTGCTGGGAGGCTGGGCCTGCAGGCGTCCCTCCTCTGGCCTATTTCCTAAACTGAGAGAGCTTTTCTGATTGCTCTGTTAGGCAGAAATGACACCACTCATGAAGCAAGCACCTGGCTTGATCTTCCTAGGGTGTATGGCAGTGCCAAGCTCTGTCTAATCCATCCCTCTAGCCCACTCAGCTGGAAAAAGGGGCTGCTTGTAGACGCTGGCTTTTCTTCGTGTGTGTGTGTGTGTGTGTGTGTGTGTGTGTGTGTGTGTGTGGGGGCTGTACAAAATTCCTAGAGATTTGCCACCTGGATCTGGAGATTAAGCTTTTATATTTTTGTAAAATTCTGCAGCTGTCTGTGCCTTATGGGTGGGAGGTTTTGGGAGGGGGTTGTTCTAGGAATCCCCCTTCTTCTAGTGGTTAGAAGATTCTGGATCGAGGTGAAGCAGAACCCTCTTCCCTCACCCAGACAGACCTCCCTCACCTCTGTGAGTACACAGTAGTGCAGTAATACCATGGTTTCACATGAGGTAATGCACAGCCTGCCTAATTCTTTCTAACATCCCTCTTCCCCGGGTTCTCCCTTCCCAGGAAGGACTAAGGATGCCTGCTTGGGGCCACATTGAGTATGCTTTAGAGTTGCTCTCCAGAGATCTACTGAGATCCACCCAGTGAGAAGGCAAAGCCTCCCACTCCACACCCGAGCATATCTCTGGCAGGGAGCAGTGCCTACAGGGGCACCTCGATAGTGCTGTGGGCATATTAATAGCAGAGTCAAGGTGGATATTTTGGGGGTGAGTATTGTGTCCACTCTGCCAACAATGTGAAGTCTTTATCAGCCAGGCATGGGATGCTTGTCTGTAGTCTCAGCCCTTGGTGAAGGGCTGGATTACAAGGTCATTTTCAAGCTCATAGTGGCTTGGAGACCATGGCACTCCCTGTCGAAAGCAAACAAAACCCACCGACAAAACAATAACACTGGTGATGGAAAGAAACTGTTGGGTCTTACTGCAAGGCTTCGAAAGTGAAGAAACTTGCCCTGAGTCTTAGAACAGAGGCCGGAGGCCGGTGTCAGGGAAGTGGAAGCAGGGTTGGAGAGACAGCGGGTCTTTGGTTAGGACCAGGGGCTTCTGAGATGGGGGTGCCTTTGGAAATGAGAGCATCTCTCTCCCCGGGTGCTTCACCTCCATTCAGTCTTCTCCTAGGGCTTCAAAGAGGAAAGCGTGTCAAGAGCACCAGGCCTCCACCTCAGGCATGGCTGCTGTAGCTTCCTCCACCCCCAAGGCTCCAGGAAAAGGCCTGTCTGGGGGTGGGGAACTGGGGAGAAGAGTGATCTGAGCTGGTGCTAAAAACAAACCTGAGGCTCACACACAGTCTCTCACTCACTCCTCCAAATGCTTAAAAGCAAGGGAAGCACCCACCTAGCATTTTCCCAGGCAGTAGCAGGGTTATAGAGGTTAAGGGACTTGCCTGAGGTCACACAGCCAGACTTTGGCAGAGTTCGGATTTTTGACTCCAGGGCTGACCCTTCACCATTCTCACCTGAGGAGAGAATGGGAAACGATGGGTCTAGAGCCTTGCTTACAAAATGAAGAGTTTACGAGGAGGCTAGAGGACCCCTTCTTAAAGCACTCACACTTGGTTTTCTAGCAACGTGCATGTGCTTTCCGTGTGGCACACTTGGTGGCTTCGAGAGGTCCTCAGCCTCCCACCTGGTGAGATCCTAGCCTCCAACCTGATCCCAGCCATAGGAAAGGTGGGGGCATCCTTTAACGCTGGGGGATTTCCAGGAACTCCAAGCAGACTCAGGCTCTGCAGTCACTCCAGGTCTCCAGGCAACACCCTTTGCTAGAATGGCTCTGCTCTTTGAAACTCTGGCACCTGCTCTCCTCAGCCACCATTGTCCCCACCCTTCTCCTTTCCTGTCCCCGCCTAGGCCTCTGCCCACTTTCCAAACAGGCTTCAGTTTCACCTGCAAACCTTCTCCCCACCCATCACAGCCTGGTGCCCTATGGTCTCTTCTCCTCACCCTGGCCAGCTGAGCGGCTAACCTGTCCCACCTCTGTGACAGCAGTGTAGTAAGGGCGTTAGACACCACGTGGCGTCATCAAGCACTCTCAGCTGGTGCCACTCAGGGTCTCTTCTGAAGAGGGATAAATTCAGGGAGAAGATATCAACCGTAATGGATCCTTCCACAGACAGAAGCACCATGTAACCCCCAAAGAGGAAACAGCTCACCGTGAAGAACTTGTCTGTGGGGAAGCCTGGACTGGAATATGCCATCTGAGTGCTGGGAAGCCAAATGAGTGGAAAGGGAGGGTGAGCCCCTAGTGCCAAAAATGCCAGCTAAGGCCATGAGCTAAATCCCAGGCAGAGGTGGCATGGTGGATAAGGAACTTACAGCTCAAGCAACTTAAGTTGTGAACTGACCCCACCTAAAGTGCATCAAGAAATGAGATGGCCCGTAAACGCCAGGAGGGGATTCTGCTACAAACTCTAAACTCTGCATGCCTTAGCACCTAACTCAATGTATGAGCTTGGCTGAGGCCCACTGAGCCTATTACTTATTACTTTGAAGACTCTGGGATCAGCTACAGTAGTCAAGCCTTCACCTGCATACCAATTAGATGGGGAACAGGCTGGGGCAGAGGGCAGCCTTGCTGAGATGGGAGGGGACCAGGTGGCTGGCTCCAACTAGGCTGAAGTCTGGAGGAAATAGGCCTACTGCTTGGAAAGCCAGAAGAGGGAGCAGGGTGTGTGCTGGAGCATAATTTAGGGGTGTTCCCAGACTTCAAGGGGTTTAAAGAGTAACAGAGTGAGGTGGGGGTAGTAGCATCGCTTTTTGTTTTTCTTCTTTTTTTTTTTACACTGTGCCTTTCGTTAGCTCCAACCTGCTCTGCCCCCCCCAGCCCCGCCCCGCCCCAGGTAGTGTTTCTTGTGCCTAGAGCTCCCTGTCTCCTTTGCCCTGCTTTCTATCCACTTATCTGCATTTGCAGTGGTCTTTTCTTGCCATTTTCTTGCCAGAAAATCCCCAATGCTGGGCTGCCTGGAGGTGCTCTCTGGCAGGGGAGGCATGGCACATGCATTGCCCAGCCAATCTGGACTCAGAGCCAGGTGGAAAGGGAGGGTGAGGCATTGGTCACCAGATTGTGCTCTCTATGCCTCAGCTCAAGTCACATGGCTGTCACTGCTGCCTTCATCAGCCTTTTGGCTAGAAACATCTCGGTTCTGAAAACTCAAAAAGTCAAGTGGGCTGTGCTCACTTCAAGGACTGTTCCTTGTGACAGTGTAGCCAGCCTGTTGTGGAATCAGCATTCGGGGAAATGCTGTTTAAAGTTTCCCTTTACGAATCAAACTTTCTCCCAACCTGTAACAAATTAAACATGTTCTCTAAGATTATTTACAGCTCTGTATTCCTTCTGTTTACAGGCTGTGTACTCAACCTGTTCAGAATTATCGTCTAAGAATGTAATCAGTGTTGCTGTGCTTTAGACATCCCAATGGATCGTGTTGCCTATCTCTCCTCTGGGAATCTATCACACCCCTGACTCAGAACAATGTATGTGAATGGAAGATGTGATAACCAGGTCTAAGACCATTTGCCGGCAGCCTCAAGGTAGTAAAAGAAAGCAACATCACCCCCACCCACGTGTGGGTATAGATTCATAATACTTGCTTATGGCTTTGTGTGCTGTTCTGAGTGGGTAGGACAATTTTCTCCCGGTGAGACCCCTGTAAAAGATGAAGACAAAGACTCCTCCCTCGTTTTCATTGCTGGATTTGTAGTGCTGTTCAATATAGAGAGAATGGCCTTTGTTCAACATCTGCTTTTTAGACTCTCTTAGATTAGGTTACTCTTTCAGACTAGACTGCTTTTAGATTACAACAGGAAAGACCAAAACCCTTCTCAATATATGAAGTTCACTCTTTGGTAAAGCTCTTTTATATGGCTTAGCCACAAAACAAAATGAAGTGATGAGTTTTTAAACATCATTCAGAAGTATTGTCCCTGGTATCCTGATCAAAGAATGCTTGATTTAGAAGCCTGGGGGTGAGGGGCATTGGTAACTGATTACACTGTGATATAGAAGAGGTGCAATGGAAACACCTAATTTTTTGGAACCATATTGCTATGCCCAAAGTCCGGATCCCCAAAATACCACCATGAGACTGAATCTGATGCAAAACCAAAGACTCTTTATTAAGAGTTAACTCGGGTCACTCTGTCCATCAGCAGCAGAGACCCCAAGTGGGAAGAGGAGCAGGTATTTACAGAGGAGAAGGCTTAGGGAATTCCAAACTTTCCTGCTGGTGATTGGCAAATCCACAGGCTTGGGATTGGGGTTAAAGTTCAGAAAAAGTCATGGTACCTCTAGGGTAGGGGTTACTACTTCCCTAGGCTTAAACTAAGGGAGTTGAGCCTTTAGACTGGAGTTACCACTTTACTATTTCTTTCCCTGGGCCAGAAACATCATGCCTCTAGGCTAGAGGTTACTATTTAGGAATGGGTCAGTTTTTCTTGCTCAGGGATTGGTTGGTTTTGTGTCAGGGTAGAGATGGCTCTGATTTGAGGGCCAAACTGTGTTGTTTCTTTGGGCCTTTTTAGCTTTTAAGGTCCAATTTTAGGGTCAGGGCAAAATTCTTTAACTGGCTCTGATTCTGGGGGCAAAGTGTGTTCTTTTGGCTCTGGTTTCGGAGTCAGGGTGTTTTTCTCTGGCTCTGGGTTCAGGGATAAATGTTCATTGGCTTGGGTCCCAAATCCAGGGTGTGTTTCTTTCACTGACTCTGGCCTCAGGGCTGGGGTGCATAGAGATTGTGTTAGATCTACAGATCACAGATCTGCTGGGGCCTGGATCTCTCAATATTAGGTGAGCTATAAGATCTTATCAACCGAAAAAGGGGAACTTCTGAAAAAAAACACCACCTACTGAAATATGTGTACCCCCCTCAGCCTAATCTGCCAATTAGTAACCCACGTACAAAAAGCACCCTCCAAAAATGCCTTGAAGAGGCATCTCAAAGAGGAGAATTTTTAATTGCATACCCTATTTATAGAGAAGACAATTCCTAGCATGAAGGACTATTGTTTTCCTGCTTAAAGATTTAAAAAGGAGCAGTGGTGGCTCATGTCCTTAATCCCAGCACTAGAGAGCTAGAGGCAGGCAAATCTCTGTAAGTTTGAGGCCAGCCTGGTCTACAAAGTGATTCTAGGACAGCCAGGGCTACAAAGTGAAACCTGGTCACAGGGAAAGAAAAAAAAAGGAAAAAAAAAAGATAATAAAAAAGAAAAAAAGAGCATTATAGAGAATGGAGGCCAAGGCCATTTTTACCAGGGAATAATAGATGTTATAGCAAATATATGTGACATGATACATTTTGACTGGCAAGCCCTTATGAAAACAGTTCTTACCACTGCTCAATATAGTTTATAGTTACAGGGATGGGTGGGTAGGTGTGAGTAGGTGGGTGGGTGGATGGATGGGTGGATACCTTCCTATTGCTGCTCATAATTAAAGGCAGCAACCCTCTCTAAATATTATTTAGGATCAGTTAATCAGACAAGGAAAATTTGAAACTGTAGCTGTGCAACTTTCATACACTCTGGTTAATAAAGAAATCAGTAGAACCACTATTAGGGCTTGGAATAAGATCCTTAACTATACATAACACTCTTTCAGCGTCTTCTTCCACTACCAGGCAAAACCCTACAGAGTCCTGTATGGATGAAGCTTAATTGTCTATAGAGCTACAAATTACAGAGCGACAGACAATAAAGTGCCTCTTCACACCTTATCCCTCTCATTAGTTTATGAAAATGCAAATTTTGACTGCAAGAAGCTTCTGCATTCCACGGTACTTGCAGTCAGTGTTTGTGCCGGCTGGATTTATGTCAGCTTGACACAAGCTAGAGTCATCAACTGAGAAAATGCCTCCGTAAGATGTAAGATTGGGCTGTGGCCAGCCTGTTTCTTAATTAGTGATGGATGGGGGAGGGCACAGCCATTGTGGGTGGGGCCTCCCCCTGGGCTGGTCATACCAGATTCTATAAGAAAGCAGACTGAGCAAGCCACAGGGAGCAAGCCAGTAAGAAGCACCTCTCTGTGGCCTCTGCATCAACTCCTGCCCTCCAGATTCCTACCCTGTTTGAGCTCCTATCCTGACTTTCTTCTGTGTTGAATAGTGATGTGGAAGTATGAACCCAATAAGGCCTTTCTTCCCTAAGTTGCTTTTGGTCATGGTGCTTCATCACAGGAATAATAACCCTAACTAAGACAGCATGCCATCCGTACTATTGTTGATATGGTCAACACCTGCCAGAATAGTGGCACCAGGGAGCACAACCCCAAATTCTAAAAGCAGCTCTGCACCCTCCTGCATTCTTTAAACATGAAAAAGAGGCCTTTTGCAGAAACAACGTAGACAAACAGATACAGATACAGATACAGATACAGATACAGATACAGATACAGATACAGATACAGATACAGATACAGATACAGATAAACCTCATCTTGGTAAACCCACCTCTAAAATATACCCGCAGTATAATAGTGGTTTTCTCTAGGCCAGTCAGTGTCATTCTAAACTTGATAAAGAAGGTGATCCAATTTTGGGAATGGGGAATTGAGTCCCCAGGGCACTGCAGAAGACATAAACTATCCCCTTTACACCCCAGCTTGAAAACCCAGAGTCCCCTCCCCTGTACTGTCTCCTACCTGCCAGGAGCACAGCCAGCTGTTGCCACAGCTGGTCTCATTGCTTTAGGTCTTTTGAAACATTCCATCTGGCACCTCCCCTAACCCTAAGACAACAAGATCAACATTAAAAAATAATTCAACATTAGATCTGTCCTTAGTTAAAGATACAGGTGTAATAGAAAAAGTAACGGACCACAGGCATATGGGGATTCCTTCCTATAAAATAAATGTTTTGACTAAATTTTAGGTAAATCAAATTGATTATAGAGAGTTATTATTTGCCCAGGTGTTACTGATTCAAATTACACAGGTCAAATTTACATTATTCATTCCCAGATACTGCAAGAAATTCCATAATTAACTCAATTGAAGCAATTGATTATTATAGTTTATCTGACACCACAAACTTCTGATGGTTATTGGCAAAAACAAAGGATTCGATTGCTCAGATGCATACTGGACTCCATTGTCTCTTGGTAAATCTTAATTACAGATTTAGTCAACCAGATCTCCATAACTGGCATTATCAACACAGAAGCTCATGTTTCTATTATAGCTGAACAATCCTGTCCCTCTAATTATGCTTAGATTTTCAGTTTTAGATATTCAAGGGCATGGTGGCAAAAAAACATTCCCTACCAAGTGTAGTAGCCTTATGTGCTACTATCCAGAATCAAAGTGCGTATCACAACCCTCTGTGTTATCCTTAACCCTGTTCCCTTTGGGGACAAGACCTCCTGCTCCACTGGAGTTGTAACAACTCTATACTTGAACATCCTTTTTCCTAAGGGCCACTAAAAAGACATCTACCCAAGCTTTCTTGGATAAAGGATCCCCCCATTTGGGTAAGTCAACTACCCATTAAAGGGCACAACAAAATTAAACATTTACATCATCTAGTTCAAGAGCGCTTACAGCTCATCTTTTAGGGCCTGGATCGCTCCTACTTTCTATATCTCCAAGGAATCTGGTAAATGGCGGCTTTTATTTGATCTCTGTGTGGTTAACACTCACTGTCACTCCTGTGGTGTCCTTTAGCTACCACAGTACCTCATGCTACAGCAGTATTATTATTTTGGTTGTTTTCAAGAAAGGGTTTCTCTGTGTCTCCCTGGCTGTCCTGGAACTCGTTCTGCAGACCAGGCTGGCCTCAAACTCAGAGATCTACCGGCCTCTACCTCTCAAGTATTAAAATTAAAGGCATGCACCACCACCCAGATCTGTGTTATTATTATTATTGATTTTAAGATTTTTTTTTTACTGTTCCTTTGTACCCTGACGCTAAAGATTTGCATTTTTAGTACCTACTCTTTATAAACAAGCATCTATGTCTTGCTTTCATTGGAATATTCACCAAGTATGAGCCTTTCTACCAATGGTGGGTTAACAAGGCAATATATCCTACAAGAACAAATATTACACACAGCTATTGTGGACATATTGTTACTCATTCTTTCATTGAATTTTACAATTGTCTATTCGAAGAAAGACAATGTTAAATTCTCCTCAACAGCTCTCAATCAATAGCAATGGGCGCCTGTCTAACTTAAAAATTCCCATTTGGTTTTCTCACCTTTTTGATTCTCTTAAGAGACCCTGACTTAACCTCACCTCATACTCCAACTCCTTGCACTGAAACAATCACAATGTATCACTCCATGTCTTCAACAAAAGCAACTTTTTCATAGACCCTTAGATTTTAGGGTAGCCACTGGGCAATTAACTTCCCCTGTTGGCATTTGAAAACATTTGTTTCTTCCTGGTATACCTAAACAAAAAAAAAAAAAAAAAAAAAGGATTTTTACCTAAAAAGTGTTTACTTAACAATCACTCTTACTCAAGGCAGAAGCAGAACTGCCTAACTCACTGGACAAACCCTGACAATCTTTACCCTTCTGTGTCTCAAGACAATCTCAACTTTCTCTCACAGACCTCAGAAGAATAGCAAATAACTTTTACTGGTTTTCTTGGGGGCGGAGCTGGGGAGGGGTAGGGGAGGGAATCTCCCTTCATCTTCCCCTTATAAAAATTCTGTGGAATTTTATTACTTCCCTTATGGGCCTGTTCTCCCACTAGTACACATCCTGTCTCTGGTGCATTATCATTTCTCAGACAGAGCCAAAGAGGCCATCCATGGTGTGATGATGCCAGAATATGGCACTCTTGTGTTACCCCCACCCACCCAAACACTGCCTTCAAACAAATCCTTGCTCGGCCTTTCAATTTACAAACCGATTCTCACTGTGTGGCTCAAGGCATCCCACTTTTATTTCAAGCTGTTATGGAGGTTGTTGCCCCTGGGAAAATACCATGGACTTAATTCAATTATAATTAAAGAATTTATTGATTAGCTGCTAGCAGGACAGCAGCCTTAAAGCTAAATCTCAGGCTTGTCATGAAGAAAGGGTATGAGGAAGAGATTTTTACTTTATTTATTTAATTTTGTGAGTTTGATGATTCATTTGTTTTGAGACAGGGTTTCTCTGTGTAGCCCTGGCTATCCTGGAACTCACCTTGTAGATCAGGCTGACCTCAAACTCACAGAGATCCGCCTGTCCCTGCCTCCTGAGTGCTGGGATGAAAGGTGTGTACCACTACCACCCAGCAGGACAAGGTTTTTTTAAAGGCAAAAATCACAAGAAGACCTTCAGTATCTACACAAGCAAGCAAAAACTGGTCTGCTCTGCCAAGTTAAGTGGTCAAGGCCACCCACAATAATCTCTAGGTGTCTGCATAAGCAAAATACAAAAGCCAAAAGGCAGTTAGTCATATCATAACAAGTAGATGGCCATGGCTATATATTTCTGGGTCAGGGTCACCTATTCAGGATTACTGGGCGCCTATCTTCCAGGGGCGTGGGTGACAAATGGCTGGTGGGTACCAAGATAGGTGCCCAGCATAAAATGGAGTTTCTTTAGCCATCACAAGGCCATCTTGGCTCACATCTCAAACTTCTTGATATCAGCATTTAGCTCTATCCAAATCCTCCTTCACAGATGAATTCATCCTATTTTTAGTCAGCACATTCAATGCCAGGCAGGATTGCCCTTGTGAAAGAAAATCACAATGCTGACCACTTCGTCATGTCTCTTTCTACAAGCTGCTTCCCCCCATTCCCTCTCATCAAGTAGCCAGAGCGTCACAGAAAAACAATTTCAGTATCACAGATACAAACTCAGCAAACTATCTGGTCCTGCCACGACTGTCACTTGTTGGGTCCCTCCATCACCAGCCAGAGAGCAATCAGTCCCTGGGATCTTTGTCCTAATGATCTTTGGCAACTGAGTGTAATTCATACAAATTTCTTTGGTCTTTTAAAAATTGTTCACGTTTGCATTGATACTTTTTCAGGCTGTCTTTACTACCTCTCAAACACATGAGTCTGTTTGAGCTGTTTGCAGACACTTATGAATTGCTCTCCCTGTTTGGGAATCCAAAAACAAATTGAAACAAACAATGGTCCTGCATATAGATGTAAAACTTTCATTTTATTTCTTCTTCTTCTTCTTCTTCTTCTTCTTCTTCTTCTTCTTCTTCTTCTTCTTCTTCTTAACTTTTCCACTTTTCCATCTTTTTAACAATTTTTGGGAATTCATGTATCTCATGGCATTCCCTATAATCCCCAATGACAAGCCATAACTAAGCAAACCCATTTATTACTTTAAAAAAAATCAAATATGTAAACAGAAAGGCAGGGATAAGGGATTGGCTGCTCAAGAGGCACTTGACAAAGTAACTTAAACTTTAAAAAAATTTAAATCATTCTTCTCAATTTCCCTAAAACTGCAGAAAAAACATCTTAAGAATCAAGAGATTTTACAAAAACTAATAGTTTCATATAAACTCCTCTAAGAACCCAGCCGCTAGCTGGATGCCCCTCTCCTCCTGCTCCATTGATACAGTTCCCAGGCTCTGTATCCGTACATTCTCCTACAGGACCTCTCTGGACCCCAACGTGACTGCAAAAATCAGACCATGCTGATTTCAATCCGATTGTGGTCTTGCTCTCTTGCCTCCTCCTTGAAACGCTGTTCCTGTCTTCACTGAAGAACGCTCCAAGAGTAAGTCTTTCTTCTTTTATGTGAGTTACTGTTTAGTCAGACGACAAACTCCCCGAGGACTCAGCCAAGCACTCATGCCCTGGGTGCTGAGTAATGCTACGATCAACAAGATTTGGTCTCAATACTAAATGCTCACAGTCCTCTGAGAGGCGTGGTTGTGATATAGGGGACTTTGTTCTTGTAGTAGGCAGGTTCTCATATAGCATAGACTAACTAGTCCCACACTTACCACATAGCTGAGGCAGGCCTTGAACCTGTGATCTTTTATCTCCATCTCCCAAATGTACAGGTTTGTGATACCATGTCCAGTATTGACAGATATCTTGAAGAATAAACAGAGTTTGGTAGGTACAGGGATCGGGGGAGCTAGGGAGTCTTGCAGTACAGCTGGGAAGGTGGGCTAGGGGCTGGGATACAATAGCCAAGGGCTAGGAAATACATCCGGTCCAGAGAGCTGCCTGGAGTAGCCATGATACAGGAGAGCTTTGATACCTATGTCAAATGAAGCTCTGAGGACCTGGGCAAACCGTGGGATGTCCCAAAGTCTAAGATCTCTTGCTCTGAGCCAATCAACCAAAACAATGATGTCATACAAATACTATGTTTGTTCTTCAAGGACTGTGTGAAAGAGGCCACATTCCATAAGAGGCCAGGAAGGGTGAACTGGAATCATTTCCAGTGGTGGGGGGAGGCAAGGATCGCCAGGGACTGCATGTTACCTTTGAAGCCTCCTGCCTGTATGGGGAGTCTTGGGAAGGAAAGGCTGATGTCACAGAGCATGGTCTTTTGTTCCAGTACTGAAGCAGACTCCTGTCCTCAAATCTAAGTGCTAACCAGTGGACTCTCCACTGACCTTGAACTGGAAGGTTCCAGGGTACCAGAAGGCCAGACTCTAAGAGAGAGCCAGTAGTAAAATGCCAGGCAAAGGTGCTGCTGGGAAAGTCACGTTCAAGGTTAATGGAAGGCTTCGAGGCTCATTCTCAGATGCTCTGGGCCTAGGATCCTGGACCACAAGGTAGGAAGAGAGCTTCCATGGTGCTTTGCTCACTTTGCAACTGGTCCCAGAGACCTGAGAGGCCTGTTAGTGTTACATAGTGCACAAAAGTTATTACCTGAGGCTTGGAGGGAAAGTAGAGTAGTTGGCCGCTGCCCTGAGGTCCTTTCACACTGGTAAGGAAGATAGACTTCACAAGTAAATGCAACCAAAAGCACACTGACAAGATATGAAAGCTTCTAAAACCTTCTGTACAGAAGGGTGGGGAAGGCAGGGTGGGAAGGAGGAGGAGAAAAGGACAGAGGGCTGAGAGAATCCTCCAAGGTCCCCAGGACAACCGTCCGGGAAGTGGGACCCACCTCATCCTCCAATGCCCACCTCACTCTACCCATTCATCTCTGTTCTGGCTTCCAGGACTTCCCGCCTGCCCAGAGGGGAGGAGATGAATGATTCAGCACAGTCCTACTGGATTCCTTCAGCACCTTACACTGAACCCCAGGAGGCTAGAAATACCCGGTTCTGTCTGGGAAACAAGCACTAAGGAAGGCCACACACACACACACACACACACACACACCCCAGGAGCTTGCAGGTAGAGACAGGTAAATTAGACCAAGATTTCTGTTCAACTCCAGGGAGGGACAGTGAGTTGGGATCCTCTTAGGAAAAAGAGAGATGGAGGGGATCCCAGCACAGCCAAGCTGGGAAGGCTGTTAAAGACTGACAATGTGGAGGCTCCTCATTAAGGTAAGTGTGCTAGTATGGGACTTTTCCGGGGGTCTCACTGCCCATCCCTACCCTGGCCAGGCTGAAAGAGAATCAACATATGTTATCTGCAATACACATGCTTTATAAACTTTTCTGTTTATATTTACAAAAAAAGCCAATGAGGAAGATTTTATTAACCATACTTTACTAGTGCAAAAGTAGGGTGCAGAAGTGTCCTGGGCAAGACTAAAGAGCCACAGAGCTTCAGCTTCAGCTTAAGAAGACCACAAGAAGCCACACACCCATCTATTTGGTACTGGGACCTACTTTTATGCGCACACTGCTGCTATACATATGCACATACACATATCACACAAAGGTGCTGGCCTCACAAGCACTCCACGAGATGATCCTGTATTTACAAAGTCGGAAGTGACCCTGCCTTTTAGAGGACTTCTTTTATAGTGAGAAGATTGCTAAATGCCTCTCCAACCCAGTCTTTCTGACTGGGTTGAAAATACATTGCGTTTTAGATCCCGATGAAGACTCATTCGCAGGCCTATCAGCTTTGGGGTCTAGAAGCTCAGGGACCACTGTCAAATACCCTTCCTCGCTCTATAGTCTCTTCCAGCGTTGCAATTTTAGGTAACTGCAGTTTTACTGAGGCGGAGAGCCGTGTTGCAATCACTGAGACAGACTGGGAGAACTTGACCGGAGGACCCAAGGGCGGGGCCGGGAGGAGTGCCGATCGATCGAGCTGGGAGTCCGAGGCGACTCGGGGGCAGTACTCTGGGGCTGCACTGAACCGAGATCTCAGTCCTGCCGCGCACCTGAGCCACATGGACCGCCTGTGCGGCTCCGGGGAGCTGGGTTCCAAGTTCTGGGTAAGGCCCTTCTCTCGGGATGCGTGCTATGGAAGGAGTAGTTTTTAATCGCGGAAGTCTGGTCTCCCTCCCCCACCACGACTTTCCGGAGGGAGGCACGGGAGTTGGGGTGCGGCAACTGCTCCCGGGGAAGGGTGTGTATAGCCAGGCCTGAGAGGGTCTAGGCACCAGGGGAACAATGGGTGCCAATAAGGTGTATGGCCACGATGCCAAAGCGTCTCCTAGTCAGGATATTTGCTGCCATGTCTTTCCATGCCTGGTGGAGGAGCTAGACAAGAGGCAAGCTCCTGCCATGGCAGTGCAGAGCACCAGGGCTTGGAAAAGCTCTGGCACTAGCCTGTTGGTCTCCGCCCCTCTGTCAGTTGATCCCAGGGTAAAGAAGCAGCTTTCGCGTTTTGCCTGCATCCTTAGCGAGTGAAACTCCCAGAACCTGATCCACTGACAATGGCTTGGTTATCCACCTGATTTTCCTGCCCTACACCCTAGGACATACAGTCCGGGTATTTGGTACAGCTATACCTGCCAGGTCCCGTTTTTGGGGGGAGCCACTGTTTCTGTGGACAAGATCTACCTGCTTGCAGGACTGTGAGGAGGCCCAATTTACACCCAGTACATGAGAGGGAGGTTGAGGAGAGAGAGAGAGAGAGAGAGAGAGAGAGAGAGAGAGAGAGAGAGAGAGAGAGAGAGAGAGAGAGAGAGAGAGAGAGAGAGCTGAAGTCTCCTAGCCCAAACATCTCCTTTGATAGATGGGGGAATGGAGGTCCAGAAAGGAAGAGACTTGCTCCAAAGCACCCAATTCCATGAAACCAGAGCTGAATTAAAGATAGTAGTAAACTGCCCGGCCATGGTGGGGCCCACCTTTAATCCCAGCACTTGGGAGGCAGAGGCATGAGGATCTCTGTGAGTTCGAGACCAGCCTGATTTACAGAGCTAGCTCCAGGACAGCCTCCAAAGCCAGAGAAACCCTGTCTAGAAAAACAAAACAAAACAAAACAAAACAAAAAAAAAAAAAAAAAAAAACAAGATATATTGGGGTGATGGCTGAGGGATGTGGCACTTGCCTCACATTCAGGAGGCCCTGGGTTCACACACACACACACACACACACACACACACACACACACACACTCTTCTGTGGTTCTCATCAAATCCTTTCATAGGGCATCTTGGGGAAGTGTGTTCAGCCTCAGCACTCCTCTACCAGGCAAGGCAACTGAAGGTACAATCTTGTTTCACAGGCAGACCTAATAGGGGGCTGATTTCTGGTTACTCAGGGGCTGCCCACCCTAGGCTGGTTCCAAATCTAGATTCAGAACCCTAGTCGGTAAGTCTTTCCCATTATGGCATATTTTGCATACATATCTGTGCATATGTAACTAGCATATCCAGATATGTGTGTGCAGGGGTGAAGGTGAGGTGTTATGCACAGACATGTGCTATATGCCTGTGTGTTCACAGGTACGTGTGTAGAAGTCAGGTTGTCATTTAAAGGATCTTGGACTAGGCTGGGCACAAGGTGTTATGTGGATTTGAGAGAGGTGAGAGCAATAGTGTACTCCCCCCACCCATGACATGGCAGAGCAATCTGTCTTCCTGGATTTGGGAGATGGCAGTAGGAGAACCAGAAGTTCAAGGTCATCCTTGGCTACATGACAAGTTTGAGGCCAGCCTGAGATACAGGAGACCTTATCTCAAAAAAGAAGAAAGAAAAAAAAGTCTTTGGGGACCATTCTTTGGATCACTAACTGGTTCTAGCTTAAACCTCAAGGAGTCCCCACCCCCACTCCATCATCCACACTGGAGTGACCAACTCTTCTCTAAGGTCCAGAGGTGATCCTTGGCTTATCAGTGCACTTCCTTGCTCTGCTCACTTGGGCTTGGCAGGAGTGACTACAGCATGGGCACGGTCACAGTGACTAGGCAGAAAGTTTGAAAATCAGGAGGGCAGCTATGCTGAGCCTCAGATGCAACCTTTCTTGTTTCTAGCATGGCTCTGAGTAATTAGAATTGCCCAAGGCAATGCTCCCAGAGTGTGGAGCTAGAAAACTCGGGATTCCCCTGTCCTAACTTGAGGGCTTAGCTAAGCCAACCCTTCAGTGTAGAGTCTTGGAGAGAAAAGGACACATGGCTGGTATGGCCATGGCAGGGTCACAGTGTTGTTACAGAGCACTGGACTAAGTAAGAGGCAAGATGCCCGTGACGCTGCCTGGCTGTACTTTTGAGTTTCAAGCACCCTGGGGCTGGAACTTAACACTGGCCATGAGGCCATGTGTGTAGGAGCTCATCTCTATTGTGACCCTTTGAGAGCATCTCTGCTTAGATATCTTCAGTAACAGGGAACTGACCCCACAGACTGCCCACCCCAGACTGGAAACATTCCTCCAGTTTCTACATGATCTTGGCTTATGAAGGCCATTCCTGGCTGCGCTTATCAGTGGCTTCATGTTGGGGTATGAGAGAGCAGAAAGCTTTTCTTAGTTCAGCCTTGGGAGTTTGCAGAGCTAGGATGTGGAAGGGGCTCAGGCTAGGAGGCTGGAGCCTAAGTTGTAGCTCAGTTACATTCTGGGCTATTCGGATTTTAATGCTATCTTGCATTTCATTTGCATGGTCGATAATTCAGCTACTCCCTTGAACCTTAGGAGCTGTGGTGAGAAGTGACTGGGGGAGCAGGGGAACCCGAACATAGAAGAAAAGGGAACACAGGGTGTGGTGGTCAGGCCATTCTGCGCCATTTGCTCACCCAGACTTTCCCTAGCTTCTAATGGCCTTTCTTTCTCCACCTACAAAATGAGGAAATGAGCCACCTGCTGCTTACCTTGCGAGATTTTTGTGGAGATCAAAGGAAAATAGAGAATGTGAAATAAACTTAAGCAAGAAGCTCTGTTGGCAGGCCCCTGTAATCCTATCTGCTGGGGGGGGGGCGGGGAGAACAGAGAGGAATGAGGTCAGAATGAGTGTTGGAGCCCTGGTCCTGTGAGAAAAGGGTTGGCAGACTGTTGGGACAGAGGTTCTGGTTCCAGCTGTTTCCTGGGGAGCAGGGAGCTAATGCCTATGACAGATTCAGCTCCACTAATCAGAAGGGTAGGAATCGGGGGACCTGTGATCAGGTGGACACACACACCACTTGCTAGGTGGCGTGACACTGCTCCTTCACTCTCTACAACCTTATCTATGTTATCAACATCTCAAAGTATACCTTAAATTTGCATGGAAATAAGTTCCAAAGAATACCAGGCCAAAGAAAGACTAGGTCTCAAAAAACAAGAACAGGACATAGTGGCACCTGCTTATAATGCCAGTCCTTAGGAGGTGGAGAGCAGGAGTTACAGGATAGCTGTGCAGCAAATTTGAGGTCAGCCTGAGTTACATGAGGTCTTCAAAAACAAAACCCAGATGGGTGACAGTGACTCACGCCTGTAATCCAGTATTCAGGAGGCAGAGGCAAAAGGATCGCTGAGTTCGAGGCCAGCCTGGTCTACAGAATGAGTTCCAGGACAACCAAGGCTGTTGTTACACAGAGAAATCCTAGCTCAAAAAACAAAACAGAACAAACAAACAATCTGAAGAGTGAATTCAGATGCAAGAGACCAAGGGTGTCTCCAGAACAGAGGAGGTTGTAGATTATTTTGTCTGGGACTTGCTGCCCTGTGCCTAGAGGGGTTGGTTTGTTTTTAAAATGTGTTATACAGCACACACTAGAGTGATGGGAGTACATAGAGAGGCCTAGACTGTTTACTTTCAGAAAATTAATCTGTTTGCATCATTAACCCTGATCCCATGCCCTCTGGAAGCATAGAAACCCAGAGGCTAATTTCGCATGTATACAAAATCATCAAGACTGCCTGGAAAGTAGCGGGTTCCCTGTCACCAGGGGTATGTGAGTAAGTACCTGATTTTTTTTTTGCCACCTTGTGGGAAGAGAACTCAAGCAAGAAAAGGAGGTGATCCTAACTTCTGATCCTGTGAGCAACTAGGAAAAGGGAAGTTTCCACCCATGGAGATTGTCTGGTTCCTCCTCCCTGATTTCTGGACTCTTCTTTGCCTGGTTTCTCATTGTTCTGAATGTAAGTCTACTTAGCAGTAGCTCTTGGTCCCATGGGTCCCGCAAGGATCAGGCCCACATGGAAAACATAAGTATTCCCACTGCTTCCTTAGCTACTCATTCACTCTAAGGAGGGGTTGAGCTCTGGTACCTTGAAGGCTCTTATGTCTCCTTGGCTACAAGGTCTGTCACTATGGGAAAGTCACTCACTCACCCTCTGGGTCTAGCTGAGCTTAAGTGGTTCTGGTGCCACCTTCAGCTCTGGAGCAGCTGCCTGGTGATGATTCTGGGAGGCTGAATCAGGCTTATGGTCCTGTGTCATAATTCAGGTGCTCTAACCCTTAGGGCTTTAGGTATCAGGGAATCCAAGGTTTCCTCTTGAATAATAGCCCAACCCAAGTAGGCAACCATCAAAAGGACACCAGTTATGGACAAGGTTCAAGTTTGAATGTATTTAGGCTCCCAAATGAAGACAGTGACATGCAAGGAAACTGGAAGTAGAGGGACAGTCTGAATGGACAGATGGCTGGAAGATGCCCATTTCTTAGCCTGCTGGGCACCGAAGCTTCCCGTGTCCTTCCAAGGATCTAATCTCCCCTGCCAGGCCAGGGCCCTGGGAAACCCTTTTCATTAAAGCTGGAGATACTGAACCTCAGGTTTATCAGCTTTGACCTCTAAGTTCTTGGTTTCTGGATGGGAGACACAGTCTCTTGTGGTCCCAGATTGTCTTCTCCTGTTCCCTGGTCCTGGGCTAAAAGGAGAAATTTAGGAAAGGAACTGAATCCAGTGTAGCCTGGAGGGGAAGCTTTGTGAAAATTACTGATTTTCCTCCCCCACTCTATTCCCAAAAAATGGTCTTGGAGACATCAGTGATCCCAGTGCTCTGGAAGCTGAAGCGGAAAGATTGACATGAGTCTGAGGCTACCCTTAGCTATATATGGTAAGGTCTTCAAATGAACAACCAAAGGGCTGAAGAGGTTGGAGGAGTGCTAGCCGAGCCCGCACAAAGCTTGTGTTTGATTCCACGCACCACACTCGTAACCCCAACACTTAGCACATGGAGGCAGGAGGACTCCAGGCCTTTCTCAGCTGCACATCTATTTTGAGGTCAACCTGGTCCACATAAGAGCCCATCCCATGAAACAAATAATAAAGACTAGACAGATGGCCCAGGGGTTTCACATGCTTGTTATTCTTCCAAAGGACCTGAATCCAATTCCCAGAACCCACATCACACATCCCGTGATTCATGAACACCTGTAACTCCAGCTCCAGGGGATCCAACTTCTGGCCTCCTCAGGAAACTGCCCTTACAAGTGCAGACGTATACACAGACACACTGGTGCATAATTACAAATTATAGAAAATAAATCCTAAAATGGGAGCAACAAACAGGCTTTGGAGTACAAATGGCCTACATTGGAGGCAAGGACTGAAAGTCTGTGACTATGCCCCCTCCCCCTGCAGGTTGTCTGTGGAGTCAGGACACTGGCTGGCCATACTCTTGTCCTGCGGGGGAGAAGGGGTGGGGTGCAGGGTGGAGGAGGGGGCTATGTATGAAGTCGAGGATGGGGTCTTGAGCCTGGAATGGAGTTCTCTTCCAAAGCAGACATTCCAGTTTCTAGTTCAGTTTACTCCCAGAACTCAGCTGGTCCACTGACAGATACTGACAGCCCTTACCCCTCAGCTCCATGGATAAGCTGTAGGAGGGAAGGCAGGCAGCGTGGGTCAAGAATGACTAGTGATTTGAGGGAGTTGATGCTGGGAGATGTCACGCTAATGCTGACAGGGCACCTAGGAGGCAGACTTGACCCCAAGCATGAGGCCTGGAACATGGGTTACATTGCCCAGGCTCAAGTTCTACATTAACCATGGGGTCCTGTGTGCCCTGGCACACAGTGACTCAAGAACCAAAGCCCTCTGGGATGCCAGAGCAAGAGATGTGTTAGGCCTTGGAGCTACAGGCTGGCCCAGCATAGCCCTCTTGGGTCTCCCAGGCATCCTGTTTTTGTCTAAACAGCTCATAAGGGAAAAAGGGAATTAGAATATGCCCTCCCCTTCCCCCCAGTTTCTGATGAGACATGTGATTTTGCCAATCAGTCACTTCCCAGTGACCTCAGGAGCTGGCTAGCACAGATGGCCCCCCACCCCACCATACAGGATTGAGGAAGTAATGAATCTTCTTTGGACAGAGCCTGTCAGCAGCCTGAGGCCTGGGAGATTGCTGGCAGAACTGGGGCACATAACTCTGGCGTCCTCATCCCCCTCCCCTGCTACTGGTTTGAGTCCACAGGGATCTCAGCCTCCGTTCCCATTAAGGGTGTCTGCCCTGAGGTCCATTCTGGGTGTCGGACCTTCTGCCTTATCAGCTCCATCCAGCTATTTAGTCACAGTATTAAGGAAGCTGTTGTTGCTGTGGAAACCACGTGGATGACTACAGCAGGCTGAACTACAGCAGGACTGTGGGGCTGGGCTGCCTCCCAGCTGGTGGTCCTCAGACCAGGAGGAGAAGAGGAGTCTTAAGGATGGCCCCTCCATTCTGCCTGAGGGAGTCCAGGAAGTGGCTTCCGCTGTCCCTGTCCTCAGTGTCACTTACACTTTCGTATCCGAGGCTCGAAGCCCCTTTGGTTAAGATGGTGCTTGGTGATAGAGAAACGGCATGATGTTGTCTCGGTGTTCAGCTCCCGAAGCCGGGGCTTGGGAGCTCATGCTAGTTCATTCATTCATACATTTTGTTCAGCCAGTGTCTACGCTGGCTGAGTGCCGAGAAGTGACAGGCAGGCAAGTGTTCTGAGCTCTGGACGTCCTGCCTGAGTGTTTTTCCTTGAGAGAAGGACCAAAGCCACTTGGTTAAGGTGAGATGGAGGAGGAATCCAATCAAGGCTCAAGACCCCGTTCTCAACCACAGCCTGCTCCACACACAGCTTAGCCCCCTGGACAAGAGCACAGCCTAGCTGGTGTCCTGGCTCTGGAGATAACATGGAGTGGGGTGGGGTGATGGATAGTCCCAGGCTTTCAGTTCCTACCTCCAATGTAGGCCATTTGCCCTCCAAAGCCTGTTTGTTGCTACTGTTTTAGGTTTTATTTTTATAATGTTTAGTCATGTATCAGTGTGTCTGTGTACAGCTGCACTTGTAAGTGCAGTTTCCCGAAGAGGCCAGAAGTTGGATCCCCCGGAGGTGAAATTACAGGTATAACTCTAGGCAGGGAGGAGCATCATGGTCAACAAAAGCCCTCCTTTAGCAAACCTGTCCTCAGGGATCACATACTCCCTGGGAGAAGATGGTAGAAAAGCCATAACTGAAAGCAATTCACTTGTATCAGATGAGAGAGGATGATAATGGGCTATGGAGACAAAAGAATGGATAGCAGATGGGTGCAGGGTTAAGAAGGGGGCTTGGGTGGATTGCAGTTCTAATTAGGAAGCCAAGGTGAATTTTCATGAGATGGTGTAATCTAAGCAAAGCCTACAGACAGTGAGGGCTCAGAGGCAAGTGGAGACAGAGCAGCTGAAGATGGCCAGGTCCCAGGCCAGGGTCCTAATTCAGACTGAGGCAAGGAGGTAAGACAAGTACGAAGCTGGTAATGGTTCTGAGGGCTGTGTGACTTTCCTGATTTTTCCTTGAATGCTGGTTATAAAAAACAAAACAAACAAACAAAAAGCATGTGACCTGGCTTAGGCTTCCAGTAGGTTTTTCCCTATTGTACTCGGAAAGATAATGTAAGGACAAATGGCTGAGTCAGAAGCAGCCAACAGAGGGAGGGCTCTGAAAATAATTCAGGCAGGAGAGTAGAGAATGGAGAAAACCTGGCTTCTAGAGCAATCGGGGTCAAGTAGATGAGGTTTCCTGTCCATGGACAAGGATGATAAAATATCGTATGACCACAGAATTGTGCTTAATCTTTGTGTGTGCGTGAGGCGACTGTTTTTGTTTGAGGCAGGGTAGTAGCTTGGGATGGGTTGTTATGGAGCTAGGATAGTAAGTATGTACCACTATGCCTGCATCGCATCTGATCTTTTGGACAGAGTGGACAGGATTTGCTGATGGATAGGATGTCAGAAGTGAGACAAAGAGAGGAAGCTGGCTGGGCTGCCAAGAAGATTCTGTCCTGGAGGGAGGAAGGGAGGTGGAGAGTTGGGAGGGAGGAAGGAAAGAAGGCATTGCCAGTCATCAGGCAGCAGAAGGGGTGTCTCAGTTCCAGACCTGTGGTATTTGATGTCCTAACAATAGCTCTGGGGGAATAATCTGGGATGCAGGGATGAACAGGTACCGGCTGTTTCCAACAAGACGGTGCCCAATCAGAACACACCTCCCACAGGAGAGGCACCCAGATAGAACCTTTGTGAATCTAGAGCAATCATCCAATCCTTACTCCCCAAGGGTAGTTGGTTGTGTCAGTGTTTATGAATGCAACATGTCCCCAATAGCTTGATTTTCTGAAATATGGCTAGGTAACAACCAGACATTTACATTACCATTCATCAATCCTGCTGGGAAGGTGGCTGTGGGTCTGTCATTACTTGCACTTGAAAACTGAAGTTCAGAGGGTCACAGGAACTGGCCACCAGTACATTATCAAAAGTGGCAGAACCGAGCATAGTGGTCCATACCTGTAATGATGACACTTGGGAGGTGAAGGAAGGCAGCACAACTGAACAAAGCCAACCTGGGCTACAGAGTGAGTTCAAGAGTTACACAAGAAATTGCCTCAGACAAGCAAATTGATGGAGCAGTACTAGATCTACAGCACCAGGTTTGGGTCCTCTGGTGGCCTTAAAAAGCCAAGCCAGTGCCTGCCAAGTGTACTGTGGACCCATACATAGGCTCTGAACCCCACACTCCCTTGTCACTTATTTAACAGCTCCTGGCCCTGTGCTGGTAATTGGATGGGGGTGGTGCGCATAGGAATAGAACAACAGGAAGGTTTGAGATACCCCTTAATGTCTGCAAGGCTCAGGGGAAAAGGCATCTTCTGGTACGTGGGTCCAGGAAGAATGTGGGAAAAATGTCACATGGCACCCTGCAAAGCCAGGATATTTGTTCTGGCTCCACTGTGTTAACTATCCCTGAAACTGTTTCCAAAGCCAGTGGTGTTCACTTTCTCCTCTGTAAACTGAACCCAGCAACACCCCTGTTATATATTTCAAAAACTTGTTTTGAGCTAGCCACAGGCTAATGACCCTGTGAGAACAGTCATAAAATTCTAGGAAAGGCCAGGCAGTGGTAGCGCATGCCTTTAATCCTAATACTTGGGACACAGAGGCAGGCAGATCTCTGTGAGTTCAAGACCAGCCTGGTCTACAAGAGCTAGTTCCAGGACAGCCTCCAAAGCCACAGAGAAACCCTGTCTCAAAATAATAATAATAATAATAATAATAATAATAATAATAATAATAATAATAATAATAAATTAATTAATTAATTAAAAAATGCTAAGAAAGTTTAGTGGAACTTTGTTGCCCTCTCTGAACTGGTTTCAGAGGTGACAGATGACTTAGCACCAGTCAGAGCACTGGTGTGATGATATATGCCTGGATTTCCGGTACCCTAGAAGTAGAGTAGGATGGTCCAAAGTTCAAGGCTGGCCTGGAGAAATTAGCAAGCCTCAAGATAAGACGTAAAATGTACATGAGGATATAGCCTGGTGTAGAGTGCTTGGTTTGTTTGGGTGAGATCCAGCCACAAACACAGGAAAGACTTATTCAACACATAGGGCTTTGGTTTGTTTGTTTGTTTTGTGTTTTGGTGGGGGATGGGAAGCATGCTTTGGTGCTGTGCCTCAGGGATTTTAAACTTTCATTCTGTATGTCCTGTTCCATGTCTATCTGGCTGACAGCAGCCTGGCTGACAGCAGCCTTGCTGCCTGGACCTGGGTGCCTCCCTCCCTCCCTTGTTCTACCCTCCTCTCTCCTCCTATTTATTCTCTCTGCATGGCAGCCCCGCCTATCCCTCTACTGCCTTGCTTTTGGCTATTCAGCTTTTTATTAGACCAATCTGGTAACTTAAGCAGGCAAGGTGAAACAGCAACACATATTTACATAATTAAACAAATACAGCACAAACAAATGTAGCACACCTTTACATGGTTAAACAAATGCAGCATAAACGTAACACATCTCTGACTAATTAAAGTAATACTGCAAAACATTTGTGTGTGTGCATGGGTGTGTGTGTATGTGTGAGTGCTTATGTGTGCACATGTGTACCACAGAGCATATGAGACTGGGTCTCTTGTTTGCAGCAATGTGTGCCAGGCTAGTTGGCTCACAAGCTTTGAAAGATTCTGTCTCCACCTCCCATCTGGCTATAAGAGCACCAGGGTTACAGATGTGGCTTCTGGGATTTGAACTCTGATCCTCACACCCATGAGGTAAATGCTTCATCAATTGAGCCATCTCCGTAATTCCCAATAGATACCTTTTAAAAACTCATAACCTGAATTGGTATCAGGGCACTTAGCTTAACATGTTTGGCTCAATCCCCAGGTCCAGAAACAAAGACAAAAGTCACAATTGGGATGCCTAGAGGGTTAGTTAGAATGTGTGGTTCAGAGATGTGCTTTTTCAGTTAGGAGCTACTGGGAGACAGGTGGGGCATGTTCTCAATCGAATGTTCGCACAGTGGAACACACAGAATCGAAGGTGGACCCTCCAGAATAATACACCACAACACTGAAAAACACCAGACTGTTCCATTTATGGGAAGATCTGAGCGGGGCAGAATAATCCATTGCATGAGAGGCTGGGATGGGTTGGTTCTCTGTGGTGGGAAGGGCCCCCAGGGCCTCTTCCTGAAACCAGTGTTATAGCTCTGGGTGTGGGTGCTATTTACATAGCTGAATGCACCTGTGTGTGGAAAAAATCATGGAGGCTTCTATTTCAGAGATATGTGTGCTTTTCTAGAACTCTTTTTTAAAAATGCTTTTAAAGTAGGGTTGGCAGGAATGGTGCCGTACACCAGAAATCCCAGCACTTAGGAGGTGGAGACAGAATGATCAAGAATTTAAGGCCAGCCTGGGTTACAAGAGACCATTCTGAGTGGTAGAATTACAGGCATGCATTACTATGTCTGGCTTCAATTCTTCAATAAATATTGAATATAATTTACCTTAAAATGGTCAAGATTCGTTCATTTTATTTTTACATGTATTTGTGTTTTGACTGCATCTATGTATGGGTACCATGTGCATGTGTGCCCGCTATCCTGGGAGTTAGAAGAACTGGCAGTAGAGTTAGAGAAGGTTGTTAGGCATCACGTGGGTCCTGGGAACCAAACCCGAGGCCTCTACGAGAACAAGTGCTCTTAACCTCTGAGTCATCTCTCCAAGCTCCTCATCTAAGTTATTTGAACTACTTTTTCCAGGCATCTGCTACGTGTTTGGTACAATAAATTAAATGAAAATGGTTACTTTGATGATATTATATGTTAACAAAAAGGGATAATTGATAAATGAATAGATCATATACAATGGTGGGCCATGGGTGCTGCAGAAAAGGTGGAGGAAGACGGGGAGTGCTTGGAGTCTGGTGAAGGGGGTAGTATTACACAAGGGGTCATGATGGGCCTCACTGACAAAGAAAGACTTAACCATGTAAGGGAAGAGCCCTCTGGAAAGAGAGGGTGGTCTGTGCAAAGACCCGGAGGCAAGAACGAGCCTTGCATGTGCAAAAGGGCCACTGGCCACCTTTAGGCAGGAGAAACAATACTAGAAATCAGGTCACAGGGGTGGGATTCTGTATAGGATACAGGGTAGGTAGAACGGAGATTCCTAGTTAAGAGCTGGATTTGCATTGGTGATTGAGGTGCAATAGGCTAGAGAGATTAGCCCAAAAGTAACTGGTACCTACATGGCCTGGAACTGTGAGATCAAAAAGAGATGGGCAGAGGGTGAGCCAGATAGAGAAGAGAAAAGACTGAGCCCTGGGCACCCTCACACCAAGAGAAGGAGTCAGCAAAGAGGCTCCGTGACCATGGAGGGAGGGGAGGGCCAGCATCCACATCCTCGAGACACCACAAGGGAAGAGAGCAGAGCCCCTTGGCAGGCACTCTGGAAGAGGTAGCCGTGGTGTGATGGCCAGAGGGCAGGTGAGGGACCAGGTGAAAGTGGCCAAGGAGGAAATGTTACTGTCCCAATCCCACCCAACTCTGAGGAAGCCAGGGCCCAGAGAGGTGAAAGGCAAATCTCCTTGCCTGAGACCGCACAGCTTAAAAGAGGCAAAAGCCAGAGTCAGACACCTACCTGCCTGTAAGCACTCTTCCCTGCAAAAGTCCAGCATCCCAGTGCATCTGGGGGTCGTAGAAGCGTGGTGGTGGTTCTGACAGAGACAAGCAACACCAGGGGGATTGCTGTTCCTTTCAGAAAGTAAGCAAGTTTGGTGTACAGGATGTTGACCCTGAGGTGGCTGAGGACAGATGGGAACATCATCTGAGATGCCAGGGAAAGTGGCCACATAAACTTAGGAGACCGAAGCTGTTGACTCATCTTCAGAGCTTCTGAGTGTAATCTGTGAGCAATGAGGCAACAACCCAGGGACAGAGTTCACTGGAAGAAAGAAAGGCCTGGTAAGGAATGCTTGCCAGGAAGCAGGGAGAGCAGGAAAGCCATTTCCATAAAGCAAGCATGAGAATGGCTGAATCCATTTCCCATGCAGAGTCTGGCAAAGCTCGGGGAGTGGCTGCAGGAGGTTGGGGGAGGGGCAGGGCTAGAGGAGAGACTGTGAGGAGAACTGAGACATCCATCTCCTTTCAAAGCCAGGCCAATGCCAGTCACTCCTACAGAGACCCTCCTCCTCCTCCCCCTCCCCCCTCTTCCTCTTTCTCTTTTCTTCTTTTGCATGTATGTTCATATGTATATGTTCATGAGTGTGCAGGTCCACATACATGTGCATGTGCATGAAAGCCAGGGGACAACCTGAAATGTAACTCCTCAGGCACTGCTCCTACATCACCATGCCTTTAGTACCATCCACCTTTGTGGCCTAAAGTTAACCAAGTAGGCCTTTCTTCATCTCCCAGCTTTGGCATCGTAAGTGCAGGCCCCCATTCTTGGTTTTAAAAAGAAAAACAAAGCAGGGTGGTGGTGGTGGCACACCTTTAATCCCGGCACTTGGGAGGCAGAGGTAGGCAGATCTCTGTGAGTTCAAGGCCAGCCTGGTTTACAGAATGAGTTCCAGGACAGCCCAGGCTACCCAGAGAAACCCTGTCTCAAAAACAAACAGCAACAAAAACGAAAAACAAAAAAAACACAGTGAGCTTTTTCCTGACCCATCAAAGCCCCACCCCGATCCATAGGGCATCCATTAGTGCTTTCTTGTCTCATTTGAAAGTACCGAAGCAGCCAAGCCTTCAGAGTCCCACGTGTCTGGGAGAGACTTCCAATTCCAGTAACAGAAAACAAATCTGCTTCAGGAAAAGTGGGTTTATGTGCATCTGTGACTTGCATAAAAAGTAAATGATAGTTTGAAGGTAGGCGGTGTATCCTCAGGCAACACTTGTCTCTAGGTGGATGGGAAGGTAGGCGGTTTTCTAACTATTTGTTTGTATTTTGGGGGCTTTTTGTAAAGGACATCTAATGCTATGTGAGAAGGGGAAAAGATGAGTATATTAACTACCTTGGAGGAAACGATTAAATGCAAAGTATTTGTGAATGAATTTATTACCTCATCTCATTCCAAAAAGTATGGAGGTATAAGAACAGTCCAAGGAAGAGCTGTGACAAGAGAGTGACCAACCACCCTGAGTTGCCTGTGGCACTTAAAACACAGACTTCTAGACCCAGGGCACTTTCACTGAATAGAGACTTACCTTTCACTTCGTAATTTGCAAAGATCTCTGCCCATCCCTTTGCACCTACGAATTTCACATCACTCATTAAGGAAGATAGGGGCAGAGGATGGCCACCCCATCTTTTTCTCTGTGGTGTGTATATTAGCATGTGTATTCACACAGGGGCGTGTTCATTCACAGATCCAAGGTTGACTGTTATGTACACTTATTGTATTTTTTTATTACATTTATTTATTTATTTTGAGGGGTATATGCAAGTGTCACAGTATACGTGTGGAGGTCAGAGAACAACTTTCAGGAAGCTGGTTCTCTCCTTCCCCTATGGTTCTGGGGATGGAGCTCAGTTTGTACGTCTTTGTTGGTGAATGGTGCCTTTGCTGAGCCATCTTCGTGGTCCCCCACCTTTATCTTTTGAGATAGTCTCTCAATGAAGCTGAGCACCATCAATTCAGATAGACTGCCTGGCCAGTGAGCTTTAGGCATCCCTATGTCTCCCACCACCTCGCCACCACTGCCCACTGCCATGTGGGCTTACAAATGTGGACCACCATGCTGGGTTGGTTTTAAAAAAGAAAGAAGCTACTTGGATTCCTGGGATCCAAACTCAGGTCCCTATGTTTATGCTAAAAAGCCATCTACTTAGTCTTGCCACCCCATCTTAAAGGCACCTAAGGGCCTGGGACGCTCTTTCCTTGTATTCATTTTGGAAAAAATGGGGAGAAAGTTTAAGAGTATTGAAGTACACCGTTAGCCTGGGAGGGGTGGAATGCAAAGAGACATAAGTGACCTTGCAGGATAATGGAAAGATCGTGTCTTTATTGTGGCAATGGTTTTGAGAGGTTATGCAACTGTCAAACTCACTGAATTGTACCCTTTAAATGGGTGCGGTATATATTGCACCAAAATTATCCCTCAGTTAGAAGGAGTATGGGGAAATGAGGCAGCCTCAGGCTCTCTGGGAGTTCACACTGGGCCATCCCTGCTCACCTATTCACAAGCATGCTCAGTCTCTTGCCCTCACCTCTCCTCCACCCCGTGCCCACCTCCACCCTGGGTGGATGGCGTGGCTCCTAGTCCAGCCATCTCCCTGAGGGATAATTCTGCCTGCAGGAGGTTATCACAAGGCTAAACTGTTCTGTTTCTGTTCCCAGGACTCGAACCTCTCTGTGTATACCAATGCACCGGACCTCACACCCTGTTTCCAGAACTCCCTGCTGGCCTGGATCCCCTGCATCTATCTGTGGGCTGCCTTGCCCTGCTACCTTTTCTACCTTCGGCACCAACAGCGCGGCTACATTGTCCTCACCCACTTGTCCAGGCTCAAGACGGTCAGGGACCCAGGGTTGCCCTCTGAGTGGGGGGGACCCAAAGGATTCTGCTTCTAATGGACTCCTTGTCCTCATTGGCAGCTAACCCAGTGTTCCCAGCCTGCCCCTACCCCATAGTTCTGGGCCATACAGGCCTACTGACTTGGTCTGCAGCATTTCCCCTTTTTGAAAGTTGTAGAATGGTCAACAACCAAACAACAGAACTTCCCATAACCCACCGTAGAAACCTGCCCCTGCCATAGTTCCAGGCCACTAAAGCCTACTGGCTGGGTCTATAGCCCTTTCACTTTGAAAATTGTAGAATGTTCAAACAACAGAACCTCCCATCACCTACCCTAGATGCTTCTGCGTAGGCCCAGGCAGGTCTGATAACTTTATAATGCTGCATGAATAGGGACCTCACCCCAGCAGGGACTGGCACTGTCATTAGGAATGGAGATTCCAACCTGTGCACTCTCCGCAGGCCCTAGGTGTTCTGCTGTGGTGTGTCTCATGGGTGGACCTCTTCTACTCCTTCCATGGCCTGATCTATGGCTCAGTCCCTGCTCCTGTCTACTTTGTCACACCCTTGGTGGTGGGAATCACCATGGTTAGTGTGGGGCCCAGGAGACTGTGGGGAGACTGTGGGGTGTGGAGTAGGCTAAGATCATGGGCTCCTAGGAAGAGGGTGGACACATGGCATTTGTCAGAGGATAAGGTGACTCCCAAAGCATTTGACACACTGGAGGGGGTTAGAGCAGGCCTAGATGTGTGTGCTTTGGCCAAGCCTTCCCTGCCCTTCCTGCACAGCTGCTGGCCACATTGCTGATCCAGTATGAGCGGCTTCGCGGGGTGCAGTCTTCAGGGGTGCTCATTATCTTCTGGCTGCTGTGTGTGATCTGTGCCATCATCCCCTTCCGTTCCAAGATCCTCTCTGCCATAGCGCAGGTAAGAGGGTCAGACCTTCTAGGTCTGGCCCTATTCAGGAGCATGACTTCAAGGATCAAGGTCACTGCTGATTCTAGGCTTCTCCTCAATCCCAGGATTTCCTCTCTTCAGCACCTTGTATGCTGAAGGAGGTCTGAGCAATGCGTGGAAGTAGGTTAAAGATCCCACCGTGCTCCTGGGAGTGCTGGGTTGGAGGAAGGGGAGAACAGTTCTGCAACTGCCATGCCCAAGTTCAGTATCTAATGGGGATGCCAGTGTCTGTCGTGAGCATCTGTGCAGGTGTGCACGAAGTCCCATTCATTTGCTGTCTCTTCCCACACGCTTCAGTGAGGCTTTGCTCTTCCGTGGTGGGTGGGATGGAGCACTGGCAGACAGGTGGTCCTCTCTCGGGAGGACACAGGCAAGGAGCCAGCTGCTGATTTCTGTGTCTGCACAATGCCATGTACCCACCCCCAACGTCACAACACTTCCCTGCCAGCCTCTCAGCATTCTCTGGGTGTGCCAGAGGAGCCTGACAGCCAGGGCGCCAAGCTGCAGGCCAGCCTCCCCACGAGCTTCTGAGGTCCCTGTCCACTCTCCCCCAGGGTAAGATCTCAGATCCCTTCCGCTTCACCACTTTCTACATGTACTTCGCGCTGGTGCTCTGCTCCCTCATCCTGTCCTGCTTCAAGGAGAAGCCGCCTTTGTTCTCTCCAGACAATGTCGACCCCGTGAGTTTGCCGTGGGAGGGTACAAGGACATCACCCTTTGTACCAGCAGCCCCATCCCTCCAATCTCACCCAAAGTGGGGGATGCCACTTCCACAGCTTGTGGACAGGCTGACAGAAAGAATGGTCTCCCTGCCCCTCCTGAGTGTTGAGATCCTGGGGGACACACCTGATCCCTTTGTCTCCTTCCAGAATCCTTGCCCAGAAGCCAGTGCTGGCTTTCTCTCCCGCCTGACTTTCTGGTGGTTCACAAAGTGAGTTGATTTTGCCCTAGCTTAGACCGGAGACGGGAACCCCAGGAATTAGCTGACTTAACCCTTCTCCACGCTGCCACCCCAATAACTGGATGGGCAGACCAGGGTGGGCAAAAGTGGCTATTTGGGTGGGGGGGTTGAGTGTGGAGGCTGAGCCTGGACCAGTCTAGCTCCCAGGCTGCTGGCCATCCCTGCATCTGGCAGGCCACAGGGACAGGCGCAGAAGGCTGCAAGGAGACCATTATTAGCTCAGAGCTCTTCCGTTGGGGATGAGCTTCCAGCTTGTCATCTCCTTGGCTGCCCCTCAGAGTGACTTGAGCAGGATAATTGTGTCTGTGACCTGGGTGACAACTCATTAACCACATACACCTGAGGCTGGCCTGAATCCCTCCTGTCTGGCATACATGCGCTTAGGCCTAGCCAGTATGGATTTCATCACCGGGGCCTTAGACAAGTAGAGCATCCGGGGACATATAGGAGAGAGGCAGAGAGATGTGCAAGTCAGAAGGGGAGAGGCAGCTAACTATCTGCAGCATGTTCACCATGACAATGACTATGGGGACTACAATTAAGGTAGCAGAGTTACCTTAGGCACTAGAGATACCAGCCCCTGCTCTGGGCTTCTAAATTCTGACCTTGTGTGGGAACTCTTCCTTCTTCCTCCAGGTTGGCCATCCTTGGCTACCGACGTCCCTTGGAGGAGCAGGACCTCTGGACTCTGGATGAGGAGGACTGCTCTCACAAGTTGGTCCAGCGGCTGCTGGAAGAATGGCAAAAGCAGCAGAAGCAAACATCAGGGTGAGATGCATTGCCCATCCTATCTTCTCAGTACCCTGGCCCCTCCACTCCCCAGTCACCCGTGGCATAACTGGAATACCCAGGATGCGTAGGCAGGAGTAGGGAAAACAGCAAGCACTGGGGATGTCTCAGCAGTCTTAGGATGCTGCAGGTAGGAGCAAGGCCTGGGCGGGGCCTGTCCTCCCTGGTTTGGCTGAGGACCGGGGGATGCTGACGCCTGTGTACCATTCAGTGTATCCTAGGCACAGCTATTAGCATACAGAGCACCTCATTCACTTTCTCAGCAGCCAAACAGAGTTCATTCTATGGTTCCCTTGACTCTGAGAGGGGCACTGAAGCTTAGATGTTTAAAGATACAGCCAACAGCCTCTCCCACTGGTGCTGACAGAGCAATAATCCACACCCTAGCCCAGAGGCCCTAATCGGATCTCTGCTCTGCTGTGTCTGATTTGAATCAGAAATTCAGGGGTTTTCCTTGGAGCACCTGGAGAGGCCTCTGTTCCCAACACTGTCTCTATCCCCTTCACCTGCTCTAAGCCTAAGCCCCCTGCTGCACCTGCTCTGATCTCTCCTGTGTCAGGGTCCTTGCTGAAGCAAGCTCTGGGAGGCAGGAAGAGGGCCACAGACCTCTCTGAGCTGGGTACATAGCCCACCTTTCAGAAAGTACAGCCTGGTACCTGGAGGCAGCCTTCTGGAGAATTGTGTTGTCTGTCCCCCTTCCAGTTCAGAAAGCCAAGAGAAAAGCTACCATCTTTCCTCCTCCTCTTCTCCCTCTTACCTGCCCAGCCTAGACTGGCCCTTAGCCTCCTGGAACCAGGTACCCATTCCCACCCACTGTTGTTTATTCTCCAAACAGGCCCCAGACTGCAGCGTTTGAGCAAAAGACCCCAGGAGAGGATGAAGTCCTACTGAGGGCCAGACCCAAGTCCCAGAAGCCTTCCTTTCTGTGGGCTCTGGTGAGAACCTTCACTTCCAGCTTGCTCCTGGGTGTCTGCTTCAAGCTGATCCAGGACCTGCTCTCCTTCATCAACCCACAGCTACTCAGGTCTCACCACATTCCCTCTTGCTGTAGCCCTCTCCTGGGTGGTGGGATGGCTGGCTGCCTCAGACCAGGAACTGAAGAGCTTTCTCTGCTTTCTGGGTGACCCTTGGTCAATGGCATTGCCTCTGTATCTCACTTTCTCATTCCAAGTCCACATACATCTGCACATATCAAGTGCCTGTTAGTCATAAGTGTCTCCCTTTAACCCTGTTCAGGAGTCCTCCAGGAAAGTACCTGGATTTCCTTTTTTACAAACATGAGGGTAGACACTCAGGTGAAGCACACAGCTGATAGGACATGGCAGATGTGAGTCCCGGGCTCTGAAGTCCAACTATAGAGCTCTTTCCACTTCTGCCAGACTCTGCCATCTGTCACAGGAGAGGTTTGGACTGGAGGGAGCTCCCAGATGACAGGGTGAGATACGGAGTTGAGCCCGCATGGATTCTGCTCTTTGGCCACAATCATCAATTCAACAAACATTCATGAAGCACTACACTAGCCGACCCCTAGATTTGCAGATTAATTACGGTAGTCTTGGGTCCTTGTGGGAGACGCCAAAGGTAATTCAGGAAGAGTCTAATGGGTCACAGGACCTGGACGAGCCTGGGGATTCCAGGAAGTCAGCCTGCCCGGTCAAAGAACATGTGTCAGTTCAGAAGGTTATCGTTGAAATAAGCTAATGAAGGAGAAGAAAGTGCAGCCAGCTGAGTCACAAAGGGTTGAGGCAGCATGACTGGAGAAATCTCCCCAAGGGTGGGGAGAGAGGAAGCCAGGGAGGGGCATCTTGTTTACATTTCCAAAGGCTGCCCCTGCCCCAGTGTGGGACAGGTAGGGCAGAGTAGCAAGATGCAGGTAGGCCAAGTAGGTCAGAGGGCAGCACAAGTCAGGAGTGAGGCAAGGATCTAGGAGCTACACTGTCAAATCAGCTGGGTTCTTGCCTGTGCCACTGAGGGGCCATGTACCTTTCCCTGATTGGTAATTTCAGAAGAGAAAGAGGTTGAGGCACAGGGTTAGGTGCTGGCCAGGTGGGCCCTCCAAGAGGATTCCTCTCCGTGGGGGTCCAGAGCCCCATGTGTGGGGCTCAGCTGTCCTCAGTCTGTGTGAGGGAGGGTCTGAGCCTCCAATTCAGCCAGTGGTTTGTCCTTGTCTGTCAGCAGAGCCTCAGCTGGCTTGATTAGAGGTCCAGAGCTGGAGACACAAGATGAACACAGAGAGTGCCTCTGGGAGAGAGAGAGACTTCCAGTACACAAAAATACCCCACACACTCCATCCCAGGAAGACTATGTGAAATTGCTTAGCAGCTTTACCATGACTGGGGCAGAGGGGAAGGCCCCAGAACAGTGGAGCGTGTCCACATGAAATCAAAGTCTTAAAATGTGCTGCACCTGTGTAGTTTGCAGAAATGTTCCGAAAAGTTATCATTGTGCGGGGCAACTTGACACAAAAGAATTTATTCCTTTAGCTCTGCCCCACTGTTCAAAATCAAGGTGTGTTGACAGGATTGGTGAGGTTTTTTTTCCTTGTTGTTGCTGTTGTTTTGATTATTTGAGATGGGGCTTCTCTGTGTAGGCCCTGGCTGTCCTGGAACTAGCTCTGCAGACTAAGCTGGCCTCAAGCTCACAGAGATCTGCCTGTCTCTGCCGCCCAAAGGCATTGGCTACCTGGACTGGCTGGGATTGGTGGGATGTTTTGGTTTATTTGACTTTTGGTTTTTGGTTTTTTGGTTTTTTTTGTTTTTGTTTTTTTTTTTTTTTTTTTTTTTTGCATGTATCACTGGCCATTCTGGAACTGTCTACATCAGAACAAGCTGGCCCTAAACTCACAGAGATCAGCCTGCCCTGACTTCTGAGTGCTGGGATTAAAAACATGCACCACTACACATGGATCAGTTCATGTGTTTTTGACTGAGTCTTGCTTTGGGGCTCAGTCTTGCTTTAACTGATGGTTCTCCTGCTTTAGCCTTTTAGGGACTGGGATTCAGACTTGATTTTTTTCTGAGGACTCTAAATGAGCATTTCCCCTGAGCCTGTCTTAGCTTTGGTGGTTGTCAGCAGTCCTTGGTGTTCCTGACATGAAAATTCATCACTCAGATCTCTGCATCCATCACATGCCCCCCCATCTGTGTGTGTGTGTGTGTGTGTGTGTGTGTGTGTGTGTGTGAGACAGAGAGAAAGAGAGAGAGGGAGAGGGAGAGGGAGAGAGAGAGAGAGAGAGAGAGAGAGAGAGAGAGAGAGAGAGGAGAGAGAGAGAGAGAAAGGGGGAGGGAGAGAGGGAGGGAGGAGAGAGAGAGGGAGGGAGGGAGGGAGAGAGGAGGGAGGGAGGGAGAGGGAGAGCACATGCGTATTTGGGTGTGCAGACCTCCTACTCTTCTCTAAAGACAACAGTCCCTGAATTAGGACCAACCCTACTCCAGCATGACTTCATCTTAACTGATACAGAGACTGTATGTTCACATGAGGTCACATTCATGGGTACCAGAGGGTCAAGACACAATTCAGTCCCCAGGAGAACTGCAGGCTTGACTCTGATGGTGGCCGGTAAGCTCCATGAGGTCTAGAGGAGGTTTGTTCTATGACACAATGAGTCATGTCCATTAGTGAAGGCACAGTGCTTCCAGAAGAGGTGACAATAATGAACACCATACAAAACTGGGATCCAATCTTCCTATTGTGGAAAATTCAACAGGAAGATTGGATCCTGGGCTCTGGAAGAAAGATAGGGCCTGGAAAGCCAGAATCACTCCTTTTATAAGACAAAAACAAAGGATGCGCTTGGGGAAGCTTGGAAGTGGGGTGTCAGGGAATTATCAGTGGGCAATTCAGTGGGAAGATAGGGGCTGCTGAGAGCCACAAGGAGTGGCAACAGGCCAGGAGGTAAGAGAAGAAAGATGAATAGAGTCATAGGACAGGTGGACAAGAGCCCCAACAAAGGACAGCTGGTAGCACTGGGGGTCCAAGTGTTGGGAAGGATTTGTGGAATGAAAGTCCTTGTGGCCTATGGTGGGTTCTCGAACCCCCAGCAACCCAGAAGAATGAGTAGGAAGGTCTAACCCAGTGGTTCTCAGCCTTCCTAATGCTATGACTCTGATACAGTTCCTCTTGTGGTGATCTCCCACTGTAAAATCATCTTCATTGCTGCTTTGCAACTGTGCTTTTGCTACTATTATGAATCGTAATGTAAATATTTTTTGGAGATAGAAGTTTGGCAAAGGGACCCATAGGGTGAGAGCCACAGCTGTAGCCTGTCAAAATGTGCCTCTTCGGCCTGCCATGGCATTCACGGAGGAGAGAGCAAGCAGACAAGGCTGGTGATGAGCGCTGTTGCATGGCAGACAGGCTGCAGAGCACACAGGCCTCATGCCCCGTCTCCCCCTGGCAGCATACTCATCAGGTTTATTTCTGACCCCACGGCTCCCACCTGGTGGGGCTTCCTGCTGGCCGGGCTGATGTTTGTGAGCTCCATGATGCAGACACTGATCTTACACCAGTATTACCACTGCATCTTTGTGATGGCCTTGAGACTGCGGACTGCGATCATAGGTGTCATCTACAGGAAGGTCAGCCAGAGTGGGACACACACTGGGAGAGCTCAGTTCTGGGCTGCTTGGGAGAGGCTCGTGGGCTTGGTCCATCCTTTGCTATTCATCTGCAGGCTCTGGTCATCACCAACTCAGTCAAACGTGAATCCACTGTAGGAGAAATGGTCAACCTCATGTCAGTGGATGCTCAGCGCTTCATGGATGTTTCCCCCTTCATCAACCTTCTGTGGTCAGCACCCTTGCAGGTCATCTTGGCTATATACTTCCTCTGGCAGGTAACTCTTGAACCTTGTCCTCTGTTCCCTTCCTCTGACTGTATCCATCTGTGCTGATAGACGATGAGCTGTGTCATGCCTGTGAAACCACCCCTAGGGAACTTGGTCATTCAGTCTTTCTTTCCGAGGCTGTGTTTCATCCCTCAAAAGCCAGGGGTGATTGGTACCCTGAGGCAAGGTGGATGTGGCTATAGCGATCACTGTTTGTCTGTTTGTGTTATCTTTCCTGTGCATCCGTATAGCCTCCTCCTTCACTGCCACCTTCTCCACCATGCCTTTTCCTTTCCCCCTTTTTTATCTTCTTTTCAGTACTGGGATTGAACTCAGAGACTTGTGCATGTTAGCACACACTCTGCTGCTAACACCTCTACCCTTTGAATTTTTTTACTTCAAGATAGGGCCTTTCTTAGTTTCTCAAGCTAGTCTTGAAATCACTGGGTAGCCCAGGAAAACCTCAAACCATCTAAACAATAGAATCTCAGATCTGTGCCAGAGCGACCAGTTTGGACATCCCTCTCTCTGTGTGCCAGTGGCCATCTGTGCTCACCATCTGATAGCTGGATGCTTCTGCTTACTGTTTCCTCCCTGGGTGATGTCTTTTGCCTCCTGCCCATCCTACTTCAAGTCAGCAAGGTTCTGTTGAGTGCACTCTGCATACCTTGGTCTTACCTGACCCTCCACTTGTGTGCCTCCTCAGATCCTGGGTCCGTCAGTCCTGGCTGGAGTGGCTGTCATAGTCTTGCTGATACCACTCAATGGCGCTGTGTCCATGAAGATGCGGACCTACCAGGTGGGTGCTCCTAAAGGCACCTGCTTTAGATGGGACACCAGCCCCTGTCGGGGGTGCCACTGGGAGCCAGTGTTCACCTTCTATGCTCAGGGTTTCTCCACTCACTGTATTGAATGAGGATGGTCACAGTCCCTTGTGAAAACCTTAACTTCTCCATCCTCATCACTGTAGTGACAGTCTTATTTCACAGCAGAAACGCCAAGGCTCAGAGTAGCTGTGGCAGTCCAGAGACAGGTCGAGCAGGGACTCAAACCAGTTCCCACTTCATGGTGCTAAAGGGTTGATAACCAGACAATGAGTTATCCATCTGCAAATGACTACTGAAGTCTTCAGAAGCCCGCTCTTCACATAGAATAAATGACAAACCACCCAAGACCACTGTCTTTGTCACTGTTCTATTGCTGTGAAGAGACACCATGACCAAGTCAACTCTTATAAAAGAATGCATTAATTGGGGCTTGCTTACAGTTGTAGAGGTTTAGTCTGTTATCAGCATGGTGGAGAGCATCATGCTAGCATGCGTGGTAGACATGGTGCTGGAGAAGTTGTTGAGAGCTATATCCTCACCCACAGGGAGAGGGACTGGTATGCCAGGTCTTAGATTAGGATCTGGGTGAGCAGAAAAATAAACAATTGGCATAGGCTTTTGAAACCTCAAAGCCCACCCCAAGGGACACACTTTCTCCAACAATGCCATACCTCCTAATCTTTCAAATAGTGCACACCCTGGTGACTAAGTATTCAAATACATGAGCCTATTGGGGGCCATTCTCGTTCCAACCAGCACAACCACCCTCTAGGTTCCCTTGGACCTTACATGTCTCTATTTCTAATCCTCATGGGATGACCACATTCCAGACATGCTGGCTTTTTCTTTCTTTAAGAACAAACTCTGTGTACCTCTGGGCCACTACGTGCTCCCTTCCCTCTTTCTGGAATATTCCTCGCTCTCCTTGTCTCTTTAACAACTTCCTTTCTTTTACCTCTCAGCAGAAACATCACTTCCTTCAGAGATCCACTTTGACTCCCCCAAGATCATTCCCCTGCGGCTACCTGTTTCTCCCCTTACTGAATCCTGTTCTTTCCCTTTGAAACATACACAATGATTTATAATTAAGCATCTCTTTTGGTAATTACTTTTCTGTTTGTTTGTTTGCCTTGAGACAGGGTCTCTCTATGTAGTCCTAGAACTCACTATGTAGATCACTCTGGCCTTGAACTCACAGAGATCCATCTGTCTCTGTCTCCCAAGGGCTGGCATTTAAGGCATGCACCACCTTTGCCTGGCCTAGCATTTACATTTTATTGTCTGGCTCTGCCATCAGACTGTCAGCTGTATGATGGCCAGGGCCGCATCTGAATTGCTCATCGTGATATCTATCCTTCATTTGGCACATGGCTTGACACACTCAGCATAACTAGGGGATAACTTACTGCGGTGTGCCAGGCCTTAGATTAGGATCTGGGTGAGCAGAAAAATAAACAATTGCTGCCCCTGGGAGGCTCAAAGTTGGACTCATCTGTAAAGAAGTGGGGATGGGAATGAAAGGCAAGGGCAGAGGATACCACCTGGTGAGGTCAGTGGTGGTGACACCAAATGAAGCTGCACTTCTGAGTCAAAGGACACAGATTTTGGGGACAGGGGTCTGGGCATTTGAGGTGGTGTGGGGAGGTACACTGAGCCACATGCCATGGCTACAGTAGATGAGATGGTATTGGAGGTCAGGTAGGAGGTCAGGGGAGGGGGAAGGGTGTACCACTGATCCTTTCGGTACAGGTACAGCAAATGAAGTTCAAGGACTCTCGCATCAAACTGATGAATGAGATCCTGAATGGCATCAAAGTGCTGAAGCTGTATGCTTGGGAGCCCAGTTTCTTGGAGCAGGTTGAAAGCATCAGGCTGAGCGAGCTCCAGCTGCTACGCAGGGGTGCCTACCTGCAGGCTATCTCCACCTTCATCTGGGTCTGCACCCCTTTTCTGGTGAGGCTCGCCACTGGTATGGGATTCCTGGCTGTGGCTAGGCCAGCCCATGTCTTGAGGTTCCCTGGGGCCTAACAGATTTCCACCCTAACGCTCATTCCCATGCTACCCAGGTGACCCTGATCACGCTTGCAGTGTACGTGAGCGTGGATGAGAACAATGTGCTGGATGCCGAGAAGGCCTTTGTGTCCTTGTCTTTGTTCAACATCTTAAAGATCCCCCTCAACTTGCTGCCTCAGTTAATCAGTGGCCTAACCCAGGTACCCCAGGGCAAGCAGGATGTCTGTTGTACTTAGAATATGTGGGAAAGTCACTTTGGATCACAGATAATGAAATCAGGAGAGTTCCTGGGGCCAGGGAAAACCATGGAGGTTAAGTGGGTGGTTTGGAGTCACAGAGCCTCCTTGTAGCAATCTGGACCTTATCTTCCTGCAGTGGGAGCCATGTAAGACTTGGTTATAGGAGGGACCCCCAGCATGAGTGAGTAGGTCCTCAGGAGGCCCTACTTAGCCCCAGAAGTTGGGGACCTGTCGAGCAATGGTAAAACTAATCTGCGCCTTCCTGCAGGCCAGCGTGTCTCTGAAACGGATCCAGGATTTCCTGAACCAAGATGAACTTGACCCCCAGTGTGTGGAAAGAAAGACTATCTCCCCAGGTCCCCAACACCCTTACTCTAGTGCAATCTTGCTCCAAGCTTTCTAAGATTCCACCTGGGACACCCTTTCTTTTCTCAGCCCTGTTCCTAATCTTTACCCCTCCCCCAGACTCCTCATGCCCCTCCCTCTGACTTTGCTCCAGGGATCTTCTCCCTTGCCCACACGCCTCCCAGGCCTCCTTGTAGCCTTCCAATGTCCTAGACTTGATGACATTATGCATCTTTGTCCTCCTAGGCTATGCTATCACTGTGCACAATGGCACCTTCACGTGGACCCAGGACATGCCGCCTACCCTGCACAGGTACCGCCAGCTTCTCTCACTCATTTGCTATGCAACATGGACAGATCAAACACATTCCCTTCTCTCCTTGTCTCTGTCTTCGACAGGAAATGCAAGAAGAACCTGCTTTTGACAGGGTGGTGTCAAGGAGGGAGGAGGGCTTGGGTCTGCAGGTGGAAGGCTTGAAACAAACCCAAGTCCTGCCACTGACCACTACTCTTTGCTCTTAGCCTAAACATTCAAATTCCGAAGGGGGCACTGGTGGCTGTGGTGGGGCCTGTGGGCTGTGGGAAGTCTTCCCTGGTGTCTGCCTTACTGGGAGAGATGGAGAAGCTGGAAGGTACAGTGTGTGTGAAGGTGAGATGTGCAGGGGCCTCCTGGGAAGGCATAAAGTCTGGGTGGCCTTAGGCAAACCCTAAGGCAGCCTCTCCATTGGCCAGGGGTCCGTGGCCTATGTACCCCAGCAGGCGTGGATCCAGAACTGCACACTTCAGGAAAATGTACTATTTGGTCAACCCATGAATCCCAAGCGCTACCAACAGGCTCTGGAGACCTGTGCCCTGCTGACTGACCTGGATGTACTTCCTGGTGGGGACCAGACAGAGATTGGAGAGAAGGTACAGAGCCACCTTTTTGTCTCCGAGGAGCCAGCTCATGAGGTTGCCAACCTGAACCCAACCTCAGATTCCCATACTCACTGGCTAGTTCGTGTGCCAGCACACCCAGCTCTATTCCAGGGAGGATGACTCATGAACAGACAGGGACCACAGAATGCCCCAGGGTCATGACCAAGGCCTAGAAAAAGAGCAGGGGTAGAAGGGTCTCAATGAGAAGCAGCATTGCTTTTGAGTTGAATCTCAGTGACTGAGAAAGAGGAGATCAGCATTCATCGATTTAGCCAACAGATGTTTTATTAAGCATCTACTATAGGCCAAGGAATATTCTATGGTGTTGATAAAAATGTATGCTTTTACAAACCTTACATTCTTAGAGGAAAGAAAGACAATAAGTAAGATAAGCAAAATATACATTAGGTAAACCTAAATCCGGGAGATAAAGCAGCTCAGGAATATAAGAACTCTTTTGTGCAGGGCTGTTTTGTTAGAGAGGGTTTTCACTGAGAAGTATAGACCTGAACAGAAGGAACAGCCCTGCTGAGGACCACGGAGCCCTGGCTATCTAGGGATCTAGACAAGAGTCATTTGTGGTAGAACGGACAGTTCAAAGCCTCGGGCAGCTGTGTGACTGGGCATTAGCCCAAAAAGGAGAGCAACATGGTTGAAATAGAGTGATCCAGGAGTCAGGAGAAGAAAGGGAAGCGAGGGAGGTCATCAGACAACCCTGCAGGCCATTCGAAGATTATAGTTTTTACCCAGAGTGACAGGAAGACCTTGGGGCAGTGGCAGGAATCTAGGAGCAGTGGGTGGTCACGGATGGGCATTTGGTACACTTTGAACTGAGTGGCCCCTGTTGTCTTAAAACTCATTATGTAGATCAGGCTGGCCTTGAACTCTCAGATATGGAACACGATACATAAAAGACCCAAAGACTGATATTGGGGTTCAGGCTGCAAGCTGAAAATCAGAAAAGCAAAGTAGTCAGCCACTAGCTCTTACTTCTACCTCAGTTCAGATCAAAGGGGCCATCCTCAAACTGCTCCTGACTTCACTGCTCCTCAGATTCACTTAGACTGCAAAGGTCTCTTCAGTGTGGCTACAGACTTCAATGTGGCTGGAGAATGAACACCAGCTCTGAGACCCTATTCTTGTCTTAAATACCTCTCATGAGTCCTGGGATTAAAGGCGTGCGATTCCAAGTCTTGAGATCATCTTTGTGTGAGCTATTTCCCTTTAGGACTGGGTCAATTTCATGTAGCTCAGTGTGGCCTTGAACTAACAGAGATCTGTCTACCTCTTAATCCTAAATCCTGGGATTAAAGGTATGCTCCTGGCTTCTTTGGCTTGTGGCTGACTTTGCTTTCTGAACCCTTGGGCAAGCTTTAATAAGTCATAAATGATATATCACTACACAGATCTACCTTCCTCTTTCTCCCAAGTGCTGGGGTAAAGATGTGTACCACAATGCCTGGTTTGATTAGGGCCTTTAAGTTATAAAACATGTTTGTTTTTTCTTTGTTGGGTTTGCATTTTGTCACATGAATTAGTGTGAGAAATGCATGGGAAAACACACAATTGCTACAATGTGTGTGGAGGTCATTTTTAATCCTTTCACCTTTGGGTTCAGGGAATTGAACTCAGATCCTGAGAATTGGTAGCAAGCACCTTTCTCTGTAGAGCTATCTTGCCATTCCTTGCTTTTATTTTTAAAGTATTTCTTTTTCTTATATGTGATAAAGTTCACCTAACATTAAATGTACTGCCTTCACTATCTTTTCTGTGCCCAGTTTAATTATGTTATGTACATTTACAATGTTATGCAATAATTGCCAGAGCCTGGGCACTCCAAATGTCATTCCAACCTTGTCGTCTGTCCTTATCGAATAGCTTTCAATTTCTCCTCCCCAAACCTCTGGCAATCACCACTTGTTTTTCAGAATCTAGCTACCCTAGACACCAGTGTGTAGATTTGCATAATATTTGCCTGGTTGTGTCCAGCTGGTTTCAGCTGGCATAATGTCCTCAAAGTTCATCCATGTCATAGCACACACACGTCAGCATTTCCTACCTTCTCACGGCTAAATAAGATTCCAATCTGTGGATATCCCACCCGTTGTTTTCCCATTCACCTTTCATGAACACTGGCATTGAGCAGGGCAGCCAAGTAGGCAGGGTGCTGAATAGACTCATCCGCCCCAGAGGAGTCTAAGAGCCAACACTCCACTTCCTCCTACAACTCTGTGGAGACAGCCAAGTATCCTATGAAATAGAGATTCAGAGGTCAGTCTTCCTGAGTGACAATGAGTAGGCTGTTGATCCATGGGCCTGTCTGATCCCTTCCATCTACCACCACACATAATCTACCTTCTCCTCCCTCTAGGGCATTAACCTCTCTGGAGGCCAGCGACAACGGGTGAGTTTGGCCCGAGCTGTTTATAGCGATGCCAACATATTTTTGCTGGATGACCCACTGTCAGCTGTGGACTCTCATGTGGCTAAACATATTTTCGACCAAGTGATTGGACCGGAAGGTGTGCTGGCAGGCAAGGTGAGGCCACAAGAGGGTGGGAGCAAAAAATGAGATTTGGTCCTGGGAGAGAACAGATGGGAAGTAGGAGGGGGATGGGAAGACCAGGGCATGTAGGAACCTAAGAAGGAGGATGTGATCTAGGAAAACCCAGAGTTGCTGAGCAGGCTCTGGCTGGTGTGGGATAAGTTGTGGATATGCCTGAGGACTCCTCATGTTTACCACATGGCTCTATAGCCATGCTTGCATGCTTGAGGTGTGCCTAAGGATGCTGCAGCTCAGAGCCTGCTGTCTTCTCCACAGACTCGGGTGCTGGTAACTCATGGCATCAGCTTCCTGTCCCAGACGGACTTTATCATTGTGCTTGCTGATGGACAGGTGTCTGAGATGGGCCACTACTCTGCCCTCCTGAAGCATAATGGCTGCTTTGCCAACTTCCTCCGAAACTATGCACCAGATGAAGACCAGGAGGACCATGAAGGTGGCAAAAATTAGTGCCCACCACCCCTGACCTTTCCAACTCCTATCCTTTCCGGTATCCACCTTGTCTGGGGTTTCTAAGTATCTCTGGACTGGCCTAGTATGGTGCTGAGGACCTAGTTCTGGGAAACTGGAGCTACCTGTGTGATAACTGAACTGGATGCCCTCAGATCTTACTTTTTCTCCCCTGTCTGTGGGACCCTGCCTCAGCAGTGTGGGTCTCAGAGTCTGTTTTCCCATTCGTTAAAAGAACACATGAGCTCAGACCCAGAGTGTGTAATGAAGCCGTTTTATGGTTGAATTGTTTAGTACGCCTGTAAGTACTTGGCAAAATCATTTATTTACCAACAAGAGTTGTTAAATGATTACTGTGACCCAGAACTCTTCCAGATAGTAGACAAACAAAAAGCCTCTGTCCTCATGAAGCCCAGGGCAGTATCTGAGCTCACAAAAGCCCTGCTCCTCACTTTCTCCCCCCCCCCCCAGAAAGAGCGCCCTACCTCAGTGCTCTACCTCAGCACTCTTAGTTGGCTCTCGGGCTTCTCTTGGGCGCACCTGCCTGTTGCTGTGCATATGGCCAACTTACATGAGTGTTCCCCAAGGGCTATGCCCTTGAGAAGCCCTGGACACACATCCTTCCCTTAATCCTCACAGTGACTGGTAGTGCCACGAGCTACCCATGATTATTACCCTTTGGCAATGCCTGCCTAAGACCCTGCTGCCATCAAGGAAGTAGGGTTTAGCATAGCCCAGGCTGTCTTAGAACTCACTCTGTAGACCAGGCTGGCCTCGAACTCATAGAGATCCGCCTGTCTCTGCCTCCCGAGTCCTGGGATTAAAGATGAGCTCTATCACTTCACAGCTTCCTTCTGGCTGTCTTTTCAATCCCTCTCCTTGCCTCCTTGCTAATACATCCAGCCCTCCCACTGGCATCGAGGATGGGGTCTGGAGGGCTGCAGAAGGAACAATCAGCCTCTGCGACTTTCCTTTCCTGCTGTAGCCTTTCAAAATGCAGACGAGGAGGTGTTGTTGATTGAAGACACACTCAGCACCCACACAGACCTGACAGACAATGAGCCATCCATGTATGAGGTCCGCAAGCAGTTCATGAGGTAAACTCCCAAGGGTTCTCCAGTCCCCAGAAGGCTATGTCAGGGCCACCAAGCCCCAGCAGGTAGAATACAAGTGGACATTCTCCCTGTCGCTCACTCCTGGGAGTGTGTCCATGGCCTCTTGCCTGGGTCTGACCAGCCGCTTCCACAGACAGATGAGTAGCATGTCTTCAGACGGGGAAACCCAGAACCGGCCTGTGTCCAAGAGACACATGAATCCATCAGAGAAGGAGATGCAGGTGACAAAGGCAAAGGAGACTGGTGCACTAATCAAAGATGAGACAGCAGAGACAGGCAATGTGAGTAGGGAGGGCATGGGCTGAAGAGGATGATCAGGTCCCAAGGGCTTGTAGAGATTGTGTGGCCACTCTTTACAGGTGAAGATGAGCGTGTTCTGGGATTATGCCAAGTCTGTGGGACCCTACACCACGATAGCTATCTGCCTCCTGTATGCTGGCCAAAGTGCGGCTTCCATCGGAGCCAATGTGTGGCTCAGCGCCTGGGCCAATGATGCAGTGGTAGATGGCCGGCAGAACAACACCTCCCAAAGGCTAGGTGTCTATGCTACCCTAGGAATACTACAAGGTGAACATTTTGGGGTGCCTAGAAGGGGCTCCCTCATCCCTTCTCTCCTTTGCCTATTCCCCAACCAGAGAACCATATCCCTGTCTGAGAGCCTCCCTAATTCCACCTAGCCATCCCATGCCTCATTCTGCCCTTCTGTTCTGGCCTCCTCCCTGGTGAAAAGTGACTCATCTTCTACCTCTCCCAACAAGGGGTCCTGGTGATGCTGTCAGCCTTCACCATGGTGGTCGGCAGTGTCCAGGCTGCCCGCCTGCTGCACTCAGCTCTGCTGCACAACAAGATTCGTTCGCCACAGTCCTTCTTTGACACAACGCCCTCAGGCCGCATCCTCAACCGTTTCTCTAAGGACATATACGTCATCGATGAGGTTCTGGCCCCCACCATCCTCATGCTGTTCAATTCCTTCTTCACGTCCATCTCCACCCTTGTGGTCATCGTGGCCAGCACGCCGATCTTCATTGTGGTTATCTTGCCTCTGGCTGTGCTCTATGGCTTTGTGCAGGTGCCAGCATGGATGGGTGGGACACTGCATGGGGCTGGTGTCACTTTAGAGCGGGCATGGAGTGTGTATGTGCTCATGGCGGGGGTGGAGGGGAGGAGGTTCTGATTTGGGCCAAGCAATTTTATAAGCTAAGTTGTGACTGGATTGGATCGGAGACTTTAGTCAACTGTTTCATCTCCTTGTAACTCACTTGTCTAACCTGTAAAATAGACTCTTTGAATCTAATTCATAGTGATGATGTGAAGATGAAGTGTGTGTTCATAAACTGACAGCCCTGGGCCCCTTTCCAATTGGCTGTATGTTGTGTGTGTGTGGTGTGTGTGTGTGTGCGCGTGTGTGTGTGTATGTGTGTGTGTGTGTGTGGTATTTGTGCACATACATGTTTGTGTGTATGTACACATGCGTATGTACATTTGTGGAGGCCAGAGGTCAATGCTGAGTGTTTTCCCAATCACTGTCCACCTTATCTTCTGGGACAGAGCCTGTCATTGGCTGCAGAGCTCACCTGTCCAGCTAGGCTGACTGCCCAGGGAGCTTTAAGGATCTGCCTGTCCCTGACTCCCCGGTGCTGGGGTTACAGGTGTGCACTGCCATGCCTGCATTTTGATGTGGGTGCTGGGAAATCTTAATTCAGGTCTTCGTGCTTGTGTGGCATCCACTCTCCTGAGTGAGCCTTCTCCTCAGCCCCTACACCTATCGGTGTTATTTAAGTCATTATAAACAGTTTGGGAGATGCTGTCCCTTGTGTGCATACTTAGACATATATGTGTCACCTGACTTGCTCAGCATTCAGAGGCAGCTCATTGGAAGGGCTCATGACCACGGGGCTCTTCCTCTTCAAGGAGGTGATCAATTCCCACAGGAGGCTGGATGTGCAGCCCCTGCATAGGAAGCCTCCTGCTTATCCCCCCTCCCCACCCTGTGCAGGCCTGCTAGCTGTGACCCACAGAATACAGGCTGGGAAATGAAAGCAGAACCATGGTGTTGTGGGGTTATAGGCCTTAAATGACTAGGTAGATAGGTAGGGTAAGAGGAACTTTTTCAGAAAAAAAAAAAAGGTACAAAATTATTTTTGCAGTCATTTGACTGTGAGCACGCATCTAAGGCCTTTAAGCGGTACAAGAACTCTCACCGTCAAACAGGACAGTGTCATGGTCTATAAAGATGAGCTAGGAGGACATAGGGAATCAGGGAAAACTTCATGGATGAGGTGGGCTGACGTCTGAGCAAAGCTGATCAAAGGGGAAGTGTATAATGTGTATCTGGAATCTGTTCCCCACGGGAACATAGGAAAAGCCATCGAGGTCTTGTGGGAAGAGTAGGGCCAGTAGGAATCTTTTGGAGGAAATGCAGGACTGAGTTGGTGTTTCAACATCCCTGACTGAAGTTCTCTTCCCGTCTGTGATCAGCGCTTCTATGTGGCCACATCCCGGCAGCTGAAGCGGCTGGAATCCATCAGCCGTTCACCCATCTTCTCCCACTTTTCGGAGACAGTAACAGGCACCAGTGTCATCCGGGCCTATGGCCGACTTGAAGACTTCAAGGTCCTCAGTGATAAGAAGGTGGACAACAACCAGAAGAGCTCCTACCCGTACATCGCCTCCAACAGGTCAGGAGCCTGCCTTTCCCCTACAGGTGCCCACAGGCTCTCTGTGGTTCTCGATGGGCTCCAGCACTTCCTGCCCTATTGGTCCCTACAGATGGCTGGGTATCCATGTGGAGTTCGTGGGGAACTGCGTGGTGCTCTTTGCTGCACTGTTTGCCGTGATCGGGAAAAACAGCTTGAATCCAGGGGTCGTGGGTCTTTCTGTGTCCTATGCCCTACAGGTAAGGTGGGGCCTGGGACTCTAGGCAGGGTCAGAGGACACACAGGGCTCACAAGCATCTGCTGAATGTATACCTCTGCTCCACATGCCCATCAGTCCCAGCTGGCCTCTCAAAGACCAAGATCTCTCAGCCAGACACAGGGAGAACCTGCCAGCCAGGGAGTGTGATGTAGGCTGGAGAGGTTTCCCTGGCAGCAAAAAGAAAGTGTGACAAGAGACATGGGGATGTAATTCATTGGTAGATCACTTGCCTAGTATGTGCAAGGCTCTAAGTTCAAATCCTAGTACCGGAGGAAGGGAAGGAGGGAGGAAGGGAAGGAAGGAAGGAGGGAGGGAGGGAGGTGCCAAGAGCTTGGAGGAGTTTCATTGCTCTGAGATCTTGGAGAAATGTCCTTGGAGCGTGGCCCAAACAGAACTGCCATGTCTGGGATGTAGGTCAACCTGATTGTGGTCTGAACACGGGCCATGTGGAGCCAGACGACATGGTGTGGTGCACGCAGCTGCAGCTGGCCCTCTGTGTGCTTGGCTTCATCACTGAAGAACCAACCAACTGCAGATAGGAAACATTTGAAAGGGCTTGAAATGACAGTGCATGCCTGGAATCTAGCACTTAGGGGGAAGCTGAGGCAGGAGGATTGCTGTGAATTCAGTACCAGCCTGACCTACATAGTGAGACCCTACCTCAAATAAAAACCTCCCCCCAAAACAACCTGAAAAAGATTATAGAAACTTTTAGCAAAAAAAAAAAAAAAAAAAAGCAGAAGACAAACAAGCCGACTTCACTGAGTCTCTGAACGCACATAAATGAAGAGGCGTATAAGCATTGTGCTAGGTACCTTAAGTAATGCAGGGACCATTTACAGCATAAAGGAGGGGTGGGTGGGTTTCATGTGAATAATAAGCAATTTTTTAATCTTATATGAAGGACTTGAACGTCTGTGGATTTAGCTATATTCCAAAGTCCCAGAACCAATCCCCTGTGGCTGTGGAGGAGTAAACAGATCAGGTGACTGCAGCCTAGGATTGGAGGTCACCCTGACACCAAGCCCGTATGGTTAGAGACTTATACAACCTGCAAATGGGATTTTTGTAAAGCAGATCACATTGTCGAGGCCTCAGGTGGCTCAGATCTGAATGTATTGGTAAACAAAGAGCAATGCTGAGGGCCCGTCTGCTCAAACCTTAATGTGCAATGTGCGTGTGACTCGTCTGGAGACCTTGTTAAAATGTTCATTCTCATTCATAAGCTCAGTGCTCAGCCAGAGCTCGGATTCTGCTTTGCTGTCAAGCCTTCTTAGTAACACAGTACATTCCCTGGACTGGCTATACTGCCATATTAGCATGTTAGGAGCGGAGAGTCTTAGACCTACCGACTTCACACACTGCATTTTTGACAGGGTGCTCCGAGACATCTAATACATATTAAAGTTTGAGAAGCGCTGAGTGAGGCTGTCCCCCACTAACTCTGCATTGTCTCCGCCTGAGGCACAGCTATGATGAGAGGCCTAGTGAGCCCACGCCTGTAGGTCTTAGATGGAATGGGTTCCACTGATCAAGAAATAAAGCCACTGCTGGGCCCCTCCCTTAACACAATTCCTTTGCTCAGATAACCTTGGGTTTGAACTGGATGATACGAATGATGTCAGACTTGGAATCTAACATCATAGCCGTGGAGAGAGTCAAGGAATACTCCAAGACTGAGACTGAGGTGAGTTCCAGGACAAGCCCTGCAGCAGAGGATGCCTGGATGACCTGAGGAAGCATGCTCAATGGTCTGTCAAGGCCAGCTGTGTTTCAAGGCGAGCTGCTTAAGTGGCTTCCATCCATCCATCCATCCATCCATCCATCCATCCATCCATCCATCCACACAGAGAGCAGAGAGAGGAGGTAGTTCAGCTGGGGTGATCCTGGAGTAAGTGAGATTCAGAGAATGAATGGGCAAGTTTTGACAGATGAGGTGAAGTAGGAAAAAGATGAGCATTCCAGCCAGAGGAACAGAAGTGAGCCGTGTGCTTTTCCTTCCTTCCTTCCTTCCTTCCTTCCTTCCTTCCTTCCTTCCTTCCTTCCTTCCTTTTTTGTTTTTCAAGACAAGGTTTCTCTGTGTAGCCCTGGCTGTCCCAGAACTCACTCTGTAGACCAGGCTGGCCTTGAACTCAGAGATCCATCTGACCTTGCCCTCCCCACTATACACACACATACACACACACACACACACACACACACACACACACACACACACACACGTGCTGGGATTAAAGGCATGTGCCACCACCACCAGGCTCTTTTTTAGAGAAAAAGAATGTGTTGTCTCTTGGATGGGTACAGATTTTTCTCCAAAGATGGCGCATTTCAGACCTCTTCATGTCCAGAGGCTACACCATCCCCGAGCTCTTAGTATCAAGCACCCCAAGTTTTGACCTCTGACCGTGTGTTCCACAGTCACAATCCTCTGCCCTCTATGGGACTCCGGTGCCATGACCTGCCTTTGTTCCCCCAGCCATTAGCTCCTCTTTTTCACCTTCCCTATGTAGCTTAGACTCTATCTGTGCTCCATGTAGCGACGCTCTCAGCCTGTCCCTGTCCTTGCCTACAAAACCCCACCCCAAATGAGCCTACTTGTCCACATCATACCTGCACAGAGCAGCTGATGTGTAACTGGAGAACAATGTCACTCATGTTCCTTCATGTTCATAACCACCCTCCCTGCTTCACTTTCCTAAGAACTATGTGTTCCCACTTTCAAAAAGACCCCTTTGGAGCATTCTCTGTCCTCAAGCTACATCTGTTCTCTGTGCTCAGCCCTCCGTCCCTCCTGACTCTTTCTTCCATGAGAACTAGGTTAAAGATGTGAATTCCCTTCACCTTCAGCTCTTGAGTACCACTGTGGGCATCCTCTGCCTCCTTCCTTTCTCTTTGGGCTGATGTTTTCCTTTATCTTTTCAAAGTCCAGCCCCTCTGCTTGTACAAGACCAGATGCTCGCTAGACACTGTGTCTTCCTAGGCTAGGCTTCCTGCCTAGCTACTTATGCTGCATGATTCTCATCCACGATCACAGTCCATTCTAGATACAAGCAACTGCCACCCCACTTTCCCCTGTCTCAAGCTGCCTCGGGGTTCATTTCTCCTTTGTCGAGAAGTCCGTTTTAAGCTGTGATCTACACAGGTTCCATTTCCTCCTTACCCTGGCCCTTGCCAGCTGCAGCCTGCTTCTCATAAAAACAGCTCACTCATGACCTGCCTGCAGTCTAAGAGCCAGCATCCTTCCTCTCTTCCGCTTGGGACTTCTGTGACAAAAGCCCTAGGTCTGCTGGTGGACCTTCACTGAACCCCCATCCCAAGCCAACATGGCCTCCATGCTTCCCCCAGCATACACCTGATTCTTGAGATATCTGTGTCTCCAAGTCTCTCTACAAGCAAAATGTCCTGTGGATGCACACAGTCGCTTTATCCCAAGTGATGGTGCTCTAAGCCCTGATGTCCATTTCTGCCTTTAGCATCTCCTGGAGAGAGCTATCTTTGTGAGTTGCTGTTGCTGGTTCTGTCGCTCCCTTCCCCCCTGCCTTCTCCCTTTCCTCCCTCTTTCCCCTCCCCCTTCCTTTTCTCATCTCTCTCCCCCTTCCCCTTCCTCCTATTTCCTTCTCTCCCTTCTCCCCTTTCTCCCTCCCTCTTCCTCCTCCTCGTCCTCCTTTTCTTCTTTTCCCAGTACTGGGTCTGGAACCCAGGACCTCATATATGCTAGGCAAGCACTCTGCCACTGAGATACCGTCTTGCTATTTATCGCAAGCTGGCCTCAAACCCACAGTCCCACTTCTGTCCCCTGAGGGTTGTCATTCCAGGTGTGTACCACTATGCTCAGCTTCCTCTGCTGATCTCATTGCTGTCTGTCTGGTTCCCCTACCCAGAAGCAAGGTTGGCTTCATGGGTGTGCAGCCTGAAATGTCACACAGTTTTGTTATTGTTACTTGGCATTCTTTTTATTGTTGTTTTTAAAGACCAGGTTTCTCTGTGTAACAGTCCTGGCTGTCCTTGAACTTACTTTGTAGATCAGGGTAGCTGGAACTCACTGAAATCCAACTGCCTCTGTCTCCTAAGTGCTGAGATTAACGGACTTTGCCACCACCACCCAGCCAGTCACTTGGCATTATATATATATTTTGACAGTAGGCCCTATGGTTTTTGTTTGTTTACACTGGGACTCTCAAATGTTACAGATGATTCTTTCTCAAAGCTCCCACCATCTTCCCTCCAGCCAGTCCAGTCTCCTTCCCGTGGCCAGTGAGACCCTTTAAAAATCCACCGGAAACTGGGCATGGTGGTACATGCCTTTTAATCCCAGCACTAAGAAGGCAAAAGGCAGGAGGATCTCTGTGAGTTCAAGACCAGCCTGGTCTACTGTGGTAGCTCTTTTGGTAACGTGCATAACTAACATTCACAGAGCCCTGGGTTCTGTCGATAACCCCAAATAAACCTCATGTGGTGGCTTGTGCCTCTAATCCCAGCACTTGGGAGGTAATTCAGAGCTCCTGCCCCTGTATGCAGAACACAAAGAGCAAATATCATTCCCTGCCTTGTTCCCTCTCTCACCTGCTTCAAGTTACTCCTGTCACCTCCTCCAGGAAGCCTTCTTGAATAGTGCATAGAACAAACAGCACCAAACTCTTCTGGTCCCGACCCCTCATCACTTGTTTTACTATAGACTTGTTTATGTATAAAACACTCAGATATGTAACAGAGTGGCAGGGGCACGACAGTGAAGTTTTGGAGTAGCATTTGGGGGAATGAAATCAAAGAGAAAATCTCACACTTGCCCTGGCATGTGTGAGACCCAAGAGTTACATCAAAGAAAAGAGCCAAAGGATTTAAGGATTCACTGAGCCACTGGGTACCAGGCCTCCTCATCAGGGACCATGGTGGGTGAGGATTGAGGTGTCTGGAAAGAGGTGGGGCTGAACAGGTGTCACCCTGCTGAGAACCCAACTGTCTTCTGCCAGGCCCCCTGGGTGGTGGAGGGCTCCCGAGCTCCGGAAGGCTGGCCCACACACGGAGCAGTGGAGTTCCGGAACTATTCAGTGAGGTACCGCCCCGGCCTTGAGTTAGTGCTGAAGAACCTGACTCTGCGTGTGCAGGGTGGAGAGAAGGTACTTGTGTCCGGGGACCTTGCCACGGCCTTGTGCGGGAACATGGGTGCTCTAACTGGCTATCTATTGGGGCGCTGATAGAAACCTAGACCTACCCCTGACATCTCTTCCCATGCCCACAGGTTGGCATTGTGGGCCGCACTGGGGCAGGCAAGTCTTCCATGACTCTCTGCCTATTCCGAATCCTGGAGGCCGCAGAGGGTGAGATCTGCATTGATGGGCTCAATGTGGCGCACATTGGCCTCCATGACCTGCGTTCTCAGCTCACCATCATCCCTCAGGTAGGACCCTGCTGACCCTGCTCCTTCCCGGACCCCACTCCCAAACCCTGAAACTTCAAGAACTTAAGAACCCAGCCTTGGGGTTCTTAAGCGTCCACAGAGGGGAGGGGAATCAATACAAGAGAAACCCAGGCACAGATCCGGAGGGCAGACACCTCGCTTGGCCAGTCAGGGCTGCCCTGGGCTCCTGGACTAGCAAACGGGAAGGACCACAGGCTCCTCCCAGCAAAGCAATGCTGAGGTGTCCTCTTTCTCTCCTGGTTGTACAGCTCCTAATAGCACAGCCTTTTCTGGCTCCTTAGGGTGTTTTTTATGCTGAGTAGACACTTCAGAGGTAGATTAGAGGAACTGCTTCCTGCCTCAGCAGGGGGCTTAGCAACTGGCTAAGCTGAGGTTTATCACTCCCCCACAGACAGTTTTTTTTTTATCTCCCTGCAATGTCCCCCTTCTGGAAGACTGGGGACAGAGCAGAGAGCTGCTGCTGGATCACTTTCCTCCCTCACCCTCTTGAGACTCCTTACAGGGTGTAAGCTATTTCTGTCCGATATTATGTCACAGGACCCCGTCCTGTTCTCGGGGACCCTGCGCATGAACCTGGACCCCTTTGGCCGATACTCGGAGGAGGACATCTGGAGGGCCCTGGAGCTGTCCCACCTGCACACCTTTGTGAGCAGTCAGCCAGCAGGCCTGGACTTCCAGTGCTCGGAGGGCGGGGATAATCTCAGGTAAGAGTGGAAGTGGACATGTCAGGCAGGGATGCTGGCCCCAACTGGGGGCCCTGTGGGTGTGGCACAGAATCCAGATGAACCGCCAAACCACACAGGCATGCCCCTAGCCAGAGTTGCACAGGGATGTTCCTTCCTATGTGCTGTATGCTCAGAAGGCGCAAAGCCCTTCCTCAGACTCTTCATACAAGCCTCACTTTGCAGTTCAGGAAACAAACTCAGAGAGGCAAGGGATTGGCCAAAGAAAAGGCATGCCTGGGGTTTGAACTAGCTTTGGTTCTCATCTAATTCGACCCCAGTGACATTCAGATGAAGCAGTCCCACCCTTGTTAGAGTCTTCTGGGTTCTAGGGTCTGAGAGGTAGCCCATGCTGCTCTGGAAAGCTAAGGATGTCTGCCAGCATGGAGGCAGTCAGCTGAGGAATGTGCAGTCGGAACTCTCTGTATTCCCTGTTCCCCCCTGTAGCAGTAGGTTGCACATCCCAGGACTCTGGGCTGTGTGTTCCAGAGATGAGCAGTCTGTTTGTACTGAGTCAAAAGCCTCAACATACCTGGACTTGCTTTTGTATTTTGTTGGAGTTTATTTCTGGTGCTAGATTCACCAATGCTAGGCGAGCTCTTTACTGCTAAGCCATAGTCCCAGTCCTAGCTGTGTGATTAGGGCAAGCTGTTTGACCATTCTGTGTCTCTTTTACATTCACTGAATAAATAGGGATAATAATAATCTATATCTGCTTGCATTGCACTCCCTGAGAATAATATAATATGAGGGGCTGGAGAGATGGCTCAGTGGTTAAGAGCATTGGCTGCTCTTCCAGAGGACCCAGGTTTAATTCTCAGAACCCATATGGCAGCTCACCATTGACTCTAACTCCAGTTCCAGAGGATCTAACCTCTACTTCTGGCCTTGGTAGGCACTGTACACATGTGGTACACAGAGATACGTGCAGGCAAAATACATACATACATACATACATACATACATACATACATACCTTAATAAATATAATGAACATATATAATGCAAGCTGCATATATATATAATTATATATGTTTTCTAGTAGATGCATTAATGGGCAGCATAGTGTAACCCCTTCTCAAGACAGGCATAGCCCATTGAGATGGCTCAGTGGGGAAGGGTGCTTGTCACACAAACCTGACCTAAGCTCAATCCTTGGAACCCATGTAAAGGTAGAAGTAGAGGATCAGCTCTACAGAGTTGTCCTCTGACCTCCACATTTGCACACACACACACACACACACACACACACACACACACACACACACTACTCAGACACACTACATAGACACACAAAAACACACGCACACATAATGATACTATTGATGATAACAAGAGAGGCAAATAAACAAGAATAGCTCAGTGATTAAGAGCACTGGCTACTCTTCCAAAGGACCAGCCAACATCTGGTTCTCAGCACTCACATTAGATGGTTCATGACTACCTGTGAATCCAGGTCCAAGGGACCCAGTGCCCTCTCCCCCACAGGCACGCACTCGTGCATGAGCACACACATACACACACATACATACATACACACACACACACACACACACACACACACACACACACACACACAAGCATACACATAAATAAAAAGACATCTTTAAAATTTTAATTTACTGGGCTGGAGAGATGGCTCAGAGTTTCAGAATATTGACTGCTCTTCCAGAGGTCCTGAGTTCAATTCCCAGCAACCGCATGGTGGCTCACAACCATCTGTAATGAGATCTGGTGCCCTCTTCTGGCCTGCAGGTATACATGCAGGGAGACACTGTATATATAATAAATAAGTGAATATTTTACAAAATTAATTTACATCCATTTTTGAGGCAGGCTCACAATGTAGTTTAGATTACTCTAGAACTCAGGGTAATCCTCCTGTTTCAGCTTCCTGAGTACTAGAAGTATAAGTGTACACTACACTACCCAGTAGAATAACAGCTATTTTTTAATATGTAAGTATTTGTTTAATGGCACTCATGTATAGGACAATTTACAGAAGTCTGTTTTCTCTTTCTGAGAAGTGGGTTACAGGGATCAAGTTCAGGCCATCAGGTTTGATGGCAAGTGTCTATCCACTGAACCATCTGACTGAAAACGCCCTGGAATAAATTCTAAAATCATATTTTATCCAACCCAACATATCTAATATAATATTCAATGTGTCATCAATATAAAAGCTATTAGGTATATGCCTTTCATCCCAGACCTTGGGAGGCCTGAAACTGAAGGGTTACCTTAGATTTAAGACCAATCTAGGCTATATAATGATTCCTTGTCTTAAAAAATAAGGGAAGTTACTATGACTATTTTGCATTTTTTAACAGAAGTCTAAATCCTGTATGTACTTCCACTTTCTTTTTGTTTTGTTTCTTTTTTTATATTTATTTATTTATTTATTTATTTATTTATTTATTTATTTATTTGAGACAGAATTTCTCTGTGTAACAGCCTTGGATGTCCTGAAACTCATTTTGTAGACCAGGCTGGCCTTGAACTCACAGAGAACCACCAGAATCTGCCTCCTGAGTGCTGAGATTAAAGGCATGTGCTACCACTGGCTGTTTATTTTTTGAGGTAGGGTATCTATGTAGTAGCTCCACCTGCCCTAGAACTTGCTATGTAGACCTGGCTGGACTAGAACTCACAGAGATCGCTCTGCCTCCTGAGGTGAGATACCACACCTGGCTGTATTTTCTACTTGGAACACAGCTCTGTCCAGAATAGCTACAATTCAAGTTTGAAGGAGCCAGATGTGGCCAGTCAGTAGTTACACTTTGAAGGGAGCAGTCTTGGGTCGGTTCTGCTGAGAAGCACTTAGCCCACGTGTACTCCTGTGAAATGTCAACGAGCTCTCGCCCCTCTCTGCCCTCTCTTTTTCTCTTATTTTTTCCTTTTGGTTCTGGGGTCGAACCCAAGACCCTGTACATGCCCAGAAACACTCCACCATGACCTACATTCCCAACCCTTTATTTTCATTCTTGAATTCAGTACACACTCATGTTTCAAAACTTGAAACAAACAAACAAAAGGTCACATCTGCTCAGTGCTTAATGTTTTGCTGTATTCAAAGTACTTTGGCCTCCACCTTTTCATTTAATCTTTTCTGCTGCCCTGTGGGCTGGAAATAGAAACGGAATTACTTGCCCAAAACTTCCTGGCCAGCCAGAACCAGGGCAAGGGACTTAGGGAGATGTGAGGTTTTGTTCCTATAGCATTCCTTACTTCATCACAAGGCTTCCTCAAATGGAAAACAGGTGGTGCAGGCCTAGTGACACATACCTGTAATCCCAACTACTTGAGGCAAGAAAATTGATAAGTTCAAGACCAGCCTTCGCTGGATGGAGATAAGAGTTCTTGCTTAGTGAATGTGAGGTCTGGGTTCAATTACCAGTACAACAGTCCCCCAAAAGAACCCCCCCAAAACCCTGTAAAGGTAAATGTGTACCTTAAATTGACTTTACTTACATAACCATACGGGGTGTGGCAGTGTGGGCTCTCCAGCCTCTGTCTCCAGAGCTCCTAGCTGTCTGCTTGTCCCCAGCATTTTCCCCAGAGCATCTGTAGCCCTTCACACCAGGATCAGAGACAGAAACAGTCCCTCCTCCTCCCTCAGTGAGCTTGTGGTCACTCTAAGTATAACCTGTATCCTGTGCCAGGCCCACCATTAATCAGCCCTGAGTTCTATCTGGTAGTTCATTCTGCTGCCAGAACCTTCATTAGTTGCGGGAAGAGGCCAGGGAGGGAGGCTGGTCTTTAGTTTGGCTGTGACTCACCCCTCTGGGAAGGGTTGAGGTATTTGTCCTTGGGTGTGTGTGGGGGGGGGACGGTGCTGTGGCCTCTGTGGTTGGGAACACAGCCTTGCTTTGTTTACTGGCTCTGGCTTTTGAGGCCAGAGGTTGAAGATAAGGATCCGCCCTCCTGGTTTCCAGCGAACAAAGATGGGGAGTCCCCAGGTCCCTCCCTTCCATGTTTCCCAAATAGAGCCATGCTCTCTATTCCCTGTGTGGGTAGGAGATGGCTGCCAGAATGGTATTATCATAGTTTAGCAAGATGGCACGAGTGGCTTATATGCAAATATCCAGGAAGAGCAATCCCAGTATAGTCTTACTATAAAGTATGAATGCCTGGCAATGTGCAGTAAAGACACACAGAATGTGGTCCAGAAGGAAACACAGGAAGAGGAGACCTGAGAATACCTACAGCAGAGCTCTCACAGGGATGTTTGGCTCTGGGTCTAGCCCTCCAGGCCCCTCATTATGGTACAAAGCTTTCTCCCTGTTTTGATGAGGTGGGGCAGAACCAGGACAGGTAGACAGCTAGTCCTGGGCTGCTGAGAAGTAGAGATAAACACATTGGAAAGGAGGTTGGGAAGGTAACTTGGGCACCTAGCTGGTAACACCTGCCTTCCTTCTCAGTGTTGGCCAGAGGCAGCTGGTGTGCCTGGCCCGAGCCCTGCTCCGCAAGAGCCGAGTCCTGGTTTTAGACGAGGCCACTGCTGCCATTGACTTGGAGACCGATGACCTGATCCAGGGCACCATCCGTACCCAGTTTGAAGAGTGCACTGTTCTGACCATTGCCCACCGGCTCAACACAATCATGGACTACAACAGGTGGGCCATGGAAAGCCAAGGGGGTGAGGGAATGGAGAGCCATGGAGATGGAGGGGCTCTGTGGCTGTCACCTGGGAGTCAGGGAGAGGCAGGGCAAGTGAAAGTATCTGGGCATGAGATTCTTGGAATTGGCTATGGCATGGGAGTACAGAACAGGGGTCCCAAGTTATGCTTAAGAAGCGGAACAGGACAGACAGGGTTACCTGGATACAATGACATCTGCAAAGATACGGGGTCTTTTTGGAATTACCAACATGTGGAGAAAGGTACACCAGGCTCCTTAAACATTGGAAACTGCATGGACCGCCTCTGTGCTCCTGACTGTGAATGGGTAAGGGGGGGGATGGCCCTTCAAGCCACTTCCAAGCTTGTTGGCAGAATGTTGGCACGCCCAATACTTCCTCTGTCTCTCACTACCACCTGTGTCAGGGAAGCCCAACAGGTCACGGGGGATGTGATAAAGCTGCTTGGGAGGTACATGACAGATTCCTGGGTCCCATCCTAGGTGACTAGACCCTAACAGTGCCTGAAAGAGCTGATACTTGTGGGGAAAGTATTATGTCTGAGCCAGAGCCCTGCATCCCCGTTGCTCTGACTATGGGCAACTTGCAAAGCTTCTCTGGGGCTGCTCAGAACTGATTTAAGGAGTTGGTGAGGTCATGTTTAAACTGAAGGTAACACTGAGAAATGTCAGTTTGATCCCCAGTCCCCTTAAAACCCACTTATTGTGATTCTCCCTAGCCTTGGTGTCGCCCTCAGATTCTCCTCCTGGCTTCCTTGGGTAGGGGGATGGGTCAACCGAGGCTTTCTCTTGGAGGTGTCTGCATGTAGCCTTCAGAACCTTGGGTGGGTGGGGGACAGTGAGCACGTCTGATGCTAGCTAGCCTGTGTCTGTTCCATCCCTACCCCATTTCTGTCCCCCACTCCCATTCAAGACCCCACTGGGAGGAGCATGCAGGTGGGCTGCAAGTGCTGAACTCTGCCTCTGAGGAGATGCTTCCCCCAGCAGCTCTAGGGTGGGATGCTCTGGCCCCACCATGGGGGGCGGGAGTTCAACCCTGCTAAAAGGGCAGGCAGAAATTAACCAAAGAGCCAGGTTACAGAGCCTGTAATTAAAGCCCACGGGAAGGAAGCAGGGGTCCCTGTGTATGAACAGAGAAGTCAGTCTACACAGGGTGTGGGGGCCTTCTCCTCTAAGAAAGCGCAGTGCCAGGCAGACCCAAAGGATGATGAAGGGGGGGCGGTGAAGACGGGAGGGGCTAAATGGCTCAGAAATAGAGGCAGCACAGCCCCCCCCAAGTCAGGGAGCACTGAGGCTGGAGGGCAGGGCCAGAGAGGAACTGGCCCCAAAAGCTGCTGTTGAAGAGCATGTGGGTGTTCATGTTAGGGGCCAGGAGAAACCACTGGAGACAGAGTTTGGATAAGACAGCTTCTTGGCCCGGGTCTGGACAGTGGCCAGGTGGTAATGTTCACTCCTTCCCAGCACACAGATGGAGAAGCCCAGCAGGTAGGGATCAGAAAGCAGCCTGCCCTTCTCACAAAGGAGTCTCTCTCCAGGCTTGGGGGCCGCTGCCACGCCCACCCTACCCTGGTGCGGCTGTCTTGTGCCACGTGTCTCTTGTGTGGGCCGATAGATAGGAGGCTCTAACTCCAGGCTCAGGCTTGCCTGGGGTGGGGCAGTTGATCCATGCATCAGCCACAGCCGCCCCAGTAGCATCTCAAGTCCCAGATTGCAGGTTGGCCTCCCTGCAGCCTGATTTCCTGCCGTGTGCGCCTTTGTGAGCTGACACAAAGCAGATGGATGGACACTGGGCCTAGCAGGTCCTTGGCTCCCTGCATACAGCCTGCTGAAGCCCTGCGACCCCAGCAAAACGAAGGGCTCATTAGGGAAAGCTTTCCAAGTCCAGACTAGCAGAGATGAATAGGGCTTTGTGTTTGATCCCAGAAACCGCTTCATGCACTGGGAGAGCTAACAAAATAGCAAAAATAACCAGCCTTGCTAGTGTGCACTTGTGGCCTATCAGTTGGGCTGAGTGGGTTGGCTGAGGTGGGTGGACTGACATGTCACTGGGAACCTGAGCAGTACCCAAAAGGCAGGGCTGGCCTCCAGGGCTGAAGGAGACCTAACTACTTTTCTTTTTCTTTCTTGGCTAGGGTCCTAGTCTTGGACAAAGGGGTAGTAGCTGAATTTGATTCTCCAACCAACCTCATTGCAGCTGGAGGCATCTTTTATGGGATGGCCAAAGATGCAGGACTCGCGTAGGATGCATTCTAATGGTTTCTTCCTTGTCTGAATTGACAGCAAGTATCTGCAGAATGGACTTGATGGCAATGAGTGGGGGCATTTGTTATTTTATTATTACTATTATTATTATTATTATTCGGCAAATTGCCTCACAGACTAGCCATACTTAATACCGGAATAAGGAAGTGAGTTGGAGTCGAGTTCAAAGACAAGTTCAGACCAGTGCCTGTGTCTCCTGATCCTACGTTACCATTATTCCCATACTGCAGTTTTTAAGAGACCTCAGCCCTCGCTACAGTTTCATATTTTCCACTTTTTTTTTTTTTTTAAACAAATCTTCCTCCTTCTGGGCCAGGGACTGCTAGGTCAGGCTGTGCCAGGAACCGAGTGCCTGTATTGTGCTGTCTGAATCCACTTCAGACAGAATACTGATGAAATAAAGCTGTGTGTTCAACAGCATACACATCACGTGTTGCCCTCTGCCTGTTTACAAAGTCTGGAGTTAGAACCTTTGTGAAGAACCAAGACAGGCAGAGGCCCTCCTTCACTTCAGAGTGGCTCAGTTAACTGAAACCTTCAGACCTGAAATTTTTGGCGTGAAAATCTTCACAGTGAAATTACAGTACCTCCCACTCTGCTGGGCATTGGTTAAGAAAGGTAAAAAATAAAGGTCCTGAAATCTGACCTGAGGCCTTAGGTTCTTGGAAGAGCTAGTTGTTGAGAACCTTCTGGGTCATTGCTGTCTTCCAAGTCTGTTCTCCAGAGGCTAAAGTGTGTGAGCTCTCCACTCCTGGCTCCTTTAGAAGCCTGTTCGCCAGAAGGCCACTAGTCATTTCTTCTCCTCAGGTCAGCTGGGTGAACAGGAAGGTCAGAAGTGTCCCAAGTTCCCACCTCCTCAGCCCCTGGAGCCATTTTGAATGTGCCAACAAAGGCTTATTTTCTGGTAGCAGGGCTGCATTTGAAATGGATCACTTTTGTCACCTCCCGGGCCTTCTCCCCCTCATTGGTACCCTTACTCTTGGCGAAAAGTGACCGGCTGCAGGTGGTGGCTGTTTTCCTCTCCCTTCCCTAAGTGCTTGGCACGCATTGAGGAGATGGCTCCTTTGATCTGCTTTTTCTGTATGCCCTGGGCTGGCCTATGCAGCAGGACCATTTGTTAAAGGTTAATCACATTTTTTGGCAGGCTGTTTCTGGCCAGGATGTTTAGGAGTATATGGAAGGCAGCTTCCATCCTTGTGATAGTGCAAGTATGAAAGCACAAATGCCCAAATTACTCTGCCTCCTTGCTGCTAAGAAAAGGTCTCTGCTATGCTCTGATTTATTAGGCCAATTTGGCATGACGTCTGCTTTGTGAGGCGCTAGCTAGCCTAAACCAACAGGAGATTCATTCGGCATGTTTCTCAGCTAAGGGTCTGAAGGTGTGAGGCTGTTTGCTCTCCTGCCTTGGGAGTCTGCTTCTGAACTCACTGAGGCCATGACAGGCGCTGACAGCCCAAAGGGGAGGCTCAGTTGTGTCAAGTAAATCGGATAATCAAAAAATGTGGTTAATAGGGGATGACCTCTTTCTGGCTGGCTCAGTGACTCCAGGGAAAAGAAGTAACTGCTGTGAACTGGGAGGGAAAACGCCACGCCACACAGAATCTGTCTCCAGATGCTCCCGACAGGCGAGAGTGCTGCTGGAACGGCGGTGGCCGTGGGGTGGAGGGGGCTAGCCTAGGAGCCCGTCCTTCTCTTTTCCCTCCACAGTGCTAGCCCCATGGGCCTTTACCACAATTTGAACCCTCTGTGATTAGAATACAGAGCTGTTTAGGAGGGCAAAATGAGAGGAAATGGACTTGGTCAGTTAATGTTTAATTTTCATAATACCTGTTATGTTTGAACAGTCAACACATGAGGAGAAGTCCCCTTGAATGTTTACACACAGTGAGAGTGTACACATGCTTTAAATATGCCGTGGAGAAGTGCATTCAATTAACAAAGCTGAAAAGAAAATCCCTTGTTATAAATTACACAAAGCATATAAAAATATTTCTCTGAATGCATAGATTAAGACTTCAGACTCACCTAAGAGCAACCATGCATCTTCATCCCATTGCCAGAGGCAATGACCACAGAGGACCAGCAAAGGACAGGGTACCGGGCAGAGTCATGTGGGACCTGTCCCCCATTTGGGACACGGAGAGCCTATGTCACTCTGCTTCTGAGCTCTGTAGCCCTCTCCTGTAGCCCACCTCCCAGCCGGGTCTCTGCTGTTTCTGACAATCACTACTCAGTTGGGGTGGCTAAAGGAGTTTGAACCCCAGTCGTTTAGACATGAATTAATACTGAATTTATTTCTTCCAAGATAGAATCACACTCAATTGTATCAGTAAACTAAGTTTTTCCAAAGCAGATTGGGGGGGGGGGGTTAGTACATCTGGATAAAGTAGTTTGTGATTAATTGAAACACCAGGGAGGTTTCTTCATTAAAGCACTTGGGAGAAGGGGTGATAAGCGACCGCCACTGCGCTATGCAAACACTCCACAAGGGGGAAGTCACCAGCTCCACCAGTGTGGGTATGATTAAGTCACTACACATAGTGACCCCACGAAGCTGGCCTTGAAGAACACTTCCACTCATTTCAGCATTCAGGTGGCAGTGGGAGGCCATTACCTGGGCACAACATTCTCTTCCACCAACATCTGCGCGTTTTCACTCAACTGCAGCGCTCTAATAAAATTAATAGTCAGGAAGTTAAGTTTCTTTGGAAACTATAGGCACTATGGGGAGAAAGCTTAAGACAGCAGGGATCCTCGTCAACAGCTGCTCCAGCCCCTGCTCTCCTGTTTGTCTGCATGGGCCAGGTCCTATCCCTAAAGTCAAGCTGTTTCAGCAAAACCTAGGCTTTTCCCCTTGAACAATGCTGAGAAGGGGAGGACTCTCTGAAAGCACTCTTGGGAAAGATTCTTACACCGTGCTCCACAGTCTGATCAGGCGCTCACAACTGACTGTCCCGTGGATTGGAGGTGGTGACAGGGGGATTCCTAAGATCCAACAATTTGTTTACAAAAAAAGCAACAGATTTCAGAGTTATGTAAAAATCCTAATAATTTCCAAAATAACCTTTATCTTTGATACAAAAATAAAGATGCTAACTCCTTTAGTTCAGTTTCCCACAATGACCGTTAAAACAGCAACAAACTCAGGCTTGAAAACTGCTTTTGTTTCTGGTGGGAAGTGAGTGTGGACGTGGACCAGCAGTGTTTGTGCTCTTCTTGAATGGTGCAATTCAACAAGGATGGCAGGAACTGCTCAGAGTAAAAATAGAGTGGTTCCTTTAGAAAGCATTGGAGAGCCCTCTAGTGACTGTGGAGGGGAGGAGACGCAAAGGTGACTGTCCTGAGACAGCGGCAGTCATGAGTGGTCACAAAGGAAAAGTGGGGGAGGGGAAGCTCTTTTGGTTAACAGCCTATTTACAGTTAGGTAACTATATTTTTAAATACTTTAAACCTGAGTAACATTTATAAATATGCTATGTGAAACCTCACAGCCACAGGTTACACCAGAATCCCTTTGTCCAGTACCTGTGCTTTCTTTCCCGAGTCTTCCTCCCTAATCACTTCAAAATCTCAGGAGCATCATGAACATGCAACACCAAGAGAAATGTGCCTGGCCCTTCAGGTACACCGTCAACAGAAGTGGCTGGAAACAGGTCCGCTCTCTAGTTCCTGCTTCAACAACTCTCTAGAGTCTACACACAAAACACTGGCTATCGTACCTCTGGCTTCTGCCTCTCAAGATTACTTTCCAGCTGTTCAAAGATTCAGCAATAGGTTTTATTGTGCACCAAGAGGCTTGGAAGAGTGGCACCGCTGCTGGGGGGTCAGGGTTCCCTCCTGCTGAGGCAGGATATTAGTGTACACTACGCAGTGACACCAGGGGCCCTGGTGGGCATCCGAGGCTTTGGGATCAATGGCTTGTCTTTTGGCCCAGAGGTGACACATACTGTCACAATACTCAGTGATAAAGACCCTGCTGCATTAGTATGTCAGTTTTGAAGCTCTCCGGTTGTAGCAAGGCCTCTCAGTCAGTGTGGATGCAGCGTTTCTGAACAGAAAATTATTCTCACTGATCATCAGAACCAGCTCTAGCTCCTGGAAATCCTGGAGTCGGGCAACATCTTTGTCCTAAAACAAAATAGGGCAATGGGTAAAAATTCTCTTTCTATTTACTTTTATATTACATTTCTTTATTTTGTATGCACACATTTGTGTCATGTACGATACACATGTAGAGGTCAGAGGACAACCTGTGGGAATTGGCTCTCTCATTCTACCATGTGGGGCCCTGGGATAGAACTCAGGTCATCAGGCTTAGCAGCAAATGCCTTTACCCACTAAGCCATTGTTATCAGCCCAGGGCAACAGATTAATAGAAGCAGCTTGTGTCTGTGTTTAATGGGTTGTACTGATGCTAGCTAGTATCTTGGTTCGTCTTCAGTCTAGAAGGCAAATGAAATCCCTGGGGCAGCTAAGTAATGATCAGTCCCAGGTATAACCTGGACAAGATGAAGAAGGTCCTAATAGTCTCTGATATAGGATTTGAATACCCTGCATGGACTGGCAGTGGCCATCAGTTTTCCTCAGGATCCCAGAAGCTTGATGCTAGAGATTAACCTATTGATGACTAGAGGATCACACAGATGCCCAGGTGGACCTCATCTCATCATATACAGAATAAACCCTAATAGAGCACCAAGGCAAAGCCCACAAGTCACTATGGAAACAACTGAAGCAGGCCCCTATAACATTCTGCTATCTTCCAATCTTCAAAAATACCAGTGTATTAGAAAGTAGTAGCTCACACCTTTAATGCCAGCACTCAAGTGGCTGAGGCAGGAGGACTGCCATAAATCCACTGCTGGCCTGGAACAAACAATAAATACCAAGGCAGCTAGAGCTACATATACATCAAGACCCTGCGTCAAAATAAGTAAATGAACAAGTAAGCCAGGGTCTCTGTGGACTCAGACGAAGGGAAAGAAAGCTTCTGGACTGTGTTTAGGTTGGAACTTGAACTCAAGGCCTTGCACATGACAAGCATACACTTGACCACTGAGCTATGGCCGCAGCTCTCCTTAATCCTTTGCTGCTGGGTTTCCCTTCAGCTATGACTCAAAAACTAAGGAAGAAGTTTGGTGTGTTCCAAATGCAGACAATAGCACTCACTCATGCCAAGCAGACTTCTTACCTTTCTCAGCAGTGTATTAGGTAACTTCCTGATCTTTTCCACTTGGTCTGGATTAACACCCAGCTCACAGCAACTCACTCTGAGCAATTCTTGGTAGGTGAGCTCCTGTCGATCCAGTTCAATTTCAATGAAATCATTTTCCCGAAGAGATGGGTTCTGAATTCTCACCTTGAGTACCAGCTCTAAAAAAAAAAGAGAAAGAAATGGTAATGCATACTCTGGTATAGCTCAGCATATGTAATTTAAGGTCTGTACCACCCACTGAAAAAACGTAGGCCAGTCAGTAGGGTTTGTTTATACCATCCATGGCTCCACTGGGCAGTTTCTTGCATTGTCTTCTCTGCTAAGGTTCACCACGCAAAAAAGGGGCAGGAGCAGTCACTAATCTCTGTCACTGGACATAAGGAGGTAACGACTCCAGAAGGGTTTGAGTGCCAATTACACATGAGTAGGGAATGGAGAAGAGGGTCAGAAAGATGGCAAGGGCAAGATGTGATATCTGAGATACCCTGACAGCATTCAGCAATTATGGATCTAAAGTTACTTAGGAAATATACCACTCCTTGAAATAAAGACAGTAGAGGAGGGAGGCATGGATTTCATCATTCACTTACAATTTTAGCAATAGGAAGTGGAGAGAAAAGGACCATATGTTTCAGGACAGCCTGGACTACATAGTGAGACAGTGACTCAAAACAGCAAAATGATTGATCCTAGCAACTCAGGATACAGAGACAGGTAGGTCTCTAATATGAGTTCCAGGCCAGCTTAGGCTACATACCCAAACTAATTAATAAAAGCAAGCAAACAAACAAACAAAAAATGCCAAATCAAAAGAAAAACAGCAAAAAACCAAAAACCAAAAAAAAAAAAAAGTTAAATTTGAGCATGACTTGAAACATTGCAACTTGATAAGGGAGGAATCCTTGTTTGTGAGTAGGTAACACTACATTAATGAGTCAAGAGTTAGAAGCAATCTGTCTTTGTATTCCAGACTGGGGTGTCAAGCTGACATATGCATTTGCCAATTCTGTCTTGCTCTAAAGTATGGATCCCTCACAGCATCATAGGTCACTGATATTAACAGCTATAGTGCTAGTCTTCAAAACTAGGAAGTTACCTTCAAAACGAAAGGTAAGTGTACACCAGACTCTGGATTTTAATGGAATTAGAGCCATCTGAATGAATTTTTGGTTTCTAATGTTCTTAAAGTGATGTAAACAGCCAGGTACTCCTTTAACTATAGCATTTGGGAGGCACAGGCAAGTGACTCTCTCTGAATTCAATACTAGCTTGTTGCACATAGTGCGTTTTTGGCCAGGCAGGACTACATAGTGAGACTCTGCTGAAAACAAACAAACGAAGAACCTAAACAAACACATATGCAGAAGAGAAATATACTTAAGTATATACATATGAATAATATGTGTATATACATACAAACATATGTACAAATGTTTATATGCGTCCTTCTCTTTTCCCACCCCCTCTTCACACAATCCCTTCTCTTAGTCTCCAATTAAGCCTAGAACTGTCACACCTATAGCAAGGAGGACACCTAGTGCCCACATCCTGGCTTCTAAATCCTACTCTCCACCCAAAAGAACCAGGCTCCTAGAAGAAGCGGTGGATTGAAGTGTTGGTGTGGGGAAAATGACACTATAAAACAGGAACATCTTCGAGCACTAGAAATAAGGATGAGTTCCAAGAATAATGGAGCTGTGTCCATAGGATATGAGAACTAGCTTGAAGGGGTTCACACTGACTAAATCAGGAATAACCTAAAAATCAAAAGAATGCCTATATCAAATTACAACACACTGAATATAATATGAATTATGAGTCCATGCAGGAGAGATGGCTCAGCAGTTAAGAGCACCTGCTGCTCTGCCAGAGGACCTAGGTTCAAGTCCCAGAATCCACAGTTCACAACTGTCTGTAACTCATTCCAGGAGATCCAATGCTCTCTTCTAGGACACCAGACACATACATGATATACAGACATCCATGCAGGCAAAACACCCATACCCTCACCCCTCAAAAAAGTCAGTATAGCTATAAATGAGAAGGAAAAGTCCTTCTTTACTGATCTGTTTTTATTTTCTTATCCCCCAGACTAGAATTACATAAGGTCATGAGCTGCCATGTGGGTGCTAGGAATTGAACCCAGGTCCTCTGGAAGAGCAGCAAGTGTTCTTAACCACTGAATCATTTCTCCAGCTGCCCCAGAGTCCTTCTTTATAGCAGAATACCAAGTGATACACAGAGAGAAGGAATGATATGAAGCCATATTTCATCAATTAACTGCTTTGAACCCTTCAAAATTGTAGAGGTCAAGAATGATAGGGAAAAAGGGGCTAGACAGACGGGTCAGCTTTTAGGGACACTTGCTGTTTGGTTCTCAATACCCATGTCACATGGCTCATAGTGTCTGAAATTCCAGTGCCAGGAGATCTGACACCTTCTTTGGTCTCATAGGCACTGCACATACATGACATTCTTACATGGAGGCAAAACACTCCTATACATTAAAAAAAATTAATTTTTTTAAAAACTTTTTTTAAAGACTTATTTTACATAGTGTTCTGCCTGGATGCCATCTGCAGGTCAGAAGTCACCAGATCTCATTATAAATGGCTGTGAGCCACCATATGGTTGCTGGGAATTGAACTCAGAACCTCTGGAAAAGCAGCCATCTCTCCAGCCCCCATTTTTGTGGGTTTTGAGACAGGGTTTCTCTATATAGCCCTGGCTGTCCTGGAACTCACTCTGTAGACCAGGCTTATCTTAAACACACAGAGATCCACCTACCTCTGCCTCCTGAGTGCTGGGATTAAAGGTATGCATGCACCACCATGCCCAGCAAGAGAAAATTTTGTTCCTAGGAATGATAGAAAAGGGACAGTACTTCCACATTTTTGAGTAAAAGGTATACAGTTTATGAACCTTGAGTGAAGAGAGTTCCTTATACAGGTCCTGGAACTTTTCCCTAACTTTGTAAGTATACCCCAATTAAATAAACAAATGAATTTCATTCTCCTGTTGCAGAGGCTATTTACTGTTAAGGCATTACCTTGCATATTAAATGGAAATGCTCCAGTGAAGAAAAATGGCTGAAATGCTGGCGCTGGTCCTGTATATGTCCCATTCTGAGGCTCCAAAGACATTGGTGGCTTGGGTGGGACAGAGGAGAACAGGGAGCGGTTCTGACTCACTGGTGGCTGACACACAGGACCAGGTTTTGTGCTTTCTGGTGTTCTGAGTATGGCAGAGGGGGCAGAAATATCACCATTCTGAACCAGTGCCAAAGAAGGGTGGTCCCTAGGAAAGGCCCCTAGCAGAGGGGATTCTGTGGGGGGCAGCAATGGAGGTGAGCCATCTGCAGGGGGTGACGCTGGAGGTGTGGAGGAGCCCCCATTCTGCAACTGGGTGGAGTCTTCTGCTGCAGGAGTATAGATAAAAGGGAAGGCTGGGTTGGCCAGATAGTTGGGAACAAAGGGCAGTTCTGACTCCTTCTTCAGCTGGGGGAGCTCATCATCGTCATCAGCTTCTTCCACTTAAAAACAGAAAAATACAGAACATAAAACTTACCAAGAAAGCAGCATGGTGGAAGCTAGTGTCATTTGTGATGTGACAAATGTACTTTGGTCAGGACTGCCTGCCTCTTCAGGTCAGAAGAGAGAAGAACATTTTATTAGGTTTATGACTACCATTTTTACTATCTTCATTTTTACAAATTAAAAAAGCACAATTTAACAATATTGGCATCCTTCAAACAATGGAATCACAAATTTGGCACAGCAATTAATTTAGAAACATAACACCAGTTATCCCATCAGCATTAATGTGGCCAGCAATACCACATCTTAAAGTATTTGCTTGACAAAAATCAAATGTTTCTCCCAAACAGACTTACCTCCCATGATCTTTCTGATCTCTCTCCTTGATGTTAACTGCACTGGCATTTCTCCTTTTGTTGTAAGGATCTCTCGGTCAGCCCCCGATTTTAGCAGGTAAGAGACCACCTGGCCATGATTGCGTTTACATGCCCAGTGTAAACAGGTCCTGTCCCAAAGAAAGGAGAAAGAATGACTGAAAAAGAGAAAAGGTGATTCAAGATTTCAAGTTATAAACATTACTAAATCAATATACATAAGCTTGTTAGACTTCAGCTAGAACTCAGAAGCCAAGCTAGCAATCTCAACTTTTCATTGCACAAAGATGATCAAAATATTAATACAGCTAGGCATGGTGGCACACACCTTTAATCCCAGCACTTGGGAGGCAGAGGCAGTCAGATCTCTGTGAATCCAAGGCTAGCCTGGTCTACCAGTCAGTTCCAGGACATACAAAGCTACATAGTGAGACCCCCCTCCATCTCTAATAATAATAATAATAATAATAATAATAATAATAACAATAATTTAATATGCCTACAATTTTTAAAGTTTCATTCTTGGGGCTGGGGCTGGGGCTGTAACTCAATGGTTGAATGCTTGTCTAGAATACACAAGGCCTACCTGAGTTCAATCCTAGCACTGCAAAATAAATAGTTTTAATTTATAGACCACAAGAAACATCAATCTATCCCAGGAGCTTCAGTTTCAAAGGTTCCAGAGATTGCTGACTTCAGTGACACTTCAGGATGCTACTCTATCACTAACACCCATTAGATCTTCATCTCTTTAAAACAGATTTCTATGTTACCTCTGTATTTTAGAAACTATGAAAAAACTTGATCTGCACCAAGTACCAACTAAAGAGTAAACATTGTTGCCGGGTGTTAGTGGTGCATGCCTTTAATCCCAGCACTCAGGAGGCAGAGGCCAGCCTGGTCTACAAAGCTAGTTCCAGGACAGGCTCCAAAGCTACACAGAGAACCCCTGTCTCAAAAAAAACAAAAACAAAAACAAAAACAAAAAACAAGTAAACATTGTCAAGCTAATAAGCCAGCTCCTATCTGCAACTTCTCTGTCATGTCAGTCATTACGACAGCAAGGACTACTGCATCAATCTTAGCTGCTTACTCCCTTTTCCTTGGTTTCTTTCCTACACACACCTACACACATACACGATTTTGAAATTTCCATTTTGCAAAATGCTGGCTTTTCTCAATTTCTCCAGAGGGCTACAAACTTATCCTCATCTGCTCAAATGAAACACTGTACACATACTTTTTACTTTGGAGACACTGAAAGTGAAGATATCAACAAATTTGTTCAAGAACAGACCCATATAACAAACAGTCTCACTTAAGCAAAACTATTTAATATTGTATACATAGAGGTCCAAAGAACTACTGTATAGAAATTTAGTTAGCATCACTCAAAAATGCCATCATAACAGAAGTTGCATCCTCAGGTGCAGATCGAAATGCATATTACAGAAGGAAAACATCTTTCCCCATTTTAAAACACCTCATTCACCATCTCTCTAATCTAACCCAGATAACCATCTTCAGAGCTTGCCGCCAAACCCAGATAAGATAATGAACAGATTAGAGGCTCAACAGAGAGGCCACTAACCTAAAGTACAACCATCTGTAAAGTTGAGTTGATTTCAATTAAAAGCTGATTTGCCTTGTGTATCTTTACATTCATAATTTAGAGACCGCTATCTTGAAGGACTGGGTGGGAGCCATCCATTTACCATCCATGTGCCTTTCATATACTCTTTAACAAAAATGACTGTCCAAGTGGGGAAAACACAGGAAGAGGCTTTTAACATTATTTTGTTGTGCTGTAACCTAGGGCCTCACACATGTTAGGCAAGTGACTGACTACTGAGCTACATCCTCAATAGAGTGAACAGAAGGAAGCATTCATCTGATATATACAGACCTGTGTGTGTGTGTGTGTGTGTGTGTGTGTGTGGTTGTGATATCAGATTGAACCAATGTCCTCACATATGTTAGACCAATACTCTACCATTGAGCTATATCTCCAGCCCAAGTACTTACTCCTTATCACTTAGTGAACCTAAGATAAAATGGACATTTGCTTAGCATAGAGGGATCCAAAATTTCCTTGATTCTAAGCAAACTGCAGCTCAGAATGTGTTTGTGTGGAGATATCTGTGGTATAGGCTTAAAAAATGAATAATTATAGTAAGTGAGCACTCAAAAAGGAATGGATCAGGCTGAGAAAATAGGCTTCCTTTTAGAAAGAACCTACTTGCTAGTAGTACATTACTCAGCCATGAAGAGAGTGAGAGGTCATACTGTGAGTGGAGCAGAGAGACTGAGCAAACCACCAGTTAGAATACAACCATGTAAAATATAGTTAAGTGGACCCAGCATGTGGAAGCCACCCTGTACCCTCAGTGACCATCATTTGCAAGTCTAGGGCTGAGTGGCTATGGGCAGCTATAACTTACAACCATTGCAGCCAGGCAGTATTTTCAACTTCTTCATAAACCATAATACTCATTTCTAAAGCCAAAGGGAACACATGACACTTGAATTACAATTGATGTGGAAACTCTATTTTTGAACTTCAACTATTTAAACTTTATATTTTCAGTCAGAATATCCCATTAGGGCTGGAAAGTATTTTAGACCAGAGGCTTTGGGCATCATTCATCAACTGGCCATCATTCATCACTGCTGAAGCTGTGGTTACTGAGCAACCAAGAAAGAAAGCAGTCACCAGTCTACTTTTCAATATTGAAAAGAGTTGGGTTTTTCCCCCCAGGGGGATATTTTTTTATGTCTCCCAACATGTCGCCTAATAATAAGAAAATAACAATAGCTAACACGGACATAATACTTTACATGTTGGACATTATTCTAAAGGCTCTACTCATTTAATCTCCAAAATATTCCATAAGGAGCTGTGTACAGTGGGCGTAGAAGGTAACTTTTAGGACAAGAGTTAAAGCCAGCCCAGGCAACACAGCAAGACCAAGTCAAGAAAGAAAGAGGAAGAGGGGAGGCTGGAGATGGCTCAGTGGACCTCTGGTGCTCTTCCAGAGGTCCTGAGCTCAGTTCCTAACAACAATAAGGTGGCCCACAGTGATCTATAATGGCATCTGATGCCCTCTTTTGTCATGCAGGCATACCTGTGAGTACAGCAGTAATATACATAAAATATGTAAATAAATAAAGCCTTTAAAATTTTTAAAGAGCCGGGCAGTGGTGGTGCAGGCCTTTAATTCCAACAATCGGGAGGCAGAGGCAGGTGGATCTCTGTGAGTTTGAGACCAGCCTGGTCTACAAGGGCTAGTTCTAGGCCAGCCTCCAAAGCCACAGAGAAACCCTGTCTCAACCCCCCCACCAAAAAAAAAAAAAAAAAAAAAAAAAAAGATTGAAAGAGAAGAAAAACCTAATATTGTGATAATATTGTGAACATTCTTTACTCATTTTGCAGTCAACAAAGCTAGGACAATTAGCAAATAAATAAGCAAAGTATGTAGTGTGCTAGGTATATATTAAGTTTTATGGGACAGAGTAAGAGATTAGGGAATGACAGGGTTTGGAAGGGGAGTTACACAATTTATTTATTAATTTACTTATTTATTGGTGTTTCAAGACAGGGTTTCTCCATATAGCCCTGGCTATCCTGAAACTCTGTAAACCAGGACAGCCTCAAACTCAGAGATCTGCCTGCCTAGGCTTCGTGAGTACTGGGGTTAGAGGTGTGTACTGCCACTGCCCAGCTGGAGTTGCATAATCAAACAGCCAGCCAAGGAAAAAACTAAACTCTGATTGAGAATAGAGAACAAACTGTGGGTATATGGAAGAAACACTTTATAGACAAGAAAGAAGGCAAAACGCAAAAGTCTAGAAGCAGGGTGTGTTGTTCCAGGAGAAGCAAGGAGGCCAGGGGAAAGGAAAGTGAATAAGGAAGCAAGTCTGAAGATATGGGGCCCAAAGGTCAGGGGAGGGGGTGAAAATCGGCTTCTTAGCTTAACATGAGCCACTAGAGGACCTTGAGTGAAGTAATCCAACTGTCCTAAGTCAGTCCCTCCGACCATGAATTAAAGTCAAAATATAATTGAGGAGTCTATGTACTGTCTAGCAAGATAAATGGTGGTGGCTTTATATGGCAGTGTGACAGCAGAGTTTGTGAGAGGTAGTCAGATCCCACCTGAACATGGAGGCAGGAGAACTGGCTGATCACATGTGGTGTATGAAGGAAAAACAGGGTCAGGGACAGTGCCAGTATTCTGGCCTGGTCATGTAAGAGGCTGAGATGAGGACTCAAAGCAGTAGGCCAAGAGCATAAGGCAGGACAAAGGGAATGTAGGAGTTCACTCTTGGACTGAATTGATTGATGTGGAGTTGGAATTCAATCTACAGAAGGCACATCACATTACTTCAGACTCACCTGACGTTCGCTGTATATCTAGCAAGGGCAGGCAGTTCTAATGGAGTCAGGTGCTAGATTAATTTTCAGCTCTACCAATTACTCAATGGCTAATGGTAACTCGAACTTACTAAATTCCAAATTTAGTAATTTAGGGATATTTTGAAAATTGGGTGGTTTACTTAATTTTCTTATGGTCTCAGTTTCTTCATCTTTAAGATGGAGAAAATAACAATAACTGATGTTCCCAACTAGCCATAAATGAGATATGTCAAGTGTTCAGAACCACATCTGTGCCACAGAGCATGTTCAATGGGCAGTAGCTATTTATTATCCTTCTTCTCAATAAATGCTAACAACCCTTCTGAAATAATTGGAAAATGAAGTGACTCGGACAAGATCATACAGCTAAGCAGGCAGAAACCTGCAGCAAGACCAGGCTCATTACTCTATAAAACACTGCTTCGTAGTGCCAAAACAGTAACTAACAGCATTTGGATGTCATGGCAAGGCAAACACAACTACACGGTTTTTTTTTTCATTGCAAAGACTTCAAACAAGACAAAGGAGTGCCCACTGTATCCTACCTTGGGCAGCTATTGGGATAGTTTCTCTAGGGAGAAGAGGAGGCAGGTGGATTTCTTAAAAGTAAGGAAACCTCAGTTCTGATTTTGATGTCATATTAACAATTGTACATCCAGGACAAAACATTCTCTGGAATTCAAATAATCTCCAGTACCCTTTCAGCTCCAAAATGTACGATTCGATTTGCAGGAGGGAGTGAGGGGATGTTTAAACTTATTTTAACTTTGAACTAGCAAAATTAATTTGAACTAGCAAAACATTACCTGGATTAAGTAAAAAATTGAAATGGAGATGCAAAAAAGGGCAGATTAATACTCCATTCCGTAACTTGAAATTAAAGACTTAATCACATTTTAGCATGAGACTCCTTGTTTAATTGTGACGGGGCAATCTGCAAGCAGACATCTAAAGCCTTGGGTGTAATCCTCTGTTGGAAATTATACTAAGAAAACAAAACACTCTACAGTGCAAACAAATGTGTCTCCTCTCAACAGGAATCTATAGGCAATAGCAAATCACGGTTGCATAGGAACAACAGAGGCAAGTATGGGGTTTTTGTAATTGTTTCTTTTCTCCTGGTCTTGGCTAAAGAAATAGTGCTGGTTCTAAGACTGGCATTTGTTCCTTTGGTTATGCTTTCATCTCTGCACGAAGTGTTCTTCAGAAGCACCCATGGCAAAATAATTCAAGCCTGATGAAATTCAGAGCAGAGTCGCTCTAGTATCACCTTTCAGGCCATGACAGCCACCCGGAGATGGCGTGGGCTCTAGCGTCCTGGAGGGCGCTGGCCGCGGAGGAGCACTCAGAGTTTGATTTGGGGAGGATGCGCTCCTGACTGCTGGGGGCAATGAGGCACAACCTGCCAGGCCTGAGGTACCAGCCCTCACCTTAGCCTGCGTCCTCGGTCAAGGCTGACTGCTCCACGTTCCGAGCTAGGGGCCCTGAACCCTAGGCCTCCCCCGCTCGCCACTTACCAGCCGTTGACCTCATTTTGGGAGTTCACATCCACCCCGCTCTCCACCAGTTTCTGCACCTCCCGAATGTCCCCCAAGGCCGCTGCCTCCCGCAGCCTCTCCTGCTGCTCCTTCTGCTCTAGGAGGGCGTTCATCTTCCCCAGGGCCCCGAGCCCCCGGCCGCCCCGCCCCGAGCCCGTCAGCGCCGCCGCCGCCTCCGCGGCCCGCTCCCGGCCATGGGGAGGGAGCGTCGGGTTCGGCCGCCCCACTCGCGCCTCCTCCCGCGCCCGGCCCGGGCCTGTGCTCCCGCCTGCCCTCTGGCTGTTCGCGGCCCGCAGGCCCAGGCCTCCTCCCACGCCGCGCCTCCTAAGGCCGGCTCCGGGGGACCCTATTTAGTGTGACAACACTAACCCAGATACTTTTCGTTCCGACCCGCGGCCCCTCAGCCGCAGCCGGCTGTTTATGTAACCACTGCCACTGCACTGGATTCTCTGCTGTGATTCATTGGCTATTTTTACACCTCCCAGCTTCCAGCGAGGAGGACCGACACAGGAATAGTTAGGGGGCGGAGGGCCCCGACATGTTTGAGAGCCAGAAAAGCCTTATTCTCTGGAGCAGGCTGTTTAGTAGACATTAAAAATAATTGGTGGGTTTCCACCCCCACCCCCAAGTTTGGTTAGTTCCTTTTCTTTATCTGAGCCAATTTTTTGCCCAGCAGGATGGGAAATGGGCTGAAAGCGATCCTACTATAATATGCCCATTATTTGCAAAGATAGACGACACTGTTCTTATTTTTGTCGGTGCTTGGGACCATTCAGCTAGAATATTTGTTTCAGTTGTTACTGTTTTACCCCTTATCGTTTTTAGACAGAAATTCTTCTAACTTGGCTTTCATGAAAAATAACATCATTTACGGTTTATAAAATGCAATTCATTCTATCTTATAAATTATAATTACTCAGTAATTCCCGGTAAGGAAAGGGGAGGGGAGCCCTTAGTCATCCAGGTCCTGATCCTAGGTGCTGAGGGTAGAGCTATGTGTGTTCATTAACAGCAGTGTGCGGTTCTCCTTGCCTAAACTACCTAATGAGGGCCTCGGTTGGCACTGTTCTACTACCCAGTGGGAGAAGCAGAAAATATTGTTTTGCTGAGCCCAGGTATCTTGGAGAGATCCCTGATGTGGCACTGGCTAGAACTTTGCAGATGGAGTGAGAAAATTAGGAAAGTGCTCTGGGGAGGCTGAAAGGAGGGCCGGAACAAAGAGGAGATGAAATAGGAAGGGATAAATTTAGGTACAGAGTCTTTATTTCCATTTCTCCGGGCTGCCAAGGGCTCACAGCATGCATTTGTCTTGTTACTGAATGTTTGTTTACTGTGATACAGTAATTCACAGAGTACACACTGCACACCAGGAGTGATGGATATCAACTGACTAAGCACTTAAATTGACCCCAGTGGCAAATTGGAACTCGGCTTGAGATTTTTTTTTTTGTTTCCCCAACTTAAAATTTAATTCTTAGATGCAGCATGGTATTCCATCTGATGCTGTTGTGAACGACATTGGAACTCAGTCTTTTAACACAATCTGAGCAATATGGAAAGAAATAGTAGTCTTAAAAGAAACCACTTAAAAGATAGTAGTGGGCTGGTGGTATAGTGTAGTGGTAGAGTACTTACCCAAACAAAGCCCAGGGTTCCATCCTCAGAACTGGAAAGACAAAAACAACCAAGACAACAACAACAACAAAAAACCCAATCAACAGCAGCAGCAATAACAAAAAGTAGGTGGTGACTGCACTCCAAAATTTGTTTTTTAAAAATAAGAATTTGTTAAATTTTCTTGCCTTAAAAGAATTATATTGGGAGGGTAATTTTAAAAAGGATTATATCAGGGGCTGAAGAGATAACTCAGATGCCGAGTGCACGTGTTGTCCTTGCAGAGAGAGGCTCAGGATTTGATTCTCAGCACCAACTTGGTGGTTCACAACCATATAGAACTTTGGTTCCAGGGGAACAGATGCCTTCTTCTGGCTTCTTCAGGTCTAAGCATGCACATGTGTACACACATACATGCTGGCAAAACATACATATACATAAAGGAAAACAAAACAAATAAAATTTAAAAAGATAGAGGCAACTGAATGTGAGCCAGGAGAACAAGACAGTAAGCAGCCTTCCTCCACAGCCTTCTCATCAGCCCTGCTTGACTTCTTCCTTCCCTGGCTTCCCTTTTTGATTGACTGCCTGTAAGCTGGAAGATTAAATAAACCCTTTCTTACCCAAGTTGCTTTTGGTCGTGCTGCTTATCACAACAAAAGAGCAAACTATAACAGCATCCAACTCAGGTCCCCATGCACTCTTGGCAAGCACTTTACTAACAGCCATCTCTTTTGCTCTGAATGCACTTTTTAATCTATTGACTTGAATTCTCCGAAGACCTACATTTATTTTTCTTTTTATCTGTTTTGGTACTGAGGATCCAACCCAGGGCTTTCCAGTGCCAGGGCAGCTCTCTGCCATGGAGCTGTACTGCTGGTCCAAGAAACTGTTTTTCTGTTTTGTTTTGTTCTGTGTTTCTGTTTGCTTTTCTGAATTCCATTTAAGTTGAGTGGCCCAATCAAGGGGGCTGGCATGGACACTAAATACAGAAAGGAGAACTGCCTTGGAAGTTGATTGGGATTTGGCACTCATCAGCAAATGGTGCTAGTGGAAGTTATAGGAACAGAAAAGATAACCACAAGAGAGTTGATGAGTACTGAGAGAAGACAGCCAGACAGAACTCCAAAGAACACTCAAAATTCTAATGATGGAAAGGAGAGAGAGTCTCTAATGATAAATAACTGAGATCTAGTAGGAGGGAAAGCAAATGAGTTGGAAGGGTTAGTGATAGTGACTCACAGGCTCAAGAATAGCAGGATGATAACAAAGGAAGGAAGAAAAGGAGTGTGTTTAACCTTAAAATTGTTTGGGACCTTGGAAAGTTACAGTGAAGTGATGGAGGTTTTTCTCATTCCACCCATGCTGGCCTTGAACTATATGGCCAAGGATGACCTTCAATTTCCTGACTCAACTTCCCAAGTGTTATGTTTTAGTCTTTTTGGGTTTGCTTCCCTCTAATTTTTCAATCCATTCCAGTCTAGCTTCCATTTTATAAGGCTCAAAGACAAGCTCTCTTACCACCTTCAACAGTTTTCTTCATTTTACCAATTTCATGGTTTAAAAATTGCTTTCCTTTGTTTTGCTTGTTTGTTTGTTTTCCTTAACTGTAAACTCTTCAGATTTCTGGTTGGGGAAGGTGTATACCTGATATGCTAACACTGGGAGCCTGAGGTAAGAAGATTGGTCTTGAGTTTGGGATCTCTTTTTTCCACTTTGCTTGGTTGGAGCTTTGTCACATTCCTCAGTCAGTTCCACAGGGAGGGTCCTCTCATACCTTTGGACTATAAAAAGGTTCACTCGATCTTACTAATGAACTAAAAACCTGTTGGGTCTGTTTCTGAATATCTGATCACACTGTGTGAAAATTTCTGTTTTACCTCACTTGCCTGATGCACCTTCTTCTTCTTCTTCTTCTTCTTCTTCTTCTTCTTCTTCTTCTTCTTCTTCTTCTTCTTTTTTTTTTTTTTTATTTTTATTTTTATTTTTTTTTTATTTTTCGAGACAGGGTTTCTCTGTGTAGACAGGGCTGGCCTCTGCCTCCCAAGCACTGAGATTAAAGGCTAGCGCCACCACTGCCCAGCTGGGCCACCCACCCAATTTTTTTTTTTTTTTTTCTATTCTTAAATTGTTTTACACAAGGATTCACACAAGGGTAGCCCATGCTGACTTGAAACAATTCTCCTCTCAAGTGTGGGATTGCAGGCTTGTTCCATTGCTCCCAATTGAATAGTTTTGTTTTGTTTTTGAGATGGGCTCTCATTATGCAGCCCTAGTTGGCCTCAAACTTGATACATGAACCAGGCTGGATTTGAACACACAGAGATCCACCTGCCTCTGCCTCTGGATTGCTGGGATTTAAGGCGTGCATTGCTATGCACCCCCCAATTGACTTTTTTTTTTTTTTTTTTTTTTGAGACAGGATTTCTCTATGTAGCCCTGGCTGTCCTGGAATTCTTTGTAGACTAAGCTGACCTCAAACTCACAGAGATCCATTTCTTTTTTGCCTCCTAAGTGATGGAATTAAAGGCGTATGTGCTGCGACACGTGGTCAAAGCACACTTTCTTTTTCTTAAAAAAAAAAAAAAGTGCATGATTCCCGAGGAACGGACTCTAGAGGTTGACCTCTGATCCCCTTTTACGTGCATCTGAACACATAATTAACACCCACACAACTCACACAAAACGAAGGGAAATAAACTTCTGCACGGGAAGTATCAATTTCCACACCACACATTACCCATCCTCTGGTTTCCCACCCTAAAAATCAAAAGAAATTCGAACAAAACCAGGTAGAGGAGTTGGGGATTTAGCTCAGGGGTAGAGCGTTAAATATAAGGTCCTGGGTTAGGACCCCAGCTTCGAATGGGTGTGGGGGCGCTGCCAGAGAAATAAAGCCAGATAAAGGAGGAAGTAACTATAGCGATTAGGAAAATGGAGTCTGAGCACGAACGCAGCTTGCTCATCTTGTGTCCCTCGCTGGAAGATGGCACCCTGAGCACCACGTGGACAAACGGACATTTTCTCCATTTCGGGGCAGTGTCAAAACCTCTAGGGCTACATTGGTGTTTCTTGGAGTGGAAGAGGCCAACGGCCGAGGCGGTTAGGGAGTCAAAGGCTCCGCGGGCACAGGCACGGTGGGGCGGAGCTAGCGCCTGGCCCCGGCTCGCCCTGGGCCCGGCCCGGAGGTCCCGCCCCCTCGCCAGCGAAGCCGCGCCGCCATCGCTGCCCGGGCCTAGGCGTGTCTCCGTGGGCGCACGGCATGCTGGGAAGGTGCCCGGGCGGCGGCCATTTTGTCTTATCGGCTCCTCTTTGGAAGAGGCTTTTCGGCTTGAGAGTGGGCCGAGGGGTTTGGTGTCCGAGTGGCTGGTGTTTTTCGTCGGTGGGTGCTAGGGCTGGTGGGAGCAGCCGCCCAGAGGAAGCACCATGATTTCGGCCGCGCAATTGTTGGATGAGTTAATGGGCCGGGACCGAAACCTCGCCCCGGACGAGAAGCGCAGCAACGTGCGGTGGGACCACGAGAGCGTAAGTCCCGTGGGCCTTGGGCCTGTGCCTAGCGCCTGGGGGAGGGGAGGGAAGGAGGGAGGGAGAGGGAGGGCGCGGGCCGGGCTCGGTGGGCCTCGGCACCATTTGGGGTCCCGGTGGCGCCGGCTGAAGCACCTGACCGCGGAGGGAGGTGGGAGGGTGGCCGAGGAGGGAGGGTTCCGCGCCAACCCCGGGGATAGGGCGATTTGTTGTTCTGTGGAGGAAGTACGGGGTTGCGCTTAAAAAAAGCACCTTGGTGAGACCGGGAAACGCGGGAAAAAGGAAGGAAGGGCTCCTTTAGATTACACCAGCGCTCCGGGATTTTACCGTATGAAAAAGAAGGGCAAATCCTTCCGTTACTTGGATGCAGACATCGCATTTAGCCTGGTTTCTAACCAGTATCAGTGTGTGTGTGTGGGATTATGGTAATGCTTTGTTTGGGAGTGATTCCATTTCGACACTTCTTTGGGAAAGTAGGCATTTGATTTAGGTAATAACTTGGTCCAGTTTGTGTGTTACTGTTAGGCGGCAGTTGTGTTTAAGTACCTCAGGTAGGCTCCCGTCAAGGTTTTTGCTTCCACATAAACTCATTGAATCCTTTTACCCGGTTGACTATAACTCCAGGTTCACAGGTGAGACCTCACTCAAGGCCTTTTGGTAATAGACAAAGCGGAGTCTAATTTGTAGTAGCCCTGTTCAGGTTGCACGGGTCTGGGCAGCTGGCTCAAATATTTTTATCTAGTTTTGTACATGGAGCACACTGTTTGGGATCTTAACCAGAGAACAGATGGGTTTGATTTTACTTTGCAGTTACAATCAAACAGCAGTTAAATCCTTTGCTAATAAAAATGTGAGAAAATGGTTCAATAAAAACTTTGTGGAGACAGTGTTTTACTTTGTAGGTCATGTTGATCTCGAATTTAAAATCCTTGCTCAGCTCCCAGCTGGGATTACAGGCGCTCCAGCATAGACTTTTCAGGAAAGTGTTTGCCTGAAGTTGTATGGTGGTGATACCTGACTCCAGATTAGTATTAAAGTGGTTTTAGGGTATAATTTGACATGTTGCCTATTAATCACACTGATTTGTGTATTTGTGATTGATTTCAACATGTGACTTTTTGTGGAATTTTAAATGTTTATTGTCCCCTTCATTTGTCATAGTATGAGTCTAGGCCTGTAGTTTGGTCACTAGGCCTGTAATTTGGTCATCTGTGCTCTTTTTTTGGTTTCTGTCACTGTGAGTTTACTTTCTCTCTGTCTCCCAACCCCACTTAACTCCTCTAAGTTTGTTTTGGTTTTTTCCTTCCTTTCTGTGAACTTGCTCAGTAGGCCAGGCTGACCTCAAAAAGATCCACCTGCCTCTGCCTCCCAAGTGCTGGCTGGAATCAGAGGCTTGCAACACCACTGCCAGCTCAGTCTAAGCCTTTGAAAGGTTAGGAAAAAGTAGCATCTCTTATCCCAGCACTGGGGAAGCAAAGGCAAGTGGATCTTGGTGTATTTTTAGTTTCTTAGTTTTGAACATGTTGTGAAGAATGGCACATAATAATGTATGTGGATAAGTTTATGACTTTGCAGTGGTGAGAGTAACAATTGATTTAATGCCATCTCATCTCAGCCATAGATGTGCTTTCCTTTCAGTTTTAATGCTTTTTTATTGATAAAACATTAGTGATTGTCATCAAAATATCTCATGCCTTTAGTGACGAAGTTGCAAGGTATTCTAGTTTCAAGGATTTCCAGACAGTTATTAACAGTTCAGACTCATGTCTGCAGGGTTAAGAGGGTGGTGCTGATGGTCATAACCAGGAACAAAGCATGTAGCCTTTCTTCCTTCCTTTTTTTTTTTTTTTTTTTAATTTCATCTGTACTTTTAAGAGTATTGCTTTATAGCCAGGAGGTGGTGGTTGCCCGCCTTTAATCCCAGCAGAGGCTGAGGCAGGTGGATCTCTTGAGTTTGAGGCCAGCCTGGTGTACAGAGTGAGTTCCAGGACAGCAGGGTATGCCCAGAAACTCTCTCTCTCTCAAAAAAAAAAAAAAAAAAAAAAAAAAGTGTTGTTTTATAAAACTTACTTCGGTGGAGTAGGGGGGGATCTGGGTCCTTTGTAACAAAGCAACCTTGAGCCCTTGAACTCTTGGTCTTGCAGCCCCTGTCTCCCTAGTACTGGGTTTACAGCCATGTCGAGAATATTCTTAGCTAAACATTTGTATGTTTAGTGTGTGTGTGTATATGTATGTATGTATGTATGTATGTGTGTGTATGTGTGTGCACCACTGATGGGCACCTTTGTGAAGGTCAAAAAACAAATAACCTGTTTGAGACTTGGTTCTCTCCTTCCCTGTAGTCTCCAGAGATTGAACTTGGGTCTTCAGACTTAGTTGCAAACACCTTTACTCTCTGAACCATCTTGATGGCCTGTGTTTGCTTTTGTGAGGTGTGGTGGCAAAAACACAAACCTATCCTTGTTGAGTCTTGCACTGTATACTGGTGTCACTGCTTTTCAGGCTCTTTAAGACTAGTTTTCACTCAGAATCAACCCTTTTAAGGATTCAGTAACATCTCGTGTTTGTGTGTTGCATATTTACAGTCACTGTTGTTTTTGCATTAAGCAGTTTGTCACAGATTTGGTTGGTGTTTCTTCTGAGTAACCACAGTAATGAGGAAAGTGTGCGATTGTAACTGCCAGGGGTGAGTCCTTTCAGTTAGGTAGGACCCCTATGGAAGATTTTAGCATTGTTAGAGAAGCCATTAGAAGCTGTATTACAGAAGATTGTAGGGAATTACACTTTAATTTGGAGCTTTTAGTATTCTTTTATGTGATAGGAATTCTGTAGTTCAAATTGAAGTTTTACATTCAGAACTTCCTTCCAAAAGTAAATTTAACTGTGGATGATTGATGTAATGGACTTTTAAAATGTCTGCAATGAGTTGAATGTAGTTTATTTGCTGGAACCAGGCTCTTCAAATTTTTCCAGACTGGCCTTGATTGATCCTCTTGTCTATAGAGTGTACTCCCACATCCGGCTGAGGCTGAAGTTGCTTTTGTCATACACCTTAATTCAAGCATGACCTGTTTGCTAAAGATTAATAATTTTTGAAGAGAGTCAAACCGAATGTAAATTTAAAAAACTTTGAGATGTTAGATACTGTCACTGACAGTGTCAAAAACTTTTTAAAAAGATTAAGAGTTTGCTACATTGTGAGTGTGCTGTTGGAGACCAGAAGAGGGCTTTGAATTCTTGGGAGCTGGAATTACCTGCGCATGTAAGCTTCCTGACTTGGGTGTTGGGAACCAAACTTGGGTCTTTTGGAAGAGCAAGAAGTACTCTTAACCTCTGAAACATTTATTCAGCCCCAGACTGTGTTTCTTACCACTTTGTGTTTCTATTTGTGTTCTTGTGAAAAAATTCTCTAATGCCTGAGGTGGGGAAAAGGTTTAAAATTTGGGAGGGAAGCTTAAAGTTATAAAATTAGTAGTTACAGGAGTTGGGGGCTAACATCCTGAGTTCAGTCACTAGAACCTGCATTTGAACGAGAGAACCAACTCTCACAAGTTGCTTTGTGATGCATGCTCCAGATGCATGCTATAGCATATGCATGCCCACACATATACAAAAATAAACAAGCAAACTGTTTAAAATTGCTGTAGTCCATGGCACCTACTATTATTAAGTATTAAATCCTTGCAGGCATGCAGGCAGCTCAACAGGTTGGAAAGTGTCCTTTCCAAGTGACTTAGTTGGTCTAAACCTCTTCTGGGCCACTCTGCTGGTTTTTGCTTCTTTCTGGCTGTTGGTCTCTGGCCTCAGTCTTTGATGCTTGTCTTGTCTGAGAGTCTTTGCAACTCACCTCTGCTAGTCTGAAAGTCACTGTGAACTTTTTAAAAATTCATTTTATGTTATGTACATTGGTATTTTGTCTGCATGTAGGTCTGTGTGAGGTTATCAGATCTCAGAGTTGTGGACAGTTGTCAGCTGTTATGTGGGTGCTGGGAATTGAACCTTGAGAACAGTTGCTGCTCTTAACTGATGAGCTATCTCTCCACCCTGTCACAGTAAACTTTTATCCTGTTTTTTTTTTTTGTTGTTGTTGTTGTTTTTTTTTGTTTTGTTTTGTTTTGGTTTTTTTTGGTGAGGGGTAGGGAGTTAGCTAGTGAATCTCGTCAGTTTCAGGGACTTCCTGAGGTAATTTTGACTTGTTTACCTCTGCTGGATGGAATATTTGAAATGCCACCACCACCCCACATGCACAGAATTGTCTTCAGACAGTTCTATAATGTCAGTCTTAAAGATACCTTGTATCTCTAAAATAGAAAGGTAATGTGAAAGAGAGCCCTGAAAAGTGGGGGCTTCCTCCTAGACCCTGGATTAGACACAAACACCCATTTTCATAGAGAAAATCCTTTAGTAAGCAGGAATGAAAAGCTAAAGAGACTGCTTTCTGACTCAGGCAGGAAACAGCATCAAATGACCTTAAGGTGTAATTTTTAAGACAAGGAAAAGGGCAGATCTGTGTTAAAATGGGCTAGGATACAGTGGTATAGGAGATAAGGGGATGAAGAAGAGGGGGAAGAATTATTTGTCCCAGAGGGACTAAGGACTGCCTCTGGATAGAGGAGACAGATGTGTTACATAAGCAAATTGTGGTTTATAAAGGTAAAATGGGAAACCCTATGGTAGGATGAGGTGTTTAATTTTAATTGGGCGTGTTAATTAGGTTAGAATAGACCTAGGTGGCTAGCTTTAGGAATGTAATTTAATAGTGTTTTTTTGCTTGTTTTTAAGGCAGAGGGAATGAGAAGGGCAAGACCTGCCAGAGCCACATGTTCAAGCGAGCTAGTGTCTCTTCATACTGAAATACTGAAAATACTACCTTTCCCTTTCCTTATTACTATTGGTTTAATTTCTGTTTGTGATAAAATTCAGCAACAAAAGCCATTAAAGAAGGAAAGGGTTTATTTTGGCTTACACTTGCAGAAGAGATACAGTCTTTCATGGTAGAAAGAACATGAGGCTGGCCAGTTGCTCTTTAGTGGCCATCCAGGAGAAAAGAAAGAATAGAAAATGGACCCAGGCTGTAAAACCTGAGTCTGCCTTCAGCAACATGCTTCCTGTAAGGCTTAGTCTTCTAAAGATTTCATGAACTCCATAGACTGTGCCAACAGCTGGAGACCAAGTGTTCACACACATGAATTACGGGGGAATTGTGTATGGATAGAGTGTTTTACACACATACACACAGGCAGGCACACACACACATGTGCGTGTGTGCACTTGTCCTTAGATATGATTTTCACCAAAGGAGATGGCTACTTAGGTTTACTGGGAAACAGATCATATTTAAAAAGACATAATTAGTATATTTTTAGAAAATAACACATAACTCTATAACTTGTTCATTTTTATTAAAATTTAAGAATATCAAGTTCAGAGTTTAGCAGATGAAGTTGTACTTAGTCAAGAGATGAATACATCAAAACATAAATATTACTTGGCAATCTTTCTAATGGAAGTTTTAGAACTAAGCAGTTTTTGAAAGTTAAGTACCTTTTTTTTTCTCTTAATAGGTTTGTAAATATTATCTCTGTGGTTTTTGTCCTGCGGAATTATTTACAAATACTCGTTCTGATCTTGGTAAGTGACTTTTCTGTTTGCCTTTTTATCACACTTATAATTAAACTTTCTTTACCTGGCATAATGATAGAAACCTATAATTTCAGAGGAGACAAGGGAATCTTAAGTTTAAGGCCAGCCCAGGTTATGTAGTACAATTTTGTATCCAACCAAAAATCAAAATTTTCTTTCAATTCTGAAGGTTTTCTTCCCTTAAAAATTTGATGAGTAAAATTTCTTACTTGGTTCAATTATGAATATGTTAATGCTAGTTTGATTAAACATTGGCATAATTAAATGTTCACACCCGCACCTGTAAAACATGAAAGTGAAAATTGTTCATACATACCCTCATTCTCTACTCTAGCACAGGCTAGCCTGAAAAGCACTTATGTGGCCCAGGCTGACCTGAAGCATAGAAGAGTCCTCCCTCTGTCTTCTGAATGCTAGGATCACTGGTACAAGTGACCATGCCTGACTAAAATGGAAACTATGCTAAAGGTATGGAATAGGCAGTTAACATCAGGAATCAGCACAATTTTAGGAGAGCAGTCTCAACAGAGCAGAGATACCTATGTTGAAAGTCTGCAGAGGGGACTGAGAAAACAAGCATTGGATCTTAGAATCTTGGCAAGTGCTTAATTTGGGGCATCAGGATACTATAAAAGTCAGGGCTGAGTCATAAGATTAAAAGTACTGAAGGATTTTCAGTTGATTTTTTTTTTTTTTTTTTTTTTTCCAGCCTTGATACTCAATATTTTGAAGCAGGATATTTGAGGATGTTGGCAGCATTCCTAACTCATACCTGGTATTTTCAGTAGCATATACCACCATGACAACCAAAATTGTCACCAGACATTGAGAGAAGTTCTCTGGGGTCTAAATAACTCCCAGTAAAGAACCACTAGTTTAGGTATTCTTGTATATTTCCTCAATGTTTACTACAGTGCCCCAGGAAGAAAGGGGTTATTTTTTGGAGACATTGACCAGAGACCTCAGAAGCATAAACCAGAAATATTATTGGCTAAGTGCTCTCACATTACTGATACCAGTGTTTGCTTGCCTTGGGGTATATTATGACTGGAAGAGTCTGGATTCTAACATTTTAAGCACAGCACAGGCCAATTCTGAGCAAAAATGCGATTGTAAAGATGTTTTAAGTAAGTACTTAATAGTGGTGTTCTCTTTGGGGTGTTTAGAATGGTATAGCTAGATATTTCCCCCTGGTACAGGGAGCAGGTGAACACTTCAGAAGTGATCTGTTTGCATCCTGACCCTCTGAGAATCGCCTTTAAAAAAATTAGTTCTTGGTTTTCCTTTGGTAAAGGCCCTTACTAATAAATATTGCCCATTCATTCTAATTTCCAGTCAGAATTAGTTGGCAGGGCTGGAGAGATGGTTCAGTATCTTAAAGCACTTGCTCTGCAGAGGACCTGGTTCAGAACCCTATGTGAATCCAGTTCTAGGTGCTCCAATGCCCTCTTATGACCAAGCATGTAAATGGTGTGTGTGCTGGCAAAACAATCTTTAAAAAAGTAAGTTGCCTGTCAGTGAACACTAACCAGGCAGACATTTGAAGAATACCTTCAACTTAGGTTAACAGAATGGTTAAGGGAGGAAGTATGATGGTAATAAATGATGGGAAATACAGGAGAAAAAGGTTTGAAATTGTTGAGAAATCTTACCTAAGCTTGGTATCTTCAGAGAAATGGTATGTGCACATAGAAAGAATAGATTGCAGTTAAGCTGAACATCTTAAAAATCAAGCTTTTACAAGTTAAAACTAGAGAAATGTGAAGTAAAAGCTAGTGGACTGGGCTGGGGGTTGCCTTAGTGGGTAAGAGGACTTGCTCTGTAAGCATAGGGTCTGAATTCAAACTCCAGCATCCACAAGAAAAGCTGCTCATGCCTGTCACGGCAGCATTGAGGGGTAGATAGCAGGTAGGTCAGAGTTTGCTGTAGTTAGCAAAGAGGACAACACCAAAGTCATGCTCTGACTCCTTCAAGCTTGCACGTGCACACATACGAGTGCTATACACCTGTGTTTTAATCTCACACAATATGCATATGTACATAGAAAAAAAATAAATCACGACTGGATTGATGGTGATGTCACATGTCTGTTGTAATCTGAGTACCTTGGATGCTGAGGCAGGAGACCCTCATATTAGTGTCCAGCCAGTGCTACATAGAGGGATATGTACATATATTAATAGAAAGGACTAGAATAATTTGAAAATAAAGGAATTTTGTGAATTGTGCAGTAGAACAGAATAAGACTAGTGTGCAAACATTTGTTTAAGTCAGCACTATGATTAATAGTTGGAGACATACAGCTGAGGAAGAAATCATAAAACAAATGCATTTTAAGAAATTTTAGTGATTTATTTTATTTATACATATGAGGGTTGTTTTTGTTTTGTTTTTTAAATCTATGTGAATATTTATTTACCACATGCATGCCTGGTACCCACAGAGGTCCAAGGGTATCAGATCTCTGGAATTGTAGTTGTTTATCATGAGCCCCCATATAGCTGCTAGGAATTTAATCACAGCCTTCTGTGAGAGCAGTAAGTGCTTTTAACTGGCAAGCCTTCTCTCTAGCCCCAAAAAATACATTTTAAATACATGGTTGATCATTCGTTTTTAGATTAGTTAAATCCCTCACGTGATAGGCACAACAAATGACAAGGCTCCATAGCCTCCCCGACACACCTTGGCGAATTTGAGAATAACAAACATAATCACAAAATTATGATTCAGAATGGCCCAAAACTTACCAGTAGCAACACAAGAAGCTTGAAAACAGCAGAGAAATACCTTCAGGGTTTATGCTAATACCAGAATTAGTATAGGAAACACTGAAGCATGAGGGTGAAGAAAGGTGTTTGGACGTCAGAAGTCTCAATAAGCATGTTCCCATGTATCCTTTCTCAGCCAAGTTTTCCAGGATAATGTTCATTGATCTGAGAAAAATGAAGAAAAATAAGCTCTGGTATTATATCTAATAAGTATGGATAAGGAATGCTTTAAGATGGCAACTCTAGTAAGCTTGGACAATAAGTATTCCAGATGGAAGTAAGGTGAGGCTTCCTGCAGAGAGTAGAACTTGATCAGTTGCTGCCTTGTGGTCTTTAGGGAAATTAGTATGGTGATATTTTTTACTCAGTGGAAGTGTTTAAGAAAGATACAAAAATATATACATAAGAAACTAATCTCAAGGAAAGAAAACAAAAATACCATCCATACCTTTTGATTGGTCTCTAGAGAATGCTGTTTGCCTGATCAAAATGTAAATATCAAAAGGTTGTTTTTTGGGGAGCAGGAATTTCTGTAGTTTTAGCTATTCTGACTGACTGTATAGACCAGGCTAGCCACAAACTCGAGTTACTGAATTCCTGACTGCTGGGATTAAAGGTGTGTGCCACCTTACTCAGCCTAACCTAAATTTTTGATGCAAAAGATTGATTAAAAATAAGCACAAGGAGGCTGGAGAGATGGATGGCTCAGAGGTTAAGAGCACAGGCTGCTCTTCCAGAGGTCCTGAATTAAATTTCCAGCAACCACATGGTGGCTCACAGCCATCTATGAGATCTGGTGCCCTCTTCCATCAGGAAGGCAGAACAATTTATACATAATGAACAGATCTTTAAAAAACAAACAAACAAAAAACCCACAAAATTCTAAAATAATGGAGTTAAGTTTCAGAAGTAATAGCCAAAAGTAAAAAAAAAAAATGGTTGAGAATGAGACGTTTGTGTTACTTAACTATATGTACAAGTATTTGAAGTTAATATCAGTGCTAGTTCAATCAGTGGTCTCTAGCATCCGGGTTTTGTTTCGTAACAGTAAAGAACAGTTTCCTTCTTTTCACTTCTGTTTCGTGTTGCCTTAGGAGACTAAAGAGGCCAGTTTTCATAATATTTTATGACTCAGCATCAATTGTGTTGTCTACAGTCTACTTAGTGATAAAATGTGTCCTTTTTCTTTATATTTTTATTATTTTTAAGGACTATATTTACTATAGTAGCCACATTGATAATGTGTGCAGCAGTATTTTGTTCCACAGGGATGCTAGGAATTAACCATATTAGAGGGATGTACTGCCTGGGTTAACTGCATGTCACTTGAGTGAAAATACTCAAAGACCTTCAACCTTTTTAAAAAGGAAAGAAAAAAACCCTGGTATAATGGTCTATTTCTATTATCCCATATCACTTAGGAAGCTGAGGTAGGAGGATCCTAAGTTCTAGACTAGCCTAGGCTACTTACTAAGATGTTATTTCTAGTGGAAGTGTATTAATGTCACAAATAATTTATACATGCTCTTTTCTCTCTCTCAGGTCCATGTGAAAAAATTCATGATGAAAATCTAAGAAAACAGTGAGTTGTATTTTTTAAGTCATTCTCCCCTCCTGGTTATTTAGTTTAAAGAGACAAGCATTAAAAAAGTAATTGGAATTAATATAAAATAATTTTGCATGGAAGTCTAGACACTGGCTGAGCCTGGTAAGGTTTAATAACTTTAATATGATGTTAGTTGCCATAGGAATGCATATTATATGCCTAATTTTCTGTATTATGTGTGCATCTCCCCTTGTTTGCTCCTTTATAATTCATTTTATAATTGTTGTGTAACCCCCTCCCTTATGTGTCAGAAGACAACCTCAGCTGTTTAAGATAGGGTCTCTTGTTCAATACCACATATTACAAGGTAGCTGACCTAAAAATTTATGGGGGTTTTCCTGATTTTGCCTCTCATCTCAGCCTAAGAATGCTAGGATTACAAACCTGACTGCTTGCTGTGCCTAGCTTTATATGCATCCAAACTCAGGTCTTCATGTATATGTAGCAAACAGTTTAACCCACTGAGCCATCTCTCCAGCTTCCGCATATGGGTCATTTGAGCACAGGATAGGGGAGTATATAGAGGCCCAGAGTAGACATTGGATGTCCTCCTTGATCACTTTTTACTTTATTTATTGAGGCAAAGTCTCCTGTTGACTAATTCTGGCTAGTCTATTGATCCTTTTTCTGTTTTTCAAGCATTAGGACTATAAGTGACTATTGTGCTTGCATAGCTTTTTATATTTATTATGAGGCAGGGTTTCTCTGTAGCCCTGGCTGTCCTTGAACCCAAAGAGATATGCCTACCTCTGCCTCCCAAGTTCTGGGATTAAAGGCATGTGCTACCTCTACCCAGCTTTTAAAATTTATTATTACTTGAGATACTGTGTTACTGTGTAGACTAGTTGGCTTGGATCACACAGATAGCTACCTACCTCTCTCTAGTGCTGTAATTTGAGCATATACCAGGATGTCAAGCTACTTTTTAATTTTTAAGTCACATTTTATTTATTTTATTTGTATATCTTACATGTGGAGCTATACCAGTGCCATGATATACTTGTGGAGCTAAGAGGATGACTTCTAGGCATTAGTTCTTTTCTATCGTATGGGTCCCTTGGATTAAACTCGAGTTATCAGGCTTAGCACTAGGTTAACTGCTGAACCATTTCTCTGGTTTATAGATAAGATTTGTGGGTTTGGGATTGTAGATAGATTTAGTGTAGTAGTAGAGCTGGTGCTTAAACCTGTGATTAAAGCTTTTGATTTTACCTGAGCCTGGGAGTTCAGGCCTATAAAATGGGTTATTTGGGAAATAAACAGGAAGAAGATTCAAGTTCAAGGCCAGTCTGGACAACTTAATGGGGCCCTTTCTCAAAAAACAAAGGGGAAGAGATTATAGCTTAGGGATAGAGCATTTTGGTAGTAATATATTTAAGGCCCTAGCACCAAATAAACAGCAAGCCAATTTTATTTTATGTGCTTTGGTGTCTTGCCATGGGTGTTGGGTCCCCTAGAACTGGAGCTATAAACAGTTGTGATGTCATGTGGGAGCTAGGACTTGCACCTGGGTCCTCTGGGAGAGCAGTCAGATCTCTTTTCCCTTGAACCATCTCCTCAGCCCCAAAAACTGAGTGTTAACCAACAGTATTGCAGAATATAATACCTTTCCCTTTGATAGGAAAAGATACAGCCAGAAGTTTACTGCATGTAATATCTTGTTTATTCTTCAGTCTAAATTTATTAGTCCTAGAGATGGGGTGATACAGACTATAGGACTTGTAATGGTTAAAAGTTTATTTTTGTTTTATCAGGTATGAGAAGAGTTCTCGTTTTATGAAAGTTGGCTATGAGAGAGATTTTCTGCGGTACTTACAGAGTTTACTTGCTGAGGTAGAGCGTAGAATTAGACGAGGTCATGCTCGTTTGGCATTATCTCAAAATCAGCAGTCCTCTGGGGTAAGTATGAAATGAACTTTGTAAAGAGCCTTTGTTTTCTGGAGATCCAGGCATCATATTTTTTTAAGTTTGTCTTCCATTGATTACATGAAATTTGAAGACCACCTTTTTTTTTTTTTTTTCTGTTGAGTTTAGAGAAGCGTCTTCCCCCTCTTTCATTTTTGTTTTGGTGGTGGTAGTGGTGGTGGTGGTACAGGTCGTATTTTGTGACCAGTGGTTACACACATGGTTAAGTGCCCAGCAGATACTAGCTATTTGAGTCGGAAGTTCATGAAGGTGCTCAGAAATAGACATACAGGCCTTGGATCTTCTTGAATAGATGGTATGTGGCTGACAAAGGTTAGCCTCAATCCCGTCTCTTTTCCTTTTTCTGCCGTAAAAACTAATTATTAGGCTTTCTTGTAGTTCTTAGACAGTTTTCATTAGTAAGTGTAACATTGATTTTGCTAATAAGAGTTTTCTTTTTTTTTTTTGAACCCTAGCCGACCTCTAACTCAGAAATAATCTTGTTTCGACTTCCTAAGTACTAGGATGATAGGCATGCACTGCTATGCTCAGTGAAGGGTTTCTTTTCTTCTGGTGTCAGTAACTATGTATGTAATTGACTAACAGTGATCAATCATAGTTGGATTAGTATTTAGTAGTTAAACACTTTTTGTTTTATGGAGACAGGGTCTCTTATGGTCAAAATGGCCTTAAACATTATGTAGCTGAGGATGACTAGAAGTTTTTTTGTTTTGATTTTTTGAGACAGGGTTTCTCTGTGTACCCTGAAACTCACTCTGTAGACCAGGCTGGCCTTGAACTCATATATCTGCCTTCTGAGTGCTAGGATTAAAAGATGTTTGCCACCATTGCTGGCTTTAACTCAAAGTCTTGATCCTCCTTGCCTCCACTTTGCAAGAGATTATAGGTATGTGCCAAGATGCCTAGCCTTTTCCCTCCCTTTAATTACTAAATACAAGTACTAATGGGCATGGTGGCATCATCCTATATTAGCACTTGGGAGGTTAGGGCAGAAGATCTTGAGTTCAAGGCTACTGGGCCACATAGAAGCCCCCTGGGTTTTCTTTCTTATTACTTTATAGAGGTGGTCCTGGGATCAATCCCCATGGTCTAGTGCATGCTAACTGCCACCAGCTCCATCCCTGGACCCAAGAGTTAAAGGTACTTTCTTTGGTATTTTACTTATCAGTGACAGTATTAACACGTTATTGTTTTTAATAGGCTGCTGGTCCAACAGGCAAAAATGAAGAAAAAATTCAGGTTCTGACAGACAAAATTGATGTCCTTCTACAGCAGGTGAGAATCATTACAGAAATGTGAGGAAATGATTGGAGTTGATTGGAGCTAGAAGTTGTGGCGAACGTTAACCCCAGCATGTAGGAATTGGTGGTGATAGTAATATCAAGACCCTGTCTTAAACAAAAAAAGCTGGGCAGTGGTAGCTGTGCACACCTTTAGTCCCAGCACTTGGGAGGCAGAGGCAGGCAGATCTCGGTGAGTTCTAGGACAGCCAGGACTGTTACACTGGGAAACCCTATCTTGGAAAACAAAACAAAAAACCCACACCAAACAAAAAAGACTGACACATGACTGATAAGGCAGAAAATAAACATGAAGAGATTTTTGACTGATTATACAGGAAATACAAACCGAAATCGCACAGGGAGATATTTAACAGTATTTGAATTGCCCAATTAAAAAGAATAGCTGGCCGGGTGGTGGTGGCACACGCTTTTGATCCCAGCACTTGGGGAGGCAGAGGCAGGCAGATCTCTGTGAGTTCGAGACAAGCCTGGTCTACAAGAGCTAGTTCCAGGATATCCTCCAAAACCACAGAGAAACCCTAAGGAAAAGAAAAGAAAAAAAAAAAAAAGAATAACTATAGTAAAGTACTTGAGTGTTGTGAAGGATTTGGGCTCATTAGAATTACCAGGCATTGATGGTAGGTGTATAAAATTATTCAGATACAGCTATTCCCAGAAGAATTTAATCTGCTCTGTGTGTGTGTTTAGTTAGGTTCTTAAAATGTTAAACGTGTACTGTGAGCCATTCCTTTACTGAAACCAGAAATTAAAACATGCCTATACAACTTGCACACTGCTGCTCACAGTTTTAGTTAAAAACCACTCAGAGCAAGCTCTTTCCCTCCACCCAAAAAAACTTGTACTAGTCCAAATGTTACTAAGTGTGTGAGAAAGCCAGTTCTGGTTATAATCTCTGGACTGTGGCAGGAGGAATGCCTGGAGTCCAACCAAGGCTACAGAGGTAGAATACTGTCTTAAGGAAACCAAAATTAAATTGTGATTATAGCCATATAGTGAAATGATATTCTGAAGTCTAAAGAACTTACTATTTGTGAAATATGAACGAACGCTAATCATCTGAGTGAAAGAAGCTAGACTGAGGAAGGGATACAAACCATATTATATCATTTATAAGAAAGTTGGAAAATTCTAATCTATAGTGGCACAGATTATAGGATTGAAGTTGGAGGAAGTACTAAAAAGAACCGGAAGAAACCTTTTAGGTTGGGGAAGGAACTTGTCTAGCTGGTAATGATGGTTTTTCGTGGATATGCCCATGTGTCCACACTTAAAAACCTTTGTGAACTTAAAATCCACATCATCTAAGTTGTTTCAGAAATCACAAGGGTCAGATAAAACTGAAGTTTTAGAAAGCAAGAAGACATAAATCTACAACATGCAAGGAGTTTTTACTGTTTTTTTTTTTTTCCCTGTCTCAGATTGAAGAGTTAGGATCTGAAGGAAAGGTAGAAGAAGCCCAGGGAATGATGAAATTGGTTGAACAGTTAAAAGAAGAGAGAGAATTGCTAAGATCTACAACCTCGGTGAGTTTTTTATGTTCTCAAAAAGCCTGTTAATCATGAATCAGTTGGAATCCATTCTTGTCGGAGAACCTTTGAATACTTTTTCTGTTGTCCTAAATTCAATTTTGATCAAGCATTTTCTTAAAAGGCCATGTGTGTTGGGTTGGTTGGTCACAAGGTTAGGCTTTGCCTTACATCATTAATCCATGAAGATAGGGAACAAAAAACTCAAAATTAGCTTGCTCTGGTATGCTCGCTCCTTCTGTCCTTTCGTGCCCTTCCCACACACACATACCAGCACACACAATGGGATCAAACCTAGGGTATTGTGCTTCTCAGGCAAATGATCTACCTCTGAGCCATTTCCCTGGCTAGTGATTTCATTCCAATAGAAGCCAGAAATGTTCTTTAGCAGTAAGCATTGTCCATATCTTCTTACTCTGTTTAGTGCAGTCTATCTGGAGATAGCATTTAGATTCCATAAATTGAGAGCTCAATCCCGAAGCTTGTGTTTTGCTCACTCTTCCCTCCCTGCCTCCCTCCCTCCCTCCTTCACCCCATTCTCTAAGCACACTAGTGTGCGCACACACTCACACACATGCTGTCTCAGGCACATTTGTGTCAGATGTCACTTAGATGCCCTAGGTTTTGCCTGTGCTTCTGACTAACATTAAAATTCAGAGCTTTCACAAACCCTCACCCCGGGTTCAATTAATTTGCTCCCGTACCTCACAGATCTCTGAAACACGTTTACCAGCTTATTATAAAGGATTTTACAAAGGATGCAGATGAAGAAGAGATGCATAGGTATGGGAGAAGGGTTGCGAAACTTCCATCTCCTCTTCAGGTTCACCACCTTCTAGGAACCTCCATGTATTCAGGTATCTGGAAAGCTCCCAGGCCCTTTCTGGGTCATATTGGAGACTTATTCTATAAGCATTATGGAAACATGGACAAGTGGTTAGAAATATGGTTAGACAAAAAGAATATGATATAATGCAAAAGACTAAGTGGGGGACCCAACAGCCTGCCTGTGCGGACCTCTTTGTGGCCCACTCCTGCCATATCCCTTACCTTGACTGTTGTGCAGAATTTAAAATAGGAGCCTTGTGATCAGACAAGTAGGTCTTGATGCTCTTCTCCAAGTCTTAAAGGTGAGGGAAGGCTTGCCTTATGGGAGGGAGTTATGAGCTAAGGAACATAGATACATAGTCACTGTATGTTATGTCACTACAAACAGATTGTATTGTGTATTTTTACATTTATTTATTTCATGTGTTTTGTGGTCTGGTCATAGGGTGTATGTTAAGATCAGCGGACACATTGTAGTCATTGCTTCTCTCCTTCCATCATGTGGGCTTTGTGTTACCCAGTTAGGTGTCAAGAGCTCATACCTGCTGAGCCATTTTGCCAGCCCCTCAGTTACCAGCTATGAAAACAATTCTTCAGTCACTCTCTTGCTAAGCCCCGCCTTAAATCGTAAATACTCATTTGAGCCTGAATTATATTTTCATTTTTGTTAAATCACTCAGGACTTCTATTTACCTTAGTTTAAAATTGCAAAGTCTTAAAGTGTCTCCCACCTTACTGTGTGTAGGGCAGTGTGTGCTTTAGATGCTATTGATGATCTGGAATTGGTCGTTGATTCTGTTCACTCAGTAGTGAGCTGAGAGTGTTCACCTTGAGTTTAATTTCTTAATGAGTTACTGAATCTGTGAAAGGAATTAGATTAAAAGAGCTTTCTGAAAGTTTTTCAAGGTGACGTGGGAGTTCAGCAGTTAAGTAAGGTGAACAATGTCTCTTCTTGTTCCTGTAAGAGGCAAGTGGGTTGCTCTTTTCCAGCCTTTCCTCTCCAAAACTTGAGCGGTGTACTCAGTTTATGGCTAGAGAGATGGAAAACGGATGTTAAGTTCTTTTTGGAATTTATTCTCTCTCCTTCAGATACTCTCATAGCACCTACTTCTCATTTCAGACTATTGAAAGTTTTGCTGCCCAAGAAAAACAGATGGAAGTTTGTGAAGTGTGTGGAGCCTTTTTGATAGTAGGAGATGCCCAGTCCCGGGTAGATGACCATCTGATGGGAAAACAGCACATGGGCTATGCCAAAATTAAAGCCACTGTGGAAGAATTAAAAGTAAGTTTTTCATAAGCATATATGTAATCTGTAATTTCTAGCAATACTATCATGGAAAATTCTGTGCTTTAGTATAGCTAAAAATTGGTCACGTGATGATAGAAACCTTGAGTGGCATTTATTTCTTCAAAGCTGTGGTGCACTGGAGCTGTTGATTAATTAGCATAGCATGCCTGTTTAGTGTGCCCATGGTTCTCGGGCTGATCCCAGTACCAAAAGTAAAAAGAAATCAGGCAGTGTGTTTCCTGTGAGACTCTGTTGTTACAAAAGCATTTTTGATTTTGAGACAGGGTTTCTCTGTTTTGTTTTGGAACCTGTGCTAGAACTAGCTCTGTAGACAAGGCTGGCTTTAAACTCACAGAGATCCTCTTGCCTCTGCCTCCCAAGCACTGGGATTAAAGGCGTGCACTACCACCGTCTGGCTCATAAATCATTTTTATTTCCTTCATTTTTTAGTCAGAAATTGGGAGTTTACCTAAAGAATTAGTCAAATTATGGTATTTTATGTATACATATGGTGCCAAAATTGCTATATTTCCCTTGACATGGGTGAGAATATCTTAAAGGCTTAAGTTGTATAAAAGTTTTACCTTGAGCTGGGTGGTGGCTCAATGATAGATCACTTGCCTCAGCTGTTTAGCCTTCTGGCTGGTTACAGCACTACAACAAACAAAAATCCGACTTGATTTCCTTAGGAAAAGTTAAGAAAAAGAACAGAAGAACCTGATCGAGATGAACGTCTCAAAAAAGAGAAGCAAGAAAGAGAGGAAAGAGAAAAAGAGCGGGAGAGAGAAAGGGAAGAACGGGAAAGGAAAAGACGAAGAGAAGAGGAAGAAAGAGAGAAAGAAAGAGCTCGTGATAGAGAAAGGAGAAAGAGAAGTCGTTCACGAAGTAGACACTCAAGCCGAACTTCTGATCGGAGATGCAGCAGGTCCCGGGACCATAAAAGATCACGGAGTAGAGACAGGAGGCGAAGCAGGTATGTGAACCTCCTGGCAGTGTCTGGCTCATGGTAGGGCTCCCAGATAACGTAGTAAATTGAAACTGTTTTAAGTTTAAAATGCGTTAAGTCATTACTGGATCTCATAGTGATGTAGTACCCAACAGAGTGGGTTGCTTGTCCTTTTGGTCACATGGCTGTTGGAGAACTGTGATTGCTGACATCAAGGATTAGAATATGTGTCTAGCATGTGTTGCTACACTAGCCTGGGTGGTGATTAAAATTCTAAATTTGAAATAGAATGACTGGTGGATGCATATTACTTTTATGTTGTCATAAAGTCAGATTATTTTATGTTGGACTTGAATAGAATGTTGCACCATTGGCTAGGGTTGGTGCACGCCTTTAAGCCCAGCACTTGGGAGACAGAGGCAGATGGATCTTTGAGTTTGAGGCCAGCCTGGTCTACAGAGTGGGTTCCAGGACAACTAGAGCTGTTACACAGAGAAACTCAGTCTTGAAAAAAAACCAGACTTAGGAGAGTTGAAAGGTGAGTTTACATGTTAGTTCCCTTCTGTTGTGGTTTGAGATAATCTTTCAAGAGACTCAATATACCCGATGATATATTTCTGTGTTTTGTTTCAGAATAGGGTCTCTGTGTAGCCATAACTGGTGTGGAGCTCACTGTGTAGACCAGGCTAGCCTCAAACTCACTTGGATCCACCTGCCTTTGCTTCTAGAATGCTGGTATTTAATGGCAAGATTTTCAGTAATTATTCTTGAGATTTCATGTAAAATGTTCTGTTTGTGTGGTTTCTCGAGACAGGGTTTCTCTGTGTAGTTTCTCTGTGAGGTCCTGGCTACCTGAAACTCACTTTGTAAATCAGGCTATCCATTTCCTTCCTTCCTTCCTTCCTTCCTTCCTTCCTTCCTTCCTTCCTTCCTTCCTTCCTTCCTTCCTTCCTTCCTTCCTTCCTTGTTGTTTGTTTGTTTGTTGTGAGACAGGGTTTCTCTGTGGCTTTGGAGGCCGTCCTGGAACTAGCTCTTGTAGATCAGGCTGGTCTCGAACTCACAGATATCTGTCTGCCTCTGCCTCCCAAGTGCTGGGATCAAATGCCTGCGCCAACACTGCCTGGCTGGGGATTTATTTGTTTCTTAAGGGGAAACTTAAATCTTTTTGACTATTGAGTAGTAGTACATGCTTCTCTGAGCCCTTTTAGTAATGATATCTGAAATTGTTTCCTTTTTCTTTAAATTACTAAGAAGTAGAGATCGACGAAGAAGTAGAAGCCATGACAGATCAGAAAGAAAACATAGATCTCGAAGTCGGGATCGAAGAAGGTCGAAAAGCCGAGATCGAAAGTCATATAAACACAGGAGCAAAAGTCGGGACAGAGAACAAGATAGAAAGTCCAAGGAGAAAGGTTGGTTTATTATGAGAGGTGCTGTCTTTAGCCCAGACCTTCATTTCACTGTGCACCAGAACAGTCCGCTCAGTTTAAAGCTGTGTTTCTTTCCATTCCTGCTCTGATTTGCGAGAGTCGAAGTCTACCTGAGGTTTTAAGACCATTTATTAAAGCCTCATTCTGGAATTGGTAACCTGAAGATTTTTTTTTCATTATTTAGAGAATACTTTTATTAGTGTTTTTAATCAAACCCATGTAGATATACCTTACATATTTAATACAGTGCGTTACCCATGTACAAGTAGAAAAAAAATTAAGTTCAACATTTCTAGACCAATATGGCTGTTAATTTCTGTACAATGCCAACTCAACATGGTAAACTGAGATACTTTTTCCAAAGTTGACAGCACAACTAAAGTTTCCAAAAATTCAAATTTTATATATATGTGTGTATGTATGTCTTATATTTATATTAAAAGACCAATAATAGTATGTTATGCATCAATAGCAGCAGCAGCTTTTCCATAACCTGGAGATTTTTTGAAAACGGCAATATTCATAATGTTTCACAAAATACATGTACATTGTTCATTGGTCCTATTGTGCAGTGTTTACTTAGCTTAGTAATTAACTTTTTTCCCCCAGAAGTTGAATACCTTACTGTGTGATGTTTTATGTTGTGTCCATCTTGCTATTTCTCTCTCTTTGCTTTTGGTGTTCTGTAGCTCCTAGTAGCTGGCTTATATTAGTGATATTGAAGGACTAACTATAAGTTTTGTTTTTGGCCTGTTTTCACAAAACTATTCTCTTTTAGCCTTTATTTCAAGATAATGGTTTTAATCATCAAGGTCACCTTTTAAAACTTATTTTTGTTTTTGGGTTATTTTAGAATCTTTGGTTTTGTGTTAGTTGGGCTGTTTTGTTCTGTGTGGTTTTAAGGATGAAAAAGAAAGGGCATGTTTCTGATCTCAGTCCTGCTCCCATCCTGTCCTGTTCTGCATGTGTGGTCTGTGTTGCTGCTGTAAGTTAACACTAACCATGAATGTGACACTCGTGTTTTCTTTTTTTATAGATATTTTGCTAAACTTAGGAGTTTTCCTAGATTGAGTTAAATGTTTTCCTTTTCTTTTTTTGGCCTCTGATTATTTGTGAGGGGTCCATCCATGGTGAACTTCTCAGGAGCTTTAGTGTCTGTCATTTTAAATTCAGAAATTGCTTCTCTGATTCAAAAGGCAATTGGGGTAAAGGTAAAGGGTTAGTGCTTTATTTGAGAGGGTGTTCTCTTGCCCAACTTATGAAGGATTTGGCCTATTGGGATTTTGGAGTGAGGTATCAGTTTTCAAGAGTCATTTGGTGTCAAATCATCTAGTGACTCTTGAATCAGGTCAAATTAATCATCTGCATTTTGTGAGGCTTTTGATCACATAATTCCATTGTCATATTGGTTGCTCTTTTTCAGTCATGCCACTTAAATAGACACATTTGTATAATTATAATTTCTAAGTAAAGCAAAAAATATGACAATGAATTTAGTAAAACCCTTAAGTTTCCTATTGAGATTTGGGAAAAGAAGGGAGACCGGATAATCAATCAGGCTTCTCTTGGTTGGGCATGCTGTCAGGAGAAAGTGGTGAGTCCATTGACTTTTGAAAGTTCTAGACACTCTGACAAATGATAGTATTCTGGCCTTTGGGTCAGGTGTCTGCATTAGCAAGCATTTGATAACGGTAGGTGAGTAAGGCTGTTCACCACCTCAGCTGCTGTAATCTTAACAGAAGCAGTTTAACTCTACAGATGAGAAGTTCTTTTCCACACATAGCTATCTAGGTACCCTCTTTGTTCAGAGTTTCCATTAGTCCATAACTCTAAAATCCATCACACATTATAGATTTCCTTAGGACTATTAAGATCTACCATATTTATATAGGCCAGAAGATAAGTCCTCTACGGGGCAACAAGACTACTCTTCCTCCTTGAAGCTGCCTGTACAACGGAGAAGCCCATAAGGCACAAAGGGAGGACTTTCCCACAAGGTCAGTTAGAGCACAGTTCCCCCACGTGGGCAGACAGACGTGAAGCAAGTCTTACAGTTAACCACTCAGACATTGCTCTGCTTTTTCACAAATGTCAGACCTGATACATAACTCCTTTACATAACAGAAGGCGTTCATAACACTGTTTGCATTTCCATCCTCTGTGTTGTGTGTAACGATGGTCCATGTAGAGTTCCTCTCTTTAGATATCTTCCCATCATGGTCTACTTAGTTATTCTTAGTTTTAAGGAAGAAAACAGCTTTTATGGAAGGTCTCTGATTTAACATTTTCTGTAGAATCATTTTTTTAGAGGGTTACTTAGAATAGGAATGCAGAGTGTACCCCTTTGCCTAAGTTTGGGGTTTACTTTTCCAAGAGGGCAGGAGGGGAAGTCGGGAATTACTCATATCTAGTGAAAACAAAGGTCTGGTGTCTTGGACTTTTAAGATCCCATTTTCTTATTAGGTCTGCCCTTCTGCCCTTCTTGAATATTTAAATAATCAAATAGTCTTTTTCATGAAATATATCATTGAGTGAACGTGTCATTTAAATTTTTTCTTGCTTACCATTTTGCCCTTGCAGCTTAACTAACCTTATGTTAACAGCTTTGTGTACTCTTTTATACCTTTTCTGTTGCCTTTGTATACTCCAGAATGAAATTTGCTGAAGTTTTAAATTATGAGGTGAATTTACCAACTTTTCACAAGTCTGAGAAAATTTGCTGTTTTACCTTTTGTTTTCTTTCAGTCCTCTTCTTGGTCTTTCCTCTAAACTACAAATGACATCACTGCTGAATTCCGCAAACTGTTTCTTGCAGGCTGTGGGAAATGGATCTTTCATCTCTTTTGTTTCCCTTTTAAAAGAGTAATGTATGTGTTGTATTTTACTCTAAATTCCATGGTCAATGTCTTCTTTTATGGCAGAAAAGAGGGGATCTGATGATAAAAAAAGTAGTGTGAAGTCCAGTAGTCGAGAAAAACAAAGTGAAGACACAAACACTGAATCGAAGGAAAGTGATACTAAGAATGAGGTCAATGGGACCAGTGAAGACATTAAATCTGAAGGTGACACTCAGTCCAATTAAAACTGATCTGATAAGACCTCAGATCAGACAGAGGTAAGTGTATTGTTTCTCACTTTGATTAGGGCTTTTTGTTACTGTTTGACAGTGCAGCGTAAGTATGCACAGATGAAGATGGATCTAAGCCGAGTAAGAAGACATACAAAAGCCTCTTCTGAAGGAAAAGACAGTGTAGTCCTGCAAAACATTTTGAGGTACATTGTTTTGTCTCAGCTATTTTGTAGCAGACTCGTGCCCCCATTAGTGTGCCTCTTTGGAAATTATTGTCCACGTATGTAATATAGTCACCATTGAAAGTTAATTATCCTTTTTTTTTAGGGATTTTGCTGTCATTTCTTTTTTTTTTTTTTTTTTAAATAACAAGGTTGAACTGTTTTTGTTTTTGTTTTTTTTCTTTTTGGTATTAAGTCCATCTTGTGTTGGTACATTGGCAGAGACATATGCTGTAAAAACTTAACTATTTCTGAGGCACATGTTGGACTACTTTGTTTTAATTAAACTGCTAGTATTTCTTTGTCAAGGATGTTTCTAGTTTTTTGCTTTATTGCCTTGCATTCTAATGCAGTTTGTTCTGTAACTCGAGAGCCAGTAGCATTGGATTGATGGAAGTGTAGGGTTTATGAATTATTGCAGCTGACTACCATACCTCACACAGCGTTGGTGTTGTGAGCGGCCCATGAAAAGCCAAATTAGAAATCAAGGATTCAGTCAAACTAAGCAGGTACTCATGCCAGGTACTCCTTTCTCTACCCACATCCGTGTTTGAATGCTATTGCCTGTGACCTTTACGCTTAACTGTTGTGTATCCTTTTTGTTCTTTACAAGAAGCACAGAGGGGTTTTTTGTGTATTGCGTGACATCTTACAAATCATGTTAACAGAATGGAATTTTTTTTCAACTGTGTGTAGGGATGCAGTGGTGCCCAGAATTAGATATCTTTAAAGAATTTTAAATACAATAAACACCTCATATTATCCGCCTTGTTACATTCAGTGCAATTCTCAAGTCTTTAAGAGGTATGTGTTTAACATTTCCTACTGTGTAGGAGAATTTGCAGTCAGCCATAGTATAGAGGAATAGTCACTGGCTGAGACATTGAAAGCCACAGCATATAGCAAAGACAGACACTTGGATCAGTGACATGAAGAACTGATTGATTATCAGATGAGGTTGGGTTCTTAAAGAACTTTAAAGCTAGGTTTTGTAGGTGTTCTTAAAACCTCTAACTTCAGTCTTCGGGCTAGTGGTGTGGGATGAAATAATCCTAATGAAAGGAAGTACCAATTAGTTGATAACTTGGTGGCATTCCTGTTTTAGAAAAAGAAGGGTAGTTATGTCTGTGTGAACCATTCACACATAGGCAGGATACACAGGCACATGGCTCTAAGAACCACATTGATGCCTTGATGTAAAAACAATACAGACATTTCAAATACACATGTCATGATTAGCAGTTAGCAACTGGGCCAACACTTAGTCATAAAAATTTACCTTTTATATGCTGTCTAATTATCAATTTTCCCCAAATTTTGCATTGTAGGACTACTGTTGGAAGATTTTTTGAAGAATACTGAAAACGCCATAAAGTGAAGATCAACATTAAAATGAGGTGAAAGAAAGCTATAGTGGCATAGAGAAAGTATAAAGCTCAGTTAGTTATTTGTTTTTTTATTATTATTATTAAAAATTAATTCAGGACTGTTGTGACCTACCAGATTTCAGAACATGTGTTATTAGCACATATGCCACTTTGAAAACTTAGGTCTTGTATCATATTTTTTTTTCTTTAAGACTTTTTAAGAAATATTACCTAAACATGGGCTTGCTCAGTGTTTAATTGCAAGTTTTCAGTCTCGGACTTTGAAAACAGGATTAAACGTTAGTGTTCATGTGAAGCAGACTGAGTGGGATTCCATTTTTACACTTCTGCTATACTTAGCCTTTGGATTTAGAAGTGAAAATAAAGTATCTCTGACTTTCTGTTACAGAGTTGATTTGTCTGTGTCATTGAAAGGTTTAGTATTGCTTTTTTCTAATAAAGCTGTTGACTCCAATCTAGTCCCTTGTTTTTAAATATGAGGCACACTATTAATACAAGTGTTAGTGAAAAGTTTTTCTAACTTGTCCTGTTGAAGGGTAATTTTTATAGAACTTCCCATTTGATGTTTTAATGGTGCTTCAATTTTGGGTGGTTATGAATAAATTTGGATTTGCTTTTAATAGCAAAGGTGTACAGTGAACTAGAATATATTTTTACACCTGTGAGAGGTTTCTTTAGTAGTAAAAGGTTCTGAATAACCTTATAAACTCTGTCTTCCTCTGTCAACCTATGAAATGATTTAGGCAAACGTTCAGAAACTTTATAGTTCCCATCCCCCTTTAAATCCTATACCAAAATTTCTTTTAACCCAGCCTTATCCATTTATAATTGTATATACATCTGTATATGAAGTGCATAGTATATGTAACAAGGATATCTGAAAAAACAAAGCAGGTGATGATTTCACATGGAAGTAGCAGCATGTTTATATGTAGCTTCATCAACTGTATAAAGTGTTACCCCAAGAGTACATGTTTATATATATCTATCATAGCAGTTCCTTGTGACTTAGAGTTTTTCAATACTAACATCAATTTATAGGTAAAGAAAACTGAGCAAATGGCTTATCTAGGAAGTGGCTAGGGCCACTTATGTTGATCAGTGCTAGGGCACAGAGACTGGGTGTTTGCCTTTTCTCGCCTTTGTGTCACTGTGTTCCTTCTAATGTGCATTATTAAGTAAAATACTCTCTACCAAAACTTTGATGAGTCATGAAGCCGCCACTTTTAGAGACACTATATGAGAAATGGGGACAGAGCCCTCCTGGCCTACCCAGCTGATGCAGCACTAGGTGGGGAGGCTGTCTCTGAAGTTGCAAGAGATAAGGCAGGTGGAGATGAAGGTAGTTGTCTGGCAGATGCAAAGTCACCTGGCTCTAAGCTCTGCTTTGTGTAGCATGTAGTTTGATGACATTGTTGTATTAAGAACATAATGTAAGAAATCTGCTCAAGTATTAAAATGCCAGATTGCTTTCTTCTGCCTTGTCTAGACTCAGTAGTGAATTTAAATGAAGTATAGCAAGTGGTCTTCTGTGAAAAGACGTCCTCTGTGGACACATAGATCTATTGATGCAGATACAATATTTGAGAACGCTCGCTCCTTAGGGTGTCTGGTGTAGAGGCTACATACTAACTTAATATAAGAAACATTTCTGTTTTGTAAACCAAATAGCTGTCTCTGTCATTTGGTGTGTGTGAGAGAGAGTATTGTAAATATGTCCTGTCTTATGGGAGAACCAGTTTTAATCAAATTACTGTGTAGTTTTGAAATTAGAGCAGTTAATCTTTTTGTTTTTTAATGCTTTTTATTTTGAATTTTTTATTTTATTTTATAGTATATTTATAAAGTATGACAGTATAATCAATCTCTGTTAACTTAGTCTCCTACAAGACTCATAGCTATAGCGTGTGTGTGTGTGTGTGTGTGTGTGTGTGTGTGTGTGTGTCTGTATATTGGGTGCAGGTGGGCTGCACATGCATGTGTGTGTGTGTGTGTACACATACTCTTCTGTATTCTTAAGCAAGTCTCATGCAGTTAACCCATGTCTCTGAAAGAGGAGATTCTTTAAATAGCTCATTGTAAAATCTGATGAGCTTTTACTTCATAGTTCTGACTGATAACTCTTTACCTTGTAACTCCCAAGAGGGCAGAAGAAGGATCTTCTGTAGAGTGTAGACAGACCAGACGGATGCCTCTGCAGTAGATTCCAGCTACCACTTTTGTAACTTTTGTAATCTAGAATTAAGTTGTTCATGGTGTTCTGCTGAGATATTTTGTTCTAGAATATTTCTCACCTTGAATATATTTAGTGTCACAGGAGGACCAGAGGTCATTCCAGAATCTTAAGGAAGTGGCTCACATAACTTTTAAGCTAAGCCATTTAATTAGAGATTTTAGGGATTATAAACTGAAAATTTAGCAGTGGAAGTTTTTTGTTCACATCTTTCTGTTTTTAAAGATGTATAGTAGATGAGTGACATGAGTATGCTTAATCACCTATATGTGCACGGAACATTCTATGGGTTGACATCTCATTCAGGGTTGATTTTCAAGCTTGTGTTTTTTTACTGGTTTTTATTTGCTTGTGAAAGGACCCAGGACAACTATGCATTTTAACTTGTTTGATAACTGCAATTGTAATGCTTGTTCTTGGTTTAAAAGCAACAGCCGAAGTGTTCAGTGAACTGCGTCTTCCTTTACTCCTGCCTGTCTGCTCCTCTCTTAAGAGTTCCTGATGGTGCTTATTCCAAGCACTTGGGTGGGGCAGGAAGTGGGAGGTGGGGAATATACAATATATAGAAATGTCTTTCTATATATGTTAGTGTCCATCATATATGTTCTGAATTTGCCACTTTCAGTTACTACATTTGGAAACATTTATTTTGAGATGTAGGATACAACACTTGAAGTTGAGCATGTTGCTTTTAAAAAAGTCTGTTTCAAGTTAGCTAAAACAGGGTAAATGGCATTTTCATTGTGTTAGAATTATGGATTTTCTATTAAAATACATTTTCAGAGTTTCATAGTTGATCTATTTCTTCCCCTCAGCCATCCTAAGTAGATCAGTTGTCTATCAACAGGTGGTTTAGGAGCAACTTTGGAAACAGTTTGGCACAGCTAAGTGTGCTGTACTCAGCCCTAGGTACATACTCTTGAGAAACTCTTAAATGTTGCCAGGAGATGGATGAACAAATGTCTTAATGTCATCTTGTGTAATGAAGAAAAGAAAACCCAAACCATCAAAACCCTGGGAAGATCCCATCAGCATTTGTGTTGGATAACTAGTGTGACACATCCCCGCCACGGAATTCACTGGCGTGAACATGAACTTCTGGTTCCGAATGTGATCATGGATGACTCAAGATGTAATAATGTCCCCAGAAAGCAAGCCACAGAGGATCTATGATTTACGGTTCACTTTGGTAAAGGTCAAAAGAGGCTGTTAAAAAAATACATGATAAATGAAAGAGAAACATGAAACAGTTGAGACATACAAATCACAATTAGCTGCTACTTTGAGAATGACCTTGGAGGGCAAAGGGGTTTTCAGAGGAATGGCCACTGCTCTTCCTCAAGCTGGGTGGGCTCTTTTCTTTTGAATTGTATGTTTGTGTGCTTTTGTGTATATGCTATTTCTTAATAAAAAATTTTTTAAGTGGGAAAGGTTTTGGTGTAGGTAGTGACTAATAAACATACTAAATTAACCTTAATGTGTGGCAGATTAAAAAGGCACACTTTCTCCTTTTATTCTTTAAATGGTCTCGTTGTGTAGCCCAGGCTAGCTTGGAACTTGGAAATCTTTCTCCCAATTGCTTATAATCCTTGCAAGGTTATAATTACACTACCACACTTTCACTACATACAAGGCACACACATACTGTGTGGTATCTTTTCCTTCATGTAAATGGCAGCCAGGGAGTGGGTGCTTCTATTCTAAGCAGCCTTTCGAGGAAGGGTTAAGCGCCCCAAATATTAACAAAAATGTTTACTTTTTAAGACAAAGTGGTTAGGATTTGAAAAGTCCCAGCAGATGCTTAGGGTTCACAAAGCCAAGCATTAGTTCCTAACAGTCATTCTACCACACCCCAGTCAGGTCCTTTCGAGATGAGCTGAGGATAGTTTTGGGGTTTGTGGTGGTGGTTTCCTTTATTTTTCAAGCAGGGTTTCTCTGTGTAGTCCTGACTGTTCTGGCACTTGCTCTGCAGACCAGGCTCGACTCAGATATCTGCCTTCCTCTCCCTCCTGAGTGCTGGGATTAAAGAAAGGTATGTACTACCACCACCTGGCCGACTAAGCATATCTTAATGGGTGGGTCAGTGAAGAGAACGGTGCAGCACACATACCTCCCTTTACCTGTTGCTGTCTCCTCATTGCAGCTGTGAGCTGCACCTGGACTGTTTCCCATGAGCACAGCACAAAAGAAGGTTCATTACTTACCAGTCTCCATCACTGTAAATAAGCAGCTTGTGTGTGTGCATCTTGGAATCAGGGGTTTGAGAGTTATTTAATGAAGTTGTTTCTTGTTTTTACAGTCAAGATAGAAAGTAAAACTTAATTGTACTTTCTCTTGAAGCTCTTGTTTTAGGACTTAGAAAAAGGTCCTTTGAATCCAATCCCAGTATGTGGGAGGTTCAGGATCATCCATCCCTCAGCTATACAGAAAATCTAGAGCCCCGTGTGTGCTCCCTCCCCCCATTTTGTTTTGTAGTGGAGTGTGCTTATTAACTTAGCAGGTAAGAATTTGTTTACCCTTGTGGTTGTATTCCTATTCAAACTGTAGCCACTGGATAGCATTACCCTCCTAATTTATTGTATGCCAATTAAAATTTATTAATTTAAAATCCTTTCTCAGTGTTCTGCAAATGGTGATTTCTAGATATTAACCTAACCAACCTCAGGCCCCTGCCTACATTTTCCTTACTATTGAAAGCAAAACACAATTAGGGAAGTTGTCACTTGAGGATCCATCCTGTCTAGTCACAATTTGCAGTTACTGGAATACTGGGCTTGGAACACTTCAAAAATGCATATCCTTACACGGTGCTCCTTCCGTTAGAGTTCTGGATAGCAAGCACAGTGTGAAATGGATCATGTTACCATATAAACAGTTTACCTCTGGCAGTTGCGTAGTGCCTGCTCTGTGTATTTCCCCTCAAATCTCAGCTGCTGGGAATACAAATAGAATGTGTTGGGCCCTGAGGAGCCCTGTTATTTTTAATTCATAAGGATCAGCGGTGACTATTCAGAGAGGAATGGGTAAGTGAACTGGGGCAAGTTATAGCAGAGTGCTAATAGAGTGACACAGCCATCTAAAACACTGCAAAAGTAAACTGCAGAAGACTAGCTTGGGTATGATAGCCCCCAGCCTTTAGTTGAACTAGTGAAGCCTACACCAGCCACAGTGATGACAGCTGTTTTCACAAGTTGTCTTAGCCTTGAGAAGTTAGTTGTTATGCAGGTCATAAGTAATTTTGTTTGATTGTTAAGTGGGGCTTATATTCAGCTCAGTAGTAGAGTGTCAGTGTTGGGGTACAGCATTTCAAAATAAACTGGGCCTCTCAAACACTGTAGCTGTGTTTGTCAATTCCTGCTCAGAGAGGTTAGAAATGAGGAAATTTTCCAAAGTTCAAATGTGGTTAGCCAAATTGTCCCATGGTCTAGGCCTTATTATTGACAATGATTCCAGACTCCTCTGGAGCTAGTAAGTCATTTTTGCAGCTTGGCTATTGTAGCAGGGTCTCTCTGTCAGAGGTGATGCTGTGTGCTGAGTCCATTCGGAGTTTTCGCTCTTCACAAAGACTTCTATCTCCTGAAAGTCCCGGAGTCTTTGGATGTCTTTGTCCTAAAAGTTGGGAAAACTTAGTGATTCCAGGATACTGTGTGAAGTCACTGGAGTCCAGCTTACCTTTGGCAGGCCATTTCAGGTTTGCTTTTGTCTCCATGGTAAATCGTTATAGTGGTTTATTCTTTGTTTTGGTTCTTCCAAGATAGGGTTTCTCTGTAGCTTTGGAGCCTGTCCTGGAATTTGCTCTGTAGACCAAACTGGCCAAGAACTTACAGAGATCTGCCACCACTGCCCAGTTTGGTTTAATTCTTAGCATTTTATTTGTTGAGACAGGGTCTCTATATAGTCCTGACTGGCCTAGAACTCAGATCCATCTGCCTTTGCTTCCCCAGATGTTGGGATTATCAAGGCGTGTATGGCCTCAAACCCAGCTCAAATTTGTTTTTTATGTTAAAGCTGTCTGGAGAGTTGGATTATCTTGTGACGTAATGGTAGTTTTCAAAGAATACATCAAAGACTGAGACATCAGTAAAAATTGCCAGAGGCATTTTGGAGGTGATTTTGGGGGGGGGGGTCCTGGAATTGTAGATCAGGCAGGCTTCAAATCCAGAGATCCTCCTGCTGCTGCCTCCCAAGTGCTGGGATTAAAGGGTTGCACCACCACTGCCAGGTGGAAGGAGAATGAAATCTGGCATTAAAACTTTAGATCTACATTTTTACCTTGACAAAAATTCAAAGAAATAACTTTTCTGGGGATTGCAAAGGTGGACCTTCCCTAAGCAGTAAGAGCGGGCCATTTTCCAGTCTGAGGACAATGCTGTCTTTTATTAGCCAGCCAGTGTTGCAGAGATTGGCGGAGCTGAATATAGAAGTCTTAAATCCGTGTGTGTCCCTTGTCACTCGGATGTTTAAGAAATGTCTGAATTAGGTTTGTGGAATCAGCAGAAGTGACCGAGAGTGGCCATGTGACTGGGCAGCTTTACCATCTGGAGCTCTGTGCTTGGTACATGGAAACTAAACCATTGGCTTTGCAGAATGTGGTTCACCCACAGCATTCATACTTGGTGGTGTGCGGCCTACCTTTCTGAGCAGTGTGTTTGGCAGCTTCCTCATCTTCTCCACTTGCTCCGGGTGGACCCCCAGCTCACAGCAGCACACTTGTAGTAGGCTCTGATAACTCAGCTCCTCTCTGTGCAGTTCAATCTCAATGAAGTCGTTCTCTTCGGAGCCGTGAATTCTCACTTTAAGCACCAGCTCTGATCATATTAAAAGATGTTGGCATTATTGGTTATCATAGCAAAAATGACCCTAAAATCTGAATGATAAGTAGACTTGGAGCTTTTGTAGATGCTGCATGAGCTGAGATTTTAGAGTTAATGAAGTTGTGTTCCCCTCAGGTTTGCTACAAATCTAAAGCTTGCAGTTTGACACCAGCCAGTCACTCAAGGGTGTTTTTGTTTATTTTTTGAAGAACTTATGTGTTTGAATGCCGTGTGTGTAAATGCCTGGGGCTAAAAGGAGGACTGGATCCTCTGGACCTGGAGTTACAGGCAATAGTGAGCTGCCAGATGAGAACCACTCAGCTTCCTGAGCCATCGCTCCAGCCCATTTATCTTTGGAGGCAGGTCTCACTGTGTAGCCCTGACAGACCTTAAACTCAAGGTTCTCCTACCTCAGCCTTCTAAGTGATAGAACCACACTCGGCATCTTCCTTTCTCGGGTTGGGGATCAAATCAAGAGTGTTAAATACATGTAGGGTAAGCACTCTACCCTGACTCTGCTTTTCAACCTGTATTAAGATATTTAAAATATATAGTGGAGGGCTGGAGAGGTGCCTCAGTGGTTAAGAGCACTGGCTGCTCTGCAGAGGGCATGGGTTCCGTTCCCAGCAGCCACGTGAAAGCTGACAACCATCTGCATCCCAGGAGGTCTGGTGCCGCCTTCTGGCCCGAGGGTACCAGGCACACACAGTGCACAGATACACATGCAGAAAAAGCACCCATACATGTAAAATACACAATGGGTCCTTTAATGCATTGGCAGTGTATAGCAGTCACGATGCTTAGCTGGCTGCTTGAGAAGTTACTAGGAAATAGGTGTCATTGGGCAAGGTACCAATCACTGGGTGTGGCTCTTCTGGCCTCCCTCCACAGCTAGGTCTTGGACTGGCGCTGAGTGTGAATCCTGTCAACTTCCTATCTCCAGGGCAGTATGAACTAGCACTACACAGGATAAACCACATGGTGAGCCCAGCTCTGCCTCGTGGTTCTTACCTGGAGCCGTGTTAGGTTTGCCGTCACATGGGTCAGCTGGCAAATGTGGATTCATGCCTTGTTGACATTCACCTGGGAGAGTGTTAGGAAAGAGATGGCCGTAGTCCCCAGCGTTTGCCTCTGCTTCTAGCTTCCCTCCACCCAAGCCTATTCTCCCGTTCACAGGCAAAGGACAGTAATTAATTTTAATCTTACAATCATAATAAGAACTTTATTTCCAGATGGGGCTCTGAGGATTGGACTACTTGCTTGTGTAGCAAGTAGCCATCTCATAGATCCTAGTTTTGATCTTGAGTGATTTTTTTTTTTTTAATTCAGCCAAATCATGAAAGGAAGCCAATTCTATACTTTAAAGTAGTGCCTAATCTGGGAAAGAAATATTTATAATCTATGCCCTTAAGTTTCTCCTGGTATTTTTAGTATGCAATGGTTTTGTGTTTCCAGGTCTCTAGCAAAGCTACATGGCAGAGAGGAAAGAAGTATTAAAAATCTTCCTTAGAGGCAGGCGGATCTGAGTTTGAGGCCAGCCTGGTCTACAGAGTGAGTTCCAGGACAGCACCACTTGAAGGAACTGGGCGGTAGATTTACACACCTTTATTTCTAGCAGTGGGAAGACAGAAGCAGGTGGCCCTCAGGACAGCCAAGGGCTACACAAAGAAACACTGCCTTAAAAATCCTTGAAGTGCTCGGGAAATTGCCCATCATATCTGAGGCCCTAGGTTCAGTCCCCAACACCACAGGGCAACAATGAAACTCGGAAGACATGAATGAGTCTTTACAGGAAGGACAGTAGAGGAAGCAGATGCTTATGATAACGGGGGAATGGCAGTGGTGCCCAGGTGAGAAAAGCAGAACACACTACTTACCTGTATAGAAGTTAAGATGAGCAGCTTCAAGCCAACAGCCGTAGAACACTCAATCTGAAGCCCTAGGTCTCTCCGAATGCAAGCCCTACTTGTATAGTAGAGTCAAATGCTCCCAGCAAGTAGACAGTCCTGCCCGGCACTGCCCCTCCTCTCACAACAGCAATGTCCCTTTCCTCAGCACAGGGGTTGTCGAGCTTGTGTCTGTCCTTCCGACCTCAGCCCTGAGCCCAGGAAGGAGGCTGAGACTTCTGTCCAAAGCAGCATCTCACACCATTTGTAAGTGGATTATAGGCAAATTCAGGCCCAAATTCTTCCTTTGGCACCAACTTGACACCTTGGGCAAGGTGTGAAACTTCCCTGAGCCTATTTTCTAACCGGAAAAATGAGACTAAGAGGCCCTCCTTGCAACAGGTAACACTAGATACTGCTGGCGGCTGCTTATTATTTGTATAGCTGGTGCAGGGAGAGAACCCTTGGCCCAGTTGTCCTGCTCATGACTGGCCCTGCCTGCAGCACTAGCCACCACCTGTGCACAATCCTGTGCACCATTCCCTTTGAGGACTGTTGGAAACAGAATCCACTCACCTTCCACTTTCTCCCTGATGTCCTGTTTAGGCTCCTCCATGACCGATGAGTGGTCCCTCTCAAGTTATATGAAAGCTCCCAACCAAATAAAAAGTGTTTAATAGTGTCTCAACATAAGTATGTGTAGTAAGATAGTGTGTTCTGTCACCAGTCCTGTAAAATGAGCAAGGTCATGTTTATTGCTAAGAATACAAGCATAGGTGTGCCCCGTGGCTTGTATAACACGCTGCAAAGTGAAGGCAGAAATGCAAGTCCAAAGCTTCTCCCTCCTAGGCCGTGACACCTGGAAACAATGCCCAATAACACTTGGGTGGGAATGGGGCCCTTTGCTGTGGCCCGAGTACCAGGGACCAGCCAGGTACCCCAGGACCCTCCACCAGAGTCTGGCTTTCCTTGGAAAGGATTTGTGGATCTATATCAGAGATAAGGAATGTCAACTCCTTAATTCCTGGGATCGAACATTACCTCTCTCCCACCACCTCCCTCAGTTGCTATGCATGAGTGGAAAGAAGCTGGAAGCCCCTGGCCATACCTGGGCAGGCTGTCTTGTGAACGTGATCCCTTGATTGCAAGCATCAAACTGCAAGAGGTGGGCTGGGGCAGGAAGCTTGATGAAGGGTGGGTGGGGCTGGGCAAAGTCCGAAGTGAAGCTGCTGTCCCAAGCTCTCATATGCAAGCTTTGAAGCAGGAGGGGCATGGGCTGAGGCCATATGAATGGGTGACAGGTGTTTAACATTGCTGTGACAGTAGTCAACAAATGGACAGTCCATCCAGTGAGCTGAGTGGTCGTCAGCCTGTAAACACTGGAGGATCCTAGAGGTCACAGATGATATGCACATCTACTGCAGGAAACTGGCTGCCTGGCCAGCCATCCTACAAGCAGTCCCAGCTAGTGGTCTCCTGGTGTGACTTGGAGGCACTGGGATGGCTAAAGTCCCCTGATTGCAATGTACAATTGTGGTTGAGAATCACTGATGTAGACAAATTGCTTAAGGAGCAAACGAGGAAACTGAGGTCCAAGGAAATGAAATGCTTAGCGACAGTCACGTGGCCATCTAGGCACAGGCTGGCGTTAGACTTGGGTGGCATGACTGCCTCCCCATCACCATGCTGATGTCTTCCTGCCAGGAATGGAGGAAGGTAAGAGTGACAGACAGGAGGAAGTAGGTCTGCCTGGCCTGGCCTGGAAATGTACTTTGGCCAGCTGCGCTGCTGGGGTGTGGTAAGCTATAAGCAGGCATCCTGAATGGCCACACTTATTGAAACAGGCTCAGGGAGACAGGAGCTGCAGCTGGCACACTGAGAGAAAGCCCCCACTCTTCCCATCACATACTGTTCTGTCAGCTCATCCACTCAGAGCCCATTCCTTCACTCTCACTCAGGAGAGCACTGGTTTCCGAGGCTGATTGGTACAAACATCTCCGCAAAACCTTGGTGGAGCCAGGCTGTGGTGGCACACACCTTTCATTCCAGCGCTCAGGAGGCAGAGGTGGATGGCCTAAGTTCAAGGCCAGCTAGGTGTACAGGGCAAGTTCCAGAATGTGTGTGTGTGTGTGTGTGTGTGTGTGTGAGAGAGAGAGAGAGAGAGAGAGAGAGAGAGAGAGAGAGAGAGAGAGAGAGAGAGAGAGAGAGAGAGAGAATATGACTGAATGGGTGAATGAATGAATGAATCATGGGAAAAGGCCACTATCTGTGCTCTGCTAAAATGGGAGTGAAGATCCACAAAGAATTGTCTCCTGGGCTGGGAGATCAGAGGGCCGCACTGTGGAGTTGGTTCTCTCCTTTCATCCTAGGCTGGGCTCAGAAAATTGTACTCAGGTTGTCAGGCTTGGTTACACTTTTACCACTGCTCCACCTTACCCGCCCTTAGTACACTTCCTAAGTGAAAACTTATGAAGAAGCAAACAAAACAATGGTTAGGGAAGCAGGGTCAGAAAATAAAAGCTATGAAGGGGATCTAGCTCTCCTGGCTGTGGAAAAAACAGTATAATTTTTATAATTAAGCCAGTGATGTTTTAGAATGAGTTTAAACAAGACACCAATGGGCACAACTGAGTTAAGTGGTGTTGGGGAGAGAACCCAGGGCTTTTTCACATGCTGGTCAAGCACTCTACCGACTGAGCTAGACCTCCAGCCCTGTTGCTGTTCCAGCTATTGGTACATAGTATTTCTCGGGGAAAGATGCTTAATGACTGAGGAAGGCAGTATGGAGGCCAGTGGTTTGTGAGCAGCATCCGTATGTGCTGTGGAAAACATAACAGTGGAGTCTTGGTGATCCGAAAAGGTCTGGAACTACTGAGCTCCAATTTCAGAGCCAGAAATTAACACAGTTTCGTACCTGATCAACAATAGGGGTCCAGGCAGGGAAACTCGGCTACTTACTTGTTCCAGAAAAAACTAGCTTGTTGGATTTAAATATGAAGTCTCCCTGCCCAGGCTACTTACTTGTTCCAGAAAAAACTAGCTTGTTGGGTTTGGATATGAAGTCTCCCTGCCCACTGCTCCAGCTGGTGGTGCTGTCAAGAAGTTGCTAGGTCTTAAGTATGTTAAGTGGGTGGTTAGGCCCACTTGGAGGAAGTGGACCACTGAGGTGAGGGGTGGGTCTCTCCTGGGCCCCTCCTCTCTAGGCTCCCTGGCTGCCTCGAGGTGAACAGCTTGGCTTCGCCCACGCCCCTCCACCTGATGCTTTGCCTCCACACATTCCCACAGTGGTGGGTGCCACATGAACAGGCTGTGGCCTTCAAAGCTGGAAGCCAAAGGAAATCTTTCCTCAGTTGTTTATCGGGCATTTTGTTAACAGTGACAACAGCAAAAAGACAAAAACAAAACCCTGACATATTGCTCCAAGGAAATACTGAACCAATTGAACAGAGCTTGAGTCCCTGCTGGCCAAACACAAGAACAATAGACTCAGTAAAGAAAGACCTATACAGGCCTGTCAAATTCCCTCCAAGGAGGGCCTCAATCAGCCCTAATAGAGAATTACAGGTTCGTGATGTCAGTTTTTCAGGTTGTGGCTCTGGTGTTTTCTGGCTGATTTCTCATTGAAGCCCACATTTCCAGACCCTTGCCTTAACAGCCGTGTAAGACTCTATGGGAAAAATCTTAGACACACACTAGTGTCCATGTTGATGAAGCATCATGGAGGCTGTTTCTGTATCCTGTTTTCTTTCTCTATTTGAGAGTGTTTTTACTTGTTTTTCTTTCCATGCATTTCAAAAGGTACCCCCACCTCGGGACTGAAATGATTGGTTTTGGTTAAGAACACTTGCTTTGAAATCATGGGGACCAGAGTTTAAACCCCAGCATCCACATGACAAGACAGGCATTCTGCATGCTTGAAACCCCAGCTATGAGGAGGGCAGGGACCGGTGGAGTGGTGGGACTTGCTGGCACCCCATTTAGCTGGCAGGAAAGAGAGTGCTGTGGAATAACCCTCTGTACACTGAAAATGTGTTGCTCTCACTGTTAATAAAACTCTGATTGGCAGATAGGCAGGATTTTGGCGGCAGGGAGAATGCTGGAGAGAATTGGAGGCTGAGAAGTCTTAAGCCAGACTTGGAAGAGGCAACATGGGAGTTCATAGATGAGGTAAATGAGCCTTGGGGTAGATTAATAGAAATGGGTAAATTTAAGTTATAAGAGCTGACTAAAAATGAGTCTAAGCTATTGGCCTAGCATTTATAATTAACATTAAATCTCTGTGCTTATTTGGAGAGTCCTTGGTGGGAAAGACAAGTCCACCTACAAGTGAGACCCAGGTTCATGGAGAGATCCTGCCTCAAAGGAGTAAGCAGAGACTAAAGGACAAGAGGACACTTCAGTATCCTCTTCTGTCTTCATGCATGCACATGGAAACACACGGAAGCACACGGCACACACATTTTTTAAGCTTTTAGTTTTTAAGTTTTAATTTAACTGTGTATGTGTGTATGTCTATGTGTGAGCATGTGTATGTAATTGTAGGTGTCCACAGATCAGCTGCCTTGGAGCTAGAGTTACAGGCGGTTGTGAGCCACTCTGTGGGTTCTGGGATCAAACTTAGGTCTTGGGTCCTCTGCAAGAGCAAAATTCTTATCAGGTTATGGTAGTATACCCCTTTAACTCCAACAGAGGTAGAGGCAGGCAGATCCCTGTGAGTTTAAGGCCAGCCTGGTTTACATAGTTCCCGGACAGCCAGAGCTGTCTCAAAAACAACCTTTATGAGGGGACTTATACACCATCAACTTTGCTCACATTATCTTGCAGTGTCAGGGAATCAAACTTAGAGCCACATGCATGCTGGGCTAGCACTCTACCGCTGAACTAACCCTCCAGTCCATAGTGACCCATTTTAAAGTATTCAGGCCTTTTCTTCCCTTGTGTATGTATACACAGGGTTGTGTAACATTCACGGTAATGTTCATTGTTTCACCACTCCAAAATAACATCCCGTATTTATTCCCTATTACCTTCAAATGTCCTTTCCCTTACTCATCCTAAGAACATGTCTACTTTCTGTATCCAGGGATTTGTCTGTTCTGGACATTTCATGTCATTTTGGTGATGTGTAACTTTTTATGTGTCTGACTTCTTTCACTTAGCATAGTGTTTTCAAGGCTCATCCATGCTACAGTTTTCCCGCCTCACAATAATTGATGGACATTTGTTTTGGTCCTATTTTGAGTTATGATGCTCAATGCTGCCACACACAGGCTTGCACAAGACTTTGGCGTTAGATGCCCTTGTTTCATGGGCTGATCCAAGAAGCAGGGCACTCCAAGATACAATTGATGCTCTGTCACAGCAGGGAGACATAGCCCATATAAACGGACAGACAGAACCCCAGACAGCTGTGTAAGGGAGTGTCTATTGCATGTTACACAGAAGCTGTTTTTTGGGTGAAAAAGTTCCTCATACCAAAGCCCCCGCTCTAATCTGTATGTTTTCTGCAGAAAACATCACCCCTGCAGCTTTAGTCCTTTCTGTGCTCTGTAGGCAGTACTCAATAATGTCAGATGCTCCAGGTGTTGGAGGAGGACCTAAATGCTGTTGTAAGACTTGCGAGAGCGTGGTCCCTTGCGCTCCCACTCAGGAAAGGCGCCCCCCCCCCAAATCACTCATGAGAAGCAGTCTTGATGCAAACGCATAAGGTCCTTTATATTCCAGTATACTGGGGTCGTCAGCCATGGCAGAGGGCTTAGCGACGACCGAACGACCCCTAGCACAGAATTGAGACAGCTTTTATAGGGCATCGTGAACCAATCACCTCGTAGCATCCAGTACAGACCAATTAATTTAAGGCATCCAAGCCCGCTCTTAGACCAGGAAGTCTGCTTTCGCACAGGCTTCTGGGTTTGGCGACACGGCTCATGTCCATTCACTCACAGGCTACAGTAAACATTAAAGTAGGTGACCATCAGCTTGGAATTTAAGACTCCCAGCTTCCTGGGTTTTCTGGGGAATTAGACTAAGTTTTTCCATCCTAACACTGTAATGCTCCTTCAGAAAAAAAAAAACTATAGATGACAGAAAACAATCACTGTTTTCCCATAATGATTTCTTCAAGTTCTAAATACTTCCTGAAAGTAACTGTTTCATTCTAATGTCTACCCTAGATACAACGATTCTTTTAGATTTCTACTACATTTTGTTTGTTTGTTTTTCAAGACAAGGTCTCACTGTGGTTCTGGCTGTCCTGGAACTCACTCTGTAGACCAGGCTGGCCTCCTATTTACAGATCTGCCCGCCCCGCCTGTGCCTCCTGAGTGCTGGAGTCAAAGGCGTGCACACTGTGACCAGGAAGATTTTGGAGATATTTGTCTTTTTTCCTCTTGGATATATATGTAGGAATTGCATTCTGGCTCAGGACCTCCGTTTTCAGGAGCTGCCAAACTTTTCAGAGGAACCAGCACTCTGCAGTGTCACTGACATCATGAGGGGCTCCAAGCTCTCCACACCCATGCCAGGATTTCATTCCTTTTGTTTTATTTAGTCACAAATCTTGTTTCCAAGATCTTCAAAGCTTATCACCATCAAAGGATTCTGAAAATGTCCCACATTAGATCTGAGGCTCATCATCCAAGTGAGACATTTGTGCCATAAAGGCTTTTAGGCTGTGATGTTTTATTGTCTTGGTTTTGTTTGTTTGTTTTGAGGTTTTGAGACAGGGTTTCTCTGTGGCTTTGGAGCCTGACCTGGAGCTAACTCTTGTAGACCAGGCTGGCCTCAAACTTACAGAGATCTGCCTGCCTCTGCCTCCTGAGTGCTGGGATCAAAGACATGTGCCACCACCACCCAAGCAGGCTTAATTTTTAAAATACCATTTAGTCTTAAAAGGAAAAAAGGGGGGGGCACCGGCAGTGGTTACAAACACCTTTAATCCCAGTACTTGAGAGGCAGAGGAGTTTGAGGCCAGCATAGCTAGTTCTGAAACAGCCAAGGCTACACAAAGAAACCCTGTCTTGAAAAACAAAACACACACACACACACACACACACACACACACACACACACACACACACACGAAACCAAAAAACCCCACACATTTTATTATAGGATAGAAATCCTGGGAACAAGAAATTACAAGTACTCAATTTTTAAATAAACAAAAATATTTATTTCCTAAACTCTGATTATCTAGTAAATAAAAGATACATGTATACATGTTGAACCTGGTGGTGGTGGTACACACCTTTAATCCTAGCACTCTGGAGGCAGAAACAGGCAGATCTCTGTTTGAGGCCAGCCTGGTCTACAGAGTCAGTTCCAGAACAGGTTCTAAAGCTACAGAGAAACTCAAAAATTAAAAAAAAAAAAAAAAAAAAAAAAAAAGAAAAGAAAAGACAAAAAAGATACATGCTGTGGAATATTATTTTAACTAGGCAAAGATATGTTACATTTGTTTATGCTTCCAAATATTGTTAACTGTGTGAAGGCGTGTTACATTTGTTTCTGCTGTCTTCGTTTAATTATTTGCTGCATTTGTTTCACCTTGCCTGCCTAATTCACCTGATTGGTCTAATGAAAAGATGAATGGCCAATAGCTAAGCAGGAGAGGAATAGGCAGGGCTGGCAGTCAGAGAGAATAAATAGGAATCTAGAGAGAGGAGAAGGAGGAGAGAGTATGGGAGGAGGAGAGGGACACACACTTGGGCCAGAAGCCAGGCAGCTGCTAGCCAGCCAAATGAAAGATAAGAAAGGAGGGAGGGAGGGAGGGAGGAAGGGAGGGAGGGAGGGAGGAAAGGAACGAGGGAGGGAGGGAAAAAGCCCCAAGGTAAAATGTAGATGAAGAGAATTCAGGCTAAGTTATAAGAGCTAGTGGGACAAGCATAAAGAAAGGCCAAGCATGTCATGATTTGTCTGCGTGATTTGGGAGCTGGTTGCTGAACCAAAATTAAAAGCCTGGTACAACATGTAGAGGCAGGAGGATTAGACGTTTAAGGTCGGCCTCGGTGACATAGTGAGTTTGGGCTACACCAGAGTCTTTAAAAAGAGAGGGACTGAAGAATGGCTCAGCGGCTAAAGGACACTTCTGCTCTTCCAGAGGACCTGGGTTCTATTCCCAGTACCTACATGTTTCTCACAAATACCTGTAACTGCCTTTCCGAGGGATCTGACACCCTGCTTCAGCTTGCAAGGGCTCCTGCATGCCTCATGTGGTGGGTACAGGGAAGCAGGCTCATGCATCTGTACATAAATGAGAAAGGAGAAATAAAAAGTGTGTTTCTGTCCTCAGAGGGAAGCCCGGCGCCTGGACCCCTGGAGGGGCTGCTTCCAGCCAGAGCACTGACCCCATGCGTGTTCTTGCAGACATTCTGCACGCAATAGTTTGAAATGCTGCAGCCTCCACAGAGACCTCCACTGCCCCCAACCTGAGTGCTGTACATTGACTGTCTTTCAATTCTAGCCTCCGAGTGAGTGTGAAGGGGGTGTCTCTTTTTTGTTTTGAGTGTGACGGCCAGAGGGCAGCTTTCTGGAGTCCTTTCTCACCTTCCACCCTGACTTGGGTACTAGGGGTCAAATTCAGGACACCAGGCTTGTGTGGCCATTTAACTGATGAGCCCTTCATCTTTTTGCTTTTGCATCTTTTGGATAGTCAACGCTTAGTGGAAGTCTATTTTCTTTTTCTCTGTCTTCCCAGAATGCCCCTCCCCAGACCTGGTTCCCTAGAATAGTCACTGCTGACACAGGCCTGAGTTGGGTTTCAACGCCAGCCACGCCCCTCTCCTCGCTCAACTGCTCTGAGCTCCGCTGTTCTCCTCCCTTCTGTTCACACGTGGGTCGTGGGCAGGGTGGCTCCCATACTGCCATCCTCCTCACATCCACGAGGTGTCGCACCATACCTTCCTGAGTTCTCTCCGAGAATTTGCACCTCAGTTAATCCCTTCCCTCCGGAACCTCCCACCTCTCCCAACACCACCTTCGGGTTTAAAGCTCCAGAGCGGTATTCCCGGCTATCCCAGAAACCCATCTTTGTAGCACCTTGAGTGATTTGGACCAACCTGTAAGAAGCATGCATTCTGACGCCCTCACTCATTACCCCTGGACTGCACTTTCCTCATCGACAAAATAATAAGAATAATGATAATTCCCATTGCGCTGAGCGGGATCTCACTTTGAGTATGGTATCCGGGATATCCAGGTGCTCGGCATTCGCAGGTTCTCACTACTCAGCAGGTGTCGGATGGAAGCAAGTCACTTCACCAAGACTTCAAAGTCTCCTTTCCATAACTCTCCCTATAGCTGCTCCTACTCTTTGACCTTCATTTTCTCAGGCACGAGGGGCAGCAAGTTTTCCTATAGTGGATACAGACTTCACAAGCCATCAAGTCAGATGTGACTTCTGTCCTTTTCTTCCTTCCTTCCTTTCTTCCTTTCCTCCCTTCCTTTTTTCTTTCTTCCATTCCTCTCCTCTCTCTCTCTCTCTCTCTCTCTCTCTCTCTCTCTCTCTCTCTCTCTCTCTCTCTCTCTCTCTCTCTCCCTCCCTTGCTTCCTTCCCATCTTCCTTTTCTTCCTTTTTTTTTTTTTTTTTTTTTTTTTTTAATTTTCTTTTAGTTTTTCGAGACAGGGTTTCTCTGTATCATTGGAGCCTAACCTGGAACTCACTTCTTAGACCAGACTGGCCTCAAACTCATAGAGCTCTGCTTGCCTCTGCCTCCTGAGTGCTGGGGTTAAAGGTGTGCACCACCATGGCCCACATTTTTACTTTCTGTCCATGGAAATTTTAAACTCCATCTCTTTTTCCTATGTTGCCTGGTAGGAAAGCACTTCTGAAAAAATCAGGGTCGCCTTGGTGTAACCTAAAAGCCTTTGCCCTCCTCCTTGTCCTTGGCATCCTTGAGGAGATGGTTCTTGATTTCTCATTTTTCTTGGTGGACATCTACAAAGATGGCCTCTGGCCTGGCCCATGGACATCTACAAACATGGCTTATGGCCTCGCCCAGAATCATGTGCTGACACTGGAGATACCTTGTTGCCAATGTCCACCCTTTGCAGGGCCCACCCAAGGAGCCCAAGGCCCATCTGGGTCTCATCTTTACCCTTGGCTTCTTTTGACCCCAGAACCTTCTCTCAGCCCCTTGAATAGGAAAGGAGTGCCTGGGCTTCAGGCCCTCTTTCCAGACAAAGCATATGAGCCACCATGTCCAGTTTATGTGGAGATACTTGTAGGGTATTATGGAATGTTGGTCTCTCTGTTCCCTGAGCTCTGTGGCACCCAGATGCTGAGGCTGGGGTGGGGCAGGAGGGTGCCTTCTATGGTTAGGGTTTTGCTGAGTTAATGATCTCAACTCCAAAGCTGCGCAGTCAAGACCCCCACACCCTTGCTGCCGTCACAGGGTGGTATGACACACTAAGAAGAAAGCCCAGCTAAGAATTCCTTCAGCTGTCACACCTTTTGCCCTAAGTGTTTTCTAGGTACCCTAGGTGCAGGCTGACTCATACCCTCCAACACCCCAGGGTTGTTTGTGTTCCTGGCAACATGTAGGGTGGAGCCAAGGGTGATGGCTGAGTTTTCCAAGGTTTGGTGTTCAGCCCTCTGAGGGGTGGGGGGGTGGGTGGACAACTAAGTTACTAGTTGCACACAACAGAAAACCAGTCTGGTTAATTCTGCCCAATGAGAATTTTCTGGAAGGGTGATTGGGCAGTCCACAGAATCCCTGCAGGACCAGTTTTCTAAATTGTCCAGAAACCCAGAAGATTGAGGTAGAACCACAGGGAAGGACACTAGAGGACAGTCCTGCTGCCCACAGGGTCAGATTATCCCTGGATGCTAGCTGCTGGGGATACAGGATGAACTCAGCATCTCCGATGGGTGGGGCTGCCTGGTGGGCCTGAGTTCAGTGCCCATGCACTCTGTAAGGAAGTTTTACAGGATCTTTGGCCTGTCAGGCTCCTACAGGGGTTCCCATTTTGCATTAGCTCCACCTCCACCACGGTGTTTAGCTGCTGAGCAACCAAAATCAACAAACACCAAGCCTTCTAATTTCCCTGAATTCGCAGTTGCCAAGAGGCAGTCTCCAACTTGCCTCCTATAGGCAGTTGGCTACCCAGAGCACCTGCGCGAAGATGTGGGTCAGAGACCCTGTCACGCTCAGAGAAACTTTCCAGAGAAATTCTTCTAGAGAATTCTTATGCCGGTTTTCTCCCCATGGCTAGGGTCACTGAATTCTGTTTATATTATCATCATTATTATTATTATTATTATCATTATCATTATCATTATTTTAATGTATGAGTGCTGTGTCTATATGTATTCCCTGCTTGCCAGAAGAGGGCATCAGGCCCCATTACAGGTGGTTGTGAGCCACCATGTGATTGCTGGGAATCTAACACAGGTCCTCTAGAAGAGCAATCAGTGCTCTTAACTGCTGAGCCATCTCTCCAGCCCCCTGATTTTGAACTCTGTTCTAGGCATGGATTGAATCATTATGTGGATGATTGCACTGGGTCTTGCATCTGTGTTTTTGAATTACATTTATTTATTTATGTGTGTACGTACAAGCGCCAGTGCTCTCACACATGTAGAGGCCAGAGGTTGCTCGGTTGCTCTCTGCTTTACCCCCTTGAAACAGGGTCTCTGGGGAGCCATTTGTTCCCACTCATCAGCATTGGGGTCACAGCCCCACAGCCATGCCCAGCTTTTGCATGGGTGCTGGGGGCCCAGACACAGGCCACATTATTGTGCTTGCTCAGAAAGTGCCCTCCCCCACCCAGCCGTCTCCCTGGCCCCTGAAAACTACCTTTAAAGTTTGACGGGAATGACAAAGATTAGACAGGTAAAGGGTGGGGCTGGAGAGATGGCTCAGTGGTTAAGAGAACTAGCTATTCTTTCAAAGGTCCTGAGTTCAATTCCCAGCAATTACTTGGTGGCTCACAACCATCTATAATGGGATCTGATGGCCTCTTCTCTAATGAAGGCATACCTGTAGACAGAACACTCATACCTAAAAATAAGTAAATAGACAGGTAAAGGGCAAAGGTGAGATGTGACAGGACGTGTGAGGCGCTGGCTGTGAGGAGAGAAAAGTGTGTGAGAGAGGGATTAGAGTGGGAGCTGTGGGTGTGGGGTAGTGACGACTCGGCCTACCTTAGGAGCTACGAGTTGGCACTACAGTCAGTGTCCTCTTCCTACCTCCCTCACCCCTCCCCACTTCCTCAGGCCCTGCCTTAGTATGTCTCATGATAGTTTCCTCAGGCTCCAGGCCTTCTAGATCTGTGCCCCCACAGACGCCACTTGGCTAGGGCTTCCTGGGCCACAGCCCCCTGAGCTACAGCCATACTGGACCTCAGCTTCTCCGCCTGCTGGTAAGCCTTGCCTGGTCTTCTTTGGCACAGCTGCAGGCGTGCCCAGGCATGTTCTCGTGATGAGGCAGGAGGCCAGGACTGATACACACGCCTCTACTTATCTCCCTGACCTCTGTGAACATCTCCCTGGCTGGAGCAAGCTCATGGCAAAGGCCAGAGTCCATATGGGAGACTGCAGAAGTTGGTGGGGATTGGAGGACAGAGACAGGGGGACTGGAGGACTGTGGCCTTGTGATCTGGAAGAACTGTGGCCTCCCATGAACTTGGGTCTATGCTCCAAGTCCCTCCCTCCTGCCCAAACAGACCTGCCTCAGCAAGCGTCTCTGTCTGTTGGATGCCCTTCCTTTTTGCCTAGATAGCATGAGTAGCATGCTTGCCATGTGCCAGGCCTTGTTCTAGTTGCTGGGTATGCCCGAAGCATTCATGTTTTAGACATAACGACACCTGATGCAGTGCAGGTGATGTCCCTTCTTCCATGAGGCAGACAGGAAAGGACTTGCTGGGATGTTTGATCTGAAATCTAATGAAGCATGAGAGTGAGCCAAACACATAGGTGGGAAAGAAAGTTCCAGGTCAGGGCAGTGGAAAGTGCCCAAATCCTGGATCAGCAACGTGTGCTTGAGCAACAGATGTCTAGAACAGAGTGAAGGAGAGATGAGCAGGTGTGTGTGCGTGTGCGTGCGTGTGTGTGTGTGTGTGTGTGTGTGTGTGTGTGTGTGTGTAGTATCTGGTGGGGACTTTGGACCCTGTACCAAGTGCAAAACAAGCTATCAGAAGCCAGCCAATAGGGCACAGAAAAGCCATCTGAGTTTGTCAAAAGGTGCCTGTCTGCAAAGGAAGGGTGGGTTGAGGAGGGAAGAAGGGAAGCAGAGCCCACTGAGCAAATGTTGCTACCACCAAGGTAAAGCTGGGAGTGACGGCCATGGGAGGTGGTCAGACTCTGGAAACACTTAGAGTCTGTGACCCTGGCGTCTCTCCATGCGGTGGAGGTCAGGAGACAAGAATGGGATGTCACTGACATTTTGAACCTGAACATGTAGCCAAATGGAATTGCTACTTGCAGACACCTGGTAGGCACTGTTTCCCGTCCACTAGTTCTCCCGAGAGAAAAGGATTTCTAGACTCTAGACACAGAGGCTGGCTTGTGAGTGAGCACAGGTCTTTGGGGAACCCTGCCTTCCACAGTGTTGAGGAAGCCAGATGAACCAGAATGCCACTGTCTTGCTTTACAAGTTTATGCATGCATACATCCATCCATCTTTGTGCTCATCCATCTATCCCTCCATCTGTCTATCCATCCATCCATCCATCCATCCATCCATCCATCCATCCATCCATCCCTGTGCTCTCTCATTCACTCAGTAAAGCTTAAATAAGCACCAGAGATAATAAGCCAGATAGGTGCCTGCATTCTGTGGAAAGAGGAGAAACCCAAAGAGACAGTGTTACCTGCTGGAGACAGTGTCACTTGCTGGAAACAGTCATTTCACTTTCTGGAGACAGTGCCTCCTAACTTTTTGGAAACATAGTAGCCTGGTATTTCTACTTTCTAATTTGTTTCCTGACGTTTTGGTCAGAAAACAGGCAATGGTAAGCTAATACATGTTAAAGAAACCACTTTAAGGCCAGGCGTGGGACTATGCTCCAATCATCCCACTATAGGAAGTAGAGACAGAATTAAGAGTTCAAGACCAGCCTGGACTGCATAATGAGACACTACCTTATTTTAAAATTATTAGGGAAAGAAATACATCTCATAGGAAGGTGGATGAGTGTCTCCCAGGCAGCTTCAAAGCCAGATCCCAGTTTCTTCTCAACCCAATTTATTTTCACAAAATGGCCACCACATCCTTAGGAAGGGAAGAAAGACAATGGACCATAGTGACCTTCGGGAGTCTTTGAGAAAGGTTTTGTCTTGCAAAAGCAATCCTGAGGCAAGGCTGTCCTTGTGAAAATGGCCTGGTTGCCAAGATCTAGGGATTAGGAAAGTCACTGAGACAGAACAGGTGTATGTGTGTGAGGGGGAGGGTGACGCTGGGCCCCTTGGCGGGGGCTGTTTCATACCCTCAGAGCAAAGCTGCTCGACCCACTGCAGGACTCCTGAGTGTGTGCAAAGGGGTTGCCGGCTCCGCGCTGTTTGAGGGTTTCTGCTATGCGAAGAATTTTCTTTGTGCTTTATCCTGAAAGGAATGGGGAGTAGAATCACGGGGCTCCAAAGACTTATAAACCAAAGTCCCCCCACCTCAGTCCTGCCATGGCACAGATGGGTGACCTCAAGTAATGTGTTTATGTCCCTTCAGAACAGCAGAGCTCATGCAATAAATACAGAGATTTCATTAGCCTGGGTTTTGAGGAGGCAGACCCAAGCGACTGTGGGAGAGCTCCAGGAGAGATGGGGGTCATTGCCACAAGGGAGGAGGCTAACTCAAGAATTTGAGCTGGACTGACTCAGGGTACAGGGTGGAGGGAGAATGGTTTGAGAGATATAAGTAACTCAAGGAGCACGGGTTGAGAAATCAGTGACGGCTGTGGCCATTTCTGGGGTTTCTGGTTCGGGTGCTTGATGGAATGAACGGTTCACTAAATCATTAGCCAGAGAAAGACAATCATGTTTGGAGGACGGTCAAGTGATACATACCTCCGAGCCACTGCTAGAAATACAGATGTGAAGTTTAGAGCCTGCAGTGAGCGCTCCCAGCCACTGCTAGAAATACAGACGTGAAGTTTAGAGAACACATAGATGTAGAGACACTGAACCAAAGATCCCTGAAGCCCGGGTGGGGTCTGCAGCGGAGAGAACTAGGAAGAGTGGAAAGTGATGGGAGTGTTCTGGGCACACATGGAGAACCGAGGCAGAGGGCTGAGTCCCAGTCAATGGAATGAAAGGAGCATGAAAACGTTCCTCCTCGCTCTGGCCCATGGAAGTCACCTGGTTTGGGAGATTTCCTCTGTGAAGGAAGTCACGTCCTGAGGCTTTGTGAACCACACAACCATCACCACCCTAACACAGCTGGAGAACAGCCACAAGCAGTGAGCAAATGAATAAAGACCAGGCATGGGAGGGAACGCCTATGATAGCAGCACTCAAAGAGATGAAGGCAGGGGTCAAGGTAATCTTTGGCTGCCAAGCAAGCCCCCCCCCCCCACACACACTTTATAGGTCTTACTTTATAGCTCTTGTTGGGCTAGCTCTCTCTCTGTAGCCCAAGGAGGCCTTGAACTTATGATTATCCTTCTGCCTTAGCCTCTTGAGATGGAAGGCATGTACGATTGTCCTGACTTCCTTTTTTTTTTTTTTTTTTTTTTTGACAGGGTCTCACATCTCACATGCTTGGATGGGCTTGAACTCACTCTGAGGCTGGGGTTGTGTTAATGTGTCTGGTCACCATGCCCAGCTTAAATTCTCTTTTTTATCAGTCGCCTCCATTCTCATGTTCAGCTCTCACGTCCCGGCCAGGTGTTGACAATGGCAAAGTCTCAGTATTTCTGGATCACTGCAGTGGGTGGAAGCAATAAAGTCCAGATCTTTCAGCTTTTCTTTTCCACCCCTTTTTTAAAAAATGACATTTTACTTCTCTTGATTTTGTGCATGTGGAGGTCAGAAGACAATTTGCAGGATTCCGTTTCCTCCTTTTGCCATGTGGGTCCTTGGAGTGGAACTCAGGTTGAAAGACCAAAAGCAAAGTTGAGGAAACCCCTCACTTAAAATGGAGGACAGTCTGACCTAGAAAAGCTCCGGCAACTTCCCTCACAAGGCCCTAAGATAGCAGGATACCAAGAATTCACACTGCCCCTACAGCCAGTGATAGCTGCAACTCCGGTTTGCCCAGACAAGATTAATTAGCACACCCCGAGGCCCTAAGGTGAGACCATCTGGCCTCAAGGAAAGAACCCATGAGTGGTCACGAATGCAGTTGACAGGGGGTCACAGCCCCACCCTAAGCTTGTAGTTTTTTCCTTTAAAAGTACCTGAACCCAGAAAAATGTTGCTTCTCTAGCCTGTGTGCTGAGAAGCCCGTTTGCGCAAACATCCCATTCATTAAAGCCTCTTACGTGTTGCATCAACTGGACTGGACTTTGAGTTCTTGGGGGTACCGACCGAAACGGGGAGACTCCTCATTCTGAGGGTCTTACAAGGTCATCAGGCTTGGCAGCATGTCCCTTTCAGTGGCTGGATCTCTTTTTTCAAAGTGAAAAATAAACTCACGTTTGTGTCTGGTAACTGAAGTTTGGGGGCTTATCTCTTATACAAGTTCATGTCACTTGAACTCAGAACACGTGTTAGCATAGTCATTTGGGTTCTTTGAGAGCTCTTGAGACCTTAACTGGGAGTGAGCGCTATGGTCAGCACTGTGGTGGTTTGTGTAGGAGTGGCCCCGGTAGGCTCAAATATTTGAATGCCTGGTCTTTAGGAAGTGGTCCTGCTTGAGGGAGATCAGGATGTGTGGCTTTGGTGGAGTGGGTGTGGCCTTGTTGAAAGCTATCACTGGGGATGGGCTTTGGGGTTTCGAGGGCTCAAGCCAGGCCCAGTGTCTCTCTTCCTGCTGCATGGGGATCCAGATGGAGAACTCTCAGCGACTTCTCCAGCACCGTGTCTGCGTTGCACCTCGCCATGTTTCCTGCCATGACAATGGACGGGAAGCCAGCCTCAGTTAAGTGCTTTCCTTTATAAGAAATAGAACACTAAGCAATGCCCACCAAAGTCACCCTGAGCCCGTAGCTTCTGAGTTCATTGTCTCATGCCCAAGAAGGGAAAGGAAACAGGACAAAGAGTGAGTAGAGCAAATGCACTATTGGAGAGAAACAAGAAAGAGCTCCCAGAGTGGGAGGCCTCCGAGGCAGTCACGGCCCTGTGTCACCCTGCCCGGTGGCCCTTTACAGCACTCATCAGGAACTGGCTGGAGACTAGGATCATCTCTATTGGGCTTGGTCACTTTTGAGCACATCACAGGCAGAGCCAGCGAGGGGTCCACATGCCGTATACCTACTCCCTGGGTCCAACTGGAGAATTACTCACCCGTCTAGGGGAGGGGTTACTGGCAATATCTGTCAAGGTCTTAGAAAAATAAGACAGGCTAGGGCAAGAACTCACTGGTTTGCAAGGAAAACAAAAATGAAAGAAAGACTTCCTGCAAAACCTGGGGTCCTGGTTAGGAAAAGCAGCTCTTACTAGGCGCCAACCATGAGGAAAACCATATTTTGAGGAAACTCCTTCAGGCAATGACTCTGAGTTTAATCCCTTGCATGGGAAAATAAGAATAAATAAACGGGAATGAAGAGCTGCCTCAGTGGTTAAAAACGCCTGCTATTCATCTAGAGAACTGACACCGGTCGCCAGGTCAGGTAACTCAGCATTGCTGTCACTTCAGCTTGGAGGGGGGGGACGGCCTGACTCTCTTCTGGCTGCTTCGGGCACCAGCACACACGTGATACACTCTCACACACTTACACACACATACACACACACACACACACACACACACACACACACACACACAAAATATAAATGAAATATATATATTTGTTTTTTTTGAGACAGAGTTTCTCTGTGTAGCCCTGGCTGTCCTAGAACTCTCTTTGTACATCAGGCTGGCCTCCAACTCACAGAGACCCATCCTCCTCTGCCCCCCAAATGCCCAGTTTAAATAAAACTTTTTTTTTTTCCTTTTGGTTTTTCAACCCTGATGATCAATAGGATGGCAGATGTCGCAGTCCAGATCAACCTCACATCCTGTTTTTGGTTTTTCGAGATAGGGTTTCTCTGTGGGTTTGGAGGCTGTCCTGGAACTAGCTCTTGTAGAACAGGCTGGTCTCAAACTCAGAGATTCACCTATCTCTGCCTCCTGAGTGCTGGGATTAAAGGTGTGCACTACCACTGCCTGGCTAAATAAAACATTTTAAAAATAATAAATAAATGGGGGGCGGAAAGACCCTTGAGCAGCAAAGGGCCATTAATCTTCAGCTTTGGACAGGGTCAGAATAGCCAATGTCCTTCCCTGGGCCCAGAAGCTTAGTGTTGTCCCCTTCACATGGAGAAATAATGTTTGAGGACAGGGAGCAAAAGACAGGCTGGAAAATTATGTCTAAAAATGCATTTTGTATGTGGTTGCTGGCATCTGGAATAGACTGGAAGCAAATAGCTAAGGCGCCTTTTCAGGTTTCAAGGGAACCATACCATCAAGTAAGCCAGAAGCCAGAACTAAAAACGGAAAAATCTATTTGACCCATTGGGCCTTCAGACCACGTTCAAGCCTCAAAACTTCTGCCAGCAGGAGCTGTGGGCAGCAAAGGATGAGCTGAACAGCAGCTGGGAAGCACAGCCCCCTCAGAGGTGGCCTTGGAGAGGAGTGGCAAGGTGAACATCTGGAGGGTGGGGCTAGGAGCTGCAGAGAACAGTGAGGTAGCCCCAGGGCCCAGCCTTTTTCCTGTTCTCTCTCCTGAAGATGATGGGGGCTGTGTTTTTCCTATCGAAGCACCTGTATGGGTGTAGTGTGGAAGGGATTCAGGGTCCAGATCTCAAGGCTCCATGAGAGGCCTGGAGGAGCAAGAACCTATTGGCTGGAGGGCCCAGCCTGGACAGGACGGAGAGCGACTCGTGTATCTGTGGGACAGTGAGTATGCTCCAGGAGAGGGGACTCTTTGGGGACCTTGGGCAGCCTGTGGCAGAGACTGGCAAATTGCTCACCAAAGATAACCAGTGTCCCACCAGGGGAGCGACATGGAAAAAAAGCATGTGTCTAAAGCCACTGCACATAGTTTCCCCTTGGCTGGAGTGTCTATTCAAGGCTACTGTGACAGCCGTGTCAAAGATGCCCTGCCCTGACTGTGAAACACAGACCAGTTTTATAGATTATGAAGAAATAGATTCCACACCAAGCCATCAAAACCTTGTGTTTGCAGCTAGAGTTCCCATGGCTAAGAAGCGTCAAAGCTGTAAGAACAGGGCAGTTGGGACAGAGAGAACAGGAGCTGGGGAGATGGGCACGCAGAGGGAGGTGAAAAGATGGCCGCAGGAGTGGAGCTGCAGCAAAGGAGGATGGGAAGGAGAGAGAAGGAAGTCTACAGGGCTGAGGGTATGGCTCGGGTGGTAGTGCGCTTGCTTAAAGATACTCAGAAGTCCGGGCTTAAGCCCCAGCACTGCATAAAACTGGGTGTGTTGGTCCAAGTCTGTAATCCCAATACTTGTGATGTGGAGGCAGAGGGAGCTGGAGTTCAAGGCTATTCTCAGCCATCTGGGAGGTTCCACTCAAGACCTTAAGCTCTAGATTAATTTCTGTTGTAATAAAGTACCTTAACAAGACAAAAAGACTAGAAACATCTCAGGGGAGAGAAACGGATTGTTTTAGTTCACAATTTTAGGTTTTAGTCCATCACAGAAGGGAAGGACAGGAGGCAGAAACTTAGGATCGCTAGTTATGTCATTGCTGAGGTCAGGATGAGAGAGAAACCAGGAAGGGTGCTTGCTTGCTTGTGCTCAACTTGATGTCTCTATTCTTACACTTTTTAGGACCCTTCCTAGGGAATAGTGCCACCCACAGTAGGCTGACTCTTCTAATATCAGTTAACTTAATTAAGACAGCCTCCCGCAGACAAGCACACAGGCCAATCCAGTGTACACCGTCCCTCACTGAGACTCTTCCCAAGTTACTCAAGGTCGAGTCAAGTTGACAAACTATCTAACAATCTATCATACCTTATCTCTAATAAATAAATAATGCGAGGTGGGGTTCAGGAAGAAGAGGCATTTGACAGAGAGGAAACATCTATCCAACTAATATCTGCTATCTCTTTACTGTTAGTCAAGGGAAACAACAAAACAGCTGTTTACCGAGGGGAAGAGAGTATAAACAATACAAAAACCAAAAGCTTAACGAATCACCTTTCCTCTCTGCTTTGGATTTCATTTGTGCTTTTTCTAAGGGCCCTCGGCAGCCTTCTGTGGGGAAGGAGTGGGGCAGACCTGTGGACTGCACTGCCTGAGAGCTCTTACTGATGTGGAGTGAGATCGCTCATTCTTCCCATTTTCCCACCACCCCGCGTCACGCGGTCTACAGAAAAGACATCCGTGCAATTAGCAGAACGTGGATCCGAATGCCCACTCTGCCACTGTGGCGCTGCTCCAGGTCATTTCCTATTTTGTTCCTAGCCAGAGAATCTGTTTTGATTTTTTGGGAGATCCTGAGGTGGGGGGGTCCTTTCTCAGGAGCATTCTCAGACCTCCTTCCTTAAGTGGTCTTTATCCCCGAAGACCTGTGAAATGTCAACACCGTGGTTTCCATGGTGTGTTCCACTGGGTGGAGCTTGTTTGAGAGTCTGTTGAAATCTTGGCTGGAAGAAGCAGTGAGAACATTTGGCAAGGAGGACTCAGGGCAGTCTAGTAATAAGAACACTTATGATGGATCTAGTTTGCGAAGTGACAAAAGCTGGTTTGGCAGGTAAAGGCACTTGCTACTGGGTGGTCTAATGGCCCACATTCAATCTCTGAGACCCGAATGCTGGAAGGAGACAACTAACTCCCACAGCTGTCCTCTGACCTCCACAGTCCAACCAGGACACAGGAGTACCCCATACACATAAATGTTTAAAAACGTAAAATAGTCACTAAAAATCATCTGTTTTGCAGCTGGGTATGGCAGTGTAAAGCTGTAATCTCAGCTACTCGGGAAACTGAGGCATCAGGATCATGAATTTGGGGCCACAAAATAAGACTGTGTTTCAAATAACACAAACCAAGTCAGGAATGGTGGCATTAATCCCAGCACTCAGGAGGCAGAGGCAGGTGGAATTTGGAAAGTTCCAGGTCAGCGTCTACAGAGTAAGTTGCAGGCCACCCAAGACTATAAACGGGGGTGAGGGTGGGGGAAGAGATCAAACCACACAAAACCTCCAAAAGATAAAACCTAGAGACAGAGAATCTGGCAGGCAGACCCTGAGCCAGGTACGATCATGGACAAGGATGGTCCCCTTTGTCCCAGGGCGCTCTCCTCTAGGTAGAAGGCAGGCTGCTACCATGGGACATGCTCAGTGCTGTAGAAGAAGATACAATGTGATGAGTGTTAGTGTTAGGTCTAGAGATGGGGCCTATGGGCTCCAGTGAGAAACAGCAGGGAGAAACAATCCAGGCTCCATCAACTGATGAACGGATAACATACAGTAGGATATCATCCATCCATGAAAAGACTCGAAGTACCCAGTCACACTCTAGTGTGGATAAGCCTTGAAAAATGCCTCACTGAGTGAAAGAAACCAGACCAAGAAAGCCCAGGCTGTTAAATTCCACAGATGTGAAACACTCAGGACAGAAAAATTCATAGAGACATAGAACAGGTTTGAGGTTGCCAGGAACAAGCTCTAACGATTTTGGGTTTTCATTTCAGGATGGCGAGAAAGTTCTGGAATCAGCAGTGATTATAGTCTACTCGGTTACCAGGCACGCACACGCAGAAAAACATCCAAATACTCAAAAATTAAATGAAAGCAAACCCACAAATGCATGTGCACACACACACATACTTACATACAGGCACACACATGCATGCCTGTATGTATGTATTTTTAATGTGTTTTTCCTACGTGTATATCTGCATACCATATGTGTGCCTGGTGCCTGAGTAGGCCAGAAGAAGGTGTCAGATCCCTTGGAGATGGTGTGACAGATGGTTGTGGGTTGCCACAACGGTGTTGGGACTCTAATTCAGGTGGTCTGGAAAAATAGCCGGTGCTCTTAACTGTTGAGCCATCTCTCCAGACCTTTGCTGTTTTGCTGTTTGCTTGTTTGTTTGTGGCAAATCTCACTCTGTAGCCCAACCTGACCTGCTATGATCCTCCTGCCTCAGTTTCCCAAGTGTGAGCCAGCATGCCTGGTACATTGTGTTTCCTAGACAAACTTGAAACGGGTCAGTGACCGGGAGGAGAAGGGAAGAGCATGGTCAGGGACTTGGTGACTGGGCTGGATAGTCTTATGTCAACCTGTCCACAAGCTAATGCCATCTGAGAGGCGGGAACCTCAATTAAGAAAATGCTTCTGCTGGGTGGTGGTGGCCCATGCCTTTAATCACAGCCCTAGGGAGGCAGAGGCATGCAGATCTCTGTGAGTTCGAGGACCTCCTGGTCTATAGAGAAACCCTGCCTCTAAATAAATAGATAAATAAAATTATGTAAAACAAAACAAAAAAAAGGACAGAAAATGCTTCCATAAGATTGAGGTGTAGGCATAGAGTCCACCCCATTGGTGGTGATGAGAGTGAGCCAGCCCCGATGTTGTGAACATGGAAGAGCTATCCCCTTATTCACTTACTCACCTGTCATGTGGCAGCGTGGGCAGGGGAGAGACACCATCCCCCACCCCCTGCACGACAGTGCCTGAGGCAGGTAGGAGAGCTGGCTCTGAGGTCAGAAGAGCAGGAGAGCTGTCCCTGCCCCTCACCCGCTGCAGCATGAGGGGTGTTACGGCACTTGCCAGGGACTGAAAGCTGTCAAGATGGCTTACGACTATGCTACAGGTGTATGGGGTGGGAAGGAAGGCATCAGAAGGTACAGGAGCAGCCTCAGAAGCTAAGGCTTCTGGGGGTGTGCTAACATCTGCCAGCAGGGGCATCATTTTCAAGACTTTTCCTCTGGGATGCTTTCCCTTTTCATTCCCAGCATGCAGTAGAATAATTAGACAGTCATGAGTTTTAAGCATTTATTACCTTTATGGAAGTAGAATTCATCGCAGATAAACGAAGGACTGAATGGGAAGGTCCATGCAAGGTGGCTAAGAACAGATTGTTAAGCACAGACACCATTGCAGAGGTGGAAAGATAGACTCACAAAACCTAACTGCAGATCATGCCGCTCTCCCTGGTTGGTCTGTCCGTCCATCTTTCCATCCATCCATCCCCACCACCAACCCCCACGCCAACATCAAAGATCTTTATTTAATAAGAAAAACACTTTCTCCTTTCCCGTACACAGTTTTGGGGAAGAGGAGGTTATTATGGTTCTCTCCATGCTAACATCTGAGCAGCATGAGCCATGAAGAGGAAACTGAGGGCCAGGAGTGGCGAGAAGACCTGGATTGATTCTCTCTGGGAGAGGATCTTGTAACCTTCAGAATAGACATCGTAGTCTGCTAGAGCCAAGCTGTACTTTCCAGAGTCTGCAGACCCAGACCCTTTGGCAGCAATGTTGGGGAAGGTGACCCGTGAATAGGATGTATGTGGCCAAGGCAGCCAACACAAATATTCTGTTGAAATCATTCTGGAGAGGGATTAGAGATTTGTTAAGTAGAATGCAAAACACGTGAAAACCAAAAAATCTGTTCTTTTCTTCTTGCTGATTAAACTTGGGACCAGCAGACCCAAACTTCGGGGCTCCTCCAGGCTGAGGGAGCTTAGTGTTAGCACCCCTAACCCCCTGGGAAGGAAGAGGGTTTGATGGGAGCCTATAGAGAAAGTCTTCTTTCTTTTCCAGACTGCTGAGGCAAACCTGGATTCCCCTCTTCATGGGTGGGGTCTCTGATGGAGGTGGGTATGTTTAGCGCATTGAGAGATGGAGCACAGGTGAGAAAGTGACATGAAACTTCCCCCCTCCGGGTCAAACCCCTATGGAAAAGATCACGAGGACGGGTCTGGCAAGACCTGTGGTTGGTCCTGTGGGTAAGGTTGTGTTGCTTTCGGCCATATGGGAGTCTCAAAAGGAAACATATCTTATTAGCAGTCATCCCAAGTCCCTGTTCACAAGGCCTAACACCCACCCAGGTGCTGCATGTTCTTTGTGAATTCTCTCTTCCAGGAATTTCAACCAAAACAAGCACATGATACATAGCTACTTTCACTCAGCATCTCCAGGTTCATTCGTGTTGCATCTTTGGGTCACAATCTTTATCCTTTTATTGTAGCTCAATAACCTTTCATTGTGTAGCCTTGCCACGTGCCCATGTCTGCTTTTGAGTGTGCTAGAGGGCAGACTGATATATGCTTGGGCATCTAGTACCAACAACGATGGGAATGCAGGTCCGGAAACACCTGTTGTCCCCCAACACATGTGCTTCCGCAAACTCGTGGTGAAGCTTCCAGATACTGCTGCCATGAGGGATGCTGGCAGAGCACCGGGCAGGGCTCGCAGCCACTGTTCACTATGAGTGAGATTATCCAATGTGGAGGCCCACACTGTAATCTCACTTCATGGGAGGCAGAGACGGGAGGATGACAGATCCCAAGTCAGTCTAGGATGCATAGCCAGACCCTGTCTCAAAACTGCTCCTCATTAATTAGTTGTGTAAATCCGTATGGGGATTATATTCAGATAAGAGGGGGGCCACAAGACTTCAGTGTTGAGCTGTGGGACGGCTCATATGAAGGCTGAGAAGAAAACACGGGGATGGATGGCAACATTGTCTTTGGACACCTCAGGATCTGTACATGTGACTTTAAAGGCAGTAGCTCAAAATGCTGGCTGGATGTAAGAGTCATCTGGGGGACTTTTAGGCCCACCACATGTGGCCAGCACTTCCAGGCTCTGATTTAATTAGTGGTGGGCAGGGCACTCAGGTGCTGGTTTTGTTTTTAATGACTTTTCCCATTGACTCTAAAATACAGCAAATGCTACCAGAGCCTTTGGTTGAGGCAGGAGGTGGGGGGAGCAAGAAGAGGGTAAGACTCGGCCTTTATTTTCCCCGAGGACAAGGTCTGAATAGCAGGACACACACACAGACACACACACACACACAGACACACACACTGTCACCTCTGAGGATGGTAGGTGGCTAGGGCTGTAGTGGTCTCCTGTGACTTTAGCAGATGGCAGCACACACACACAGTCACCTCTGAGGATGGTAGGTGGCTAGGGCTGTAGTGGTCTCCTGTGACTTTAGCAGATGGCAGCACACACACACAGTCACCTCTGAGGATGGTAGGTGGCTAGGGCTGTAGTGGTCTCCTGTGACTTTAGCAGATGGCAGCACACACACACAGTCACCTCTGAGGATGGTAGGTGGCTAGGGCTGTAGTGGTCTCCTGTGACTTTAGCAGATGGCAGCACACACACACAGTCACCTCTGAGGATGGTAGGTGGCTAGGGCTGTAGTGGTCTCCTGTGACTTTAGCAGGTTTGTACACAGAGGTGGAGTGGTGTGGGAGGCTGGTCAGAGTTGGGGAGAGTGAGATGTGTTCTTGGGACTTGGGAGGGGAGAACGGAAACACAGATGGGCTTGGAAGGCCAGGAGGGGCTGCAGGGAGTGATTTAGGGATTTGTTTGCGGTGGGAGAGACTAGAGTGCATCCAAATGGTAACAGAACTAATCCAGCTAAGAGGAGGCGGTGAGGGGCTAGAATGTGTGATTGATGGCATGGAGTTCTAAGGACGTAGGGAAGGGGAGGACTGGGACCCAGCCATTCTGCACCTTATTGACCTTTTCCTGGAAGGATAGTGTAATGGGGTGGGAGGAGAGGATGAAGCGGAGTTTAAGGGTGCCTGGACTGTCTGGGTGGGTGCCAAGAGCATTCCTTCACGTGGAGGGGTCTCTGTACATCTTCAAGTGCATGGGGGCTCCAGCCCGCGCCCTCGGTCCCCTTTTCTTTCTCCTCTCTTTTTCTATGAGGTGGCAGACCGGGAGCCACCAGCCTGATGAGGGTTCACTGTTGAGAACCCAGCCACCTCACTCCTGGGTCATGTTCTCTAGTGGTGTCCTGGGAATTAGCTAGTGTTTGCCCCACAGCTTAGAGCTTGTATTAGTGGTCAATACCCTAGAGGAATAGAACTGATCAGATGAATATGATCAAATGATAAGTTATTTGTTAGAATGATTTATAGTCTGTGGTTCAACAATGAATGGCTGTCTCCTCAAAGGAGCCATCACACACAAAGGGACAGACAGAGACACTATGATCTTTAAGGTCTGACTTGGAAGTTGCACTTCTTGAAACAGTCTACTGTCAAAGCTAACCAGAGCCAGACTCCATGGAAAGGAAAATACAACTTATCTTTCTGTGGAAAGGGCAGCAAAGAATTTGCCACCACGATCTTGAACTCAGCCTGGTTGAATGGGAGGTGAGAACCTTGGGCCACACAACTCCAAAGTCTTTCTCTTGGAAACGTTGCCAGCGTGTGTCTAACTTCTCACTTCACAGGCTAGAAATTCGAACTCCAGTCTCATGGTTGGAGAAATTCTGGGTAAAGCAATGCTTATTGTGCTCTTCATCCTACTCATCCTGCCACACGGGGGTGAGCATTTGAGGAGTGACAAGTTTGGAGTTACTTGCAAGGGCCCATGGAACAACTTGCATTTATAAGGTCATGAGGGCCAGGGAATGGTGGCACATGCCTTTAATCCCAGCACTTGGGAGGCAGAGGCAGGCAGAACTCTGTGAGTTCAAAGCCATCCTGGTCTACAGAGGGAGTTCCAGGACAGCCACGGCTACACGGAGAAACCCTGTCACAAAGATTAAAAAAAAAAAATGTCATGAGGATGGTGGACAACTTGCCAGGAGCACTCACACACTCACACTTCCTTCCACATCATTCCCAGGCCCAAACTAGTTACGTTGCTTCAACCTAACTTCAAGGAAGGCCGTGCGCTTCCTTGAAATCTCTTCCTGTCTTTCAGTGTTATCACCAGGGTCTTGGAGGGATGTTAGCCATTCTGTGACTATGAGGAGAAGGTAAACAGACTCACGGAAGGAGTGAGGTAAAGCCTGCGTGTGGCGTAGGTGATGAGCCAGCACCATTGCTGAGGCAGGAGGCCCTGAGTGGGTGAGAGAAGACGAGCAGGTGAGAACACATCCATCCATCTCTTCCCTCCTCTTGACTGTGGATGGATGTGATGTAAATGGCTATTTGAAGTTCTTGGCTTGTGTTCACTTCGGTAGCAACATATACTAAAATTGGAATGAAGTTCCCGACTTGACTTCCCTTCCACAGTAACTTGCAGTTATAAGCTCCCCTGAGTTGCTTTTTCTTTTTCTTTTGGTTTTTCAAGACAGGGTTTCTTTGTGTAGTCCTGGCTGTCCTGGAGCTCTGTCTGTAGACCAGGCTGACCTCGAACTCACAGAGATCCTCCTGCCTTTGTCTCCCAAGTGCTCAGATTGAAGGCATGTCCAGCTCTGAGTTGTTTTTTTGTCAGGATGTTTTATTACCGTGACAGGAATAAAACTAGCACAGACACTGAGGGACAATGACCTCTTCTCTCAATCTGTGACTTTTCATTCTCTTAATGCTGTCTTCTGCAGGGTGGAAAAAATTTATTATTGTTTTCTTCCACAGACCATGTTTGGGGTATTATCTCTAAAATCTTATTGCCAAACTCAAGATCCCAGAATTTGAATAGTTTCATATTTTACATTTAGCTCTTTGATTCATTTTTAATAATTTTTTTCAAAATGTGTAATGTTCATTTGGTCTACTTTCATTTATTTGTTTGTTTGTGTGTTTGTTTTGCATGTGGATGTCCAATTGGTCCTGCAGCATCTGTTGACAAATGTGTCTCATCTGTGTCATGGTGTGAGTGGGAAGTACATGCCATGGTGTGTGGAGGTCAAAGAAAGCTTGTAGGAGTCAGTTCTCTCTTTCCATCTTTATGGGGCTTCTGGGGACTGACCTCAGGCTCAGTGAGCCAGCCACATTGTTGCTGACCCATGTTTCTCTCCCTCCCTCCTTCCTAGAGTTTGGAGGGTGATTTGAGGCAGGATCTCACTCTATAGTTCAGGTTGGCCTAGAATTCACAATGTAGGCCAGAAGGGCTTCAAACTCATGACAAATTCTCCTGCCTCAGACTCCAGGATTATTGGTGTGAGCCATAATACCCATCTTGAAAATGTGTTTTTTAATTAATTAATTGGGTTTTTTTTTTGGTTTTTTTTTTTTAAAGACAGGGTTTCTCTGTGTAGTCCTGGCTATCCTGGAACTCACTCTGTAGACCAGGCTGGCCTCAAACTCTTAGAGATCCACCTGCCTCTGCCTCCTGAGTGCTGGGATTAAAGGTGTGCACCACCATGGGCCAGCTATGTTTGTTTTTTAAATATGTATGTATTTTATTAGTGTGTGTGTAAATGGTTGGTTATGGGGCATTGCTACACGCATATGTGAGGTCAGAGGACAACCCTCTGGAGCTGGTTTTCTCCTCCTACCTTTAACTAGGTTCCAGGAATCAAACTCATCAGGCATACATGGCAAGTGCTTTAGTCACTGGACCATCTTGCGGACACCAGAAATGTATTTCTTACGATGTATGCAGTTTCTTCCCCTGAGGATCACAGACTAGAGATGGACTTTACTCAGTTTGCTTTCCCTTCAGCGTTTGTTTCCTTAAAAGTTTCTAGAACCATCCTAAGTAGGTGGGTGAAATGGCTCAGTGGGTCAAAGTGTTTGATGGGCGAACCAGGTGATCTGAGTTAAACCCCTTAGCCTATGATAGAAGGAGTGAGAAGTGGCCCTCAAAGACTTCCACATACATGCTTATGGCATGGATGCTCACACGCACATCGTATACACACATGCAGAGGCACACAATAATAATTTAAATAAAAAGACACATCCTGATATCAGTTTCCAATAAAGAAGAAAACAATACCATCACAGCATTGAAAAAAAAGAAGAGTCCTAAGCCAGGCAAGTAGTTCCCACCACACCTGTAGTTCTGGGCTAAATAGAGGGTTCTAGTGCAGCCTGGGCTTTCTAGAGAGACCTTGCATAAAAGAGAGAAGGGAAGGGAGGGAGAGGAAGAGAACTCAAGAGCAAGAATGAGCCAAACCTAGCTGTGTATGGTGGGACACATCTAGCACTCAAAAGGCTGAGGCAGAGTCTACTCTAGACTGCATAGAGAGACCTGTCTCGGTAAATGAGAAAGAGCCAGTCGGAAGAGCAAAGCAGAGTTGGAATGGAGAGGAATGTGGGAAAACTGTGTCCAAACTGGGTCTTTGACTGTCACAGGAGGGACTAGGGCCACGATCTAGCAATATCTTCCTTGTCTCCAAGCCAAACGACGGCAAAGGCTCAACTTCAGATCCTGACATCATCTGTGGGGGACTCGAGACTGAGGACTTCTGTTGGCCGGCACAGTTTGTCCCTGCTGAGAAATTCCAAGTTCAAGGTGAAGCAGGCTCAGAAATTCAAGAAAACACACAAGCTGCAGCTGCACAGGAGGAGAGAGGAGAGGGAGGGGTTGAGGGGTCAGCAGTGTGAGTTAGAGACGTAGAACTGGCCTTGTCACAAGCAGAAGTGGGCACAGGAGTGACATGTGTGCCAGGCTGATGTTAGCAATGGAGCCATTTGAAAATGAGAGCCTAATTATTTAATGGTGTTTCAAAAGGGTAGCTGAAGCTCCAAGTTTGTGTTCCTTCCGTTATTAATGACATCATGGCTCCCGGCTGAATGGAAATCAAAGTGGAGAGGGATATAAACCTGTTAAAAAAAGAGAACATATTCCAGCAAAGCAATTTGCTGAGCAGAAACTGGAGGGCCCTGGAAGGGCGGTCCTGTGGCATTTAACCATCACTGGAAAGGCTCTTGAAGAGTTCCAGACAGGTGTGTTTGTTTAGTGTGGCTGCTGTAACAATACACCACACACACACACACACACACACACACACACACAGTGCCTGCCTCATCCCAGCTCTAATGGCTGGAGAGCTAAAGCCAAAATGCAAATCCTCGCTATCCATGAAGCTCAGGGTGACAACTCTTTGCCTCTTCGTTTGGCTCAGGTTTCCCGAAGTTTTCAGCTCTATCAGTCCTGTTCCCTGTGTTCCCATGTCCTGCACAGACCCTTGCCATTGGATGTAGCTTCCTCCCAGGCAGTCCAGAATGATCACATTTCAGGGTCCTTACCATCCACAAAGACCTTTCCCCCAAATATGGTTACACTCTCAGGTTCTGGGGCCGGGAGGGATCTTTTGAGGGTCACCCTCCAACCCAACTCCACCGAACATGTAACTTTGTAAGCTGGCCTTCTGTTTGGCTTGGATTTATTATTGACAAACTATATGGGGAAACTGCAGTCAAAACATTGCTTCCTGGTCCTCGGGGATGAGGAGAGCTTCCTTTCCGATGTGGATTCTGAGATGGGTCAGAAAGCTGCTCTCTAGGGGTACCAGAGGACAAGGTCTGAGTGAGGTTGGAGAGGAAGAACTGTTCTTTGAAAGATCCAAAAGGGGGGCGAACCGTTTCTCATCCTGGCTCAGCCCCCTCTACGCGGTGTACACGTGCAGGTGCACACAGCAGGGTGCAGGAGTGATGAGATGCATTTCAGGGATGCAGATGGCTTTAGAGAACATGAGCCCCTTTGCTGGACAACATGGAGTGTCAGGGAACTCCCTCACCCGAGGCTACCTCAATAAATAAGAAATAGGAACAATGCAGAAGTGAGGACCATAGGCCATGATGGTCCAGGGAAGTTTTAAAATGGATTGGGGGGGGTCCTAAACAGGAGGGAGGCTCCTCATGCAGTGTCCCTCCTGACCCCTGAGGCGTGGGAAAGCTGGAACTCGATTTCCTCAGGCAGAGAAAAGTCAGGAGCAGACACCTTCAGGCCTGCCCGCCTGTGTTTGTCTTGGCTGAGGGCTTATGGGACTTTTTGAAGCCAAGTCTATCAGTGCAAATCTGGAGGAATCAGGACATGGATCAGAGAGGCAGGAGCTAAGGGGCCTCAGATGGGGAACCAGAGGTGGTTTTCCCTTGTGTGATGCGAATGCAAAGACCGATCTACTCTGTGTACATTGCTCTGCCCAAGGACCACAGAGGGGCAGGACCCAAGCAAAACCCCTCCAAGACATGCAAGTTCTCAAAGTCACCCAGCCCTGTGTGCCTGGGGTGTGCCTCTGTGCTTCAGGACACACACTGATCCTTCCAGTGTCCAGGGGCTCTGGCAACAACACAAGGCCTCCCTGGATTGTGCCCCACCCCTCCCAAGGCCGTAATTCCTGATCTTGATTCAGTGCCAACCCCCTACCACCGTCAGCTCAGCCTGGACACTCCCAGGTCCTGTTCCTCACAGATGCCGGTGGGTCACGTGTCCCACAGCTGAAGGCCTCCCCCATCCGCCTCCACCATCTGCTGAGGCCCCATAATTATTCCAAGGCTCTGTGCAGCCTCTCTTGGAGAGAAGAGCTCATGTAGCCTTGTAATGTAAGCCAGGTCTGAGGCTGCTCGGGCAGGGGGTCCCCAGCTGGGTAATGAGCCTTTCGCAGAGGTGGCCTGCGCTGTCCATCTGAGGACCTCGTGGAGGACAGCATCTTTTCTGCATTTCCATTTCTGCTCCCTAAATCATTCCAAACATGGGGTTGGAGGGTTCCCTGGGACTGGCTTCCTAAGTGGGACAGTGTAAATTCCCTGCCTAGAGCCCACAGGGTAAGCAGAGTGAGCTGCTGATCTGTCTTTGCTAGGGGAGGGCAGCTCCCACCCCCACTCCTCCTAAACCTGCTGAGTTGCCCTCATCTCCCCTTCCTGGAGCCTGGGCCCCACAAAGGGAGGGCCCTTGGCCAAGGAGGCCAGAGCTGTGGGCCAGACCTCTAAGAGGTATAGGAAACTGTCTTCTTTCCACTTGTAGACTGCTGCTTTGTCTCAAGCCCTACCCAATGTCATCCCACGGCATAAGCCCCAAGCCCAGCTACTTCTCTCCTACTCCTCAACAGGCTAAGGACCCCCACACAACCCCATATTTCCTGGGCTTATCATCATCATTTGACATGCTTGATTTCTGGTGCAGACTGAACATACGCTGTATGCAGAAGCGTATGTTTTCTGGTGCAGAAGCTGTAGATTTCTGTGTGTGCACAACCCAGCACATAGTAGGTGCTTTAAGAACCATGGGGTGGGGGGTGTGGAGAGATGGCTCAGCGGTTAAGAGTGCTGACTACTCTTCTAGAAGACCTGGGTTCAATTTCTAGCTCACAACTGTCTGTAACTCCCAATTCCAGGGGATCTGATATCCTCACACAAACATACAGGAAAAACACCAGTGGGCATAAAACAAAAATAAGTGAATGATTTTTAAAAAGAAGAAGATGAAGAACCATTTGAGGCTGGGAGGTGGTGGCGCATGCCTTTAATCCCCGCACTAGGGAGGTAGAGACAGGCAGATCTGTGAGTTCAAGGCCAGCCTGGTCTACAGAGCAAGTTCCAGGACAGGCACCAAAGCTTCAGAGAAACCCTGTGTCAAAAAATTAAAACAAAAACAAGCAACCAAACAAAAATAACCATTTGAGGAGAGAGATGGGATAGGGAAGAGCAAGCAGACCTGAGAGATAAGAGGCCTGGCTGGTGTATGAGGATTGGTGTCTGTGAGGTTCCTCTGGGACTTTGGCCACCTGCAGTGGCCTGTGCTGCTCCTGAGGGGTAAAGTAGGGCTGACCAAATTGGGTAATAGTGTCAGTTGTGTTGTCCTGTCAAGACCCCACTTGCTCAGGAAGCTCAGGGTGAACCTGAGGTCAAGGGTCACCCAGAGTTCACTGACAGAGTGAGGGTGGCCTCCTGCCAGCAGTACCTATGAGCAGGTCTGGAGCTCACCCTGAAGAGTGAAGGGCATGGCAGTGCAAGGGGCCCTTTAAGACAGACCAGAGCCCAGCATGCACTCTGGCCTCTCACACATGGTGGTTGAGAAACGAAGTTGCATCCCATATCCTTGGGAGAGAGTGACGTTGAGGAGACACCCAGACGCCAGGCCTCTGCCTAGCAGCTCAACCCAACATCTATTCCCAGTGAGGAACTTGGAGCAGAGTGGATCTTGGTGGCAGGGACCTCCTTCCTTGGGTGTGAGGGAGGCACAGGGAGGTCCTGGGGTGGTGGGGCACTGTATGGAGGAACTTCAGAATAGCTTAGAAACAAGCTTCAGGGAAGAGGCAGAGCCAGGGAGGCCTCAGCAGGGCTGGAAAGCATGCAGGCTACAGCTGCGGGTCACATAGAGAAGGAGGGCTTGGGCCATGGTCCCCCAGCTCTGGGACTGACTACTTGGCAGGCCCAGCCTGACTTTCCTGTTCTGCTTCCTCTCCTGTACAGGTGTGTCCTGGGGCTGCAGGGAGGGTAACCAGTGAAAAATGGGCGAGAGGCTATTCCCACCAACCCTGAAAACGGGGTGGGGTGGGGGTAGGGAGAGGGGTGCAAATGTCTCTCATTCCTCTCATCTTCCCTAGGGTCCTGTCATGGCCTCAGCAGACCCCTCAGACACCCAGCACCCTTCCTTCAGATGCCTGTCCTGGTGCGATGCTTGTGACACTTTCTCCTCTAAGTGCTGCTTAGAAATGTGTCACTGCCTATTTCCTTTTGTGCTATCGAAGGAAGCTGAGCAAGCCACAGCCGGGGCAGGGCTGTGTGCAGGCTACTGCTTCAAGCAGCAGGAACACAACTTACGAATTCAAAGCAGCCGACATTGCCTGCTGTCTTGCTTCATTACTGGCACGGGCCTCCTTCGAGGGAGGTTTGTTCTGATAACTTAGCAGATCAAGACCTGATGCCCTTCACTAGCACTATGGCAGAGAAGGCAGATCTTAGACCCAGGAAATGCAATGAGAATTGGCTTGGGGGTAGCAGGGAGAGCCAGTACTTCACCAAGCTAGGAAGTGGAAGAATAATTGTTTGTTTTTCGAGACAGGGTTTCTCTATATTGTTTTGATGGCTGTCCTAGAACTAGCTCTGTAGAGCAGGCTGGCCTCGAACTCACAGAGATCTGCCTGCCTCTGCCTCCCGGGTGCTGGGACTAAAGCGTGTGCCACCAGTGCCTGGCTTATGGATGGTCTTGCAGGTGATTTTTACTTGAATGGGAAGCCGTGGTTATTCAAGTGTATCAAGAGAGCACTTGAGGGCCTTGGATCCCCCTTCCGGCCACGTCCCCGCTCTAAACCACTGCAGCTCAGTCTTCCTCCCAACCCTTGTTGGCTTGTCCTTACAAAAGCAACTTTTTTCTCGTGTTTTACTTTCCCTATCACTCCAAGCATGTAATGGCCAAGATACCCTCAAGCTCCTGGGACCTGGCCGCTTAACGTCTCTCTTCCCAGGCCTTCCACAAATACAACCCTTGATTTCCGAAAATGTCTTGACCATTCTGTAAAGACCAGACTTCAGGCTGTACCTTGACAGCAGCTCTGGCAGATGGATGGGGGAGGGGGTGCCTTTAAAAGGGTCTGCCCACACCCAGCAAGCTGCTGCCCTTGCCTCCTATGTTAATGGAGCTGTGTGACCCAGGGTGAGTTGCTCAGCTTCGCTGTGCATCCTTTGCTTAAGTTCAAACTGGACCTACAGTTTGCAGCAAGGATTAAATAAAATAACGCGTTATGGAGTCTGAACCGTATAAGGAGGAATTGGTATAACTGGTGCATCCGAGGACCCTGGACAAATTCCACCAGAAACCTTTCACTCTGTGTGGTGAAGGGTCCATAGTGCCTGGCACCCAAAGGCTCACCAAGTAAGGGCCACTGCGGCCACCGGTGCAGGCAGCTGGGTGGTGGTGAAGTCCTGGGCCTCTGCTGCTGCACCGGTTTCTTGGACTCCAAGTGTGTAGAGAGAGGAGCGAGCAATGCGATCCGTCCCAGCAGCCCTGGGGAGCCAGACCATATCTGGTATGTCTCTCTGGAATGATTTTGGGGGAATTCACCAAAGTTGGAACTTAAGACGCGGACTGCCGGTAACCCGTAACACAGGGATGCGGTGTTGCCTGAGTGCATACCCCCCACAAGGGGACCTGGTGCCCGGGGTGGGAGTCGGCTTACACAGCACAGCGCTGGCTGCTTGGGCCCGCCCTTGAATGGCCGTGAACTTGTTTTTCCACGTCATTTGCTCTCAGATGTACTATCGAGCCGGGGCGACGCTAACACAGCGGCTCAGGTCCCTCCTTGTAACAAGCGATTGTGTGTTCTTTAGAGGTGGCCGAGGGGAGGAGGGGGCCTGGCCCCAAGGAGGTGGGGAAAGGGAAACAAACCTGCCTCACAGTGAGCGTGCGTGTCCAGGGGCCAGCTCCCCCCAAAGCACATGCCATTTCTGTCCCTGGAAGGGGTTAAAGGCCTCCTGGAGTCAAGAACAAGCAGGTGTCCCACCGTGCCAGAGACGCTGCCTAAACTGCTTCCAGCTTTTTCCCCCTTCTGCAATACGTCTGTGATCAGCCACGGGACAGAGGCGCCAGCAGCCTGCCTCTGACCGACATCAGGTTAGCTCGCTCCCACTCGGGTACTGCGCCCAGGATATAAATCCAGGCTCGAGCCCCTGCTGTGTTCCTCTCCCTGCGCACCCCGGAGTTGGGGCGGGGGGGGGGAAGGAGTTTCCTTCCAAAGACCTTTCTTTTATGTGAAGCCTCACAGCCCAGCAGGCTGCACTTGGTGGAGGCAGTCACAGCAGCCGAAGCCAGCCAGCAGCCTCTGCAAGGAGACTTGCTGGGGTGAAGAGGGCAGGTGTTGCCAGCCTGGGAGAAGAAGGGCCCTGGTGGGCCTCAGCCCTTGGTGTCAGCACAGGGAAGCCCTCTGGCCACTGCAGACGGCACCATGTGGGCCCCAGGGTGTAATCGGTTCTGGTTTCACTGGGGGCTGCTGTTGCTGCTGCTCCTGGGGGCACCCCTTCGAGGCCTAACACTGCCACCCATCCGCTATTCCCATGCGGGCATCTGCCCCAACGACATGAACCCCAACCTTTGGGTGGATGCCCAGAGCACCTGCAAGCGAGAGTGTGAAACCGACCAGGTGAGTGGGACTCCTGGATGGACCATGTGAGTGGGTCTGTGATGGTGTGGGAGCTATGGGAGGGGACAACTCGGAAGTGCCTCCGGGAACATGAAGGAACACAGACCCTGCCCACTTGGAGACAAACAGAGCCTGATGCCTACCTATGTACTGCTGAGGCCTGGAAGAGGGAGTGGTATCCAAATCCATCTCGGAGCATTCCTCTTTGTGCGTGCTGGGGGCTGCCCTGGGCCAGCACCCGCAGGGGCATATAGCATGTATTGGGATAAGATAACAGCATGGTGGATGTCCAGCGGCTCACTCGCAGGCGAGAGAATGGATACTCACAAGGAGAGATGCCGTTGCCAGGGAGGGGCAGGTTGGCCTGGAAGCCTGCCTACCAGGTTTCTAGGCCCTTTCCGAGGCTTGGACTTGGCCACACAGCAACGGGGCTGCTGGGCAGTTTGAGTGGGAGCTAATCTGTGCAAATACCCTAAGTGTCCTGGGAGGAAAATGAACTGAGTTCCCACCTGTTGGGCCCTAGTGCTCCCCAATGCTCCTCCCTTGTGGACCCTGAAGTAGGCAAGGGACGGTTCTTCCCTAGCTATCAGGAGGGGTCTTCCAAGCACCATCCCTGTCCACTCCTGCTGGGAGAAACGTCTACAGGTTTCCCACAGTACCCGTGCCTGCTCTAGGAGTGTCAGCTTCTGGCTTGGCCATCTCTGAGGGTGGCCCAGGGTCTCCCAGGGCTTTGGGTCTGGGTTAGGTGTCATTAAAGAACATGGGAGGCTCCAGTTCTACTGGGAAAGTGTGGGACTGCCATGGAGGGAGCCTTGGGGATCATTCTCAGGCTTCTCAAGACAGGTGCTCCAGTACAGTGGTGCTGAGGAAAAAGGACAGGGGAAGATGACAGTTCTCCCATCCACAGAGCTCATGCCATCAGATGGCTACCTCTGGAGAATCTTTTTCACTGATATTGGCTAGCCTGAAGTCAGGTGGCACTTAGGGACAGGGAAACTCTGGCTAGGCTTTGCATGCTGTCCAAAGAAGGCACCCGAGTACAGCTAAGGATCCAGGTAGTCTGTGGGACAGCCCATGGGGACATTGTAAGTACTTAAGTGAAAGTATTCTAAAGGTTCTCTCCAGGGTTCCTTTGCCAGGACCCCAAGGATTCTGGATCCTGAGTGTCTAGCCACTCCCGGACCTCTGGGTCCTGCGGGAACTGCCTACCCACATTGGAATAGAGTAGTCCTCAGAGCAAGGAGCAGGCATTCCCGATCACAGGTCACTCTGTCCCTGTCTGCCCTCAAGATCTTTCTCCCTTGAACCTCAGCTCTGGATGTGACCCATCTCTGTTCCCAAGCTTCCCCTGTTGTGGCCCAGAAGCCTATGCCAAACAAGGGCTGCAAAACAAAGTCCTTATTCTCAGCCGAAAGGGGGAGAAACAGTAGACAAGTCAAGCGGCAGCTCCACACAGCCGGGTGGGGGGCATTTTCCCCCTCTTAGCTCATGTGGAATGTCAAAAAGGCTGGAATCATAGAGGGGAGGACAAGAGGCCAGTGTGGTGGGGACTACTTCACACAGCCACTACCTGGTGGGGGATTAGCCGCCCAGCCACACGGTGTGACATTGTGCAAAGCGCCACATGCAATCGTGTTTGTGTCGGCTCTGGTGGCATGTGCTAATTTTGAAGAATTAAAGTAAAGCCTTACATGACTCCACAGAAGTCAGGGGGATTACTGACTAGCAAGGCTTTGTTCATACCACATAGGGGGACTTTTTTTTTTTTTTTTTTTCTGGTCACCAAGGTTCTCTGACATCCTGGGTTCAGTGTGTGTTGGGAGTTTTCCAGGGAGAAGAGTAAGTGTGGCTAGCCTTGAACATGGGTCCAAGATTCGACCTCTTCAAATTAGCCAACACATCCTTGCCCCAGTGGGAGAAAGAGAAAAAGTCAACCTCATGCTCTAAGCCTCTGCTTCTTCTGAGTAACCATATGGTGTTGCATTTCAGGATCCTACTAAGAGCGCCTGAAGCCCTTTTCTGCCACCTCTCTTCTCTGTGACGTGAGGGCCGTTTCTCTGCCTCTCTATGTTCTCATTTTGAAAATAGCAGTGAGCACATATCCCCTTTTAGAGGTCTGTGGCCCATCTCTTCCCACACTACCGGCTCTGTGATCTTGGGCAAGTTGTTTAACCTCTCTGTGCTTTAGATTCAGCATAAGATGGGAATGGTGTTTGTACCCCCTTGGGCTTGGAAGAGATTCGTAAGCTGAAGGATGGGCAGGAGCCTGGCAGACAGGCGATGTTGAGTCTGTGTGAGTTCTTATCTACATTAAGTGCTTTGTGTATACACATGTATAAATTCTCATGTCTCAGCCTCTCGGGGGGAGACGTGGGGCTCTGTTCTTGCTTCCTCTCTATTCAGAACTCTCTGTCTCTCTCTCTCTGTGGCTCTTTCAGGAATGTGAAACCTATGAGAAGTGCTGCCCCAATGTGTGTGGGACCAAGAGCTGTGTGGCAGCCCGCTACATGGATGTGAAAGGGAAGAAGGGCCCTGTGGGCATGCCCAAGGAGGCCACGTGTGACCACTTCATGTGCCTACAGCAGGGCTCTGAGTGTGACATCTGGGATGGACAGCCCGTGTGCAAGTGCAAAGACCGCTGTGAGAAGGAGCCCAGCTTCACCTGCGCCTCTGACGGCCTCACCTATTACAACCGCTGCTACATGGATGCCGAGGCCTGCTCCAAGGGCATCTCCCTGGCGGTGGTCACCTGCCGCTATCACTTTACCTGGCCCAACACCAGCCCTGCACCGCCCGAGACCACCGTGCATCCTACCACAGCCTCTCCGGAGACTCTGGGGCTGGACATGGCAGCCCCGGCCCTGCTCAACCATCCTGTCCATCAGTCAGTCACCGTGGGCGAGACCGTGAGCTTCCTCTGTGATGTGGTAGGCCGGCCCCGGCCCGAACTCACTTGGGAGAAACAACTGGAGGACCGAGAGAACGTGGTCATGAGGCCCAACCATGTGCGTGGTAACGTGGTGGTCACCAACATTGCCCAGCTGGTCATCTACAATGCCCAGCCCCAAGATGCTGGCATATACACGTGTACAGCCCAGAATGCTGCTGGAGTCCTAAGGGCTGACTTCCCATTGTCAGTTGTCAGGGGAGGTCAGGCAAGGGCCACCTCAGAGAGCAATCTCAACGGCACGGCCTTCCCAGCTACTGAGTGCCTGAAGCCCCCGGACAGTGAGGACTGTGGAGAGGAGCAGACACGCTGGCACTTCGATGCCCAGGCTAACAATTGCCTCACGTTTACCTTTGGCCACTGTCATCGCAACCTCAACCACTTTGAGACCTACGAGGCCTGCATGCTGGCTTGTATGAGTGAGCCACTGGCCACATGCAGCCTGCCTGCCCTGCAGGGGCCCTGCAAAGCCTATGTGCCACGCTGGGCCTACAACAGCCAGACAGGCCTATGCCAGTCCTTCATCTACGGAGGCTGTGAGGGCAATGGCAACAACTTTGAAAGCCGAGAGGCCTGCGAGGAGTCGTGTCCCTTCCCACGGGGCAACCAGCACTGTCCAGCCTGCAAGCCACGGCAGAAACTTGTCACCAGCTTCTGTCGAAGCGACTTTGTCATCCTGGGCAGGGTCTCTGAGCTGACTGAGGAGCCCGACTCAGGCCGCGCTCTGGTGACAGTGGATGAGGTCCTAAAAGATGAGAAGATGGGCCTCAAGTTTCTGGGCCGGGAGCCTCTGGAAGTCACTCTGCTTCATGTGGACTGGGCCTGCCCTTGCCCCAATGTGACAGTGGGGGAGACACCGCTCATTATCATGGGGGAGGTGGAGGGTGGCATGGCCATGCTGAGACCTGACAGTTTCGTGGGCGCATCAAGCACACGGCGGGTCAGGAAGCTTCGTGAGGTCATGCACAAGAAAACCTGTGATGTCCTCAAGGACTTCCTGGGCTTGCGCTGAAGCTGGCCCATCTACCCTGACCCTCCTCCACCCACCCTCCCCCCTGCCCTCAGTCAGCCAACTGGGCAAGATCACATTAGGCAGCCTCAGCCAGTGGAGAGGCATCAGCTAACATGTGGGAAGAAAGTTGCTATAGGTCTGAAAACGATCTCTTGTCTTTGGGTTCAGTAGAAGGCCCATATCTTTTTTATCTGGGAGGGAGGCTGGCAAAAGGAGAAGAAGAGACACGTGTAAGTTATTTCCCATGAGTGGTCCCCCCTTTGCTGATCCATGTCCCTCTGCCCAGTCTCCTAGCCAGGAGATGACATCTACACTGTTAAATGGTTTAGCTTGAGCTGGGGGTCTGTGGGGGAGAGATAAGAGAGTCCAAGGAGTGCATAAGACAACTTCCCCTGCCTCCTGCATCACTGCAAACAGGGATTGCCTCACATTAAGGGTTGTGAGCAGTGGGGAACCCAGGATATAACCTATCCGAACGGAGGCTGCAGGGACGGCTGCCTTCGGTGGGGTCAGTTTGTGACCCTGAGGCTACCACACCAGCAAAATCCATGTTTTCTCTCCTTAGCTGCATTGGTTTTCCTGTTCATTTCAGCGCAGTGGACGCTTCCTGGGTGCCCGGTGCTAGGACCATAGAGAGAGTGGCCCTGCCAGTAGAGCAGAAACACAAAGTCCTAATCCTAGGCTCCTCCAGGAACCAGTGGGTGATTGGGGCAGTCGGCCACTCCCATCTGATGGACGGTGAGCTTTCATACGCTTTGAACTTCCTTGGAGAAGCCCCAGGGTCTGTTTTGGTAGCAAGGAAGACAAAAGGCAGGAGGGGCGGGTCCAGGGAGAAAGAATATTGCTCAATGCTGCCATCTGGTGGTGAGCATGGGTGTCTGCAGGGACCAGGAAGGAGGAACTATCTAGGTGGGGCCTGGGAGGGGCCTTTTGGAGATGGCAGCTCTGACATCACTTGTTTCTTCCGGTCCGCGCCACATAGGCACTGGGCAGAGGATGTGGAACCCCTCTGTCATCTCTACATCTGTCCTGTTCCCTCTTTAGCCCCTCATTCTGTCCACATCCCTCCAAAGGAGGCATTGTGGGATGCCCTAATGTCTTCCTCAAATATAAGGAGGACCATACTAAATAAAAATCCATAGTGACTACTGTCCTACCTGTGTGGCTCTTTTGGGAAGGTGAGGAAGGGCCTGTAATCACATCATTGGTTCTAGCGGCCTCTTAGGAGGTTTGTCTGCTCAATGGGACCGTATTTGGTCAGTGAAGGGACCACTAGACTTTCATGTTCCCTGTTAGATGTGAGGCTCCTTAACTGTGGTCAGCACAGTTCTATGAAATAAACAGGAGAAAACAGAACCAACAAGGCAGAGGACTTGTCCATAGTCAGAGGCTGAGAGACCCAGGGCCCCGGTGTGCGGCCTAAGTGCTCTGTGGAGGAGAGTGGGAGTCAGGGCCATAGACAAGCTCCTACCTCTGATACTGTGGGGTCTACGTGAGAGGGTGGGAGAGACTGAGTAGGAGAGGCTCTGCTCTGCTGTGACTTCTCGACTCCAGGCTGAGGCCTGGTCTCCATTGTTCTCAGGGAGCCTGCTGAGTGTGGACAATGCTGGCAGCAGTACATTTGGAGACCTTCTGCTGTTCCTCAGACCCGTTAAGGGCCTGGAACCCACAACCTTCTAACCTTCAAAAGAGGCACTCCTTTCTTGTAGATCCCTGGGGTTCCCAAAGCCACCTCCAAAAAGAGGAATCCAGGCCAGGTACAGCCCAGCCTAGAGCAGCCATTTCATCTATCGTAAAGGCTCCAAGAGGGGACAAGAAGGTTCTGTTTCCTAAGAGAAGAGAGGACAGGGGGTGGGACTCCACACCATCACTGAAGGTCACTGAGCAAGAACTTAGCCATCAGGATGGCATGAGTCATGGTCATTTCCCAACCTGGTCAGATGTCCAGGGATGGCGAGGACTATGACACTACTCCATCCTTAGGGGCCTGAGGACATCGGCTGAACCTGCTTCTAGGCCACAACGTCCAACAAACAGCCTCAGAGCCCAAGGGACAGGTGCCCAGCCACAGTCACACCTGATACCTGCCACTCAAGTTCACAAGCAGGAGTCCAAACCTCACCGTTAGGCCCAGATTGCATTTCTATCATCCTGGTAGAGAGGGGAGTTTAGGCGATGGACCCACAGTGCCAGGCCGATGGTGTGGAAACCACCTAGCCCACAAGACCAGATTCACCAAGGTGTGAATCTAGCCTGTACCACCAACCTGCTCCCTCTGAATCTCCTCATGCCTAGTCTCATAGAAACTAATGAGAACAAAAACATTGCTGCTGGCTCTCTGGGAGTCCAGGAGATGCGAACTTGGGCGCTCACACTTCTGAGGCAAAAGCGTTAGCACTGAACCATCTCCTCTGCCCTGGATTTGTTTGGCTTTGTTTTAGACAGTTTCTCAGTATAGCCCAAACTCACATCAGATGGCTTTGTAGTCCAAATTGGTCTCAAATGCATGATTCGCCTGTCTCGTCTCTCAAGTACTAAGATCACAGGCATGTCCAGCTGTGATGCCTGGCTAGTCACTGGGAGACGTGAGATCCAAGAAATTACCTTTGTAAGACTGCAGCCTGGCATGGAGTGGCCCTTTCACCCAGTAAAGCTTCCAAGGGATGGGCCGCAAGACCTAATACCTCCCCTCATCATTCTGGCCCTTGGGCCTTGGCCAGCTCCTGTTTCTCACAGGGGCCATCTGAAATGAGCCCGTCACGTGGGCTGATTTGGGGCTCAGAGGCTATGAGTGCTGATGGGATGGGTGACTGAGAAACTATGACAATTCCTGCCCTGATATGTGGGATAGATTTGCTCTGGAAATGCTGCCTGGTCTTTGCCGGCCTGGCCTTACGCAATGGCCAGCAGGGGGCAGGTTCTCAGGCTGACCTGAGTTTCCGGGTCAGGGTCACCTGGCTCAGTCTGGGAGACATGGCCTGCCTCCTGCTCCAGGACACAAGGCATGCAGGGACATCTGCAGTAAGGCCAGTCATGTTTTCCCGCTTGTGATAGAGCTCACTCTTCACCTTCTCAAGGCTGTATGGTTCTCCTTACCGCTAGCCTGCTCTCCAGGCCTTTCTTCCCTTCTAATCTATTCAGACTTGGCTGACACTAGACCAGAACTATCCCCACCACCCCTTAGCAAGGCACTGTGGCTTTGTTTACCCTCCTCCCTCCCTCTTCCTGGTCTCCAGCCTCCTGGGACACTCTGCTCCATTGTCTGGCCAGCTGCTCCCCAGTCTGATGTCACCCTCTGGACAGTGGCACCAGAAAGCCACCCAAGTGCTAGGACAAAAAAAAAAAAAAAAAAAAAAAAGGCCAACTAGGGAAAGGGGACAGTAGTAACACATAGCCTCGTGGCTGTTTCTTTCAGCTATGATCTCCAACAGCCCCATGATGATGACATCGGGCCAATAGAGTTCACTTCGAGGCAGCACCAAGCACCTTCCCTGCAGTCTACACTGAGATGCATGAGGCGCAATGCTGTTTTATAGGTGGAAAAAATAAGTCATGAGTAATGACAGATTTATCTAGCCATGTGCCAACGCACGGGACTACAATTTCAGCACATGGGAGTTGGAGGAAGGAGAATTTCAGGTTCAAGGACAGACTCGCTTCATAGCAAGGTTCCATCTCAAAAATAAAGGTAAAACAACAACAGCAAAAATGGACTAGGGAGATGGCTCTGTACCAGCATGAAGACCCGAGTTTGAATCCCTAGAGTCTATGTAAAAAGCTGGCGGAGGTGAGTTCAGGATGCTGGAGGCTTGCCCAGCCAGCCAGGCTAGCTAAATGTGTGAGTGCCAGGTTCAGTTAGAAATCCTGTTCCCAAATTATGGAGGGAGAGAGATTGTTCAGTGAGGAAAAGGATTTGCTGCCACCCCTGAGTTCGATCCCTAGGTATCACATGGTAGAAAGAAGCTATTCCCACAAGTTGTGTACACACACACACACACACACACACACACACACACACACACACACACACACAGTGGCAGTGCTCACCCCATATACACACAATAAATAAATATGTAAAAATAACTACATAACTAAATAACAATGAGGGGAGTGACAGAGGAGGACCCCGGGCACCAACCTCTGGCTTCCAGGTGTGCAGGCACTGGCAAGCACACCTACATACACACACGTGTGCACACACAAGAAATTTTCTCAGGATCACTCAGCCGCCAAATGGCAAAGCCAACAGTTATGTGTTGCTACTGAGAACTCTGAATGCTTGTGTTATGCTGTTTCTACTAGTGGATGAAATGCACACACGGAGGCATGCACACACACGGAGGCATGCACACACACACGGAGGCATGCACACACACGGAGGCATGCACACACACACGGAGGCATGCACACACACACACGGAGGCATGCACACACACGGAGGTATGCACACACACGGAGGCATGCACACATGTGCCCTGCTCTGCCTGGATGAGCAGTGAGGAGTCCAATCTTGATCCCAGATGCCTGCATAGACCGTGGCTCAAGCCAGTCATTCCCAGGCGCATCACCCCAGAGCTGTTTACATCCTGGACACACGATGCGCCTCCATCACACACAATTGCAGTCATGGCCTAGATTTCTGAGCCAGACATTAGCCTTATACTTCCTCATCCTTCAGCAGGCAGCTCCTCAGGGGAAGCCTGTGATGTCCCTAGGCTGCCTTAGCCTCTTCTCCAAGCCTGGCCTCCCTCTAGGCTGGTGCTGACCCAAATCAGAGTAACAGCCCGGGGCTCCAGGAACACTGTGGCCCTGCTCAGAGCTCACAAAGGGGGAGGGGGGTTGTCAGATAAACACAGGATCTGGGAGGAGGGCCACGTGGAGCCACTGCATTTTGTAACCACCATGGCCAAGAAGGGTCCCTATGGGGTCTTTGCTTCTTCTCACTTCCTTTTCTGATCTCACCTTCCCCAAGAGCCTAGGGCTCTCTTCTCCTCCTCTCTAGGGAGTGTGTGAGTAATGCAGGCAGGATGGTGGCAGGGCTCCTGGGTCCTATTCTTGGCTGTGCCCTCATTCTGGAATGTGCCCTGAGGTCAAGTGACACTGCTCTCTCAGGCTGTGTCAGGAGGAAGGAAGGAGAAGCTTCCAGGGGCACCTCCCAAGGAAGAGTGTGGGCAGGTAGGTGGCCATGCTGGCCAGTCCTCGGCTCCCACATCTTAGGCTCCCAAGCCCCTCAACCCTTCTACTTGTAGGTCAGGTTGGAGTCTCTGTGTTAATATCCCAAGTTAACTTAAGACAGGAACCCAGGCATCCAGATGTCAAACAACAGTGGTCCCCTTCAAGCTCTTTCCTGTGAAGTGAATACAGGACCTTGTCCCCGCATGTACCAGTCCAGACTGGCCAGAGGTGGGGCCTCTTCCCGGAATATCCCTGGGAAGGTACAGAGTACCCCAACACACTGAGGCTATCTGCCCCTTCCAAATCTTAAGGAAATTGCCAGAACCCTGGCAGGATGGCGTTGTAAGTGTTTTGATTCTTTGTTTTTTGGTTTATGGGGAGGGACCTATGCAACTCTGTCTAGCAAACAGCAGAGGGTGGTGGATGGCAACTGTCTTGTGTCCTTTGTGCGTGACAGTAAGTAAGCAGGACCTTCCTGAGAGAAGTAGCTACCACATCAGTGCAGCTGACTTGTGTGCTGTGAGACTCAACCTTCGAAGCCTTCGATGGTCCATCTTCATTATCAGCGTGATTAGATCTGGAAGCACCTAGGAGACACATCTCTGGGCCTGGCTGGGAGGGTGTTTCCAGAGATGTAACTGAGGGAGGAAGACTCACCCAGAATGTGGTTGGCAACATCTCATGAACTAAAATCCCAGACTGAACAAAAATACAGAGAGACAGAGAGAGAGAGAGGAAGATATATATATATATATATATATATATATATATATATATATATATTGAGATAGATAGAGAGAGAGAGATTGAGAGAGAGAGAGAGGAAGAGAGAAATATATATATATATATATATATAGAGAGAGAGATTGAGAGACAGAGAGAGATTGAGATAGAGAGAGAGATATTGAGAGACAGAGAGAGAGAGAGAGAGAGAGAGAGAGAGGGAGGGAGGGAGGGAGAGAGCTGGAGAGACATCAATTGACACGGTGCTCATCTTGCAAGTAAGAGGACCTTAGTTCAATACCCAGACCCTGACCCCAACCCCAGCACAAATCCAGGCAGACTGAGCCCCTTCTTCCTCAAGTGGCTTTAGTCAGGTATGTTTTCACAGTAACAAGATGAGGAGTTAACACCCAGCCATCTTGAAGATGGCATTATTTTATTTCTTTGTCATTTGCAGACCCCACCCTAACCTAGAGTCACCAGAAGGGAAAAAGATAAAATGCTTCTTGGATTCAGCATCCCAAGGCCAGGACGTTCAGGATACAAACTCGTAGTTATTCAGTGGATGAATGAATGAAGTAAGTCTTCCATACCTTGTGGAGGGAGAGATGCCTCACAGGTACCAAAGTTCTCTTACCTGACACACACTGAATTTGAGACATTAGATGTTGAGGCAGCTTCCCTCAGGTCACAGGGCTAAGGAATGGAAGGGCCAACACTCAGACCTGGGTGGGCCTGGCTTTGGCTATGCTCTTTGTAGCTTGCTACACATACTTCAGTCATTTTGCCTAGAGGCTGAGGCCTTCAATGGCAGCTCCTCTCTTGTCTATCCTTGCCCAGTATTTCCATCTGGTCCTGGCCTCTGAGGGGACAGAGATAGTGAAGCCATGCTCTGCAGCACACACAATACTGGGTACACGTGAATGGACCAGAAGGAAACACAGTTTGCAATGCAGTTCTTCAGATGCTTCAGGCACAGATCCAGTGCCACAATTCTTGGGTTTTGGGTGACACCGACAGAATCCTCCAGGGCGGTCTACCCAGCATAGCCCTGTCACAGGCTAAAAAGCAGAATCGCTTTCTCTGGACTCACCAGGGGGTGGGAGACATCTCTAGTGTTCCTTAATGCTATGCTTTTGTCCTGCCAAGGACACTAGGGCCTTCCATTTCAGCCAGCTGCTGGTATGTGGTCTCATGGCCTTACAGACAAGAGTATTACATGAGCTCTCTCACTCACTGTAGGTAGGGCCTGACTTCAGCCTGGACATCCTCAGATTCCTCATAGCTTTTCTCTCAGAAGGCTTACAGACCTTCTTGCCAATGAAGTTTTTGAAAAGGTGGAAAAATCAGTACATACATATACACGTGGACACGTGGACATGTGGACACACACACACACACACACACACACACACACACACACACACACACAAAGACGCTGTCAGGTGAAAGTGAGTCGACCAAAGTGTAAATTAATTGTAGCAGAGAGAAGCTGCTGGTTGATAGAAACTAGAGGCTCCTCCCATGCTCTGACCCAGTGCTTGTGACATGTGACAGCTGCCACCTCCCAAGCGGGCTGACTTTCAGAGATGCCCATGTCACACTGTCATCTTGTTTCTCATGGGGACATCCTGACTAAAGGCCTAAGAATTGTTTTGTTTGTAGTCATTGCTATCGTAAATGGACTGTGTGAGTCTTTCACGAGGGACCAAGCCAGGCTTGGAGATACAGGCCTGGAATCACAGCTACTCATGAGGCCAAGCCTGGAGGATTGCAGGTCCAGAGCCTGCCTGGGATAGAATGAGTGTAAAGCTTGCTGGGACAGCTGAACACGCCCCTGACTCAATATAAAAAGTAAGAAAGGGGCCAGCACGATGGCTCAGTGGGTGAAGGTGCTTGCTACCAGGCCTGGTCCCTGGGCTCTACATGGTAGATGGAGGGAAATGACACCTTAACTATGACACATGAGTCCCTTCCAGGATAAATCAGAGTGCAATTAAAAATAAATAAATAAAACGTGAAAAAAGACTAACACACGTGAGGCTCCAGGCTCAATCCTCAACACCTGTCATGTATCCCTCAGTAAAATAAATAAATAAATAAATAAATAAATAAACAAATAAATAAACAAGATCTTTTAGCTTTGGGATCCTCAAACCCCCTCGAGTGCTGCCCAGTGGCCACCAATGAGAAAAGGTCAACGTTATAAAAGAGCATGAGTTTCTGGGACAGCCTGCCTGGGCTATGTGGCTGTGGGTTAGTGACCTCACTGGGCCTTGGCACCTTCATCTGTAAATGGCATAATGATAGTAGCCGAGGTGCCCTCCAGAGGCTGACTGTCCTGGGGCCGGTTGCTCCGGTTGGTTGGGAATAATTGCTTCTGTGTGCTTCTGCCCGTGGCTAGAACAGAAACCGGAGAAGGAGAATGGCCCTCTGTCCATAGCTACCTTGGACAGCAGGGGAGGGTCCAGGAGGGGGGTGGCTGGGGAAAAGAACAGCAGAGGGGGAGGGTTGGGAGAGAGAGGAGGCAGAGAGAACCCTGCCATGTGCATGCGTTAGGCAGCTGATAGCCCCGTAAGCAGAGATGAGGGGACACGAGCAGACGTGGGAAACCCTCAGCCTTCAGGGAGGGCCCTTAGACTGTTTCTCCACCCTTCATCCCCACCCCAGCACCTAGGATCCGCTTCTCACTGACTTGTTCCCAGGACCTTTTCTCAGTACACAAGAAGCAACAGAATACACGTGGCAACAGCCTCTTAGCCCTGGAATGATCATCACAGACTCAAAGCGATCTTTTCTGATCATCACAACCAACCATCCCATTCTTACTGGGACCCGCTGCCACCCTAATAGGAGAAGCTAGTGTTTGTGGATGAACAGAACCCAGCTCCAGTGACACACCAAGGGTGATCCAGCTCTGTCCTAGGCCAACTATGGGATGGATCCCTTTGACCAATTAAATACCCTGGTGACAGGCTTCTTTCAATTACTGAGTGCTGACAGCACTTAATGTGTGCCCCACGTGCATTATGTCATAAGTGTTTGTAACCTGTGAGGTGGATGTTATTCACCTCCCTGCAATAGTCTCCTCATTTCAGAGACAGATGAAGCTTGCTCAGGGATGGAATGAGTTGCCCAGGTTCCCGAGCAAGCAGGGACCAAGCCTGGGTGGGGCCTCCCTGACTCTGAAGCCCACACATTCGGTCCCATGCATAATAACCTCCTCCATAGGTCAGGACTGCAGATGGATGACCCCTCTTGCATTGGCTTCCTCTCTGATCATGAGCCTTTCTTCCTAGGTTTCCCGTGAGAGGGCAAGTTCAAGGCCAGCTTGACCACCCCTATGGATTTAAGTTATGCTGTGTAGAGAAAGAGAAGGTAGCTGATATTTATATCCCAAATGTGCTCATCGCACCAGCCCTGACAAGTAACATTTTAAACGCTTCCCTAGGGAGAAAATACAGGTCTAGTAAGTTTGACTGACAGGGCACAGCTACCATGGGTGAGTTTGGGGTGCCCTCCCCCCCCCAAGCTTATATGAGAACACTGGGAGTAATGTGATCGGGAGGCTTTCTCTATATGCTTGCACTCCTGTGGAACACTCTAACATGAGCTTTAGTGTTACCGGGGAAGCCTGAGCACTCGTCCCTGCTGGACCAGACACTTGTGATTTCTATACCAAAGCAGGCTTGGTGTGGACAGAGCAGCGATGCTCTCTGAACAGGCATCTGTGGGAGAGCATGGCTAGCTTGTGAAGGCATCCTCAGCAGGCCACAGAGTGCCCAGCCACGAAAGACACTTGCAGAAGTTATCCAAGAAGGGAGGGTTACATGGGGTAAGTTCTGCATACGTTTTATATGTTTGTGTGGTCTTTGTTTGCCTCTTGCTTTCGAGAGACTCTCGCTATGTAGCCCAGGCCCGTGCTCATCATCTTTCCAGCGCTGAGATTGAAGACACACTCCCCAGGCCCAGCTCTGAACCCCACCCTTCTGCTTTTGCTCTTACTTTTTGACAGCCTCGTATAACCCAGGCTGGCTTCAAAAATCTTCAGGTGGCTGAGGATGACCTCGAACTTCTGATCTCCTAAGCAGTGCTAGACTTACAGGCCTGTGTTACCAGGCCTGGCTAATTGTGGTGGCAGGGATCAAACCCAGAGTTTCACGCACACAAGGCTAGCATTCTGCTACTCATCTCCCCTTGGCCCTCAAAGTCACAGTTTTTGATTTATGCCCCAACTGGAAACTATTTCAGGCATCCAAACAGCCAAGCTAGACAGGACAAAACAATTGAGGTTCATAAAGATTCGCTTCCCACTCTAGGGGCAGGGTGTGGCGATGAGAGTGGCACGTGAGTGTGACCTCGGCGGGGTAGTGGGGGTGGGGAAACTCAGTTTGTATAAGGTGGACTTCTGGAAGGGTGGAACCTTGTACAAACACGGACATGGCAGAACTCATACAAAGGGTAGGGAAGCAAGCAACCTCTAGAGGGAGCCTGTTGCCTGAGGAGGTTTCTAGGCTCCTCATAAACTGAGAACCCTGTCTTGAAAGGCTGGAATCAGAGCCCAAGCTCTTACACAACTTAATCCCTTCCCAATTACTCTGCTCCTGCCCTTGACCTTCCAACCTGCCCCGCATCCCATCTCTGGGTTTGCTGAAGAAGATTCTAAACTATCTCTCACAGTGATTCCATACAAAGTGTTGAACAGTGGTGTGTGTGTGTGTGTGTGTGTGTGTGTGTGTGTGTGTGTGTTGGGGGGGCGCTGAAATTTCCAAGTTCAAAGGCAGCTTCTTCAAGGAGTGACAGAATTTTGTTTCGATTCCCCCCGCCTTTTCCCCAAGCGTCAGCAGGATGTATTCCTCCGACTGCTCACACACCAGGTGACCAGGAGCCACGTCCAAGTCTCTTTCAGTTTCTCTTGTCCCTCCACTGGATCTGGGCAATGGAGGGGGCCCAGGCTTCCCTGGGGACTTGAGTGGACACGTGACCCCTTCGGTATGACTTCACGGAGCCTAACCTAGGGCGTTTCAAAGTCGCACACTTTCAGTGGGGCCTGGGATGATGACCGGGCCTGTGTACTAACTTCTGTTAGACTGCGGCTCCGTGGAAGGTTTCAAATGGTCTGTGTATGTACAGCACCAGGAGGTCCTAACCCAGCAGGTGACTCTGTGAATACATTTCTGCAGTGGATGCACATCTCTAAGCAAGAACTTAGGAACCAGAACAAATTCTGAGCTCACAGGAGCCACGTGGCTTGAAAAGTCTCTTCTGCTATAACATGCCCTGGTGAAGAAGGGCTGGGCCCAAAGACTTCAGACTGCAGTGTTTGTAGCTCCTCAGTCTGATGAGCCAGAGCTCAGTAATCCATCAGCAAGCATGGCCTGCAGCTGGCTTGTAGGCACAGTATGCCTGGCAGAGGCTGGTATTAAAACGTTTGGGGTTTCTGGGTACCTACAGGAGTGGGAAGTTTGGAGTAAAGATCATCTTGGATGACCTTCTAGTCAAGCAAGACTAGAGTTTTGTTGTTGATTGAGGGCTTTGCTTGTTTTCCTCTTTGTTTTTTGTTTTTTTTTTTTTTTTTTGAGACAAGGACTCTTGTAGCCCAAGGGGAGGCCTCAAACTCTCCACGTAGCCAAGGGTAATCTTGAACTTCTATATTACTGCTCCCGCCTCCTGAGTGCTAGGATTATAGGCGTGCATCACCACACCTACTTTATGTGGTACTTTAATCAAGGCTTCACGTGTTAGGCAGACATTCTGCCTCCATGTACATGTATCTTTTTATTTTATTTGGGCATGTGGGTATATGCCTATGTGTATGGTATATATGTGTGTGTATACATGCATGTGTATAAGTGTGTGTGTATTCATCTGTGTGCTCCCACAGAAGCCAGAGGCTAAGAAGTATCTTCCTGTAAAGGGTGTTCATTATAAAAGTTTGTCTATTAGCCAGGCTTGGTGGTGAGCACATTTGATCCCAGCTCTTGGGGACAGAGGCCAGCCTGATCTACAGAGTGAGTTCTAGGACAGTCAGGGCTGCACAGAGAAATCCTGTCTCAAAAAACCAATAAATAAATAAATGATAGATACATAGATGGAAGGAGAGAGACAGAGAGAGAGAGAGAGAGAGAGAGAGAGAGAGAGAGAGAGAGAGAGAGAGAGAGAGAGAGAGATGGCCTATTGAAGGCAACCACTGGAGGAAAGGGTTGCAAAATAGAATCCCACAGCTCAAAGCCAACTCTTACGAGTCTGTCACAAGCTTCATCTCCATTTCTTCATCTGAAAGGGGTGGTATGACTTCTAGAGCGTGTTCTACAGAGATTGAAATGAGTTAAAATACGCAAGAGCAACATCTAACATGGTCAGGAAGGTGTAAGATTCAACTGTTATGAACCTAGCTTCTGAGGCTGCTCATTCCCTCTGCAATGCTGAAGACTTTGTGGCTGTCAAAATCAGCATTGACAAGGCACACACGACTTCCTGGGAGAGAAGGAAGGGACACACACATAGTCGTTGGCAGCTGTATGCCTGTGTCTCAGACCTTCCATAAAGCCTCCAGTAAGGGATGCTGCTCTCTAGGCAGTCCCAGGGAAGTGTGGACACACTCTTTAGGCTCCCTCACATTTTCCCCAGACCTGGAGAGCAGAGACAGAATACATACCTATCACGTGGCCTAGAAGATGCCTCACCCCTATTTTATAGAGAACCCTAAAGGCTGGGTGTGGTGGCAGAAACCTGTGTTTTCAGCACTTCTGAGGTGAAGGCCATAAAATCAGGAGTCAAGGCCAGCTTTGACCACATAACAAATTTGAGGCCAGCTTGCCTTAAGAGAGAGAGATAAAAAGGAAAAGGAAATGAAACCAAACAAGCCAGGCAGTGGTGACACACACCTTTGATCCCAATGCTCAGGAGGCAGAGGCAAGTGGATCTCTGTGAGTTTGAGGCCAGCCTTGTCTATAGGTTCCAGGACAGGCTCCAGAGAAAGAAAAGAAAAAAGAAAGAAAAAATAAAACAATAAAAATCTTCTAGAAAAAAAAAAGCCACATATTTCTTTGCATTATATCCAACTCCCTTTCCACCACACACACAAATGCTTTCTTCTCTTCTGATTTTGTGAAAGACACAGTGTTTCCATGCTGTTCTCATCCTTTAGTTAAGGAGCCCCCCGGTGCCACCTTAAGCTGTCTGGAATGGTTCAGCATCCCCACGGCGGTTCCTGGAAACAGGAAGGAATTAGCTGCAAGTCAGTCACTGGGGCTCCCAGAACCCAGAACAGTGGGTAGCTTGCAAAGGAATGAGGGTGCTCTGGGGAAGAAGTAGGCAAATGCTGAGACGTGTGAAAAACCGGGGTGAGGAAGAACAGGCGTGCTCACTCCCAAATACGGCATATCCTTACTAAGGATGAAGCGATGGATGGTAGAAGCGTGGCGGGGGAAATACCTGGAGAGCACTTCTATTTAAAACAAACAAGTAAAAGGCTACTTATCCCTAGCAGGCTGAACCTGTGTCACCAGGAATCTGGACCCTGTGCTAACATGGGTAATATAGTATGGACTTATGATTCTGGGCTGTTCTTGAAGAAGGCCTGATCCTTCTGCTTCTACTTCCCAAGTGTGTGCCATGATGCCCAGCTCATTGATTCCATTACTTAAGTCTTATTGGTACAATAATGATAGTATTCCCCTCTGTCATTAACACAGAGCCAGGCTAGACTAGTGCCAGTCCATGATTGTCACATACTGTGGTCTAAATGAATTACGAATCAATGTGTGTGTTACGCATACATGCATTTTGTGTGTGTGTGTGTGTGTGTGTGTGTGTGTGTGTGTGTGTGTGTGTGTGAATGTAGCCTCTGTATGCAGTGTATGTGCACCTGTGTATATGTGCAGAGGCCCAGAAGGACGTCAGGTGTCCTCAATCACTCTTTATCTTAACTTTTGAGACAGACTCATTAACCCTGGAGCTAGGATGGAGGCCAGCAAACCCCAGTGACCCTCCTGCTCTGACCTCACAGTGCTGGGCATATAAGGTGTATGTGACCATGTCAGGCTTTTGATGTGGGTTCTGGGATCCAAACGCCAGTCTCTATGCATATGCAGCAAGGGTCTTATCCATCAAGAAGTGTCTCCAGCCACATGCAATTTGAAGTCAGTACAACCCATCCCTCACACTCTAATTTCCAGCTCTCATAACAGTACTAAGGAAGAAAATCCTCAAGAACTATAGAAGGACACGTGGAGAACCAGTGCATAAAGACAGCTGCAATCTTATGGCTGGAAAGAAAGCTTATGTTTGACTTTAAGATTCAGTGTTTAAAATTAAAAAAAAAAAAAAGCATAAAAGCAATGTCTAGCTCTTTTATCTAAGTGACTTTTCCACAATTATTTTTGCAACACTTGAGTGTATAGACAGAAGGGATGCGGCCCACGGTATATGCCAAGGTTTGTCTAAAAATATTGTGCACCTGTTCTGTGTTCTGCACACTGGTCATATTTTGTCAGTGAAGTAGGTACTCATAATGCCTGGAGGAATGTGTTTTTCCTTCCAAGTCCTCAATGTTTTTCCTTCTGTAACGCAAACCACCTCCTCTTTCCTACCTGCATTATAATATAGCTAGAGCCATTATCCACCTGGCATATCCATCACTAGAGCATTTGTAGTTCACTCCTATCCTTGGCCCAGTGCTGTTTAAATAGGGACAGCTACCATAATTTTTTTTTTTCACAACAGCACAGATACTTTGATTTAGCAAACATTGTTGGCTGCTCCCACAAGACACATTGTCTAGTGTCCTGGTTTTAAATCATCTTACTAACGAGAGTGTTGAACATTGGTTTCCCGAAGTGTCTCAAAACTAGAAGCACAGACTCTGTGGTATTGACTACTAAGGTGTGAAGAGAATAACACTCAGGGTGTCACTGTAGAGTTCTTAATTCTCTGCAAATGATTGGCTATACCATAAGTTGTTAAGGAGACAGGCATGGTGGCCTCATGCCTACACAATCCCAGCATTTGGAAGGTAGGTAGAGGCAAAAGCTCACCAGAAGTTCAAAGTCAACCCAGTCTACATAGTGAGGTCAGCCAGGGCTATGATGTGACTTCCTGTCTCATCCAAAACCAAACCAACCAACCAACAAGCAAACAAAAGAGGTTTTCAGATTTCTAAGGGAATCAAACACAGCTAAACTTTGTGGCTTTGTGGTTTTGTGACTTTGTGGCTTCTAAAAAAATGCAAACCTTTAAGTATACATGTTCTATTAGTGCACTGACAGCTCTGTCTGTCTGTCCAGTTCCTGGCATCTTAGGCTGGCCTGCAACTCGGTATGTAGCCCTTGAACTCAAGATTCTCCAGCGGCCTAAGTTCTGGAGTGATGAATTACAAGGGCATGCCATCTGCATTTGATTTACTGTCTTTCTTTCTTTCTTTCGTTTGTTTGTTTGAGACAGGGTTTCTCTGTATTGTTTTGGAGCCTGTCTTGGCACTCGCTCTGTAAGCCAGGCTGGCCTCGAACTCACAAAGATCTGCCTGCCTCTGCCTCCCGAGTGCTGGGATTAAAGGTGGCCTTTTTCTTTTTTTTTTTTTTTTCTTGGCGATAGTGTATCATGTAATACAAATTGACCTTAGCCTTGCTAGGTAGACAAGGGTGGTCTTGAACTCCTGATCCTCCTGCCGCCACCTCTCCAAAGTGCTTGGCTTGCAGGTATTCACCAGCCCTCCCAGCTTTTGCACTGACTGCTCTTCATGTTAAAGGGATGAGTCCCACACCCCTAGTTACACTGGAGTCGCTGTGCACTCTTTTGCACAGCCATGTGTGCTAAGTGAGTCCATGTGATCAAACAAAGTATTAGACCTATGACTTCAAGTAGCTTCCAGACATGGACTGCTTCCTGACAGTTTTCTTTGAAAGTTTAACCGTGAGATCATCTTACGGTTCCAACAGTGAGTTCTTCTAAAATATAAAATTTTCTATACCCAAGAGACTGAAACAGGAGGAGGGAGATTGAGCACAGCCTATGCTCCATAACCAGACCCCAAACCTTGGCTGGCGAGATGGCTCAATGAGTAAAATAATGATGTGGGTTTGATCCGTGGAGCCACATAAAGGTAGCAGGGGACATCTGATTCCACAAAGTTGTCCTCTGACTTCCACACACATACACACACCCCATTACACACACACAAACATGGCACTAAAAAATAATTTTAATAGTTAAACAAGGTGACCGGCATCTCTGATGGGATGGGAGATGGGAGCAAAGTCAGGATAGCTGGCTACAGGCTCACAGAACAGCCAATGTGGACTTCTGCAGCAAGCACAGCAACAGAAATTAAGAGAGACTCATGCCTCGAAACAAAGTAGAGGCCCTGCATGATGGCCCAGTAGGTAAAAGTACCTGATGGCCTTAGTCATCTTCTGACCCACGTGATGGAGAGAAATGACTCTTTTAAGTTGTCCTCCAACCTCCCCATGATTACCTAAACACACAAAATTTTAAGCATATAAGAGGAAGTAGGGGAAGTGCTTTCTCTTCTGGTCTCTTTGGCCTTGGTGGCAGAAGCAAGATGACCAAAGGAACATCATCCTTTGGAAAGCGTGGCTCTAAGGCCTACCGCCTTCAGGAGTCCACCTGTGGTAAATGTGGCTACCCTGCCAAGCACAAGAGAAAGTGTAACTGAAGTGCCAAGAGGCAAAAACACTACCAGGACTGGGCGGATGAGGCACCTAAAAATTGTCTATCGAAGATTCAGACATGGATTTCATGAAGGGACAACACCCAAACCCAAGAGCAGCTGTTGCAGCGTCCACTTCATCTTGAGGATTTCAGTCATTCATAAAATAAAATGTTCTGGTTTTGAAAACGTAACCAAAAAATTAAGTATATAAAATATTGGGAAATGACTAGGAGAAGCTTGTTACAAGTCAGATTCCATCAATAGCAGAATTGGTGGTCAAACCTAAGCTCACCCTTAAAAAACACTTTAAGAGTCTAATCAAATGCTAACTAACCCTGAAATTTATATAGTATGAATCTTCATATAATAGGATTTAATTCACATATTTTAAAAGTGGGCTTTTCTGGTGTGTGTGTGTGTGTGTGTGTGTGTGTGTGTGCACGCGCGCACTCAAGCATAACTATATATCTAAACATATTCAGAACTAATATCAGCACTACAGGTTATGGAAGAAGTTCATTCATTATAATCCATGCTTTTAAAATGTAGCCAGTTTCCATTTTAATGAAAATGTTCTTGAAGGATTTTCCCCCCAGAACAAAATGAGAGCTTTTTGCTTCCTCATGCTTCAAAAGCCAAAGAATGTTTATCACATCCCCTGACACACACACATAACACACACACACACACACACACACACACACACACACACACACACACAAATCATGTCTTACGAAGGTCTTTGTCTTTAGGAAGGCTTGTCTTTAGTAATAGCAATTAATAGAGATAATAATTTACAAACAAATCCCAGGTGCTACAGAGGTACTACTGAAGATGTCTTCCGGAAGTTACTCTGCCCTTCCGTAGAGCCCTGGTCAGAAAGCACAGCTAAGGAATGAGAATAGCCTCAGAGGTCGGCGAGTTTTACTTAGCCTTTAGCTCGTGGAAATCACACAGTGCTCCTCCAAGGAGAGAGTGGGGCTGGAAAGACAGCAGGGCTGAGAGTCCACTCTGCTCTCCCAGGGCTGTGAAGGACTTGGGTCTTCCTCCAAGTGTCACCATGACCTCTGAGCATGGTGCTATTGTCTGAATGTAGTGTCCCCCAAAGTCCTGATCCAATTGGGAGCTTCTGTGGGCCTTTAAGAGGTGACATTCAGTTGTGTGTGTGTGGGTCATATACCTTTAGTCCCAGTACTCGGGAGGCAGAGGCAGGCAGATCTGTGTGAGTTCAAGGTCCTGCTGGTCTACAGAGTGAGTTCCAGGACAACAAAGGCTACACAGAGAAACTGTTTCAAAAACAAAAACAGAAAAAGGTGGCATTCATTAGGAAGTCCTGGAGCTGGACCCTGAAAGGGGCTCATTGGACTCGATCCATCATCTTTCCTCCTGATACCCTGCCTCCCTCTGCCTCCCCAATGCTGCGATTACAGGCATGTGCCACCATGCCCAGCCAAACCGTTTCCAGGTCGAATGCCTTCCACTCGACCTTTCAGAGAAACACTTTGGTAAGAACTTTTACAAGTCATGTGTCTGGTATGTAAAAAAATCAGCATATTTCTCTTGACTTCCAAATCACAATAGCAACTAATCTGAGGGAACACAGCTTAGCTAGTATTTAAGGACATGGACCCTGCCACAACCACCTGAGTCTGATCCCAAGGATGTCACTTACTGGCTATGCAATCCTAAAGTAAGCTTTTTGAGCCTCGGTCCCTTCCCTACTCCTACCCCACGTGGTTTGTGAACTAGGTTGGAACTGTGCTTGGCACACAAAGAATGCTATACAAGTATCTCTATACAAGTATTTAACTGGATCATTCAAATTTTTGAAGACTGCCTTCAACAGGCACAAGTGCATAGATCGATTCTAGATCTTTCCAAAAGAGGAAAAAATTTTCTAAGTACTCCACAGAAACTAAAGAAGTCTGATCTCAGATGACCTCCCAGCACACTGAACAATGTCATGGCTCTTACTCAGCAGTGACAATTTCATGCAGCCTTCTAACGAGGTGGTTTTCCTCATTTCTTACACTGAAGAAACCTAGCTTGTGCAAAGGCATGCATTCCAGCCATCGAAGGGCAGAGAGAAAGCCGCCCTCCATCTGTGGGTTTTGAAGCCAGGGACTTACCACCTACAAGTAGAAAATACGTGAAAACTTTTGTCTTCATTCAGTATGTATACTTTAGTCACCGTTCCTAGCATAACATATTTATGAGTATTTGTATATTAGGCATTATATTAGGTATTATAATCTAGAAATGATTTAAAGTATATGGGAAGGTGTGCATGGGACCTATGTAGGCATCACACTATATTAGGGCTTCACGCATTTCCAGATTTGGAATGAGGATCTGGAGAAATCTCTCAGGGATGCCAAGAGACAACTGTATAATTTATGTTCCATGCTTTTTTATTTTTATTTTTTGGTTTTCACAACACAGTTTCTCTGTGTAGCCCTGGTTGTCCTGGAACTTGCTCTGTAGATCAGGCTGGTCTCTAACTTTGAGATACGATTGCCTGTCTCCTGAGTAGTTGGATTAAAGGTGTGAACCACCACACCTGGCCCTAGGTGACTTATTATTAAATAATGTAAGCCCTGAAGGTTACATTAAACCTCTCAGTTAAGACAGAGGTACCTAAGCAGATGAAATTTTTCTGCAGATGAAATTAACACCAACACAGATGTAGAAAAACATATTCAACTTCGGAGCAACTTTAGCTTCTCCTTCAAAAAGGAAATTAATACTTATCACAATAAATGAACATTTCTGTGATCTGTCAGGGGGCGTTTTGACTGCAGGTCTGTGCTTTACGTGGTGGTTCACACCATAATCCCAGCTCTTGGGAGTCAGAGGCAGGATCAGGGGTTCCATGTGATCATCTGCTAAGAAAATGAATCGGAGGTCAGCCTGGGCTGTGTTAAGACCTTCCTTCAGAAAATAAGATTTCTGAGAAAAGGAAGTACAAGCAGCAGGATATACTAAACCCTGAAGCTATCATTTCCTCCTTCCTCGATAGAGAGCAACCTGGGAACCCTGTCACACACCAGGGCTGGGTGTTTGGCGGCTGCTGCAAGACCTATAGCCAAGAAGATGGGGTAGATTTATGGAAATAACTTCTCAAACTGTAAACCAAAATAGTCTTCACACAGAAGCCCCGAGACTGATGACACAGTGAGATCTGAGATTAAGCTTTTCTAAATGTGCTAGACATAAGTTGCTTTAAGACAATTTCCATTCCTAATGAGAGGGAAAAATGCATGAAAACAGGGGCCTTTGTTCATTCTCTTAAAAAAGGAAAAAAACAAAAACAAAAACCCCACTACTCAGACTCTAAGCTCAAATCAAGTTTTCCTGAAACCAATCAAGATAAAAAATTTGAGTTAATCTTCCTCAAACATAGATTAATAACACGATTCCAAGATGCTTTTTCCCTAAGAGCTAAACCATTCATGTCCAATCTTTACAAATCTTGTTTTGAAAAGTTAGTGTTAAATCTAGCTTTTTTCTTCCAAGTTAAAACTATGATGACTTCACTGAAGTTTCTGTCAATTGGTGTTTAAAACCTTTACTGTTGCTACCCAAACTGTGATCCCCAAAGCCAGGCATTGGTGGCCTGGTCACTGTGAGGCTGCACTTGCTACTCCAATATTTCTTCATAGCCTCATTCCGTCCAAGGGACAAAGCTCTCACCATGGAGCACAAGGAGCAGTTCGGTTCTGTTATTTCAGTGCCTGTTGCCTTAAAACTTTTATTGCTCTAGACAGCTTGTGTGACAAAAGGCTTTTGTAGGCCTGTGTCTAAAACCCTCATTTCACTGGTAACCCAGACAGTGCTGGTGCCTTATAAAAGCAGACCTGTCCTTCTCAGTTTAAGACAATTTTCTCACCAATACTCTGCCAACTCCTATCAGCAAACATTTAAACAGTGAAATGGCCCATCTTAAAGGTCTATGTAGTTCCAGCTGGCTTGGATCTCAAGAGTCCTGGACCACCTCAACCTGCCATCTTAAAGATGTTTTAATTCATCAGCCAAACAAGATGAAAAATATTTTAAAAATTCAAGGTTCTACAACTTCAGGCATTAATAAGTAACTAATCTGTAAAGAACCCCTAACTAGATTGGATACAATCTGAAGGGGGGGGGAATCCAAAGCAGTATGTAAGCATTTTAGGAAAAGAAACATTTAATGTTTAGCAGCTTTTCCAACTGTGGATGGTTTTAATCCTAACCTCTCTAGCCACAAGCAATGACTGAAGATAAAGGATTAGTTAACTGAAACCTTTTAAGGGTAGGTCAGCTGCTTTTTCTAGCATTGTGAGTTGCCTCTCCATATACATTTCGAATAAATGTTGCCCGATCATGACTTCACCCCCATCAGCTCTCTCTCCTATAAAGTAGGATTGACTAGCCTTAACATACCCGACACTGGACGTAACAGTATGAGGAAGGTTGTTATAAAATATTGCTTAGTCTACCCTTATTTGAGTAGGATTTTATTTTTTAAAATGAAAAGGGAGGCCCACACCTTTAGTCCCAGCACTTGGGAGGCAGAGGCAGGCAGATCTGAGTTTGAGGCAAGCCAGCCTGGTCTACAGTGCAAGTCTACAGAGTGAGTTACAGGACAGGCACCAAAGCTACTGAGAAACCCTGTTGGAAACACACACACACACACACACACACACACACACACACACACACACAAACCAAAACAAACAAAACAACAAAAATGAACAAACAAAAAAGTCTCATGGTAGCCCAGGGTAGCCTTAAACTATGTATTCAAGGATGACCTAGAACTTTTGATCCTCCCACCTCTACCTTGAATGCTAGAGGCATGTATATACCACTTATATTTATAGGTGCTGGGGATCAAACCCATGGCTTCTTACTTGCTAGGTAAACACCTACCAAACCTCAGAGGCCCAGACTTCCACTATTCCTGTGATTCGACCTAACTCTAGCCACAGACTTCTAACAAAGGCTTAAAACAAAAACACAATAGGCATTTTTAATTTTAAAGAATTTTAATACAAACTTAATATAAACTATTTCAGTCCCTCTTAACATGTAAGACACTGACTCAAAATACTTTTATACCGTTTTTTTCAAGTATTGCACAATATAGGTACAAAATTAATATTTACGATTACATTTTCTTCCATAATATATAGCAAAAATCTTTAAACCTTTAACAGAAAATACATTTTTTTGAAAAAGCAAATATTCGTACATTTTAATTCCACCACTAAAGGAATATCCTGTACACAATTTCAGAATAGTTGATGTCTTTAAGATGGATATTTTACAATTTCAGTAAAAAAAATACAACATGAAGCTGCTGTCACAGATCACTGTAGTAAAAAGATAGAAATGCAATACCGTGTCGTAGAAACAATATATATATCCTCTGATATTTTACAAACTTCGTACTAAATTAAATTATACAATTAGAAAAGACCAATAAACCCACTTATTAGTGCCAATTTTTTATAAAAAAAAAAAAAAAATCAGCCATGTCCTTGCTATATCTTAAATACTGTAAGAGGCCATATCTGAGAGTATACTTTAAAATATACAGTCAGTATAAAATAACTTTGTGCTTGGTTGGCAAATGAAAAATGATGCATGTTTTTATTTTGTAACCAAGCTTGAATGTATCCTTACTATAAGCTTTAAAAAAAAAAAATCTCAAGGAGGCAAAAAAAAAAAAAATTCCCCCCTTGGGCCGATGCATTTTAACTTGTACGATACATGTTCTCTTTTGTTTTTTTTGCTTTTTTTTTTTTTTTTTAGTTAGCCATAACAGGCTGGAATTGCTGGTTAGAATACTGCATGTTATTTAAGCTGAAATTCAAGCCATCTACGAAAGACTTCTCGTTGAGGCCTCCATAGGCCGCAAACACATCAAAGGCATTACTGTACTGGAGAGGATTGAGGTTAAGGGGGCTGTCACCTGGGAACATTCCATTGGTACTACTACCTTGACCCTGCATATTAGGAAAAATAAACTCCTTGGCATTGGGAGAAAGGGCAGAGGTTTGCTGCTGCTGCTGCTGCTGCTGTGGTGGTGGAGGTGGCGGCTGGGATGGCTGCTGCTGTGGCGGCTGCTGTGGCTGCGCTGCTGCTGTGGCTGCGGCTGCGGCTGCTGCTGGCTGCCCAGGCCCAGCCCATACAGAGAGTGCACGGAGGAAGAGATGGCTTTCTGCTTCAGGAGGTCGTTCACATTCAGGCCGAGGTTGATTGGAGAAGTACGTGCTACCTTGCTGCTACGCCCGCTATTCTTCATTTTGGTAGAGCCGAACTTGGTGGCAGCAAAAGTGGCAGTGGTAAAGGTTAAAGGCTGAGTGGATCGGGGCATGAAGGTTGGGCTGACAGCAGCAGAGTGACCGAAGGGAGGCGATGGAGAGCTGGACACTGAGGAGGCTGGGTCACTAATGGGCATGAAAACCTGGGCCTCGGGGTTAAAGCTGTTTTTGATCTCCTTGTCCAACTCACATCCATTCTCATTATTGTCATCCACATAGAGCACCTTCACTGGTCCCTTTTCACCAATTTGGTAGGAAACCTCAAACGGGTCGATCCAAACGCTAAGATCCTGTGGCAGGTTGCCTCGAACATCATCAATGTCCAAACCACTCTCTTTGGATGCTTGTTCGATCACTGGGTCCACTTTCTCCCCTATGTGTATACATCTAAACCCTGATCCTTTGTATGGCTTTTCAGGGTACCAGTGCCCTTCATACTTCTTCTTAAGAAGTCTTTCAAGCTCTTCACCAAAAATGTTGACACGTCTCCTGGGAAGCTTATTGTACAAGTATGAAATAATAAAATTTAGTGCTACTTGGATTTCAAGCTGCATAGCTGCACTGCCACAAAAGTTAGGTTTGTTTCAACTCCTCCACCAGAAAAATAAAATTTTAAAAAAATCAGTTTGTGGCAGAGAAACAAATTCTCATTCAAAGTGCTGGTATTAGTAGATTACCCTTCAACCTTTCGTGGTCTTCTTCCTTTAAGAAAACAAAACAAAAGCAAACATGTCCAAATAAAGATCAATATAGTAGCTCCAAAGCTATATTTCACTTTTGAAAATGTTTACTGGGCTACACATCCTGGAAAATACCACTAACAAAATCACTAAAGTTCCAAACAGATTTGCTGGTAAAACAGCATTTTAAGCTATTACATACCGCTTCCCGGCACCTCCAGAATATTTATCCTTTCTTTACCCCAACTGTCAACAGTGTTTACTAGGAGCTGTGTACTGCGCTCACCCACCCACATACACACTCCACTTTTAGAAGTTGGCCATTAGTTTTCTTGCTATTCACCATTTTAGATGTGACTCTCGAATCTCAGTTCATTTTGGAAACATCACATTTAGATTTGTCCTATGTTAAATACTTGGGAATGCTATAAAAGTTACAAAATTATTTTTAATTTTCAAAGTACATGATGCTAAAATTAAAGGTACTAAATGAATCTTGGTAAAGGACAGAAACTAAATTATCACCTATAGTTTTAACCATGCCAAGAGCACTCACAATAACTACCCTTCTCAGAGCCTTTTTCTTTTTATTGTGTACAAGCAGCCTAAAACTGTTGTCGATTACTCTGTTTAAAGGACAGGGTTTCTCAGTTTTATTCGAATTAAAAAAAAATAATACATAACACCTCCTTCCCTCTCTGGATAAAACCAACAGCCCCTGGAGAGGCTTGTACGATAAGGTCGACCTTTAAACGTTTGCTGGATCAGCACTGGGTGGGGATAAGAAAAGATCAAGGGCAAACAGAGGTATTTCCAAGGGAGAGCTAGTTGTACACCGAGGTTGATCAAAAAGGACATTTAAACAATCAAGCTGGTGTTAATCCGTCTGTTCCATTTTCCATATTCTTGGTGACAAAGGGCAAAGAATCTTCCGTGTTGCCCCCCAAAGCACACTTTCCAACCCCAAAGCCAAGTGCCGGCAGGAAGAGCAGATTCAGCTGGATTGCTTAAAGGTGCAGCCAAGCCCAGCCAGGCTGGGTGGAAGGTAGTTTTTAAAGCAACGCCTTAAGACAGGATTGTGAAGAATTACATAAACAGCCAGTTGGGTCTCATTAGATTTCTGCTCACAGCGCCGGGAGCCCGAGCGCTACGGCAGCAGAAACAGCCGGAGGAGGTGGAGGAGGAGGAAGACTACTAGCCTTGCTCCGGGAGGAGCTCCGCCGGGGAAATGGAGAGCAGGCTCTCCGGCTGCCCCGGGGACGCGGCCCCCGGCACCGGCAGGTCGCGGCGCGGGCCGCCCTGCCCTCCCTTCCCCTCCCCCGTCGTAACCTGACCCCGCCGTCCCCCGCTCCGCTCCCCGCTCGAGGCTCCTGGGACCGGGCCAGCAACCCGGAGCACCGGTCCCGACCCGATCCCAGGACTCCGGTGCCCCCTCCCCCTCGCCGGGGCGCCGCTCCCCACGCCCGGTGTTCCCTCCTCCCTGCCGGCCGCCGAGCCTCGGGGCCGGGCCCCGGAGCCGCTCCATTCCCTCGGGTCCCCGCGGCCGTCCCTCGGCACCCGGGCTCGCAGGGCGCTGCAGCCCCTCCCTCGGCCCCTGGCCACCGCCCCACCGTACTTACAGGCTGCTCCGGGGCTGCGGCCGCCGCCGAGCCGCGGCTGGGCGGGGGGAGAAGGGGCGGCGGGCGGGGGCGCGGGTGGGTCGGGAGCGGCGAGGTGGCCGGGTGCAAGACGTCGCCACCGCCGGATGCGCGACGGACGCTTCGGGCGGGCCCGGGAGCTCGCTGCTCTGGCTCTGGGGTGGAGGGGACGACAGGCTCAGACGAGCGCGCTCGCTTCTCCACACAGCCCGGCGGCCCGGCCCTGCGTCCCCGTACTGCGCCTTCTGCGCGCCGGGCCAGAGCTTCGCTCCTTCTGCCGCGGCGCGCGCCCCGCCTCTCGTTTTATAGCCTCCTCCCCGCCCCCAGTCTCCGCGGGGGTGCGCGCCGCTCGCGTCACAGTCCCGCCCTCCCCACCCCTCACCCCGGGGCCGCGCCGACTCCGCCCCTGCCCTGCCCCCCGACGCCATTGGCCAAGTCCCGCCTGCCCACGTCCCGACGGCCGCCGATGGGTGACCACACCCCCCATGCGCCGCTCCACCAATGAGCCGACCATCTCGAGAGGCTGGGGGCGGGGCTAATGGAGACCTTGGAACGGGATTGGAGGAGGGATGTAGGGGTGGGGCTGCTGGACGACGGGCCTGAGGGGGAGGGGAGGGGCGGCGAGGGGAGGGGAGCGGAGCAGGTGGCGGCGCGGCGGGGGCTGGCCGCGAGGACAGGCCGAGGCTGGGGGAGGGAGGGCAGCGAACACGGAAAAGGCTGCTTCCGAGTCAGACTGTGGCCGAGAAAAACCCCACTCTTAGGCGAGCTATCGTGCGTCTCCAGCCCACCCTCTGGTGACCCGGACTCGTGCGCCCGATTCACGGAGCATTAATCTCCGCAGGGCCTAGGCCAACTGCCACCCCTAGAGTGACAACTGCAGAACCTGGGGGCGGGGAAGGAAGGCTCCCTCGCTGCACCTCCCGCACAGGTGACAGTTTAACTGCCTCTGCAGCCCCCTCGGCCAGACCTCCCCGGGTCACCTAGCAGCAGCTTGGACATGGGGGTGGCTTGAGACCGTAAGGAAAAAAATCGTCTTATATCAAACGTCCCAGCTAGCGACACGATGCCAAACAGCCTATGTGACTGCGTGTGCGCGCCTAGCGTGCATTTTGAGGGCTTTCACCCGGGCACACAAAATAAACTCGGTGCCTCGCTGGGGAGCCTTGCGGGAGTTTTCTGAACTGTGTGCGGGTGTCTAGGGAGTGGGGACGCAAGGGACTCCAGGGGCACGGATAGGCGCCGTTTCCACAACCGGCAGCCCAGAAATCCGAGTTACCTCGGGAGTGGAACGGGGCGTTCCCCTCGGCTAAAAATATTACTCACAGGTAGCAACGATGCCTGATTGGTCGCGCTGGACGTTACCGGCCAGACGATTGGCTGTCTGGTATCCAGGAGACGGACGTCAACCTAGGACTGTAAAGGCGAGGGGGAGCCTAGGAGAGGAGTGGGGGAGAAAGCAAAGCAGTGAATGAAACGCCCAAGGCCTGGCCTTCCCTTCCCTGTCGGGCACTCGGGGCATAATGCTTCCTGAAAAAAAGAAAGACCGATCCCGGTGTTGCTACCCCCTTAACACTGCACGACGGGCATTTCTAAGCCTCTGTCTACAGGTTAAACCGCAACTCACCGCTTGTGTAGACCATCTGTAATCTGTACCACCCAGGGCACAAAACCGCGTCTACGCGGCTTGCCAAGAGACATTTCGTTTTACAGATGCAAAAGTCTGGAGGAATTTTTTTTTTTTTTTTTTTTTTTGCACTCGGACCTGCTTGCGTGGGTTTCCACCTTCTCTTTTAGAAGGAACAGCTTTGAGAAAAAAATATTTCTAAAGTCTCAAAGCGTGTAAGAAGGGGAGGGTTTATGGAATGGGCTAAGGGGTGGGGTAGGGACCGGTCAGGTGACCCATTTCTTGTTTATTGCACAGGTTCCTAAAACTTGGGCAGCGTTTTAAGAACACAGAAGTTTTACCCAGAAAGGCCTTCAATTCTGTTTTATATTTAGTATTCGGGCTTTCTAGTTGCAAACAGTATGGGATTAGATTTTGAAAGCATGGCAAGCATTTAAAATTAAAGTGTCCTGCAGCAAAGTATTCTTAATACGAATTATTTGTCCGTTGTTTTTCTCAGTTGTGTGTGTTTGATTTTCTAAAGTAAACGTTAATTTGTCACAGATATCAGGCATATTAAATTCTATAGTTGGCTGGGCACAGAAATTGCAAGAATCTAGGTAAAATATTTTGGGACTGGCTTACCAAGAGAAACACTTTATTTTTCATGTGCCCTAAAAGCATAATTTATTACCATTAGACAAATAGTGTTACTGTACCAAACGCTCAGAATTACACACACATGTGCTGGGCCATGTGTCTTGATTTGTAATTTGGAAAATATATCACTATAATTAGGGAGCATATTAGGCTTGGCTGAGATTGAAATGTCTAACTAAAAATAGATGAATCATAATTTTGTTAAGCTTATCTACACTTTTCAAGAATTCTCTAGAGGAAAAAAACCAGTTCTCTCTCTCTCTCTCTCCCTCCCTCTCCCCCATCCCACCCCACCCCTCTTGTTGCATGAAAAATAAGTGACCCAGAGACTGATATTGGGGTTCAAACTTCAAACTGAAGATCAGAAAAGCAGAGCAGCCTGTCATGAGCTCTTACTCTACCTCAGACTGAAAGGCCATGCTGGCGCCACCAAACCTCAAACTGTAACCTCTCCTCAGGGTGGCTGGAGAACCCAGATTCTTCAATGTCTTCCTTTCCTCAATGTGGCTGGAGAATGAATCTCAAGACTGAGCCTACTGAAGACCCTGCTCCTGTCTTTTATACCTCTCTAGTAACAGCATTCAAGGCCTGTGATCCCAAGTGCTGAGATCATCTTTGTGTGAACTGTTTCTCTTACATCAGGATCAACTTTATGTTGTCAGTTGTGGCTCTGAACTAATAGAGACCCTTTTATCTCTTAATCAAAAGTCCTGGGATTAAAGGTGTTTGCTTGGCTTCTATGGCTTGTGGCTGACTTTGCTTTCTGAATCCTTAGTCAAGCTTTAATAAATTATAAATAATATATCACCACACACACACTTTCTTCTGAATTTCTTCAATCTACAATCCCAGAAGTATGAAGTACTAAAGCACTTATTTTGCTACAGATGGGTTACATATTAGTAACAGCAGTTTTAAAAATGCATGAGTTGGCCTGGGTTTTGGTGGCACATGCCTTTAATCCCAGCACTCGGGAGGTAGAGGCAGAGGATCTTTGTGAGTTAAGTCCAGCCTGGTCTACAGAGCTAGTTCTAGGACAGGCTCCAAAGCAATACAGAGAAACCCTGTCTCAAAAAACAAAAAACAAACAAAAAAGCAAGAGTTAATTGGGCATGGTGCCACACACCTGTAAATCCCAGCATTCAAGCTGAAACAGAAGGATCACAAGTTCAAAGCCAGACTGGGCTACAAGGCACGTTCTAGGCTAGCCAGAGATGCATGTCTTGAAAGAAAGATAGGAAGAAAGAAAGAACGAAAGAAAGATTGTTATGGGTTAATTCCAGAACTCTTGAGAGTGGAGAGTATAAGAGGGTCCCAACCCAAAAGCCCAGCTATAATGCTTATACTACCATACTGAGTTTAACTTTTTTTCCCCCCTGAAACAGGGTTTCTCAGTGTAGCTTTAGAGCTTGTACTGGAATTCACTCTGTAGACCAGGCTAGCCTCATACTCATGAGATCCGCCTGTCTCTGCCTCCCGAGTACTGGAATTAAAGGCATGCACCACCACCACCCAGCTTAAAATATATTTTATTCAAAACTTGCCCTTTAAAGGAAGCCTCATAGCCAATTACTACTTAACATTTAGTTTAGAAGGCTACAACAGTGAAGATTGCTAAATCATCATTTAAACTTATATAGATTTATAGAGATATAAAAAATTGATCTCAGGCTCCAGGCAGTGTTGTAATCAAGAGACTCTTAGGACCTGATGACTCAGGTCCTGTAATGACAGGTAATCAGGATGAAGCAGGATGGTCAAAGTTCAAGGCTTGTGTGGGTTACAAAGTGAGTTCAAGGTCAATTTGGGCAACATAGTGAGACCATACTTCAAGAAGTAAAACGGAGCTGGGGCTGTAGCTCAGTGGTGTGAGCCAAGAGGCTGAGTCAGGAGAATAGCAAGTTTTAAGCCAGCCTGAGTTACATAGTGAGACCCTATCTTAACAATAAATAAGTGCAAGAAGACTAATTTCATACCTTGTGACTGGCAAGAGTCTGCTTTCCCCTTGCCTAGCATGTGCAAAGACCTGGATCCAACCTCTTGTATCCCAAAGTCAAGAGAGAAAAGAAATGTGCTCACCAGAAACCACGGCCCTCCCTTTCACAGCCTCACATCTTTAAAGAATATGGGAGGGGTGTTTTATAATAAAGATAACACTTGTTTGGTAAATACCCAATATCATAAAGTACAGTGGTTTAAAGTGTCCTGAACTAGCCCAGTGCACGCCTTTGGTTCCAGGACTGGGGAGGCAGAGGCAGGCAGATCTCTTTGAGTTCAAGCCCAGCCTGGCCTACAGAGGGAGTTCTGGGACAGGCTCCAAAGGTACACAAAGAAACCCTGTCTCAATAAATAAGTAAATAAACAAATAATTGTGTCCTGAACTGTACATATACACAGAGGAAGAGATCCCAAAATTTCTCCTTCTACTACCCTGTAAACAGACACAAGATTACTAGAAAACAGCCACTGCCCAGAGTATTTACTAAGGACTATAGTACTTGAGAATTGACCTTTTTATTAGAAAATAAGGCAGCAGGATGGTGGTGGTACAAGCCTGTAATCTCAGCAGTGGGACAGCAGAGGCAGGCAGATCTCTGGGTTCAAGGCCAGCCTGGTCTACAAAGTGAGTTCCAGGACAGCCAGAGCTACACGGAGAAACCTTGAAAAAGAAAGCAACATACAAATATGTTATTATTGTTGTTACTTGTTTTTACTGTTGTTGTTTTTACTGTTTTATTTTTTGAGACAAGGTTTCTCTGTGTAACAGCTCTGGCTGTCCTGGAGTTCGCTATGTAGACCAGGCTCTCGAACTCACAGAGATCCACCTGCCTCTGTCCCCCAAGTGCTAGGATTAAAGACATGCACAACCACTTGTTTCTTCTTAAATAGCTATGTAACAAGGCTGGGCAGTGATGGTGCATGCCTTTAATCCCAGCTAATGCGAGGCAGAGGCCAGCTAATGGGATCTCAGTGAGTTCTATCTAGGCCAGCCTGGTCTACAAATTGTGTTCCAGGACAGCTAGGACTGTTACATAGAGAACCCCAGTGTCAAACCAAAAATAAATAAATAAAATAATTTTGTGACACAGACCATAGATGTATGCTTTTAACTAATGAAAAAAAGTATATGTTGGGTGTGGTGGTGCACAGCTCAGATCCTAGCAGAAACTGAGGCAGAAGAATTTTGAGCTCTAGGTCTGTATTGGATACACAGTGAGATCCTGCCACAAAAAAATGTTAAAAGGCCAGGAGCTAGGTATGGTGACTGGTGCCTATCATACTAGCATTCGGGAAGCAGAGGCAGGGCAATCAGGAGTTTGAGGTAATTCTAAGCTACATAGTAAGTTAGAAGCCAGTGTGGGTCTCATGAAGCTTTATCTCAATTGTGTGTGTGTGTGTGTGTGTGTGTGTGTGTGTGTGATATACATATATATTTATGCTAGGCAAGGTGACAGATACCTGTAATTCCAGTTCAGAGGGAGGTGAGGCATGAAGAGCCCCCCTGAAGGTCAGCTTGAAGTACATATTGAGAACCTATCTCAAGAAACCCAAATTACAGAGAAATTGAGTTATTACCAACAAAACTAGTTCTTTCCTAATTATTTCTCAAAGGATGGCAATGCTGTAGTTAGTGTCCAAGGAAATTTCAGTGTGGTTTTCTGTAGCATCTACCAAAATGTGAAAGAGGGCCCTGCATTCTCCAGAATGGACTGGAACTCAGGTGTAACTCGTATCTTTTAGTGTAACCAAGAGATAATTAGATAACTCTGAACCAACCTAGCTATCTTTGGAACAAGGAATTCTATGGAGGCAACTTAGACCAAGAGGAGACTGTCTTCATCTAACTTATGCCCTCCTTATTATCCTGATGAGCAAAAGTCCAAACCAATCCCTTTTTTTTTTTTTTTTTTTTTAAGACAGGGTTTCTCTGTGTAGCTTTGGAGGCTGGCCTTGAACTCACAGAGATCTACCTGCCTCTGCCTCTGCCTCTGCCTCTGCCTCCCCAGTGCTGGGATTAAAGGCATGCACCACCACTGCCCAGCTCCAAACCAATTCTTGAAGTGACTTTCCATTAGTCCAAGATGGGGTTTTGATTTTTTTGGCAAGTGATTATAGAGCAGATTCTAGGAGCAGTACTGTGTTGAAGACATTCTGAGTACAAAGAACATTTATTTAAAGGTCTCCATGAGTGAATGTTATTAGAGTGCTTTAAATACATTTGAAAGCATGGGTTGCATATGTTATTATGTAGCCTGGCTTACTAAAATTATACACAACCAATTGTGGCAGACACTGGTGCAAGCTCAATGGATTCCCACGGCCTCTCCTCCCTCCTAGTCTTCCTGACTGAAGAGGCTATACAAGAGCTGAGTGTACTCTCTCCCAGGCAGCTCTGTAGCAGGGCTGAGACACTGTTTTACCAATGTCAGGCAAAAGTCAGCTGGGACAGACTGGGGGGAAGCATTTTTTTTAAAAAAGGGTTTGCTCCAGTCACTAGTACCACATAACAAGCCATCCCAAACCCCATCTGTCATGGTAGAAAGCACCTATTGTGTTTCGCCTATGGGCCTTGCAGGTCAGGAATTCAGAAGGCATGTGGGCATGCGCGGTTTGTCTCTGCTCTGCAATGACTAGAATCTCTAGGCTGGGAAGGCTCAGGCGCTCACGGAGAATTATCTGGAGCAGATCTGCACAGCGGAACTTTCTGCAAGCACAGAAAGAGGACACATTTGTGCTGTCAAACGTGCTAGCCACATGGGCTACCGAAGCCCACGAACTGTGTCTGGGGTGGCTGAAAAACTGGGTTTTAATGTTTGGGTTGTTTTTTTTTTTTTTTTTTTTTTTTAATTTTAATTAAATTGAACTTACAATAACCACGTGCGGTCAGCGATTCCAGAGTTGGACGGCTCAAGGCTGGAGACTCCCATGCTAACCCCTGGGCTGAGATGAATCTATCACTAGGCTCAGCTGGCATTGTTGCAGTGTGGCCTCTACTCTCTCTGCAGGGCCTGGGCATCTCGTGGCACGGCTGCTGGTTCTAAGAAGAAACAACCAAGAGGGTGTCTCTGAAGAATGTGCACAGAGAGAGCCGTGTGGAAGCTACATGGCCTCCTGTGACACCACTACCACCACACTGCAGATTGAGGTCAACACAAGCTAGAATCCTTGGGGGAGGAGCTACCTCTCACCCCTCCAGGGGACAGTAGCCAGGCACGATGGTTATAGCTGTGGCCTCAGTGAGAGGAAAGAGAATTTAAGTCTAGCTTAGATCACATAATAAAACCTTGTCTCAACCCTCCCCACTCCAGGGGGGAGAGGGGCACATACCTCTGTTCTTCCCGAACATATACAAGGACTTGGGTTGACTCTCTAGCTCTACGACATAATAAAGAAATTAATAAATAAACTACTACAGCCAGCACTGTTATGGCTCTGATGGCAAACCTTACCAGCTTTTCTTATACACATGGAAAAGAGAATGCAAATTAGCCACAGACCTATGGCCAATGCTAGTTACTCTCCAGGTCTGGTTTACTTTTTAAACCATTTTAAGTGTTCTACAACTCATAGTGGAACTACCCTCAGCAAAGCAAAAACAAACACACACACACACACACACACACACACACACACACACACACACACCAAATGAACAAGCAAACAAAAACCACAAAATCATCCCCAATATTAACTACTTTTTTTAAAAGGGAACCTGAACTCAATTCCTAGATCAAGTATAAGCATCTGGGTGGGTGAGAGGGCTTGGTGGGTAAAGGCACTTGCCACGCACGCAAACGTGATGACCTGACTTGGATCCCTGGAACTCACAGAGGTGAAAGGGAGAGCCAATTCCTCAAAGTTGTCCTTTGACCTCCACATAAGTCATGGCATGAGCACTTTGCATTACCTCCTGCTCTGAAAAATAAATTTGTAAAAAAAAAAAAAAAAAATTCAGGCCTCAAACCTAGAAATCTTTGTTGTAGGAAATTTGGATCACACCCATGCACTTGGGGGATAAGGTTAAAACAACAACAACAGCAACAAACAAACAACTAGGTATAGTGATACACTTTGGGAAGCTGAGGCTGGAGGAACACACATTCAAGTTCAGTTTGGGTCACATAACAAATTCAAGGACGGCCTGAACTATACAAATAAAATTCCGTTAAGGCTGGAGAGATGGCTCAGCGGTTAGAAGAATTGGCTGCTGCTCTTCCAGAAGACCTAGGTTCAATTCCCAATACCCACATGGCAGCTCACCTGGCTTTAACTTCAGCCCCAGGGATCTGACAAAAATAACATTACACGAATTATAAAATAGAGGTGGGGGAACTGTTAAAAACTACAAATAAAAAAGTAAAAAGAAACAGGACAGTGGTGGTGCAGGCCAGCCTGGTCTATAGAGCTAGCTAGTTCCAGGACAAAACAGAGAAAACTCCATCTCAAACAAAACAAAACAGAACAAAATGCAACAAAAACCCAGACCAACAAACAAAAAAGAGGAAAATCATCTTTCATTGTGTAGTGATAACCGTGATCCTGTTCATTTCTTTCTTTGTGCTAGACAGACAGACAAAGACAGACAGACAAAGACAGACAGACAGGAGAGCACGTATCGATGGAGTTCTGCCTTACCCTTTAGAGAATGTCTCTCTCACTAAACCTGGAACAAGGTTGGTAGCCAGGAAGTTCCAGCGTCCTCCAGTCTCAGCCTCCCACAGTGCTGTGGTTTCAGGTGTGCAAACAGCCACTCCTGAGTTTTTGCATAGGTACTGGGATCCACTGAACTCAGCCTCGGCCTCACACAGCGTTCTTTCCCACTGAGTCATCTCTGAACCACTAAACATTACATCCTTCCTATTTTCTCTGACTCTGATCTTTTTGAATGACTGCATACTATATCACTGTCGGTGGATTTGGAAGAATTCATTTAAGCACTGTAGAACATTTGTTGACATTCTTTTTGTGGGGTCAGCAGTTCAAAACAGGGTTTCTCTGTGTAGCTTTGGCTGTCCTGGAATTCACTCTGTAGATCAGGCTAGCCTCGAACTCACAGAGATCCACCTGCCTCTGCATCCTGGGTGCTGTGCTCAACCACTGCCTAGCATTTGTTGACATTCTATACTAAACATTTTTTTTTTTTAGTTTTGTATTCCTTTTTATTTTTCTGTGCATTGGTGTTTTACCATGGGTGTTAGGTCCCCTGGAACTGGAGTCAGAGACAGTTGTGAGCTGCCATGTGGGTGCTGAGAATTGAACCTAAGTCCTCTGAAAGAGCATTCAGTGCTCTCAACCACTGAGCCATCTCTCCAGTCCCCTATACTAAGCATTTTTTTATGTAGAAATCTTTAGCTACATCTTTGACTATTTCCTTGGGGAAATTACACAGTTTACTTACCTGGTCAAAAAAGAGATCCACTTTCTTCTCATGCTAACCTACCGGTTCCCCAACACTAATGAGTAAACTCAGGGCTTAGTGCATGTTAGAAAAGCATTCTACTAGTAAGCCAGTCTATTCAAGAGGACATTAAAAGGCTCTTACTACAGGAGGGCAACCACGTTCAGAAATACGATCCTGCACCCAGTGGAGGCCCTTTTTAGTCTCAATACATTCTAAATTCTAACCAATGTCTCCCACTAAATATTTTCCTTCCAAATTCTTGTCTACTAAGATTGTTTTTTTTTTTTTTGCTTTTGTTTCTTTGATTATGCAGGGTAGTCATATTTCCAATGTCCCAGGTGTTTCTATGTATTATTATTAGTAGTGTGTGCTGTGTGTGTAAGTCTATATGTGTATGTGTCTGTTTGCATATTGTATTTATATGTGTATGTATGTGTGTGTGTGTCTGTGTCTGTGTGTATGTGTGTGGGTATATGCATGTGTGAGTATGTGTGCCTGTGTGTAAATGTGTATGTGTGTAAGTGTGTGGGTATATGTATGTGTGAGTATGAGTATATGTGTGTGTGTACTATGCTAGTACGTGTATTTCTGTGTGTGTGTGTGTGTGTGTGTGTGTGTGTGTGTGTGTGTGTGTGTTCTGTGTGTGTGTATGCCCTGGGTGTATATGATGGTCAAAGGACAGCTTTGTGGATGGAGTCAGGCTCTTCTTTCATGAGTTCTAGGGACTGAACTCAGTGGTTGGGCTTTCCCAGCAAGCACCTGACTCACTGAGCCATCTCACCAGCCTTGTTTGTATACATTTTTAATCTACATGCCTCTTCTCTTAGTTTCTGTTAGGGATCTTGGTGCTTCTCAATTTGGTGAAGAAATTATATATTGCAAATTAAAATGCATGACCGAACATGACCCCAATCATAAACATTGCTCTAAAATTTGCCCAAACACTTCCAATCTGTGATTTGGGCGCCTCAAACCTCTGTCTCAGATCTGTTTATAACATTCTGACTAATTCAATGATTATCAAGTACTAAGGGATTTGTTTGTTTGTTGGTTTGTTGGTTTGGTGTATTGAGACAAGGTCTCACTATGTTGCCCTTGCTGGCCTAAAATTCACCATCTAGATGAGGCTGATTGTGAGATCACAAAGATTTTCCTGCCTGTACATCCTGGATGATATGATTAAAATGTTCACTGCCTTGTCAAGACAAGAAATGTAGGATGTTTTGTTTTGTTTTTTGTTTGTTTGTTTTGAGTTTTGTATTTTTTAAATTAATTAATTGAATTTTATGTGCATTTGTGTTTTGCCATGGGTGCTGGATCCCCTGGAACTGGAATTAGACAGTTGTGTGCTGCCGTGTGGATGCTGGGAATTGAACTTGGATCCTCCTGAAGAGTAGTCAGTGCTCTTAACCAGTGAGTCATCTCTCCAGCCCAAGAAATGTAGTTTTCCACTAATGACAAACAAAAAACATTCTAGGTTGGTGAGGTAGCTCAGCTGGTGTAAATTTATGCTGCTAAGCCTGGTGGCCTGAGCTCAGTGGCTGTGACCCAGAGGGCGAAAGGAGAAAACTCACTCCTACAAACTGTCCTTTGACCTCCACATGTATGACACACACAGGTACACGCTATGGAAATTTTTTTTAAATGTTTTTGAAGTTCTTTGTTTTTTGAAACAGTATTTCTTTTTTGTAATAGCCCTGGCTGTCCTGGAACTCACTCTGTAGACCAGGCTGGCCTCAAACTCACAGAGATCTGCCTGCCTCTGCCTCCTGAGTGCACCACCACCACCCATTGCCCAATGTTTTTGAAGTTGTAATGATATTAACTCAGGCCATTTTCTCTCTGACCTTTCTGCCACCTTTCATGCCACTCCCTGGTGATAACTTGAGGTGACTTTCAGGCGTTTGCACCTGTTCCTGTATCAATATAGAATGTCCCCCATGTGGCTCCCACTTCCTTGCCGGGAAGCACAGAAAAATATGAATTTGAAGTAAAAGGGTTTGTGTTCGAGCCATTGCTCTTCCAGGTAGCTGAGTGACTCTGTCCCGAGCCTCAGCCCTCCTGGAATAAAGACATTGCTACCTTTAGGGCTTCATGAGAGGTAAACGGAGAGGTACCCAGGAAAACTATCCATAAGCCATAATATTTTCTCCATCGTTCCTTCTCTTCCTGATCCCTTCTCCTCCAGTCTTCCCTTTAGATCTGGCAGAAACTCAAGTTCCATTTGATTCAGCACAGGGAACAAGATAAGTGAAATTGCTTTTAAACTTCAAACAAGTATTGGCAGTATCTTCAGTCACACGCAGTGACCCATGCCATTTCCATCTTCGAGTTGCTTCTCTGTTTCAGACCTCTGCGTCTAAGATTGTAAGTTTAGTGGTCCTATCTCCTGTGTTGGATCTCAAGCCTTTTCTCTCTCTCTTTCTTTTGGAGAGTATCTTTTGCTTTTCTTGACCTTTGCACATGATCTTTCTAGAGCCTTGCCATCAATCAATATTGACTAGTTGGTGGCTTTGCTGTGTCACTGCCTAATCCAATGAAAGAACACAATATTTGGATAATGTAAGTGTCCCAGAGTGGCTGGGGGTGCAGGGTTCAGAGATAAGAATCTAGAGAGGATTTTGGCCAGGTCTCGAAGCCAGATTACTGAGGGCCTTATATAGGACATCTAGAATTTGGCTTCTAGTAGATGGGAAACTCATGGGGGTTCTGTTTTTTGTTTTTGTTTTTGTTTTTGTTTGCTTGTTTAGTAGGTGTGTTAACTAATTTTCCATCAACTTGACACAGGCAAGAGTCATTTGAGCAGGCTGAACCAGGTGGTGGTGGGGCATGCCTTTAATCCCAACATTCTGGAGACAGAGGCATGTGGATCTCTGAGTTTGAGGCCAGCCTGGTTCTACATAGTGACTTCTAGGACAGTCAAAACTATGTAGAGAAAATCTGTCTCAAAAAGAAGAAGAAGAAGGAGAAGGAGAAGGAGAAGAAGAAGAAGAAGAAGAAGAAGAAGAAGAAGAAGAAGAAGAAGAAGAAGAAGGGAAGGAAGGAAGGAAGGAAGGAAGGAAGGAAGGAAGGAAGGAAGGAAGAAAGAAAGTCACCAACAAAGCCATTCCAGGTGCTAAGAGCTGTGTTAGCCTCTGAGGTTCAGAGCTAAGTGTGTTCAAACAGAAGCCAAACAATAACATTTCCCTGCTATCTTAGTTGGAGTTCTATTGCTGTGATGAAACACCATGACCAAAGCAAACTTGGGGAGGAAAGGGTTTACTTGACTTATATCCATAACCCTATTCACCACCGAAGGAAGTCAGGGCAGGAATTCAAACAGGGCAGGAACCTGGAGGCAGGAGTTGATGCAGAGGTCATAGGGGGTGCTGCTTACTGACATGCTCCCATAGCTTGCTCAACCTGCTTTCTTCTTTCTTTCCTTCTTTCTTTCTTTCTTTCTTTCTTTCTTTCTTCCTTCCTTCCTTCCTTCCTTCCTTCCTTCCTTTCTTTCTTCCTTCCTTCCTTCCTTTCTCCAGCCTTTGTAACTTGGTCTGGCCTTGAACTCCTCTCTTCCTGCCTCAGTCTCCTGAGCACTGAAGCAGAGAGGAGCATCACCATGTTTCTGGCTCTGTTCATTCTATTCTTATTTCCTGTGTTCCCTGGCTAATGCATATTGAATTTCTTGGAGTTATTCTGTGATCGTGTGACATTTTTCATACTAGACACATTGAGAACTCTCTCACTCACCCCTGCCCCCCAAAGATGCACTCCCTGTGAAGGTGGGGGTGCCAAGCCCTTTGTCTTAGGCTGGAGAGCCCAAGAGAGCAATTGGAAGGGTGGGGGTGTGGCTTGACATATTAGATCAAAAGATTTGCTGACATAATTATAAAAGATTTAATAGATTTAGTGGATAAATGTATCCTATAAGGTTTTTGTTTTGTTTGGTTTGGTTTTTCAAGACAAGGTTTCTCTGTGTAGCTATGGATGTCCTGGAACTCTTTGTAGACCAGTTTGGCCTCAAATTCATAGAGATTCATCTACCTCTACCTCCCAGAGTGCTGAGATCAAAGGTGTGCGCCACCACACCCAGCCTCCTTATAATGAGTCCTCTGACCTCTACATGCACGCATGTCCTCTCTACCCCAAATAAATATAAAACAACAACAACAACGACAAAGTTCAGATGTCTAAACCAAAAGTTAGTTGTGAGTGTTGGGAATGTAGCTAGGTTAGTAGAGAGCTCATCTAGAATGCACAAAGCCCTGGACTTGATCCCAAACATGGTATAAACCAGAGGCAGTGATGAAAGAAACCAGTCCCAACACTCTAGAGATGAGACAGGCTGACTCCACGTTCAAGGCCATCCTCGGCCATTCTTTTTTAGTTTTAAGGAAAGTGGATTCAAACAAACCAATTTAGAAATAAGAGCATCATTATACCAATGAAGAGTATTATCACATTAAAGGTGGCACATGACTTTAGCCCCAACATTCATGAAGCAGAGACAGGTGAATCTCTGTGAGTTCAAGGCCAGCTAGCCAAGAGAAACCCTGTCTCTTGAAATACAAAGACAAAAAGCTACATACAGTCAAAATCAAATTAAACTGTACAATTTCATAGGAAACACAAATCATCTCTCTACTGACTTAAGACATGGCACATGGTTATATATGCCATTAACACTAGAAGGTAGAGTTTCTGAAAGTTCAAGGTCAGCCTGGCCTACACATTGAATTCCAGATCAGTCAGGGCTGTTCTCAAAAACAAAATAAAGGGCCAGAGAGATGACTCGGGGTAAAGACTTGTGAGTTGAGCCTGCTGAGCTGAAATCAATTCCTGGAACCCACATGGAGAACAAAAGAATCCCTGAAACTGCCCTCTGACCTCCATGTGCAGGCTGTGGACCCATGTAACATGTGCCCTCCCACAAATAAAGGCAAAAATTAAATATATTTTTGAAGAAAACATAACATGGTAATAAACGTGCAAAATAATATTTACTGAAAACCCAGGAAATACAAATAAAGATTATGAAACCAAATTGCTAATTTGACCAACACCAAATTGCTGGTGTTGGCCAAAGGAATTGGGGAAAGGGTTCGCCACAGGAACTCATATAGCACTCATGTAGGATGCTGACAAAAAATTGTTAAGATTTTGTAAGAGAATGATAATTACACACTATGTGTAGAAAAACAGATTTTTCCAAGGTGCTTACTTCAGAACCACATAGAATTGTGAAGGGAATGGGAACAGTTTAAACATTCACCAGTGGTCAGTGAACAACTTTTGAGAGTTGGGTCTCTTTGTACCCTGGGCTGCGTCTTCCTCAAATTTGCTCAGCAAGTGCCTTTAGAGCCTTTGGCCCAGACAAAGGATTTTGATACATCTTATACTTTGTAGCTGTTGGTGAGTAGGAGCCTTACAGATTGGAGAAGTTACTTTGTATCAGAGCTCTCTTCCACCTCTTTCCCCACTCCTGAGTTTTTCACCACTCTAGAGCCTGGCTGTCAGGGCCAGTTTGAGGCCACCCTGAGCTACAACCTTGTTCTATTCCCATCAGGATGCTACTGCAAGATTCTGTTTCAAAAAGAAAGAAAAAAAAGAAAGAAGAAAAGGACGACCTCCATTGTATATATCGTTTTACAAACCAGAGAACCGAGGCACCACGGGGTACAACAAAAGATCACACGGCTGCTGGCTGTGGCATCCCTGGATTTTTGAACCTCAACTATTTAACTTGGGAACCTGTGGCTTAATCGTGACCCCAACTCATTTCTTCCACAAGACTGTAATGTCCTGGGAGACAAGAAAGCTGCAGGAAAATAGACCAGGCTGGCCTCCAACTTCATATTGGCTGAAAAAGACCTTGAGCTCCTGCTTCCTCCTCCTCACTTCTCAAGCACTGTGCTTACAGGCCTGCCTGCACCATCACTCCCAGCTGCCATTGTTTGTAATATTACTTAAGTGTTTCACAATGCCCAGCTACCTTTTCAATTAAAACTAAAATATTAAGTGCCTGGAGAGACGACGGCTCAGTTGGGAAGGAACTTACTGCCAAGCCTGACAGGTTGATCCTTGGGCCTCAAATGGCAGAATGAGAAAAGTGATGGGCATTATTTGGGACTTCATTTACATAAATGTTTGTTTCAAAAGCTTCCTTTTGTGGTTGCTGGTTTTTGTTTTTGTTTTCAAGACTGGGCTTTTCTATGTAACAGCCCTGGATGTCCTGGAACTTCCTTTTGTAGATCAGATTGGTCTCGAACTCACAGAGCTCTGCCTGCCTCTTCCTCCCAAGCACTGTGACTAAAGGTGCGTACAATCATTGCCTGGTCCAAAGCTACCTTTTACATAAATGAAAACAGGATGCCACACCCACCTCTGTGCCCCACTGCCACTCTACCACCACACCCACTCCCACTTATCATTTTGGATGAGATCTGATTTGGGTGTATTTTGAAATAATGTTTCTGCTTGTTTCAAGAATTCTGTGAGCAGATGGCTACAATGGCTTCATTCAACATTTATACCTCCTGGCAGAGAACAAACACACCCTTCTGTGGGGTCCCCCTTCCTGTCAGGCTCCCCTCTAAGGTCCCCCTCCTGCCAGGTTCCCTCTCTGGGGTCCCCCATCTTGCTATGGGTCTCTCCTTTAGGTCTTCCCACAGTCTCCTCTTTCTGATCCACCCTCTGGGTGCAAAAATACCAGCCTGGTGCTAATAGGAAAGACACAGTCCTCAAGCCAAGATGAGAGGAACAAGTTAGGACACCCTCTTTTGATCTCTTTGTCCCTATTTGTAGCCTGCCATGGGGTACATCTGTTAGATCTCTCAGCTGTGGATCTGGCCAGATGTAACCTTTCCTTGAACTACTTGGAGGCCCCAGGCCTCCCTCCTCATTCCTGCTCCTGACACTAACCCATTCTCCATCCCACAGCTGGAAGGATGGGCCTATTAATAAAACAAACCCGACCTGTAGAGTCTTTGGAACCAAACACTGGTGCAGACTCCTACAGGTGCTTACTGAATAAGTACTCAGATGAATGAATGCAGGGGTTAACAAATGAACGAATGAGTGGTCCCTCTCTATTACCAGACTGGCTGCAGTAGGGGCAGCAGTTGCTGCTGGAGTAGGCCTGGCCAAGAACTGGGCTTTTCAGGGAGGGAATCACTCATGAGGTGGGAGGGAAAAGGGTCCTTACAGATTCAGAGCCATCATCACAAGTCAGCCACCAGCCCTTAGCTCCTGCAACTCTAAGGTTATCAAAGCAGAGCAGAGAGAGGGAGATAAGGCTGTGGCTATGGTTGAGCCCAGTCTGGGAAGGGCTCTGCATACCAAAAAGGAGTTGAACTTTAATCTGTAGGTCAGGGGGAATCTGGGTGAGGCATCAGACATCCTTGCTTTCCTTTCACCTGGAGAAGGATAATTTCCAGGCACCAGCCCAAGGGGGCAAGGTGACCCAGTGGACCCTTTTCCTGGCTCCAGTTCAAGGTGGACAAAAAAGAGAGAGAGAGAGCCCTATCTCTGGTTTCTGTTATTTGGTTTTTGAGATATGGTCTTGCTGTGTAGCTCAAGTCAGAACTCAGGAGCCTCCAGCCTCTGCCTCCCTGGTACTAGGATGACAGATGTGCAACTCCACCACCAAGCTTAGCTTAAGTGTTCGCTCTCACTTCCTCCTCCCTACTCCCTTTTCTCCTCCGCCACCTCCCCTCTCTCTTTCCCAGCAAGGGCTCTCTAGCCCAGGCTGGCCCTGACCTTCCTAGGTAAATGAGATGACCTTGAATTTCTGACCATCTTCCTGCTCCTGAGTGCCAAGCACCGAGCTCACTGTCTTATACCATCACACCTACTTTTCTGTGGCACTGACGATAAAAATAGGCTCCATGCATGCCAGGAAAGTCCTCTCCCAGCTGAGCTGCCTCTCAGCCACATAATCCACCCGCTTTCCGAACAAAAGCTGCTGAGCAATGAGAGCTCAAGGTGGCACCAAGAGTCCAACCTCACCTTGACATTGCCAGGGCCATGGGTAAGAGCTGGGCTCTCACTATGGGCCCAAGGTAGGGCTGAGGAAGGCTGGTGCTTGTCTGGCCGGGCCAGTAGGGTCCCTAGGCTTAGACCCCTGCTTTCCTGGCTCTGCTGGGCATGCTTCAAGCTTTCACAACTTCAGAGCTGAGGAGACTATCAGCTCTGGTACTTCACACCCTGCTCTGGGGGATCAAATCTGGGATTCTGAATCAGCTGCATTTCCTGCAGCCCTGACTATGGGCAAAGCTCTTTGCTCGCCTCCTGGCTTGTGAGGATAGACCATTCGTGATCCCTGCTCTCAGGGCACCGACAGCCTAGAGAGGGGAATGGGAACAAATGGCATTTTTATAGTAGAGAACAATGTGCTCCAATTCCACTGGAGTCTGTGGGATATTATCTTTATAGAGATCCCATTGAGAGTACATGGCCATCGTGAGAAGTCCTGCCCTCATGCTGTGTGTTGGCCACTTGGGAAGTTTTGTTGGCATTCCCTGGGATCATCTCTTGGGCTGGAGGGTCCAACATGATGCCATTCATGTGACTGATACACTTATGCTGGTGGCTTCTCACATGGCTGATTGAGCGTCATAAAAGTGCAAGGTTCAGGTTTTGAAAGGGCCATGGTAGAGGCTGGAAGACCCTTTTAGGCTCCAAGGTGCACTCCATATGATTTCTGCCATATTCTATGGCTTTTTAGAGACCATAAGAGAATTGGAGAGCCGTGTGGTGGTGGCTCTTGCTTTTAATCCCAGCACTCGGAAGGCAAAGGCAGGCAGATCTCTGTGAGTTCGAGGCCTGCCTGATCTACAGAGAGGGTTCCAGGACAGCTTCCAAAGCTACAGAGAAACCCTGTCTTGAAAAACAAAAACAAAAGAATCAAATAGCCTGGATGATGTTTAGCTGCCTATCCCACTTGGAAATAAGGTCTCACTAGGCATCTCAGGCTGGCCTCCAACTCACCATCCTCCTGTCTCCACTTTTGAAGAGTCACAAGACACAGCAGTGTGTTGAAAGACTATATGGAGGTAGAAAGGAAGGGGAAATCCTGATTTGTGGCATTTGCCAGTGTCTGTGGTGTAAATACTGCTCTCTCTGCTAAGTTCAAACTGAAGAGGATATACTAGCCGTGAACAAGGAGTTTAGAATTGTCATCCAATATTGTCTTTCAGGCCTCCACAAGCTGCCTCCACACCTTTTCCTTATCTCTAGGGAGAGAAAAGTGAATATATTTAGAACTAAATGAAACTGCCCTGGCCATAGTAGTACAATCCTATTAAATCCCATTATCCCATCTGCTTGGGAGGCTGAGGCAAAAGGGTTACAAGTTACAAGTTTAGCTCAGTGAGACTCTGGGTTCAATAATAAATACTTAAGGAAACCTTTATTGGTGGCAAATGAATAAAATGTGGTAAGAATCCCCAGCTTTGTCTTGGGACTAAGGAAATCACATGGCTAGTACACAGGTGTGGGAGCTGGGTAGGCTGGCACATGCACAATGATGGGTGTGTGTGTGATTAGACAGTGGGTGGAAGGGTACTCCCCCGGCGTGTTGAGCTGGGGGAAGAGGAAGCTTTCTTGGCATGTTTTTCCACACTCTTCATCTCTGAACAGTGAATTACAGATCCTACATGTAGACTTATAATTAACTAATAAGCACACATAGATCATGACAGATTGCCTGACTCAAGAAAAACTACATTAGGGAGTTGGCACTGTTCATGGGCATGGCCAGGTCTAGGATGCAGGTCAGTGGACTTTGAATTCAGTATCCCCCTACTCCCTACCCTACCCCACCCAGATCCCTTAGCTACCAGACTGCCCTGCCTCCTCCCAGCTTCCTTTGGAGGAAAAAGTGATGGCTATCTTCATAAATGCACGAGGGAGGTTAGGATAACACACCCTAGAGGCCAGGCATAGAGCAGAGGGCAAACCCTCATAGGAATGCAAGGTTGGCTAGTCACCAAAGACAACACACCAGACCTCCCAGGGACATCTCCTGCCCCCACGAGCAGCTTTGCCATTGTCAGTGACACTTGGCAGTAAAATAGAACATGTTTTTAAAATCTCTGTTCTTAGCAGCCATCAGTCTCTCTGCTTGGGAAACTCCATCACGGCATTAAACCAAGCCATTAAAAACTATTGACTTATGATTGTCACATATGCTCCTCTCCAAAATAAGCAAACAAACAAACAAATAAATAAATCGATAGCAATTGGCCAAAGAGATGGTTCAGCGGTTACAAGCACTGTTCTTCCAGAGAAATCGGGTTGGGTTCCCAGACCCCACATAGTGGCTCAAAACTGTTGGCTACTTCAGTCCCAGAGGATCTAATGTCCTCTTTGGGCGTCTACTGGCTCTAGGCAGTTTCTCAAAACCCTATTTAGCACCCGACAGTGGTGTCGCACGACTTTTATCCTAGCACTCTGGAGGCAGAGGCAGGTGGATCTTTGTGAGTTCGAGGCCAGCCTGGTTTACAGAACAAGTGCCAGGACAGGCTCCAAAACTACACAAAGAAACCCTGCCTGAAAAAACAAAAACAACAAAACAAAACAAAACAAAAAACCCAACAAGAACAACAACAACAACAACAACAAAAACAAAAAAAAAAACAAAAAATAATTTAAAGCATCAGACATGTGGCATGTATCTTTAATCCCAGTACTCCGGAGGCAGAGGCAGGTGGATCTCTGTGAGTTCAAGGTCAGCTTGGCTTACATGAAGAATTCCAGGCCAGCCAGAATTACATGGGGAGACTCTGTCTTGAAACCCCCTGCAAATAAAATCACATACACATAAAACTGATTTTAATGGTTTTAGAGCATTAAGTGTTTCTTTGATTTGTTTTTCCCTTTCTTGGGTATGTGCCTTTTATTTACACAACCTTTGGTTCCGACAAGGCCCATCAATGCAGTGGAAAGCAAGCCTCAATAGATGAGGGATGACATCACACAGGACAATCTTCTTGCCATGGGGGCAGGAGACTGGAAAGGCCTAGTCTTAGGTGAGATGGGTGTGGGAGGAAAGCCAGGGAACAGCAGACCAGTGTATTGTGTCTGTTTGTTTTTTATGTGTATGTATGCGTGCCTGCTTGCCTGCATGTGTGCCATTTGCATACAGAGACCATGGGGGCCAGAAGCAGAATCCCCTGCAGCTGGAGGTGCAGACAGGTGTGAGCTGTTGCGTGGGTGCTGGGAACTGAACCCAGGTCTTCTGCAAGAGCAGCCTGTGCTTTTAGCCACTGCACCCTCCGGCTCCATGTGGATTTTAAGAATCAAAACAAAGCAACTGAGATGCTGACCCGCCCTCATCTGACAGTGTCCAAGACTGAATGATTTGTGATTCGCCCTGGATCCTCAGCAGAAAGCATCCTTTCCAGTCCCTGAGGGACCAAAGCATCTGGACACCTGAAGGAGAAGCCAGCCCAGCCCTGCCAGTGCTGTCAGAGCGTTAGAGCATACATTTTTCCAGTTCCTTGTGTGTGTGTGTGTGCGTGCCCTGGAATGCGGCACCCCAACTCTTTTTGTATTAGTGTTTCTCTGGGTGCCTACCTCAGCAGTTTACCATGGCAAGTAGGGGCTTGAGTGGAGGCTTCCTGTGCGATGATGCCTGTAAATTGTAAAAGGACCTGTGGTAGGCATGGAGAGTTAGGGGTTCATAGGAAATAAAAAGTCCTAAAATGGTCAGGAAACAGCCTTGCCTTAGAGAGCTTATTCACAGATCCCAGAGACAGGCTTCTCTAGGCCTTTACCCACTTAGCAAGCTGCCAGGGGCCCATGATTGTGTACAGGTGGTTTTGAAACTCAGCCTGCCCCTTCCTCCACCTTCCACAGGGCTGGAGAAGTACTAGGTCCCCATGACCACCGCTACCAGCTCTAATGTTCTATGCAGGTGCTTGGAAACTGAAGCCAAGGCAAAGGGTTTAGGAAGGGCATGACTAGAGTATGTTTTTAAAGGTAGGAGAGAAGACAAGATGTAGCCAAAAGTCAAACTGAAGACAGAGAGTTCAGGTGTTGCCAGGCGGTGGTACCACATGCCTTTAATCCCATTAAAGGGGGATTTAATGCCTCTGGGGGGCAGAGGCAGGCAGATCTCTTGAGTTCAAGGCCACTCTGGTCTACATAGTGAGTTCTAGGACAGCCAGGGTCACACAGAGAAACCCCAGTCTCAAAAAAACAAAACAACCACAAAACGCAGGTGTCAGGCTCAAAGGGCAAGAGAGAGGCTGTCAGTGAGGGAAAACCTATAGTCCTGAACTAGTGTGGATAGGGGTTAAGACAGAATAAAGCAGGTCATTACCCCTGTGGGTGAGGTATCTGCAGCCAGATTTCAGAGGTGGCAGAAGGGGAAATTGATCAGCCTACATGCTGAGGGCCAAGCAGACACCCTGCACCCAGCTCCAGGGCCAAGCAGATCCCTGCACCCAGCTCCAGGGCCCTCACCACATTGGTCCTAACCAAAGACAGAGTAGTTAGAGGCCCTGAGCATGGATGCATCTGTGTCTGCCCTTCTGTCAGCCCTGCAAGAGGACAGCATTTCTGTTCAGTATCTGCAAACTAAATTTAAAAATAAAAAGAGCATAAAAGGGGGAGTTCCCAAAATTCATTTTGTTTCCATCTCAAATGGTTCCTATTCTGAAGTCACAGCATTTACTCTGGGCGATGTTTGGTGGTAGGTGATGGGGTTTGTTGGTTGATTGAATCATTCTATACGAGTAATTAAAACGTTGCTTGGGGCCGGTGAGATGGCTCAGTGGGTAAAGGCACTTGCTGCCCAATTGATATCGTGAGTTCAGTCCCTGGAATCCCAGGGGAAGAAGCAATCCCTACAAATTGTCCTCTGATCTCTGTGTGCTTGCTAGGCACGAGCAGGCACACATACAACATGCACACAGAAATAGACAGATTATACTTAGATATAAGACATTAGAAAGATGTTGGGCCACAGACTTACAGGGGGAAAGTATTAATAAAATATCAGATTCCACTCTGCTTACTTCTTTTGTGAGAAATAAAAATCTGGTCCCCAAAGCCCAGGTCCTAGCTGCCAAAATAATGCCCCCTTCACCATTAACAGCTGGGTGGCATGCCCTTTGAGCAGAACCCTGCCCTCCATCTCTGGCAGTGAGCACCTCTTCCCTTTTCTAACTTCCTGCTGTACATATCTTACTTTCAGCCCAGATGCCCCTCCCTGTCTGACCTGCCCAAGCCATTCGCCTGTGATAATACCATATATATCCTGAGATTAGTCACTGTCACACCTGGTGGCTCAGGACAGTACTTCTTGTCTACAGTTGAAGGGGGTCTTGGTTTCAGACTCTGTCGTTGCTGCTAAAGTCTCATGTTCTACCAGCTGCTGCCAGCCTGACGAATTGCTTCTGTAAACTGTTGTGAGGGAAACACACACACACACACACACACACACACACACACACACACACACACACACACACACACACACTCCCCTAGGCTCCAGCTAACTAGCTAAAGCCTGATTTCACCTGGAACCTGGCAGGCAACTCTGTTACTATTCAGGCATCTGTACTGACCTGCCTTTGGGGTTCTGACAGGACACATCCTCAGCTGCAGCCACTAAGAGCACCCCCTGTGCACATTCACTATGTTCCCTTTTAAAAGGGCCCTGCCCATCTCCTCTCTCTCTCTCTCTCTCTTCCCCTCCCTCCCTCCTTCCCCTTCCCTCCTGTCCCCTCCTCCTCTGCCTATCTGTCTTCCCCCTTCCCTCTTCTTTTCTGTCCCCAGAGGCCAGTTTTCCCCCTCACCTCTGTCCTTTTTCCCTTCCCTTTCCCTAAAACCAAACCAAACCCTCCATGTGAACTCTGTCGAATGGTGTTTTTTCTCTCGAGCGCCACTTTTTAAATTACCACAGTCCCACTTCCACAATCTTATTCCTACCAATAACAATTGCTTATTGCACTGGGCAGTGGTTACAACACCTTTAATCCCAGCACTGAGAAGGTAAAGGCAGGCAGATCTCTGTGAGTCCAAGGCCAGCCAGTTCCAGGACAGCTATGACTGTTACACAAAGACACCCTCTCTAGAAAACCAAAACCAAACCAAAATAAACAACAACAACAACAAAAATTGCTTATTGCATTCTTTCCTGGTTCCATTGGGGCAGACAGGTTGCTTGTGGCTGAGGGTAGGTAGGCTCCTCCAGGTCTTAATATAAGATTTGAGGAATGTTAAGGTATGCATGGGTTTCAATGTCTAAAAAAAAAAACTCAAAGAATCACCTACACATGTGTGTCTCCAGTATTGTCTCCCATGTCCAGCTGAGCCTGTTCCTAGAAACTGAAGCAAGCCAAGCCCCACACCTTATACTCAGGAGGCTGCAGCACGAGTTCAAGACCAGTTGGGGCTACAGTGTAAGTTTAAGGCCAGCCTAGAAGTGTTAGCAAGATCTTGTCTCAAAATCAAAAATTTTTGAGGACTAGAGAGATGATTAGGCAGTTAAGAGTGCTTGCTGCTTTTGCAGAGGACCCGGGTTCAGATCCCAGTGCCCATATGGTAATTTGTAACCATCTATATAACTCCAGTTCCAGGGAATCTGATGCCTTCTCTGACTGCTACGGGCACCATGTATATAGTGCATACACTTGCATGCAGACGAAACACGCATACACATAAAGTAAATAAATCTTTAAAAATAACATTTTTCTTGCTGGGTGGTGGTAGCACACATCTTTAAACCCAGCACTTGGGAAGCAGAGGCAGATGAATCTCTGTGAGTTCAAGACCAGCCTGGTCTACAGATCGAGTTTCAGGACAGCCAGGGCTACACAGAGAAACCCTGTCTCCAAAAACCAATAAATAAATAAATATTATTTTCTGATGGTTGAGTTTGGAGCTCTTCTATAAATACTGAGTTTGGGCAGCGTGTCACTCTCCCACTGTGGTCCGATTATGTGTATGAAGACGTAATGAGATTTTCCGGTACCAAGCTCTAACGCCTTCCCATGTGGTTGGCTCTTAATTAGCTTGCGCATGCCAGCCTTAGTCAATTGTCTTCTCCCCTGATACCGTCCGCCAGGAAACAGAGTCCTGCCTCAGATGCAGGCTAGTGGCTGTGTTTCCATGTCCCACTTCCCATTCCTTACGAAGGACTTCACTGATTGCTTGGCGTGTTCTTTCTTCCCAGCACTGTCAGGCTTTGATTTGTCCATGTGACTCCTGGAAGGCAAGCCTGCTGTCCAGCTCTGAGCTCAACACGGGCTCCCGGGTCCGTGTGTTTCACCTCCTCCAGACTTCCTGCTCTGAGCTTTCCTGAATAAATACCTCATGTGGAAATCTTACTGGATATCCTATTTCCCTAAACATGCTAAAGACTACAAGCTTGCATTTCTTTTTTTCTTTCTTTCCATTTATTTATTTATTTATTTATTTATTTATTTATTTATTTATTTATTTGGTAATACTGCCTGTCCTGGAATTCACTCTGTAGACCAGGCTGGCCTTGAACTCACAGAGATCCACCTGCCTCCCTCCCTAGTACCAAGATGAAAGGTGTGTGCCACCCCCACCTGCCTGGCTAACCATTTCTTCTTTTTAAGACTACGTGTAGCCCAAGCTAGCCTTGAGTTTGCTATCCTCCTGCCTCAGGGAGTTGGGGCCAACCTAGTACTGCAGCAAGCAAGCAAACAAATCCAACGAAGCATGGACTCTACAGGTCCAAGTCCAGGCGTGCAGCTGTGTGTGACTTCAGACAAGCCCTTCAGCTTCCCCACGTCTCTGTCCTCTGGTCTGGGGTTGGGGGGGTGAGGTATTCATGATAACAGTACCATCTCCCTCGCCTAGGCTTATTGCTGATGCTGGAGGTGGCACAGGTATGCAGTGGCCTTTGAACAGAGCACACCCTGAACTCTCAAAATGTCAGCTAGACTCTAGAGGAGCAGCAACCGCTATGTCACACTAATTAGTAGTGAAGGACAGTCTCCAAGAGATCGAGGGACCAATCCATTTCCCCCAGCTTTTGCACAGTGGGCCCGGAATGGAAATCCAGAGCCTCTGTTCGGGCAAGCTCTCCTGGTCCTTTGTTTGGCTGGCTTCTTCTTTGTTGATGTTATTTTTGTTTTTGTTTTGAGATGTCCTCCCATTATGTAATCCTGCCTGTCCTGAACTTGGTTTTCAGATCAGGTTGACTTTGAATTTACAGTCCTCCCGGCTAGCTGGAACCACAGGCCCACATTGCCATTTCTAAGAGGATTGCAGTCGGACGGAACGCCAGGCCACTCACTCCCAGTCTCCAGCAGGCATTACTGCGGGTAGGAGCCCTGGCAGCCCCAGCTGCTGTCTACTTCCACCCTGCTCCAGAGCCCTGCAGAACAACAGAGACACTCACCTCTACACGGCGTCTAATTATGCAAACGGTGAGCATGAGAAATGAAGGGAGACTGTGGCTTGCCTGGGAATGATTGATGAGGCCGGCTAGTGTTATCTTCCCCCGGTACAGGCCCACGGCTTTATCAGGAAGCAGCCCAGCCATGTGGTATCTCAGTGGCTTTGTCGTGGGCGCCAGGGCAGCCAAGGCTGATTGGGGTAATACAATGCTGGTGACTCACCCTCGGGAGAAGGCTGGGATGGATCATTAAGCTGTCTTTCAGTCATACACCCCCAATCTGAACACTCTCAGTGTTTATCAGGTCTCTGTCAATAGGCCACCATTCTCCTTCCCCACACCTGGTTACACAACATCTACTGCCAAGACTTCTGCATTGAGCACTGTCTGTGTCCCTCTCCTGAATGCCTAGCTGGCATGTCATCACCAGCTGTGACAGATATGGATCCCCTGTCATGAGCCGCTTCCTCCCCTGCCTGGGACCTCAGAGGTCAGGCAGAGTTGGTGCTCCCTGCCTCAGTTTCTTACCCTGTATCTAGAAGTCTGAAATAGCCTCCTAGTTTCTGGCCTGGTTCTTTCCATTGCTCTCCAATCTAAAATTCCTAGATGGATTCTTTTTACATTTTTTTGTTTGTTTAGTTCATTTTTCTTTTTTCCTCTCTTAAGGCAGGGACTCTAGTCCAGGCTGGCCTCAAACTCATTATGTAGCTGAGGATGACCTTGAACTGCTGTCTTTGCTTCCTGAGTTCTGGGGTTGCAGGCATGAGCAACTAGACTGATCAGGTGAGGTGCTGGGTTTCTAACCCAGGGCCTCATGCATGCTGGGGAAACACTACACTAACAGAGCCGTACACCTCCCCCCTTGTTTAGTTAATTTAAAAACTATGTAACTAACTCGTGTTTACTATACTTTTAAAAATATAAATTACCTATAATCTTGCCGCCCAGAAATAATCCCAGCTAGTGTTTTGGGAGTTCATTATTTTAGCCCCATATTCTGTATTCTTCCTGGCTCTGACATCCCTGATAGATGCCCCCAACCTGGTACACTGGAGGTTTGCAGATGCCACTTACTTCTTTCCTCTAAGCTTTGTGTGTGGGGGTGGGGGTGGGGGAGGGATGTGCATGCCACAGCATTCATGAAGCAGGAATCAGTTCCCCTTCTACCATGAGGGTTGCTGGGACTAAAATCAGGCTTGGTGATGGATACTTTTACCTGCTGACTACCTTGTCAACTCTCTGTCATGTTTTGAGACAGCCAGCTTTCTACGCCAGGTTAGCTGTCTCAGAATCTTCTTGGGATGGTCCTGCTTCCCATCTTCCTGTAGGTATGTTGGGATTATAGATGCAGCAGGCTTTATTTATGTGGTTCTGAGGATCCCAACTCAGTTCCTCAGGCTTTCAGGGTAAGAAATTTACCCACCGAACCATCTCCCCAGCCCTGAAGATACTACTTCTTAATGGCCATCTACTGCAGCGGAGGCCATGCTCATCTCATTTGTGTGGCTGGGTCCCCTAGATGGCTTCTGCATGGGTCCAGGTCAGAGTGTCTCAGCTGCTTTCCAGGATGGCCCCTTCTTGCCTTGGTCTTCAGTTCACCTACACACGGCCTCTAGACTGAGCAGCCAAGGACCCAAGCTCCTCTGCCTACTACCATAATGGCCTTCTATTCTGATTATGGAGAGAATTCAGACATTAGCTCATGTGTGTTCATGACATGAGCCTCATGTGTTGCTGTGTACTGCTCATATACACCATGGCGCGCGCGTGCACACACACACACACACACACACACACACACACACACTCTACTACACCCATATATAAAAATCAATAAAATAAAATTTTTAAAATCTGTGATTGCTTCCCTAGACTATGTACTACTTGAAGACAATATTTGTTTTTGTTTTTTGTGGGGATTGTTGGTTTTGTTTTTGTTTTTTTCCTTTTGGTTTTTCACAACAAGTTTTCTCTGTGTAGCCCTGGCTGTTATGGCACTCACTTTGTGGACCAGGCTGGCCTCAAACTCACCCAGATCGATTTGTCTCTGCCCCCTGAGTGCTGGGATTAAAGTCGTGAATCACTGGGAGCCATCGACAATGGTTGTGTTTTTAATTAACTTCTGGATTGAAGGGTTTTGTTTTGTTGTTTTTAGACAAGGCTCACTGCTAGCCAGGGACTCAATACATAGGTCAGGTTAGCCTCGAACACATAGTGATCCAATTGTCTCTGCCTCCCGAGTGCTGGGATTAAAAGTGTACACTATAACTTTGGATTTTTCGGGTTTTTGTTTGTGTTGTTTTCCTGAGTATTAACAAAATGTTTGGCACGACACTTTTTTTTTTTTAAGGTATGTTTTTATTATTTTAAATTATGTGTCTGTGGAAGCGTATGTACTTGTGAGTGCCATGCCTACGGAGGCCAGAAGGAATGTTGGATTCCGCAGAGCTGGAGTTCCAGGTGGTTGAGAGCCATCAGATGCAGGGGCAGGGAACTAAAGTCCTCTGCAAGACGGGTCACACTCTTAACCACTGAGCCAACTCCCAGACCCCACAGTACTCATTCTAGCTCAACAGATGAGGATGTCAGAACAATTTGCTGCCCCTGCCTAGGAGGTGGGCATTTTTACCAGACACCTTAGATTCCAGGTGACTCAGACACTGTGCTTGCCTGTCATCTCAAGGCTTCATAGTATAGATGACCTCACTTCATTTGAACCTGACCACTGTCACGTAAGGCCAGAGTTACTTCCATCTTGTAGATCAGCAGGACTAGGTAATATATCAGGATATTGTAAATAACAGGACCAGAAACTGGAGTGAAGGTCAAAGTCATGGTCATTCTACAGAAGAGATTGCTGTTTTAGGCTTTTTATTATTATTATTATTTTTAATTTTAAAAATGTTCTCAGGAGGCAGAGTTCTAGGACAGGCTCCAAAGCAATACAGAGAAACCCTGGCTCTAAACTCTCCCCCCCCCCCCAAAAAAAGTTGTTTTTTCAAGACAGGGTTTCTCTGTGTAGCCCTGTCTGTACTCTAACTTGTTCTGTAGACCAGGCTGACCTCAAACTCAGAGATCTGCCTGCCCCTGCCTCCACAGTGCTGGGATTAAAGCCACCCCTCTCCCCCTTGTGTGTGTGTTTTTCTGTCCTAGGCAAGGTCTCTCTTGTCTCTGCCACTATGCTGTGTGCCAGGCCAGGAGTATCAGGTTACAGATGTGTATGCCATTACGTCTATCTTTCTCCATGGGTCCCGGGGGTGGAACTCAGGTTGTCAGGCTAGCATAGCAAGTACCTGTTGAGCCATTTCTCTGGCCCCAGAATTCCAGGGGTGCCCTCAAACTGGCTCCCTTTATTTTGGGGTCTCTGTCATTTAGCAGCTGAATAATCTTGGCTTTACCAACTTCTCATGAGGTCAATTGCCCTCCCGCCTTCCTGTGAGTATGATATCCCACCCCTTTAGCCGAACACTTTCTGCTCAACCTGAGACATCAGTTGCTGGTTACCCACAAGCAAGACAACATCCTTGCTTGGCGTTGTTGGCACACGCCTTTAACCCCAGCACTTGGGAGGCAGAGGCAGGTAGATTTCTGTGAGTTCGAGGCCAGCCTGGTCTACAGAGCTAGTTCTAGGACAGGTTCCAAAGCAATACAGAGAAACCCTGTCTCGAAAAACAAAAAAACAAGACAACATCTTTGCAGCCAGGGTGATGGGTCCAAGGGTCTGTCTTAAGACCCCAACACAGGAATTCAAATGCTGAATGTCTCTTCTGAGTGGAAAATGCTGGGCGCATCTCTGCAGGCTCTCACCCCCTCTCCACTCAGGAGACATCCTCACAGGCCCTGCTGATCACACTAATGAGGGTTGGTGACATCTGCCAAGGGCTTAAGCCGAGAGAGGTGCAGCTTTTTCTATTTTAGAAGGAGAGTTAATTTAATCTCCACAAGCCAGTGGAGTGACTGTTGCCTCGGTGTTAGAGTCGAGCAAATGGAGACAGAGAGGGTTGTTACTTTTCCAAGGCCACACAGCCTGCAGTATTGTATACTGCCTCTCTCACCACCCACGAACGCAGCTCTTGGCCAGGTGAATGCATGGCAGTGCATATGGTAGAAACACTGCCCTTAGGAAGCTCAGGTGCTCATGATGGAGCAAGGAATGGCAAGCCCTTGTGATGAATCGTCCATGCGTCAGGGACACGTGCAAGGTGACATAGAGCCACCATAGCATAGCCTCAGTGCACCTTCTGGACCGAATCCTGGATTCCTCAATATGGCAGTGTTGCCGTGGGCCTGAGTGGGAAGTCTTGGGGCTACAGGTTGTTTATAAAAGTGTGAATGCTTATCTTATGGGAGTGGATTTTCTTTCTGGGGCATTTGGCATGATTCTCTGTCTTTCACTCACATCTATATGCCCTTCAGCTTCTTGCCATGTGTTACAGCAGAATGAAGCCCTCACTGGACCCGTATGCTCAATCTTGGACTTCCCAGACCCCAGGATCATGATCATGAATAAATATCTTTCCTAAATAAATGACCCAGCTTTGGGTGTTTTGCTATAAAGATAGAAAATCATTATAGCTTGTGGCTTTTCTGGAGTCTTAGGAGAGATGACCGTCAGCTGGATCCTGAACAAGTAGGAGTTTGGTAGATGGGTAGGAGCGGGGTTCATCATGGGATGCAATCTTTGCAGAGAGCGTAGGATAGACATGGTGTGGTGGGAAATGAATAATTACCTGAGGTGTAGGGAGAAGTTCTGAGTGGCTCACAGAGCCCACCAGGTGAAGCATCGAGCACTAGGCTGGGCAGCTGGCTGGGACAGTTGACAGATCTGAATGAACTGCACCTCATCTGTGAGAAATGAAATGGAGGGTATCTGGAGATGTTTACGTAGATCAGTGGTTCACAACCCTCCTAATGCTGAGGCCCTTGAATATGGCTCCTCATGTTGTGTTGACCCCCAACCACAAGATTATTTTCGTTGCTACTTCCTAACTGTAATTTTGCTACTACTATGAATTGTAATGTAAATATCTGTGCTCTCTGATGGTCTTAGGTGACCCCTGTGAAAGGGTCATTCAATCCCCAAAGAAATGGAGGTAGACGGGCAGGTTGAGACCACTGACATGAAAGATGACTTTGTTAGAACTGCATTATTCCTGTGAGCAGTAGGGATGATGGGCAGGTAAAAGAGAAAAGAATTTGCAGCCTTGGCCAGGCATAGTAGTGTATGCTTGTAATTACAGCATGCCGGAGACTGAGAGACGAGGGTTGTGAGTTCAAGGCTACCTTGCCTACAGAAATCAGGCCAACAAGAGATACATAACAAGATCCTGTCTAAATAAAATAAGCAAAACCCAAACCAACCACAGTGCCACAGAATCAACTGAAAGGCAGTTAGAATTAATCAGCAGAGAGAGACACACAGTCTCTTATAGAAGCACCTAGGAAGTGGAATCCAGTTCCAGGAGATAGGTATCTGTTACGGGCACCGTGGCACACCCCCACTCCAACACACACAAGAAATTTTTTTTCTTTTTTTTAAATGAGGATCAAGTAGAGTCAGCCAGGGCTAATGAGGCAAGCCTATAATCCCAGCTGCTGTGGATGCCAAGGCAGGAGGATTGCATGGCAAAGGCCTGCCTGGACTGTAGCAGAGTTCAGTGACAGCCTGGGCAACTCAGTGTGGTTTTCAAAAGGGCATTGTGGTGTTGGGACATACAGCCTTCTGTTAAAGCATTTGCCTGCCATGCCCCAGGATCAAGGTTCTAGCACCCCAACATCAGAACAAAAAGACTCATCTAGACCCAAGAACCCTAAAGCTTCCTACTTGGGCCTCTGTAAATGAGGGGCAACATAAAGCAGGGCAAGGAATAAAGGAAAAGGGGCTCATTCGTCCCCCCCATTCCTTTATTCTGTGTCCGATCTTTGGGGAGACAATGTACCCTACGTACAGAGGATCTAGATTGACTTGGCAGGTCTGTCCACACAGGATTGGCAGTCTAGTGGGTGAAACAGTCGTGTAACACTGGGTGGGTGGACCACCTACAGAACCAGGTCCCTGGAGTCTGACATCTTGACATCCATCCTCCTTGGCATGACCAGCTGTGCGGTGGCTGGTTTCTTCCAGTCTCTCACTGGGTTTGTGCAGCCTGGCTTTCCTGGGGGACAGGTGAAGAGCTTTTTGCAGACACTCAGTGTTGGCAGGACAAGAGCACCCCAGTGGATGAGCCATGGTGGTGCCCACTTGGGAGGGCAGAGGGCTGGATGCCACCAGAAGCTAAATGGGAGCTCCTTGCTCAAAAGGGAGGATGGGCCTAGAGTTTACTGCTGGGAAGATCTGAGAAAGAGCAAGCCAGAACACAGAGAGGGGGTTACCGCAGCCCTCAGGGGAGCTCACTGTTTTCTGGGGCTGTCATGTAGAGATGTGAGGGGAAGCTAAAGGTCGGAGATGGGCTATAGCCAGAGCAAGCACCTTCCTTACACCACAGGATGCCTTCCCGCCCACCAGGGACCCACATGAGTTCATCCCCATGGGTGGATTGCGAGGAACCAAGCCTGACTTTAATCAGTCTATCAGGAGGCACGTGGTTGGAGGTAGGGGTGGGGCAGAGGACCCAAGGGCCGACAGTAGGGCCTGTGGGGGCAGGCTTGGCTTGCTCTCCCTATCTTCCATCTTCAGAAAGAAAATAGAATGATCAGGGAAAACAAAATCGGAAGACTGAAAGCTTCCTAGCATGATGGGAGTCTCACCCCCAATGCCTAGATGCCCAGCAAAGCCCTTTCTAGAATATTTGGATCATACAGACAAGGCCAGTCACAGGACAAGAGTAAGAAGGAGACGAAGTCAGGGAGGAGTGTGGAACGGTGGGTGTTTCCAGTGCCTGGACTTGAACAGCTCTGCTTGGGGCCGTTGACACGATGACACAGACTGGAATTCACCCCACCCAAAGGCAGAGGTGGCCAGGAGGAGGCTGGGGTGCAGATTGCCTGGCTGTGGCATGCTTTCTGAACCCGAGGAACTTGAATTGTGATGGGGGAGATGACAATGGGCTGCTGAGCCACTGCAGGTGCCACAGGCTGGAGGGGGTGGGGCACTGCAAGCATCTTAAAGATGACAGAGACAGCCTGAGGAGCTGTGATCAGTGGCAGGCTCATCTCTCGGTAGATCTGTGCGTCTGGTGGCATTTGCATCATTCATGGGAGGCTGTCTTTTCATTTCCTTAACTTTAATTTGTAGTGGATTGTTCTTCCTGAAGGGTGAAGGAAGACTATAATAAAGACACTGCAGGTTCAGAGATCCACAACTGAGCTTTCAGTGAGAAGTGAGCTCCAGGCCCCAGAGTCTTCCTTGAAGACAATGTAGGTTTGTGGTCTCATGGACTCAAGGGAAGCTAATGTCCATCCGAATGAGGGCACTTCACAGTTTGGATGGATTTGGCGTGGGCAGCCTTGATCTAGACAGCAACCAGTGTAAACATTCCAGGGAGCTTTGAGAGCGATGGGGATTGTGAAATGGCATCTACAAGTCTCAGGCATAGCCCATGCTCTGCTCTACCCAACTAGCCCAGGCTGGACCATGAGGACCTCGTCCCTTTGCCGGTTCTCTCTGCCCTCATTGCCCAGGAGTCTGTTCTGAATGAGAAAGTTTCCTTCTGGATTCTTACATGGTCCTCCCAGCTGCATCCCACCCCCAGGTTGTCCATCTTACTGTCTTTAAAGTGGCTTTCCTGAGGTACAAATGCTGTCCCTGCTTGTGAGACTTTCAGGCCCCTCCAGGACCAGTCAGATGTCCCTTAGCAGGCACCATGCCCCTCTCCCAAGGCTGGTCTTAGCGCTGTGTGCCTGTGACTTCAGCACTCCAGAGGCAGAGGCAGGAACATCAGGAGTTCGAGGTCACCCTCCACCACATACTGAGTTTGGTTTTTGGTTTTTGTTTTTTTTTTGAGACAGGATTTCTCTGTGTAGCTTTGGAGCCTTACATATCGAGTTTGAGGTGGCCTTGATTGCAAAAACAAATAAAGCCTTTTAACAAATAAAGATCTGGCTTGTCTCATGTGTCATGGTCCTGATATTGGACCCCAGGATGTTCCCCAACTCAGGCAGTCCCTTGTGTCTCATGGAAACTACTGGAACAGTTCTTTCCATATCCTTCAGTTTTCACATGAAGAACTTCTAGCCACCTTTCAGGTTCAGTTAAATAAGTCCTTAGTGAGCATCTGTGACTTTTTAAAACCCATCTCTCTTTCTTAGCCCTCCCATAGGAGTCTGAGCCCCTCCTTCTCCTCCCCCCAGGTCCATCTCTCTCTCTTGCCCTCCTGGGCCACTCGATACACAGTCTAATCTCTGTTCCTACTCTCTTTAATCCTGTGTGTCAATGTGCAGATCTGGGTTTGCAGACCTCTAGGGACAGAGATCTGTATCTTTAAGGTGTTTTGTTCTTTGAGGCCCAGCCAAGACAAGGCCCATATATAAGATGGTGTACAGAATGTTCTAAATGATAAAGCTGAAACTGCATACATAGCTAAGTGTTAAAACCTGCCCTTTCCAACAGAACACATCTTTAATCCCAGCACTCTAGAGGCAAGCAGGCTAACTCCGTGAGTTCAAGACTAGCCTGGCCTACAGAGCGAGTTCCAGGATAGCCAAAGTTACACTGAGATAACCTGTTTCAAAAAAAAAGAAAAAGAAAAAGAAAGAAAAGACAAAAGAAAAGAAAAGAAAAGAAAAGAAAAGAAAGAAAGAAAGAAAAGAGAGAAAGAATGAAAAAGAAGCAGGGTTTCATGTAGCCCAGGCTGCCTCAAATTCTATGTCGTGAAAGATGACTTAGAAGTCCTGATGGTCCTGCTTCTATCCCAGTGCTGGGATTACAAGCATTAACACCACACCCTGATAATGTCCATACTTTAATGAAAATACCCACGTATGCTATTGTGAACTGCTTAGGTTTACATTGCCAATTTGAGGAACAGGTTAGCTAATGAGATAGCTAGTATTAAGGCGTTTGTTTTTGTTTATTTATGTTTTGTTTTATGAACATAGTCTCACTATGTATCCCTTGCTGGCCTGGAACTCACAAAGATCCAACCATTCTGCCTCCTGAGTACTGGGATTAAAGGAGTGTGTACCATGCCTGGCACCAATCTTTGAATATAACAAAAAGTAGTAAATGTTTGTACAGCTCACAGGGTGATGGTGCCCCAGGCTCACTGTCCCCATCTAACCTTGGATAATATCATCTGTTTAAAACATGACTGTGCTCTGCAATCCCAGTCCTTAGGAGGCTGAGGCAGGAGGATCAAAGTAAGCTGGAGGTTAGCCTGGGCTACACCAGAAAGGGTAGCGATGGAGTGTGCTGGGCCTGAAGGTCTGGCTGGCAAGCGCTATTGCTGAATTTTGAGGATGGTCTCATGCATTTTTTTCCGTGTTAGGGTACACACTTCCCACTTTCTGCTGTTCAGCAAGTACCTTCTAGAAGATGGAACTTAAGAGCAGCTGAGTATGCTACTCCAGCCACAGGGATGGTGGTGTATTCCCAGGCAGGTAAGAAGAATGGTTGCTTAGCCCTCTTGAAGCAGAGAAAGGGAGAGAAGAAAATATTGATCGTCCTCAAAGAAGGACATCCATAGCCTGGCCCTAAAAACTTTAAGAAGGGTGTTGGGTGACGGCATGCATACGTGTGTGTGTGTGTGTGTGTGTGTGTGTGTGTGTGTGTGTATGGGTTGTGTGTATATATGATATGTGTATGTGGTGTGTGTGCTAAATGGGTATGTATGTAGAGTGTGTGTGTGGTGTGTGTATATGTAGTATGGTGAATATGGTAGATGGGTGTGTATGTGTGGTGTGTGTGTGTGTGTGTGGTGTGGTGTGTGTATGTGATGTACATATGGGGTGTCTGTGTATGTGGTGTATTGGGGTATGGTGTGTAGTATACATATGAGGTGTGTGTTTATGTGGTGTATATGTGTGATGTACGGTATGTGTGTGGTGTGGTATGAGTGTGTGTATGGGCTATGTATGTGGTGTGTGTGTGTGTGGTATGTGTATGTGTGCAGTGTGGTGTGTGTATATATGGGATGTATGTGTGTGTGGCATGTATATGGGGTGCTTGAACACGTAATGTGTGTATTCGATATATATATATATATATACATGTATGTGGTTGTGTGTATATATATGGGATGTATATGTGGTACAGTGTGTGTATATGGGATGTGTATGTGGTATGTGATGTGTGTGATGTGGAATGTGTGTGTGATGTAGTATATTGCTGTATATTGGTATATTGCATTCATACACGAATGTGTGTGTTGAGGGTCTAGTACTAGCTCAGCAGGTATGAGCCATGCTTCCTTAGCACATCTCAGTGCTGGGATTAAAGGGGCCTTAATTCTTGTTCCAACAACATCCTTTTCTCTACCTGTACTTTCCTACTTTTGAGCCATTAGCAAAGTGTCTGAACCCACTTAAAGGGCTTTACTGATGGTGAGGTGGACCACTGGGTCACCAGGGGAGCAAGGGCTAGGTGGGACTAACAGCCCACATGCAAAGTTCTCCAGCTCCATGCAGTCAACCTCAGTCCTCAGCCTGAGTTGATGGGATGGGAGAGCTTGCAATCAGAGGCACTGGGTGCCCTGGTTTTCTTTGGGGATGGGGTCTGGGGGAACAGTAGCAACAGGGTGATGCTGCTGTCTCAGCAGTTGCTCAGTTTAAGAACACTCTCAGGGTGCTAAGAGCGAGCAAAGGGGAAATAATGACAGCTCCAGCCGACACTGTATCTGCTTAAACTCTGGTATAAATAGATGCTTATGCTGTCTTCTGAGCCAGGCCATGCTAACCTCATTCAGGGACTTTGAGGCGGAGGCAGAGAGATGTTTTCTGGTGAAGGAATGCTTCCCCTCCCCACCCCCACGACTGGAAGTACCACACCATCTCACCAAAACCCCCTGCTTGGTCTCGGGCAGAGAAAAGGTCAGGACTTGGGCAGGGACACTACAATCACAGTCCCTTCCCACGTGTGCATTGTAAATGGTACAGTCACTTTGGGAAACAGTTGCCTAGTTTCTTAGGAAATGAAACATACACTCCAGGAGTCAGGAGGTGGAAACAGGAGGGTGGACAGTTCCAGACCAGCTGGAGCCAAACTGCAAGACCTTGTCTCAAAAAAACAAAACAAAACAAAGCAAAAAAAAAAAAAAACCCAAGGGCTGAGTGGTGATGGATATCACCAAGGAAACTGTCTTCCAGACACAACAGGACTGTAGTAGCATTCACAAGACCTGCACAGGTTTAAGACAGAAGGGTCACAGCACTGAGTCAGGGAGGTAGACACAAGGTCTCATTGCTAACCAAGGAGGTACCTGCCAGCAAAGGGACATCATTTTTTTCCCAATGGAGTCTCATTGGGTTCATCAGCACACTCTAGGACAAGCCTCATACCCAAGCGTAACTAGCTAGCCAACATGAAAAGAAGTCAATGGTGTTTATATGGACTTTTGGGTTTCATTTTGCTCTGTTTCTGTGCTTTTTATTCTATTGATCTTTTGCCTGTTAGTTTTGCTTTTCATTTGTATGGAGTCTTTGTTTCTTGCTGAAAGGAGATGGGGAAAGAATCTAAAGTTAGCAGGGAGGATCTGAGAGAGTTGAGAGAAGGGAAAAATGTTTACTGTACGGAAACATTTTAATAGCTGGGCAGTGGTGGTGCACACTTTTAATACTAGCCCTGGGAGGCAAAGGCAAGTGGATCTCTGTGAGTTTGGGGCCAGCCTGGTCTACAAAGTGAGTTCAAGGACAGCCAGGGCTACACAAAGAAACCCTGTCTCGAAAAAGACAAAAACAAAACAAAAAGCACCAAGGTGGGTGTGAGATTCTTGCTTGAATCTGAGCACGAGACAGAAAAAGAAAGACAGACAGACAGAGATAAAGAGAGAGAGGAACCACAAACATACCATAGGATTTAGCTACACTACTTTTGTTACTAACATAATATGTTCAAAGCCTCGTATGAAAAAGTTTATAGGCATTTTATTCACTACCAACTGAAAACAGCCAGAATATCTAAGCATAGATGAATGGAGAGAGAAATACAATAGAACCATGAAGTGGAATGTTACTCTCCCATTGACGAACTACCTACAGTGTTCAGGACGACTCTCAGCTGCACTGTGATGAACATGAATCCTAGCAGCTCATCTGGAGTGAGCCTGGTTGCCTGGGTGAGCGGACAGGGGTGTTACTGACTGACAAGGGGGCCAAAGGGAAGCTTGCAGAGTGTTGAAATGCTCTGTACCTTGATTCACACAGCGTGTTCACAAACATGTGTCTGTCATTGGTCAGTATGCCTCAAATGAATACATGGATGTAAATTAGACCTCAACAAAACTGATTCAAAAGAGGTATTCCCAAACAGGTGGTGGTAGTACATACCTGTAATCCTAGAACTTTCCAGGCTGAGCATGGAGCATTGCCACAAGTTCAATGCCATTCTGGACTACATGGTGAATTCTGACCAACCAGAGATCTTCCCTTCCCAAAATCCTGGGTGTGGGGAACAGAGCCTCCCCACACCAGGATGGCTCGGGCAACACCTTTCCAGAAAACCCAAAGACCAGGGAAGTCCCCCTCAAGGCTGGGTGACAATGTTAGGCTGGAAAAACAACTCTAGAAAGGCAGCCTGGAAAAGGTCCCTCTCCACCCGGATCCTTCAAAGGCTAGAATTTCTGGCTGAACAGGAAGACCTGGGTCAGTCCCCAGGGGCAGGTTCTCCTCAGCTCTGGGCAGCATGCCCAGCCACCCCTCACACAGGTGGCGTGGCTCAGGCTGCCTAAGCAAGACTAGAGGGCCTGGGGAAAGGTACCCATAGTCTGGCTGGGACAGCAGAGGGAGGTGACAGAGAGAGGCAGTCCTGAGCCATCCGGTCCTCAGCTGGTAGCCCTGGCTGGTAAAGCAGCCTGCAGTGGACAGAGGCGAGACTCCAGCCTATCTAGTCACTGAGACCTTTACTCTGAGTGTGGCTGGCTTTGCAGCCCCCAGAGAGGGGCAGAGTCAGGCCAGCGCTGAGCCCTGGACTTTGAACTCTTGGCCCAGTGCTCTTTCCTCCACACAAACAGGCGCCCAGAAGTTGGGCAGGACTGTTCTGAAGAAACGGAGGAAAAGCCCACAAGGAGGGGAAATGGGTGGGGAATGTGAAGAAAGACCAGAAGTCTTGGCAAGAGGCAGCTCTGACCCCAGGTGAGGGCCAGAGCCAGCCGAGGCCAAGCTTCTCCCTTCAGGATCTGGAGGGCCCAGCAGGTGTCTGGCCACACGGAGTCCCCAGGGTTCCCAGGGGCCTCTTCTGTCTGGGCTATTGTCACCCCTATGTGTCAGCACCCCCCCCACACACACACACACCCGTTCCCTGTTGTCACCTGCACCTGTTTTCGGGCCTTGCTCAACCTCCTCATTCACAGGCTGTGTGTGCCCAGGGGTCCCTCTCTCTTATCTCCCAGGCGGCTGTTGGCCACAGTTGGAAAATACATTGGTTAACTCTTCCTTTTCCTCAATCTTCTTCACAGCCCAGAGCCAGGGCTCAAGACCTCTGGGGTCTGGTCCATTTTTGCTAGGGGACCCTTGCCTAACTTTGTCACCTGCCTTACATCTAATTTGTAAAAAGAGAACAATTTTCTTTTTCTGTGAGGGCCTCACACTTGCTAGCCAAGAGCTCTACCCAGGAGCTCTATCCTCAGCCTTCTCATTTGCTTGTTTGCTTGCTAGCTTTGGAGACTTGAGTAGGGTCTTGAGTAGCCTAGGCTAACCTCAAACTGGTTATTTACTGGAGGGTCGCTTTGAATTCCTGGTCCTCCCGCCTCCAAATGCTGGCCTCAGAGAAATCACCCAACACACACATCTCTTCAGCTCTCATTTTGTTTTGTTTTGTTTTAAGGCAGGATCTCATAAGTTGCCTAGTCAGGCTTTGAACATGGAATCCTCCTGCCTCAGCTTCCTGAGTAGCTAGGATTACAAGACTATGTCATCATCAGGTCTAGTTACACTCTCCCTTAGGATTATCCAAGCCTCTGTCTTCTGTTCTCTCTCTCTCTCTCTCTCTCTCTCTCTCTCTCTCTCTCTCTCTCTCTCTCTCTCACACACACACACACACACACACACACACACACACACACACACACACACAGGCTCCATGTCTGAATATTTCAGGGCCATCAGATAACACCCATCCAATAATTATGAACTCATAAGCTGGTTTGGTAGGAAAGCAATCTAGCCAGAAGGTCTCATGGTCTGATTTCACATGAAACAGCATCCTGAATTAACAATTGCTCAAGTGTATATTTACCACATTCTGTGTTAAAATTTCAGCAAAGAACTTGACATTTTAGTTAAGCCTGCATAGCTTTCACACAGAGAAATGTTTGGTTTCTGTTAGGCTCTTACAAAGATAAAGGCAGCTCCAGGCTCCTCCTTGTCACTGCAGGTCTGGGGTAGGAAGTGAGGATTTAGGAATGGATGATGCTCTTTAAGATCCCTCTTGGGCAGAACTTGAAAGCTAAACTAGAAAATCAAAATGATCTCCTACATTGATTGGGGTCAGCAGGCTCACTGGCTAACACATCAGTCAACCATCAGGCCTATGCTCTGGCCTCCCATCTCTGCTGCTGTAATAGAAAATGCCCTCCTCAGATGATCCTGTCCCTGGTTACCTCCAAGCCTCCATGCTCTTCACCTGCCAGCTCAGCCAGAGTTAGCCAAAGATCAAGAGCAAATGGCTATAGGAGCAGGAAGGAACAGAAGCAGGCAGCAGGTACCTTGGCGAGGAAGCCAGCAGAGAAAGACTACTCCACCACTGGTGTAAGGAATGCACAGCAAAAGTCCTTTAGTCCACTCCTCCAGACATGGTTTCATTCCATGGTTTCATTTGAGGCCCTGGAGTGTAAATTCCCTGCCATTCTTTCCTTCCCTTTGTTCCTTGACAACCCTGGGTCTCACTGGACCAGAACAAATGTCCTAAGTAGGACAGGGCAAAGCTGGGTTTCTAGTCTCTGCTTTTGCCTAGACACTCCTAGATCTGTGTTTTGTGTCCATCTCACACTGGGTGGCCTGGGGTCAAATCAATGTATCTTTCCTCTCTGGGCAGAATCTCCAGCCTTGAATCTTGGCCATCAATCACTCAGGCTCTGTGTCTTACCCAGGGCTCAAATACAAACCACACATACACACAGCCTATCAAAGGTGGGATTCCAAGTCCACGGAATGATTTTTGTCACCTCCACAATGCCAGTGCCACTGCCTCTTCAGCCCCTCCAACCACAGACCACACAGCCTCCTGGACCCCACCCACCCAGGTCAGCCCTTGAATTCATCATCTCTCAGTCACAGGAAACCTTCGGTGTGTGGAAGGCAGAACAATGAAGAAACAGAGATCCTCCAAGCTGTAGGGGGAAAAGATGGGGAGCTTTCATCAGGCCACGCCCTTTATTTCACTGGGGAAAAAAACTGAGACTCCGGAATAGGAAGTACCTTTCTCAAGGTCACCCAGCAGGCAGAAGCAAGTGGTATGTTTTGGGGACAGTAATAATCTCCCTCTCTGCTCACCACATTGGGGCCATATGGAGCTCCTTGTGCGCGCACGCACACACACACACACACACACACGGTTGTCATGTGGCTGTCATACTTTGGCACTTTCTCTATGCTTTACCTCACCTGCCCCCACAGTCCCTGGTGCCACCCAGACCCATCTCAAATGCCACCTTCTTCAGGTAAACCCTCTCCGAACACACCCCTTTGCAACACCCTTCACGTTGCCCAGGCTGGGTTAGAATTACTCCTATGTACCTCCTTCAGGAAGGTGGAGCTCAGATCTCCGAGAGCAGCCTGGTCCATGCCTGGCTGTCTCGGACGCTTAGCAGGTATTTCTGGATGGAGTTATCATGTGTGTATTCTGTAATTATGAATGACCAGGGTTGACAGGTTTGAGTCAGCCAATGCTCAGCAGGCTGCTCTGACTCCTGCTGCTGTGTAGTACAGCAAGCTGAACACTGGCCCCATTTCACAGACCAGGAAACTGGGGCTCCAGGGAAATCAGCAGCTGGCCCCTGGTGTCTGGGAGGACCCAGAGCCAGAGCTGAGTGACCTCTTTGTATCTGAAAGCCAGCTGAGGAGCACATGGGGGTGACTCTTCCAGCCTAAATGACCCTGTGTCCCAGAGCCTGAGAATGAGTCCCCTCCAGGCCCCGGCCTCATTCAAGGCTGCCCTGCTGGTTTGCAGTCTCAGCATGGCCAGGTGAGAAGTGTTTGCTGGCTGCCTGCCACAGGAACACAAAGTACCCTCACATACAACCTCTCTTTGTCCCCTGCTGGCCACTGCAGAGAGGACAGGCCAAGGGCAAGGTGCTAAGGTGGCAGCAGTTTGTCCTGCCTGTGTGTCCTGCTCTCTTTCACATGAGGCTTCCTGCTGGCACCCGAATCTGAGGGTGGGTTGCTCTCAAGTGTCCCTTAATCAAGACTCATTGAAGCCAGTTGTGGTGGCATATACGTTTGATCCCAGCACTTCAGAAGCAGAGGTGGCTGGATCCCTGTGAGTTGAAGGACAGCCTGATCCATCCACATAGTGTGTTCTGGGTTAGCCACTGACACAGTGAGACCCTATCAAAAAGAAAAAAAAAGGCTCACTGGGAGCTGGCTTGCTATAATCCCAGCATCCAGGAGGCTGAGGCAGGAGGATTGCTGTGAGTTTCACATGTGCAGCTAGACACCAGCTGAAGAGCTCATCAGAGTCAGGATTGCACAGCGGGACTCCATCTCCACCGAAAACAAAAGAATCAAAAGGACTCATTGGAAAGCGAGGCTCCCTTGTGCCTTTTCTTCTGTGAGCCAAGTCCTCACCCCAGCTGCTTGGGCTACACCAAATGTGTCATCTCTGCCTCCACTCTTGCTCCCTCCTGAGAAGTGGGCAGGGGCTCACCCCCTGTATCAGACTGTCACTGACATCAGCTTGCTTGATTCTGGAGAGGATTTGAACACTTCTCCCCATTTTCCAGATGAAGACACCATGGCTCAGAGGAGATCACACAGGTGGCCAGAGTGTGGGCAGCTGGCATTTGAACTTTGGTCCTGGGTGCTGCAAAAACCTCTTCCCTTGGGATACGTCTCGCCACCCTCTACAGCCCATGATCCTCCAGGAAAACACACAGCCTAACACCCTGTTGTCCTCAACTGCTTGGCACTGGGGTGTCCCTAGAGTGTGGGGAACAGACACCTGCCAGGGGCCAGCTGGGAACACGGCCAGCAACAGGCTTCACCTTGACCTGTCACTGGGACAGCATAGCCGTCTGAAACCCATCTGTTTTAGTTTTCCTGTCTTTGCGGGTTCTAGCCAGGATCTCACATCGTCTGGGTTGGGCTTGAACTCTTTGTAACGAGGCTTGGCCTCAGACTCCTAGTCATTGTTTCTCACCTCCCAGGTACCACCATTAGAGGCATGCACCATGACCTCTTGAGGTCTTTGTTTGGCTGATTTGAGCTGGGGTTTCCTTCCATTTCTGGGGCTGCTGATGAGATCCAGCCTGCCACTCATGAGATCACAGGATTTTGCAGAGCTGTGCAGGGCAGACAGACAATAAGAGCTTATTGCTGGCCTGTGGTCTGGGTAGGGATGGCTGGGGAGGGTGGAGGGGTGACAGTGAAGCAATGACACAGAAACCCACAGGAAACTTCATCAGAGACCCACGGAAGTTAACACAATGAGAAGAGAAAAACTTCTCAATTCTGGCTGAGTAAAGGTAACAATGTAATTACCATCATTTATAAAAACTGCTTCCAGTTACCATTTAGTTCCCACAAGGCACAGCCATGAGTAGGGGTTTTACAGGATGAACATAGGGAATTCTCCACACCGATGCTCACTCCCCCTGTCTGTGCTTTCTGGAGTATAGTTGTCTGCTGACAACTTTTCCAAAATTAGAAAACAAATTTCCAAGCAAGTGATTTTGTGAAATTCAGTTACCTCGAGATTGACCAGGTTGCAGGGAAGGCTCCAGGGCTCCTGCTCAGCTCACAGCTTTGGATACATAAAGCAAAGGGGGAAGGTGGATCAAGTGTCAATCTTTAAAACAAAACAAAACAAAAAAACTGGGACTTGTCATTCTCCCTTCCATCCTGCCATCCTGCCATTCTTCCTTCCTTCCTTTCTTCTTTTCTTCCTTCCTTCCTTCCTTCCTTCCTTCCTTCCTTCCTTCCTTCCTTCCTTCCTTCCTTTCCTTTCCTTTCCTTTTTTGTTTTTATTTTTTGAGACAGAGTTTCTTTTTGTAGCTTTGAAGCCTGTCTGGAACTCACTCTATATACCAGGCTGGCCTTGAATTCACAGAGATCTTCCTGCCTCTGCTACTCAGTACTGAGATTAAGGGCATGCACCACCAATGCCTGACCTAGGACTGTTGTATTTCTTGAGTGTCTGTGTACATCTGTATTATTTTTGTGACACATGGGTGTACAAATACACACACATCTAAATGTCTGCTAATAAGTGGTACATATTGTGGTTTTTTTGTTTTTTTGTCCCTATTACACTGAAACTCACACCCCCTCCCCCAAATTGTTACAGCCTAGACACTGTTTCCCTCTAGAGGGAGAAACACTGCTACCTGCTACACTCACTAAGACATTTTTCTTCTGATCCGGGGTGCTCCTCACCCCACCTTTCTTAAGTGGGAGAAGTGGCTGGCTGATAGCCTCCAGCTGTTAGGGAGATGGCAGATGAACATTTCCTGTAGGGAAGTGGCATGCATTGCCAGATCAGGGGAAGAAAATAATTGTCTGGAACAACAAAGCCTGGGCACTGGTGCAAGGCAGAGAGAAGGGAATGGTCCTCTGGGGTCGGCATCTCCTATGCTGTCAATGCAGGGTTAGTGTGCCCAGAGGCTCAGGCCCTCCAACAGGAGCATCCATCCACATATGACTTCCCTGGGTGTGAGCCCTGCACCCACAGAGGACCTACCCAAGACCAAATGTAGTGGAGGCCCAGGAGGAAGCCCAGAGTCAACACTTAATTTTGAGTGAAAAAATGGGGAGCAAAAGACACCCCTCTCACGGGCCAGAAAAGAAAGCTTGGGATGGTCTGGGAAAGGGGCTCACATGATCTGGGTTCTCTAGCTAGGTCTGTGCAGGCCAAAGGCCAGGAGGTAAAGATGAAGGGGAGACCACTTGTTCCCCAAGCCTTCTGGACACTGTACATAAGATCTAAGACAATTCTGTTTGCATAATATAAACTACATATATAATGGAGAGTTTGTCAATAGCTGTTTTGGTTTGGTTTGGTTTGGTTTTTTTTTTTTTTTTTTTTTTTTTTGATTTAGCCAGACGTTGGTGGTGCACACCTTTAATCCCAGCATGCAGGAGGCAGAGGCAGGTGGATCTCTGTGAATTTGAGGTCAGCCAGGTCTACAGAGCGAGTTCCAGAACAGGCTCCAAAACAATACAGAGAAATCCTGACTCAAACCCCCTCCCCCCCCAAAAAAAAGAGAAAGAAAGAAAGAAAGAAAAAGAAAAGGAAAAAAGGACATACTTCATCATTATTATTTTTTGTATTTTTTGAGACAAGGTTTGTAGACCAGGCTGGCCTCGAACTTGCAGAGATATGCCTACCTCTGCCTCCCGAGCATTGAATTAAAGGCGTGTGCCACCACCAGCTTAATAGCTGTTATTTTTTTTTTTAAGTAAAAATAAAAACAAATAAAATTAATTTTAGGGATGTATTTTACTTAAAATATCAAGAATTTTGTTTCCCTTTACCTATGGCTCAGGGCTGCCATACTGGACAACACCAAACTAGAACTTTCCTTATAGCCTGCCACTCCTCGTGGATGAGATTATTTGGCCTCTTCTGACCTATTTGTCTTTGCCAGAAACAGAAGCAAGTCATCCCTTGGGCCTGGGTGGCCATCATCTTTCCTTGTTGACCTGTAAGAAAGGTCAGAGCCTCAGAGCCTCGGAAGGCCCTTCCATTCTGCTGGTTATGTGACCTGGAGGAAGTCACTTCCTCTCTCTGGGTGCTGGTCTCATTCTCCATCAGGCAAGGGTTTCCATTAGACCGCAGTCTTCAAGCAGTGAGCCTCAGATTCCAAAGGAAATCTCATGCTGCTCCCCAGTGTCTAAGGCCCAGAGAGAGGTGCTGCCGTGTTGAGGAAAGGGGCCTGGACCTGTCCCAGTTCCTGTTCTATAGACAAATCACCCAGCAGGCCTGCAGTATGGAGGGTAAGCATAAGAATTAACCCACACACCCTCAACTGCACTAGCCACCCAGCTTGCCTCCTTACCTGCCTTCCTTCCCCTTAACATGGTCTCAGAGTAGCCCAGCCTGACCTCGAACTCTCGATAGCCAATGATAGCCTTGAACTCCTGATCCTCATGATTTTGCCTCCTCGGAGATGGGACTACAGCTGTATGTCATCATACCCAGTTAATGCAGTGCCCGGGCAAGCACTCTACCCCCGAGGCACTCACTGGCCCTGCAGCTCACATGGTCCCCCATCATTCTAAACTTCTAGAAGTACAACAGTAGAGCACAGAGTCATTTGAACCATGGGTATGAGAACGTAGGAACCAATTCCAAGGGATGGAAGGTGAGGACTAGGAGATGGCTTCTGTTCTGTTGTTAATATTTAAAACTTTTGAATGAAAGACTCCTAAAGCAGATAAAGCAAACCATTGCCATTTGTTTAAGCTTAGTATCAGGCATGTGGTTATCTAATAGATTCTTCCTGTACTTTGCTCTAGATTGGAGATAGATACCATTTAAATGTATTTCTTTCTTTCTTTTCTTTTCTTCTTTTTTTTTTTTTTTTTTTTTTTTTTTTGGTTTTTCAAGACAGGGTTTCACTGTATTGCTTTGGAGCCTGTCCTGGAACTAGCTCTGTAGATCAGGCTGGCCTTGAACGCACAGAGATCCACCTGCCTCTGTCTCCCGAGTGCTGGGATTAAAGGCATGTGCCACCAGTCCAGTGCCCAGCCATGAATTTTTACATTCATGCCGCAAAATAGAATGCCACAAAATAGAAACTGCCCCCCCCACACACACACTTGATAAACCTTGAGTCTCTCCATGCCTTTGAGGGTCCTGGAGAGAAGGGCCAGAACTCAATAGTAAACACGGTGCTTTAGGGGACACTATGGGATTAACACTCGACTATGGTGCAGGGGAGCCTGAGTGGGGAGACTGTCCATAGCTCACCTGGCCAGGTGCAGGCTGACCTGTCCTGTCCCTGGTTCCCACCCCACAGCTGTAGACTCCAGGCGGAGGGATTCCTTTCTCTCTCCCTGTCGCTGGTCTTTGCCCTCTCACCTGGCGAATTGATCTGGGCTTATCTGGCCAAGTTTGCAGAGCTTAGCACCTACATCCTTTTTATTTTAGACACGAGTTTCTGTAATGCAGACTGTCCTAAAACTTCCTGCGTAGCCAAGGATGGCCTCGAATTTCTGGTTCTGATGCCCCCACCTCGGGAGTGCTGACATCAAAGGCAATGTAGCACTGGAGTGATTCCTTGAGGAGCTGGGGTTCGAACCCAGGGCTTTGAGTGCACTCCAGGCAATCACCAACAGAGTCACATGCAGCCCAGCTCACCCCTTTTCAATGTGTGTGTCCCCTAAGCCCTAGTTCTGCTCCTCTAAGTCACCCACCATGCAGGGGCAGGGCAGGGCAGGGCAGGGCAGGGCAGGGCAGGAAGGGGTTGAGAGGTTAAGGGAGGACATTCATGCACCGGGCTCCACTGGGCCATTTTATCCCAGCAAACAGGTCCCATTGGTTTGTCATTTGGAGAGTTTGGCACCAATTCCCATAGGTTGGTTAAATGGTAACTTGTCTTTGTGACAAGGAATGTGACATCAGTTCGGACGCAGGAGTTCAGTGGCACCAACTCACACTATGAGCGCAGGAGATGGTTCATTCTCTCCTCTTTCTTTATTTTGTCTTGCTGGCTGTTACCAAGCAGCCATTTCTCTGGTAGACATGTCCTGTCACTGTGTCCCTACCTGCCCAGCCTCAGTTGGTGCCGATATCATAGTGAGATGAAACGGGCTTGCCATGCCAGGTGAGCAGAGGACATTATCCTTGGCACCTTGAGACTTCAGAGATGAAGGTGCTGATCCCCCGTCCCCCCCAGACCATAAGCCCTGAGGTACCTGAGAACACAATGCTTGATACGCTGGGTCACCTGTGTTCCCTCAGAGACCTAGCTGTGACTTGCTTTCCTTCTTGGTTCCCTGACAGCCATACTACCTCCCTCAGCGGGTCTTGTGAAGGAGCAATGACTTAATGTGTGTTAAAGGGCCTTGGGCGGGGCCTGGCACACAGTGGGCCCTCCGTAGCTCCGCCCATGATTCTCTGTGATTCTGTCAGCCTCAGAGGAGCAGGTGACGCTCATCTTTCACCATGGGGCCCCCTGATGCCACACTGGCTGGTGGTGTCTTTACTGAAGAATTTTCAAAGGCCAGTGGGAGGTGGCTCCAGGGCCATTGGGGAGGTTGAGCCAAGGACAGCTGCCCACAGCAGGCCACAGCCTGGCCCTGCAAGCTGATTTGGTTGCCATGTGAAACCTTGTTATGTAAATCAGCATGGGGTAAGCTCACTCAAGCCTAAGAAATAAGAATTGGGCTCCATCCCGCCTCCACCCCAAGCCTTTTAACCGGCTCCAGGTGCAGGTTAAGGCCAAAGCAGCGGAGCATCGAGTGCGCTATGCTGGGCTTTTCCTCAGATGTGTTCATGGCGAGGGATGCCGGGCCCCACACGCCTGGAGTCACCCGTCTGAGGGTGGAGATTCAAGGTCCATTATGAGTGGGGAACCTCCTGTGGCCTTTGACCCAATTCCTCCTCTCCGAGGCAAAGGGGAAGATTGTGGCTGGTGTCCAGGGCCCAAGGCTGACCACCATCTTCTCATGGGTTCAGACAGTTCTGGGCTACAGCCAACACTCCCTCCCGCTGAGAGAAAGACGGCATGTCTCAGGTGCCCAGTTTGCCTCTGGGGTCCTTAGGCCTCCGTTTCAGAGGGACATCCCTTCCCATGAGGCTTCTAGTTTTACTGTCCTCTGATTCCTGTTTCCTCCAGGGCACCCAATGGGTGACTCTGCCACCTCCAGGACACTGGACTGGAGCCACCTTTACAGAACCGGTTTGAAACCAAACAATGTCAGCTGAGCCAGAGGTGTCCGTGCGCCAAGAAGGGCAAAAGCTGAGGGACCAGAGCAGACCGTGGCCCATGTCTAGGGAGTTCATCCTTGCCTAACAGGGGGCTAGAAGGTGTCTAATGGAGCTGTGAGGACCTAGGGAACAGGCGCCTTTCCTCAGCCTGGAGGTAAAAGAAGAGGCTCCTGTGTGCGTTGGGGCGGAGGGGAAACAGGACAATGGTCTATAACCTTCTCAATGTGTGTTGGGGTGGGGGGTTCTAGAGCAAAATGGCTGCCTTCAACCCCAGGTATCCACTCCCCCAGAGGGACCTGAGGAGTGGGAGGTGAGCATCTGGAGGGTGTAACTCTGGGTGGAAATTGAGTAGAATGGCTGGATCTAGAGCTCAGTGCTTGCCTAGCATTGAGTGAAGCCCTGAGTTCGATTTTTAGCACTTCATGAATTTGGCATAGTGACTCCCAGCTGAAAGTCCCAGGACTCTGGGGGTAGAAGAGCGAGATCAGGAGTTCAAGGTCACTGCCTTTGCCTACACAGTGAGTTCAAGACCACCTTATAAAATAAAACAGGTGAACAGCAACCAATCTCCTAACAGTGAACAATCTGAGGAGATCCCAGCCTCTAAGAGCACAGCCCTAAGGGACAAAATCTGGTGGCAGGAGTGGTAGCTGCTCAGCAGATAGCTCAGTGGGCATTTGAATCCATCTAGAATTGAACCTAATGGTGAGACTAAAGACTTAGGGGCCCTCACCACCATGTGTACTGGGATAGGGACCCTAGACAGAATTTGGGATGGCATATGGCCTAGGGAACCTTCTGGATATACCTGTAAAGAGGAAGCCGACTTGGCCTTTTTGTTCCCTTTGCCTGGCACACCCCTCGGGCAGACTCCAGACTTGCTGACCTCAGAAAGTCCCGCCCCTCCAGCCTTGTTGCTTCTGACTATTTATTTCCTGCAGAAGACTCAGGGTTTCGCCCACTACGTACAGAGCACAGTGGCTCCACCCAGGGGCCCACCCAGAGGCCACGGGACACCCTTGTCCTCATTCCAGGCCCTTTGCAGTATTATGGATGCACTTGGGCACACCCTCTTTCTGGGTCTGGAATCACCATTTGGGAACCAAAGGTAAAAAACCAGAAAAGTTTCGAGCCACCATCCAGTCCCTACTGTGTCTGTCTTTGCTTCTCCACAGCACACTCCACCCCTCCTTCCCTGGTAAAGTAGAGCCAAAGAGTAGTCCACAGATAATTGTGACTTCTCCACACCCAAACCCAGGCTCACCAGGGGATCGGCCACCAAGGTGCCCAGTAGTCAAGAGTGCCCAGGCTGCTAGCATACTTCCCTGGAAATCATTTAAAGTTGCCAGCACAGGAAACCGTCACAAAGTGCCCCCTCCCCCCACGTGCGCCTGCATAGTATGCATGGTTTTAATCCACCCTCATTTAAATGGACTCTAAGCTCCCTTTGTAGGTGGGGAGACTGGGAAGCTCTCACAGCTAGTCGAGGGCAGGGCTGGGTTCGGAATGCTGGGCAGGCCCACCTACTCCAGCATCATTGCAGACCCTGATTGCCTTTCTCTACATCTCTGCAGTGTGAACACCCAGGCACCTCCATTCAGGGCCTGGCTCTGTAGCCAAACGAACCTAGTGATGTCATCGTTGCCATAGAAACCCTCCCCAGGCGTCAGGCAGGACCAACCTCCCCTGTGCAGTTTCCCTTTGTGTGGACTTTGCAATGTGTTGCCAAGGCAGTGAGGCCTGCTGGGTGAGTTGGCACAGGGCACGGAAGGCAGACAAAACCTCACACTGCATCCCAGCAACCTCCACTCACAACATTAGAGAGGGGGCTATACTCAGCGCTCCCTGGCCTGGGGAGTGGGGGGTGGAGGGAAATGGAGACCCATTCTGAGCCCCTTTGAGTATGGGTATGGTGAGTGGGACCCTATTACCTGGATCTGTTGGGCCTGGATCTTGTGAAAGGGGCAGACCTGCTTGGCAGCGGGTAGAGAGGAACTGGCGGTTTGACCGTTTGAGGGTGTAAGTCATGAGAATCGCAGCCCAAGAAAGAACTCCCTCGTGGAGCACATCTGGCTCCTGGAACCCTCACAGCAGCTCTGGGGAGGCCAGAAGACATAGGGTCACCTTTGTGCTTTGAGCTTCGTATGGGTGTTGGCTTGAGGTTGGGGTTTCTCTAATACACTATATAGTTCAGGCTGACCTTGAACTTGAAATCTCCCTGCCAATCTCAGAGTGCTGGGGCTGCAGGTGTGTGCCGATATCCCTGGCTTGTTCACTTATTTATTTGTGATTCTTATGGCTGTTGCTAAACCTCGTTTTGCAGTGGAAGACGCTGAAATGCACCCTAATGCTCCAGCTTGCCCATGTGTGGTTAGCAGTTTGAGCCTAACAGTCTAGATTGAAAATGAGGGATAGATGGTGGATGGAGGGTTTAAAGGTCCTACCCTGCGGCTTTCTCAGTCTGGGTTGGCTCCATGGCCTGGAATCTAATGGTTTTAAAGAATGGGTACTACAGTACCTTTGCAGAGTAATCCTGCAACTATGGGATCCCAACTATGGGATCTAAGTGGGGCTTCAACCAAGGGAGAATCGCAGAGTCTGCCCCTGCCTCCTGATTGCTTCCAGAGGCTCCAAAGACTATGGGCCAGGAAAGAAAGCCAGTGTCCTGGCCAAAGTCTACTGGGCCACCTCCATCATAGCCTTCAAGCCACACCCTCTTTTGTCCTTCAAGTGGCAGGGGCCTCTTCATTTCTTGCCCTCTGCTTGTGGCTAGATGGCCCTTGACACAGTGTATAAAATCTCCCCTCCCCCTGTGCCCCTGGTTCTTAGAAGTCTCCAGGAAGAAACTTCATGACCTTTGCTGGCAAATGGCAAAGCCACATGCTTACAGCTAAAGCATGGCCTTCCTGGGTCCACCCCATTCCCTCCGCAGGCCTTCCTGCTTTCTCTGCCACCTCCAGGCTTCAGTGGTACCTTCCTCTTCCTCTTGACAACGTCCCAGAGGGCCGGATAGGAGGACCCCAGCTCTTCAGTCTTGTGGGCTGGGCTACCTTGGAGGAGACTGAGGCCCTGCTGTGCTGGGCCTGGGTTTCTCCTTCTCCACCTGGGTGTCTCCGTTGAAGGTCAACAAAGTCAAGTGACGCGGGATGAGGGCTGAACTCACACCAGGGATGCCAAGAATGTTTGTGGGGTGATTGGCTATGTGGCTGTCAGGCTGTACTGGGTGCACCCACAATCAGTCAGCATCTGGCCCAACCATGACACACCTCTGGCCTGTCACTCTTTTGTGAAGCAAGGGTTTCCTGCCATGTGTGTTCGACCTATGAAGGCTTTTGTTTTTCCTTGCAAAGGTCCCAAATGAGCCAAAAAGGATGAAGGGGAATGTATGGAGATGAGACAACTCATCAAGACATCTGCCCACACAGCAGTGAGGGAAACACACCTTTATGCTATTGACAACAGTGGTCAGCACCAAGCCGGCTTGGTGCTGTGACAGATGCCTTTGTTCCATTTCCCAAGCTTCCTGTATTTTAAGGCTGTGCTTTGGTAACAGAATCCCAAGGGATGTTAGCCCTCCTCTTATGAGCCCAAGGCTTCCAGCCTACAGGAAGGGAGGCTGGTGTGGAGTTCAGCCTCATCCTCTTCCCCTCCCGACAGGGGACCGCCAAGTCCAGTGAAAAGTGCTTGGGTGAGGCTGCCAGCACTCAGAGTCCTGGCATAGGACGCCCTGGAGACTCAGAGCCTAGTGAGAAAGTCCAGGATGACCAATAGGCCCCAGGATAACAGACAGAGAGCCTCTTACAGGTCTTTGAACCTCCTTTTTGGCCCAGCAAGCCTGGAAAAGCCCAGAGGAAGAAATGTTGGTATATATTGTCCACAAGGATAGGACAGCCCTGTGAGTTGGCTTAGCCAGACCTCAGTTTCGTCATCCATAAATGAGGACAGGATACCCCTTACATAGGCAATTGAGAAGGTGTCTGTTTATTATTTTGTATTTTTTCAGAAAAGGATATCATTACATAACCTGGATTGGCCCGGAACTCAATGTCATTAAGTTTTCAATCCTCCTGCCTCAGCCTCCTGAATGCCAGGATTATAGACATCCACTGCCACATCTGGCTCTGTTAAGGGAATTAAATGACACAAGTGCCCTTAAGCCCCTAGCAGATCATGCTCAGCACAGTCAAGAGCTGCAGAGAATGCTGTGGGGAGCCAGATGGCTGCAGAACTATGGCTCTTGCTGACGGGGGGGTGGGGTGGGGGGGGGATTCTCTCCACACCAATGGCGTTGTAAAATCTCCCTGTGTCAACAATCTGGGCAATGTGCTCTCTCTCTGATTCAAGATGTGGCTGGAAGCTCTGAGGCTGGAAGGCTAAGGCTTTCTGGATTCTGGCTGGTGAGGACCCCTTGGGGCCCAGGCTGTGGAAACTGCCACAACCTGTCCCGCCACAGTCAAGTAGCAGCCTGCTGGAACAAGATGGATTATGGCCTTGTGGGGAATCAGATGGCTAAAAAGCCTGTGAAGGTCAAAAGAGACCCACGTGGGTTGCAGTGTCCCTTCTAAATGTTAGCGTTGACCTTGCTGAAATAACACCGTCACATTTCTATTGGGAACCTTTGTGTGGACTGATTTCTTCAATGGTGGGAACCTGAAGCCCTTGTGGTGACCCTAGGTGGCACCTAGGGGATACCAGGTCTGCCCACAGAGGCCTTCTCAGGTCCCAGTGGGTCTGTCTGAGAGTTGGCTACCATCTGAGGCATGAGGTCTTGCCAGCAGTATGACAGAGCCTGTAGGAGGCAGAGAACATACACTGGGCCCTGGACTAGCAAGACAAATATCTTCTTCAGGCTTTGGGATTGAGACTGAGGAGTGTGTGGGGGGGGGGTCCCCAAAACACACCTCCAGGGAGAGTCTAAGGTGACTAGACTCTCCACTCACTTGTCCTTTCCATAACCCTTGCAAAAGGTAACCATGCAGCTTGTCACCTCTTTCCACTTTACATGGGTCCCAGGGATCGAACTCAGGTTGCTGAATTTGTGTAGCAATCACCTTCAGTGACTGAGCCATCTAGCCAACCCTGAGCCTTCACATTTCTAAAAGACAGAGACATCTTTTAATTGACATATACACATATGAGAACTGCTATTATTTTTCCACTCACATGAAAAAAAAAATCTGTTGATAAGTAAATGATGAATCCTAGAACCAAGGAAACAGAACAAGCCACATCACTAAGATGCACTAAATCATCAGTATGTTCACCTCCGACTCCAGGCACTGCCCTTTATATCTCTGGCTATGGGATAGGTTTTTCAGTAAGGACAATAGGCTGCCTTAGGATGAGCCACAATAATTCATAACCCCCGACTGCTGACCACTCCTATTCAGGGTGGCTGGCCAATGAGGTTAGGTTTAATACAAATCAAAACAGTAGTAGCCATTGCTTTAGTTGGTCTAAGAGGAAAGAGAAGGAAAGTAGAAGCTTGATGAGCATCTGCCAGGTGCTTTAGCCTTGTGTGGTAGGATTCGAGGTCCCAGATTGAAAGGAGGTGGGTAGCTGTAATCCCAGCACTGAGACAGGAGAGTTGCCGTGAGCTTCAGGCCAGCCTGAGCTACACAGCGAGTTCAAGGCTAGTCAGGCCTACATAGCAAGACCCTGTCTCAAAAGACCAAGGAGAGGGGAGGGAGAGGGAGGAGGAGAAGAAGATAGAAGATAAAGGGGAAGGTGGAGATGGGGAGTTGGGGGTGGTGAGGGGTGGAGCATTCTCAGATCAGGGGTGAGCTTGAGCAAGGAGACAAGGCCAGCCTGGGCAACACAAGTTGGGTGGGTTTCCTTCATCTCCACCATGAACACTTAGAGGTGAAAGTACCTTCCCATGCCTGTGCCTTTAGAAGAGGAGCAGGGAGGACACTGTGACCTTGTCCCAGGGAAAGGAGAGAGGGGGGTGGGGTGGGGTTATGTTTCACAACTCTGAATTCAAGAGATGAAGGTTTTCAACTAAAGAAGTTAAAACGGCCTATCTTGTATTTTTTTGCTTCTTGACTACAATGAATAGGCCAGAGTATGATTTTTAATTTTTATTTCAAGAAGTGTCTAAGTTAAACGTCTTTTATTACACAGCTCTGGTCAGATGTCTTGAGTTCCTGGTATCACACCTCCTGAGCTGGAGATGGTTGCTCAAATGGTACCAGCCTCACAACCTACCAGAGGGCTGTCATAACCCCAGCTCGGCCCCACCCTGGGGATTCTGATTTAGTCAGTCTCTGGTGGGTGGAGAGATGTGATGTTGGTGCTCTTACATGCCGTGGAATTACCTGTGTGGCTCTGTACAGAAGGCTGGTGCTTAGTTCCTGCTCAGACTTAATGAGTGTGGTGTGGCCCGAGCATCAGGATTTATTTCTTTTCCTTCCTTCCTTCCTTCCTTCCTTCCTTCCTTCCTTTTTTTCTTTCTTTCTGTTTTTTTCTTGATTATTATTATTATTTTTGTTTTGTTTTTATTTTTTAAGACAGGGTTTCTCTGTGTAGCCCTGGCTGTCCTGGAACTCGCTCTGTAGACCAGGCTGGCCTCAAATTCACAGAGATCCTCCTGCCTCTGCCTCCCGAGTGCTGGGATTAAAGATGTGTGCCACCGCCAGCTGGGCGACATACATACACGTCTTGATAGCAAGGACCTCATTACCCTCTGAAGTCCCAATGGAGCCCCGGTTCCTTGACGTGGAAGTCTGGCCTAGCCTGGATTTACTGAATGTTTCTCAGGGTCCACACAAAAATGTGCCCCCAGATCAGGTGGCCCCATGACTCTTGCCGTGTCATATACCCTGAGCCAGAGAGCCAGACAGTAAACCCTCCCCTGCTGGATTCCCTGCTGGATCCCCTTGGCTAAGCTGATTCCTCTGAGTTGTGGTATCATGGGAAGAACTCCACAGGGCTATAACCTAAGCTCCACACAGACACCATCCACTATACCCAACAGGATATACCTGGCATCAAGTACAACTCCTGATGCAGAGTCGGCGATGAGAACTCATGAGTGACACTGTGTTGGCACACGGTGGCCACTGTGCTGCCTCTCAGCTCTGACTCCCTGGATGTCTCTGTTTTGAACCTGTGCTGTCTTGCGGCTTACCTGTTGGGACACACCCCTGGACACTGAGACCAGGAGTTACCAGGACTTTCGTCATCACTCTTGGCTCCCACCCTAACCTCCCTGGACAGCTGCAGCACCGGGGTCCGCCCTAGGGCCTGCCCCACATCCCAACTGCTTCATCTACCCAGATGATCTCAACAGCCACCTACACCCAGGCAGTCACCCCACCGTGTATTCATTGGTGCACGCCAAGGAGTGCCTCTCTTCCCCACGTGCCTGCCCAAGATCCTAGCACCTCCCTCCCTCACGGCACCAGGAGGCTTCCTGCTGGCCCACCTTAGTGCTGCAGCTGCCAGCTTGCTCCTCCTGGACTCACACTGCCTTCTCCTTCAAGGCTTTCTAAGCAGCTGGCGCCCCAGCTGCCCTATTCATCTGAGGAAAAAACCCTCAGGCTGGAAGCTGCCCATAACACCCCAGCCAGGCATCCACACTTGATAAGTCCCTAAACGGTCTTCACACCTTGTCCCTCCCAATTCCTGTTTGGGGACACACAGACCCTTCTGGTTTCCATTCTGCACTGGTCCACCTTCTTGCCACACCCACGCCCCAACATTCCCCCACCCCTGCCACACGCACATCTTCCTGCGGTTACTAGGAGCTTCCATCTCCTGTCTGTACTGATGCCTCCCAATTGCTGTCAATCAAGCCCTTGGCCAGAACTCAAAGTTCCCATGAGTTGGGGTCCTGCCCTCTACCCAGCCTCTCTTCTCCAGCTTCCGTAAAGCCCCCCACCCTCTTACTGCTGTCATTCTATGTCTCTAACTTACTCCTTCCACCCAGATACATTTCCCTCATCCTTTTTTCTTTCAAAGCCAGTTCAAGGCCACCTGCTCCAGGAGCGCACCGCCCACCCAGCCTAAATTACAAGACTTTTCAGACTGTTCCCCTGTTACCTGGGTGGGTCTCCCTTGTTGAGCTTGCCATGTTACTTCGTAATTATTTGCTGTGTCTGGCTTCTCCATTAACTTATTAGTTTATGGGGGGGGGTCTCTGAGACCATGCTTACTCACTGCTGTACCCCCTGCACAGATACATTCCTCTCTAGTTTCTTAAGTGTTTGTTGGTGGTCTTGTAGATCTGGAATTTGGAAAGCCAGGCACTTATTTGGGGTCTACTATGGGCTGCTGTAATGCCAAATGTAATGTGGCTGGAGTCAGGTGGGCTTGTCACTGACCCCTGTCCAGGCAATCTCAGAGCACCTGGACTCTTTACAAAGCCTGTCCCCAACCCCAGTGAACCTCCTACAATAGCTAGAAGGAAGCTTTGGGACACAGTTTAATTTTTGTTGTTGTTGTTGTTGTTGAGACAGGGTTTTTCTGTGTAGCCCTGGCAATCCTGAAACCCACTGGGTAGACCAGGTTGACCTCTGCCTCTTGAGTGCTGGGATTAAAGGCATGTACCACCACCATCCTGCTTCACATGATTCCATCTAGCCCCAGAAGCCATGGAAGTATCACTTCCTCGCCATTCAAATGGTGACAACTGAGTTCCTAAGGTCAGTCCACGTTCAAAGGGAGAGGTGTTGGAGATATTTGTGTACTGTGTGAAGATATACATACTGCTGTGATTGGTTTAATAAAGAGCCGATTGGCCAATAGCTAGGCAGAGGGAAGAAATAGGAGGAGATAATCGAAGATCAGAGTTGACATGATATGGAGGGAGCCGGACATACAGAATGAAAGGTAAAACATACATTAATAGAAATGGGTTAATTTAAGTTATAAGAGTTAGTTAGTAACAGGCCTAAGCTATAGTTTCCAATGTCATTATTTGTGAGCTGGTGGCCCAAAGAAAAATCTGACTACAGAGGGGGACAGATACGTCACCTTGGACGGGTATTAAAGAATTTGTAGACACTCTTTGAAACCCATCCAGAGCTCCCAACGAAGGTTTGGTACGGATAGTTGATAGATTCCCAAGTTGTTCTCCCCATCCATCATGCAGTCTTAATTTTCCCCTCCTGCCTCCAGTATCACTGCGACCCCGACATTTTGAGGACCAAATTTGGTGGCAGAAGAACACCGGCAACAAGTCACAGCCTCTGTGTCCTTTTGCCTAAATCTCACTGGTGTGTTGTGCTGGGACAAACCCCTCTCCTCCAGGGTCCACCACCCTCCCACCTCCAACCCGTCCCTCCCCCTACTTGCTTTCAGCAAAAGTGCTAAAAGTGCTGTTGAGCTGCCTCTCAGCCTGTTCTCTTTTAGCCTTTGCTTCTAATGGACAGGAGTGCATATGTGAGAGTACAATGTGAGAAACTCACACATGTTATCCAGAGGTAGGAAGGACTGGAAGTTGGCCACAGAGTGGTCATGTTTGCCTAGCATTCATAATGATGCTGTGTTTGACCTGGCAACACACACGCACGCACGCACGCACGCACGCGCACACGCACCCCTGATCTCCTGACCTCCCTTTTAAGCCTTGCCTGAGGCTCCAAAAGTGTTTCGAGGGACTGCCCTGGACGTGCTTTTCGGTGTCTCAGCAAAGGTTGAGCAGACATCTTTGTGTTGTCTTTAACACCAATGACAGCAATGCATTTGTGCTGTTCTCAAATTGGCCTTTGTGTGCGTTCTAGTCTAGTGCATCCTTGGGACTTCGCTTCCTTGCCCATTCCTTTTTTTCTGCACCATAATATGCCTTACAATGACTGCCTTATGGTTCACTACACAGTTCTCAACACAATGCCACACATTTTGGTGGCTTCTAATGGCTTGATATTCCGTGCAGTCTTGCAAGGGAAACTGTCAGGGCAGCGTTGGAGAGCTCTGTAGCCCCTGGGCCACACTCGTGCTGTGTGTGCGACCGGCCAGCAATGCTAAGCGCCCCCCACCCCCGCCCACCCAGTCCTCTGTGAGTGGGTGGGTACCGAGGCCACTGGTTCCAGCCGGCTCACAGCTACCGATTACGTAACTGAGCCATGGAACCCACATTAAAAGAGGAAACCATCCTCCTGCGGCTCAACTGGTCTAATCTCTATCCGTCTCTGCCCTAGGCCCCTGCTTGCCTCCAAAGGTCTTAAGCGCGTTCCAGATTTCTAATTTCGTTTGCTTATGCAACCAAAAATATGATGGCCGCGTTTTCCGGGGGTGATGGAGTCTGTACTCCCCGCTCCAGGCGCGCTAAAAACGGCAGCGCTGAATTGCTCGAGGCGGGGGCGACGCGGGCGGAGGTGGGCGCCTGTAGACGCGGGACCCGCAGTGCTCAGTGGTCCCCAGCCTTCTCATTGTCACTGACCCCTGCGTGCTGGGCGCGAGGGATCCGTCTTTCACTCGAGTGCCCCACCCCCAACACCTGCTGGAAGAGTGGGTTGCAACATTGTGCGGTCGGAAATAGGGAAGAAAAAAAAAAGAAGAAGAAAAGAAGAAGAGGAGGAGGAGGAAATAGTACGTCTCTCAACAGGGGAGGGAGAAATAAAATAGGCAAGAAATACCGAGCTGCTGATTTAAAAGAAAGTAGGGTAGACTCATAGGGTTGACGTGGATCCAATTGTTAGTTTTTTAAAGCAAGCAGAAGTGATATAGAGAATATGGTTGTAGCTGTGTGTGTGTGTGTGTGTGTGTGTGTGTGGAGTGCTTGGAGGCCTGGGTGTCATTCCTAGCACCACATAAACTGAAGTACTCATGCACACCTGGGATACCAGCTGGAGGAAGAGAAGGAAGAGAAGGAGGGGGAGGAGGGGGGGGAGGAGAAGGGGAAGGAGGAGGAGGGGGCGGGGGAGAAGGAGGAGGGGGAGGAGAAGGAGGAGGAGGGGGAGGAGGAGGGGAAGGAGGAGGGGAAGGAGGAGGAGGGGGGAGGGGAGGAGGAGGGGAAGGAGGAGGAGGAGGAGGGGAAGGAGGAGGGGGAGGGGGAAGAGGAGGGGGAGGGGGAGGGGGAGGAGGAGAGGGAGGGGGAGGAGGAGGAAGAGGAGGCAAGAGCAGCAGGCATTCAGTCATCTTCAGCTACATAGTTTGAGGCCAGCCTGGTGTCTCAAAAGAAAAAAAGTATGGGGGCGGGGGAGGGTATCTAGTAACTGGACTGGCTCCCAAATCTTGTCCTCTGCCCTCCACACAGTTCCTGTGACATGCACATGTCCAACACCTCCAATAAATGTAAAACAAGTGTTTTTTTTTTAAAGTTTATTTTATTTCAGCGTGTGTGTGTGTGTGTGTGTGTGTGTGTGTAGAGAGAGAGAGAGAGAGAGAGAGAGAGAGAGAGAGGAAGAGGGAGAGAGAGAGAGAGAGAGAGAGAGAGAGAGAGAGAGAGAGAGAGAGAGCGAGCGCATGTGCACACGTGCTGTTAGGCTGCCATGTGTCAAAGCGTTCATGTGGAGGTCAGAGGACAGCATTGGGAATTCAGTTCTCCACTAACTGTCAACAAGCATCTACTGGCTGAGCCATCTCCTCACTCAGCCTTTAAAAGAATTAAAAACGAAATCTGTAAACAAAGTGCCACATGCCTGTTGTCTCAGCTACTGAGGAGAGCAGCTGAGGCAAGAGATTCAAAAGTTGGAGGCCTGCCTGAGCTCCACAGCAAGCTCAAGGGCAACACCTTATCTTAAAATTAAAACAAACAAGTCTTTAAAGAAAAGTCCTAGTAGACAGTTCAGTGACAGAGCACTGTCTAGCATTCCCAAGGCCTCGGGTTCCATGTCCAGTGTCCCTTCAAGACAAGATATAGTGAAAACCATTTTTCTTTTTTTTTTTTTTTTTTTGAGACAGGGTCTCTCTACATAGCCCTGGCTATCCTGAATCTCACTTTGTAGACCAAGCTAGCCTTAAACCCCATAGAGATCCATCTGCCTCTACCTCCTGAGTGCTGGGATTAAAGGTGTGTGCCACCATGCCCAAGAAGATATGATGGATTATTAACATTGTAAATTATGCTGAGAACTAAGATAGGGGGTGGGGAGGATGAAATAAATCATTTTTACTCTTTGTATGATTTGCATCAAAGAGCCTGTGTTTGCATAATTTTAAGGATTTATTTTTACTGTTAAGGGAGAAGAGGGAGCATAAAGCCATCCTAACCAACTTACTCTCTGGAAGCAGGTAAGATTAAGAGTGGACTGGCCCATGCTGGGTGTAGTGGTTAAGCGCCTTTAGTCCCTGCACTTGGGAGGCAGAGGCAGGTGGATCTCTCTGAGTTCTAGACCAGCCTGGTCTACAGAGTGAATTCAGGGATAGCCAGAGCTACACAGAGAAACCCTGTCTAAAAAAAAAAAAGGCACAAGCTCTCTTACTCCACCTACTCAAGGGGGTGTTTTTGAGGTTTCCTGACCACCATGAGGCTGCCTGGGTCCTGGGACTGGGGTAGGCTAATGTCTGGACCTGGAAAGTCCAATGTGAGGGGCAGAGCTTCTAGCCCTGGGGGAAGGCGCTACAGTCTCCCTCATCCATGCAGCTCTGGGTCTTGAAGTAAAAAGCCAGTGGCATTTCCTTTTTGAGCCCAAACAGCATCTGCCCTGGCAGCTTGGCCAGGGCCAGTGGGAGAAGGTGCCACTCCCCTGCTACTTGGAAGCTGTGGTAGGAACTGAATGGTATCTGGTGTGGCTTCCTAAGACATGGCCAGGGACCCAGCTGCCCAGATGCAGAGATCCAGGAGGAGTTTCCCAAACTAGAGGTCCCCTGTGGCTGGGCTGAGCCTGTCTATACAACACTGACAACCAGATATCAGGGCCCAATCTCATATGGGTGGTCACTGGGCCAGCCGTCCCCCAAGATCTGGTTCCGATATAAATAATCCCTGGAAGTCCCTTGACGAGCTAACTTAATCTGATCTCTTCAGACCTTCCCAGGACCTTTAGTAATCACCTCTCCAGGAAGGTAAGTTACATACAGCTTCTAGCAAAAGTACTTTGACCCAGGAGGCTGGAGTTTTGAAACACTGGGCTAGGGGTAGGGGGGCACAGGCACACAGGTGTGAATTCTGGAAAACTTCAGGTGAGCATGAGTAATTAAAGGTATGAGAAAAGCAGAGGCCAACTCACCTGTGAGATACGAAGGACCTGGCCACCCTGCCAATAGGATGTGGATGCGGGGTGGGGCAGCAGGCTTGCCAGAGCAGGTGTGTGCGGCCACCTTGACTGGCCACAGGCACACATGTGCACATGCCGAGGCTCATACCCAAGGATCCACACACTCAAGGCCACATGCAAGCAGAAGCCGGAATGGTGTATCTGCAGGAGCGTGCACACATCTGTGGAAGCCTCTCCCCAGTCTCCCCCACAAAAACAGAAGAGCAGCCATGGCACATGCAGCACACCCACACAAACACATGCACCATACAAGCTCACACTCAGAATGGCAAGGACGCCGGTCACAAAGCAGTGTGAATGGACACATACACGGTTATAGTGTGGATCCCAAGCAAGCAGTTACACCGTGTTCAACACCAACGGTGTACACTGGAACTCCTTCCCGATGCTGGAGCAAGGGACACGTGGACATCCAGATAACATCCTCACGGCATGTCCACAGCTATGGAACTGGGGCTGTGGGGTGGGGGTGGAAGCTTGGTTTCTAGGGGATGTGGGGGACTTAGGAACACGTGGAACACTTTCCAGGAGCATTTATCCTCTGAGTATTTTTATCCTCAGCACTGGAATGTCACCCAGTCACTGGGTAGCTTTAGTATTGCTACCACAGAGGGGGAGAGATGCTGGATGAAGCGTGTCCCTCATTTACTCCCGTTGCATAGAGCCCAGAGTTTTCTCCTCCAACATATCAGGTCTCCTGGAGGCCTGCCCAGGCCACCAGCAGAACAGGTGGGGTGGAACGTCTGACTGGCCTACGTGAGGCCCTGGGTTCTATTCTCCAAGGGCAGCCCAATAACAGCTGACAGGCACCTGCAGAGAGAGGCTGACTGCTCCCAGCCCACACTCAGCCTGCCCTTTTTCTTGGGCAGAGCACTGCAGTCCAAGGCTGTCTGTGTTTCTGTGCCTGGTTGTGGTCTATTGTGACTGGCACTCCCTAGCTACCCTACTTGTTGTATACGGGGCTTTCTGCAATGCCTGAGCTGTCAGAAGGCCCAGGCAAGTGCCTTCTGGCTGTTGGAAGACAAACCAGTGGATTTCCAAATCCATTTAATCCCCGGGTTCTGACGCACCCACCGGGTTCACCACCAGGCAGGATCCAGAGCCCACAGATCTGACGTCAGAGGGAGGGCGTGGCCTCCACTGGCTCTGGCATCACTCCAGCCCTTCTGCCCATGTGGCAGCCTGGCAGAGCCCACACAGAGGAAGAGACGCCCCAAAGCCTTTGCCTCTTGAATCTCAACCATTCGCTGGCCTGCAAACATCAGCACAGGCTAGAAAATGATTGTGGAAAACAGCAACACGGAAAAGCCATCAGGAACTAACAAAAAGAGCCGAGCTCTGAAACATAATCTCGTGTTTATTTTATAACAATAGAAAATGTATTCAGGCACAGGGGGCACTTGGAAAAGCTAACAGACTATCTGTGGAAATTTATCATTCAACAAATATCTATTGTCAGACTGACTGAAGTTCTGGGCACACAGCAGTGCACAGACAGAAACCCTTAGGGAGTTTAAATCCCAGAGAAGGTACAGGTCAGAGGATGTGTAAGGTCACACTGTACAGCAGTTTAAATGGTGAAAGGCACAAACGGAAAAAGCCAGGAACGGGCATGGCATGGCATGGCATGGCAGCTGGGTGATGTGACTTTTTTAATTTGTTTTCTTTACCATTGTTGTATGTGTGTGTGATGTATGGGGAGCATGCCCATCCCTTGGTATGCCTGTGAAGGTCAGAGGGTGGCTGTCAGTTAATTCTCTCCACCTTCACCAGGGAAGGAACTCGGCCTGTCGGCCTGTCTCAGTGCTACACCCTCTGAGTCATCTAGTTGGCCCTTATTTAGTTTTTGAGACAGGCTTTTACTACACAGCTCAAGCGGGCCTCAAACTCAGGATCTTCTGGCCTCTGCCTCTCGAGTGCTGGATGACTGGTATGCTCCCCTATGCCCATCTTCGAGAATGTGGTTTAAAAACAAACAAAGACAGAATGTGCTTTCAGGGTAATTGTAGATTCATAGAAAAATTAAGAACACAGTACAAGACTGCCTCATGCCCCTCCCCCACCATAGTTTCTCCATCGAGGACATCTTTCATTTATGGCCATGATTTATTCTGTGTAGCCCAAGCTGGTCTCAAACTCACCATCCTCCTGCCTCAGCCTCCCAAGTGTTAGGGTTACAGTGAGTGTCACCACACCCAGCGGTAATTTTTATCCATAGAAACTTCTCCAGTCCTTTCATCAGGCTTCCTTTGTCATGTAATCCCTTTGTATCCCGGACCCCTCCACAGATCGCATTCTGTCTCATTGTCTTCCCTCCAGAGGCTTCTCTTGGTCAAAGCCCTTCTCACACACCCCGCGCTTTCGATGACTCTAGTAGTTTTGAGGGGTCCAGGTATTTTGTAGATGCCCTTAAGTCAAAATTTGCCTGCTGGGAGCCGGGTACGGTAGAACACCCCCCTAATGGCATTTTTTCAGAGGTGGAGGCAGGGCAGTCAGGCATTCAAGGCTATCCTCAGTTACATCCCGAGTTCAAAGTCAGCCAGGACCACACAGAACCCTGTCTCCAAATACCAAAACAATACAATTAAAAATTGTTTCTGTCTGCTGTTTCTTCACATGACTAAATTGGAGTTGTGAGTCCCGGGGAGCCAGGTGACAAAGGGGCAGTGACATTTTCTTCATGGCTTGGGCCCACAGTACTAACTTGACCATGTACTGTTGGCCTTAACCCTGGCTGGTACTCACTGTAAGGCCACTGCTGAGGAGCCCCTGACATTCACAGGACATCTGGGCTCTTCTCTCCCACTGACTGGTTTATCGTCACCTATTGTCACCATTACCTCTGGGTTATACAGCCCTACCTGCTGTGCCATGCAGCTGTTCCGGCACCGTTGGACACACCCACATTCAGATGGCTCTTGTCTTAGGTCCTTCCACCCTTTCCCAGGCTCTGAGATTCTCCAGGCTCATCTTTCGTATTTCCCACCCTAGTCTAAGAAGTAGCTATTTCTCCAAGAAGCCATGCATCCTCTCATTTCAGAATGGCTTCAGAAAGCAAGATCCGGGCACTGAGAGTGAACTTTAGCTTTCAACAAGGAGGTCATGAAGGAAGGCTTCTGGGCAAGAACGAAGGTGAGGAGCATAGCATGCAGATAACTGGGCGAAGGAGGCTGCAAGAGAGAACAGTTGGTGCAAAGGCCGTGAGGCAGGCACATGGGTTGTGTAATCACGGAACAAAGCCAGGAGCTGAGCCAAGTGAGCGGTATCACAGGTGAGGTGGGGCAGGTAGAGATGGCAAAAGACTTCAGCTTTTCCTCAGGAGGACAGGGGCCAGGCCCATGCCTGATCTGACTCACTTCTTAATAAAATCGCTCTGACTATGATGCCCGGAATAGAAGGGAAGGAGTAGAGCAGATGCTATTGGAAGCATTTGGTGAGCACCAAACTGGCTGGGACCAGGCGTGAAGCACGGCTCCTGCAGGGCTGCAGGGATGGCTCAGCGTTTGAGAGCACTGACTGCTCTTCCAGAGGACCCAGGTTCAATTCCCAGCATCCACATGGCAGCTCACAACTGCCTATACGATCTGACATCCTCACACAGACCTACATGCAGGCAAAACACCAATGCGCATACAATGGATAATAATAATAATAATAATAATAATGCACATGTACTACCCTTTCAGACTTGAGTTAGGGTCTCAGCAGCCACATCAGGTGGCTCACAACTGCCTGCAACTGCAGTTGCTGGTGGATCCAATTCCTCTGGCCACTGGGCACCTGTACATAATTAAAATTAATCAAGATTTTTTTTTTTTTTTAAAAAGAGGGGCTTCCATGAAAATTGATGATTTTTGTTATTATTAACTTATTATTTTCTTTTTTGAAGCAGGTTGTTGCCATGTAACCTTGGCTAGCCTTGAATTAGTTGCATCGACCAGGCTGGCTTTGAATTTGATGACTTCTCCTTCTGCCTTCCAAGTGTGGATAGAATAGGTATGAGCCACCATTCGGGGCCCATCTGAACACAGGCTAAAGGTACAGCTGGGGGCCTTTTCTGGCACAGACACTGGGTGAGCAGTGAATGGATGACGCTTAGGGTTTTGCCTGACTACGTGGAAGGAGGTGACTGTGGTTAGCCAAGCAGGAAGAATACAGGCGTGGCAGGTTGGGGGCTGGGCTGCAGCATAGCGCTTGAGAGGCCCCTCACTAACTCAAGTGGAGATGATGAGTTGGCAGTGAGAGGGGAGGGGACTGGCCAGCCTGAGTAGGAGAGGCTGGGGCTCAAGCTCTGTACCGCTGGCCCTGGCATCCCCCGTTAATGGGATTTAGGACGGTAGAAGCTGCTCAGTCTGAGTCCAACCCGAGAAGGCCACATCAGCCATTAGGGAAAGAAGGTAGTCTGCAGGACATCCAGTGCTTGACTTTCAGCATAGTCTAACAGGGTTTTGTATGAACGCTGAGCGCTCAGGCACGGGAATGGACCATACTAGATCATCTTTCCAAGGGGAGTGTGTCAGTGTGGGGCAGCCTACACTTGTTGGATGAAAAGATGAAAGGGTGAATGAATGAATGAATGAATGAATGAATGACAAACATCTTTCCCCTCCTAGGGCTTTCAGGCCTACCTCAGTTCTCCTCAAGTCTAATCGGCTTGGTTCAGTTCTCAGACCAAAGTAGAATCATGTGCTTGAAAGACGGGAAATCCCAGCACTCGGGAGGCCGAGGCAGGTGGGCTTTCAGAGTTCAGGCCAGCCTGGTTTACAGATTGAGTTCCAGGACAGCTCCAAAGCTATAGAGAGAAGAAACTCAGTCTTGACAAACAAAACAAAAAACCCAAAATAAAAAAAAAAAGAAAGAAATACAGAAAGAAAGAAATTCCCCAGACCTCAGCCAATCACAGCTCCTCCCAGATCTGCAGTTCTGCCCTCCTTCCAACCCTCTGTAAGGCAGACACCTCCACCATGGCGCCACCTGCTTATAACTGGACCTTTGCTCTTCTTGTCACCTGTGCCCCAGAGCATCCAAAGAGTGTTCTCTCTAGGAAAACAAATTGATGACTGGGTGTGAGAGCACAGGCCAGCAAGACCAGAATCCCAGAAGCTGATGCAAAAGGATCAAAAGTTCAAGGCCTACCTAGCCTGCATAGCAAGTTCAAAGCCAGCCTGGGTAAGTCAGCGAGACCATATACTTCATCGGCAGAGTATGTTCAATGTCTAGCACTACAATAAGCATATAAGAAGCCCAGTTCCCCTTAACCCTTGGGATGGAGGGCAAGGGCCAGGCCTCTGAGGCCTCCCACCTAGGCTTTCCGCTCCAGAAGGCTAATTCTCGCCCCATCCACTGCAGCAGCCTCTGACCCCTTACTGCCTCCCATGCACTCTGCACTTCTCCCAACAGCAATACACCAGGGTTGAATCCTGGGGTGCTGGCTGCCCCTGGGCCCGGCCGGCTCTGCCTTGAGTTACAGGTGTATGGTGAGCCTTGTATCTGGGCCTGGATGCCAGACGGAGGCTGCAGGGGGCAAGGAGCAGTATGGAGGTCATGGAGTATGCTGAGGGTGCCTGCTCACTTCCTGGAGGATGCCATTGCTGGCCAGACTCTGCCCAGCCTCCAGGCTGCCTGACAGGAGACAAGCTTTCTCTGTCCTGAGTTTGACCAACAAGAGATTTAGGAAACAGTCACTGACTGGCTGGACTAGTTAAATACCACTAAAAAGTAGCAATGGTGATTTTCCTTCCTTCCTTTTTTCTTTTTGGAGACAGGGTTTCTCTGTGTAACAGCCCTGGCTGCCCTGGAACTCACTTTTTAGACAGGCTGGCCTTGAACTTACTGAGATCTGCCTGCTGCCTGAGTGCTGGCATTAAACCACTGCCCAGTGGTTTTCCTTTCTGTTTTACATTTCTGTGCTTTCTACTAAAAAGAAAAAATAAAAGGAGAAGGGCATGCTCTCTTTTTAGAATGAAAATCAAAAACTAACATTGGGCTGTTCTGCCGCCATGTTGGTGAAAAGTTAGCACTCCCTGAAACGTCTGAGTTGAAGAGACTTCCTGTCATGGGTTTGAGAGCAGAGGCTGGAGTGGGCCCAGCAATGCTCTGCACTGTTGTTGGGAACTGGAACCCACCCCAATGTCCGTCAACAGTAAATGGGTGGCTAAATTATGAGAGTCTCACAGTGACAAGTTTCCAGCAAGACAAGTGACCTATGAGTGGCCTGGGACTGGCAAGACAGCATGGCTGGACTTCACAGTCAGGACACTGAGCATTAAAAACACCACACTACCCAGTAGGTACTGTGTAACTCCATGCCACATGTGGCATGTTAAAAACTGGCCACAGCAGTCTACAGGGGTAGAGGGTTGCAGGGGAGCACCCTTAGAGTCGTCAGTAGAAGGGTTTTGATGAGCTTTTGGTGTTGGTGGAGCTTTTTGTTTGTTTTTGAGCCAGGGATTCATGGAGTCCAGGTAGCCTCAGATTCTAGAAGTAGCCAAGGATGCCCTTGACCGCCAATCCTCTGCCTGCTCTGCTCTCTGAGTGCTAGGATGAAGGGGAAGCTCCATCAGTAGCGGCAGCGATGGAACACAGGGCTTCACAAGCTAGGCAAAGCCTCTACCATCTGAGCCAGATCCCCATCCCTGCATCCCTGCATCCCTGCCCGGCGCTGTGGTTTGGTCTGGGTACTGGCCATGTGGCTACCTTCACCTTGCGCTATGCCCCTCATCTGTACACTTTTGTTTAACGTTTGGCCTGGGTGCTTAACTCCACCCCTCCAAACCCCAGAGAAAGTTGTTTTTAAAAATAGAAGGCATACCTCCCCCGCCCCGCAGGTTAAATCCTCCTCCCCTTTCTGTCCATAAAAGAGATAGGGAGCCGAGCCTGCCTCCCTGGTGCACAGCCAGCTGCCAGATTGTTGCCACGAGAGTCTGTCCACTTAGCCTTCCAAAGTGACACTGGGAACTCTTGTTTCCATCCAGAAGAGAACGCATGCCTCTGGGGTCCACTCCATATCAGATCAGGCCTCTGGAGGCTGGGCTGTCCCTCACTGGCAGGGGCACTCTGGGCCACCCTGCCTCAGCTGGAGCAGCCTGAGGGCTGGCTTGGTGGGGCAGAGTTGCAGGGTTCAGGTACCTGCATTTAGGGGGTCGCATGCTCAACGACCTCCACTTTCTGGCCTCTCCCAAGTGGCAAAGGGACAACTGCCTTAATTTAGGAGTCTGGGAAGCTCAGGAGCCTTGGCCTGACCTTGAGCACCACCCCCAAAGGTCAGCTCTCTGGGGTTCAAGTTCCCGTGGTGGCCGGGTGGCCAGAAATCAATCCTGCCGGCCGGCCAGGGAGGGGCGCGGATCCAGCGAGCTGCCCTCAGCAGCCCGGCACGGTTATTTTATAACCGTGGGTCGCCTTACCTCCTGACCTTCAGCCTGGAGCAGTGATCCGCTGCGATTAGCATCTCTCCCGCCGCCCACTGCGAACAAACACCCCTCTGTCAGGTCTCTCCGGGAGGGCCTGCCGGAAGCAGGATGTTGACCCGCGGCTCCTCAGGGTGGATGTGTATGTGTGTGTGTGTGTGTGTGTGTGTGTGTGTGTGTGTGTGTGTTATGTGTGTGTCTGTCCTCAGGGTGTGTGTGTGTGTTTTCTCAGGGTGTGTGTGTGTGTGTGTCCTCAGGGTGGATCCAGTGTGTGTGTGTGTGTGTGTGTGTGTGTGTGTGTGTCGCGGGGTGGGGTGGGGTGGGGTGGGATGGGAGAGAGGTGCCGGTGTGTGACTGTGGGGCGGTGCTGCAGTCACCCCTGTTGCCTTGTTTCCCAGGTTGCAAATGTGCAAATGTTCTGGACTATTCCGGGCAGCAGCTCTAGTTACAATATAGGACTCCCCAGCATGTGTCTGCTCCAAGGGGTGGCCGCTCTGAGCCACAGAGAATGAAGCCAGCAGACAAGCCTGGTGTCTGGACTAACTATACAGATCCACCCCAGGCTCAGCGCTGCACATTGGAGCACAGAACTCGCCTGGTTGTTGGCTTTTCCCATTGGACTCCAGAACCCTCACCAGTGGTCTAGTGCAGGGCAGGGCAGGGCAGGGGACGTCACCCAATTTAGTCATTCATTCAGCAGTTTTGTTGGGCCTCTACTAGACACCTCCCAGGAGAAGTTATTGCCTGTGGGGCTGTCAGTGGAAAGTCCACAGAGAAGCCTAAGGCGGGGTAGTGGATAAGTTTAAAAGTGTGAGACCTGGAGATGGACACCAAGGCAGGGAGGAGGGGAGGAGGGGTGGGGTCTTGGGAGCCGAGGCTGAGTATTTGCCAAGGACAGACAAGGCCAAGCTCAGCATCACACTCTAAGCCAGCAAAGTCTGTGGCCTCCCCCAGGACAGCTTGCTTCCAATGACCTTGCCCCCAGCGTAGAGGGCAAAAGTCTCACCCAGTGTCCATCTGGGCGGTGGACCTGGAGAAGGCTGTGGACAGGCCAGCTGAAGCTGGTTCTGCCTCTGGAGAGGCTTGGGCACAGTGTGGTAGGAAGACTATACTGTTTTGTTGAGACTGCATTCCATTCTATGGCTTTGGCTGGCTTGGAACTCTGTGTAGAGCAGGCTGGCCTCAACTCACTTGGTCTGCCTGAGTGCTTAAAGGAATAGAACACCACACATCTAGCCTCTGCTGCCGTCTTGCATGCCCCGAAAGACTGACAGCACTTTGGCTGTGTGACTAAACCCTCTCAGGCCTGTTTCCACCAGTGAGCAGGGAAGGCATGGAGGAGCAGCCGCCACTCTCGTAGCTTGCTCCTGTGACCTAGTCACCTTCTAGACCAGAGTGCTACCACCACCCACCTCCCCACACCCCTACCCCACTCTCATCCTTCCTCTTGGCTCCTCTTGGCTCAGCCTGCAAGTGTCTTCTGATCTACTGAAGTTCAAGGGGACTGATCAGGGTTAGGTGCACTAGAGGCTGTGGCTGTCGTGGGCATCGGTGACCAAGAACTCATTCCACAGCATAAAGAAATGGTATGTGTGTGGGGTGTGTCCCTTGTGGGAGGTGCTGAACATGAGGGGATGTGTGCAGGACATTTGTGGGGATGCAAGGGAGAGAGTATGGGCAACAGTGTTAGGAATGTTTTGGCAGGTGGGGCTGGGGGCTTCAGGCCCTGCAAGGGCCTCTCCCTCGTGATCAGTCTGTGGCAAGTGGGCCCTGACCAGTCAGTGAACTCAGGGTCTGGAAGAGTCAGCGGCTTTTCCAATTTTTTTGCCAAATGGGATGTCAGCACTGGGGCGGGGCAGGGGAGAGAGGAAAGGGGGATGCCGGTCGGCCGGCAGGCCAGGCTGGGAAGGTGGCAATGACTTCATGACAGCTGGCTGCTGAGCAGCTGGCTGAGGGGGTGGAGAGCTGGAGCCTGACTGGGCCAGGAAACCTGCCCGTTGGCCACTGGTCAAGGCCAAGGCTGCTGTTCCTTTCCAGACAGGGAGAGGCAGCCTGGCCTCAGTTCCCTTCCTGGGGCTTCCTGGGGGCAGAGCAGGGGTCTCCCCCACTGCACACCAGCCACCCTGGGTAAGGACACCTGTCCCCACTTTACAGATAAGGAAACTGAGGCTCACCGAAGTGTTGAGGCTGGAGATGGGGATAGCATGTTCTCTACTGTGCCTGCTGTGTGTGAGCACTAGGCCCTCTCTGAACCCCTAGGCATAAGTCTCTCAAACCCACCCAAAGGATTTCTTCTCAGGGAGTGCCTCCATGCACCGTTCTACCTTGGGGGCAGTCAATCACCATCAACAACAGTGTGCCCCCACTCCTGTAAACAGACTCGGGGCCCTCCCTACCACAGGCCACAAGAGGCTGCCTTCTACAGTAGAATGCTGATTTCCAGCCAAGGCTTCATCAACTGCGGGCTCAGACTGGCTCCTCAGCAGGGCTGCTGGGACCCCAGATCACAGATCTGGTGGGTGGGTGTGAACCTGGCCTTTGTACCCACAAGCTGAGATCAGCTTTTGGGGTGTTCTTTCTTCCACCATTTACTAGTTTCTCATAAGAATAATGACTACCCTACATAACCTTTGTAGTTCATAAAGGGCTTTCTCAGACACGGTCTGCTTTAGTGCTTACCCTAGCCGTGACAAGCAACTCATACACCCATTTTATAGAATAAGAAACTGACGTCGAAGAGGGAGGTTTCAGAGGAGCTGCAGATCACAGGGCCAGAAAGTAGCTGGCGCTCAGGCTCTCTGACCCAGACACCTGCCACAGCAGCAGCCTTCTCAGGGAGCGTGGCTGTCATGTGACTGAGAGGGCTGACTGGGTCCTGCAGCCAAGCGTTGAGCTGGGAATATGTGAAGCCTACTCGCTACCCGCTTGTCCTGTGTGGGGTGGAAGGGGATAATGGCACAGGGAGGAGTTACAGTGAAGCAAAGGTGACCAGTGCTGAGAGCTGGCATGCAGTGCTGGGGAGGGTCTCCCGGAACAGGGCTGGCTGTTGTCGGTGCCAGGCTCTGACCAAGAAGTGGAAGGACCAGCATTTCCTGGAACAAGAGTCTACCAACAGCGCCTAAGGCCGGCTGCTGCCATGTGTGGCCCTGTCTGCAGCTGGGGGACAGTGTAGTGAGCGGTGAGGTTTTCTCAGATGGAGACAGGCTCTGAAAGCGGCTTTCCTCAGAGTAGGACATTGTCAGTCCCTCCTTCGGCTATGAGTGTACTCGGCAAAATAAAAGGCTGGTGCTGGTGGCAAAGCCAACTTGTTTTTTGGAAATAATAGTGATCAGTGAAACTGCAAACATAGATAACCAAGGAGCCGCCTGCCCTCCAGCGGCTCTGGGACATCTGTAATGGAGGAAGTGGTTTTATGTATGTGGGGAGGGGCTCCCTATTTTCATTTATTTTTCTGAGACAGTCTCATTAGTTAGCACTGGCTGGCCTGGACCTTGGATTCCTCCTGCCTCGGCCTCCCCAGTTTGGGGATTAAAGGGAACCTACTGCATAAAGCGATCTGGCTTTTAATTGAGGGATGGTGCCTGAATATTGAAAAAACTTCTCTTAGATCCAAAGGGAAGGGGTTGGAATCATAGCCTGCCTCACCCCTGCCATTGCTGAGCCTAGGCTTCTTTGGGGAACCTAAGCAAAAGGAACATTCTAGTAAGTGTACTGGGAATTCTGAGAAGAGTTTCAGGGTCAAATCTTTATGCCATCTACCCTTGACTCCTTTCTGAGACCTGGGAGGAAATGTTCCCTTAAACCTCCTGTGCTGTGGCTGCTGCCCCCTCCTCCCCCCCCCAGCCCTCAAATAATCCAGACTCTGCAAGGAGACATCATGGGTATGGCTGGCTGGCTGCCCCTCTGAGAGGGCATGTCAGTAATGTCGAGGCCAAATATAGAGGGAACCAGACACCTCATGGGCCCAGGGCCCAGGGAGCCCCAAGGACTCCACAGTGCCTGCTCCATCCCGTTCTTCTGAGCCCTGTCCTGCTCCCCCCCAAGTCTGGGCAAGCAGCCAGGAGACTGGCATCCCCTCTCCTGGCCTCGGCCCACTTGGGGGCATGTCCCAACAAGTCCAGGCACAGCAGGAGGTTGGCTCAAGGGGGTGGGGGCAGAGTTTGAGCTGGGCGTGAGCGTGAGGACACCTCTCCAAGCCCTTTTACAAGCGTACCTTCCCACAGGGCGCTCAACACCAAGAGACCGAGAGGAACCACTCCTGTCTTCTGTTCTTTAGCTTCCCCAGGAGATCAAGACCATAAAGCTGGGGTGGGGGAGACAGAATGCCAGGCCAAACCCCAATAAAGTGCTGGCCGAATCGAACTGCAAATAATTAGTCCCAATGGCCTCCACCCTCCTCTCTGGGGAGTGAAAAGTCAAAGGGCAGAATTGCTGACGCAAATGTCAGGGGAGACTTGCGGAGGCTTGAAACAGCTGGGCTCCTGCTCCCCGAGAGGTCACTAGAGCCCTGAACACTGTGTCCCCCAGGGCAGCTGGGAGAGCTGTTCTTACAGCACTTGAGGTGAGGGGGCTCTGTGCTTCTGATGACCTTGGATCAGGAGGGAGAAGGTTAATCAGACTCTTGGGAAAAGACCTTTGGGATCCTGGCTCCAACCCTTTTCTGGGTTGGCATACCTCGGCAGCTACACCGGGCTGTGCACAGTGCTGACCCCCAGCGGTCAGGGCAGGACTTCAACTTGAGCCTGGGCTGCTACCATTCAAACAGTGCAGCTCCAGCTCCAGGCCAGGGAACCTTGGACACAGCCAAGAGCAGCGTGGGGATTTGGCTTTGGTCAGGGATATTTACCAGGTCTTAGTTTTTCCTCATTGAATTGTGGCTAGACCTCAGCTGAAATGTCCCACTGTTAGCAGATCAGGGTCAACGTGTCTAAGGATGAACTCATCATCTCCTGGCCCCAATCCTGCTCCTCCTCCAGACTTCCCTGTTTCCATTAATAGCGTTGCCACCACCCAGTCCCTCAAGCTCCATCCAAACCTTGTCATCTTCAACCTCTCCTCTCTGGACTGGGTACCTGCCCTGCCCCTCCCCACTGGGCAGGCTACCCTTCCTTCCTCCAGCTCGTTGGCCTTTTGTAGAGCTGCTGGTGTGCTCATCAGGGCCAACTAGGGCCAGGCCTGATCACATGACCCAACACCTGCTGGCTGGGTCTTGGGGCAAGTCTCAGCTTTCTCAGCTATAACCTAGTAAGAATAATCATTTCACAGGATAATGTGTGACTAAAGTGTCATAAAGTACCCCCAAGCTCTATCATATTAGAAGTTCCTAGACAAAGGAGACTTTTTACACATGTCCTCCAAAGCCTACATTTTACAAGTAAGGAAACTGAGGTCCAGAGTGTCAGGGCAAGATCTAACCGAGGATTGAATACTAAGTGTCTTTACTATGATACACTGCAGAGTTATCCACAAGACCTTGGAGATTCCTGCTAATTGTAGTGTTTCTCCCTCCCCATCATCCCATCCAAGAGGCCAGAAATGAAACCCTCTGGATGTATTAGGCCCATCTCCCCGCCCCCCCTTCAGGGCAGACACACCTGGCAGGTTTTGAGGTCATTTAGTTATAGGAAATAGCTCTGATATGTGACAAGCACAGGTCCCATACAGCAGTCTGAGTCAGGGCAGTCCATTTGCAAGGCTCTGAGTGAGGCTGAGCGCACAGGCACTTGCCTGAGGGCCATGAGCTCAGGTCTGATGTCCAAAAGTGTTGGGGTTGCTTCCTACAATCCTGCTGCCATCCTACCTGTCACTCCTACCTCAGTGCCCGTTTCCCTGTGGGGTCTACAGATGTTCCCTTCATTCACCCTGTAGATCCTACATGTTCCTTTCAAGTGAATGATAAGAGCCATGTGCTGGGAAGAGGGTCATTAAGCATTACCAGATTCCCAAAGGGGACTTTTACCTCTGAAGAGGCCACAGCAAAAAGACTGGGTGAAAGGCTTTTAGAATGAGGATGGGCCATCTAGAGTCCTTGGTCACCTGTCTTCTAAGACCATAGTCTCAAAGGCATGGATGCTTTTGTTCCCAGGGAACTTTTAGCAACATCTAGAGACAGTTTCTCTTGTCACAACTGGGGAGTGGGTACTGCTAGATGTTTTTAGTGGGTCAGGAAAAAGACCTTGTTATACAGCCTATTAGTGTTCCGGTCAGATAAGGACACAGGACAACCAGCTGACTGTAATGATCTTGGCATTCTTATCCCCCTGCCCAGCCTGAGGAAGTTTCTAGAATAGTCCATGTTGACTTCTCAACTCTTTCAACAAGGACAAATAGACCCTGGATGGATACCTAAGCCTGGGCACTTCCAATGCCATTTCTTGAGCCTTGCGCCTGCCTAATCTGCATGTAGTCCTTGATGCTGAATTCATGAGGGGAAAGCTGAGGGCAGTGAGGAGCAAAATGGATTTGTTTTCTTCAGACCCAACCTTCACCCCGGGGGCGGGGGTTGGGGGGGGCGCAGCGATGAGCTTGTTGAGGAGCACAGGCAGGGCTGGGAAGCCTCTGCCTCTTGGCCTAGTTGTCACATGTCCTCCTTCAGCTCTACAAACACTGTTCCCGTAACCACTGCCTTCTCCCTGGGACTGGTTAGTGTCCCCAGATGGAACTCCACCTGACCCTCAGAGCTCCACCAGCGTGGCTAATACATCTCTGATATCAGGGCTTCTCACATTACTCTCACAGGTAACTGCTCAAGGAAACTCACAGCCAGCGCCCCACACTCCTTGTTCTGGCAGTTTACCTTGTGGGGCAGGGAACTCATAAACATGCTCACCCTGTCTCATCTGAACAGAGGACACCACCTTTCCATCATGGCTATTGAGTAGTGGCACTGGGTCTGGCTCTGGACCCCAGCTGTAGCCTCTGATAAGCCCAGGCAGGGACTCTTCCAAAAGAGATGTAGCGATGATGTCAGAGTCCATCCAGCCCTGGAGGAAGGAGCCCTCTGAGTTCCTAAGTGTAGGTGAAGTTCTGAGGGCTCTGGGCTTACAGAGAAGCCACCACCCGCCTCAGGTCATGCCCTCCTCCTACAATCCCTTCCTGCTCTATGGCATTCCATTTTAACCTTCCACTTTGTTGCCCCCCACCCCCGTGTGTGTGTGTGTGTGTGTGTGTGTGTGTGTGTGTGTGTGTGTGTGGGGGACATGATTGCCAGCCTGCACCGGTGGCACCACCCAACAGGTCCCTCTACTTTCTAGCAGTCTATCTGTAGGCCTGAGTTGGGGATGGGCAGTGATGGGCTGGCCTTCCTGCCTTAGGGTTGTTCTTGCCATTTCTGTCTGTACTGGGCCAGGACCCTAAAGAAGGACAGGGGATTTGATTACTGCTCAAAAGGGTCTTTGCATGAACCCTCAACTTGGCTAATCCAGGCCCTGCCCAGCTTTTCTGTCATGTCCTGCTGAGAAAACCTTTGCCCCAGCATCTTTGCCCGGCTCCTCCCTTTGGTGTCTAGCCATGTCAGCTGGTGGGCTCCTGCGCTGAGGTGCTGCACAGGGGTCAGTGCAGGGTGGGACTTTTTTCAGCGTGGGGATGCTACTTCCCTAGGGGCACTTTGGCATTCATACCCATCCTTCTGGGATAAGTGTGGCTCCCGAGCTTGAGGCTGGCAGTCACTGCTGCTGAGGTGCCCCATGCTTCAGGTCCGTGCCTATGTGAAGTAAACGTGTAGCTCGGACAAGCTCTCATTTGGCTGGACTGTGAGGAGACCTCAGGGAGGCTACAGATGCTTCAATCTGGGCTGTGCAGCTTCCTGCTTACTCCACCCTCAGACCCTCTCCCGTGTCGGCATGCTTGATGTGGAGGGCTGCTCAGACTTCTTCCTCCATGGGGCTGACAGTCAGAACCTGACCTGTCCCAGCTTCTGGTGATGTCTGCTCTGTTTTTCTCTTTAGGAATATCCATTAACATGGAGCTAACCCTGCTCACAGATGGTGGAGGACACCCCCACCCCAAACACAATACACTATTGCTGATGAGAATCCTGGGGCAGAAAGCTGTCCTAGGACCCATCTGGCCCAGCACTGTTGTGTTTTAGAACTGAAAACCAAGGCTCAGACAGAAAATGATCAGGCAGTGATCACACAAACAGCACGGGAGGGGGCTGTGAGCTTCCTGGTGGCAAGTGCAGTGGACTAGCAGGGGCCTGGAGAAAGCCAAGGAGTGGAGGGGAGACAGGAGTGGCGCCTCGGAGGTCTGTTTATTCTGGGCACACAGATGTTCTCCCTCTAATCCCTACTCCCTCCTTTCTTTTCCAGCAGCAGCTATAAAAGCCAGGAAATAGATGTGGATTGATGGCCTATAATGGGCTTAGTTAGTGCCGTGACCTGCTGGGTTATGTAACTCCGATTTATTATCGGCTTGGATGAAGTTTCCATTGAAGCAACTCACTAAACTGATTCAGTGACGTTTCCTTTGGCTCGCCCATGGGCAGCAGCAGAAATTCCTCTGCAACTTCAAAGATCAAACATGGTGTGGATGCTTTCAAAAACCCTTAGGCTGATGTTTCTCTTACCCATCTCAAAACCCGCCAACCTCAGCACCAGCCCCATGCTTGAGTCTCCTGGATGCTGAGGCTATAGCTGCCTTGGAGCTGAGCAAAGGTGTTTTCTGCCCTTAGAGAAGGGTTGGAGGAGAGCCGGGCAGTGAGAAAGCACAGCAGCCTGCTGTGAAAGGCTGAACCAAGAGTCAAGAGTTCCAGGCTCATCTCTGCTGTGGCTGTTTTTGGCTTCTGACTTGCTAGCATTTGAAAGGTTAATACCACATTGTGCCATCTTGTGTTGAAAAGGAAGAAGAGCCTGATGGGTCTTCTTCCCCCATTCTTTCCTGCCCTGGGAGAGGTAAGGTGGGGACCTATATCCAAGGATTCTTTTTCACTAAACTTCAGCTGTCAATCCCTTCAGCTCACCTGCTGAAGGGGCCCTGGGAAGGTGTCTAAAGGTGCTTATGCTTGCCCATCTCCAGGATCCCCCAGGAAACACAAGAGCCAGAGATGCCCAAGACCCAGACAAACACGCCTCTGGTGAAGAATGCCTTGCATTGCTGCTCCTAGTTCTTTGTGAAGAACCCTGGGTAGCTTCTCCAAGTAAGAAGCACAGATGGTGGGTGTGCACGCACGCACGCACGCACGCACGCACGCACACCCTGCCTCCACAGATGCAGACTAAACCAGGAAGCATGAAAGGCCTGTAGCTGAAAATCCACTCCCAAAATTGGATCCCAAACCACAAACCTTTGTCTGGGATGACCTAAAGTTAAAAGAAGACAGGCTTGTTGAAAAAGGACAGTAGAAAAAGAAACTAGGCAACTACATGGAAAGATACAGGCATCTTGTTAATTGCTGAGTAATACACGGTCTCATGAGATACAGCCACAAAGAATCTGGGGACCACTACTACGGTGCTGATGAGGAAAGCTTGGTTTCTGAACAATTAGTTCTCTTTGGGTTGTCTGTACCTCAGATGCCCTGCTAATATCTCCAAAAGATACAATTTACCTTCTTGCTTGGGAAGAGAAACGCTAAGCTTTTATATATCAAAAGCATAGACCCCCCACCTAGACACCATTTCCTGTGCTGTACATTTCATGTTACTATTTTACTTACTTATTTCATGTTATTATTTTACTTACTTAGTTCTGCATCTGTTCTCTTCTCACTTAAATGTGCTGATCTTGGTTGTTATAAAGCAACAGGTATAGAGTATGCGTGAATGGTGTCTATTGTCACTTTACCACATCCTCTCTGTCTGTATAGAAATGAAACTAGTTCTAAGATGAAAAACAGTCTTCCTGTGTTTCATTTCCAGGATAAACTTTGTCTTCCTTAAATTGGAGATGATAAGGCAACATGCAAAGGTCTCCATCAGGGTCAAAGTTCCTCTGCTTCTTTGGGAATCACCTAACTCTTAGGACTACACAAGGCTGATAAACAGATGGGAATTCCTACACCAAATGTTCTTATTTCAAGTGGACAACATTCCAGAGTTACTTGTTCAACACCTGCTTTGAATGTACAGTCACAATACTTGATTACATGTCACTGTTTCTGAGTCAGCTTTCCCCATCAACTTATACTCCTTGAAGGTGTCTTACTCATCTACATAGCTGACCTCTAGGACCCCCGAAAACCAACTTCTGAGTGCCCCACAGGGTTGAGGTATGTTGCACTGTATACCATCATTATCTCATTTGGTCAGGTGAAGAATTATGGGGTGTTATAGCAAAGTAACACAGTCATAGTTATATAACTATGAGAGGGTCACAAATTGGCAACCAGTGGACCAGGATGCCAATGCAGGTCTTACCCACATATGTAGCAACCTCCACGTCCAGTTAATCTGGTTTCATCAACTGCTGAGGAACCTTCTCATCTGCCAGACCTATCTATCAAAAGGCAAGATATTTTCTATGGCTAGGCCTCTGAATCACATGAGGTCAGTAATGCTCTCCACAGGAGCTTCTCTGCAGACCACCTATGAATTTATGGGCACATACTTGGATGTTATGAAAATGACACGAGGCATGACCAAGAAAAGTTAACAGGCCAGGTGATGGTGGCTTGGGCCTTTAATCCCAGCACTCAGGAGGCAGAGGCAGGTGGATCTCTGTGAGTTTGGGGCCAGCCTCATCTACAATGCAAGTTCCAGGAAACTCAGGGCTATACAGAGAAACTCTACCTTGGGAAAAAAAAAAAAAATTAGATAAACAAACAAACTAGCTAATGGGCCCTTATGAAAACTATGATAAATTGTCTTGCCAAGCAAATATAGGCTCATGAGAGGAAATATTGCTTTCCCATTTAAGATAGTAGCAAGATTACAGTATCCTAATTTTCAACGGCCCTTGAATCAGAAAAAAACTATGAAGCTGAGGTGGGAGAAAGCCTCACAAAGTTAGCACACAAAGACCATAACTGGCCAAGAATGAATGAAGCTTTGTCTCCAGGGAAACAAGGTGTTTGGGACTCCAGCTGGGCGGCTCTCATTCTTGTAGGCAAATGTTACTAACTTGAAGATCAAAATCACCTGGGTAACTTGAGAGGCGAGAAAGAAGGGAAACCCTTACTGTGCTATAGCTCCCAAGGCAAACCATGGCCACCACTCCCTCTTCTGGACAGTCTGAGAACTACAACTTATGGCTGAGCTTGCTGTTCCCGGAGTCAGGCTGTATTTTTGTCCTACCATTATTTCAGGGCCCAAACTCAAACCATAAATAACTCTTTTATCTCTGTGGGTGGAAGCTATTATGTTGCTTTTAGATAGCCAAAAAAGGCAAATATCTAAAGTGTTTGCATTTAGTGTCTTTTGTATAAACTGTTAATTCTAAGTATTCCAACCCTCCCTAACCCAACCCCACTGGATGGCCCAGAACCTGCCAACAGGTATGTCTCTTGCTCTGTGAGCTCAAAGCCAACCTAATCTACATAGCGAGTTCCAAGCAAGCCCAGGTCACATAAGTGAGAGCCTGTTTCAAAAGAATAAAGTAAAACATAAAGGCTAAAGGTTATTATTATTATTATTATTACGAAGAAGTGGAGGTGGGGCGGCTTCTGCCAGGAGGTAGAGGCAAGGAGGAAGAGGGAAGAAGAACCCCATCATTTTCAAAATTTTAATTTTTAAAACTATCCCCCTTCGTGTGTATACATACATGCCAAGGCCAGAAGACAACATGTACGAGTTGTCTTTCTCCTTTTATCATATGGATAGATTATAGGGACTGACAGTACCTTTATCCACTATGCCACATCACTGACACCAAATCTCATCATTTTTGAAAACATAATTAAAACACATTGGGATCATACTAAATGCCACACACTGTGTATTTACACTGTGCTGCCATGAATCCCTTTTATAATCATTCATGTTCTCACATCCCTGAACAAGTTTATCACACCTGTCATTAAAACCCACACTGTGCTGGACAGTGGTGGTGCACACCTTTTATCCTAGCACTCCAGAGTCAGAGGCAGGTGAATCTCTGTGAGTTTGAGGCCAGCCTGGTCTACATAGTGAGTTATAGGACAGCCAAGGCTACACAGAGAAACCCTGTCTCAAGTCTCAATAAAACAAAAAGCCACCCCCACCCCACCCCCCAAAAAAGCCCCATACTGCAACAAGTCTCTTATCACTGAGTGTGGTCAATCACAGGAGGCCGAGTGCAGGTCTTATTCAGCAGAATGCCCTCCTGACCACTGCCACACGTCATCTGTACCATAAGCCACAGACATGTTCTCACGGCTCAATTTTAGCCAGTGCCAAAGAACAATCTTGGCTCTCAGAAATGACATATTATGGGACATATTATTGGACTTGCTTATAAAAACCAAGTCTAGAGCTCCAACAAAGACAAAAACAAAGCACTCTGGACCTCACACATGTTTCATATACATATTTATATATATTTCATGTACAAAGTTACATTCTGAACCCCAGGGATTCCATAATAGAAATAAATACTGAAATAACTACATTGCTAATGAGCTTTTTACTCATAGAAACGAAGTCTCGGCCTCTAAGAGACAGTAAATGGGGCATCTAGAACCCAATCTTATGAGGCAAGTAAAGTTCTGATGTCTAGGACAAAAAGAAATTTAGGACATAAACAGTTAAAACATATTCAAATATTGAGAAATATGACAAAATTATTAATAAAACTTCATTTTAAGAGAAAGAAAAAAGACAATTAGTGTTACAGAATAGCACAACCCTGTTAGAAAAGCATTTATGATTTCAACATTTATATCCTTCTCTTCCCGTGCATTCAAGTGGGACACCATCAGCCCCTTTCCTAACATGATCAATGAAGAAGAACCTTAAATCTGGTCGAGTCCTTTGGTAATAGTCATAATACTTACTAGGAAATAAATCTCCATTTCCATGGCATTTGCAAGACACAGATTCTTTTGAGGTTAATATGAGGCCTTGCCTTTTGTTTTGTTTCAAAGGCTGCATGTTAAGTGGTCTCTTCTCAAATTCACAAGATGAACAATGCTCTGAGAGTATACTTCAACCTTTCTACTGCAAACACATTCCACCTGAATAGTGGTGTGCTGTATTGTTGTATTCAAACATCTTACACTCCCAGCAAGTTGTAACTCGTAAGGGATATGTCATTATTATTTGACCAGTTTGGATCTACATGAGTTAGAGAAAAATACTCTTAACACTGAGTTTCTAGAAAACAGTCTCTTTTTGCCTCTTAGAGATTTTAACCTGCATTCCTAGTAAGTGTGAGAGTGAGAATACGCTGCTGCTCTTTTTATAGACCAGCAATGGTCGCGCATTGGTAATTTCATATGGTTCAGCCTCATAGATAACCCAGATGTAACAGAATGAGAACGCTTAGTCCTCTGCCTTCCTCCCAGAGGCACTCAAGCCTCCTCTGCCCTGTGGAGGCTATGACAGTTTTATACCCTTTACTGTTTGTGAGCAGCTTACTTCCTGGTATTTTCTTCCAAAGATTACCCCCTTGACCAAAATAAACATCACAAGAATATATATGTTATGGGGGGAAAGAGGAAGAGAAACAAAATTATAAATATAAGCACAGCTCTTAAAACAAGCTGCACAAGTGCATCTGTTCTCTCTGGTCCTTGAAATTAGTCCACAGGGCCACAGTAATTTGGGATCTTTAGCTGAAATCACCACACACATACAGTCTGTGAGTGAAGTCAATGTCATTAAGTTTCAAAGAAACAATTATAACTAGGGTAACAACACATTTGCACGTTTCTTCTTTAGCTTCTGGTTTCCTGAGCTACAATGGACCACATAAACATGTAAAGAGCTTCTGGACAACGGTGAGGGCATCTGATTCTGGGACACTTACTTCTTGGGATTAAAACTCCCAAAAACTTGGGTGTCTCCTTATGAATTTATACAGCTTTTTTAAAGTATTTGTCTCAAATGACTCATATTTAAAATAAAGGTATAGCAAACAAGTTATGGAAAAGTGATCAGCTCTGAAGAAAAATGAATATGTAGATCAAACAAAATATTATCCTCTACATAGCTTTATCAAAACAGGTGTTTTTCTTTTAAAACATACAGGGCCCACGATTTTAGAGTGTGCCCAATGTGCTTATTGATACAAAAGCCTCCCATGCTCATTAAGTCCCATGTGTTTTAGGATCTAGCCTAATCACATATAGGCAAAAAATTCACTGGTATACTTTTTACAGATATCTTTGTGTCACTGTCTGGGGAAAAAGTCCCCTGCTACCTAAGAATGCTTAGAGACCTATGTTTGATTTCTTGTCCATGAAATGGTCTGGTTCTTTCAATGACCAGAGGACATGTTTCTCGTAGGTTTTTATTTTTAAAATGGTACATAAAATTATGTTTAATTTTGCCTGTAACAGTGGGGTAAGAAATGGTAAATCATATATTTCCATGAAGCTTAGGAGAGGAAAAAAACGTAATGTATTATGGTTTTTGAAAACTCATAAGATTATCAGTTCAAGTAGATTTAAACCCACTTTTTCCAATGGATGCCGAGAATGAAAACATTAACGCTGGCTTCGATCACTCTGCAGTGTTTCCCTTTGAGAACGGTGTTTTAAGCAGACGAGGGTGCAAGCGCTGAAGTGTCACTGATACTAAGCAAGCACTAGCTGTTTGTTAGTTTATACATGACAAAATAGCTCAGCCTTCTTAATTATTCTGCACTCAGCTAATGAGGTTGAATCCACAGCCACCACAGTGTGCCCTCCTTAATAGGTTAAGAGCAGCCTAGGAACATCTGGCTAACAGGTACCCTTTTTCAATGGAAAAAACTCAACTACCACCATCCTCTAGGACAAGGAGTACAAAACACAATTTCGTCTTAGAACATCCTTCCTGTATTGAAGTGTCCTCTACACTTCCCAGAATGTTTCCTAAACTTCAAAAAATACATTTCTTAAATGTCAGTATGAAAATGGGTGAAACTAGTCTAAAAAATGAAAATATGCAGAGAAGCAGGCTTCATAAACTTTAGAGTGCTAATGAGATAGGAACAAGAAATTTTATTTAAATAGTGTAGCCTTAATTTCTTTAATATAAAAACCCCCAAATCTGATGAAAACAAAGTTTTATATACCATATAAACAAGATTTGTCAGAATTGAAAGTGAAAGTTAAAGAAATTTACAGTTAGCTTTTAGCCCTCTTGGGACAGTTTTATAAATCTTGATAATCCATCTGTTATTAGTGTGTCAGTTCTATAATACATTGGGGAAAACTCTATTGTACTTCATGGTACAGTTTCATTTATTAAGTCTTTTCCATTAGTTCCATTATTAGTGATAGCTAAAAAGTGACCTTATCAATTACGTGAGTGACATTAGACTGTGGCAGAGCAAACCACATCTGGATTGCTTTCTGTAATTCACCAGTTTGCAGAAAGTAAACATTCTTTGATTTGTTCATGATATACTGAAATTGCCTATTAACACTGTGCAGTAAGCTAGCTTGCTCTTCCTCTGTATTGTTACCATAGGACAGACACATTTTGTAATATAAAGGTAACCGGAAAAAAAATGCTCACATATTATGTAGTGAAACATCTTTCACAAAATAAAATAAAATAAAAAAGAGCATTAAATAGGGGGAGGGAAATAAAACATGCAGAAGAGGCAGCTTCCTCCTCTCCACCTGTCCTTACGGACTCATTCATTGCCGCACACCACTTGCCATACTATCAGGTGACTCCTTTCTGCTTTGGTGACAGAAGGTTCCAGCGGAAGATCCTCTCCAAGAAGTTCAGACTCTCCACCTTCATCACCTAATGGATCATAAGGACACTGAAGTTAGCTTAAGTGCAAAAAACACAGAATGATGTGAATCGGACTCATAATGAATATGTCTGACTTCCAGTGCAGAGAACATAGGAAAGAATACCAGAGAGCTAGAGAGATAGCTAGCCTTCCGGAGAACCTCAGCTTGGTTCCCAGCATCCATGCTGGGCAGCTCAAAACCATCTAGGGGATCTAATTTTCTCTTCTGACTTCCAAGGGTACACACACACACACACACATACACACACACACCTGCACGCACGCATGCATACAAAAATGAAAAAATAAGAAGTAAAGGAAAAGTCAAGAACTAAAGAAATGGCTTAGTGGGTAAAAGCCCTTGCCACCACATGGTGAAAGGAGAGAACATATTCATGCAAATTGTCTTCTGAACTCCATATTATATAGCATAGTGTATGTGTTTGCGAGCACACACACACACACACACACACACACACACACACACACACACACACACACACACACTGTAATAACAAAAAAATACCAGAGTCTGAATCTTCACTCAAACCACTGCCTGATTTCTGGAATCCCTTTTCCCTTTTATTCATGAGAGCTAGTTCACAACACTGTGCTGGACAGTTACCACAACATGTCTGTTCACTAATGGTAACAGAAATGGGAGATGAGAAACCGCAAACATGCTCAGTTCTGTTTGTCTAAAATGGATATTCTACTCTTTCCTATTTCAAACTGAGAAAGCACAAAACAAATAGGGAACATTCTAAGGCCCAGGATGTCATGCTGATTCTTGGGTGGCCAGGGTAAAGTTCTCCAGCTGAGACCCTGAGTACCGAACAGCACTGCTGCTCTGGTCCACGAGCTTGCAGGAGTCAGCTCTGCTATGCAGAGCAAGATTATTCTGGTACAATCTAGCTGACAACTTGTTTAGTGGGATGAATTCCTCAGTGGAATTCTAAAAATGTGCACACTAAGAAACAGAGGTATTTCACCGATACACTGGGATTTTGTAATGCTCCCATTTGAGTTTAGCAGAAGAAAATGGCATCATTGACTAGAAATAGAGGAAGAGAAGTAACTGAATATATGCACTTTTCTATGCAAGCCATTTTCCCTTACCACCCCTCCTCCCTCACCCCTGCCGACTTTTTCACAGCAATGTCAAAATATGGAGTGCATGCTCAGGTCAAAAGTCAGTTTCTCTAACTAAAATATAACCATATATTTAAGAAAAATAAATTTGGAGCTTTCTTTGTTTTGTTTTTTAAAGTTTTTTTTTTTTATTTTATGTGTATGGGTGTGCCTGCATGTCTGTGTACCATGTGCATATGATACCTATGAAGGCCAGAAGAGGGCGTCAGATCCTATGGAACTGGAGAAAACCTTCATGTGGGTGTTGGGAATAAACATGGGTCCTCTGGAGGAGCAGCCAGAGCTCTTAACCACTGGGCCATTTCTCTAGTCTCAAATTTGCGCCCCCCTTTTTTTTTTTTTTTTAAATTCCTTTCTTTAATCTTAAATTCAAAAATAAAAATGTCTTTCTTCATTCCCAAGCCTGTCCCTGGCACCCCAATGCCACCCTTCCTCTCCCTAATAGAAGTAGGAATGGAGGTACAGGTTATCTGCGGCTGGGGAGGGGGCAAGAGCTTCTGAGCTCAGTGTGAGTCTTTCCAAATATAAATACATGGGGCAAAACTGGGAAACCAACTCGTCACCCAAGCCGGTGTGTGGGGCGTGGGAGCCAGGCACAGTCTGGCTGTGCTTTCTTGCACCCTCTGGGCATGGGCCCCACCGGCCTCCTGCTGCTCACTGCAGAAGAGATGGCACTCCGGGTCTTCCCGAATAGGGGGGCTCCCTGCATCAGCTTCCCGGTACTGGGGTTCAAATACCAGCATTCCCCACGTTGTTCATTCAGAGACATCGTGCACTGCTTCATGCTTGTCACAGTTGGGGATATGCAAGGAGGTGCTCCAGGTGACCCTGGTCATCTGGAAGGCGCATGGTGGAGATACATTCCAGGCCAGGACTTGGTTCAATTCCTGCTGGCAAGGTGGCCGCAGCTTCTTGGGCTCCTCCAGGCTGAGGTGGTGTTTACCGCCTTTGCCCATCTGCTGGTGCTGTTCGGTGACCTCTCGGAACACAGCCAGCTCCTTCATGCCTGGTTTGAGGAGCTCCTGGCCAGCACTGCTCCCACCTCCCAGCACGTCCATGGCCCCATCCACATGATTCTCCTCAGAGTGCTCATCACTTTGTCTGCAACCTGCTGTGGGGTGGAGCCCATACGATTCTTCACAGGTAGCAGAGCAACTGACCAGCGCCCTCAGGGGCAGCTGGGAGCCGGGACTGGGGTAGCAACGCAGCATCTGGGCGCTGGAGCAGCAGCCACGGCCCGGTTCTCGCCCCAGCTCAGCACAGGGCCGGTGGGGCGGGGGTCCTCAGGCGGCCAGATGCTTGGGCTTGCAGGGAGCAGTGGAACAGAACCTGGCGCGCACTCTGGGACCTCAGCCACCAGTGCCCAGCAGCAGCAGCAGCAGCAGCAGCAGCAGCAGCAGCAGCCGCCGCCGCCGCCACTGCAGGAGCAGCAGCCACTGCAGGAGCAGCAACAGTGCGGGTCGCCCAATCTCGGCACCATGTTGACTTGTTGGCAGCGTTAGTGCGGCGAGCTAGTGGGCGGGTGGCATAGACCTGGCAAGGGTGGGAGATGCCTCTTTGCCTTCTTTCTTCAAGTTTGGCTCTTAAATTTAAAAAAAAATTACTGGGGAGCACTAACTGCTCTTCCAGAGGATCTGGGTTCAATTCCTAGCACCCACATGGCAGCTCACAACTGTCTGTAACTACAGTTCCAGGGGACCCAACACCAATGCACATAAAATAAAAAACAAACAAACAAAAAATTACAACGAGCCAGGCATTCTGGAGTATGCCTTTAATCCTGGCACTCCGGAGTTCCAGGCTAGCCTGATCTAGAAAGTCAATTGCAAGCCAGCAGGGTCACACAGTGAAACCTTATTTCAAAAAACAACATAACAAAAGCAAACTACAATGGTGAAGACTAAGTGGCAGAGACAAAGGTTTATGGTTTCTTGCTTTCTGGGCTGTTTTGAAGACTTGTTCCCCAAGGTCCCTACATCCTTTAATTTAAGCTTAGCCTTTACTGCTCTGATGCCATTTTCAGAATCTGCAATGGAAAGCACTTAGTGGAAAACTGCAGACTTGACTAGAATATTCTTTAGCACAATTCCAACTGCCATGCTACACTCCAAGAAAAAAGCTACAAAAACCACCTTAGCTAAGGAGAATCCCGACAATTCCTTTCCATAAAACATTCCTGTGCCAGTACTCAATGATCTGAAATGCTTTGAAACTTTGCTGCTCTTGCTGGCACCATCTCTAAACTTTGATACCTCTGCCTCAGAGCCTGCTCTGGTTTATACTGACCATATGAGGCAAACTGTCACTGATAAGACACTACAGTTTCTACTCTGATATCCTCATTACATTCTCTACAAACATTTAATCTTCACTCTCACCACTTCCTGTTCTAATGTAACCTTTGCAGATACCACTATTTGATACTTCAAGTATCCTTTCTCATCTACCCTATCTTCCCACCATAAGAAGAACTAACAACTCTCCACCAGAGCATTTACATCTTAACTTGTCAACAACCTCAGTTCTGTACTCTTCTATAAAACCTATCAGAAGGAAGCAGTCGTGGTATCACACGCCCTTAAACCCCAGTGCTTGGGAGGCAGAGGAAGGTGAGTTCTGTGAGTCTGAGGACAGCCTGGTCTGCATGAGCCAGTTCTAGGACAGCATAATAGAGAGACCTTGTTTCAAAAAGACAACAAAACAAAACAAACAACAACAACAACAAAACCCTCACAAACAAAAAACGACTGATTTGTTTCCACATCTTAAGTTTTTAAGAATGACAGGTACAAGGTGAGAGTGAACAGATAAAATAATTTTGAAATAAAATAAACAACATTTTATGAAGTATTTTTATTTCTTCATTTTGTGGATGAGAAAACAGGATCTGGGAGAGTAGGTAGTTTGTTCAAGGTCTTATGATTACAATTCTTCAGCTCTTCACACAAACCTTATTTAACATAACCATTTGCAATTTATAATGCTCTTTCAAATGAATATTTTTTGGTATAAAAGAAATACATACACTATATGTATAGACAGGAAAACATGCAAAAATCCTTCTTCAAGTAAAATATTCAAAGAGAACTTAGAAGTCATTATCAGAGTGATTTCTTATTTACTGTGGGTGAAAACTCAACTCACAGAGCACAGTGGAAACTGACCTCACAGAAGCAAAGACTTACCCATCCGGAAGTCAATGTAGCCTTCTCCCCCACTTATGACAAGCATAGACTTCAAGGGTGTCTGGCTGCTGGGCTCCTGTGCAGATGACCCTGCTTTGTCTGCTGTTAGATCCGCTCCACCACTACCACTTTGTGGGCTAATGACCTGACCTATTTTATACAGAAATGGAACAGTGAGTATTACTCATCACAGATGCAGCTTAGGGGATTTTTTTTTTTTTTTCTTTACCTTTTCAAAGTTAAATGGGTTGACTCATGACTGTAATTGCAGCACTAGGAAGGGTGTGACAGTCATGAGTTCAAGGCCAGCATAGGCTAAAGAAATCTTGATTCAATAAAGTTAAGCTGGGCAATGTCCTGATTGCCATTAATCTAAGAGCTCAGGAAGCAGAGGCAGGAGTATTTCTGTGAGTTCAATACAAGCCTGCTCAATGTAGTGAGTTTGAGGCCTGCTAAGGATGCAGCAAAACCCAGCCTCAAAGAAGTTACATAATGAAAGGTAAATATTTATTTACTACTCCCTCTTTCTTCAGTATATAGTACCAAGGTATTAGGAACACTGAGGCTTTACATTATCAGAAAACCATTACATGAAGTTTTAAAGCACCTAATTTAAATCTTGAGTAAACCAATCTCATAGTAAATAGGAAAAGATGATCTTCAAAGTCTAGTGTGGGAAACGTGTATGGTAAGGTGGATGTTAGTTACCTTCCCCACACTACCTTGTTCTACTTTTTGATCTGAGGGACAATAGAAAGTTTCCCTTTTCAAGGTACTTAAAACAGAAAAAATCTTCACTTAAGCCTAGGAATTGGTATATTTGTGGTGGCACTCTTTAGGAAGGTGGTGTAGCTTTGTTAGAGAAAGCACCTCACTAGGGGTAGGAGAGTTCATAGCTTTGCTCTGCTTTCCATTTACTTTCTCTGATTCATGGCTGCAGTTAAAGATGTAATCTGAGGTCCAGCATGGTGACACATACCTTCAATCCCAGTACTCATGAAGCAGAGATAACAAGATCTCTGTAAGTTCAAGGCCAGCCTGGTCTACATAACTTCAGGACAGCTAGGGCTACACAGAGAAACCATGTCTCAAACAACAACAAAACCAGAAAAGAAAGAAAGAAGGGAAGAAAGGAAGGAAGGAAGGAAAGGAAGAAGGAAGGAAGGAAGGAAAGTTGTGATTTCTCAGCTTCCTGCTGTCACACTGTCCCTACTGTTATAGTCCCCAACCCTCTAGAACTCTTTCTTCTATACATTGTCTTGGTCATGGTATTTTACTACAGCGACAGAAAAGTAATATAATAGTCATAATATTTAAATGCTTCAAATTTATGCCCTTTCCTTCCATGGTTAAGAAAAGTATGTCTTATTTTTATTATAGACCATGCAAATAAATTGCTGCTAAATGTGCCATTTGTTCTAAAGTTCAAATTCTAAGGTAGACTCTTTGAAATGAAATGGCAGAGAAGAGAGAAATCCTTACACACTATTCACACTATGAACAACTGCACAGTCTCCAAGACATTCCTCTTAGAGAGCTTTGACTGTGGGCTGGGGACATAGCTCAGAAGCAGAGTGCTTGCCTAGCATGTGTGAGGACAATGTCTGATCCCAAGAATTGTGGGTTGTGTGTATATGTGTGTGAGAAAGGGATAAAGAAAGCTTTGACTGTGGGATACTTTTTTCAGAATCTGCTGTCCTTTGGCCAAATCTCACAGACCAGATGCCTCTAGGAACTAGACACAATGATTTGATGTGATACACTACAAACTTAAAATTTTAGTTGAAAGTAGATGGGGTGACAGGTGAGGGTGGGTAGTATAATGGATCCCTTTAGGACTTCATTACTGAATTACTCAAGCTTACTCTGGAAGGCATAAAGCCTGCTAGAAACAATTCTACAGTAGAGTCTGCAAAAGAAGGCAAAGCATGCATCTTTACAGCTAATTGGCATATTAGCAACAGTATTACTAATTCCACTTTTAGATTTATACTCCAAAACAAAAATCTTCCACATAATCAATGAGAAAGTTCAACATTGGGGGATAGGGTGGCTCACTAAATATAGTGCCCAATGCACAACTTAAGACTTGGGCTTAGATTTCCAGCGTGTACATAAAAAGTTGGGCAAGGTGGGCATGTTAATACTTACTGATACTGAGTGTGCAGATGCAGATGTGTACATAGATAGTGGGTGTGTAGACAGGTAATCCATGGAACTCACCAACCGCCTAGTCTAGCTAATCAGTGAGTTCTGGATTCAATGAAGGACTCTCAAAAAATATGGTGGAGAGCAATTAAGGAAGGCACCTGCCTTCACACACAGGCATGCATACACATGTGCATATACATAACACACACACACACACACTGTCTGCTGTGGGCCAGGTATGGTGATGCACATAGGATCCAGAACCTAGGAGTTTGCATTAGGAGAACTGAAAACTCAAAGGCAACCTGAGCTATACAGTGAGTTCCAAGCCAGTCTCTGTTATATAGGGAAACTGGTGTGTTTCGGGCTGGCCTCAAACTCACTATGTAGTCAATGATTACTTTGACTAATATACTGTGACAAATATTACCACTGATTTTCAAAAGTAAGCAAAACCTCCAAAATATCTGCTTTAGGGAGTAGGGGAGGGATTGCAAAGTAACTTCATTCAAGTAATCTATTTTACTCCAATCACATCCCCATTATAGAATTACCTTATGTATTGTACTGAAATTGTGGATATTCCTAGTAACTTAGTGCTTGGAAGGGTGGTAAAACACAAGGAGGATAGATATAATTATATGGATACTGCAACAGAATAATCTAACTCACCTGGGACCGCCACAAAGAATTTCACAGCATCCCGGTGCCCGTGGAAACAAAGCTGTGCATGTGCCATTGAACAGTAGGGTATAAATGTCCCTGGAGTCACTTTATCACTGTTTTCATCACCATATACACGGATTACACTTCCAGGACGATTACCTGGAGCCCCTGAGGTTTTATTTGCTGCAAGAGAAAAACCAAATAACAAGTATTTTCCTCTAGAAAACAGTACTGATGCAAGAGGTTACTGGTTAATCCTTATGATATTATCTAAGAGCTACAGCCAGTTGAGATAACATAAGTGCAGCAACGCCAGCTCAAGGCAAAGCTGGAAAGAGATACAGCATGCTAGTTATTTTTAAGTACCTCAGTAATGGAGTAGGGGATTTTGCCAGTCTAGCAATAACTAAGCTTCTAATAACGTGAAGGAAACCATTACAGTAAACAAAACAGAATTAAATCATAGTTGAATCTATTTCGTTTTGCTTTTTAGTCCTTATTAAAGGAACTTAAGCATTATAGACTAAAGTACATAGGTATATTCTTAAATAAGATCTTTATAGTTCATCTTCTGATATTTTCCCTATGGTAGGGGTAGGAAAGCTTTGCTTCAAATATCCTAGGCATCACCATAAAGCAGCTTGCATTTATGACAGGCTGATGGTTTGCTGGATTCCTATAGAATGGCCAGACTTACAAAATACCCCTGCTTCCGCGGGTAAGTGAATGAAAGAAACATGATCGGTAACAAGAGTAAATAATGTAGATTAATGACAGCTTTAAGAGATGTTTCATGTTTTTATTGGAAGGAAAACCAAGTCTGAAAGAAAGTTTAGCTGCAACAAAAGATGATCAATAGACTAAGCTGCTGAGCAGTTGGTGGCTATGTAATAAATGTTTAAAGTAACAAAACAAAACAAAAAGGCCTGCTGCAATGCAGTGACTGCAAGTGGGTGACACTGAACAACATTCAAGAGGGTGTTCTAGAGAGGAGGAGACAGCCTCACAGTGGCTCCAAGAAGCCAGGAAGAAGTTTGGTGCCGGATCTGCACTTACCCCTCAGCCCCAGTAAACGTCCCTGGTGGAGGATTACGGCTAAAGTGAGAAAGGAGGAAAGGGGACATGGGGAGGTGCACGACAGGAAGGAGAAGCGTTACTGTGAGCTGCCACTCAGCCTCTTCTACGTGGCCCTACCAAATTATGCCAACCTGGCAGAACACAAAATAATGTGCTTTCCAAGGCCTCTACAAATGACTGCTCAAAAAATGATGATTTATTATTTCATGAAGCCATTCCACTGAAATGGAAAATGAATGTGGAGTGCATACTGACATTCTCTCTCAGTCTACCCCCCCAAAAAAACAGCCTTTAAATAATCAGGCTAAAATTATTTTAAGAAGAGAAGGTAATCCAGACTTCTTGAAATGTCTCAGGTTTTAAGCAGTACTCTGGCTGGGTGGTGGTGTCTCATGCCTTTAATCCCAGCACTCAGGAGGCAGATGGATCTCTGTGAGTTCGAGGCTTGCCTGATATCTACAGAGTGAGTTTTAGTACAGGCTCCAAAACTACACAGAGAAACCCTGTCTCCTATCATGCTCTGAATATGTAGACCTATAAGTAACTGCACAAAAACAAGGAGATTAAGAATATAGATTTTTTTTAAGGGCTCCAAATTCACCTTCTGGTGTTTCTTCCCTTCCACTGAACAGGAGAATTTATAACCTATTTGATGGACTTCAGGCATTTTCTCCGCCCAAACAATTCCTTGCCTGTGCACTTTGCAACATCAAAACACTTCAATGTAACAGAATATCATATGAGGAGCACACAAGGTACATTTTTTTTTTCTTCAAAATAATAAAGCACATTCCTTTCAAACAGACAGCTTGTCTTCAGTACAAGAAAAGGCTCAGTGATCTCCTGAGACTTCTCCCACAAGTTAAAAACAACAACAACAACAAAAAAACCCCTCAAAAACAATAAATGAAATAGACATGACTATTAGCCAGAGTGTAAACTATGATCAATGAAATGTGGTGTTTCTGAATACTGGTATAATAAAGCTGAAGAGAGATGGATAGTTTATTTCAAAGATGAAATAGGGTTGTGACCTCTGAATTGAGAAAAAGACTTTCCTCCAGTAAAAACCCTGAAATATGGACACAGGTCCAGATACTTACAAGCTGATTCTGTAGTTTGTAAATTGATTTCTGTGTTGTCACAGACTTGCCAAAATCTAAACAATTCCTTCAGTCTGAATTCTGGGTACCACTACTTATTACAATTCTTTGACTTGTGACAGTTATTTTTAAATATACTTACTTTCTGTCAATGGGATGGAGATAATGACACCATTTCCTGTCCCCACCCACAAACGATTGCAAGACACCATTAGAGCTGTTATCCTCACAAAAGAGAAGCCCAGTTTTCCAGTACCTATAGGGGAAGGAAAGGAAGAACACTTTATTGAGAAACTAGAACATTTCAGATTCCAAATCCTCAGGAGTCTCTGGCTTTAAAACAACAAAGAAAAAAGTTTGCTGGAAAGGTATACATTAAAGCAAATGTGTGTGTGTGTGTGTGTGTGTGTGTGTGTGTGTGTGTGTGTGTGTGTGTGTGTGTGACAAGTCTCATGTGCCTAGGTATATAGCTCTTGACCTTGAGAGCCCTCTACCTTTGCCTCATAAATGGTGCAATTACAAGCAAGTACTGGGGTTGTGGGTGGACCTACCATGCTCAGCTCAAAGCAAACTTTTTGTTTGTTTTTTGAGACAGGGTTTCTCTGTATTGTTTTGGAGCCTGTCCTGGAACTCTATCTGTAGACCAGGCTGGCCTCGAACTCACAGAGATCCTCCTGCCTCTGCCTCCTGAGCGTAGGATTAAAAGTGTGCACCAAAACACCTGGCTGAATCTTTTTTAAAAGTGTTTTTTTAAAAAATATTTTTAAAGATTATTTTGTGAGTGTTTTGCCTGTATGTACATATGTATTCCAGTTATATACCTGCTGAAGCCAGAAGAGAGTGTCAGATCCCCTAGAATTGGAGTTACAGATGCTTGCTGATTGCTAAGTGGTGGTTTTGGGAACCCAAACCCAGGACCTGTGCAAGAGCAGCAAATGTACCTACTGATCCATCTCTCCAGCCCTAAGCTAGGAATCTTTAACCATTGTCAAAGTACAACTTTAAAATAAACTGTGCTGGAAGAGAACACACAGCCTGTAACTTCTTTGTGGCCAATGGCCCTAAGAGTTCACAAACCATTGAGAGGAGTCACTCTTTCCTCAGGAAGGGAATCCTTTATAACATCCCTAGTTGTCACATAGCATCACATTAGTCGTTAGAATACAGCAGAGAGCAACACCAGAGATGGAACCTGTCTTTCCTGAGGTTTCATTTCTGGGGTACAAACAACAAACAAATATACTACGGGTGCAATTACACTGATGCTAACCCTATGAAGATGACAGATAAGCTGAGTGTGGTGGTGCACACCTTTCATCCCAGCTCTTGAGAGGCAGAGGCAAGTAAGTAAGCAAAACCATGAAGAACTGGCTAGGCCAGGGGATACATAGTATAAGTTAAGGCCCTGAAATGTGTGGGAACCTGTCGATGAGGCTAGTTTAGATCATGTGAAGTCTCCTGCTGATGATCAAAAAGTCACCCAGCCTAGAGGCTAGAGCAAAAGTCTATCTTTACACACTGTTTACTATGTAGAGAACGAGTAGAATAGAAACAGGGAGACAAGTTAGGAAACAAGTTTATTAAAGGGAAAAGGACAGAGACCTGGCCTAAGATGAGAGTGGTCAAGATAAAGATATTGACAGAGTTCCAAGTCATCAAAAGAGGTAAGGAACAAGGAGCTGAAAAAACAAAAAACAAACAAAACAAAACAAAAAAGTTACAGTCAAGAATCATAGTATACACTGGAGCATCTGTCTGCTACTTGCAGTGATAAAAGTTAACTATTCATGTGGTAACTTATTCAGTGATTTCTCAGAGAATTAGAAGAGGATGGAGATGTAGTTGAGTGGTAGCCCATATGCTCAGTATACACAAGACCCTGAGTTAGTACCACAACACTGCATAAAACAAAAATAAAGCATTCTCACTGTTTTTCAAAAGGAAAACACTTTGGAAGCTTACCTAACATTTTGCTTACATAAGGTTCAATGTCCACATCCTGGAGATGTTGGTATGTGTGTGCATGATAGAGACGGAGTGTGGAATCCAAACGAATGGAGACCCACACACCATCACCCACCCATGCAAGCTGCCGTACTTGGCTCTCCTTCCTGGGGTGTGCATCAAATGATTTCTACAAGAGAAGTTTAATAATAAAATTATTTTTGTTTTTTCAAGGCAAGGTTTCTCTGTGTAGTTCTGGCTGTCCTGGATTCACTTTGTAGACCAGGCTGACCTTGAACTCACAAAGATTCATCTGTGCTTCCCCAGTGCTGGGACTAAAGGCGTTTGCCACCACTGCTCAGCTAATGAAATTACTTTTGTCACATAGGAAGTTATTTTAAAACAGCTAATCTGCCCAACAATCTGAAGACTGCTTAAAAAAAAATTTTTTTTTTAAGATTTATTTATTTATTATGTATACAGTGTTCTGTCTGCATGAATCCCTACAGGCAGGGGAGGGCACCAGATCTCATTAAAGATGGTTGTGAGCCATCATGTGGTTGCTGGGAATTGAAGTCAGGTCCTCTGGAAGAGCCCCAGTTCTGAACCACTGAGCCATCTCTCCAGCCCCCTGAAGACTATTTACTAAAGGGCCTAAATTATCTATTTTCCATGACTGTCCTTCCCATAAGTTCTTTCACCATAGAATGTAACACACACACACACACACACACACACACACACACACACACGGAAATAACAAAAGATGAAATGGTACTTGGGCATGGTGGCTGACATCTGTACTCTTAGCACTTGGAACTATGAGACAGGAGAGCTGCTGTGAGATCAAGGACAAAATGAGATTCTCTCCCAATAGTGAGACAATGACAACAGAACAAAGTGGTGTTGGGCTTCAGCACTATACAGGATATTTCCTTATTAACAATGCTGGCCCGTCAGACTATGTATCAGTGTTCAGAAATGGTGATACTAGGATTTGGCATTGCTACAGCACAATGAGAAGTAAAATCCTATTGGTAACTATTATATAAGGAACAGTCATGAAAAATAAATACCAAACTATTGCGTGGGGTGGATGGATATCTTACTACACCAAATGGTTACTTGTAGAATGTAGTTGGCAGAAGGGGTGGCTATTGAGATAATATGTAGCTTGCTATATGAAGCCTAGGTTAGTCTCAGTTTGTAAGGTAGTTTGTGGCAATCCTACCTTAGCTTCCCAAGTGCTATGATTATAGGGATGGGCTATGGTTTCTAACTGTGAGACTGCTAAAGGAAAAAAACAAGACATGGGGCAGAAAGAAATAGGAATTTTGCCTTAAATTTTTCCTATTGTAATTGTTTTTTGTTTGATGTTTTGAGTCAAGAGTTCCTCTGTGGCTTTGGAGGCTGTCCTGCAACTAGCTCTTGTAGACCAGGCTGGTAGGTAATATTATTTCTCAATTTGTGATACACAAGCAAGTGAGTCTGAATATACATAGGGTAGACAGAAAGGGAACTTAGGAATCCTCTCAACTGATCCTTATATGAGTAGACATATCAAGAACTATATATTCAGGCTGGTATGGTATACAATCTTTAATTCCAGCACTCAGGAGGCAGAGGCAAGCAGATCTCTGAGTTAGAGGCCAGCCTGGTAGACACAGTGAGTCCCAGGATAGTCAGTGATATGTAGAGAAACACTCTCAAAACAAAAACGAAACAGAACAACAACAAAAAAAAAAAAACCAGCAACAAAAACAAATATTCAAATAAAGAACATACCCATACATAGATACATATATAGGCACATACAAACCTTTATGTGTGAATCTTCTGTCCTTAAAAACAAAACAAAACCAACAGCTAAAAGAGAAAACAAACAAACCCCACCATTTCCTACTCTCATAGTCCAAAATGACAAGGGAGGTAAAATAAAAGAGAAAACTAAGACATCCAAAATTGTATCTGAAGTGCCCTTCAAACAATGATATGGAAAGCAGTCTCGAGAAGCTGGAAATATAATTTAGTCTTGCAATCTTTGGGAATACCATGTACACAGAATATAGATTAACTTGCCTCTATCTTCATAGCCTTTGGCTGAACCACATAGATTTTGTTCCTATAGCCACACCAGACTTTGTCATGTACCACAGTCATGCATCGTATGGAATGGTGAGGACGTCCAAGGTCTAAAAGGTGATAGTTTGACAGGTCCCACTGTCCATCTTTAAAACAAGAAGTAGATTATAGTTAATCATACTGCTTATTATTGATGAGGCACTCCAGTACCATGTGTTAAGTGTACCTTTATCTATATAAGCTATAAAGCTAGAAGAGACCACAAGGTACACCTACTCCAACCTGCCACCCACTAACTGGATTCCCTCTAAAGCATGCTTTAAAGGGGTAATGTAGTGTGATGTGGTGGTACACACCTTTAATCCCAGAACGGGGAAGTCAGAGGTAAGCAGATTTTTTAGAGTTCAAGGTCAGTGTGGTTTATACATTGATCCAAGCTAACTAAGAATACTTAGTGAGACCTAGCTTTAAAAGAAAAAAAAAAAAAAAAGTGGTAATGTGACATATTTGTTGTAGGTTATCTGAAAATGGCAGTCTTTTTAGAATTAGAACACATTTAGGGCTTAGGACATAACTTAGAAGTACAATACTTGTTCTCCACATCCAAGACTCTGGGTCCAATCTCTACCAACATGTATATACACACAATATATATAAAGAAGAACAGAGTTATTTGGGGGATTATCTCTCTCTTTCTTGCACTTGGATTGAATCTCTTAGGTAGAAACTGAAGACAACTCACTGCTAACATGTTAGGAACTATGCATATAATCTGAACATTTCTAATTTATAATCTGAAATCAAAAACATTGAGGGCTGACACAGCATATGTATGCAATCAGCTGTCAGTTTACAGTTTTTCCTAATGGCAAGACAATGAATAAATATAACTGCTGTTGAACAATCTTTTTCTACACTATAAATATGTATCACTCTTATTTACTAATAAAAACCTGGGCAGGAAGAGATTGAGTGCCAGAGCCAGACTAGGAGAATACTGGGAAGAGGAAGGGCAGAGTCAGAGAGTTGCTGGCAGATACAGAGAGAGCAAGATGGCATGTCACATTGAGAAAAGGTACCAAACCATGTGGCAAAGCATAAATAGAAATATGGGTTAATTTAAAAATAAGAGTTAGCTAATTATAAGCCTGAGCAATTGGCCAAGCATTTATAAGTAATATTAAGTCTCAGTGTGTTTATTTGGGAGTTGCTAGTGGGACAGGGAACATCTGATTACATATAACCCTAACTTTGTTACACTTCTGTCTTTTTTTTCTTTATTCTTTTTGGAGACAGGGTTTCTTTGTGTAGATCTGGCTATTCTGGAACTCACTCTTCACTCTGTAGGCAAAACTGGCCTCAAACTCACAGAGATCCATCTGCCTCTGCCTCCTGAGTGTTAGTTATTCAGGCATCTGTACTGGCCTGCCCTTAGGGTCCTGACAGGCTGCGTTCTCAGCTGCACATTCGCTTCATTCCTTTTTAAAAGGTGGGCTTTGCCCACCTCCCTGCTTTTTCTCTCTTTTCCTCTCCCCATTTCTCCTCCACCACCTTTGTTCCCATGAACCAGTCTCTGCCGCCCTCCCCTTTCTTCAAATAAACCTATGTGAGCCTTGTTGCGTGACGTGACTTTTCTTCCAGAGTTTTTAAATAAATTATAACACTAAGTGCTGGGATTAAAGGTGTGTGCTACCATTACCCAACTTTCTATGTCTTCTCAAACCAAGCAGTTTTGTGTGTTATACCTATCGTCCTTTACAAGTCCTTCACCAATCCCACTTTGATGATTTCCACTGCATATGCTTTAGTAGGGAGGATCATCACCAGCCTATGACAGACCTATATTTCTGGAGACTTTAAGTGCTAATCATGTCTTAATGAGCTGATGGTCAACCTTTAGGTAATTCTGTGCTACAAGCTGCAAGATCATACAGTAATTAAACAGCCAACGTTATCATGAGATAACTCAAAAAAATTAAGGATTCTGCTGATTGGATGAAACCAGTACAAAAGTTGTACTTGGCATTATAATCTCATGAATGAATCGGCTGTTTCTTGCTGTAGAGTCTTCCTGTAGCTTATTCCTTTCTGTAACAAACTTGGGATTTACTTCCCACAGTTTAGCCTATCTGATCATTTACTGGGAACAAATTTCTCCCAAGTATTTGGAGGTTTACTGATTACACTCCTAGCTATGTGTAAAACCTGTTCTCCATTAACACACCCTAGTTTACTGATTACATTCCTTAGTTACATGTGAGGCCTGTTTCCTATTATCAGGTCCCTGTTCCCCTCTCCATTGTAATTGTAGAGATCTGCTTTCTTGCAATTATCTTTATTAACAGACATTTGTTCAATGTTTAGGGCCCAGGCAAAAGTATCTCATCTAAGACATTTCTAAATAACCAAGGACATAGAATTACTACACATCCAAAGTTGTGATGCATAGCTACTTAGATGGATAGAAAAAATAAGCATGCCCTGGTTTTACCTCACTGACAAAGAGAAGTGATAACCTAAACTATAACCCTGCACTAAAAGATTATCAAACTTCTTATTTTATTAACTCAAGAGTTTAGCTCAGAGATTTACTGCTCCCTCCTGTTTCCCCCGAGAAGATAAAGATAAGGGTAATCAGCCCTTCTGCTCATCCTCAGGGAAAAGTAAACTTCCTGAAGGCCTGTGCCACAACTGAGGCCAGAGCACTGGAAGGCGCCAGGTTTTGTTTCTGGTGCAAATTAAACTTAGACCCTCTTTGGAACCTACAGCCCTAAGCAACTGATGCTAAAAGTTTCTCCGCAGTTTTACTTTATTGCTCTGTGTGTAAATCTCATCGGCCTTGCTGACCCTGAAAAACTCAAGCCTCACATTGTACTGTAAAAAGAATTATTATTACCCCAAGAACTGAAGAAAAACAGAGACAGAAAACAGAGAAACAGAACAGCATGGGAGAAGGAGAGCAGAAGAAGAATAAAAGAACATGCAGAGGAGCAATTGTGTGTGAGTCAATTCCTTTTTCCCTCAGATTTTAGTTCCTTCACTTATTTGTAGTTCCTATTTTTGAACCCTGAGTGAAATATTTTAGAAGCCGGACTTCTGAAGTTTTGGTAATGCTGACCCCTTAGAAATCTCTTGACCCAATAGGAGGACTTTGTACTGATCCCTATATATGTAATTTGTTTTATTCTACAAGTATAATTTTTATTCTCTTTATCAAAACTTCTACTATCCTATTTTTTCTAGCCTCTTTCACTGACTGACTAAGGGTCTATGATTAAGTGATTAAGATGCTGGCCTATCTTTCCACAACTAGGTAATGAAGATGACAACAGAACCTTCCTCATAAGACCTTGTGAAGCTGAAACATAGAAAAGTTTATAGAAGACCAGAACAGAGCAAAATACAGCCCCTTCTTTGTGCTGACTCTGAGTCAAGCAAGCAATCCTACTATCAATCAGTCCACAGAGTTCAAGCATCATCTACCCAACACATCTATATGCAAACAAGGAAAGGAGGTTCATTAAAACCCAAATTAGTCTATATTTTCATATTTCCTTGATCTAATAACCAAGTGAATAATTATTTTGGACGACACATTTAGTAGGGAGTTATGATGATATATATTGTCCTTAATTCAATCTGTTTGAGGCAGTTTTTCTCAAGTCACTACGTCTCTGCCTGTGGTCAGAGAAGTAATGTGACATGAAAGATGAGGAGAAATAATGTGACATCAAAGATTTATTCAATTGAAAGATATTTGGGGGGCTTAGGGACTGGAAATGTTAAGAGCACATACTGCTCTTGCAGAGGACCCATGCTTGGTTCCTAGCCCCCACAACAGATGATTCACAGTTGCCTGTAATTACAGTTCCAATGTATCTGATGTCCTCTGGCACATACATACATACACATAAATTAAAAAAGAAGTAAACAGCTGGGAGAGGGTAGCACACACCTTTAATCCCAGCACTCAGGAGGCAGAGACAGGTGGATCGAGGCCAGCCTGGTCTACTGGGCAAGTTCCAGGACAGCCTCCAAAGCTACAGAGAAACCCTGTCTTGAACGCCCCCCCCCCTAAAAAAAGTAAATACATCTAAAAAAAATTGTTTTAAAGTTAGGCACATATTTATAGTTCCAGTACTTGGGAGACTAAAACAAGAAGACTGTTAACTCTTTGCTAATCTGGGCTACAGAGTAAGACTTTTTCTTAAACAAAACATAAATTTTTTCTTAAATAAAGTAGATGGAAACTATTTTTAAAAAATAGGATAAGGCTGGGTGTGATGTCCTTTTAATCCCAGCACTCAAGAAGCAAAAACAGGTGGACTCAAAGACAGCCTGATCTATATGGCAAGTTCCAGGCTAGCCAGGGCTACATAATGAGACCTTATCTTTAAAAATAAAACAAAAATGAATAAAAGAAAATTATCCTTGCCAAATGTTTTCTAATTAAGCATATGAAAGAACTTTTTGCCGCATTACACTATATAAGGGCATCAAGAGAGCAGGGAAGATGGCTCAGTAGATAAAGTGCTTGTTGGGTAAATATGAGGAGATGGGCTTAGATTCCCAAAATCTCTGTAAAATGGAACAACAGCATGGATCTCACATCTCAGCTCTCCTAGGAACTGGAAACAGGAGAATTTCTAGAAACTTGGAGGTCACCTAGCTTGGCATATACATCAGTAAATAACAAAAGACCCTATCTAAAGCAAGGTAAGGAGGTAATAACCACACACAACAGCACATGCAGCCCATATTCACACAACGAACACCCATGCACACACATTATAACATATACACAAAAATTTTGTGTGTGTGTGTGTGTGTGTGTGTGTGTGTGTGTGTGTGTGTCATCCACTGTGTAAACACACTTGCCCATCAGGAACACCTAGTGCATACCTCCACAAAAGGCATCCATATATTTACTGATAAATATCATCATTACTCCAACATTCTTAAACGTTCATTCTCATTAGATATCATATCTTTCATGCTCTGTAAAGCAACCTGTTGGTGTATAACATTATAAAAACTCACCAACTCCTCTGTGGAAGATTGCAAGAGTGCCATCAGCCAGGGCCACTAGAACAATTCCTTTCACGTGTCTGTAAACAGGAAAAAGAATTTCAGAACCTCCACTTAAGAACACAGAATAGACCGTGTGTTGTTGAGCTGGTGTGGAGCCTCTTAAAAGGCCAGTTTGTGATGAAGAACTGACACAGCATTTGAACATGCTCCTGTCTTCACCGTGAGCATCTTGTTATGGAAATATGTCACAGAGATTAATGCATAGCATTTGAGATTATCTGAGGTGTTTTTCTTTCTAGCCCAAGGCTCCTCATCTCATTACACTTCAACATAACTCTACAGACCAGACACACATCTTGACTGGAACTAACACAGTCAGTAGATTTAGGAACAAACTGTTGGAACTTTGCCAGTCAACATATGAAAAGGGATTAGCAAACCAATGATCCAATCAATGTATTCCCAAACTCTGAGGAACAGTCTGAAACAATACAGAACTACTAAACTGAGGATTCAATTTGGAAAGTTTTCTTTGTACTTGCATGTTTTCTAGTCTTCTTTCCACTAGAGAATCTCATTTTCACTCAGTTTCTCTAGTTTCATTTAAATGGTTGTGGTGGGTTGAATGCATAGTCATAGGTTTTTGAATACTTGGTCCCTAGTTGGTAGTGTTGCTTGGGAAGTATGGCCTTGTGGAGGAAGTGTATCACTGGAGGTTGGCTTTCAGAGTTCAAAAGGCTTGCATCATTGTTAGTTTGCTCTCTCTGCTTCCTACTTACAATCCAAGCTATGAGCCCTCAGCATCCTGCTCCAGCCTGCTTACTGACATGGTGGACTCTTATCCCTCTGGAACCATAAGCCCAAATAAACCCTTCCTTTTGTTAAGTTGCCTTGGTCATGGTGTTTTATCCCAACAATAGGAAAGTAACTGAGATAATGGTTAAAACCAATAAGCAAATAAATCAAGCTTGTATAATGATTTATCATGAGATACATGCTCACTTTATTACTCTTATAATCTATTTTATACAAAAATCAAAACTTTTAAAAGGAACAATTTAAAAAAAATCAACTTACACAATACTCAGAATTGAGTCTTTCAGCTTAATGGAATGGAGACATTTCCTCCACTGGGCTACAGATGAATGGACATACAAACTGCAGGAATAAAGTCAAGACTGTTAAGGCATGGGCTTTCATCAATGCTTCTGTCTAACAATGACTACAGGCACCCCCAAGAGGAAAGCAGGGTACCATTCAATGTTTAGGAAAAGGGCTTGATACTTTTGTATGAAAAGAGAAAAAGAGGGACGGGGAGAGAAAGAGGGGTAGAGAGAGCAGAAACAGAGAGGAGGGAGGAAGGGAAGAGAGAGGACGAGTGCCTAAGATAGAGAAACAGGCTATTTACACAATCAGAAACATATGAAAACCAAAAAGCTAGAATTAGTATTGATACTAGAGTATTAACCACTGACACCAGCTAACTTTAGGTTGCCCTATGCCTTAGTATTTCTGCATAAACCCTTTCCATGAATAACCCTACACCTTTATTACACTGAAATTTGAGTGATTCACCTCAGACAGTGGTTGACTATAGCCTGCAGGCTAAGTCAGATTCCTATGGAAAAGATACATAGTGACCCTGCTTAACCTTTGGAAATACCCTGTTCTATAAGAGGCCCCACAGTATTAGTAAATTAATAAACTATGCCAGGTATAGTGGCCCACACCTTTAATCCAAGCACTCGGGAGGCTGAGGCAGGCAGATCTGAGTTCAAGGCCAGCCTGGTCTTATACATCGAGTTCCAGGATAGCCATGTTACATATGCTACACATGAAACATAGAGGGAAAAAAAGTGAATAAATTATGTAATATAGATTATCATCCTCTGAACTTTCAAATTGTGATTTATTCCTTTTTAAAAAAAGATTTTTAAAATTGTTGTGTGTGTTTGCCCACATGTATGCGTACCATGTGCATACCTGGTAACTGTGGAGGCCAGGGACCAGAGTTATAGACAGTTGTGAGTTGTCATGTGAGGGCTGGGCTGGGAACTGAACTGGATCTTCTGTAAGAGCAGATTCTCCTCCCTCCCTCCTCCCTCTCTCTCTCTCTCTCTCTCTCTCTCTCTCTCCCTCCCCCTCTGTCTGAGACAGGGTTTCTCCTCTGTGTAGTCTTGACTGTCCTGGAACTTAGAGATCCACCTGCCTTTGCCTCCTGAGTGCTGGGATTAAAGGCGTGTGCCACCCCCCCCCAAACTGGTGCATGAGTTTTGATTTAGATTTATTTATTTGTTACGTACGTACGTACGTATGTATGTATACCATTTTCTGTCTGCAGGCCAGAAGAGGGCACCAGACCTCATTACAGATGGTTATGAGCTACCATGTGCTTGAGTAGCCAGTGCTATTAACCTCTGAACCATCTCTCCTGCCCGATTTATTCTTAATTCTATACCAGATTTAAGTATTTTGGAAGGGATAGGATCTTGTTTTAGGCCAGGCTATCCTAAAATTTATAATTCTCCTGTCTCAGCATTCTGTGTGCTGAGGCTATAGGCATGGACCACCATTATCAAACTCAGCTTTAAAAATCCTTCTTACCTTTCCTTCTAAGAATATTACATAAACATTCTGTGACACAGAGAGAAGTTACCATTTAAAACTAATGGGAGTCTAGTTTACAAAAGTTGCAACAAAAACTTCAAATTTTGTTTCTATTTACATTTATTTCATTTACATCTATATTTCATTTGTCCTTTGCTTATGGTTTTTGTTTTCATGAGGGGTCTCACTTTGCTACATAGCCAAGGTTAACATGAAGACTAAGGATACTGTCATATTAGGAAGCTGGTACTTACCAGCCATTTTGAGCTCCAAGCCACATGGTTGGTAAAAGACTACTCATTTTCTGAGCTTCTTCTCTCACCAGGTCTTGCTCATTTGGCAATACTGATATTTGATCTTTGTACACATCTGATTCATTACTGGGAAAATGAAGCACAAGGGGAAAACCCACTCTGAGGGTACTTTTTAGGCTCAGTTTTCAGGAATAAACAGTTCTATGTTTAAGCTTACCCAATGAACAAACGCTGAGAAGCCAGAGAAGCCAATGCTAAATGCTTACACTTGAAGTAGTTAAAGAACTGTACCAGAAATACTAACAAGTTCAAAGTAAGGGGGATAAGATATAGTAATAAGACTCATCAGTTAGTATCTGAGACCTTAATCATGGTTCTCAAAAAGAAGAAAAGCCAAAACCCAACCAAACAAAACACAACAGAAAAAGTTATGGTTTTGTTATTAACTATTTTGACATTTTTTTGATAGTTTTTTTCTGGGGAGAGAAGGGAGAGATTGTTTTAAAACCACTCACCCCCAGAGGAAGCTGATGTGTAATTTTTTAATGTATAATAAATTTATAAAATAAATTACAGCAAAACATGTTTGTATTTCATTATAAACCTCTTCTTTGGGGTTGTCAGGGCATAGTAAGTAGATAGTATAAAACTGGGCTATCAAATTCAAAACATGACTTCATTCTGAAATTAATTATAAATGTTAATAAACTCTTGGTTGTTCTATATACTGAGAAAAATAAATTCCAGAAAAGACCAGTTTACAAAGAACTATATCTAAGAGGATGGAAGTATGTACTAAATGGCTCTGAATTAACCAGTCCTTTAAAGCAGAGGCTTCAACAACAAAATCTGCATGAGAAGAAATTCAAAAGGGACACCTCAAGTTTCATTTTGGGAAAAACCAAACAATGACAAATTTAAATAATGGCTAATTTTGATGATAAAAGGAGTGGGAGTAAGTACGGAGGGTGGGAAAAAATAACTAGAGTCATTGGTAGAATGGAAATCAGAACAGCACAATGAAGGCAGTAATAACACAGGAAGACTTGGACAAGGATATGGTTTTTGTTTCTTTTTTTAAATGTTAAGAAATGGATGGGAAAATCTCCAAAGAGAATAAATAGGAGAGAATAAAACATCTTTCAGTTCCCTATAAGAATGACAATCAAGTGGGTATTCTGACTGTTTGACACTATGTTGATTCTTTTTATTTGTGCAGATTCTTCCAAGTTACTGATTTAGGATGCATACCTTGATTGAAACACCGGGGAGAGGTCTTCTGGGATCTGAACTCCCAGAGGATCTGTAAACACATGTTCTGTGTACACACCAGGTTGGGAGATGTCCACAGCATCTTCAGTGGACCCTGCATTGCCCTCTGTGGCTTCAGTTGCTTCTTCTGCTGTTGGAACATTTTCATCAACCTCACTGTTTTCGGTTTCCGTTTCTATAAAAACATAAACACTCTATGTTGAATGAGTTTTTCTACTCCCATACTTTCACCACATAAGCCTCTGTCTAGAACTCCATCCCACTGGCCCCTCCTTGGCATTGCAGTGACATGGAGAACTCCTCTCACACAGTCACTACCGCACCTTCTTTTCAGCTCTTTCACCCTGGCTACTTCGAGGTTGAAAAGTCTGTAATGTGGCATTCCCAAGATAGGCTCAGGCTCTCCACAAGTGTACCTGGTGGCTTTTCTATCACCGGAGAAGCACTGTTGGTACTGGGGGAAGTGGCAGCTCCTGTCACTCCTTCTGTAGAGCACCCAACCACTGTGATGCCTCCCAGCAGGCTGTCCATCTCTGCAGAGCTGTTGCTTGTCATGCTTCCACACAACGATGCTTTGTCTACCTGACCAGATTCAGAAAGTTCTTCTCCTGCAGGGTAGTCTGTTTCACGAGCTCCTAAAACAAGCAGTTCCCTCTTAATACCCAGTAAACCAAGCAGCACCTTTTTTCTATTAAAGCAACCATAGGCCTGAGATGAGAGTACACAGGTGAAACATACTGCTACCAGAATATACCACCAAGACAGAGTGTTAAGTTTAAAGTAATCTCGATAAAAAAAAAAAAAAAAAAATTAGAGGTAAAATAACATTTGTATTTGTTCATAATCTAATGAAATACCAGTTGTTTTTTTTTTTTTGTCTTATTTTGTATGAGATAGGGCAGGCAATATGACCAGAAGGTAAAAAAGCATTTGCTAAGCAAACCTCATGACTTGACTTTGGTCCCTGTAACTTATCAGTGGGAAGATAAAACCAACTCCCAAAAGTTCTTCTCTGGTTTCTATACATGCACCGTGGCATGGGGCACACCCACAGACAGTAATAAATTTAAAAGTTTTTATAATGTGGGTTTATTAACATTAGACAACAATATGAGAGGTGTGATTTTTGGAGACAAGGTCTCACTTTTTGTAGTCAAGGCTGACCTTAGAGTCCTGATCCTCCTGTCTCCACCTCTCAAAACCTGGCATTACAGGTATATATCACCACACCTGGCTAAATCATAATAATACAAAACAGAAAAGATGATAACGAGATGCTCAGTTGACAAAGCACCTGTTGCACGAGCCTGATGCCCCAAGTCTGACCTGGAACCATTTTAAGAGGAAAGGAGAGAACCAGCTCCATAAGTTCTCTGACCTCTATAACCGTGCCATGGCATAGGCAGTCTCTCTACACACCACACACATATACAATAAAAACAAACATCTTCAAGACTGAAAAGGGTACCATATTTCAGGAGTTAGTAACTATACAGAAAGTAAAAAAGAAAACTAATTAGTGGTCATATAGCCAATATACAATATAATCAGTTAACAAATGGGGCAGAAAACTAATGGAAATTATGCATCATATTCAACTTATTATCCTGGCTTCACTCCCCACAAACATAAAAACACATTAATTCAAGTTAACTCTGCTAAGTATATCTATTAATTTATACTTCATCTGAATTTTTTCCTTGTTTTGGGGAAGAGGTTACGACAGACTTTTGCTATATAGGGTCAGGCTGGCCTTCCACCTGACGTGGACACATCCCTGGCTGCTACAGTTCTAGGTTTTTTATTGACACTTCTAACTTCACTGACTAGTTCTCATATTTGGGCACGTTTCAGCAGTATTTACTCAAACAAATAAGATAAAGAAAATAAAAAACTCTTTTAGGAGAGCCAATTTTAGTCCTGGCATTACCACTTGACAAGGTCAAGTTCATAGGTAGGTCACTGTATTCAACAAAGATCTGGAAGTTATCTTGAATCCTACCTACATAAACTTCCCAATAATTTTTTTCATACTAATAGAAATTGGGCAAAGTACAACTTGAGAAACAGATTGAGCCACCTTTGCTCTAATGAGCTCCTCAGCAGCTACAGGAGGTTAAAACAAGTTCTGTCTAATATCAAGTCAGGAAAAGGGGAAGGCTGGTGAGACGGCTTAGCAGATACAGGGGCCTGCTGTTGATGACCTGGAGGGTGGGGGCTGGAGACGGGTTAATGGTTAATAGCACTAGCAGAGGGCCAGGGTTGGATTCCCAGCAGTCATATGGCAGCACACAGCTATCTGTGACTCCAGTGCCATGGGGTCTTCTTTTGGCCTCCACAGACAACAGACATGCACACAATGTACCCAAAGGCAAAAACGCATACACAGAAAATAAAAATGCATTTAAAGAAATCATTTTTAGCCAGGTGGTGGGTGGCATACTCGGGAGGCTGAGGCAGATGGATGGATCTTATGAGTTTGAGGCCAGCCTGGTCTACAGAGTGAGTTTCAGGACAGGCTCCAAAGCTACAGAGAAACCTTGTTTCAAAAACAAAGCAAAACAAATCAAGCATTTACAGTGGAAAAATCATTTTCATTTTTAGCACCTCAAAAGATAGTATGTCTTATTTTTACTACTTTTTCCTTTTTTTTTCTGAGACAGGGTTTCTCTATATAGCCCGTGCTGTCTGGAAGACCTATAAACCAGTCTGGCCTCAGAGATCCATCTGCCTCTGCCTCCCAAGTACTAGATTAAAGGCTTAAAGACATGTGCCACTGCCACCCTGCTTTAAAGTTTATTTTAAAGAAGTTTTTTGTTTTGTCTTTTGAGACATTTTTTAATATTCTTCACACTATCCTTCAATAGTTAAAGGATTGTTATTTAATAACAACACATTGTTATTAAATGACTTCCAGTTTATTTTAAACCTTCTTTCAACTAGCACATAAGACCTGTAACAGCAAACACAGAAGCACAATTCTATCAGCCACATCCATTTCCACCTGGAAGGAAGTGTGGAAAGCATGAGGGGGAGGAAGCAGAAACTTACCTGGGACACTTGCAATGCACAGAACGTGAGAATTGCAAACGGTGAAACTATCTAGGATGTTGCCAGGCTGAACAGCATCAATGATGATAACCTTTGTAGCTGTATGAGTGCTGGTACAGATCCAGACTTGACTGGACAACTCTTCTTGATTTTTTAATTCTTTCTGCTGTTCCTGAATAGACAGAGGAAAATGTTTAAAATTATATGAATGTGAAAATATCCTTAAGACTATGTTCTTACACTAAAATTCAGTATTATTTCAAATTATTTCCAGTTTATTTGGAAGGGTCAAACTACAATTTGCTTATCAGTATTACTAGACTAAAACTTAGTAGTTAAGAAGATTGGTGATAAAAGTCAGTATCTTCATTGTAGTAGTGGTCTCATTCATTTGGCAAAATGGAACTGTAGTCACTTGAATATATGTAAATAATACCTCAATAAAATGAATGTTAAAGGAATATATGGGGAAAGTGATGGGAGATGTCATTCTGTAAATATGTTTCTTTTACTGGTTAACGAGTAAAGCCCTGTTGGCCAATAGGAAGGCAAGATAGGTGGGACTATGAGACAAGGAGGATTCTGGGAGATGTAGTAGAGGAGATTGAAAATGTAGAGCCTTGAAAGAGGAGGTCTGGCCCCTCTCTCCGGTTAAGATAAGACCACATGCAAACACTTAGATTAATAGAAATGGGTTAATATTTAAGACAGAGCTAGCCAATTACATTAGTAACTGGCCAACAGCGTCTCTCTGTGTTATTTGGGGCTGACGTGACTGTGGGACCAGGCTGGCAGGAAAACTGTTTGTAACAGAAAAGAGCAAGTTCACAGTAATCCCCACTACAAGTTGCCTCAATTAAGTTTTGTATTTAAGAGCTGAACTCCTACACTCATAAACCAGGATATCAAATATGGTACAAACTTACCTTGAGTTCTTGATCCAACTTATCTAAACTACTCTGAGATGCACTTCGCTGTTTACTGCCTTCAGTGTCCAGACCAGCAACGTCCTTGTAAAATACACTTGCTCCAACAACAGAACCACCGTCTCTCGTCTTGCCACCAGATAAATTGACACCTACAGCACACCACAGCTTCTCAGAGGTAGGGGTGGGAGAGAAAGGTAGTATGTCATTTTTTTTTCTCTATAAATATTAAGAAAATTTTCACATTTTCTTAAAATAACTAACCATGGGTACTTTAATATACTCTAATGTTATGCATTGGGTATGGTGGCACATGCCTAAATAATAGCACATAGGAGAATAAGGCAGAGAAAAAGGATTTAAGGCCAAAATATAAAAGAAAGAAAGTTGAAGACCATCCTGGATTATATAGAGATTCTGTCTCAAAATATATAAAATTATCACATTTTAAAATAAGCACTCATTTTACTATAAAAACAGAGTTTGAATTTTTTCTTTTTCTTTTCTTTTTTGTGGGGGATGTACCTAGAGGTTGGTAAGTCAAAGGTGTCACAATTAGCTTACCTTCATAGATGCATCTTTCTCGTCTAGTGGTCTGAGATAGACAGGGACCGGTAGATTTTTCATCTTATTTTCCCCTTGACCATTGGCCACCTAATGGAAGGGGGCACATATTAGCAAGTTCCATGAACACTGAACTTACAGAACCACTGAGACATAGGTAAGTATGGTTGCTGCATATTTGCTCCTAAAAATCAAGTTTAGCCTGATTTTGTCTTTCTTACTTGAAAAATAAGCAAAACCCCAAGTAGCAATTACTGACAATATGTAGACAAGTTTAATAGGAGGCAGAAGTTCACAATTACACATGTGCACACATGAGTACATGCTTGCATAAAAGAAACACTTTTAGGTCTTTTAGGAGTGTAGACCTAGAATGTTTTATTTGCATTATAAGGCTCTAAAAATAGCCTGAAAACATCTAGTCTCCATATTTCTCTAAATGTGCAAAGTCCAAGCAGGCTGAAATGAGCAATTTATATTTTCAGTTCACATTTTCCAAGCATACTCCTTTTCAACCTGCATTTCCTGCTAGACACTCGAGTCACATTCTCAAGTTACCTGTTTGTACTTTTGAGGCAGACTCCAGCCGAAAGCTTGCACGCGACCATCTTCCTTCTGAACATGTGCCTTTACTTGACGATACTGCTCTCTCTTTTGCTCTCTTCGGGAAGCTAAACTAGCCTCAGTTCTAGAAAACGACATTTGCAATTTTAATGAAGTGACTCCAGTAAAACCTCTAATTGCAGTATTTGAGCCACCCTCAACTTAATAGAGAATTCCTGGCTTCCCTGGGGTATATAACCCACATGCACACACTCCAACTCAAGGGTTATACCAAAGCTGATCTTTCCACGTTTGTAAGCCAGCCTTCTTTGGGGAGTAGCAGCATATTACATGAAACTGAGTTAGTTATTAGTCATCAGACTATGGGCTTTCAGATGCCATATATGAAAGGAAAAAATTCTGAAGTAATTTGGGATCTTCCTTTTCTTATTTAACAAATAATGAGAATGTTCTAATGCTGGATATTGTGCCATAGTATCCTTAGGAGGATGAATAAGTCAAACTTTTAGATTCTACCCACTATTTCATTCTTTTTAAAAATTTATTTAATTATTTTATGTGTTTTGAGTATTTCGCCTACATGGATGTCTGTGCACCATGTGAATGCCTGGTGTCCTCAGAGGCCAGAAGAGAGCATTGGATTCCTTGGGACTGGAGTTTCAGATCATTACAAGCCACCATGTGGGTGCTGGGAACCAAACCCTGGTCATTTTTAACCTCTGAGCGATCTAATTTTAGAAGACAAGAAGGCAGACTGACTTAGTGAGCTTTAAAGATATGGAGTAAGATATAAAAATGATTCTAAAATAATTGCTCTTTTGTTTGGCCTTTTTTTTTTTGGTGAGGTGACTTTCTGTATAAACCATAGTTTATGAAATCTACTGGTATGTCAGACACTACACATAGTGTACAATATTAACCCAACACCTTTGAAATAATTTTTCAGAGAGATGAAATTGTTCACATGCAGAAGGGAAAACCAAGTCCTTTTGACAACCAAAGATTAAAGGCTTAAAGTAGTCAGTATTTCTATTGATATTTGACTGTTGTCAAACCATGAAGTACAATTTTCTTTGTTCAAAAATTTATATTACTATTTATCCAGAGTGTGTGCATTTGTGTGAGCGTGTGTTTGAATGTGTACCATGGTGTGCCTGAGGTGGTCAGGGAACAACTTGTGGAAGGCAATTCTCTCCTTCCAACACATGGATCCCAGGAATCAATCTCAGTTTACCAGGCTTGGTGGCAAGCAACCTTACCTGCTGAGACTGCACTAGTCCTGAATTGCAACTTTCTTAAGTACTGGCTACAAGTCATTCATGCATTTTGGGGCAAAGTCTTACCCTGTGATCCAGGATGTCCTCAAAATTGCAATCTGCCTGCCTCAGTTTCCATATGTTTAGGATTACATTATTAGTCCTACAGGTAATTTACTTATAAGGCATCCGTCCACAATACAGAAACCCATCTTTCTTTTTCTTCTTCCCAAAACCCCAACCCACAAAATAATTTCCTTTGTTCTTTAAGATGAGGTTAAGTGTGTAGCTGATGCTAGCCTGAACTGTCCATACAATTGGGCTGGCCCTCCTGTATCAGCACCCTGTGTATTGGAATTAACCAATTATGTCTGGCTAGAAATTGTTTCTTTAGAGTTATCTGAACTCTTGTGAAGTAAGGGATGAGAGATTCTAACTATGAATTTACTCTTTAGTATGACCATTGCTCGTAATACTTACTCCTCACTAAGGAAATCAAATGCCTTGGACTTATCACCAGGGAGCTGAGACAAGGTACTGCTCCTTTTCTTTACGGAGGGAGTCACGTGAGAAGTGGGTGCATTGTACTTCAGATTCACGGGGGGTTCAGGCTTCTTTGTTGCATTGCTTGAAGAGCTAAAAAGTCGGCTGAAACTAAAACAAAATCCACAAGTATATCTATTACATGAACTGGAAAACCAATCCCCAATTTTCCATAAATTTTTATGCTCTAGGCAGTGAGTTAGATATTAGCAAAACCAATTTTTATAGTTATATTACTACAGCCTGAGCAGTCAGTCACAGCCTGTTCTTTAATATGCAAGTTCCATAATGAAAGACACAATCCTGCATACAGAAAGCATCTACTAAATAAACACAATATACAGGTTTCTAAGCTAGCTCCTGTTGAGGATGTTAAGCAGCAAGGTAACAACTGTGTGATGACAGCAGAAGCTTAGTGTGCAGCACTCTGAACAGTCGCATCATCAGGTTAACTCATATCAGGAACTTTCTAAGCTCAATTTAAGCAACTATTTTCATGTCCACAGTTTTAAAATATTTATGCTTCCAGTAAACAGACTAATCCTAAAAGGGTAAGTTTTAACTTCAGTAAACACACAGTACTTCTGGTACAAACATAATGCAGTTTAACACACAGAGACAAAGCAAGCAGTACAAATAATAAATTTGTCATCTTTTCTTTGATGGGGATTCATGTACCTGTCAATTTTACAAACAATTCCCCACAATTTTATGTAAATTGGTAGAAGATTCCACCAAATGCATAACCAACACAATGCAGCTTACGATAGCCTACTTTGGATCCTCAAGAACAGCCTTACCGAGTTGGCATGCTGTATATTAAAGAAAAGAATTTCAGTTTAGCTATTTCCTTTCAGCTGGGAAAAGTCAGTATAATGTTCTTGTCTTGACACATTCCCCTATGCTTACGGTTCTCAGTATACTCACAACTGCCAGATGCTTGACCTCTTTTTTTCTTGCATGGCTGGGTTTTCTCGTGATGCCCTACATTAAAAAAAAAAGAAAAAAATTATTAGAAAGGTGTTATACTTTTTTCATCAAAGAGCCAGAGCCCCAGGAAATTCATAATGGCAAAGCAGAAAAAAATATTGAAAAGATATACTCTAGTTCCCTTTTTAAAATGCCGCTTTATAAATCTCCACCCTTAGCTGAAATTTTATTTTTTACCTGCACGCTTAACTTACAAAACAGCTTACAATTATACTGCTTTGGTAGGCCACTTAATAAGTAAATGGTGCTATAAATGATGTAATGATAAGGAAGTAAAGGTTGGAGATTAGATTTACAAACTATATATAAATTTGATGTGATAATCATGAATATGAGTAAAACTAATGAGCAAACTTTTCAAGAGCTACTTCTGAATTAGAGAAAGAACACTGTTACCGATACCATGACCACTAGATGACAGCACTACGCGAGCGTTAACACCCAATAAAGGACAACCATGTGAATCTCACATGCAGAAGTGTATAAAGGAAGTCAGCTTGAATACAAAATAGTACTTCCTAGAGGACAGCAGATGGAAGAATGAATACAGAGAGGCTGGATTTGATGACTATTGCACCAACACATACTGGCACTTAACTCCATTAATATGAACCAATTAAAACATGTTAATGATAAAAAACAAAGATCTAATTGACTGAAAGATGTCAATAGAAGGTTCATTTTGCATGAAGAGAAAAGAAGGGGTAGTCAAGTATATTTTACAGAAAGATACTAAATAAATATAATTTTCATATGTGAAATTTACAAATACAGAATAATATCAATTTTCATATTTTAAAAATGATCATTATTCCTAAGTAGCAACAATTATTAACATTTACAGGTTATGATAGCATCCTCCAAGGTCCTGTACTATCTATCTCTGATCTTGTTCTATTACTAATCTAAATGTTAACTGAGAAAATGTCTCCTGCATGCAGGATGTTAGTTGGCAATGAAGGAGTGCATGCATCTAATGAAACAATGGGAAATATCAGGGCACCCATCGTACGGACCGGATCATCTCTGTCCATCGAACAGCTTCTTGAAGCTCCATCAGCCTCTCTTTGTACTGGTTTCTCTCCATGAGAACTCGGGCCATTTCCACTCTAGTAAACCGCTTCCTCTGGGCTGTGGGAATGTCACTCTATAATGGTAAGAGAAGGGCAAATCACCCTGAAGTTTACATATGCTTTGATGTTAACCTCACACTGAAACCAAATCTTGAGTTTTTAAACATTTCTTTAAGCTTAATAAAGAAATGTTTTAACCTAATGGCTTTAAAATGCCCTTATAAAATAAAATCAGACACTCAAATTTTTATGTAGGACTGAAAAGAAATTGGCAATTTAATTTCTGAGTATAAACATTAATATTGAACATGTAAATGAATTATTAAATTTACAAATTTTCAGCCAATACCAAATGAAGATTTTTAATATGCTCTCATACATTATCCTAACATTCTAAATTCATGGTCTGTGACATTCAGAAAACAGTTACAATTAGTTCCAAAAGAGATTCATTTATCTCAAACTATCAATCCATATACATATCCAGAAGTTAACATTCATAGTGAATCTATTATATAGTTGCTAAGGAATCCAACTAAAACAGCAAAACAATAACAACAAACCACCAGTGGAAACACAATATTAAGTCAGAATTAATGCTACAGGGAATAGGATATGAACATGGATGGCATACAGAAGGCTCCAAAGAGCAAGTTAACCTCCTTCTGCTGCTGATTTTTCATCCTTCTTCTGGGTTAGCAGGTAGGTTTAATGATAGGGTTTTGTTGAGAGGAGCATGTATATTTTAGATCCAGACTGAAATCTTGGAACAGTGAGACAGAAGGTGAGCTCTGCTCTCAGCAGTCTTCTGCCTTTGTTTTCCTGTCTCAGAATTTAGCCCACCTTTTCAAACAAAAACCAACCACAAATTACAAAAGGCCTGAATCCTGCCTAGAGGAAGGCACATTTCTGAGTTCAAGGCCAGCCTGATATAAAGAATGAGTTCCAAGATCGTCACGACTACACAGAGAAACCCTGTCTCTGAAAACAAAAAAAGGAAGGAAGGAAGGAAGGAAGGAAGGAAGGAAGGAAGGAAGGAAGGAAGGAAGGAAGAAGGAGGGGAAGAGGAGAAGGAGGGGAAGGGGAGAAGGAGGGGAAGGGGAGAAGGAGGGGAGGAAAGGAAAGGGAAGGAGGAAAGAAGAGAGAAAGAAAGAAAGGAACTGAATTTAGCAACAGTATATATATGCTCTGGGGGGGGGGGGGGGGGGGGACACGACACCCAGAAGTCTCCATGCCAAAGATTCGTACTCTACTATAATGGTACTATAATGTTCTGTTTTTTGTTTTGTTTTGTTTTATTGGAGGGTGTAGATGTTGAGACAAGTTCTCACTATGTATGTACTAGAACTCCCTATGTAGAACAGACTGGATTCAAAGTCACAAAAAAAACCTTCCTGCCTTGAATGCTGGGACTAAAGGGGTGCCTTTTTTTGTTTTTTTTTTTTGTTTTTTTTTTTTTTTTTTTTTGTTTTTGTTTTGTTTTGTTTTGTTTTAGACAAGATCTGTGTAATCCAGGCTAGTACAACTGATCCCCGCCCCACACAAAGCCAAAAGCTGCATGCAATCCTCCTACCTCTATTTTTTTATTTGTTTGTTTGTTTGTTTGTTTATAGTTTTTTGAGAGGGGGTTTCTCTCTGGCTTTGAAGGCTGTCCTGGAACTTGCTCTTATGGACCAGGCTGGTCTCGAACTCACAGAGATCCACCTGCCTCTGCCTCCCGAGTGCTGGGACAAAAGGTGTGCACCACCACCACCTGGCTGTACCTCAGTTTTTTTTTTTTAAACATGTTGGGATCACAGTGTGGTAGTCTGAATGTGACTGGCTCCCATAATCTCATAGGGGTTGGCACAATTAGGAAGCATGGCTTTATTGGAGGAAGTATTACTGTGGGGAAGGGCTTTGAGGTTTCTTACATTCAGGATACTTCCTGTTGCCTAAAAGATGTAGCACTTTCAGCTCCAGCACTACCTCTGCCTGCAAGCTGCCATGATGATAATGGATTGAACCTCCAACACTGTAAGCAAGCCACCCCAATTAAATGTTTCCTTTATAAAAGTTGCCATGGTCATGGTGTCTTTTCATAGCAATAGAAAACCTAAGACAACAAGCAAGTACCACACCAAGTTTATTTTAATTCTTTTTTTATAATTTATTTTTATTTTATGTTTATTGGTATTTTTCCTGCATGTATATCTCCAAGATGGAATATAGTGTTTCTGTGGGAGTAGGGATTGAACCAGGGCTTCAAGCATGCTACTAAGTGAACCAAGCCCTCTCTCTGTCTCTAATAGTAATATGAAACAAAACCAACACCATACTTTGTAATAGATAATTTCCAAACACAAACATATTCTTTTAATATTTTATTAAAGAATTATGATTCTGGGTGTGGTGATGCGGGCCTTTAATCCCAGCACTCAGGAGGCAAAAAGCAGGCAGATCTCTGAGTTTGAAGCCAGCCTGCTCTACGCAGTTTGTCTCAAGCCAAATATGGGCAACAAAGTGAGGATGTTTCTGAAAGGAAAATCAGTCCAAGCTGACATTTATACAGTCTTGATATGCTATTCTAAGATCTCCATGGAAATGTCAACTATGTGTGTGTCTCCTAGTTCCCTTCCTGTGCACTGATAAAACAGTGACCAAAAGTAACTCAGAGGAAGAAAGGATTTATTGGGCTTATACTTCCAGGTCAGAGTCTATCAAGGGACATCAAAGTATTACAAGCATGTTTTTCTCTGCTGCCCTGCTACCACGCCAGCCCCCAATAACACTCAGAGACTCTGTATTTGATATAATCCTGTTAGCCAGTTACTAATATTGTTTATGGGCTAGCTCTGTCTTAATTATTAACCCATTTCTACTTATCTAAGTATTTCCACGTGGTCATCTTATCCGAGCGCGGAAGGCCGGCATTTTGCTTCCTCTAGGCTCCACATGCTGACCCCTCCTTACTACTTTTTCTTTTTTCCTTTCTCCTAGCCCCGCCTATCTTGCTTTCCCATTGGCCACAGTGCTTTATTAATTAACCAGTATGAAAAACATATTTACAGAATAACATCTCCCGTCATCAAAGGAGAAACATAGCAAAACTTGAAGCAAAAACCATGGAGAAATGTTACTTGCTGGCTTGTTTTCTGGCCCATGCTTGGCTGGCTTTCCTACAGAGCCCAGAATCATCTGTCTAGGGATGGTTCCACCCATAAAAGTCTTGGCTCTCCAATATCAATTATCAAGACAATTCCTCATTGACAAGCCCACAGATCAGCCCAATGAAGACAACAATTCGAATGAGACTCTATTTTTAGTTAAGATGATTGTAGTCAGTGGCAAGCTCACAGTTAATGAAAACTAGGAAAATGTATACATATTTGCATGATTAAATTAATTGTGAATTGAATAAATGAGGAAAAAACATGGCTTCCTCTGGGGTGAGGAGCATTTCTGACAATACTCTAGGCTATTTAAAAATTATAATTTATTGTGTTAATAATTTAAGAATCAGTGGGAGAGAGATGCCATGTGACAGAGCTCATGTGGATGGAGGATTTTATTGGGGGAGGGGAATGGGAAAAGGGGAAAGAGAGGGACTGCCCTCTGGAGATCAGGAACGACAGAAGAGAAGAAGGAAGGCAGGGTGGCCCAACGTAGCTCATGTGCAAAGACTACAAAATGCCTTCACTGTAGGACTCAGGGTTGGCCAGGTATCTGCCTGAATGATGACAGCACATGTGTGCAAGGGGTGCTCTTAGTGGCTACAGCTAAGGGCCCTGGGGGCAGGCTAAAAGGCTAGCAAGCACATGCAGGTAGGGAGTGGTTGTGGTTCATGATGTCTCCTTCTAGATCCCCAAGGGTAGGCCAGCATAATGCCTGAATGCTAACAGTGTGCCTATGTGTTTTGTGTATAATGTGTATCTATGTATGTGTGTGGATGCATGCATTTTACAACACACATGTGGACAACTTGTGGGAGTCAGTGTTCCCTTTCTACTTTGTCGTCCTGGGGATTAAACTCAGGTCATCAGGCATGGTTACAAGTACCTATACATGCTGAGGTATCTTGAGGGCCCATCTAAAAAATTTAATTAATGCCTTCTTCTGAATTATAGGGACCAGGTACACTTGTGGTGTACAGATAAACAGGCAGGCAAAGCACATAAAATTGTGTGTGTGTGTGTGTGTGTGTGTGTGTGTGTGTGTGTGTGTGTGTGTGTGTGTAAGTTTGAGGCCTGTCTGGGCTACCTAACAAAACTTTACCTTATAAAGATCAGAAACAATATCATGCAACCACAGGTCAGAGCACTGAACCACTGAGGAAAAGTGAGCACACAGCTCTACAAACACAGCATGTAGGTACCATGTAGAAACATGAACCAGCTTATTTATGACCCATAATACTAAATATTAGTATAGAATTCCCTCCTATCAAAAAGATATAAGAAAAAACAGTCCCAAATCAAATCATAAACTTACATCATCATCATCTTTTGCTTTTTGTCTTGCATCTTCAGCTTCTGCACGAGCTCTAGTGGGGGGGGAGGCAAAAGCAAAATAACATGTTATTAGAATTGAATTACTCTTCAAAATTAATGAGAGAAAAAGTAAGTACTTTTAATTGCCACTAAAGGATTATTTTTCTTTTGTCCAAAGGTTAGATTGCTGTGTTTAATTTTGAAAAATGTTATCACAACCCTTCTTAAAATAAAATCAGGTTGGGCCAGGCATGGTGGTACACACCTATATAATCTGAGCATTTGGGAGGTTGAGACAAGAAGATTAGGAGTTCAAGGTCATTTTCAGTTACATAATAAAGTTTAAAGCTAGCCCAGGCTACATATGACCCTGTCTCAAAAAATAAACTTAAAAAAACAAACAAACAAACAAAAAAAAAAACCCAAAAAACCAGATTAGCCACAGCAGCAATATAGCCATATCTTAGCTTCTTGAGGTCAGAGGACAAGTGTTCAAGGCCATTCTCTAATACACATAGTGAATTAGAGGAGGCCAGCCTATCTCAAGAACAACAACAACAAAAAAGTTAAATGAGAGAAAATAATTTTATAACTTTTTAAAATTGAAGATTTAAAGTCTTTTGTTGTTTTTTTTTTTTAATTTTATTTATGTGTGAACATATGAGTCCATATGAGTGTTCTAGTCATTGTGAGACAATTAATGAGGATGTTGGGGACTGAACTCAGGTCCTTTGGAAAAGCAGCAAGTGCTCTTAACCATTGAGCAGTCTCTCCAACGCCTAAACCTTATTTTTTTTTTTTTTTTTTTAATTTACCCTATCCTGAGTGTGTGAGTGAGTGTGTGAGTGAGTGTGTGAGTGAGTGAGTGTGTGTGTGTGTGTGTGTGTGTGTGTGTGTGTGTGTGTGTGCGCGCGCGGAGGCCAGAAAAGGGTGTTGGATCCCCTGAAGCTGGGGTTATAGGCAATTGTCTTAGAGCTACCTGGTGTGGGTGGTCTCTGATCTGCTGGAAAAGCAAGCAGCAAGTGCTCTTAACTGCTGAGCCATTTCTCCAGCCCACAGTTACAATTTTTGACACCAAGATGAATAGGGAAAAGAAAAACAAAACAAAAGCAAAAGGACTTTTTGGTTAAGAGATTGGAAAATAGACAGGCCAGCTCATAGCACAGGCAAAGGGCTGAGACACTTTACTTTCTCCAGGTTGCTCTTGCCCCTTCCTAATTTGAGTGATCCGAAGGCCTCAGTCTCAGGGTCTACCTACAATCTTTTGTGACACCCTGGCAAAGTGTCAAAGGCAGGAAGTGCCTGGATCCAGAAAGTGATGAAACTTACTTCCTGAGCTCCTCCTCCAGCTCTTTGTTCTTCTCCTCTAGCTTCAGCTTGGCCTGTTTCACAGCCTCCAGCTCTCCCTGCAGCACATCTTTCTCACAGGTCAGCTCATCCACCTTTGCTATTAAGTCATTCTTCACTACATTCAAAGCATTTCTAAAAAACAGTTATTTCAAATGCATCATTACAAATACCTTCCATCTTTTTAGACTAAAGTAACTGTCAAATCATAAAGCTGAACAATTGAGAACTTAAAACATTCTTCCTGATGTTTCTAATAGACAAAGGCCATAAAACCATAGCTTAATGTTTGCTCTTCATACTTGTCAGGCAAGACACACCACCAATAAATAACATCAGCATTAAGAAAGATTAAACTGCCAGGCGGTGGTGATGCACGCCTTTGATCCCAGCACTTGGGAAGCAGAGGCAGGCAGATCTCTGAGTTCTAGTCCATCCTGGTCTAGAGTGAGTTCCAGGACAGCCAGGACTGTTTCACAGAGAAACCCTGTCCAGAAAAACCAAAAGATTAAACTTAACAACAACAACAAAAACAAACAAACAAACCAGCGTTCTAATCAGTGGTGGCAGCACATGCAATTTAATTCCTGCACTCTGAAGTCTAGCCTGGTCTAGAGTGAGTTCCAGGACAGGAAGGACACACAGAGAAACTCTGTCTCCAAAAACAAAAAAGAAGCAAAGCAAACAAACAAACAATCCCAAAAGTTCTAAGGCTACTAATATTAAAGCTTCTGCAAGAAAATTGTTCAACAATACAGTCAAATTCTCCTTTAAGTTGCCTTTAGTAACTACTGAGAAAGTAGTTTAAATTAGAAATAAACTCAAAAGAAAAAAGTGAAGATATAGTACATTTGGATATGTTGGGTGTGACTTCATTTATAGTTACTGGCATTCTGTGTGGACAGACACAGTTGTTTCAAAATTGCTGATATGGCAAATTGACAAATTGTCACTATCTGCTTCTTCACATGACAAAGGACCTGTCCTATTAAACAGTACTGCAAGGAGAGATCTCCAAAGTGCCATTGTAGAAGCTAAAACATTCATGCAGAAATATAAGACTCGAAAAGAGAGTAAGAAAATGGCACCTCTTAGAGGGAAAAGGAGGTACACAACACATCTAGACTACTGATACTCTTATTGTGGAAAAGAAATAAAAATTACAACTCACAAAAATACCAGAGCAATAAAACCTGTCAGAGCAATGAAGGGCTCATTACCTATTTCTCTGTGTATGCACAGGTATTGAAAAAGGACGAAGTTGGGTAGGGAGACAGCATAATGGTGTGTTAAACTAATATAAATCACTGATTTGGTTAGAAGAAAACGCATTTCTTTTTTATTGCACGATAAACTTTCATACTTACTTGGTTTCCAGTAGCTGTGTGTTCTCTAGTATGAGATTCTCCACTTCACGACCCATTCCTATCCAAAAAAAAATAATGGCAAAAACTTTGAAAATAAGTTTGTCAAAAATTACATATAAACTATGGTCCTACGTTTTACTATTTTAACCTTTACTTTAATCATATTTTGTCTGTCATTTATGTGTTTATTGTAAGGATTATGAAATTATAAATATAAATATAAATAGTCAGCACATACCAAAGCTAAGGAATTTATTGGCTAAACTCTTTGCTACTGTTGCTTTTGTTTTTGAAATGGGTCTTGCTATGCTATGTTGTGCAGACTGTCTTAATTTCCTTGGCTTAAGTGATCTTCCTTCTTAGACTTCCCAACAGCTGGTGTTGCAGATGCAAGCCACCGCCCCAGAGCTCTTCTTCTCTTCTTGGCCAGTTCTTTACATCTATCAGTTACATTTTGTTTTGCATAGATAATATTTCAAAAAGATCAAGACTTTTTCGCCAAATTATTTTTTGTTTTGTTTTGTTTTGCTTTGCTTTGTTTTGAGACAGCCCTGTTTGTTCTGGAACTCGCTTTGTAGACCAGGCTGACCTTGAATTCACAGAAATCTGGGGTTGAAGGTGTGTGCCGACACCGCCCCAGATGTTCTTAATACATATTATTTAGGGGGAAAATGAGCATTGATAGAGACCAGAAAATATTTCTAAATCACAGCTGATGTTGTAGGCTTCTGCCTAAGAAATTATATTTGACTAATAGAGGAGAAGCAGAAGTAAGGCTAGAGATAGAACCACAAGACAGAAAACCTTACCAAAGAAATTATGGTCTTAAAGCCCATGCATTCCATGTAAAGCAAAGACAAAGAACAAGAAATGTTTTATGTAAAAAAACAGCATGAAAACATATCATTAATTTATAAAGTTCTACACATGATATGAAAAAACATCTGAACTTACAATGTTATGACTCAATGCATAATGATGTGCAAAAGGCAGAAATAAATGATTTCCTTCATTCACAAGATGGTCTCTGATATACTTAAAAATGCTTTATCAAGTCTTCCTCACAATAGTTTGAATATAATTATAATGAAAACTCCAACTCAGCACTACAAAGTATTCCTACAAAGTGCCACACATGAAATAATAATTCAGTTGTCACTTTATAGAATTGTGCTTAATATTTTATTGAGAACTAAAAGATATAAAGAGTATTTAATGGAAGACTCAATATAGTCACCTTTCAGAAAAATAAAGCTTTTGCTTCTCATAAGAGATTGAAGAAATAAAATAGTTGGAGAATGTTGGAGGAAGAAGGAAAAAAAAAAAAAAGAATAAAAACACTCCAAGCAAAACAAAGCAAAAAACCCTCTGATCACTCACCACAAAATTCATGAGACAATGTTAGAGAATGACACAGCAGGAGAAGCAATACTTATAGTTCAAGAAAACAAAAAGGAAATATTTCAAAAGAACATTATTTAAGCCTAAAGAGTTAGCATACATATCTTTTTACTTAAAAAAAAAAAAAAAAGTTAATATTATGGCTGGGCACTGGTGGTGCACGCCTTTAATCATAGTGCTTAGGAGGCAGAGGTAGGGGAATCTATGTGAGTTTGAGGACAGCCTATTCTATAGAGTGAGTTCCAGGACAGCCAGGGCTACAAAGAGAAACTCTGTCTCAAAAATAAAACAAGTTAACATTACTAATGATTTTTAAGTGGTTTAAAACAAAATATGCCTGGGAATGTTAAATTTTAATGCTGACATATGGATTCCTAATTTGTCTGTATTACAATTTTCAAATATTTTCAAACAACAGAAATAGTAGCACATTCAATCACTGTGTTCACCACAAACTGGGATGGTGAAGCTGAAGGCTTCCAAATTCCATCTCCAAAATGATGCCAAGATATTTTCCTTAAATAATAACACTAACATTTTAGTAAAAGTTCAGAGACAGAATAAACAGCTCAGACTCCATGAAAAAGCGTATATAGCAATTGTGGCAAACTCTCAAACATTTAGAGCAGCATAAAAGCTAAAAATATATGCAGAGAAAAATAGTCAGGCAGGAAACAAATAATGAAAAAGCATCAAATGAGAACAGCAGCCAAGAGTACTTAGCTTAAAAAGCAGCATTAGGAAAGTATTTAAAAACATACACACCAGAATATTCCCCTGGGTAAGCATCCCAAGAGAAAATGAACAAGAAGCTCAATTAGATTGTTTCCAGAAAGCAAGAACTAAACCCATTTATTTTAAAACAAAAAAGATCTGACAAAGAAATTGAATCAATATAGCAAAACCATCAACTATATACAATAAAGTGTAAATGTTATAAAAGGAAAAAAACTGGGTACTCCTGAGGAGCATACGTTACAATTCAATTAAACTTTGAATTCAACTTTGAATTCAATGTTTCAATTAAACTTACACACACTAAATGAAGAATTATCTTAAAGTAGCAGCATTATTCAAATTTTATTTTAAAATCTATCAGTAAAACTAATAAAAAAAAATACAACCTGAAGTGGCCTAATCTATATTCATGATTTTAAGTATAAATAATATTCACATAAACTTCGCCTATAAAAATAAGCAAAAACAACAAAAAACAAAAGCAAAAATCAAAGAAAACCACCCTGTTCTGCAGTAATTTTATTTAGAACTGTCAAGATAGTTCCAGTAAAGGGCACATAGCATCTGGATGATTTGCAATTCCTTGAGAATGCATGTATCATTTTACCCAGCTGTATACATTCTTATACACTCTCTTAAAAAAAAAAAAAATCTTCCTATTAAAGGACTCCTTATCTCAAAAGGTAAACCACAGATTTTGAAGTGAAGCAAAACTGTTAGGACTATTTCACATTCCTATTCACTTGAATATTATGCTGTGCTAAATATGCAACAGCGATGAAATCAAAACAAAACTTAGTTGCTGAGCAGTGGTGGCACACATCTTTAATCCTAGCACTTGGAGGCAGAGGCAGGTGGATGTTTGTCAGTTTGAGGCTAGCCTGGTCTGCAGAGAGAGTTTCAGGACAGACTCCAAAGCTACACAGAGAAATCCTGTCTCAAAAAACTAAAACCAAAAACAAAATAAAAAACAAAATACAGTTGTGCCTGACACAGTGCATTTATAGTCTGTCCAGGGAGACTGATACAGAAAAAAGGATGAAGAATGGTATAATGAAATTCACTACTTCTGGCATACACTTCAAGGATGAGTATGCTTAGGGGATCAAAGCAGAGTTCCTAGAAGACATACCACTTAAGTAGGGACAAGAAAGAGAAAGACAAATACATGCAAATATTTAGAGGCCAAACAAATAGGACCTGAAGGCTGGCTGTGAGGGAAAGTGAGAGGTATGATGGACAGTTCAATGATGGCAAAGAGGTTCACTCACTGAGATAGAAATAGTGGAGAACTGCCTGCTGAGTCTGTTTTCTACTCTGTTTTGTCCCAATGTCTAGAATGGTCTGTAGCAATAGCAGTATGTCATCATCATACAACAACAGAAAAGCAGGACAAGAAATGGGAGAGTGGTGAGTAACTTTCACAGAAAGTAGAATTTTTACTTTGAAAAAGGAAGGGACCAAAAGCCAGGCATGGTGATGTACACTTGCAAACCCAGCAATAAGAAGCTGAAGCAAAAGGATTGCCAATAATTCCAAAGACAGCCAGGGCTTGGGGAGGGGGTGGCAGGGCTCTTAGTAAAAGAGTAAAGTTGAAAATCCATAAGAATAAACAAACAACATCTTGGAAGAAGGATAACCAAAGAGCAGTTGTAGAGACCGAAATTGAGAAAAGGGAATGAGACATTAATGAAAAGAAAGGGAAACAAAGGTGGGCAGTGGTGGCACACACCTTTAACCCCAGCGCTAGGGAGGCAGACCTCCAAGTTTGAGACCAGCATGGTCTACAGAGTGAGTTCCAGGACAGCTAGGGCTACACAGAGAAACCCTGTCTGGAAAAACTAAAAACTAAAAGAAGAACAAAACAAAACAAACAAAAAAAACCCAATTGGGATTATCTTTTTCAGTTATTAAATCAAAGTAATCTCTGGGTTAGACATATGTACCATGAAAAGTAAACAATTCTAGAACAAAAGTTTGATAATAAAACCAAGCAAAATGAATAACAAGACATAAAGAAATGGACTATGGACTTACTCATCAACCCAAGTCTAATACTGTGGCTAACACAAGTATACCCTACTGTATGAGCTTTATTATTGGCCCCTGAATTGCACAGAAACCATTTAACATCTTTTTAAAGGTGGGGGTCTCATGGATCCTGAAGACAAAATTGAACTCTGTCCTGTCTTTACCTCCCAAGTGCTGAGATCAAAGGTGTGTGCTACAACAGCAGGCTCAGCAGTGTGAGAATGAAGCCCAGGGCTTCCTGTATTCTAGGCAAGCACTCTATCAACTGAGTTCATCCTTGGTCCTCATTTACCACCTTTGACTAAAGTATTTTTGTAGGTGTAAGTCACTCAGTTTAACATATTATTAAAATATTATAATCTGGAATGTTCTAGACTATATATGCCAATATCTGCAAAACAGGAAAGAGTAACTTAAGGTAGTCTTTAATATGGAAAGGAAACCAAAAATTTTTGCTTTTAATCTGTAATTAATTTTCTGACTTTCAAAAAGTTTAACTAAAAGACCACCATTATTTCTAGCTACTAGGTAGCTTAATTCTTTATAGTAAAAGTTATGGGGTCATTACTCACTACTGGGCTTTAGAAAGTGATGTACACACATAATCCTCCTAAGTACTTCATTCAAAGGGCAGCAGGAAGGACACAGTGATAAGTGATTCTAGTGGTTGTTACATTGTAAGCATTTGTCAAAAACTTAAGATGTGTACTCAGCAAGTGCGAGCACATTCATTGGCCTCTGTTTACTGAGTGTGGATGCAATATAGCCAGCTGCCTTGAGCTCTTGCCCCTGTAATCTCCTTGCAATGATGGATTAGGACATCAAACTAATACTGGATAAAGGCAACTTCAAGACAGAAGAATTTATTCTGCTCTGAGTTCACTGGATTAGATTTTAAATGAGTAGCTTTGCTGGATGTGGTGGTCCACACCTTTAATCCCAGCACTCCCTCCATTGGCAGAGACAGGTGGATCTCTGTGAGCTGGAGGCCAGCCTGGTCTACAATGTGAGTTCCAGCACAGCCACGGCTACAGAGAAACCCTGTCTCAAAAACAAAACAAAAAACCCAACAACAACAAAAAAGGCCCAATAAACAAACAAACAAACAAAAACAGAAGCTTCTGATGACTGCAGGAAGAAGTAAGAATCCTAACTTGTCAAAGTTACAATGGTAAGTTATAGTGGAGTGTTCCACTCTAAGTGAAACATCTCCATCACCTCCTCTAAAGCTCAGGGAACAAGGAGGCAGAGGGTGTTAAGAATATAAAGGCTGGAGTGTAAGGTGATGTGCTGCAAAAAGATGTGTCTCCTGAACTCATTGCAGTTATGGAGTCATGGTTACCTGCATAAGACCTTCATAACACTGGGTTAATATTTCATCATGGAGGGAGCATGGGCATATGAAACTCCATCCCCTGTCTGAAGGTTTATTGGCAGTTAGTTACTGGCTGCTGGTGTAAGGTGTCACTTTCATCAGTGGTATACCCATGAAAAGTAGCCTCTCATACATGCACATGCAGGTAACCCACAAAGGGCAGGAAAGCAGAAGGGGAGCTCTCAGGAGGAAGAGTTCAGCTGCAGAGAGGGGCATGAGGAAGACAATGGAGCAGAAGTGGTCAAATGCATTATATGCGTCTAAGAAACCTTCAAAAAATAAGAAGTTTTAGGAAATTTCAAACAAAAAAAGGAGGTTGTATTCAAAATACAATGAATTTTTCTATGTGTAAATCTTCATATGTATTTTTAGAAATACATATTAATTCTTCCTAGCAATTTTTGGAATTTATCCTTAAATTTGCTGGGGAGTCAAGTTTCCTAAGCCAATCACCTTTTTTTAATTTTTATTGGGTGTGTGCACATCTGTGTACATGACTATACATGTGTGCACAAGTGCATGCCCTGGTGTGCCAGTGAAACCAGAGGACACCAAGCAGGAGTCCATTCTCTCCTTCTATCATGTGGCTCCTGGAAATGAACTAGGCGGTCAAGCTTGGTGCTGAGTGCCATTACTCACTGAGCCATCTTGCCATCCCAACTGATCAAACTTTCAAAGCACCTTTTCATGTAAAACTGAAAACGAAGGTATAAATTTAATTCCTACAAAGTTTTATCTAAGATTTTAATGGTGGGGGTCTATGTTTAATTACAAACAGTTAAATTGGCACACTTTTAAATCTTGATTACTACCTACATGTTTACATAGGACTTTTATGTGGGGTGGTAGGGCTTAAGGTATTATTATTATTACTACATATACAGATGTTCTGCCTGCATGTATGTCAGTGTGTTATGTGCATGCCTAATGCCCATGGAGGCCAGAAGAGAGCATTGGATCCTACGGAACTGTAGTTACAGATGACTGAGCTGTACTAGAGTAGCCATTGCCCTCAACAACTGAGTCATTTCTCTAGCCCTATATCTGTGTTGTTGTTTTGTTTGTTTGTTTTTTTGAGATAGGGTCTCACTGTATATCTCAGGCTGACTTTCAACTCACAGAAATCCATCTGCCTCTGCCTTCTGGGTACAAGGATTAAAGGTGTACATCACCACACTCTTTCTAATTTATTGAAATTGAGTTTTCCTGTGTTGTTCAGGCTGGTCTTTCACAGTTCCCCTCCCTCTACACCCCGAGGACTGTGCCACTATGCCTGGCTGAACTTGCAATTTAAAATAAAAACAAACTAAAAGCCTTCACAATGTCAAGCACATAACTGACAATCAACAAATTTAACATAAATTAATGTAAGCAATTCACCCCATTCCATATTTATTAGATTGGACAAGCACAGTTTTCTAAGAACAGTGTAGTCATTAGTATTACGACAGTAAGAGAAACCTTTACTGTTGTTGAAGCCTACTTTGTACCTAAAGTAAAAGATTGAAAATTCTATGACTTTCAATTTCTAAATAGTGTTAAACTACAAGGAAGGTATGATAAAACTAATTCAATTTGCATTTAAATTTAAACATAAACCAGAATCAAAGAATTCTTGCTGAAAGGAACCTAAAGAGATTCCGCAGAGGATGGGCTGGTAAACTCTTACTTTAATGGGACCAATGATAATTAGTTTATGTTTTTGTATTCTATATATTTTCTGCAAACCATTTCCACTCTAATATTGTTGAATAAAGGCCATCAGAGATAGTAAACAAACAAAAAAATGTAGGAAGACTCTATTTCTTTTTTTCGGTTTATCGAGATAAGAATTCTCTGTATAGCTCTCACCGTCCTAGAAATCAGTCTGTAGACCTCAAGAGATCACCAGGCTCTGCCTCCCTAACAGAGGACTAAAGGCATCTTCCCCCACTCCCAGCTTGAAAGAGCTGTTTCAATCAAACATAACTGATATACAGTAGAGGTTAGCTGGTGTTATCCCACAAACCCATCTCACAGACTGTTAAACAGAGTGACGTTTACATACAATGAAATGTCAAGACAGAAAAAAGAGTTAACAATTTGGCAAAGATAACCCAGAAAATGTATAGTGGAAGAGTTGAATACAATACTTCTCCAACTCCCAGTTGTGTGCTCAACAACACAAACTTTTTTGCTTGTTTGGTGAGGGAGACAACATAGCAGCAGTGCTAGGAACTGGGTTATAACCCTAGCTCAACACAAGCTTTAAAATGACTATGGGAATAAAAAACATTTCAAGTGTTATATTGCTCATTTAATTAAGTTCAACAAAACACAGTAAGATTTAAATAAGCCAAGAACTATTTGTGCCACCAATCATACATGTACACACAAACACATGCCACACTGTTCCTGATGTGTAATATCTATATTTAGAATACAGCAATTCAATAAACTTGTAATGTGAATTAAAAATATAAATTTAAATGCAAATTTAATTTTTGTCATTTCTAAATGTGAAGATGCTTTTTATAAAACTTCTATGATATCAAATAATAGGTTCTAAGTAATGTCTAAAGTACAATAACCTTGTACCATCAGGCAATCAGGACATTTTAATAAGATCTATGTTTAAACAGTATGGCATTTCTCCAGAGGAGCTGTCATACCTAGTAAATCTGCTCCTTCATCCACATCTCCAATGAGGCCTGAGCCAGCTGAAGACAGTTCTTCAAAGAGAGACTCTGTATTTCGATCAAAAGCTTTGTTCTCTATGCCTTTGGTGGGAGTGCTATACAACAAAAACAATAAAGCCAAATCAACAAATTATAAAATGAGTTTCTGATAATGTATTTTAAATATAATGATTCAGCAGCATAGGAATTTCTTACAACTTGCATTTACTATAAAGTATCAACCTAAAAAGATTTCTCAGTGATTTTCCAAGGAACTTCCACAGAGCATACAGAGAGTTATGCTCCTACTCAGAAGTCCCAGCAGCTACTTGGGTCTGTATCACACACGTTCTCTATTTTAGTTATAGCTACTCCACAAAGCATATTCTATTATTATCCCAGTTTTATTAATACTAAAAATTTTAAGGAACTTGATAAAATCATTCAGCAATTAGGTGGAAGAAGAATTCAAACTAAGGTAATGTTGATTTATTTTTCTTGAACAGGGTCTCATGTCATCCAGGTTGGCCCCAATCTTGCTTTGAAGCTGAGAATGACCATGGACTTCTGATCCTCTAGTGAAAGGCTTATATAAGCCTGACGAAAACGAAGACACTAAAGAGAGTCTGCATCTCTCAATCTGACTGTCAGACTATTGAGACAACAGACCTCACAAAATGTGAATTTCATGCCAGGAGAAGGAAAAGTTAACAGCCAGAGGGGTAACCTGTCTCCCTGAAAGAGATTTCATACAGTTTTAACAACTTGTCAGAGCACCTTACAGGATGAGACTAAGTCTAGACAGTGATGGGTCTGACACCTCACTTCAGGTCCGCAAAGAAGGTCTTGTGGGTTCCTCTCCCAATGTGGCCATATTAAATAAATCAATCCCCCTTTTCTGCTTCCTACTTTTAGTTTGGCTTTTATTTGGCTTACTGAGGATGGATGGCTGGACCAGACTTGGGGCATAGATTCTGACCCCCAAGTTAGATAATGCTTGCGCTACCATTCCTGGTTGATACAGTGCTGGAGATCAATCCCAGGGCTTTGTGCCTGCTAGACATTTACTCTGCCAACTGAGCTATAACCTCAACAGAATCAATAATCTTAATTATGATGCTCTGAGCTATCTAGTACAAATTAGCAAGGTTTTAAGATTTGCTTTTGTTTTTCTAAAAATGACACAAGAAGCCAGGCATGGGGGCATATGACTCAAAGAGGCACAGGCAGATCACCGTGAGCCCCAGGTCAGCCTGGTCTACATATTGACTGGTCAGCCAGAAATACATAGTAAGACACTGAAAAGAAAGGAAGAAGGGAGGGAGGGAGAAGGGAGGGGAAGGGAAAGAGGAAGGGAGGAGGAAGGAAAACATCTTATTTAAAAATGAAAATTAAAAGGTTTTAAAAGGGGTGTGATATAGTGGTATCTTGTTCTGCCAGTGGATTTGTGGAGATGGTTGCATCCTGGGGGTGTGGCTTTAGGTGTGAGGACATGACCCCTTATAAGGAAGAGGAGGGTCTGGCTCGCTCTCTTGGGTTGTGGTCAAAGCATCTGGAAGGGCAGACTGCATCTTCAGGAGCAGGAACACGGAGACAGTTATTTACCATTACTGTGTGAATGCTCCCCTAATAAATACCTGTTAATCATTTATCTCAGTTTTGTGGACTCCATTAATCCCACCTTCAGTGTGCAAACATTGACCCCTTAGGATGCGGCCACCACTGCAAATCCACTGGTGGAACAGGATGCCACTACACAGTATGAAGATGAATTCAGTGACAGAGTACCCACCTAGTATGTATGAGAACTTAGTACTTAACAGAGAGAGGAAAAGATGTCAAGTGAAACTGAACTAGGTTTAACCAGAATTTAAGAGGCTAAGATAGGAGAATCATCAATGAAAGGCCAGCCAGGGCTTTATTGCAAGACTCTGCGTTACAAAACCAAACCAACCCAACTGAACTCTGTGACAAGGAAGCAGTACTTTCACATTTCTCAAAGTGTTTTCTAACCTGCACTTGTGTATTTAAGCAAACTACCAAACTATAAAGCATGTCTACAAATGATGTTTGTCATATTTAATTTCAGTCCTCAAAAATTACTGCTCAAGCACCCTTCAAAGATCCCGAAAGCTAGTGAGGAATATAAACTCTGTAGAAATAAAGGCACATATCAAAAAGCAGATGACATGGGATACAGGAAGTGAAGGTGAAGACATTCCCAGGTACTGTGGGCATAAGGCAGGGTGGTAGAGGTCTCCAAGTGCTAAGGAGAGGAAAATATAGTAACAACCAATGTAGGCCAATCAGTGTCCTTGAGTGTTATGGTACTTTGCCAGGTCTTTCATGCAAGCCCCACCCATCCTTCCCTTTGCCTGATAGTGATTTTTAGTATCTCTGCCTGGTAGTTAAGAATAATAGTCAGGTTATAGGTTACCATATATAGAGGATAAAGAAGCCAAAAATTGCAAAGAAAACTCAAACCCATTGTACTCAGGACTCTGCTTTTGGGAAACTCCTGCAGAGCCTATGCGAGTACATGACAAAGGGTCTTGATACCCTGTTTCTCTGTAGAGAAGGACTGAACCAGCTGAATTAGGTAAACACCACATGAGAAAGGAACTAGAAGGCTGAGGTGCAGCAGATTTGTGAAAAACAAAGAGATTTGGGGTCTGGTCATACTGAGGATCTCATACTGAGGAAATGCACCATCTGTCAGTGTGAGTGGTAAGTTCATGGGACACTATGAAAAGGAAACATTTCACCAATTCTAGGGAAACACAAAGCATGGAAAGAAAATTTGTTTTATGGCTAAATTGTAATATTTGTATAGTCATACTAATATCAATAATAAATTCTAATTTAACTAAAATTAAAATATAGTAAAATTTAGAAAATGAAAAGATGGATGGCACTAAGTGCAATCCCTAGCCCTGTTATAATAGAAAAGAATAGAGAAGCAAGATCTGAACCTTACAAGTCTTTCTCTGTCTAGGGTTATTCTTATCCTGGCACCCACACACTTAATCATTGTGTCATAGTAGTCAATGCTTAGAAGGCATTTATAAATGATGCATGTTTATGGCTGTGATGGTTTGAAAGAAAATGCCCCCTAGGGGAGTGACACTATTAGGAGGTGTGGCCTTTTTGGAGGAGGTTTAGACTTGTTGAAGAAGTATGTCACTTGGTGGAGGTGGGCTATGAGGTCTCATATAGCTCAAATCATGCCCAGTGAGACAGTTCATTTCCTGTTGCCTGCGAGATGTAAAACTCTCAGTTCCAGCATCATGTCTGCCTGCAAGGCTCCATGCTTCCCACCATGATGGTAATGGACTAAACCTCTGAAACTGTTATCCACCACAATTAAATGTTTTCTTTTAGAGGAGTTATATGGTCATGGTATCTCTTCACAGCAATAGAAACTCTAACTAAGACAATGGTCATTATTCATTAAAAGTAAATCAATCATTATTCATTAAAGTAAACTCAAAGCTCAGTTCTAATCAATATATTTTGGATAACCTTGATTAAAACACGACCTGGCCATTCTCCTGCTATCATTAAACAACCTTCCCATGTAATTCCCTAATAATGAAATACTTGCAGTTCTAAACAGAATGCTTACTCTTCTGTTCAAATTTTTACTTCCTCCATTTCTCCTCTTTGTTTCCTCAGGTCAGAGGAATTGCTTCTTGGTTCTTTTCCCCTTCACCTGCTATCGTGTGACTGTGTCTCCTCAAGAACGAGGTGACACCAATGCTATTAAGAGAGGGGCTTTAAGGGGGCAATTAGGCCATAAGGGCTCCTCCCTTGTGAGACTGAGGTAAGGTCCCTTGGAGGGACACTTCACATGCAGCATTAAGCTAATCAGTTCTTCTGCCTTCTACCATGAAATGATACTACATCCTCTCCTCCAAGGGATCCATAAAGAAGACATCCTCTTGGAAAAAGAGCAGCCCACACAGGACAACTGAATCAGCAGAGCCTTCATCTTGGACTTCCTAGCTTGAGCATTATGAGAAAATAAGTATGTTCTTTATATATGAATCAGTATCATTTATTTTTGTGGCAACATAGACAAAAACATCATCCTAATTGTGTCCTAATTCCTAATGCTGCCAGATGAATGTTCCCCACAATTTAAAACACAAACAATATGCAGCTTTAAAAGCAGAAACTTAATTTTATACTACCAATATTTCTTTAGCACAATATGAACTGATCAGAATGCTAATCACTCCAGGCAGTGGTGGCACACACCTTTATTTAATCCCAGCTTGAGAGGCAGAGGCTGGAAGATCTCTGTGAGTTCAATGCCAGACTGGTCTACAGAGTGAACTCCAGGACAGGCTCCAAAGATAAAAGAGAAACAAAAACAAACAAACAAACAAACAAACAAAAAACCAGAATGCTAATCAGAATGAAAAAAGTGAAGACAATCATGGAATGTGACATTTTGTTACCTTGAACCTTTATATCCACTAAGGTCTTTGTCCATATCCAATTCAGGAGTGGATTCAATGATTGCTTGAACTTCTGATTTCTCTTCATTTTCAGCAGAGTCTGAGGGTTGAATATAATGAAATAAATGCATATATTCTCTTGCCTTTATGATTTTAAATATAACTACTGAATGGCCATTTTTGAAAACTCTAAAGGCTGTGCTCTAGGAACCATGAGGTTAGACAATGTCACATACTGAGTTAACAGTCAATCTGCAGAACTAGTAATAACCAAAACTAGTGTTCACCTGTAGTTCTGGGACACGCAGTACAACATATCATAGGGACTGATACCATTCCTATTTAAGGAGGATGCCAATCACCCAAGATAGTGGCTCATGCCCATAATCTCAGCATATGGGAAGTAGAGACAGGAGGTCCAGTAGTTGAAAGAAGGTCACGTGTGGCCATATAGTGAGCTTGAGGCCAGCCTAGACTATATGATTCTAACTCAAAAAGCAAAACAAACAAACAAACAAACAAACAAACAAAAAATAAATAAATAAATAAATAAATAAATAAATAAATAAATAAATAAATGGGGTGGTGGTATTCGCATGATTTACACATGCCTGTAGTCCCAGACATTCAAAAGCTAAGGCATGAGGACACTTAGTTCAAAGCTACAACATAGTTAGGCTCTATCATAAGCAAACAAACCTATTTAAGGGGATGGAACACAACGCACAACAGACTATCATATAAAGGTAGAGAACAGGAAATGGTACCTTACTGTTTTTAAGCTCTCTTAGCACTAACATTTTTCCCTCCAAAATTTGGTGTAAGCATTACTTCTTTTGAACTTATTTTACAACTAAACAAATAATTTATTTTATATATTTAGAGCAGGTAATGCTTATAAAATATATTTTCTCATACTTGTATTATGTAAGCTAACTGAATATTTTGCTAGTAAGAAATGCTTACTCTTCTGTTCAAATTTACACTTACCTGTAGATACATTCCTAGTCTCTTGGGCAACCTGTACTTCTATATGTTTGCTTATCTCTGATTTATTTGGTGTATCTGTGCCTTTTACAAGTCCTTCATTATCTTCCTTTGAGGGAGTGTCAGGAGGAATTGCTGACACATCTGAATTTGCTGTGGAAGCTGGAGTGGTAGCTTTAGATCCGCCTTGACTAATATCAGAAAGTTCATCCTATAAAACCAATTAAGAAGAAAATTTTAAAGCAATTAATTTATTCTAAAATACCTCAAATATAAGTTAAATAAACTTGCCCAAAGTTGCATTTAAAAAACAAAAATCAAAAAACATAGAAAGCATCAATGATACTAGACTAACTATAAATAATTGGGCTTTTTGTTTTGTTGCTTTTCCTTCTTTCCTTCCTATCCTCCCTCCCTCCTTTCTTTCTTTTTTTCCCCGAGTCAGGGTTTCTCTGTGTAACAGCTCTAGCTGTCCTGGAACTCACATTATAACCAGGCTGGCCTCGAACTCAGAGATCCACTTGCCTCTGCTTCCTCAGTGCTGGGATTAAAGGCACGTACTACAACTGCCTGGCTATACAATTGATTTTTTTAAAAAGAAAAAAATGTGTGTTTGTTTTTTTTCAGACAGACATGAGATTTTTATAGATAGACAATCTGAAAACAAAAATTGAAATTATTTGTGGAGTGTATATGTGTGTATACCAGTGCTTGCCTAACACATGAGACCCTGGGTTTAACACCTAGCACCTCACACGATTTGAGAGCACCAAATTAGGAGAGAATAATCTATTTTTTAGTAAATCCATACAACAAAATACTATACAGCATGTAAAAACTGCACTGTAAGGCTGGGCAGTGGTGGTAAACGACTTTAATACCTGCACTTGTGAGGCAGAGGCAAGTGGATCTCTGTGAGTTTGAGGCTAGCCTGATCTACAAAGTGAGTTGCAGGCTAGTCAGGACCGCTACACAGAGAAATAAAAAACAAAAAACTGTGTTGAAGTACCCAACTATAGTGGCTCATGCCTATAATCATGGCATCCAGAAGACTGAGGTAAAAGGACTGTTCTAAGTTCAAGGCTAACCTGAGCCACATACCTTTAAGAGAAGGTAGAACAGAGAGAGTAGAGGAAAGGAGAGGGAGAGGGAGACCCCTGTGTTGTAGGGCTGGGGTGTAGCTTGGTGGTAGAGTGATTGTCTAAGATGCATAATGTTCTCAAATCAATTCCCAGCAACACTAAAAACAAGGTTAAAAACAGTGACTAAAACAGTTTTTATCCTATCTATCATTCTAGCTATTAATACCTTGACTACCAATGTCTGGTTATTTTTACCTTAGTTTTTTTTTTTTAATCTAATAATTATAGAATTCACAATATAAAGTTTGAATATATAAGTGCACTCGAAAGCATGAAAGCAAAGAACCAGGGAACAGGGAACAGCCAAAGCTGAGAAATGAGCAAGGCATGTCAGGGTACAGGAGAGTGCTGAGTTCAAACCTCTTCAGAAGAACATCACACATGTCAGAGCCGCCCTGGGCTACCCAATAACCTGAGAGCTGTAACTTCCGCTTCATACTTTCGCCACATAAAAATATCTTACACTCTAAAATAGCTCACTGTGTGGGCTGCACTTCTGTAGCTGGATCTCAGGGATACAGCATGAGCACCAAGGAGACCTTTGCTTTAAATCTGAGGGGAAACCTTTTCAAAGGAGCCCATTTTCCTTGGCCTTCCAGACAGTGATGACAAAGTTCCTCCGAAAAGCAAAAGAGCACCTTGACGAGAAGCCAATAATACAATGTTTGATGCAGCAGAGTATTGGTAGAGGCTACCTTGTCCAACCCTAGAGTTTTACATTGGCAAGACAAAGTTCTGAGATGTTTTATAGAAGGATGATGAGCTTAAGATTAGATTGCACTACAAAGAAACCTTGCCTCAAAACTAAAAAAATAAGCCAGGCAGGGGTGGCACACATCTTTAATCCCAGCACTCAGGAGGCAGAGGCAGGTGGATCTCTGTGACTTCAAGGCCAGTCTGACCTAAGATCAAGTTCCAGGACAGCCAAGAACAGTAAGGCTAAATAGAGAAACCCTGTTTGGGGGGGTGGGGGGTGGGGGAAGCGAGCAGATATCCTTGACTTTGAGGCCAACTTGGTCTACATAGCAAGTTCCAGACCAGCAAAGGCTATACAATGAGACCTTATGCCCCAAATAAACACACACACCCACACACACATACACACACACACACAGTAAATGTTATGTTATTTTTATTATGAAGTAAAAAACAATTGTGTTATTACTTTTGGTCTCATTTGGAGAATGGGGTAAAAAGCAATCTGATATCTCTAACATTTCCTACTGGATGCTTTTCTTATCAGGCTACTAAAAGTCTAGAAACTAGAGAGATGGTCTAGTGGTTAAGAGTAGTAGCTGTTCTTCCCAGCACCCACATGGCAGCCAATAGCCATCTCTAATTCTAGTTCTAGGGGATCCAATACATGTATCATGGCTTCCATGGGAATCAGGGACATATACGCTAAACAGTTATACACACAGGCAAAATCATATAAAAGGAAGAAAGAAGGAAAGAAGGAAGGAAGGAAGGAAGGGAGGGAGGGAGAGAGGGAGAGAGGGAGAGAGGAAAGAAAGAAGGAAGGAAGGAAGGAAGGAAGGAAGGAAGGAAGGAAGGAAGGAAAAAAAGAAGGGGGAAACAGCTTTTGTATTATAATGATGTATGCAGCATGTTTTATGTATGTGTGCAGAGGACAGCTTAGTTCATTGGTCAGCATACATCAAATAAGCTAGTCTAGCTGGCCAGTGAGCCCTAGGGATGGATCTGTCTACCTATTACTTCCTACTACTGTCATTACAAATACCCACAAGCTATCTCTCCAGCCTGCTTTTCAGATTTAAAGCTTTCAAAATGGACAAAAGTAAACAAGGAACCAGTCCATAAAATCCTCAGCCGGAACACCCACTATCTTGTAATTTTAAGCTGATGTTACTTTCTCATAAAATAAAACTCAGCTTGAAAGCAACTGGTATACACTTTTGGTTCACAACTCTTATAGCAACTATTTTTACACAAGGTTCTAAGAGTATATGCATTAAAAAAAAGTTCTAAATATTAACTATAGTTCTTACTTGATAATTGTTTTGTTATATATATTTACTATGTTAAAGTTAAAACTTTCTTTTTTAAAAAAAGAAAAGAAAGAGGAGATGATGGGGTATGTACTTCTGTATAAATGGTTCTCTTATTGGTTGATGAATAAAATACTGATTGGCCAGTAGCCAGGCAGGAAGTACAGGTGGGGCTACCAGAAGAGGAGAACTATGGGAGAGGCCTTGTAGCTACTGGGAAGACAGGATGTGCTGGGTATTCTCTGGTAAGATAACCATGTAGAATAATAGTTTTGAGTTAGTAATTAAGAGAGAGCTAGCCAGTAAGCCATCTGAGCCTCTAGCCAAACACTTATAGTTTAAAAAAAAAAAAAAAAAAAAAAAAGTTCTCTGTAATGAAATTCCTACGGGAGTTCGTGATTCAAAGGAACATGGAAAGCCAAAACTTTAGACACAGGTAGGTGATTAAAGGAAAGGCAGGATATTTCTGTAAGAGGAAGGCCTGACTCACTGACGGGCCTCCGGACCTGGGTTAGCTGCTGACCTGGATCATGAACAGTCTTCCAGTATACTTCAAGTCTGATATGCAACATACTTTTTTACAGCTGTTGTGGGAACAAAGTTGAATGGGGCCCTGAGTAGAACTCAAGAAAACAATTAAGCTGGGGAAGTAGCCCTTGGTAAAAATGACACCCTGGGCTATGTATGCCCTGCCCTAAGCAACAGATGTGTTCTAAGTTTCTTACCCAGAGTTAGATAAATGGAAGCAGACTGATTTTTCATAGAATGCACTTACATTTTTTTACATTTCAAAATGTTTATTCTGAAGGAGGAGCAAATTATAGTCACAGAAAAGCCCTGGCAACCACTGTAAATTATTTTCTTCTGTATTTCAAAGAATAACATCAATAGTCTTCCAATTGAGCATGTGATATCTGGAGAATAGCAGTTTGAGAAAGTAACCAATAGTTAATCTCTTCTGTTTACTTTTTGCAAAATGTTCTGAATCACCATTCTCACCTCCTGTTCTACAGCCTTCAGAGGTTCAGGACTATGGCTGACCTGGGTAGAGGAAAAGATTATAAAAGAAGAAAAAAAAAATATGTATTTACTTGGTGTTAGCAAATCTGAAATTTTGATTTATACTATTTCTTAGGCTATAGCTCCATCTATTAACCCCTGTGTTTAAAATGAGGGTTTGAAAGTCAGATACATACAACACTTGCCTGCAGTCCCAGTTCTGGACAGGTATGGCAGAAGACTGAAGGCTTCAAGGCCACTTCTGGGCCAGCCTTGAAACATAGCAGGTCCTTGTCTAGGGTGGAATGGTTTACCAAGAAAAAGTACTTGACAACCTGAGTTCAATCCTCAGAACCACATGGTAGAAGGACAGAACCAACTCCCGAAAGTTGTTTTCCGACTCCTGCGTGCGCGCACATGCGTGCGCATGTACACACACACACACACACACACACACACACACACACACAATTTTTTAAAATGTAAAAGACATTAAGAACTTATCTCAATAAACAAAAATTATAGTCGGCCTTAAGTCCAGCACTGGGAGGCAGAGGCACGCTGATCTCTAAGTCCAAGGCTAGCCTGGTCTACAGAGTGAGATCCAGGATAGCCAGGGCTACACAGGGAAAGTTTAGTGTTTCTTTGGTTCTGAACCACTACTGCCAAGACTCCAGTTTCATATCTTAACTCATATTTTCTTTACTATTATTACTAATGTTGTTGTCATTATTGTGTGTGTGGTGTAAGAGCACACACATACCACAGCACGTGTATAGAGGATAACTTTTCTAACTGGACCCCAAACTTTTGAACACTTATCTCCAGGTGCTTTACGTGGTGCTGGGGATTGAACTGAGAGCTATCAGGCTTGCATGGTAACTTTACCTGCTCAGCCATTTCACTGCTTTCACTTTACACTTTTTGATGCATCACTGATGACAGTTCCTTTACTATTTCCATAACAGCAGGAAAATCTTTCTGACACTTATGCCAGTCACCATGAAGATCCAACATAGCAACTATTCTAATGTGGCACGCTTGAAAATGTTTACCATGCTTTCTTCCTCATTACTGAAACTGTTAAATAACAGGGTGACAGCAGCACACACCTTTAGTCCCAGAACTCGGGAGGCAGAGGCAGGAGGATCTCTCAGAATTTGAGGCCAGCCTGGTCTACAGAGAGAGTTCCAAGACAGGCTCCAAAACTACACAGAGAAACCCTGTCTCAAAAGTCAAACAAATAAATAAGAATTAAATAACACCAAGGATCAAAGAATGACATTTAAAAATTTATTTCTAGCTATAATTTTCCCTCTCAGACTAAATAAATAAATAACCAACCAAGCAAGCAAACAGGGACTGTCTTCAACCTAGAGCAATGTTAAATTTTATATATGCTTGGCTTGGAATTTTCTCAAACTTCCCCTACCCTCTGATTTAATTCTTAGGTAGGTGGGATATACATCTATAATCCTAACATTTAGAAGGTAGAGGCAGAAGGATCAAGAGTTCAAGGGCAGTCTCTGCTCAACAGAGAGTTTGAGACCATTCTGCGCTACATGGGAACAGGCCTTTAAAAAAAAAAAAAGAGCTGGTAGGATATTTAATTCTTATTTACATTATTTATCCTTAATTGTTACCTCCTACATCCAATTTTTTACACTAGAAACTAAATGATAGATATTAAAAAACTCACTGAGGCCATGCATGGTGGTACACGCCCTGAGTCCTTGTAGGAGGCAGAGGACCATTCTGATCTACCCACTAAGTTCCAGGCCAGCCAGGGGCACATGGTAACATTCTGCCTCAAATTTAAAAAGGAAAATAATAATTTAAAAATAGAACAACAATAAAAACTCACTGAGATTCCATCTTATTCCAGTTTGCATGGCAATCATTAAGAAAACAAATTACAAATGCTGGGGAGAATGTGAACAAAAGGGAACCTCTATATCCTGCTGCTGGGAATACAAAGTAGTCTAGCCACTGTGGAAATCCCAGACTCCAAAAAAAAACTCCCAGATTGCTGGGCGTTGGTGATGCACGCCTTTAATCCCAGCATTCTGGAGGCAGAGGCAAGCAGATCTCTCTAAATTCAAGGCCAGCCTGGTCTATAAGAGCTAGTTCCAGAACAGGCTCCAAAGCAATACAGAGAAACCCTGCCTCAAAAAACCAAAATCAAAACAAAAATAAAATAAAAGTCCCAGACGACACACCACAGAGGCATTTGCACATCAGTGTCTACTGCAGCACTCTGAACAATAGCGGTGTTCAACAATAGATAAGGGAAATGTAGAGTATATTTAAAAAAAAAGTAACAAGGAATGGAATTTAGCTCAGTAGATAAAGTGCTCACCATGCAAGTGTGAAGACCTGAGTGTGAATCCCAGAACCCACGGAAAGAAAGCCAGGTGAGGTGGCAGTGTCTAATCCCAGTGCTTCTAGCAGAAGCAGCAGAATACTGGGAAGCTTCAAGACCAGCAGTGAACAAAGATACAACAGAGACTCTCATGCTGTAGCACACTCTTGTACTCTCACACACACAAACATACCCATCTCTCATGCCCATTTAAAAAAGGGTTAACAAATGGGAGGTGCTCTCTCTACATTAAGTATAAAGACAGTTGGGTTTGGTGGCACACACCTTTAATCTCTGTGCTCAGAAGGCAAAAAGTGAGCAGATCTGAGTTCAAGGCCAGCCTGGGTCTACATAGTAAATCCCAGACTGGTCAGAGCAGCACAGTGAAACTGCTGTCTAAAGATAAACAAAGAAATGCCATCAAGAAATAGTGTTATGGGCTGAAGAGATTAATAGCGCTGGCTGCTCTTCCAGATGACAAGGGTTTGGTTCCCAACACCCACATGGCAACTCACAGTCGTCTATAACTCCAGATTCATGGGATCCAATTCCCTCTTCTGACCTCTATAGGCACCTACTTGTATGTATGGAAGACATACAAAGCAAAGCACTCATACATATAAAAAAATTTAAAAACCTTTAAGTATGTGCTATCAATATACTAAACCTAGGCACTGTGGCACAAACTCATAGTTGCAGTTACTCAGGAGGCTGAGGCAAGGCCCTCATTTTTTTTTCCTTATTCTGAAAGCTTGTTTGAACATTTAAATATCAGTATTTAATAAATACATATGTGTCTATGGCATAGAAGACACATATACAATATAAGTTTCAAACACCATTTTTAAATAGTGTTATTTATTTAGGTTTTTATTAATTTTAATTCTCAACTTATATAAGCATCTTAGTAACATACACTATAATAAATGTGCAACAAAAGCCAGGCCTGGTGCTGTACACCCACCACTCTGATGCTTGGGAAGCTGAGCTGGGGGAGTGCTTGCTTTAAATTTAGGGCCAGCTTTGACACAGTGATTCTAGACTGGTCTGGACTAGAGTGAGACTTGCCTCGGAAAAAAAGAAAACAAACAAATGTCCATAAAGAAATAATTCTATCTTCTTTTCCCCTAGCAAAAGTTTAAATGAGTGACAAGACCAAGCCTATCCTTTTATGATTTCACATAATCATGAGCTATTGTTTTGTTTTGGTTTTTTTCTGAAGCTATCAAATGGGAATACCAGTGTGAGAGAAAATACACAGACAAAACTGTAACTATAGGACAAATTTCTTATGTTTTGTCACAAGCAAGAAGAGTATAGAATTACAATGCATAATCTATTTTCTGCTAAAATTACATTTTTATTTTTTAACTTCTGCTAGAGTATAAAATTATCTCAAAACTTAAAAAAAAAAACTTTGCTGTTTTGAAATTTAAAATAATGCATTTCCTAAGAGAAATAAAGCAGCAGGAAAATGGTACAGCTATTATTGAGATTCAAACTTGTAAGGACCAAGGCAACAGGAACAATGCTGAACTTTAGCACACACAGAGGCCAGGAACACTCTCAGCAAGAATGCTGGCTCTTTAGTTTCCTGTTCTGTATGCTAAGCACATCCCCTGAAGAACACAGCACACTCTGGCCACTGCCTTTACATACCAGCTCCTGCCAACATCAGCCTCTCACAGTGCTTCCACAGAAGTACTTCACGTAAAAGGACTCATCGAAACTTTCCTAAGGAGGTACCAAGCCAATCCTTTTAATTACTTAAAGTTGTCTAAAAAAGTTGTATCCTACTAACAATCACCATCCCAGAATACTATTCAAAAGGAACATGTTTGGGATCACCCATGGAAGGTCTCGCCCTCCCTAAGGAGCAGAAAGGGAATGAGACAGAGGGTTGGTGGGGGGCAAGGGAGAAAGTGAGGGAGAGAGAACTGGGACTGACATGTAAAAAAAAAAAAGCTTGTTTTTAATTTAAATAAAAAAATAGAAAAAAGAATATATGTTGTGAAATAATCCTTCTGTACTCTGTGGAAATGTGTTGCTCTCATTGGTAATAAAAAGCTGATTGGCTGATAGCTAGGCAGGATTTTTAGGGCAGAGAGAATGCTGGGAAGAAGGGTGGATTCAGGGGAGTCTCCAGGAGAGGTAGAGGGAGTAAGACATGCCTGAGGACAGGTAAAGCCACCAGTCACATGGCAGTATGTGGATTACTAGAAATGTGTTAAGTTGTAAGAGCTAGTTAGTAACAAGCCTAAGTTATGACTGAGCTTTTATAATTAATAATAAGCCTCCATGTCATTCCTGGGCAGCTGCTAGTCCCAATGGTCAAACTACAAAGATATGAGAGGAACAAGATGAAAAGAAATTGCTCCTCGAACATTCCCAAGTGTGGCTCCAATACAGAGTCTTGGTATTGCTGTCATGTCTTCCTCACACAACTATTTCTGTTCAGTATTTCCACTTACTTGCCCACCTATAGTTATCCAAAAGTAAGCATTTTCCACTACAAATTATTCTCTGGTTTACTTTGCTTCCTCGTTATTTATTATGACTATAACATATTGATAATATTAAAGATCCCACTGTAACATTTTCATACATGTATATATCTCACATGGATTGTGCTCCTTTCTTTGCTTTCTTTTCTTTTCTATTAGATCTGTTTGTGTGTGTCCACGTATGTGCATGTGTACGCAGTCAAGAGACAGCTTGCAGGAGGAACCCATTCTCTCCTTGCACTATATAGCTCTCACGTATCTCACACACTGTCAGGCTTGGTGCCTTTATCTGATGATCTATCTTGCTGACCCTTAGTTTGCTTTTTGTTTGAGACAAGTCTCTCTATGACAGTCCTGACTGTCCTAGAACTTACTAGGTAGTCCAGTAGCCTCAAATTTAAAGATCCACCTGCCTCTACCTCCTGAGTGTTGGAATCAAATGCATGTACCACAATGCTGGCTGCTTTTTTTCTTTTTCTTTTAAAGGCAGGGTTCTTACTGGATAGGCCTGCTGGTCTCAAAGTCTCTATGACCAGCCTAACCTTAAGCTTATACAGACCTGCCTGCCTTTGCCTCCAAAGTGCTGGAATTAAAAGTAACACACCAAGTTTTACTTTTGCTTTCTTAATGGCACATAACAATACTTGAAAGTCTAATATTTACTTACTTGTCTATCTCCACTAAAATGTATTAGGAAATATGTAAAAAAAAAAAAAAAAAAAAAAAAAGGCCTGCCTGTACAGTTTTTAGGTACATCACTCTTAGAAATCTTCATAATTCTTATTCACTGTTGACAGATCTTTCATAATAGGGAATTTTCAACAAATCAAAAAAGCTCATAACTTTAGCATCATTGGCAAAATCTCCTTTGTAGTATTCCTCCATCAAAGTTTTCTATTGCCTCCTTTTACACTCATGCAATTTTTCTCATAGAATGTTCTCATTTATTCATCTTACTTCAAAAACAGTTGTGATAGCAAAATTAAACACTAATAACTGTGACCTTTAATTTTTTTTTCACAATGAAGTCAAAGCATGACCTCCCTAAACATAGCTAGGTCTTTATCAAAGTTCTCAGGAGAAATAAGAATTGCAGCAATCATGTAAAAGTTGGGAACAGTGAATGGTACATACCAGCATATCTAGTGCATGAACACACACACACACACACATACACACACACACCTGTTCGAATTCCTGTCTCATGAAAATCAAGATGATAAGGTATGTGGCATGCCCAGGACATGGTCAGTGTGAGAAATCAAATCCCAACTCTCAGGTCTTGACAAAATCAGAGAAAGGCTTTTGGTTAATTATAAGGACTTAGGCGAGTAATAACACGGATTCTAATTAGCAAGCACACTTTATAAACTGGACTTCACATTCACTGGATTTGGTTTTACAAATTCTTTGTACTTCTACAATGAACTTAAATCCATTATTAATCATCTCTAATTGGTTTGAAATTTGCCAGTAAGATTCTGTTAAAACATGTTACTGGATTAAATGAAAGAATTACAACAATTTTCCCTCAGAGTTCAGTTTGGAGAGTAATTAAAATATAGCTCCCCAGGGGCTATTGAGATGGCTCAGAGGTTAAAAGCAAGGGCTGCTCTTCCAGATCGTGAGTTCAATTCTTAGCACCCACATGGTGGCTCACAACCATCTACATGTTCTAGCTGGGTATGGTGGTGTATGGTTATAATCCTAGCACTCAGGGGGTTGAGGCAGAAAGATTACAAGTGTAACACCAGCCTGGAATACATACTGGGACCCTGTTTCAACAAGATGTGTACTGAGTTCCTGCAATTTGCTAAACTCTTTACTAAATGATAAGAATGCAACAGTACATAAATTCCCTTTAACTATGTTCTTATAGAGAGAAATAAGGTAAGTAAATAAATAAATGGTTTAGCCTTTTAGAAGATACTAACAGGTACTTAATGATAAATCTTATTGGGGGGTGGAGACAAGAAGGATATAAGGAGCTGGGCATTTAACTCAGTTGGCCAAGTGCTTACTTGGCATACATGAAGCCTTTGTTCAATTGCTAGCACCACATTAACCAGGTGTACTGGCACATGCCTACCACAATTCTAGCACTCAAGAGGTGGAGTCATATCAGAAATTCAGGGTTATCCTTGGAGGCTAGAGGAATACCTGAGGCCATACCATGTCTTACCAAAAAGGAGGAGGAAGAAGGACTCACTTTATATATAAATAAATAGGACATTGTTTAAGGACAAACAGTGGATTTTTACAATATACTAAGACCTTTTCTTTTCTTTTTTTTTTTTTTTTTTTTTTTAATTTCTTTTGGAGACAGGGTCTCAGTATATGGCTCATATGTCCTGAAACTCACTATGTAGATCAGGCTCACAGAGACCTGCCTTGCCTCTACTTCAGAGTGCTGGGATTGGATTAAAGGTGTGCTCTACCATGCCTGGTTGGCTTTGGTTTTAACAATCAATAATCCTCTTATGAATATTCCATTTTATAAGATATAGAACATAACTTTAAACTTTTATGTGCTTGTTTCCTGAGGTAAGGTCTGTGATGCCTTATGTTGTCCAGGATAAGTTAAAATGATAGCTTTCTCTTCCTCACCCCTTCTTTCTCTGTGATGTTGAGATAGGATCTCACTCTGTAGCCTAGGTTGTATCAAACTTATTATGTAGCATATGCTATATTCAACCTGATTAGAAATTTCCTGCTTCAACCTTCCTAGTAGCATGCAACCATGACTAACTTAGAGACATTGAATATTGTTAATGTATCTATCTCTCTTCTCAAAGGACATTGTGAATTACATTTATCACTTATTTGTTAAATTGTCCTAGATCAAAATACACTCCTAAATAATTAACACCAAGACTTTTTGACTAAACACAATGCATTTGTATATATCATTTTTTATAAAGTAGTTTTAAGGGAGGAAAAATGTGCTGTTGTGTCTTTAAAGTGAAATAATTGAGCATGCTGGGCATACCTACAATTCTAGCACTTGGGAAGCTGAGGTAAGAGGACTACGTTGAGTTCAAATTCAATCTGGGCTTCATAGTAAGATCCCGATTCAAATTATTATTATTATTATTATTATTATTATTATTATTATGTTGTTGTTGTTGTTGTTGTTAATAATAATAATAATAATAATAATAATAATAATAATAATAATAATAATAAAGTCCAAATAAAGTGTGACATTTCCAACAGTGAAACAGATTGTAGGTAATTTAATTCAATTAAATACTAGGCTGGAGAGATGGCTCAGTGGTTACAAACACTTGCTGCTCAAGGTAAGGATCTGAGTTCTGTTCTTAGCACCCACACTGAGTAGCATACAACTACTTCTAACTTCAGTTCCAGGGAATTCAGTATCCTATTCTAGCCTCTGCAGGCACTGCACCCAGATGGTACATATAGACAATAAGCTGGTGCATAGATGTGTGTGTGTGTGTGTGTATACACATAAAACATATACACACACAAATATATAAAAACATGTATACAGTTTTGTTTGTTTGTTTTTAAATACAGGGTTTCCTCTGTGTAACCCTGCTGTCCTTGAACTCTCTGTAGACTAGACTGGCCTTGAACTTAGAGATCTGCCTGCCTCTGCTTCTGCCTCCTGAATGCTGGAATTAAAGAGAGACAAACCAAGCCTGATAGTGTACACTTAAAATCTCAGCTACTCTAAGGCTAAGGCAAGAAGATCATCACAAGTTCAAGGCCAGCTTGAACTACAGCTGCATGAATTCAAAGGTGACCTGAGCATTTAGTAAGACAGTGTTTCAAAAGTGTATCTCAGTAAAGGGCTTGCTTGGTTCAGCAGGCAGAAGAGCTTACAGCACAAACCTGACATACGTGAATTCTATTCCTAGAACCTATGGTAGAAGAAAGAAAATTTTCCAAAAGTTGTCCTCTGACTTCCACAAATTTGCCTTGACATGTGCGTGACCTACCACCAACCATAATACTAAAAATAAATAAATAAAGTTAGAATCTCTGGATAAAGGGTCCCAAAAGTAGTAACAAATACCAGCAGGAACCTAAGTTCTATCCCCAACACCACAAAAACAAAAAAGTAAAAACCAAACACAAACAAAATCCTAAAGGCCCACAAGTCACTGCATCTTAAATTCTAGATTCTTATTACGGAGACTAAATATGAAAGACATTTTTGTCATTAGTATACTAACCAAGATAGTGCTGGCTAGTTTTATGTCAATTTGACACAAGTTAAAGTCATCAGAAAGGAGGGAGCCTAAATTGAGAAAATGCCTCTATTAAAATTGGTCTGTTCGCAAACCTGTTGGGCATTTCTTAATCAGTTATTGATGTTGGAGGGCCCAGCCCATTATGAGTGGTGCCACCCCTGGGCTGGTGGTCCTGGGTTCTGTAAGAAAGCGGGCTGAGCAAACCATTAGGAGCACGCCAGTAGGCAGCACTCCTCCATGGCCTCTGCATCAGCCCCTGCCTCCAGGTTCCTGCCCTGACTTTCTTTGATAATAAACAGTGATCCATAAACCAAATAAACCCTTTCCTCCCCAAGGTGCTTTGGTCATCACAACACAGGTTTCATCACAGCAATAGTAACCCTAACTAAAATAAAGGTATAACAGTATTTGTTTCCCTATACAACTTAAAATTAACTAGCAAAAATACACACCCCCCTGGGAAGAGCTCATCTCAAGTTTTGTTTTTGTTCCTTTTAAGATAACTTTCAAATAAAAATGTATATAAACGATTATATTTTCTAAACTTAGACTTTATGTATTTGTCTGTGTGGGATGGAATGAGGTGTGAACTTGTGTAGAGGCCAGAGGATAATCAGAAGCTGGCTCTCTCCTTCTATCATGTGGATCATAAGGGTTGAACTCAGACTGTCAGGGCTGGTGGCAAGCACTTTCGTTCAGTAAGCTATCTGGCCAGCCCTAAACTATTATGTTTTAGTATCCTTTGGTTTCCTGCTACTTCTACTTGAATAAGAAAGGTTATAAAATGTAAACTGATAAAATAAAGCTTACCTTCAGGCTAGTATGCGACCGTGGCTGACTTAATTCCTGAAATTTCCATTGCTCTGATCCTGGGGTCTCGCCTCCTTTCTGAGTATCAGGTGTAAGCAATCCATCTCCAGCAGGTAGTGGGAAAATTCCTAATGATATAGGACGTTCTTTTCTATTTCGAGAGGGGAAAAAAATTAAATATTCATTTTAATTTTTTTGTCATGACTGTGAATTAGAAGCCTAGGCTGTGAACAGACCTGTAACCCCAGCTACTTGGGAGATGAGGCAGGAGGATCACAAGGTCAAAGTCTACCTGGGCCATAGGAAGCTTATAGTCTCATTAGTTTGCAATCAACTCTCCTAAATAATACTGTATGCACTCCTAAATAAATATATACTAATGAGAAAGGACAGCCTAGAGCATTGACATTAGCCCCCAAAATTAAGAAAAGTGTTGAGAAACTGGACAATGTTTTTTGTTTGGCTGGTTTTGGGTTGTTTAGAAAGTCTCAGTAGTTAGCTTCGTCTAACCCAGTAGTGGAGATCCTCCTGCCTCAGCCTCTATTAAAATTGTCAGGATTACAGGCACACATCAGAACACCTGCCTCTGCCAGGTGATGATCTGGTCTGCTGACCATGGTGAAGAGCTGCTGAGTTTTGATCATAAAGGTTAATAGTCACAGGATGCAGGGAAAGGCAACTCTCCAATCCCTGTTCCTAGTCTCCCTGTTTCTTTAAGCTATAGCCAACTGTTTTTAGGGTGGGCTTTTTCTGCCTAGAGGAAAATGAATATATTCTTTGAAACAGGGACACTATTCAATAGTAAAAATTCAAAAGTTTTTTTTTTGTTTGTTTTTGAATTAAAGTTCTAGTTTTCTACAAACCATTCTATATTAGTTCCTTTAAGACAGTACAGAGAAGAAAACCACTGCCAGGAAAAAAAGGCCAGCTCTTTTCCAAAAGTCTTTCTGTTAGTATTCTGGCATCTCATCTGTACTGGCCTATCCTTGGGGTTCTGACAGGATACATCCTCAGCTGCAGCCATTAAGAGCACCACCACCTATGCACATTCACTATGTTCCCTTTGAAAAGGGTCATGCCCATCTCCCACCCTTCTCTTTCTTTCTTTCTTTTTTTCCTTCTTTCTTTCTTTCCTTCTCTGTCTGTTCCTCTCCCCTCCCACATTTTTCCTCTCTCCTCTCCTGATGCTCCTGTCTCTGGAGGCTGGTCTCCCACTTCCCTTTCCCCTTTTTATGATCTCTTTAATTAAAAAAAAAAAAAAAAAAAAAAAAAAGTCTGCTTGAACCCTGTCATATGGCATCTTTTTCTCCAGCGCTGCTTTCCTACTTTCTTTGCTGGGAGTGGTGGTGCGCACCTGCAGCCTCGGCACTAGTGAGGTAGTGACAGGAAGAGGATCAGGAGTTCAAGGTCACCCTTCACTACAAAGCAAGACAGAGCCCAGCCTGCTTCACATTAGACCCTGTCTCAAAAACAAAACAAAAACAAAAATAAAAGCAGGGCTAGAGGGATGACTCAGTGGGTAAAGGCAATTGCCACCAAGCCTGACAACCTGAGTTCAATCTCTAGGACCCATGTGGCAGGAAAGAACTAACTCCTACAGGTTGTCCTCTTACCTCCACATATAAATAAGTAAATGCCCTTTTCAAACAAAGCAAGTACTAGTAAGATATTATAAGTCAAAGGCAAAAGGAAGAACATGCTTTCCTAGTGGAGAACATAGCAATTTAACATTTTTTTTTTTATTCCCAGGCAACAGAACTTGTTTCTTGAGACTTATTAGCTTTTACTTTAAACTACATCATTTCTGTTTCTTTGTTCTTAAACCTCAACCCTCTTTTTTTCTCGTTAAATGATACTGAGTTTCTGTTTTTTCTTTAACTTGACAAAATAAAGAGTTACCAGCCTGATGTCTATTCCCAATTTTGGAAAACATATTATGGAGGTGTGTGTGTGGGGGGGGTCATTTCAAACTACCCTTTGACTATTTTCTTTTTTTTCTTTCTTTCTCTGTTTGTTTGTTTGTTTGTTTGTTTGAGACAGGGTTTCTCTGTAGCTTTGAAGCCTGTCCTGGAACTTGCTCTGTAGCTCAGGCTGGCCTTGAATTCACAGAGATTCACCTGCCTCTGCTTCCTGAATGCTGGCATTAAAGGTGTGCACCACTAACACCCAGCTGATTTTATTTTGTAATGAACCTTTGTGCCTTAAGAAAGAAGTGAGTGGGGATTGAATCAGACTATGTCTAATATAAAGCTAGAAGATAATACAGATTTCATGAGAATCCATCACATGGATTCTAACAAAACTCAAAATACTGGCCAGTCATTAGAATTATCTTCCCATATGAACTCCTTTTCATACATTTAGAATACTGAACACATTTTTAGGCTGTTGAAGGAGAGAGTCTTCTTTGAACCCAAGTTTTATTTTCATATTCCACCTATATAATCTAAAACACAAGTAAAATTTCCAACTCTCTTTTGCTTTTATCAGTTCGTCAGAGAAATAGATCTCTAAGAAGGGGACTTTCAGATATCTGTTAAATGTGTCAAAGATGGCATGGGTTTCTCTGCTCCAGCTCAGAAAATCACCTTATGCTTCTCTCTGTATTGATCAATTAGATAACCGATGGGGCAAGATGTGTAGTTACGTGAGTTTGATAGTATCCTACTCTCAAAACAAAACTCTTGCAAGGCAAAAGCCTTGAACTATGTTGGTGGGCATGTGTGGTACCCTTCAGTAAAAGCCGCAGAAAATCTAACCAAAGGGAGAGCTTGTAGAAAAATACCAAGTGGCAGATTTAAATCCCTAAACTAAACACCTGCAATCACTGTCTCGCTATTTTACTCCCTAACAGAAGGAAAACTGTCAAGTATCAGAATCTTTGATATATTATCTAGCTAGTACCTTTAGCTCCATACACTGATTTTTAAGTGTTTACTTAAATATTAGCTTATGTGCATATCTGATTTTGAAAATATTTATTTCAAATAGCCTCTTGGCTATACTCACAATAAAAACAACTGATTAGTAAGATCTACCTTACAGAAAAAGCACAAGACAAAAGATACATGCATGTGGCAGGTACTGAGCCAGATAACTGATTTACATTACTTGATCTAAACAACCAGGAAAGAGGCACTGCTTTCTCAAATTTCAGAATAGGAAAAATGACATCCAAGACTTTATGTAATAGTTAACTGCAGGACTGAGATTAAAAACCAGTTCTACGAAAAATGTGAGATACACAAATGACTATGAAGCTGACTTGCTTATATAATGGGCCATGCATCTTGTAACTGTAATGAAGTAAAAAAATAACAGCTCACTTGATTTTTAAATCAAATCACTGAGGTAAATCCTTTAAGAGGAGAACACTAAAGGACAAAACAAATTGTCAAAAGCCCGAGGGCTGCATACACGGGACAGTGCAGCTCCGAGTTTAGCCACTTCATAGCAATGCCTTCTCCAACAGAGCCTAAGCCTAAGACAGCCCCTGATTATTAGTTACATTAAAATCATACATATTTTTGAACCTATGGGTTTTTAATTTCCTTACTTCCTAAGAATACATAGACTTGTACATAACTCTTTTGTGTACTAATATATACAGAGCAATCAAATTGTTCCTCACTTTTATTCCTGCCCAGCAGGAAACAATCCCAGCACTGAAGGGAAACTGTTTCTGTAGGGTTCAAGGGCAGCTAAGGCTACATGACCTGTCTCAAAACGAATACAAATGAAAGAAAATAAATGACCAAGTAGTTTTAGACCTCATAAGAGACCTAATTTCTGAGTGTTAAAAACAAATGTGAGCTGGCCTTTGCATAAAAAGAACCACATGAAGGAAAATACTTCCATTCTTCTTGCCTAAATCAGAATTAGGATCTAAGTGTTTTTGTAATCACTTAAACAGTAATGAACTAAATTCTATGAACTTAAAATCATGAACACTATAGAAATCTCAACAAATCAGATACTTGGAGCTTATGAGTTAGAAAGCAAGAGAGCAAAGCCATCAACATTTAAGATGTGGCATGTGGTTCTCTCAGGCTGCAAGTAGAATGAACAGGAGCAAATCTACACAGGCTGCTGACCACCCCCACAAGCAGGCATGGGCATTTGTCACCCAGAAGTACAAAGAAAGGGCGACATCTGACCAAACAATAGTGAATAGGCTTTGTAAAGCTCTTGCTCTCACAACTTTGATGTGCAAATAACGAGGGAGAGGCAAAAGCATTCTATTTTTTACTTAAAAATTTAGATTTGTTTTTAGTTAAAACATACTCTATGGTAGCAGGTAAATACCAGTTTCCATGAGCTGCTATTAAAAATTATAAAACTCAATAGCAAACCTTTCCTCAGGCAAAGGGCAACTCAAACAAAATAAGCCTATATGCTGTGGCCAACCATCTGCAACACCCACAATAAAAGCAATTTGTCCCTCAGTGCTCAGAAGCGAAATCCAGAGCTATACAAACTTGGCCCTGGGCCTCGGCGGTTGCTCTTCCTCTACTCTTCAACATTCAGACCACACTGACCTTGTATTTGTGTACAAGTACATCATTTCCCTTTCTTTGAACTATAATTTCCAAACACAAAGCAGGGTTCCATTTAGGAACCTATAAAATCATAGATATCCTAGCTTGAGGCCTTTTTTCCATTGTCTGAACCTGCAACCAAAATGGTTACAGAGCAGACGCATGGTGCTAAGAATTAAAAAAAGAAAAGGAAAAAAACCACCAGCGAAGCAAGAGCTTCCAAGAGAGACTGGAGTACCTGAGTATCCTTGGCAGGTTCTGCGTCAGCGCTGGCACACCGGTAGAAATAGAAAAGTGCACAAGCAGCAAAACAGAGAGAGATACTAGGATAGCAGAATTAATGACCACCGCCCCGCCAACAAAGCCAAACACAAACAGCAGCATGCATCCAGGATTCATGGCGCTGTGCTGGCATGGTGAAACGTCCGAAGCAGGAGGCCTACACGGGGGCCAAAGGGGTATCTTTGTAGTGAGGATCTGTCATTCAGCCGCTGCCACAAAAACAATGCCATCAGCAGCAGCTTTCCACTCCATCCTGCAGCGGCTCCCAAGTGATGACGTCATTCCGCTCTCCCCACCACATAACCACTGAGCGTCTGCTCCTAGCTTTTATGCAGCAACCCAGAGCACAGCCAGCCTATTAACTATGCTCCTCTCCACTAAGAGTCTTGGCTTAGCTCATTGGCTACAATACCTCCAGATCTACATAATTTATTCACACTCCCACATCAAACAGATGGCTGGTTAATCCTTTCAAGCACGCCTCTTTGCAACAAAAAGGACCAATTATATGGGAGAAATGAAAAAATTTTGGCATACCCACAAACCGGAAAATTTCGAACCTACTCTGCTTTCCCACCAACAATCCAAAAAAAAAAAATCCTACAATACGTTGCTTATCATTTATAAGGCTCATATATTTTTTAACGGTTATTTTTATTTTTGCATGCTATTCTTTCCCTTTGCATACCAACCACAGTAGAATATTTTTGGAATCAGACTATTGTTTTCAGATTAAAAAACAGGAAAAACAGGAACAAAAGATAGATTACTGATTTCACATTTTCTCAGGCAAAAATGTATAACAAAGCTTACCTAATTCTACTATGAGCTGTAGCCTCTAGTTGATCACTCCCTGAGAGCTGATGAAGTTTGGTTCTTTCTAAGTGCTCCATATAATTATGGATCATCTATATTAAGAAAGAAAAAAAATAGATACAAAATTTTAGGCTATCCACCTAAAATAAAGCACAGAATTATAACAAAGAAAACATTTTGGTACAACTTTCTTATTTATACGATTGTTCAATTTCATGTAAAGGAGTATTAAGGAATGAAATAATTGTAATAATAATTGTAATGGCAAAGGAAAATGCTAAAATCAGTAAAAGCAGCTATCATCTTCCTTTGCATTGCAAAAATGGTTTTGTTCAATATGTGATGTTATTAAATAATATTGGATAAATAATATAAATTAGTATGCAGACATTGGTAGGTTATAAGAGATTGCTGGTTAAAAAGAATAGCATTTGAGAAACCTATTCACTTAAAATGGGAAACAAAGAAATTAATGTCAAACTTGAGAAAATATTATGTATGTTCATTTTTCCACACTAAAAGGAACTAACCAGAGTAAAAATAAACTTGAATCTAATTTAAAGATAATATTTTAATTATTTTTGTAGATTTATAGTTGAGAGAATTCTAAAGTACTTTCTCCTTTGCTAATTTACTAACATCAGTAATTAATATAATCATCTATGATAATAGCAACAAACAGCAACAAATTAATAGAAATAAAAATACCAGAATACTTTGATTCTGAGTCAGATAGGGAGCCATATGATAGGAAAGTTGAATATGGATATGAGTTCAATACCCAGGACTCACATGGTAGAAGGAAGACTCACAAGTTGTTCTCTTCCACATTTAACACTAACACACACACACACACACACTGTAAATTTTTGTTTGTTTTTGTTTTGCTTTTTTCTTGTTTTGTTTTTTGAGATAGGATTTCTTTTTGTAACAGCCCTGGTTGTCCTGGCACTCACTCTGTAGACCAGGCTGGCCTCAAATTCAGAGATCCACCTGCCTCTGCCTCCTGAGTGTTGGAATTACAGGCATCCACCACCATTGCCTGGTTAATTTTGAAAAATATTTTTGAAAAGCACTAGTTAGGAGCTGAAGAGGCTGAGTGACCTCCATGGGAACTCATAGATACCTGGTACACACACACACACACACACACACACACACACACACACACACACACACACAAAATACTTAAAAAAAGGCTAGTCTAAATGAGAAAATATTAACAGTAAAGAAATATGAATATAGAACCATCACAAGGCTATTTACATGTTTTATTTTAAATGGATAGTTTTCTCTTCCATGCTTTTTTTTGGAGGGGGAGGGGTGTTCGAGACAGGGTTTCTCTGTGTAGCCCTAGCTGTCCTGGAACTCATCCCATAGACCAAGCTGTCGTTGTAGGAACAGAGATCCACCTGCCTCTGCCTCCCCAGTGCTGGGATTAAAGGCGAGTACCATCACCACCACCACCTGGCTCTTCCATACTATTATGAGAAGAATTTTTCATAAAAAATTTTGGCTGCATCAGCAAATCAAAAATAAAGAACTGCTTTCTTCTTGTATCAAGAAAAAATTAAACTGAGACTAATATAGCAAAATGAATGTTGGGACTAATATATACAAATAAAATCATCAAACAGGTATTAGAAAGCCTTGGTTGAGTTCTTACACCTGGACAGTAATCAGATAGAGGTAATCTGTTCAAATGAAAGAATGTAAAGAAACTTCCTCCAGATTGCTTTTATAGCAATTAATTTAGTCAATAATATATAGTAAGAAAAATGTAAAGATAAAATCAATTTTACATCCAAATAGCTTACTCTAGATTGATTCTCTATTACCTCAAATACTTAAATACTTAAGATTTAGAAAATGCTGCATTAAATGACTTATATCTTGGCATCTAAAATGGTCCAGTGTGAAAATATAGACCAAACTAAAGTAGCCAGGACAGAGGAACAACAAAACAACAGCCATCATAGTGAATGCCAACTATTTTAACTACTTTTAACTTAATCCTCACAATATCACAATTTTACAGATAACTGCCAGGTATAGGATAAAATAACTTGCTTTTATCTAACTAACAATGAACTGTTTTTGTCATTAGCTTTAAAGCCAGGACTCAAAACTGTTTGATACAGCTACTTGAGAGGTTAAACCCTGCAGGACCCATGTTGCATCTGCCCTTTTAGTTAACTCTGCATGCAAGAAATGAGCTCATTGTCCTTTCTTCCTCACACCCACAAGAAAATCCCACGCCCTAAAACATTTTCATATGTTTAAAACAAGCTATATCTCACAAACAAACAGAAGAAAATAACTACACTGTACATAAAATTTTAATAATGACTCACAATATGGCTATGATTTAAAGGGGGTGAGTAGTAGGGGAAGGAAGAAAGCCAGTACTTCAGATAGAAAAGAAATTCAAGAGTGGAACAGGGCATTTTTTTAGGCAAGGTAGAATTGAGTCTCCCAGTTTTAGCCCTTTCCCATCTCAGATAAACTATCAATATTCTCAGTATGCAAATTAATTTGCATAGCTAGAGGTAAATTCTATAACAGCTGGAGACATCAAGAATTCCAACCACATTGACTGAAAACTTGTTGTTTGACATAGGTATCAACTGTCCTTCACTGAGATACTGTCACAGCAAAGGTGGACACAGCACTACAAAACCACAAAGCAAAGCAATGGTGAAGTTTTCCAGAGCATGGATTCATTTCATTTTGGTCAATCTTTCTACATGCAGTCCTCAAAGCTATTATCGTAAAACCAATGAGATTCTATGACACACAGAGACTCCAAAAAGCAAGTGCAGCATTCAAGCCTATGTAACCTATACAGTAAGTCAGGTGTGGTGGCATATATCTGAAATGCTAGCGCTTGGAAATGGAGGATGAATAGTGTACAGGTTCATTCTTAGCTACATAGCAAATATGAGGCCAGTCTGAACTACATGACACCCTGTCTTGAAACAACAACAAGAAGTTGGAGAGATGGCTCAGTGGTTAAGAGCATTGGCTGCTCTTCCAGAGGACCTGGGTTTGGTTTCCAGCACACACCCATGGCAGATCACAGCCTTCAGCTCCAGGTGACCTGACACCATTAGTTTTATGATAAAGGGTCTTGTTGAAGAGCTAGCCTGACCTAGAACTCACTACCCTAGGTTAGTCCCTCAACTTCTGAAGCACTGATAAAGTAGCTTATAAGCACAGGCAAGGTAGGCACTCTTTTAAGTAAATCTAGCAGTGTACACAAATTTATTAATTGATTAAAGAATTGTTGTTCACATTTTCAAAGAGCCAGAATAAATTTCGCACTGTTAATAGTGAACAATGTACTTGGATAGAGTACTATTAAAATAACTTTGTATCTGAAAAGTGCTACCTTCCTTGGAAGTGACAATAAATAGTTTACCTTGAAAAGGTTCCCTAAGGGTTACAGAACTATTTACTCCTGCCAATGGAATAGATTCTAGAGAACAGCTGGATAAACAGAAAGTTTTAGGTTAGAGTGAACAGACCCCAATTTCAAAGCAGCCTTATCTGTGTTACATAAGCCTACTTCAAGGCAAATAAAATAGTTTATCAGGGCAGAAGATAGAACCTCTTATAACTGAAGGAGGGGGTCCTATGAAAGAGCTGTCAGTCAGCAAGAGAAAGTTGCCTAATGACGGGACAGACCCAGATCACTGACTTGGTAAACTAAGCTTTTTATTAAGGCCATTTTTCTTCCAATAGTGTACATCTCTGAAGACATGAAAACAGACAGAAAAATTACACTTTTTCATGGGAAGTTGATGTCAGGTTTTCTATAGAAATGTATCTTCACTTTTATTAAATAGATATAAGGAAAATGAAATTTCATTTTATATTTGTTCTTTCAAGAATGTCTATTAAAAGACTATAAATAATTTAAGTATACTTTAATACTAGGCCACAATTTAGTAATCTCCAATTACTATGAAAGTTAGAACCTTATTTAAAAACATCATTCATTACTATTAATTATTTATGACAGTTAGACATACTTTTTTTTGTGGTCAGTCTTTTCCTTCTACTACTGGGTATCAATTCTGTGTCAGTTTGTGTTCCAGGTAGTAATACTTAACCCCAATCCCATGAGTGGGAGAAATTCTGTATTGTTCAAAAGCAAGTTAAATTGTGTGTAATGCAATTTTATGTTGCTTAAAGGCAGCAACATTGGTCCCTACCATAGGCAGGATGGGTTACACAAGCAATGAAAGAAAAACAATAACTGAAGACTACAGACAGGCCTGTGGGAGTAGCTCAACAATGTTGCTTAGTATGAGCAAGGCCCTGGGCTCAATCACCATCACTGAAATAAACTAGTAGATAAAAACTGCAATCAAGTCAGGTGGTGGTGGCACACATCTTTAAACCCAGCACTCTGGATTCAAAACAAACCAAACCAAAAAACTAGAATCAGGTAACAAGAAACAGGATTAGTAAAGGGAAAATGGACAGGATCAGTGGTGCACACCTTTAATCCCGCAATGGAGACAGGGGAAGGTACAATTCTGTGAGTTCAAGGCCAGCCTGGTTTACATAGTGTATTCCAGGCAAGCTGGGGCTACAGAAGGGAGACATGTAAATAAGGGAGTGGGGAGGGGAAGACACAAGGCAGGAAAGGGCATTAAATTCATTTAGGTATGTGAACACCAGACTGAACTACACAGAAACATCACATTGACAAGATAAAAATAAATACAACATATTAAAGACTGGCAGACTCTTTAAAAACGTGTTACAAGGGGATTATATGCTGCAAATAATACGAAAGGAAGTGCAGCCTTTAATCCCAGAACTTGGGAGGCAGAGGCCAGCCTGGTCTACAGAAGTGAGTTACAGGACAACCTGGGCTACATAGAGAAATCCTGTCTCAAAAATCAAATCAAAACAAAACAAAACAAAAAAAAAAAAAAAAAACTAAAGGAAGCTGGAGAGATGGCTTAGCAGTTAAAAGCCCTGTTTTTCCAGGTGACCTAGGTTCAGTTAACAGCTTCTACATGGCAGGTAACAACCATCTGTAACTCATTCCAGAGGAGCCAACCATCTGTAACTCATTCCAGAGGATCTGCTACCCTCTTCTGGCCTTTGCAGGCACTGCACTTACATGGTGCACAGACAAGCAGGAAAGACACGCATACATAAAAAATAAAAATCTAAAAATTAATATCAGTAAATATCAAAAATCTAAAATGCTAAAAATTAAAATCCATTTAAGCACATTTCAATGTGTTATAACTGTGATATAAATCCCTTATAATTAGAGTATATAAATGTAGAGATATTTTACCAATGCAGCATTTTTCAAACTGGTAGCAAATCAATTTTCTTGGCATCATGTAAACTTTTACAATATGCACAAAGGTTTTGCTTGTCAACCAAGTAACTCTCTTAAATAACTAAATATAAATTTCCTACATGGAAGTTTAATTTTGGAGTTAAAAAGAATAAAAATCAGTTTTGGTAAATGCCACACAACATCTAGTATTCTCTGGAAATGATGCCTATCATTATTCTAATTCTCAAAGGAAAGTTTAGACATATAAAGTCCATTTCTGTGTTCCAATACTAGAGTAGTAAGAGCGTCCAATACCCACCTCAGTGTGTCTCTGATGTAGGGCATTATACTCCTTCTTCAGTTCTGCTTCTCTTTCTTCAAGTCTGCTAACTGCAACCAAGATACATATACTTAATCAAAACATATGCAAGAAATTTACTTTTAAAAGTCTGTCTTTAAAAGTTGTGCATTATCCATAAGACTTAATTTCACAGTCCAGTATTCCATGTGAAATTCTGCACAAAGTGACCTCATTCCATCAACCTCAAACAGTCTTCAAAGAGAGTAAAATAACAGATTGGTTCTCTAACACATACATGTCTATCAGATCATCCTTCTACAGCTTTTTATACAATAGAGAATTAAAAAACAAACATCACACAAGTCTCAACCTGTGTCAGATCCCAGATGGTTGGGTTCAACCATTTTCAAGTATCGAGCTCTTTTCTTCAGTTCTAGCAGAACTGAAAATCAATTTTACACCTTACTGTAAATATTCTCTGCTTTCAGTTTTCTTGGTTTCAGGTACTCATCATCTTTTATTTAGCTCCCTCTACTGGTGCATTTTGTGAAGTACACTGACGTGGAGCAGGCTCACAAAATGCTTTAAATATCAAAACAAAAAGGAAAAGGTTTAGATTCTGAGACACAAAATATTAGGGCAGGATTTTAAAGGAGACTGGTAGCAAATAAGAGTAATCCATAGCAGAGGGGTTCCAGGAAGCCCATGAAGAAATGAGCAACACGGGGCTGCCATTAATGAACAAGTTCCAGATACACAGCTGCTACAGAAACCATGAGTTAGTTATGAGGCAGGGGCAGACTGGGCAACTGAAGAAACCCGCCATGGCTAAGGACAGCAGAACAGTCACAGTGCTAGTGGCTCAGTCAAGTCTGCTGGAAAGCCATGGCTATTTGGAACCCTTCTCCTGTGTGAGAGTCAACAAGGAGTTACAAGCTCTGGTCATGCACAGATTGTGCTGCAGGCACAACTACTGTGACCTCTACTTCAAAGCACATACAGTTTTATATGCTGCTGTTTACATGTGAAGCACCAAATAAAACATTAACATACTGCACAGTTGTGGGTCTGTATACACTTGCCTGTCAGAATCTGTTAGAATGTCTTAGAAATGTGTCATTATTTAGAAGAACTCTGTTCTTCTAACTTTTTTGTAATTTGAGTCTATATGTCTCTGGCTCACTAAATTTCACCACGTTCCACAGTACTTGTGGAGTACACCTTCTTACACCAGGCAGGTAATGAGCAGACCTCCTGTCCATTCTATGTATGCTGTGGCCCAAAGCAATAATAAGACACTAATAATAAAGCTGCATTTGGACAACACAACAGATGCCGAAACCAGACGATATGTGTTTGCTGCTCATTTAAAACAAAACAAACAAACAAAAAACAAAAACAAAACAAGACCCAGGAAATCCACCCAAATTGTGGCTATTTAATAACAAGTTCAAAGTCAATATTTTTGAAGGATTAATAGGGAAAAAAGTATAAGGGCACTGCTCCTCTCAGAAAGGGCATCCACACCTGGCACTAAGTCCAGCTCCAGGGGAAGGGATCTGATGTCTGATGTCCTTCACAGGAACTTGCATGCATGGGATGGACTCTCTCTCTCTCTCTCTCTCTCTCTCTCTCTCTCTCTCTCTCTCTCTCTCTCTCACACACACACACACACACACACACACACACACACACACACACAAATAAATCTTTAAAAAGGTGTTAAATGGGGCTGGAGAGATGGCTCAGAGGTTAAGAGCACTGGCTGCTCTTTCATAGATCCTGAGTTCAATTCCCAGTAACCACATTGTGGCTCACACCTATCTAAGGAGATCTGGTGCCCTTTTCTGACACACAGGCATACATGAAGGCAGATGTTGTATACCTAATAAATAAGCCTTTTTTTTTAAGATGTTAAACATTGCCTATTACTTATTAATTAAGCTTATTTAAGAAAATCTCAAGACTACCAGACAAATAGTAACTTTTAATTACTCTCCTGTGTCAATCCATATTTTCTTTTACATTTCTTTGTCTACTGTGTGTAGTGAGGGAGTAGTATGTATGCCACAATAGTGTGTGGAGGTCAGAGGACAACCTGAAGAGATGAGTTCTCTCCTTCCACCATATGGGCTCTGTGGTATTGAACTAACTCAGGCTTAGTAAACAAGTGTCTTTACCAACTAAGCCACCTCTCAAGCCCTGCTAGTCACTATTTTCTAGATAATATGCAACCAAAGAGAAAAGAGTGATAGAGATAAGGCTAAAATAAAAGTGAAATATCATTCATAAACTTTGATTTCAAATGTATTAGAGCCCCATTATTTCATCAACCCACTTGAAATACATTCATAAAATTTATATTAACACCACCATGACATACTGCTTATGGTGTACCATGAACTGTCCTAAGTAAAAACTGGACATAAACTGATTTTATTTTCATATCATGATGGAAGCATCATTATTACATTTAGAGAAAAGGATACCATAGCGATACAGCTAACATACTAAAGTTCACCATGGTGATTCGTGCCTAATGGAAGGATCTGAGTACCATGCTATACTGCCCCTCAAGAAATGCTACTTTTAGACAGGCATGTTAAAATCACTCTAGAACCCCAGCATTTGGGAGGTAAGGCAGGACATGTATTGTAAGTTTGACATTAGCCTGAGTTACAATGAATTCCAGGCCAACCAGGGCTATAAACCCAGGCTCCAAAAAAGCAAAAGAGAAAAATACTCCTGTTTTGTATGATGAAAACTACTTTTAAGATTTCCCTGGGGTAGGGGTGGGAGACTGGAGAAATAGCTCAGTGGGTTAAGAGCACTAACTACTCTTGTAAAGAACCCAGGTTCAGTCCCCAGCACCCACATGGTGGCATTATAACTCCAACTCCTGGGTATCCAACACCCTCTCCTGGCCTCCATAGGCACCAGGTGCATGCATAGAACACAGACTCACAAGACGTTCATACAAAGAAAATAAACATAATTTTGAAAAAAATTTCACTGAGGAGAGGAGATAAAAATCAAACAAAAGTCTCCTCTGTCCTTAAGGGGTAACCCAGTCTCAGACACAAAAGAAAGCATCAAACTCCAAGTGAAAATGCATAATCAGCTTTAGGAATAAATCAGCAGGGAGACTATCCTTGTTTGGATATGGTTTGTCCCCCAAGGGTTCGTGTTGCAGACTTTGTCCCCATGGTGGCAGTGTTAGGATGTGTTATGAACCCTGTGAGAGGTGAGGGCTGGTGAGGTCCCTGGGTAACTGGAAAAGTTGTCCTCAAAAGAGATTGAGGACATTCTCATAAAAGCAAGAAAGAAGCTGACCCCTAACTGCTCTCTGGCTCACTGTTTCAAGACACTCCCATATATGCTCTCAGTCGTAATGCCATCTGTCATTACAACTATGCCAGGAGCCCAACAAGTCCCAACTTTGGACCTCCTGAACTATGAACTAAATAAATCTTTCTTTATATAGTTGGCCTGCTTCAGATATTTTGTTAATGGTAATGAAAACCCACTAACATATGCACTAGGATGAATAATAAATGTACTATATCAAACTGGTTAAAGTAAATATAAGACACCAAGAGCTTGCTAAAAACATGAACAAACAGAACTTTCATTCATTGCTGGTAGGAATATACTGACTGATACATTCAATCTGAAAACAGGCCAGGCAGTGGTGGCACATGCTTCTAATCCCAGCACTTAGGAGGCAGAGGCAGGTGGATCTCTGAGTTTGAAGCTAGCCTGGTCTAAAAGTGATTTCCAGGACAGTGAAACCCTGTCAAGGAAAAAATTTCAATTTGTAAACAGTTTGGCAAGAATTAATAAGGTTGAATGTTTCCAACCATATGACAAAATACTTCATTGCTAAGAAATACATAGTTGTAGCCATCATTTTAATTTGGATATTTCATGAAATGTACCTGAGAGGACTGTGTGTTGTAGGCTCTTTAGAGAAGTGACTGACCGAACCTCATCAAGAGAACCTACAAAACCCCCATCCTGGTCCAGCCAAAGCAATGAAGCTAGTCAAAATGAACTTAAACCTCTGAAATAATGAGATAACACATATTTTTCCTCCACTGAAGTTTTTTCATGGGGTATTTTTGTTACAGTGATGAAAAGCTTACTACCACACATCCAGAGGCATTAAAAATGGTGTTCAATCATCCAAAGCTGAAAAGAACCCACTTGTCAACCCATAAGCAAGTGGAAAAAATATTCACATACAGGAATACTATATAAGAATGAATAAATTATTTTCAAACTCATTACAGGCAAATGCCACAAAGGTGATAGCAAGAAAAAGTAGAAATTTAGAAATACAAAAATTACACAAAAAATGTTAAAGAAATTACAGTGGTTAACTTTGGGATGGATTTAGTTGTCTATTAACCATCCTACTCCAGTTCAAACATAATGTGCTCTCTATTCACCTAGGAACTAACTCCCTTTAGCTTAAATATTCATTTAGCATGTCCTCTAACAATAGCTATGTGTTTATGCATATAGTAGAAGATTCAAACAGATTATTTGGGACCACTACAAACAATTTGTTCTGTTCCAACTGCAGAATCAACATGAGAATGCAAACATGCTACCATAATGGAGCATTACGAAAAGAATAAAAGGGAAAAAAGGATGGGTATGCAAGGATAAACCAGAATTACTGTTTTTAAGATTATGTTGGCGATTTCCACTAAAGTATAATATGTATAACCTTGATGCAATAGTATTCTTTTTTACCCTGATACACTTGCAACAATGCCCAAAGGTATAAAAGTAGCTAGCCTATAAAAATGTTTAACAATGCTAAACTGGGAGTTACCCAATGTCATCATTAGGAAGTTACGAAATGAAAGTCATATGATAGAACATAATGTTTTGCTATTTGCTGTCACATGACTCAGTAAATTAATCTCTCTGGTCTTATTTCCTTGTTTAGTAATCAGAGTTCATATTAAAATTAACTGAGTTAATACTTGTAAAGGACAAAGAATAGTACTAGCATAAATATATCTTCCAAGAAACTATAGTAATTAAAGATGTTTCTTAAACAGAAATATCAATACATGATTGTAATGGACAGGTGCTGAAAATGTATCATAGAAAATAAAAAACACAAAGCTGGGCCAAGCCTAGTGATAGTGGAGCACGCCTTTGATCCCAGCACTCAGGAAGCAGAGGCAGGCAGATTTCTGAGTTCAAGACCAGCCTGGTCTATGGAGACATTTCTAGGATAGCCAGAGCTACACAAAGAAACCCTGTCTCGAAAACCAAAATAAGTAAATAAATTAGATAAAGAAAATAAAATCTATAACCAGGCATGATGGTACACTCCTTTGATTCCAGTATTTGGGAAGCAGAGGAAAGTGGATCTACATGTGAGGCCAGACTAGACTATATAGTGGAGTTCCAGGCTAGCCAGGACTACAGAATGAGACCCTGACAATCAATCAATTAATTGATTGATCAACTGATCGACAAATAACAACATGAACAGCAACATGTCTTCAAAACCAAAATAATTGTCTCCCAAAGCAGCTCTTTCCTATAATCTTAGGCAAAAGTCCTGCAGCCATCCCCACACCCACACCTCCTCTTTCTTTCCTTCCTTCCTTCTCTCCCTCCCTCCCTCCTTCCACACCACAATTCCAACTGTTATGACAAACTGAAGTATCTACCACAAGCTGGTAAACTGAGCACTTGGTCCCAAGCTGGTGGTTCTATGTTGGGAGATGATGGAAATGGTAAGAGGGGCCTAGCTGGAGGAGGTAGGTTCCTGGGCCATGACTTTGAAGGTTGCTCCTGGTCCCCACTCCTTCCCCCATCTCTGCTTCCTGACATATCCTTCCCACTCAAAGCACTGAAATCTCTGACACAATGAGCCAAAATATATCTTTCCTCCCTCAAGTTGTCCATGCAAGGTATTTCGTTACACAACAGTGAAAAGACTTGGCACACCATCCAACAGTAAATTCAATGCATCTCATCTTCAAGATAAATATAAACCAGGTGTGGTAGTGGTGGCTTTAATCTCAGCACTTGGGAGGCATAAGCAGGAGAAACTTTATGAGTTCAAGACCAGCCTGGTCTACATAGTGTGTTCTAGGACAGTGAGAACTACATGGTAAGATCCTGTCTCAAAACTAACAAAAACAAAAAATGGTAATAAATAAGGCTAGAATCTACTTTTTCTATCTTTGCCATTATTCTAGCATACCACCTAATACTTGTACTATTACAATTATCTCCTGACTAGTGTCTGTACTCAGCTTTTGTTCTATAGTCTCAAAACAGTAGTCTGGGTAGAATAACATGCTTAAAATTCTTCAATGAGCTGGGCAGTGGTAGCACACACCTTTATAATCCCAGCACTTGGGAGGCAGAGGCCAGCCTGAGCTACAGAGTGAGTTCCAGGAGAGCCAGAGAAACCCTGTCCCAAAACAAAACAACAACAACAAAAAAATCTTCAATGATTCCTGTTTTGTTTAAAATAGGGAAACACTTTTGCAACACTCTACAAGACTTTACAGGATCTAATATGTCAAGTCTTACCACCCTTCATTCCAAAACCCTATGGAGAACACTGATGTCCTGTTAAGAACTAAATTGTACCTTCATCTCCAAACCACACAAATGGAGGTCCTATCTGTGCTTGATAACAATCTTAGGAATATAATTAACTGGCAAGGACTAGTTAACTATAATTAACCCAGCAGGACTAGTACCCTTCTAAGACAGAGAGACTACAGCTTTCTCTCTATACACACAGCAAAGGCCATGTGGGCATGTAGAAAAAAAAAAAATATGACCACTAAGGAGAAGGGCTTCAGGGAAGAAAAAAGTAAATAAAAAAGCTTGACCCCCTCATCCCCAACTTCCAGATTGTGACAAATAATATTTACACTTTTTTTTATTTTAATAGCTTTCATAAACTAAAACACAACTAAATATGATTAAATATTCCTTAGGAATGCTTAGATACCCATAGTATTTTCTAACACGTAGCCAAGTTACAGAGCCTACAGCTTACAGAAACCTAACTGATTTTATATTAGCTCACTAATCAACTTTGGTTTGTATGCTTTACTGAAATGTATTATTTTTGCAAGTTTGTTGGGATCTAGACATTATAACTCCAATATAGGACTAATTTCTGTATGCTTTCAATATTTATATGAATTAATATTAATCATCATTAAGATTGACTTAAGTTTATCCACAAATATTCCAGCCCCCATTCACAGCTTTCTAGCCATTAGGATTATTTTCTGCTTCATTTATGTGGCACCATTTTCTCATTTTTCCGTAAAACAACATATGAAGCTAGGTAAGATGCCAAATACCTGTAACCCCAGTTCTTAGAAAAGTGAGGCAGGGGTTAGAGATGGCTCAGTAGGTAACAACACTCACTGACTGCTCTTCCAAAGGACCCAGGTTCAACTCCCAGTACCCACGTGGAGGCTCACAATTGTGTGTAACTTCAGTACTAGGGGACCTGACACTCTCATACAGACATACATGTAGGCAAAGTACCAATACACATTAAAAAACAAAAACAAAAGAAAAGTGAAGCAGAACAGTTTGAAATCAGCCTGGTCTCCACAGCAAAGAGACTGTTGACTGACAAGTAGGTAGGTAGGTAGGTAGGTGGACAGACAGATGGCCGCCAGATGGATGGGATGGATGGATGGATGGATAGATTAGATAGACAAACACATACAAGATAAATAAATAGGAGTTACAGAATACAGACTGTCCCTTATGTGTTAGTTTCCATTGTTTGGAGACAGGATCTTACTATGTAGTCTTGGCTGGCTTGGACATCAGTATATATGCTGCCTTTTGTTTATTTTTGAGGCAGAATATCCCAGGCAGGCCTCAAAACTCATAGTAATTCTCCTTAGTATCTTGAGGACCAAATTATATGTGTGTACCACTGCATCAAGTATTTCAGTGGACTACTAAAAAAAAAAACTTTGTAATTCTGTATCTATAAAATTAAGCCACAACACAAACACAACTTTCCCACTATTATCATCCCTAGGTAAGAGTGGCACATTGTCTCTGATCTTTGTGCTACCTTCATAGTTTTTTGTTTATTTGTTTTTTTGGTCTTTTGAGATAGGGTTTCTCTGTGTAACAGTCCTGGCTATCCTGCTCCATAGACAGGCTGGCCTTGAAGTGCTAGGATTAAAGGTGCTGCCACCACCAGGCTCTTCATAGGTTTTTCTCTTCCATAATATCATATAGTCAGGATCATATAGTATATAATGCATTTTCAAATTGATTTCTTTGTGGCTGAATCATATCCATTATATAGATTGCTATTATATCAAGTTCAAGGCTTCCCTGGGTTAAATTCGATTCTACTGCGAAAAACAAATGAAAGACAATTTGTCTTCTCTTTACCAAGTAACCCACAGTAGGAAGAATTCACAGGTAGTTGCTAAACTTGAAATATATTCATTCCCTAGGCTCAACACTTAACCAAAATCACCACCCAACAAAAGCTGCAAAACCGAGGCAAAGACTCCCTTTATTAACCAAAGTAGCTTCCTATTTTATACCCCTACTCTTAGTTATGTGTTCTACCCCTGTGCCTAACCCATTATAAACTGTCCACATCCAATCCTCCATTTCTGTTCCAGTCTTCCAACTTGTAAGATGTTATCAGAAACATTCAACTTTTAAAATTGTACAGAACAAGAAATAACAAGTCATTACACAGCATGTACCTTAACAATAGAGATACACTCTCAGAAATGCCTCACTATCCAGTGTCATCACTGTGCAAACATGCAGCATACTCACACAAACTCAGCTATGATGTCACAAGGTGGTAAAACTTCACAGGACTTCTGTGATAAATGCAGTCCATCAGACTGAAACATTATTATACACTCTGTAGCTATGTAATTTTCATAGCTTGTATGCTATAACACCAAAGTTAAGTTTAAAATGTGCTTTAGCTTTTGAACATAAAGTCCTCACAAAAGGTATTATAGATCACAGAGCCATGCTTTAAGATAGTTATGTCTTTGTTATTGGTATACACCTCTGGCAGTTCTTTTCTCCTTCCTAATGCCTAAAAAAAAAGTATCTAGACAGAAATGGTTGATGATTCTATGTTTCATGCCTTTTTAGGCACATATACTACAAATCATATAAATATCATACAAATACATTAATTATATACCATATATATATATACATATATATATATATGCTCAGATAATACAATGTACCAACATTAATCATACAATTTCAGAAGCACTCACTCTTTTCTGAAAAATACAATAGCTCCATACAACAACATATCCAGTAAACAGATTACTCAAGGCCTGAGTAACAGTAAATGGTATAGCCACTTCTGAAAATACCTTTTAACACAAGGAAAGCCATCTTGAGAGCCCTGAGTGCCACTAAGGAACAAGTAAAAGGGAGGGGAAATGGGAAAAGAAAAAGGAAAGTAGAGAGGAACACCCCATCTGGGCAAGAGCTGTACACATCCCCCACAGCCTCAGGTACCATAAAATTAGCCAGCACCTATGCTGCAATACATCTAAGATATAAGAGACCATTTCTTGTTAATGACTGAATCCAAACTTTAAAAGCATCTCAGGAAAAAACTTAAACTCTTATGATTATTATACTCGTCAAGACTAGTTACATACAACCTAGTATTCACTGGAAATAAGCAAGAACCTATTTATGATAAGCAGTCTGTCAGTTTTAAACTGCTAAGTTTCTGGGGGGAAAAAGGAAAATAAAATCATGGGGTCTAAAGGGAAAGAGGGAACAAGAAATAGAACATTCAAAAAATAATCTAAAACTTCCCCTGTAATAAAAGCTGATGGAGATACTTTAGCTCATTTTGAATGCTCTTTCTACCCGGCTTTTCAAAGAGCATGAGGGTATGATTAAGGCAGGAAGAGCCACCTGCTCTGCCGGCTCAGAATCAGAGCTTACCTCCTCAGATTGGTGGCCTTTGCCAAGTTTGGAACACCTTCCATCTCTGTTGTCTTCTGCCCCATCAGACTGCTGATAGGCCTATGGGGGGAAGAAAGAGAAACAGACCCGCTAGAATGCCACATCCGACTATTATTTGCCTTCTCAATAGGAATCATTAGTTCTTACTGTTCACGAAGGCAGGTAATCCAATTGTTACTAGACCTCAAAGAATTAACATTGGCCTTTCAGAGATTCTCCTTCAACACTTTAGCATCAAAAGCCCAAAAAAGTAAACAAGAACCAAGAGCAAACAAACTCAGACAACATATCAAAAGAGTGATAGAAACCTGTCCTTGACCAAGGCCTTCACCACATCTGTCACAAGATTTTCAGAAAGATATTACATGTAATTAATCAAAAACAAAATGGTATTTTTAAATTTTCATGAAACAATGATCCTTAAAACAGAAAAGTGATAACTTCAAAAACCTCCAGTGTTAAGGACATCTAACAATCTATGTGCCTGCTTTTAAGATGTCTCCCATTCCACAACTGAAATCTGTCTTCTCTCCAACCTATAGTCTCTAAATAAAGAGGGGCCATGCTTTACCTCAGCACATATACCTGTGTTATTGTCCACATGATCACAAAATACTTCCTCATAATGTACCAAAACCAACAAAATAACTTCCTTAAAGTTAGTCTTCTGAAATTATAGAAAGACAGCTTGGTATGTGCTTTAGCCATTCATCCCTTTATATTTTTGAGGGGGAAAAAAATCAATTAATTCATTTTCCTGCTTTCTAAATTCAATAACCAGAAAGTATTTGATCTTTATTCATAAATAAATTAAACATCTCTAATACATTAGTTCTGTAATGTAAAATAAATTGTGCCTTTCTTCTGAAGTGTGAAAATTCTCAACTATCAATCACCTCATTAACAGATCTTGCTTGGAAGATCTATCTGAACACAGTACATGACCATAGTACTTTTACAGAGTCTCCAACTAATAGAGTGGCTATTGTTATGACAAAGAAATACATATTTTTCTTCCAATAACAAAGTTGAAGGCTTAGATTATCTTACTAGACTAGGCCCAAATTGAAAAGGTAAATAAATGAATATAGTGGTGATATATTATTTATGATTTATTAAAGCTTGCCTGAGGATTCAGAAACAAAGTCAGCCACACAAGCCAGAGAGGCCAGGAGGTGGTGGCACAAACCTTTAATCTCAGGATTCGGGAGATAAAGACTGATAAAGACCACCCAGGGATACAATAGAGTAAATCAATCTAAAAGAAAATTAGAGCTCACACCTTTAATCTCAGGCAGGACTCAAGAGAGATATTTAAGACAGGATCAGGGTCTCAGAGCTGGCATTCATTCTCCAGCCATATTGAGGAGAGCATAGCAGTCTGGGATTTCAGTCTGAAGTTTGGTGGAGCCAGGATCGCCTTTCAGTCTAAGGTACAGGTAAGAGCTAGTGGTCAGATGCTGTGCCTTTCTGATCTTCAGATTGAATCTTGAACCCCAAATATCTGTCTCTGGGCAGAGCTCTGTGAGTTCAAGATCAGCCTGGTCTACAGAGTGAGTTCCAGGACAGCCAGAGCTGTTACACAGAGAAAAACTGACTCAATCCCTCCTCAAAAAAACAAACAAACAACAACAAAAACACTTTAAATAATTGCCAAAATATCTCAGGGGTAAAGACATTTGCTTTATTAGCCTAGTGACCTAAGTTAAGATCCTCAGAACCCATGTAAAGGTACAGGGAGAAAGAACCCATTTAACAAAGTTGTCCTCTAACTTCCATGTGTGTGCTGTTTGTTCGAAAACAAATAAATAAAAATTAAGATAAATATATGTATATGTGTATGTATACATGTATATACTGTATAGACATATAATAAATAAAAACCATGCAATGAAAAACACTTAAGGTACAAAATTGAGTGCTGTAAAAACAAAGAGAATAACTAGAAGGCCATAAACTTAAACTTCTTTGCCCACCACCTCAATAGCATTTCTTTGAACACATGGGCCTCAATTTTCTGTACCACAACCAGACCATAATCACTATGGAATGCTAGACATACTATAGTTCATACTTAACTGTGCTTAAATAAATGTATTTACTTGACTGGTTCAATATGTGTCTTATAAGGCAGAATAGTCAAAACAGAAACAATGAGTGTAGAAGGTATTTTCTGACTTTAAAAAAATTACTACACTATGAATGGCAAAGTTGATTAGCTGTAAAATTCCAAATTGTACTTTTAATTTACATATCTCTTATATACCATATATATATATTTTCATATTCCTCTTGAAGAATCATGAGACTTTAATTAGCAGGAGTATTCACTGTTACTCTTGGAAAAGAACAAAGCATTTCTCAAAATGCTTTGCTTATGTTAGATAAATCAAAGGTATTTCAAATTAGAAGAAAAACTGGAAATCTCCAAACTCAAACATCACCACAAAATTGTGGCAAAATTTTTAATAAACTCAGCTTCTCAATGTAGTTCAGTCATATCACTATCTGATAAAATTCACACTATCAAAACTGTAAAGAGGGGCTGTTGAGATGGCTTAGCTAGTAGAGATAACGGCTACTAAGCTGATGGTCCTATTTCAAGTCCCAGGACCCACAAGGTAGATGGAGAGAGCCAATTCCACAAGTTTTCTTCTCATCACCACCACATATGCACCGTGGCACACATTCACACACCCTCTAGTCAAGTAAGCTGTGAATACTGTTTAACTCTGTTCCTGTTTCTTTACTTATTTCTTGTTTTCATGTAAAAGAAAAACTGCAACCAAAATTTCCCCTTCTAAAATAGGAAATGGCCTTCAGAGCAGAACCTGGACTTCTAATGACTACATTAAAAGAATACATGCCTTGAAACACACCAAGCAAAACTGACACACTCAGAAATTTGCAATTAGAGACTTCCATTATACAGACAAAAGCTTAGCCAGTGTTGTACTGCACACCTCTAATCTCAGCATTCAGTAGACTGAGGCTAGAGGGATGAGAGTCTGAGGCCAGCATTGACTCTATCTCAAGACCTGTGTAAATAAATAAAACATAGTATGACACAATCTACAGCAATTTATTTTCATCTTTTAAAAAGCTGTTACTCCCAGGCCTGGATTCCCAAGAATATAAGGTGTCACCTTACCTTTTTAAAAAGTAAGGGGCTTGGAGCTAGGGAGATGGCTCAGCAGATAAAGATGTGCACTGCCAAGACTGATGACTTGAGTTCAGTTCCTGGGGCCCACAGGGAGAGCACCAAATCCTGTATCTCTGACTTCCACATGTATGCTAAGGCACCCGGGCATAGACACACACACATATACACATACTTAAGTAAAATAATATTTTTCAATTAAGGGGCTGAGCCAGTGAAATAGCTCAGCTGATAAAGTACTTGTCACACACACCTGACAACCCGAGTCTGATATCCAGCACCCATAGTGGAAAGAGAACTCCACAAAATTATCCTCCTCACCTCCACACACGTGCAACCAATAATCACACACACACACACACACACACACACACACACACACACACACACACATTCTTTTTTTTTTTTTTTTAATTAAGTAAAAGTTGGGGAGACAGCTCAGTTAGTAAATTATTTGCCTTGTAAACCTGTATACACCTGAGTTCAATTCCCAGAACTCAGGTGAAAATCCTGGGCAAAAAGATATGTTCATAATTCCATCACTGGGGAGGCAAAGACAGGCAGATTCTTGGGGCTTTCTGGTCAGTCAGCTTAGTCTAATTGGTGAGCTCCAAGTCAATAACCCTGCCTCAAAGGAGGATAGTCCTCCCGCCTCCAGGGCACATGTAAGCATTTAAAAAACAAAACAAACAAACAAAAAACAGGTGGTGATGCATGCCTTTAATCTCAGCACTTGGGAGGCAGGTGGATCTCTAAGTTGGAGGCCAACCTGGTCTACAGTGTGAATACCAGGACAGCCTCCAAAAGCTACACAGAGAAACCCTGTCTGGGGGGGGGGGGAATGAGGTGCTTTGAAAAGTAATATGAGGAACTCAGGGGAGATAAAGTTAATACCCCCCTCAAAGAAAAGTCAAAATATTTTTGAAAAAGGAAAAGCTGGCCGGGCATGGTGGTGCACACCTGCCAGCACCCAGGAAGCAGAGGCAGGAGGATTTCTTTGAGTTTGAGGCCGGCCTGGTCTACAGAGCAACTTCCAAGTCTGCCAGGGCTGTTACACTGAGAAACTCCGGGGGGTGGGGGTGGGGGAGAATAGCTCAGTTGGTAGAACACTAGTCTATCATGCATCAGGTCCCAGAAACACATAAACTGGGTGGTGGCAAGCAGGCCTGTGACTCCAGCCCTCCAGAGGGAGAAGCAGGAGAATCAAGTTTAGTGTCCTCCTTGGTTTCCACCTATTCCTAGTCAGTCAACCTGAACTATACGAAAGACCCTGTGCCCAAATAACAAAAAGATCGGGGGGGGGGGATGACACAACAGGGATGGGGGGTGATAAACATCATGACCAAAAGCAAGTTGCAAAGGGTTTATTCAGTTTAATCATCTCAATCACAGTCTACCACAACGGGAAGTCAGGGTAGGAATGTGAATCAGGAACTGAAGCAGACCGTGGAGGAACGCTGATTACTGACTTGCTCTCCTGGTTCACTCAGCCTGCTTTCTTAAACAACCCAGAACAACCTGCCCAGGGGTGGCACTGCCCATACCAATCATTAATCAAGCAAATGTCCTACAGTCTAGCCTACAGGCCAATTTGATGGTGGTGTTTCTCTCGCTTGAGGTTCCCTCTTTCCAGATGACTCCAGCTTGCATCAAGCTGACAAAAAGCTAGCCAGCACATTTGACCATAGTTGAATATATTAATATATCACTATTAAACCATAACTTTTCCTTTCTTGTACATCACCAAGATCTCACATTAATATCACAAATATAAAACATAGCATAACTTTCCAATTTCCAGTCTTTAAAAGTTCAAAGTCTCCCAACTGTGGACCCCTGTAAAATCAAAAATAAGTTACATGCTTCCTATTCCAAGAGGGAAGAATCAGGCAACAATCACAATCAAATAAAAGCAAAATCAAGATTTAGTAGTGTAAATGAAATTCTGTAACTCAATGACTGGCACCTGGGATTCACTCACAATCTTCTGGGCTCCAAAGGTTTGGGAAGATCCACTACTCTGCCTTTGCTATCCTCAGCATACACAGCTTTTCTGGAAGGCTCAAGTTGACTCCATCCAACACCTACCACTGTCCTTTAGTGGCTGTCCACTGTCTTGGCGTCTACAATATGCTGGTGTTCCCACTACAGCTGCACACCTTCACCAATGGTCTCTCCTGGACTCTTCAAGGACTCCAACTCTGCCGCATAGTGCCAAGCCTCAGCCTCTCTCTATGACCCCTTCAATCCTGAGGTTTTCACTGCAACTGAGTTTCACTTCACCAAGGGCTTCTTGTGGCCTCTCCTTCAGGGGCTCCAACAATTCCACACAGGGGTCAAGCCTCAGCTTCTCTCCATGACCCATCTCTTCATGCCTTCAAAATCAGAACCATGTGGGAGTTTCTTACACATTAACTAGTTCAGCTGCCAACTTGACATGCAGCCTTGCCCCTATGGATTACAGTATCTGTGTGCTCATCATGAGGAAATACTTCCCAGAAGATTTCTCCTCAATGATGCTGATTTCTTGTTAGTCACAGCAGTTTTCTACTGCTGCAGACAATTTCCATCGTGCCTATGAAGCAAAGGCGTCATTCAGTGGTGCTAGTCTCTTGTTAGTCACTGCTGACTCTTCAGCCCCAGCTAATTAGAAACCACAGATTCTTTTTGTTGGTTGGTTGGTTTTTCACGACAGAGTTTCTCTGGGTGGCCCTGGCTGTCCTGGAACTCACTCTGTATACCAGGCTGGCTTTGAACTCACAGAGATCCACCTGCCTCTGCCTCCCAAGTGCTGGGATTAAAGGTGTGTGCCACAACCACCACCCAGGGAAACCACAGATTCTCAATTCAAATATATCAAACAAGCAGCTCTTGACAGAGAATTTGTGGTACTCTCAAACTTTCCTTGAAATATCACAAATCTACTGTCTCTAAGCATTGCTGCATTGCTCTAAGCATTCTTATCTTCCAAATTCCCATAACAGTTCATTAAGCTCTGAGCACTCAATGGTTTTTCTAGCCCAATGTTCCAAACTCCTTTATGATCCTCCCAAAAACAACAGTCAAGTCTGTCACAGCACTACCTCTTAATTCTGGTACTAGTTTGCTTTTTATTGCTATGACAAAACACCATGACAAAAGCAACTAGGGAAAGAAAGGGTTTATTTGAGTTACTCAGCCCAATTACAATTCATCATGAAGGGAAGTCAGGGAACCTCCAAGCAGAGATCATGGAAGAATGCTGCTTACTAGCTTGCTCTCTATGTCTTCACCAGCTTATTTTGTTATATAACCCAGGGGGTGGCAGCAATAGACATAGATTTAAAAAAACAAAAACCTACAGTTCCAGCATCCAGGAAGTGAAGCTAATGTTCAAACTGTTGAATATAGTGGCAATGGCATATACCTGTAATTGCAGCACTTGAGAGGGGATGGAAGGAGAGTAGATCCCAAGTTCAAGGCCAGCTAAACCTAAGAGTGAGACTACGTCTCAAAGCAAGAAACAAAACAAGCTTTCAATCCAGATTAAGCTCAAACCTATTTTTAATATTTGTAAGAAAATTCCTCCTTCCTTCTATAAAGTATAATTTTATTAAAACACTTAATTACTTTAAAAATCTTAGAATTAAAATGCAAACATGACAATGAGTGCTTCTGAAGAAAGAAATGAGAACGGACTCCATAGTACACGATAATTCTAAAATGCCAAGTATGATTCACCAAACCAGAAAACAAACCCAGGACAAAGAAAAGGTCAAAATTTGAGATACTTAAAGCATTCTTTTACATTGAACACTTAAAAAGAATGCTTTAAGGTAAAGGTAGGCAGATGGATCTCAAGGCCAGCCTGGTCTACAAAGCAAGTTCCAGGACAGCCAAAGGCCATCACACAGAGAAACCCTGACTTGAAAAACCAAAAGGCAAAGTATGTTTTGTTCACATTCAGAGGAGAAAAGGTTTTGTTCTTTGTTTTTAATGATAAAACACACCACATCTATCTTCTTGTGAAAAAGCCACAGTATCACCTCTCAATGTGAGACAAATAATCAAATAAAAATTTTGATTTCAGAGGCTAGCAAGACAGTTAAGAGGTTAAGAGCATTTGCTGCTCTTGCAGAAGACCCAGGTTGGTTCCCAGTACCCACAAGGTGGCAGTTAATCTGACACCATCTCTCAGGCACCAGGCATGAAGGTGTTGCATATACATGTATCAAGGAACTCACACACACACATAAAAGTAATGTTTTTAATTTAGTGCAATTTTAAGTATAAAACAATTTTTGCTCTAATTTATTTCCTACAATAGAGACAGATCACTTGATATTTAAAAGGATTTTAGACAAGCAATCCTTTCTTATTTATTTACTTTTTTGGCTTTTTGAGACAGGATTTCTCTGTATTGCTTTGGAGCCTGTCCTGGAACTAGCTCTGTAGACCAGGCTGGCCTCAAACTCACAGAGATCCGCCTGCCTCTGCCTCCCGAGTGCTGGAACTAAAGGCATCCAGCAACTAGCATTTCTTTTTCAATTAAAAAATTCTACTGAAAACTTGGGACTTTGTACAAATCAAGAAAAAATTCATTAAGATAATGAAATTTTGCTTGGTTCTGCTATGTCTTTATTGTGCAGTTCTAGAATACCATATAATTCCTGATATAAAGGTATAATCAATTTAGGGTTAAAATATTGTCTTCTATAATCAAATTGTCTTGAGCATAGTGGTTCACACCTGTATTCCCAACATTTGGAAGGCTGAAAGGACAGCACGGATTACATGTGTTCTAGAAACCTGAACTACAAAGTAAGACTGTCTCAAAAAAAACAGTCACATTTTCTTCTTTGATATAAAATGTTCAACCCTTAAAGTATACCAAATGCTACAGCCACAAACTGTTCCTCCAGATGTGTGGTTCACAGTAAGATTCCAGTGTGTCTGAGAGCCCACCACAAGTTCTCTAAGTGCTCAGCCATCTATAGGAGAGTCTACAGCACAACCACAAACCACTGACTTCTTAAAATTAACCAAGGGAGGCTGCACAACTCTTAAGTATCATCAAGCCTAAAAACAAGCCTAAAAAGTCATAGGATAGAGCTTATTGTTCACTCAAGCTAGCTTCTGTAACAAAATCTCTACTGGAACTCCACAGTATCGCTAAACAGTCCTGTGAATTTTTGGATTCTAGTGTTTAAGCTCCAAGTTCCTACTGTTTTGCATTTAGCTCAATTAGGCCCCTCTAGACTTCTAGAGGGTGCACTTAGCTCCATTTTCACAAACACTTCACTTCCTGGTGTTGAAAATTATCCATAACTACTGGCAATTCTTTAACAGCAGGAATCACAGCTGGGTACGGAGGCACGCACCTATAACCTAGCACTATTTAGGAGGATGTTTGCAACAAGACTGGCTACATACATAATGAGACCCCTATCTCAGAAAACCGAAGCACAACAGCAGGGGTTGATATAAAGTCTTAATGAGTGATGTGTGAAACACATGAAATGAAACATGGGCTTTGGCAATACGGCTCATTGGTGCTTGCCACCAAGCCTGATAATCCAAGTTTGATCCCCAGGACCCACGTGGTAGAAAAAGATAATTTCACCAGGTTGTCCTCTGACATCCACATGGACACCATGCCATATGTTCCATGCCCCCCAAATAAATTAATTTAATTTCAAAGACAAAAGGAATCATGAAGTTTCTTACCACTTCTTTTTGTAATTTCTACCTCTCCTTTTTATATATTTCACTTTTTAAAATTTGTTCATAAAAATTGAAATAATTTAAAAAGTCAAAAATAGCATGAAATTAATCTGAGGGATAGAAGAGATGATTCAACAATTAAAAACACTTGCTGCTCTTGCCAGAGTTGGGTTCCCAGCATGCAACCATCTCTAATTCCAAATCCAAGGGATCTGATGCCCTCTTCTGACCTGCAAGGATACCAGGCATGCACATAGTTTGTATATGCATGGAAACACAACAGACAAACATGCATGCAAACAGACATACACTCATACACACAAAAAAATAAACCTACAAAAATTTCAAATATTTTTTTAAAAAATCAGACAGTGGTGGTGGCGCATGTCTTTAATCCCAGCACTCGGGAGTCAGAAACAGGCAGATCTCTGTGAGTTTGAGGTCAGCCTGGTCTACAGACCAAATCTGTCTCAAAACAAACAAAAAGAATCTGAAAAATAAATGTCTGTTACTTATTCAACAAAAAGGAACAAAAGGAATTTCAGTCACTTTTTATACCTCCTTTAAGGTTAGTTTCTCTTATATTGGTAAACTTCAAAGCAATACATAAACAATGAACTTGCATACTTCATCAGCAGCAGAACACATATGGTGTCTGCATGACAGACAGAAGGATGCTAACTGCAAAGAGGCAGACAGCACAACTGAGGAAGTGGGTCTAGCAGGGATCTCTGACTCAGCCATTTCTACATATATTGATGCCATGTGAGATGGGGAGAAAAATGACTTAATACCAGCACCCAGATCTCACACTTGATTCTGTGATGACAATTCCAAGCACATACTTGAAGCTCTTGTCAAATATCAGGGTGAGTCACTCGCCGAATAGGAGTCCACTCTTTAATGAATACTTATGAGGAGAAAAGCATTTTACTTACTCTGGTCAGCATAGTTTTTTGCTTTAAGCTCAAGTTGTCTTGTTTGAGATTCTAGAGATTCCACTCGGGTCTGTAAATCCTTTTTTTCCTGTTCTTGAGAGTCTTCAAATTCAATGAATTTCTAATAAAGAAGAACAATATACATTTTCAGTATTGAAATGAAGTCTATTTTATACTTTGCAAAACCTAGAGAGCTGGTTCAAGGTTAAGAGCACTGGCTCTTAACCTTAACCTTAACTGACTTAAAATTAACCAAGGGAGGCTGCACAACTCTTAAGTATCACCAAGCCTAAAAACAAGCCTAAAAAGTCATAGGTCCTTCAGAGGACCACAGTTCTGGTTCTTCTACCCACATGGCAGCTCACATCCTTCTGTAACTTCAGTTGCAGGGGATCTGATACTCAGTTCTGTCCTCCAAAGGCACCAGCTGCACATGTGGTACACAGACATACATGCATGTAACAATCCCAACACAAAAACAATAACAACAAACAAGAGCTGGCAATATGGCTCAACTAAAGGCATGGATCACCAAGCCTGATGACCTGAATTTGATTCCTGGGACCCACATGGTAGAAGGAGAAAACCAACTCCCGAAATTTGTCCTTTGACCTGTGAGTGTAAACCATCACACACAAAACAAATTTTTTTAAGAAAGTGAGTGAGTGTGTGTGTGTGTGTGTGTGTGTGTGTGTGTGTGTGTCTGTGTAAAGTAGTATCTAACAGATCTCAAAATCACGAAATTGGGAATATAACAATTTATTTAGTAGGGTATTATCATTTCACATAATAGACATCCCAAAGAAAATACAAATATCCCACTACAACTAAATCTTTTAGTATTCTTGCACATTCACTGACTTGAAAACAAGTCTTTAATCCATAGTATGAACAGAAGATACAAAAGAATAACAGAATAATTCATATTTCCTAAGTGATTATTTAACAAGAGACACTGGGGTTGGAGTGTAGGTTGATGGTATTGTGCTTTCCTAACATATAGGAAGTAGGGGTTCTATTTCCCACATTGCAAAATTAAACAAATAAATAAAATAAATGAGATCAGCAATAAGTGATTTTTGTGGATTTATCTAATGATGTAGGTTTAAATTCAAAAAAGAACCCATGCTAGAAATAACACTACCAACCAATATAATTCAAGAAAAGATTGGGTAACTGAAATTATTAAATCTCAGTCTCTATCTTAACTGTTACATCAGTATCGTCTGACAACCGGTTTCTTCTTTCTGTTAGGCTTTCCTCGTTTCCCTTCTATTTTCTGGTTGCTCTTTCTTGGTACTCTTCACTGCTTACTTCTCAATTTCTTCACACTGAAGTGCTCCATCCTTGAACACATTTTCTGTCCCATTTTTTGTTTCTTTGATGTATATTTATTCAAGACAGGGTTTTCTCTGTAGCTTTGGAGGCTGTTCTGGAACTCGTTCTGCAGAGCAGGCTGGCCTTAAACTCATACAGATCCTCCTGCCTCTGCCTCCTGAGTGCTAGGATTAAAGGTGTGCACCACCACCGCCCAGCCTTTGTTGTTGAAACCTACCTGAACTTCTCTTGGTCTCTGGGTCATTAAGTGACTGTATGCATGTCTAAAACTTTACAGTCATCTTTGACACTTCTCTTTCTAGTAGCTCTCATCAGATCTATCGGCAAATCTGTCTCATCTCTGATCCCTTTCCATTATCTCCATTACAAGCCTGATCTATGCCACTATTTTCTACTGTATGAATTATTGCACTATTATCCACCTCCTGAATGGTTTCTTCACTTTTACCCTGATCCCCTACAATGCAGAATACTGAGGAGGATCCTTTCAAAGGAAGTCAGATGCTCTCTTTCGATAGTTTAAATTATCTACCAAAGCCCTTACAATGGGCCTCTTGGAACCCACACAACCTTTTTCCACCATCCTACCTGTTTAATAGCAAGCTCCTGTGAGTGTCTGTAGTATTCTGAGGCTTAGGAACTAACCTCTGCACTTGTTTCCTGCTACTTGGAATTCTCCTTCTCAGATAACCAATGACTTGCTCCCTCTTTACTGCCCTTCATGCCTTTGTTCAGACATCACCTTCTTAGTGAGACCTTCTTCATCTTCCTATCTCCCCTCCTTACTCTTCTTCAAAGCAAATATTCCCAAACCCCATTCTGAATATTTTATTAATTTACTTTATTTACTGTGTGCACATCCTTAGCACAATAAAGACACTGTTGAATGTACTGATGTAATGCTAAGAAAAGTAGTAACAGCACACAGCAGGTTCTAAAATGTTTGTTAACTAAATAAATTACAAAAATTGCAGAGTAAAATCATATTTACATAGAAAATGTTATAAATTACAAAGAGAAACATTATGATTTACTAGCTGAGAAGTACAGCTCAATGGTAGAGCACTTTCAACAGAACCGACCGAAAACAAAACTAAACAAAAAACCCCAAAGAACCACAAAACTGAAAAGAGAAAAATTAAGTACACTACATACACCCTCCCCCTACTTGCCCTTTCCTTTCTTCGAGTACACCCTCAACAGACTCAACCCAAGCTTTTCAATCACTACAGAAAAAAAATATTTTCTGTCTCTGCACAATGTCTTCCTGTAAGAAAATTTCTTTCCCCATTTCATGCTAATTCTCTTCAGTCCATGTAATCTGTTAGTGACTCCAACTCCCTAAGGAGAGATGATCCAGACTGTTCAAAGTTCTTTCTGGGACATTGGACAATTATTAGGAAAAATACTACCTGCTTTTAAAAAAAAAATAGTACTATTGTTGCTATCATTATTATAATTATTGGTGTATACACATATACATATGTGTGCATGTGATGCTGTAATTATTGCTGTGTACATATGTGTGTGCGTGTGCACGCACATGTGTGCACACACGTGATGTATTGAAGAGGAAGCTCATGTGTTACAGAATGCAGAGGCCAGAGAACTTTGTGGAATCAATTCTTCTACCTTTTCTTAGATTATAGAGGTCAAATTCAAGTTGCAAGGCTTATTGCAGCAGCAAGTGATAAGCCATCTATCTCACTAGCCCTGTGGTTCTTAAAATTTGTATATAACAGCATTTTGTGCAAAATAAATAGGATTTTAGAAGCTTCATACTAATTCAGATTTGTGTTGTTGTTGTTATATGTATATGTTGTTATACCAGCCCTGGCTGCCAGAGACATTTTAAAGAAAAAACAACTCTAAATAGACGCTTATGTTTAAAGACCTTCATAAATGATTTAATATGACTTATCATCTTTCCAATGGCATGATTTTATAAAGCTGGTCACCCTGAAATCCATTTGGCTACTAGCATCAGAACAATCTTGAAGTTATTGAACTGACAAAATCATGGTAAGAAGGAAGCATTTTTCTAGTTACTAAATGACTTTCTCTCTACCCCCAGGATAACAGAGTTTCCTGAACACCTCCAATACACTATAGCATAAACCTTCTTTCTCCCTATTCCTTTCTGCCTATGTCTCTCTCACACACTCTTTTAATCAAGGCACGCAGGCAATCAGAGCCCATGGATGGGAATTTTCAATGTGTAAGATAAATACATCTTCTCTAGACATCCTTTTCCATCTTAACAACAACAGGCCAGAAACAATATTGATGTAACTTCAGATAGAGAAGTCTCCTGGGAGCAAATGCTTAAAAAAAAAAAAAAAAAAAAAAAGTACTGGACAATACCAACTTATGTCAGGATCTAAAAAAGAATCAGCTTTGTGATAAAGCAAAATGCCTCCATGTCCAGATGGCTTATAGAGACTGTTTTGCCCTACTGTTCTATAGAAAAACAAACGAATTCTTTGAAAAGTCAAACTCCCCAAGTTTAAAAAGAAAAAAATCCTCAGAGATTGCTGTTCTCTGGAGTAAGATGCAGGAGGCCAACAAAAGTTGGAGAGCCCTTAAATAGTACTTTTGACTATAGCAATTTCTAAAAGCTAGCACCACCTAATAACAGGCTTACTTGCTGCCAGACATCCTCCAAGACAAACATTCTTACTTAGTCTGTAGGGTAGGGGGAAGACATTATTTCCATTATATAATCATTATTTATTTTTAGTTGATTCCATACCAGCATGGAATATATCATACAACAACAAAGGTGAATCTCAGCATATCAAAACTCCATCTCAGAAAACTGAAAAGGTAATGTTGGGCCTAGGGAAGTAGCAGGCCAAGTACTTGCATAAGCCTACAGACCTGTGTTCACCAGAACTCACAAGAACACCAAATGCAGTGTTCATGAGACAAGTACATACTCAGAGCTAACTCCCTGGGCAGGCAGTCTGAACAAACCAGCGAGCTTCAGATTCAGTGAGAGACTCCTCAAAAGGCAAGTCAGAATGTATATTATTTCAACTGATGTATAAAGCCTTTACTCCTACAAATAGTAGGGATTTTTGTTGTTGCTGTTGTTGTTTTGTATGTTTGTTTTCATACTGGATAATTGTAAAAAAAAAAAAAAAAAAAAAAAAAATGTTTTTGCTTCAGGGCTGGAGAGTTGACTCAGCAGTTAAGAGCACTAGCTGTTCTTCCAGAGGATCTGGGTTCAATTACCAGCACCCACACTGTCTGAAACTCCAGTTCCAGGGGATCTGACAACTTCACACAGACATACATGCAGGCAAAACACCAATGCACATGAAATAAGTCTTCTTAAAAAAGATTTTTGCTTCAATGTCGTTAGGAAAAAATTAAGTCCTAAACTCTGGTGCTAAAAACAAACAAAGGTGAGTGAAGAGGAAGACACTGGGACACCAACCTCTGACCCCCCCACACACACACAGACACACAGACACACAGACATGGGAGAGACAACTACTACACTTTAAAGAAACTTTTTTAAAAAGTATAATTATATGGATCACTGTCTTTAGTTTTGGACTGAAACACCAAAGTACATACAATCACAGTTATAAGATAACTGGGAAAATGTAGACACTGATGAACTATGTGGATCCAGGCATGATGGTGGTTGTGGTCTGAATGAAAATTGCCCTCATAGGCGCATGTATTTGAATGCCTGGTCACAGGGTTACAAGGATTAGGAGGTATGACCTTGCAGGAGGAAGTATGTCAAAGGATGTCCCTTCTCTCTCTCTCTCTCTCTCTCTCTCTCTCTCTCCTCTCTCAGTCCTCTCTCACTCCTCTCTCTGTCTCTCTGTCTCTCTCTAGCTCTCAGCTACTGCTCCAGTGTCATGTATGTAGCCATGCTACTCACCTGATGATAATGGACTAATCCTCTGAAACTGTAAGCAAGTCACCACTTAGTTGTTTTCCAAAAACCAAGTTGCCTTGGCTGTGGTGTCTCTTAACAGCAAAACAACAGTGACTAAGACAGTAGCCCCCACCTGTAATTCCAGCACTAAGGAAGCTGAGCCAGAAGGACTGTCATGTTTAGAGTCAGTCTAGGCTGCATAGTGAGCTTTAAGCTAGCATGAACTATTGACTTAGATCTTGTCTAAAGAAAACAAACAGTATATGGGCTGTGCCTGGTAGTTAAGGCCTCCAGTTCAGCTCCCAAAGAGTGTGAGGCAGGAAGACTACAAGTTCAAGTTGACCTTGCCTATGCTACACAGGCCAGACAGGGCCATTTACTGAGAGTCTGTCTAAAAGTTAAGGGAAAAGAGAGAGAGAGAGAGAGAGAGAGAGAGAGAGAGAGAGAGAGAGAGAGAGAGAGAGAGAGAGAGAGAGAGGGAGGGAGGGAGGGAGGTGGTGCTTGGGAAATACCTTAGTGACAAAGACTGTTTGCCTACCATGTTCATTCAAGGCCCTGGACTGAGCTCAGGTACTGAAAGACACAAAAACCAAAACTCCACAATTTAGAATAATTATTTCTAACTTGTAGGCCTGATGTAGGTATGTTATTGTTTTTACAGCCTACAGATATCCCATATGTAGTCTTTGGCATGCTTTTATAGAGGAGTTAGGCTTGGTACCACATACCTGTAAACCCAGCACTAGGGAATTCAAGGCCAACGTGAGTTATATAATGAGACCTTGTCTCAAAAAAATTATAGTGGAGATATGTGAGAAGAGGACCACATAAAGCAATATTATTTTGATGTTAAATTATTGAAATTACCAGGTGATGGTGTATACCTTTAACTCCAGCATTTGGGAGATAAAGGCAGTTGGATCTGAGTTCCAGGCCAACATGATCTACAAATAGAGTTCTAGAACAACCAGGGCACAAAGAGAAACCCTAATCCAAACCAAATCAAACCAAACAAATCTGTTGAAATTAGCTGGGTGTGTTGGCACATGCCTTTAATCCCAGCATTCTAGCCTGTTGGTGGTGGCTCATAATACACTGGAGGCAGAGATAGGTAGTCTCTGTGAGTTGAGGCCATCCTGGTTTACAGATGGAGTTCCAGGATAGCCAGGGCTACACAGAGAAATCCTGTCTTGAAAAACAAACAAATAAAAAAAATCACAACACTCTAGAGGCAGAGGCAAGGAGATGTCTGAGTTCAAGGACAACCTATTCTACATAGTGAGTTCCAGGACAGCTGAGGCTACATGTGAGGTCTTGTTTAAAAAAATAGAAAGAAAAAGATAATTAAAGGTTATCAGACACTTGAAACTACAACCTGAAAACAAGAGAAATCAAAACTATTAGAAGAAGTGGGCAAGGAATTCTGAGGAAAACAGACAAAGCAGGGACCACTGAAGACTGTAATTAATATAGTCAAAGACAGAGAAAAGTCACTTCTCCCACAGAACCACAACAGTAGGCTATTTTTAAAAGAGGGAGCGCAAGAGAAAACAAGAATAAGGAGCTCTCAAGAATCTAAAGTATAAAGAAGGATCAAACACCTTTTCTTGCTTAAAAACTATACCTTAGGGTAACCAGTTGATAATAAGAAATACACCTTTATAAGAAAGCCTGGCTATCATGTGCTGAAGAAAGTTCAACTAGCACCATTTCCCAATCCTCAACAAAATGACAGAAATATTTGGTTACTATTAAGACTTTGCTGGTGGTCTCATAAACATTGTTACAATCAGTCTTTTAAACCAGACTTCCCAATCTCTTTCACCTGAATGATCATCTTAATGGACTAGTATAAAGGCCATCAAAAAAGCATAATTCAGGCTGTTCACAAAGAAAGACAAACACACACACACATACACATACACAGAGACAGAGACAGAGAGAGTAAATAAAAGAATGTACAAGTAAATGAATAAAATAAACCTTGATTACTTGAACACACACACAAAGAAGAAAAAGATGAAGAAGAAAAAGAAAGAAAGAAAGTCAGGAATAGAGGCCTGCACCTTTAGTCCCAGCATTCAGAGGCAGGTGGATCTCTCTGAGTTCAAGATCAGCTTGGTCTATATCACTAACTTCAAAAAAAAAAAGCATAGACTACATAGTGGAACTCTGTCTCAACTCTCCCTCACCAAAAACTCTGTAATTCAAACCTAGGCATGTACACTCAAATATTGGTTGCTACCAATTGAGCATATAAAACTGAATAGGAAATTTAAAAAAAAATAGAATTTATCAGTAAATAAATGTGAGAAAGCATATTCAACTAAACTACGGACTTGGGAAAAAGCTAATTAAAGCAAGAAGTAGCTTAATATAGTAACAAAAACCAAGTCTAATAGTGCCAAATGTTGCCAAAGATGGAAAGAAATAGGAGCTCTAATAAACTTCTTTGTTAAATTTTTATAATTATTTTATATGTATGTGTTTTACATATATGGATGTTTATAAACTGTGTGTGTCTGATGCTAAACAATGTCAAATCCCCTTGGAACTGGAGTTCCATACAGTTGTGAGCCACTATGTGGATGCTGGGAATCAACCCCAGCCTCCTGAAAGAGCAGCCAGTGCTCTTAACCACTGAACCATCTTTCCAGTCCCTATACTTCTGACAGAAATGGAAATCCCCAGCCAGAGTGGGCTTGGTGGTGAACACCTTTAATCCCAGCACTGAGGAGGCAGAGGCTGGAGGATCTCTGTGAGCTAGGAGGCCAGCCTGGTCTACAGAGCAAGTTCCAGAACAGCCAGGGATACACAGAGAAACCCTGTCTCGAAAAACAAAAACAAACAAATAAAAAAGCAAATGTTATATAAAAATAATTGTGCTATATAATGATATTAAGAAAAAATATCTTTAGTTATCAGAGAAATGGAGTCAGGCATGGTAGTACATGATAGTAATCCCAACACTTAGGAAGCAGAAGATCACCACGAGTTCAAGTCCAGCCTGGTCTACATAGCAAGTTACAAGAAAACTTGAACTATTTAAAGACTATTTTGCTTGTTTAAAAAGGGGGGTGGTGCATGGGCAAATATTGGTTAAGATATTGGTTGCTATTCCTGAGGACTCAAGATTCAATTCCCAGCATTCACATGGCAGCTCACAACTGTCTGTAACTCCATTCCCAGTATATCTGATGCCTTCCTCAGGCCTCCACAGGCACTGCATGCTCGTGGTGCACAGGTAAACAGTGCAGGCAAATACTCACACACTAAAATAAAAATAAAATCTCAAAAACAAAAAGGATAGGGTCAGTGACATGGTTCAGTGGGCGGAGGCGCCTGCCATTAAGGCAAGCTGACTTCCACATGTGCCCTGCGCACCACAGGGTTAGCATCAGCCAGACCAGCGAATGGAAGAGAAGAAGTGATGCTTGGAGGAGACACACACTCTGGCTGTGCTGAGATAAAGGAGGCGGCCAGTGTCAGGGCTCAGAGGGGAAAGGAGCTTTCCACTATTCCGACAAGTTGAACTCTGTCTTTGGAACTCACATGGTGGAAGGAGAGAACTGACTCCCAGAAGTTGTCCTGCCATCTCAACAAATAAGTCTCATGTGTGCACACACAAACAATTAAAATAAATAAAATAAAACCCACAGGAAAAGGATAGTAATATTTTGAAGTGATAAACCCATAATGGTAACACTTTACCCTGCCTCAGTATCTCTTCAAGGCTGAAGAGAGGGCTCAGCAGTTAAGAGTACTTGGTTGCAGTCAGGTGCACACCTTTAATCCCAGAACTCTGGAGGCAGAGACAGGTAGATCTCTGAGTACGAGGCCAGGCTGGTCTACTGAATGAGTTCCAGGACAGCCAAGACTACAAGAAGCCCTGTCTTAAGAAGTACTTGGTTGCTCTGGTAGAAACCCAAGTTCAATTCCCAGCACCCACATGGTGATGCACAACTGTCTGGAACTTATTTCATTTTTTAAGTTTATGTATTTTATTTTATGTGTACGTATGTGTCTGAGTGTATGTATGTATAGCACATGTATGCATGAGCCTGAGGATGTCAAAAGAGATTGTCATACTCTCCAGAACTGGAGTTACAGGCTATTGTGAGCTGCCATGTGGGTGCTGGGAATCTATCACTCACAGAATTACCTGAGAGATGGATCTCTGGGCATACCTGAGAAAGATTATCTTAACTACATTGTTATTGATAAGGGAAGACCCACTTTACTGGGGCAAGAACATTCCCTGGGCAAGGCTCCTAGACTACATAAAATAGAGCAAACTGAAACTTACAAGCACGCATTCATCTGTCTGTTTCTGACTGTGAGTTCAATGTGACCAAGGCTCCTGCTGCCCTGACTTCTTTGTCATGATACTGTATTTTGAACTGGGAACTAAAATAAGCCCTTTCTGCCTTGGTTGCTTTTTCTTTTTAAAGATTCATTTTATTTGTATAAATATTTTGCCTGCATGTATGTATGCACACCATATGTGTATACCTGGCACCCATGGAGGTCAGAAAAGGGTATAAGGTTCCCCGGAACTGGAGTTACAGTAGGTAATGGGAATCAAACAAGTGCTCTTACCTGTTGAGCCATCTCTCCAGTCCCCCTAGGTTGCTTTTATCAGAGTAGTTTATCACAGAAAGAGACATTCAGGTTCACTGAAACTCTATCTCTAAATAAATAAGGTGAGAGCAACTGAGAATGACATCTAGCACCAACCTCTGACCTCTGCCCCCCCACACACACACACACGTGAACACACCCCCTAGTGAACATAGAAAGCATACATGTTTAAAAATTAAAAACATAGCCAGATGGTGGTGACATGCCTTTAATCCCAGCACTTGGGAGACAGAGGCAGGTGGATTTCTGTGAGTTTTAGGCCAGCTTGGACTACATAGGGAGTTCCAGGACAGCCAGAGCTATATAATGAGACCCTGTCTGGAAAAAACAAAAACATAAACCAAACAAACAAAAATATATAAAACTTTTTTTAAAGATGTTTGTTTTGTTTTTGAGACAGGGTCTTACTATGTAGCTCTGGCTATCCTAGAACTAAATGTGTAGACCAAAATGGCCTTTAGAGAACTCTGTCTTGCTCTGCCTCCAGAGAAACCAAAAACCAAACAAGAAAAGACCAGGCTTGGGCTGGTGAAATAACTTAGCTGGTAAAGGCACTTGTCTCTGAGCTTGACAGTATTTTTGTTTTTAACATGTATTTATTTGTTCAGTCAAAATAATTTTGGGAGTTTATGTTTTTATTCTATGTATATTGGTGGTTTTTCTGCATATATGCACATGAGGTGCCTGTAGAGGCCAGAAAAAAAGCATCAGATTCTTGGAATTGGAACATTGTTATTAGCTACCATGTGGGTTCTGGGAATAGAAATGGGGTCCTCCAGAAAAGCAGCCAGTGCTCTTAACCACTCAGCTATCTCTCCAGACCTATTTCTAACATTTTTAACCTTTATGTGCATACAGGTGGTCTGAGTGTAGATTTATCCACATGAGTACAGTGCTTAAGGAGGTAGAAGGCATGGATATCCTAGAGCTGGAATTATACACAATTGTCCGCTGCCTATATGGGTGCTAAGAACTGAACTCAGGTCCTCTGGGAGAACAATATGTACTCTCAACCACTGAGCCATCTCTCCAACTCCTAAGAATTATTTCTATGTTTTATTATGTGCAGGTATGTTTGTTTGTGGGTATGTGCACCTGAGTGCAGGTGTCCACAGAGCCCTTAGGCCTTAGAACCCCCCTGTCAGAGCAACCGGATGTGGATTCTGAGGACAGAACTAGGGTCCTATCCAAGAGCAGTACCAGCCCTGAACTACTGAACCATCTCTTCAGCCCCTTATAACCCGAGTTTGATCCCCAAGTCCAATATGGTAGAATGAAAGAACTGACCTCTTTTAAGTTCTCTCACCTCTACAAATGAGCCTTGGCAAACTCCACCCATCCTCAAGCAAGCTCAAATAAATAAATACATACATACACACACCCACAGCATGGGTTTTAAAAATGAGCCAGTCGTGGTAACACACACCTACAATCTCAGAACCCAGAAATCTAAGACACAATTGTTTTCAGGAATCTGAGGCCAGTAAGTTCTAGGCCAATCTCTTTAAAAAAACAAAAAAAGACTCACAAGGACACATTATTTCAGTATATAACAGACAAGAAAGTTCATGAAAAAGAAATGAAATTTAAACTGAGCATATAGTTGACAGAAGCTAGCTAGGAATGGTAGGTAGTGCAGGCCTATATAATCTCAAGACTTGGGAGGCTGAAACAAGAGGATTTCACGTTCAAGGGTAATGTGGGTACAGAGCAAGTTTCTGTAGAAAGAAAAGTACAGGCCAGGACAAAAGGAAAAAGGAAGAGGGTAGGGAAGGAAGAGAATAAGAAAAGGAGAAAAGGAAAGAGGAAGGGGGAAGCTAGCCAGGTCAAGGTCTGAGGGGAAGACATTGGACGGCAAGAGAACAACCTGAGCACCAGTGCTGCAGGAGGGAAGAAAGATGTGTGGAGGGAACCCAAAGGGGAGAGGGGCAGGGGAAAGGGCTTATTAGCATTTGAAACTGGTCCAAGTATATGTAATCCCTGCCTCTATGTATTTTGTGTGCTGTTATTTGGTGCTGGTGGTAACTTTTTGCAGTGCTGGGGATTGAATCCAAGTTGAATAGCAGGCACATCCCACTAAGCTATAGTCCAGTTCCTAAGACAATTTTAAAAGGAATCACTAAAGCAACAAACGAACCACACACACACAATTCAAATAAAAGCAAGAAAAATGAAGTATATTCAAAATTAAGTACAACCATTATAACAGAGATTACATTTCTGCCTCCTTCCTGGAAATTTCTGCAAGCAAGATATTACAGCACCTCACAGACTCCTTAACACCCTCATCATTTCCATACCTCCCTAAATTTCCACAAAGGTGCCCAGAATTTACTGCACACTCTAGAGATGGACAATTACCACGTTTCAAATTACTTTGGCTGTAAATACCCTCCCTGGAGAACTTCTGCCAGAAGAGCATGCTCTTAATCTCTGGTTAAAGGCACTGAGCATTCAGGGAGGGAATTAAACAGAATCTACTCTGTACACTGGCCTGGAAGAGTGAAATTCTAGGTACAGGCCAAACAGCTTATCATCTTACATGAGTGCTGATGATGAAGTAGTTTTATGTTTGTGGTCTGGGAAGTGTTTCATCTAGCATTTCATCAATGTTCTCAATTCTTGGGTCAGGAGTATACCCAAAGGTTTCATTATGGAGATTTGAAAGATGTACTAAAAAAGTATAAACTTTAAAGAAACTCAGTGAGTAGCCTATTTTTAAGTTCACTTACTTAAGAAGTAAATATAAAACAGGTCCTAATACTTTTATTTTCTGATTCTGCAACGTGTGATAGGTGGTTTTCTTGGAATGTGTGATGCTGTCATTTCATCCCTGTTTACATAGACTGACAGGAGTTTAAAGCCGGTGGGAGCATTTCTTTTTTACCAGAGGTGATAGGCCACATTGGGCCTGCTCCTGACCTCTGTGTACATGTGACCCTACTCTCTTCCCATTGCATCCACACCATGGCAAGGGCCTGTATAGGCACCAACCAGTGGCATGGCACTTCAAAGGCCTGGCTCTGTTTTATAAACAGTACCAACTAATAGAACCTATGGTCTCATCTTTTTTCAAGTGTATATCTGGACACACTCTTGAAATAGAGTCAATTTTGTCTGGCAAATTCAATGTCATTCCTTTGAGACAGGTGGACTGTAAAATCTCGAGTAGACAGCACCACTCTAATCGGGATTTAAAAAAAAAAAAAAAGCATTTACCTGAATGGAGAGGTGCATACAACAAAAACTTTTCAATGGTGCTGCCTATTTAATGTTAGGAAGTGAGCTGCCAAACAATTCTCACATCCTCCAACCATGTCATGAATATTTGAAAAACAACACGTGGTTCCTTCGATAATTAGTCTCCTTCAATCACCATGTATTTAGCTAGGTGTACTAGATATCTTGGAAGCAAAAACAAGGAGGGCATTTTGACTGCCAAAGAAAAGTTCCTCAGAAACAATGCCAAGGCACTCAGCCTGAAGACTAAAATCCTTAACTCGCTCAAAAAGCCAGAGGATCATTTACAGCCCAGTGTTCCAAAAGGCTCACACTCAGGTGAGAGTACAAAGGTCACTGCTCAGGTGTTCGAGCTAAGAGCCAGCCAAGTGCACTTGCAAACTGCAGTATGCAAAGCAAAAGCAGACAGGAAAAGTGTTGCAACACTCACCCACACCTACTCAACCCCGCCCCCCAGTCGTCGTTATAAATAGAGGAGTCTGTAAGGGAACTGTCCAAGGTTACCACCTGATACGAAGGGAATGCCTTGGTGAGGAACATTAATAAAGTAAATGAGTGTACTTATGTACACTGCTATTCGACATCTAAGTGGTTGACAAAGTGTTAAGCAAGGTACATGAGGCATAAAAATAAGACTTCCCTCTCAAGAGGATTTAAATGTCAAGAAGAAACTGACCGAAAGAGGGAGATCTCTAACTTCCCAAAGCAGCAGCCGCCCCCTGGAAAGGTACCGAAGCCAGCGGAACTCACATGCAGGACAGTACTGCCCCCTCCCCAATGCTGAAAGTTTGAGCCGGCACCCGACTACCCAACGGTGGTCGGAAACTTCCCTAAACAAGAAGCAACCAGACACCCTCAAGTCTCCGCCCTCGGGCAGCCCCAGGTGCCCCCATGCCAGGGTGTCGCTTCCTCCCGGGGCCTTCCCTCCCACTTCACCCCTCTCCCGGACACTCGCTGGACTGCCTAGGCTTCTCGTGCCGGTCGGGGTCCCGGAGTCCCCACGGCTGTGGAGCACCTCCCAGGGCCCCGGCTTCAGGCCTGCCCTTCAGGAGGCCACCCTGGCGCGCCCAGCGTCCCCAGCCGGGCCGCGACCCCCGCCCCCGCCGCCGTTGGCTCTCACCTCCTCGGCGTGCTTGCGCAGCGCCTTCTCCCGCTCGTACTGGGTGATGAGCTGCTCGTTGTCGTCCCGCAGCAGCTCCAGCTCCACCTGGTGCTCCTGGTCCTGCGCGAACACCGAGTCCAGGTTCTCCAGCACGGCCACCACCAGTGGCATCAGCTCCTTGACCACCTCCTCGTCGTAGCGCCCGATGAGCCGCTCGAACTCGCGGTAGATGGAGCCGGCCAGGCCGGACACCCGCTCTGACATCACGGCCCCGGAGCCGCCGGGCTCCTCCTGGTACACCACACCGTCCTCCAGCTCCATGGTGGCGGGCGGGCGGCCCCGGGCGTCGCCGGCTGAGGGGCGGCACGGGCCCCGCACGGGACGGGCACGGCGGAGGCAGAGGCTGGGGCTGGGCCCCGCGGGATGGGGGCCGGGGCCCGGGCCGAGGAGGGGAGGGGTGGGGTAAGCGCACTCACCCCAACCGCCGCTGCACCAACTGCCGGGGCGGCCCGGCCGCGCGCGCTACGCGTCACCCGTGGGGCGGGGCCGGCGCCGCGTCGCCCCGGTGGGCGGGGCCCCGCGGGAGGCCAGGCGCGGTCGGGGGCGGGGCCTTGCAGCTGCGGTGCGACGGCTGTGACGCCAACAGCCAGCGCCGCGCGGGCTAAGAGGCGAGAGGTGGAGGAAGTGACAGCCGGAGGGAGGCTGGGTGTGCTGGGCGCTCCCAGAGGAAAGGGAGGGGCTCTGGAGGGTGACAACTCCTTCCCGACGAGATAGCTAGCGTCTTCCTCACCTTCCTACACCTTACACAGTGCCTTCATGGTGCGCCAGACGTTTGGCCCTTTTCACAGACAAAGAAACTAGGCCCAGGGAAGTTGTGGCTTAGTCAAGGTCACGCAGCTAGAGCAGGAAAGAGAGCCGAGACTCCAACCACTTCCTACTAAGAATCCCGGACTCAGAAAAATGGCACAAAGATGAAAGAGGAGAACAACCGTAACTAAGAGAACGACTGTCTAAAGGATAAGGCTGCCTCGAGTAAGATCGTACTGTCTGGGGTTAGAGAAGAGTAAGGGTAGCCTTACAAGTGCAAAGCATCTGGAGAAGGGAAAGTGAGTGCCACTCTTGCATTTTTCCAAACCGTGGTTGTGTCTGCTCCCTGCCCACGAAAGGCATTTCTAGGCTGTAGCCACCCCACCCTCTCCCGGATCTTGAAAGGGAGGTGGAGCTGGTGAGAGGGTGAAAAGCTGAGGAGGATATAGGGTGGAGTCAGTGGTGGGAATAAGTCCCGTGATACATGAGGTCACCCCGCTTGGGAATGCGTCACTTGTGGGGAATGCCACAACACCCAAGCCCTGGGCAGGCTGAGTCAAAGATCACTTCCTTGTATTCTCATCTCCCATCCTCAAGTTGGACGGAAGACACTCCTAAAACCCCCTTCTCTTTGCTATTGGTGACTCAGGAGTACACCAACTCCTACTCGTCTAAAAATAAGGGGAACTTAAATAGACAAGTTATTGGGAAGAAAATTGGCCACTTCCTGGGATCCTAAATACCCTCAATGTAGTAGTTAGAGATCCATATCGTCCCCAAAGTCTCCTACTTTTTTGATCTTCCTGGAAACCAAAAACTATGGAGATTGAGCCAGTGCCAATCTACAAACGCAAAAAGAAAAAGATGAAAACCTACGGAGATTAACTGTGTTTGTTCCTCAACACTACCCGTAGTTTTCTGTCTCCCTTTCTCATCTTTAACCTGTGTGTATATCTGGATTATAGGAATGCTGCCCAGCTTGTTGATCATGAGCCTAAAATAGCCTATCCCTTTTTATTTTTTTAACTTTATTTTTTTATGTGAATGAATGTTTTGCCTGCTTGCATGTCTGGATACTACAAGCACGCAGTGCCAAGAGATATTGCATCAGCTGGAACTGGAGTTTTAGCTGGTTGTGAATCCCCATATGTGTATTGGGAATCAAACCCCAGCTCTTCTTAAAGAGCAACCAATGCTCTTAACCGGTGAGCCCGCCTATCACTTTTTTATTTTCTTTTTCTTTTTGGTGTTTTGGGATTGTTTGTTTGTTGTTTTGTTTTGTTTGAAACAGGGTTTCTCTTTGTAGCCCTGACTGTCCTGGAACTGGCTCTGTAGAACAGGTGGCCTCAAACTTACAGAGCTCCTCCTGCCTCTGCCTCCTAAGTGCTGGGATTAAAGGCCCACACCACCACCACTCTGCAGGCCTATCACTTCTTAAAACTGTAGGAAGTCTTGTTATGAATAGTCTCTCTCCCCTCTCTACCCCTTCATGAGTGCCATCTCTGTCTTCAGAGGTGCCTCTATTTTCCTGTAGTCAGAAGGTCTGGAACACTTAGAGCAAGATATTACTGTCTTTTTACAGTATTGTACACTTAACAACAGTTAGAGGAAAATGTTTCTTTGTTTGGTTGGTTTATGTTTTTTGAGATGGGTTCTGACTGTCCTGGAACTTGATTTGTAGACCAGGCTGGCCTTTAATTCACAGAGCTTTATGCCTATCTCTGCCTCCCAAGTGTTGGGGACTAAAGGCCTGTGCAACTTTTTTTTTTTTTTTAATTTTACATTTTGTGAAGGGGAGGGTGCCATGGAGACACAAATGGAGGTCTTTCCTTCTACCATGTAAATCCCAAACATCCAACTCAGGTTACTAGTTTAAGACAAAAATCATAAGCTCTATGCCTTGATCCCCAGGTCTTATGCTAGAAAGAGAGAACCACCTCCCACAAATTGTCCTTTGACCTTCACACACATGATGTAGCACATATATAAATAAAATGTAATTTAAGACAGTTGTTTAAATTAATATAAGGGTGGGCTGGGGAGATTCCGTGGTTAATACTTGTCCTGATCTCTGGCCAAAAACCAAGTACTGCTCTTGCAGAGAACTGGATTCATGAAGCTCACAACCACCTGTAACTCTAGCTCTAGGGAATCCAGTAACCACTTCTGAACCCCAAGGGGCACTGCATTCACACATGTACCGACTCCCGAAAACACATACACACATAAATGGAAAAAATAAAATAGGTCTTCAGTAAAGGTCCATGCCACCAAGCCTGACAACGTGAGTTTGGTCACCAGGCCCACATGATAGGAGAGAACCAACTACTAAAAGCTCTTCTGTGATATCCACATTTGTCCCCTCCCCCCAGTAATTAAAATAAATTTTAAAATTAAAATAAGGGATGGGAAAGATGGCCCAGCTACTTCTCTTGCAGAGGACCACAGTTGGTTCCCAGCAGCTCACAACCACCTTTAACCCCAGCTGCAAAGGACTTTCTGGCCTCTGTGGGCACCTACATAGAAGTGGTGCACCTAAACTCAGCACACATACAAATATTTTTGTAAAAACTTACAAATGGGGGCTGGAGAAATTGCTCAGCAGTTAAGAGCACTGGCAATTCTTCCAAGGTCCCAGATTCAGTTCTTAGCGCCCACGTAGTTGCTCACAACCAATCCTACAATCAGTTCCAGGGGGTCTAGTGCCTTCTGAACACTTGAGGCACCAGGTAGTCATAATGGATATATGTATATGCAGCAAAAATTCATACACATAATCCAAAAGATATTATACTAATAAATTGATAATGTATAATGAATTGTGGAATAGAATAATATGCATTAATAAAATAATACTGCCACATGGATAAATCTTACAAACATACACTAAATGAAATATATGGTCCCACTCATATGAAATGTCCTTAATTGTGGAATCTAGAGACACACACAGTAAGTTAGTGGTTCCCTAATGCTGGGTGCATGGGGTGTGATAATGATACATGGAAGTGATCAATAATGGATGTGGGATTTCTTTTGTGTAATGGGAATATCCTAAAATTGAAGTGATGCATAACTGTCAATATACTAAAAGGCATTCCATTCTGTACTTAGGTTGTATGGTTCATGAGCTGTATCTCAATAAAGCTAATAAATGAAGCCAAGTGTGGTGTCTCACATCTGTAATATCAGCACTGAGGAAATCGAGACAGAAGGATTGTGAATTAGAAGTCATCCTGAATTATTTAGTTTTTAGCACCAGGTAGGCTTGGGGTACAGAGTAAAACTTTGTGTCAAAACACACAAACACACACAGAGATAGGTAGGGAGATGGATGGATGGATGGATGGATGGATGGATGGATGGATGGATGGATAGATGGGATGGATACATAGATAGAAGAGAGAACTGGTAAGGTAGTTTAATGGTGCTTACTTAGTATACACCAGACCATAAGTTCAATTGCCAGTAGTGTAATAAATGAAATAATACCATGGATTCAGGGACAAGTAGATCCAGTGGAATCACATAATCTGGTATAAGAGAGTTGAAAGAAAATGGTTTTGAAGTTGAGAATCTTGTCAGTGCTCTTAACTGCTGAGCCATCTCTCCAGCCCTGAATATTGGGATTTGTTAAAGACTGAAGTTTTTAGCTGGGTATTGAGGTGATATATTATCTATGATTTGTTAAAGCTTGCCTGGGAATTCAGAAAACAAAGTCAGCCACAAGCCATACAAAACAGGCACATACTTTTAATCCCAGCAGCCAGAAACTAGGAGGTGGTAGTACATACCTTTAATTCTAGGACTCAGGATTAAGAGTAGACAGATCTCTCTGAGTTCAGGGCCATCCAGGGATACAGGAGATTGAGTCAGTCTAAAAGAGTAAAAGATCACATGCCTTTAATTCCAGCACTAGAGGATTATAAAAGATAGAAACAGGGTCTTCAGTATTCAGTAGGAGGCATTCAGTCCCCAGCCACTCTGAGGAGAGCTTGTGGGTCAGCCCTTATGGCCTGACATGGAGGTAAGAATTAGTGACCAGGTGCTTTGCTTTTCTGAACTTCAGCTTGAAGCCTGAACCCCAATATCAGTCACTAGGTCTTTTATTCTTTTGTGCTACAGGGTGTGTTGGTGCACGCCTTGAATCCCAGTGCTCAGGAGGCTGAGGCCAGCAGATCTCTGGAAGTTCTAGGCCAGCCTGGTGTACAAAGCAAGTTCCAGGACAGCCAGGAACTGTTACACAGAGAAACTCTATCTTGAAAAAAAGAAAAAAGTTTTCCTTCCATTCTAGGATCTGATTCTGGGACCAGCAAGTCAGCCCAGTGAGTAAAGGCATTGCTGGCCAGCTTAATGCTGTGTATTCGATTCCCAGTACCCACATGGAAGCAGTGAGTCTACTCCCACAATTTCGCCTCTGCACACACACTGTGTCACTTACACACACACACACACACACACACACACACACACACACACTAAATGTAATTTAAAAATTAAAATTATGGCTGGGTGGCAGTGGTGCACACCTTTAATCTCAGCTTTCTGGAGGCAAAGACAGGCATATCTCTTGAGTTGAAGGCCAATCTGGCCCACAAAGCTAGTCTAGGACAGCCAAAGTTCTTATACAGAGAAACCCTATCTTGAAAAAAAATATGCTTTTGGACAAGTGCAGTGACACATGCCTATATTCTCAGCCCTTAAGCATTTGAAGCATGAGGATCAGAAGTTCAAGGCTGGGGCTGGAGAGATGGCTTGAGAGCACTGTCTGCTCTTCCAGAAGACCGGGATTCAATTCCCAGCACCCAAATGGCAACTCATACTGTAACTTTAGTTCCAGGGCTTCTAACACTCTCATATAGACACACATGGAAGCAAAATACCAATGAACATAAAATAAAAATCAACTGTTAAAAAAAAACAGTTCACTGGGTGGTGGTGGTGGTGCACGCCTTTAGTTCCAGCACTTGGGAGGCAGAGGCAGGTGGATCTGTGAGTTTGAGGCCAACCTGGTCTACAAAACTACACAGAGAAACCCTGCCTCAAAAAAAAAAAAAGTTTAAGGCTAGCCTCAGCTACATAGTGAGTTCCAGGCCAGCTTAGGCTACATGAGACTGAACCAAAAATGAATGAATCAATAAATGAATGAATGAACAAATGAATGAATGGTTTTCATTTGTCTGTGTTTGTCAGAGAAGAACAATGTTTGATGATGTGACTTGGACTATGGGAAGAGGATGAAAGGACAGATGACTTGGAAAGTGCTGAGGAGGAGGATCTGGGGAACACTGAGACACCTCCCTCCCCACTACTCAATATATGACCAAAATAAGTGCGCTTGGATGCCCAGCACCCCAGCACCCAGACTGTAATTTTTGTCCCTGTGATGGTGGAGCTGGTCAAGGAGATAGAATCTTTGTTCATTGCCATGATAGAACACCAGACCTAAAAGATATCCATCACCATTTGGTGATACCACATGTGCACTGCAACACCCTGTTGCAGTTATCTGTGTCCACTTCACCCTTTCATTTCCTTTATAAATAAGTATATCAATAAATAAGTTAGTTATTGTAGTACACAACTATGTTCCAGTGCTCAAGAGGCAGAGCCAGGAGGATCTCTGCGAATTCAAGGCCAGACTGGACTATGAATGAAAAATGAGGACCTGATTGCTCCTACATATGGTTGAGAAGAAGGTTTTGTTGTACATATCAGGAAGAAAACAGAGGCATATATGTGGTGATACATTGCTTATGATTAATAAATCCACTGGGGATCAAAATGCAAAGCTAGCTACAAGTCTTACAAGCCAGGCAATGGTGGTACACATCTTTATTTCCAGGACGTAGGAGACAGGCAGATGTTAGTTCAAGGCCACAATGAGCTACACAAAATTGATCCAGTCTAAAAGATCACAAAGATCTCAGCACTTGGGATCACACACCTTTAATCTCAGCATTAGGGAGGTGGAGATAGGAATGATATGGCAAGGCAGAGAAAGGTAATATAAGGAAGAAGCAAAGTCAGTCTCAGAGATTTATTCTCCAGCCACGCTGAGAACAGGACAGCCAGGTAAGAACTAGCAGTCAGCTGCTTTGTTCCTCTGATCTTTAGCTTGAACCCCAACATCTGTCTCTGGATTTTATTAATTGTGTTACACATCTAGAAGGGTCCTGACTGAACCAGGCAATGAGAGGAGGGGGTGGAAAGTGGTAAAAGAAGAGAGAGGTGGCAAGTGGACCAAGAGAGGAACTATAGGTCAAGAGGTCAAGAGCAAGTCAGAAGCCCAAAGGAGTGCAAAATCAAAATGGCTGCATTATATGGACATCAGAGAAGCTGGGGGAAGGGAACTGAAGTTCATTTCTTGAGTTGGAGAGGTTTAGGGTATGGAGAGCGGTGAAAAATGCTGGGAGGAGCCACAGGTACTGAGACTTATCCCAGGTTTGAGGCCTAACAGACAACAAATTTAATGCCATGCCTACCAGGAATACATAGAGAGACCCTGTCTCAAAACAAATAAAACATTTTAAAATTTTGAAGTAAAAATAAAATGGGCTATTAAGATGGCTCGGTACATAAAAGCTTCTTGCCAAGCAAGCCTAATGACCAGAGTTTGACTCTTAGTAACCATAGTATGTGGTTGACTTCAGAAAGTTGTCCTTTGACCTCTTCATGTGTACTGTGGCATAGATATGTTCGAGGTCACAGATAGTCAATGTACATCATACACAACACACACACACACACACACACACACACACACACACACACACACACACACACGAGACAGAGACACAGAGAAAAAGAGATTAATAAATAAAATAGTGACTGCTTTTAGTAGTAGTTAACAGGAGCCTGGTAGTCAGTTGCTAATTATGTAGGCAATAATAGGCCTTTTATTCCCAGAACTCACATCTAACCCCAAGGGCTGAGATTATCATAAAGACCAAGAATTATCAAGGAAAAACAGGTCACAGTGGACTTTGGAGTGTTTACTTTTGATTCCTAAAGGGAAGGAAATTCCATTCCAAGAGATTCCTTACCCTTGCAAAATTAGTGGAGACAGTATGGCAAGTAGTTGGGGGCGGGGTGGGGAGTTGATAAGGGAAGGAAGGGAGGAGTTTCTTCCTAAGCACAATTGTTATAATCAGGGGAAGGCTGGGAATTATCAGGCCAGTTGTGTAGCCAACCTTATGGAGCACTACAGTTATTTCCATCTGACTCTATTTTTTTTTTCTTGATTCACACCCGTGTCCCCACCTAGGGGGAGAGAGAAAGTCACTGAAAGAGAAAGAGAATTCCTAGGGCTTGGGTTTGCTGGTATGGCTGTATGCAAAGCCAAGTGACTCATCACTCCACACGAAGCACAACATGTTTGGAGAGGCAGTTTGCTTATGGAATGTGGGGCTCATGAAGAGTGTCAGAGTATTTGTCAGAGTGCCCTGTTGCCTTTTCTTTTCAAAGGCTTCTTGCTATTGTTGGTCATGCTATAGAGCCAGCCCAGTGCCTGGGACATGTTAGGTAAGCACCACTGAATTACTCCTGTACCGACAACAGTCTTTAAACAGATATCGTGAGGGATGCCCTTGCAGATCCATTTAAGATTTGCCAGGCACAGTTGCTCACATCTGTAATTCTAACACCCCAGAGGCCAAAGTGGAAGATTATTCCAAGTGAGAGGCCAGCCTAAGCTACACAGTGAGTTCCAGAACAGCCTTGGCTCATAGCTACAGAGTAAGAGCCTGTTTGGGGGAGGGGGAGGAGAAAAGACAGAACATTGGTAAGCTAGCTAGAACCTGTCCTCGAGTTGCCACATCACAAGGGAGGAATGGCTGTATAGGAAATCACTCTACAGACTGTATAGTTACAAAGGTTAGGATCCTCTTCTGTCCCTCAGAAAAGTAAAAATAAGCAAATAAATGACATCTAAGACAAGGTCAATCCATAGGCAGAAGCAGCATATGAGCAAACTGAATCACAATACCTTGCTGTTGAAAACATTGTATATTTAAGGTATACAGCTTATCTGAAAGAAAAAGAAAACAACAGAAAAAAAAGAGGGGCTGGTTGGAGCAGGGGTGCTGTCTGGACAGAAGGGACATAGTACACAGAGCCTTGATGACCTTTGTCACTTTTCCTCCACACAGTCATGTATGAAAATGACTCAGCTTGTCTGACACCAGTGGCTTATTTTTAGTAGGGACAACAGGGCTAGATGAAAACCTAAGCGTTGTATCCATTTGCCAACCACCCAGCCCCACACATCAGAAGCAGAGACCAAATACTCATTTATCATTTTCAGTTTGACAAGGGACAGCAATGAGTCTGCTGCTTCCACGCTCCCAGAAGACCAGAAACTCCCAGCAGGATGGTTACTCCTTGCTATGTAAGACAAGTCAGCCTTAAGAGGTCTGTTAGCCTGCTGAGTGGCACACAAACCCATCATTTCATGACTGAGGGACCAGCAGTAGTTTATGACCATGTAGAAACCAGTGTCTCTCAGCTCAGTGCCCCATTACACTTCTTCTGCTTTAACTTCCCAAGTCAAAAGCCAAGCCATGTGGCTCATAGGGTAAAGTGATCGCCACAATGAGCGTAATGGCAGGTACTGTGGCAGATGCCTTTAATTCCAGCAATTGGGAAGCAAAGGCAGGTAAATCTCTCTGACTTTAAGACCAGCTTGCTCTATATAGCAAGTTCCAGACTGTAAGGGCTATATAGTGACTTTGACTCAAAAAAAAAAAAAAGTGCTATCAGGCAAGCTTGATGACCTGAGTACAAACACACACACACACACACACACACACACACACACACACACACACACACACACAAGCTTTCAAGTTTCTTAGTTAAAAGCAGACAATATCCTGATGAACATGATATGGAGCTGAACAAGGACGATTTATCCCTGCAGACACCCCTTCTAATGCAACAAAAATCATATATATATATAAGGAAAGAACAAGCTTGCCCTGAGGGCACAGGATTATAATTTTGTCATGTGAGCGACTGAAGCCATGGCTCATGCCTGTAATCCCTGCATTTGAGACATGAGGCAGGAGGATCATTCAGAGCTTCACACCATCATGGTCTATATAGTGAGTTCTAGGCCAGACAGAACTACATAAAGAGATCCTATCTTTTTAAAAAAAGACTTGGTTCCAGGCATGGTGGCACATGCCTTTGATTCCAGCACTCAGGAAGCAGAAGCAGGCAGATCTCTATGAATTAAGGCCAGCCTGGTCTACATAGTTGAGTACCAGACTAGTCAAGACTACAAAATAAGACCCTATCTCAAAACACATACACATAAAAGTCTTGAGTTTCCACCAGGTGCCAGCCACAAGCCTTGAGTACTCTATCAACATACCTCAGAACACAGAAGGACTTTCTGCTCATAGACAGGCAAAAAGAATACCAAAACTATCAAGATCAAGAGAAATGGCCTGGCATTGGTGACACATGCCTTTAATCCCAGCACTTGGGAGGCAGAGGCAGGTGGATTTCTGTGAGTTCAAGGCCACCCTGGTCTACAGAGCTAGTTCCAGGATGGGCTCCAAAGCAATACAGAGAAACCCTGTCTCAGAGAGGGGGGAGGAAGAAAGGAAGGAAGGAAGAAAGAAAGAAAGAAAGAAAGAAAGAAAGAAAGAAAAGAAAGGAAAAACAAGAATGGAGGATGGGGGGATGGCTGAGTGGTTAAGAGCACTGACTGCTCTTACAAACGACCTATCTATGTTCAATTCCCAGCACCGATAGGGTGGCTGCAACCATCTGTAACTCCAGTCTTAAAGGATCCAATGCACTCCTCCCTCCGCTGTGGGCGCTGCACGTAACATACATGGTGCAATCACACAGGCAAGCAAAACATCCATATACATAAATAAATTTTAAGAAAAACAAGCTTGATGGGACATTCAAAGTTCACTACAACAGATACAGTTCTACCCAGTGGTCACAGACAAGAAGGAGGCAGAGACACTAAAGCAGACCCTTCACCATCATCTGGCAGTGAAAAGGCTGAAAAAAAAATGAGTCTCCTCATTTGACCATTCTAAGAATTTTGAAAAGCACCCTCCCCCAAAAAAGTCTTCTTTCCTAAATCTATTATCTTAGATGTCTAAGGATTTCAAAGTTTGTTCTTCAAGCTAACTACTTTCCCTTTTGCTATTTTCCCTAATTTTCTTTAATTTATATATTTTATTTTTTTATGTTTATTGGTTTGGTTTTTTTGTTTTGTTTTGTTTTGAGAAAGGGTTTCTCTGTGTAGCTCTGACTGTCCTGGAACTCAGAGATCAGCCTGCCTCTTCCTCCCAAGTGCTGGAACTAAAGGTGTGTGCCACCATCACGTGGCCAACTTTCCCTAATTTTAATTCTATTTCCATGGGTCCTTTATTCCTAAAGACTAAATGACTATTTTCCAACATGAGAGACCTCAAGTCTCTTATGCAGTATCTCACACTGACCCATGCATCCCCCTACCACTATAAGTGATTTGAAAGAAAATAACCTGTGTGGAATAATCCTTCTGTATAATGTGAAAATATGTCGCTCTTATTGCTAATAAAAAGCTAATTGGCTGATAGCTGGGCTGGAAGAGACTGGGCAGGACAATGGGAAGAAGGGAGGAGTCTCAGGAGTCTCCAGAGATACAGAGAGAAGCAAAGTGAACGTGCTGTGTTGAAAGAAGGTACCACCACATGGCAGAGGGTAGATAAGAAATATGGGTTAGGGGCTGGAGAGATGACTCAGAGTTTAAGAGCACTGGCTATTCTTCCAGAGGTCCTGAGTTCAATTCCCAGCAACAATATGGTGGCTCACAACCATCTACAATGGGATCTAATGCCCTCTTCTGGCATGCATCATGCATGCAGACAGAACACTATATACAAAATAAATAAAAAAATTTTTTAAAAATGAAGAAATACAGTTTAATTTAAAATATAAGAATTAGCTAATGACAAGCCTGAGCTATCAACCAAGCATCTATAATCAATATTAAGTCTCCATGTTGGTTATTTGGGAACTGTCAGGCAGGAAAGAAAAGTCCACCTACAATGTCCCCCAAAGGGAGTGGCACTATTAGGAAGGGTGGCCCTGTTGAAGAAGTGTGTCACTGTGGGGATGGACTGAGAGGTTTCTTTTGCTCAAACATCCCTCAGTGTGACAGTCAGTCTACTTCCTGTTGCCTGCAGGATGTAGCACTCTCAGCTCCATCGCCACATCTGCCTGCATGCTACCATGCTCCCCATCAAGATGATAATGGATTGAATCTCTGAAACTGTAAGTGAGCCCTCTCAATTAAATGTTTTCTTTATAACAGTTGCCGTGGTCATGGTGTCTCTTCATAGTAATAGAAAACGCTAACTAAGATGAACCCCAAGCAATTATTAAAGAAAAAAAAGGCAGTATCTACGGGTAAATTCTTGCTATCAGCTTTATGAGTTATCTTCTTAGGCACACACATGCTCAGAAGGAAATTCTTGTTTTGCTAATTATATATGTGGTTGCAATAACGAATCTAAAAGTGGCTATGGTTATACATGCTTATAATCCTAGTGCTTTGGAGGTAGAGGCAAGAGGATTGACATACGTTCAAGACTAGCATTGCAGGATATTTGATCATACAGTAAAGATGTGTTACAGTTTTACCTCACCTGCCTAGGCACCTTCCGGTTGGTTTAATAAAGAACTGAACAGCCAATAGCTAGGCAGGAAGAGCATAGGTGGGACTTCTGGGCAGAGATAGGAACTCCGGGTTAGGATCAGGCTCTGGGATTTCTCCAGCCAGGCACAGAGGAAGTTGGACATACAGTACTGAGGAGTGCCACGTGGCAGAATGTAAATTGATATAAACAGTTAATTTAAGTTATAAGAGCTAGTTGGTAATAAGCCCAAGCTAAGGCCAAGCTTTCATAATTAATGAGAAGTTTCCATGTCATTATAAGTTCCAGGATAGCCTGAACTAGATACTGAACATACTGAACGTGTGTGTGTGTGTGTGTGTGTGTGTGTGTGTGTGTGTGTGTGTGTATGTGGTACTTGCTTAAAATTCTAGCCTGGGCCACATAGCAAAGCTATATAGAAAGAGCATATCAAAATAATAAAAACTGCAAAAACAAATAACCCCAAAACAAACAAACAAAAAATAATAAAGACCAGCCCTGGTCCACATGGTCTATAATCCTGCCCCTTAGGAAATGGAGGCAGGTGGATCAGGAGGCCAGAATCAGATACACATTGAATTTGAGGATAACCTGGGCTACATGAGACCCTATCTCAACAAACAAAACAAAATAAACAAAACCAAAACACTGGGAGCTAAGGATATAGCTAGTGGTAGAGTGCTCACCTAGTATATATAGGCCCTAGGTTTTCCTGGTAATGTAAAATAATAAAAGACCTATTAGAGTTCAATGAGATCAGGTGCACTTGTGCTGTGCATGAGTGTGGTGGTTTGTAAGAAAATGGCCCCCAAAGGGAGTAGCACTAGTAGGAAGTGTGACCTTGTTGGAGTAGGTTTGGCTTTGTTGAAGGAAGTGTCACTGTGGAAATGGTCTTTGAGGTCTCATATATGCTCTAGATACTGTCCAGTGTCTCATGTCACTTCCTGTTGCTTGCAAGCTGTAAGACTCTCAGCTACTTCTCCAGAACCATGTCTGCCTGCATGCCATGTGCCACCTCTGAAATGTAATTGAGCCACCCTAATTAAATATTTTCATTTATAAGAGTTGCTGTGGTCATGGTGTCTCTTCACAGCAACGGACACCCAACTAAGACAATAAGCCTTACCCATTTCTACAAGAGGTCATGAGGTCAGTTTCCCAGAGTTATTTGAATTTACTGTGTATTTATCTAACTCCAGGAATGTTCAAAGGACTTGAAACCCAGAGGAAATGTAACCTGCTTTCATGCCTTTTCATGACTGTCACCTCAAGATCAAATCAAACAGAACTACTGTGTGACTTGTTCTCTCCAACCTTCAATGGTGTGCTTTGGTCTTGTCCTATCATAGCATAGCCATATACTGAAATAATCAGGTTCTCAGGGAGAAAGGTGCTGGCCCTGAAGCTGACTTGAGATGGTGAGACAGTTTGGTTTTGTTTAGTCATACACATTTGGGATTTCTTTTTTTGTTGTTGCTATATGACAAATACAAGTATTATAGGGATATGGTTTTCTAGAAATAATAGATTATATGCCATTGAGACTCAGAACTACAGAAGCTAAGAGGAAGAAGAGCGAAACCAGTTTAGAATTGCCCTTGGGGAAGACAAAATTTTTCAGAGACTCCAGTGGGCATCCTAGAGAGTTAAACCACATGAAAGCAAGAAGGAAATTCATACCCAGTGACTGCCCTTCCCTGAATGTTGAGTCTCTTCATCCACAGAATCCTTTTCTCCAGAGAGATTTATTCTGAAAGCCAAATCCAAAGTCAGGGCAAGTATAGAGACTATAACAAACCAAAATTTCATGGTTTTGCCAAAGGCTTTATTGAATCTAAGGTTAGAAAGTGGAAGTAAGCCGGGCATTGGTGGCACACACCTTTAATACCAGCACTCCCGAGGCAGAGTTAGAGGCCAGCCTGGTCTAAAGAGTGAGTTCCAGGACAGGCTCCAAAGCAATACACAGAAACCTTGTCTTGAAAAAAACAAAACAACAAAGAAAGTGGAAATAAGCTTTGTGTATTGATGCACACCTGTAATTCCTGCAATGGGGAAACTGAGGCAGGAGGATCAGAGTTCAAGGCCAGCCTGGGCTGTATTATAAATTCAAGACCAGCCAGGAATACCTAAGAGCCTGCCTCAGTCACCCATGTCTAATGTCTCTCACACATCCATACAAGCACACATGTCTGTAAGTGTGCCTGTATGGAGAAAAGGAGAAATGAACTCATAATTAGACCCTTGAGGTCAGGGCAGTTATTTAATCTTTGTTTATCTTAGTTTCTCTGTCTGTAAAACAGGATTAAGAGTAGTGCCCACAAGCTGGGCAGTGGGTGGCACATGCCTTTAAGCCAAGCATTTGGGAGGCAGAGGCAGGTGGATATCTCTGAGTTTCATGCCAGCTTGGTCTACAGAGTTCGTTCCAGGACAGGCTCCATGACAACACAGAGAAACCCTGTCGTGAAAAACAAACAAAAAATATCCCACACAGACCAGACATAGATTTATACCTGTATCTCAGCACTCTAGAGTTCAGAGTCTGAAGCAATGGTTTTCAACCTTCCTAATGCTGCAATCTTTTAATACAGTTCCTCATGTTGTAGTGACTCCCAACTATAAAATAATTTTTTGTTGCTATTTAATAACTTTAATTTTGCTGCTGTTATGAATTGTATTGTAATATCTGTGTTTTCTAATGGTTTTAGGTAACCCCTGTGGAATGATTGTTTAACCCTCCCCCTGAAGGGGTATTCCTACTCACATGCTGAGAACCGCTGGTCTAGAGGCTGAGGCAGGAGGATTGTTGAGTTCAAAGCCAGCCTGGGCTACAGACTGAGTGCCAAGCCAGCCAGGGTTAAGAAATAAAGAAAGGGGGCTGGCTAGAGAGATGGCTCAGTGGTTAAGCGCATTGGCTGCTCTTCTGAAGGTCCTTAGTTCAATTCCCAGCAAACACATGGTGGCTTGCAACCATCTGTAATGAGATCTGGTGCTTTGTTCAGGCCTGTAGGCATACATGCAGAAAGAACACTGTATGCATAAAACGAAGAGGAGGAGGAGGAGGAGGAGGAGGAGGAGGAGGAGGAGGAGGAGGAGGAGGAGGAGGAGGAGGAGGAGGAGGAGGAGGAGCTGGGCAGTGGTGTTGCACGCCTTTAATCCCAGCACCTGGGAGGTAGAGGCAGGCAAATCTCTGAGCTCCAGGCCCAGTCTACTGAGTGAGTTCCAAAACAGATAGGACTATACAGAGAAATAGTATCTTGAGAAACAAATAAATAAATAAACGAGTCCCTTCCTCTGGTTGTTGCAGTAGACTGTATGATAAACAGTCCCAGTCTCTCACATCTTTCTCCAATCAGCAAATAATGCAAAATTCCCTCAAGGCTATCTGCCTCTCTCATTCAGGGTGGGGTAGGGAGTGCTGAGGAAGCAAAGGCAGATGAACTTGTAAAGCTCAGGCAATCACCTTCAGGAGAAAATGCTGCTGTTTGATTTGTAGTTTGCCCCCGGAGTCAAAGGTAGGCGAGTTCGTACTTCATTCTTGATTATTGGCAGTGAAAGTTCCCCAGGGGCTCATTGTTAATTAGTATTATAAATGTCTTCTCTTTGCCCTGCCTCCCAGAATACCTCTCTGTTTCACATGCACAGGCATAATGTATTAGTTGCTCTGATTCTTTAAATCATTAATAACCAGACTTCTGTGTCCTAGATCAATTCCATTCTCAGTACAGTATTACAGCTAGCTGTCTCGGTTGTCTCAAATTCCATTTAAAAACAATTATGTCATCTTCTTGTTATCTCATTATGATTTATTTGCACACGGTAGTGACCTTCTCCAGAAGTGAGACCCTGGAATGAAGCCTTGTGTAATTATGAAGCAATACACATGTGGTTAAGGGCCAGGATCTGGAGGTATAGAGATTGGCTTGAAACTCTGGTCCTACTTCTTCCATGTATCTGCATGTGACCCAGTAATCATCCCCTCATGAGCCACATGAGGCTTTAGGTTTCCTTGCCTGAAAAGAAAGGATACCAAATTTTGTTGTTATCGTTCCTGTTTTTGCAGCGCTGGTGATGGGACTCAAGGCATCCCCCATGCTCGTATCTAATGAGCTACACCTGAGTTCAATAGTAATAAGGTCATGTGAGCCAGGTGGTGGTGGCACATGCCTTTAGGCCCAGCATTCCTGAGGCAAAGGCAGGTAGATTTCCTGAGTTCAAGGCCAGCCTGGTCTACAGATCGAGTTCCAGGACAGGCTCCAAAGCTTCAAAGGAAACCTGTCTTGAAAAAAAACAAAACAAAACAAAGGTCATGCAGTTGTGTGATTGGTTGATACAAGTGAAGTATATAGGCATCTTGGTGCATGTGAGTAACCCAGCACCCAGGTAGGGAAGATAAAGGGTTCAAGGACAGCCTCAGCAGCACAGTTAAGAGCTCAAAGCAAGCTTGGGTTATGAGACTTTGTCTCAAAAACAAACACATTTTTTGTCACAAAAACAAAGTTGTCATAGTACAACTTTAATAAATGCAGATTAAGCCAGGTGTCGTAGTAAAAGACAGTAATTCCAACACTATGAAGACTGAAGCAGGAGTATCACCTTGAGTTTGAGGTTAGCCTGGTCTACAGCTACAAAGCAAGATCTTGCTTCAAAATACAGAACAACACCTCCCTCGCAAGAAAACCCACATCAAATGAATGGTAATTAGTATACTAATCTTGATTCTTTGCCCAGACTGTCCTATGAGGACGCAACCACTCTTAAGGTATGGTTGAGAAGAAGGATTTTATTGTATATATGAGGGGGAGTTCAGCCAGAAGCATCTGGAAGGATCCAGACTGAACTTGGCTAGCAGAATAGATCAGGTCAAGAGAGGAGAGATATGGGGAGAGTGAAAGAGGAAGAGGAGAGGGGGCAAACAGACGAAAAGTCAAGAGATCCAAGGATAGACAGAGCCACTAGCCAAAAGATCATGTGGTCAAAATGACTGGTTTATATAGGAATCAGAAGGTGGGGGAAGGGAAGCAAAGTCCAGACCCTGGACTGGAGAGGTTTAGGGTAGAGGGTGGGGAGAGAAGTGCTGGCAGGAGCTACTAGTATTGAGTGAGCCTTGTCATAGCTTTCTGTGGGACCTGACAACCTTGACTTATAGCAATCCTCCTTTTCTTTTTTTCCCATACAAGGTTTCTCTGTGGTTTTGGAGGCTGTCCTGGAAATAGCTCTTGTAGAGCAGGCTGGTCTCGAACTCACAGAGATCCACCTGCCTCTGCCTCCGGAGTGCTGGGATCAAAGGTGTGTGCCACCAACGCCCAGCTAGCAATCCTCCTTCTGCTTTCTCCCCTCCTCTTCTGTTTTTTTTTTTTTTTTTTTTTTTTTGCTTTCTGAGACAGGGCGTCTCTGTGTAGCCATGGCTGTCCTGGAGCTCACTATGTTGACCAGGCTGGTCTCACAGAGGCTGGGATTAAAGGTGTGCAGACCACTGCTTGGCCTCCTTCTGCTTCTTGAGTGCTGGAATACCTGGTTATCATCCCTTTTAAAATACTTTTAAGGTCCTATAGGTCCTTAAGGTCCTTAGGTAGACAATTACAAAATTGTCTGTCCTCAAACCCAGCATCTCTTCTAAACTCCCTTTAATTCCTAAAAGCTCTCTCTCTCTCTCTCTCTCTCTCTCTCTCTCTCTCTCTCTCTCTCTCTCTCTCTCTCTCTTGTGTGTGTGTGTGTGTGTGTGTGTGTGTGTACATGCGCATATGCACACACCTGTAGTGGGCAAAGCAGAACACTGAGCATACTGATCTGTCCCTCTCTGCTTTATAACCTGAGACACTTTCTAACTGAACCTGGAGCTAGGTAGGTAGCCAACAAGCCTTACTGATTCTTCTGGCTCTGCCTTCCACAACTTTAGTATTACAGACACGTGCTCAACTATTTCTAGTTTCTATTGTTGTTTTTAATGTGTGTTTGGGGATTTGAACTCAGTACCTTATGCTTGGGCAGCAAATGCTCTAATCCACTGAGTCATCTCTCCAGCCCAATTGCTGAACACTTTGTATTACAATCCTCCACTAGTAACATTACAACGAACCATGACCCTCTAACAGGCCCACTCTGTGCTTTCCTATTCCCATTACTATCCCACTGTCAAGTTTCTAAGGCTGGCATTTAGTATAGTGTATCAGACAGTCTGTTAACTTTTCACTGGATTACTTTATATAAATTCTCACAATAATCTTATGATGGGGCTATCATCTTCATTTAGCAACTATAAAAATTGATTCTTAGAAATGTTGAATAAATTGTTCAAGGCCATATTTCTAAAAAAGCGACAGAGCCATAAGCCACACCCACATGCTTTAAAAACAGCCACACTATTAAGCACTGTTACTGCCTCAAGTGCCCATCTAAGTGCTCTAATCAGGTGCAAACCTTGTCAGTGTATCCCAGGAGTCCATCAAAAAAAGATCTGACATGTCACTCTTTGGTTATTGATGATGCCTACGGTCTCCTATTCGACATCTCTCCTACCCTTTCTGTCCAGATCTTGGTCAAGATCTAAATCACAGCTCTCCCTTCCTGTGAATTAATGGGGCCATGCCTTTTGTTCTTTTCTCCGTTAATGAGTAAAAAACAAAAACAAACAAAAACCAATAACCATCAATGGTTCATTTTTTGTGTTGTTCCATTTGAATTTTTGAATTTTTTTACTTTGGTGAACAGCGTCTCATGTACCCTAGACAGGTATAGAACTTGCTACGTAATGGAAGATAGCCTTGAACTCCAGGATATCTCCCAAGTTGCTGTGATAACAGGCATAAGCCACTATGCTTGGCAACTCTTTTCCTTTTTTATTTCTATTTATTTTTTATGGTTCTTTCTTGAGGAGCTTATGGCACCCATGTAGAGGTCAGAGGGCAGCTCTTTGGAGTTAGTTCTCTCCTTTTACTATATGGGGTCCAGGGATCAAACTTAAGCCATCAGGCTTGGTGGCAAGCACCTTTACTCACTGCCCCCTCTTTTCCCTTTGATAATTGTTATCATTAATGAAGTTCATTAGACATTGCTTCCTTTATTATTTTTATTATATTTTAATATACTTAAATAACATTTTAGCTATGCATGATGGCTCATGCCTTTAATTCTAGCACTCAGGAGTCAGAGGCTGGTGAATCTCTGTGAGTTTGAGGTCAGCCTGGTCTACAAAATGAATTTCAGGATAGTCAGGGCTACACAAAGAAACCCTGTCTTGAAAAAACAAACAAAAATTTTAGCTAGTGTGTGTGGTGATATTTTGCTTATGATCTAACAAATAAAGCTTGCTTGAAGATCAGAGTGCATAGCTAGCCACACTAGTTAGCCATAGAGGCCAGGCACACACCTTTAATCCCAGCACTGGGGAGACAGAAGCTGATGAATCTCTGCTAGTTCAAGGCCACCCTGGGCTACATGAAATTGATCCAGTCTAAAAGATAAACAGAGCTCACACAAAAGAGATCCCAGCACTTGGAGTGATACTAAGGAAGGGGAGACAGGAAGGCATATGGCAGAGAGAGGAATATAAGGCAGGAAGAGACAGGAGCTCAGTGCAGTCTGGGGAGAGGATTGACCCTTTGGTCTGAGCGTTGGTAGAAGTGAGAACTCTCTAGTGGCTGGCTGCTTTGCATCTCTGATCTTTCAGCTTCCACCCCCCACTTCCCCCAACCCCCCCATAGCTGACTCTGAGTTTTTATTATTAAGACCAAAGAGAATTCGTGCTACAAGTGTATTGGTTATTCTTTCTTGTCAGCTCAACCACATCCAGATTTAACTGAAGCCCAAGTGGCTGAGTACACCTGCACCTGTGAAGGATTTTTTTCTTAATTAAATTGTTTGAAGTGGAAAGATCTGCTTTTAATCTTGGCCACACTTTCTGCTGGCAGCCTATATAAAAAACAGGGAAGAAGAAGGGCTGGAGATATGGCTCAGCTGTTAAAGGCTAGGTTCACAACCAAAAACAAAAAATAGGGAAGAAGAAAACTATGTGTATGTATATGTATATGTGTATGTGTATGTGTATGTATATACATACATACATACATACATACATACATAATACATACATACATACATACATACATACATACGGGCTTAGGATGTAGCTCAGTAGAGAGTGCTTACCTACCATTCATGAGGCCTTGGGTTTGATTCCAAGTAACATAAAAGCAGGCACGCACACACACACCCCACCACCTCCAACAACAATAAGAAATTATGTAGGAAAGGCTGAAGGCCAGTGAGTGGCTGCCAGAGCAGACAGTGAACTCCAAGCTGGGTGTTTCAAGGCAGTCTGAAATCCCCGCTAGGATTTCTGGGCAGGGCATAGTTTAACATGCCTGTGATGGCTAATCTTTGTTGTCAGCTTCACTACACCTGGAATCAACTCAAACCAAAGCATCTGGGCATGCCTGTGAGGGGTTATCTTGATTAGATCATTTGGAAGACCCACTTAATATAATGTGTCATAGCATGATTATAGCTGATGCCAGCACCTGGTGGCAGCCCATGCACAAGGACATGGAAGAGGGAAGTTTTTACTTTTTGACTGCCAGCTCTCACTGGCCAGTTTTCATTTATCCTGCCACTGAGGCATTCCTTCACCAGGTATGAGAATCTACTTCTTCAGATTCCAGTACAGACTAAGGACCAGCTGAGACATCCAGTCTCTTGGACTAAACAACTACCAGATTCCTGGCCTTTCTGTCGGGAGACAGCCATTGTTGCACTGGGTGGGCTACAGCCTGTAAGCCACTCTAATAAACCATCTGCATACATTCTATACATATTAATTCTAGCAGTTCTGTTCCTGTAGAGAACCCTCACTAAGACTATAGCCAAAAACCTTTCTTTTAGTTTTACATTCTCAGTGCTTTCTGCCTTGGGTCATAGAACATTTACCTGCAGAATGGAGAAGCCCTTGTGGGTTGTGCAATGCTAGGAAGGAAGGTGAGGAGAGAGTCATATAATTAGCATGCATTCCAGGAAGACAGGAAACCTTCCTGTTCTTATATCCCCTTCCTTAGATTCTGCCTCCCAACTCCTGGCAAAGATTATTTTTAAATCCTCACTTCAAAAGAACCTGGCTGAAAAACAAAACAAGCCAGTGAGGTGGCTCAGGAAGTAAAGGCTCTTATTGCCAAGCCTGATGACCTCAGCTTGACCTGAGAACCCACAACGTGGAAATGTCACATGGGCCCCTTCAAATTGTCCTCTGGTCTCTATGTACATGTCAAGGCACATGTCCCTCCACTCCAAATGTATTTAAAGTTTTTGTTTTTAAAACAAATGCTGGACAGTGGTGGAGCACACCTTTAAGCCCAGCACTCAGGAGGCAGAGGCAGGTGGATCTCTGTGAGTTTGAGGCCAGCCTGCTTCACAGAGCAAGCTCCAGGACAGGCTCCAAAGCCACAGAAAAATCCTGTCTTGAAAAACAAAAACAAACAAACAAAGATACGTTACATTCATTTATAGGTGAAATAATTGTTTAAATGATACAAAGACGGGTTGCCTTTGTTTAACTCTGTAAATATGTGTTACCTTGCCTGCCTAAAACACCTGATTGGTCAGGAAAGAGCTAAACAGTCAACAGCAAGGCAGGACAGGGATAGACAGGGCTGCCAAGCAGAGGATGAATAGGAGAAATCTAGGCTGGGGAGGGGAGGAAGATGATTGAGGAGCAAGAAAAGGAGAGGAGGATACCAGGAGTAAGAAGGAAAAAATATATAGAGAATAAAGAAAGGTAAAAAGCTCAGAATGCCCTTAAAAAGACAACTTAAAAGAGAAGGGTGATGTGTGTGTGTGTGTGTGTGTGTGTGTGTGTGTGTGTGTGTGTGTGTATGCTCCTAGTTCTAAGCCACAGTCCAAATAGCAGAGAAGTCATAGCAGCAGGAACTTGAGGAGGCTGGTTACACCCGCAGTGCTCAGCTCGCTTTCTCCTTTTCATATAGCCCAGGGTCCCCTGCCCTTAGATCCCTGGTACCACGTAAGCTAGGTGTGTGCCAGAGACCTGTAATCCCTGCATTTGAGAAGAAGATGTAGGAGGATTGAAGTTCAAGGTCATTTTAGCTCTCTAGTAACTTTGAGGCCAACCTGAGCTATAAGAGAAGTGTCTGAAACAACAAACAACAAAATTTAAACCAAGAAGTTAAGCTGGACATGGTGACTCATGCTTATAATCCCAGAATTTGGGGAGCAAAAGTAGGACTTCTGTTAAGTTGTAGGCTATCCTGGCTACATCGTGAATTAAATACTATATAGAGCAACTATCTCCAAACATCATCAAGGAAAATGAAAACCCAAACCAAACCAAAGCAAAACACAAACAAATCCAGAAAACTGTCACTCTTGTTACCCACAAGAATTCTGCCTACACCAGTTTTTCCTGTGCTTATTTATGTCATGTATTTTTTTGATTTCCTGTAACTTTGTTATATGTGTATAATTGCCACCACAGTAAAAAAACGGAAATAGGCTAGCTACAAAATAAATTTGAGGCCAGTCTGAGCTACATGAGGCCCTGTTTCCAAACAAACCACAAATAAACAAAGCCAGCAATTTTATCTAAATAAACAACCAAACAAAAGTTAAACCAAAGCTTGCTGGACTAGGTTAGGCATGGTGGTAGGATTTCCTTATGGTTATAGAATACCCACTGTTATTACAGGGAACCCAAGTTCGATTCCCAGCACCTACATCAGATTGCTTACAATGTCTGTAACTATAGCTCCTGGAGATCTGACACCCCTCTATCTTTGTTTGGGTCTCTATCGCTGTGAAGGGACACCATGATCACTGTCTCTTATAAAGGAAAACTTTTAAGGTTGTGGCTTATGATTCAGAGATTCAGACCGTTATCATCAATGCAGGGAACATGGCCATGTACAGGCAGACAGGGTGCTGGCTACATCTTAATCTGAAGGCAACAGAAAGTTAGAGGTAGTAGGTGGTATCCTGAGCATAGGAAACCTCAAAGCCCACCCCCATAGTGACTCGCTTTCTTTAACCACTCCAACAAAGCCATACCTCTTAATAGTGCTACTCCCTATGAGCTTATGTGTGGTGGCGGGTATTACATTTAAACCACCACACCCTCTGACCACCTCAGACATAGACATTCGCATGAACACATAAATAATCACTAATAATACCGGACGTGACACCTTTAATCTCAGTACACAGAAGGCAGAGGCAGGTAAATATCCGTGAGTTAGAGACCAGCCGGGTCTCCAAAGTGAGACCTTGATTCGAAAAAAACAAAACAAAACAAAACAAAAAACCCCCAAAACCCCCAAAAACCAAAAGAACCAAAAACAAACAAACAAACAAACAAACAAACAAAAAACCCAAAAAACAATAATTTCCTAATCCGTTTCCTACCATCCAGGGCTCACTATAATTCTCCGCTCTCGAATAATAGCCTTGTTCCTTTATAACTAAACTTCATGTAGGTCTATTTGATTTTTCACTTCTGCAGAGATTTCCCAACCTTATTTATCTTCCCTGCTCTGTTCTTTCTTCACAGAACTTACATAACACCGTGTATTCACTATCAATTGCTTTTTATTGTTTGTCCCAATTTACAACCTGCCCAGAAGTCTCAAGTAAGCTTACTGCTTTATCCCTAGGTTTTAGAACCGTGCCTGCTGGGCACACAGCATTTAGGACTTTTGTTGCTTGACAGGAGGAAGGGAAGCGGGCGTGACGGTTCTACCGGGGCTTTCGTTCTACTCCGTGCAGTGCGAGCGCCACCTCCCGGGGAACCAAATTTTCTCGGGGACGGGGAGTGAGTGAGTTGCAGGACATGTCGGATAGGAACAAAAGATGGCCGCCAGCCGGAAAAGCTCGGGAGGGGGCAGGGAGGAGGGAGGAGAGAGGACAAAAACAAAAACCACACCCAGTGCCGGAAGTGAAACGCTGGAAAGAGTGCCCCCCAGAACGACATCCTCCTCACAGGAGGAAGCGGGGGCTGGCGGTGTTCCACCAAAAGGGCTCTCCTGAATCAGAACTGCACGGAAAGGTTCCGTGCGAGCCGCTGCTCGGAGCCACGTGAGGCCAGGGCGCGTTTCCGGTGTAGCCGGAGTGAGAGACCAGGCTTCTGAAGGGGTGAGCGGGGTTCGGGTGCTGAGGGGAAGGGAACGCTGAGGGCCTAGGCGGGCGGAGAGGGAGGTGGATGTTGAATAAAGGGAGAGGGTGCATTTTCTGAGAGGCGTTGAGGAAGCTCGCGGCTTCGGCTGTGGCCAGGTGCAGACCTGTCAGCTTGACACGTGGGCTCGCCTTTGTCTGTGGCCGCAGTTCCTGTCAGACTTCGCCGGCAGGGCTGTGCCTTCCCCTCCTTCCAGCCCGGTGCTGGGCACACAGCTGGAGGCTCCCATAGTGCTTGCTAATGAATGACGTGTGTGTGTGTGTGTGTGTGTGTGTGTGTGTGTGTGTGTGTGTGTGTCAGACCCTTTCATAGGGGCTGTTTCTATGTATCTATGCTTGTTCCACATTCCTTCAGAGATCCTCCAGCTAGGGTGCGGGTTCTGTCTCCCTTTGGAAGGCACGATTGACCATTTAAGACATCCTCTTATGGACGGCGAGGCCCTGTGGCTAGTAGTCAAAGCTGGATTGGATCAGCTCTTTATGCATCTCACAGACCGGGGAGGAAGGCACCCACAGAAATGATCACTAGAAGGTTATGTATTATTGTATGTTTGTGTGCATGCATGCCTTAGCACACATGTGAACACCAGAAGATGACTTTGTGGAGTGGGCCTGAGGGATCAAACTCAGGTCGTGGTACAAAAACCTTCGCCCTCTGAATCATCTAGCTGTGTCAGGCCCCATTCCTAAGGTGTAAGATTAGATAGAGGTCAACTCATGTTTAGAAAGCCAGAGACAGGAGCTAGTGTTGCTGTCCTCTTAGATATCGTCTTTCAAGGTGGAGTCTCCTTTCATCTTGTGGGATTGTGTTTCCTGGAAATGGAAGGTTCTGAAGGTGTCTTCCTTCAGTGATAATGTCCCATGTTAGGAATTGTGCTGTGCGTTTCTCATAAGCCACTGTTCATTGGCTCGTCACAATACTCATTGTACTTTGCCCCAGTGTGTAGTTTAATAAATGATAATTGCTATTCTTACTAATGAACCTTCAATTTTTCTGGCCTTTTATTCTCTGACAGTTTTATACATGTATGTAATAGTCATCTCGCCACATCACAATCTTCTGCTCTCCTGCTCCTGAACTCCTTCCCAGCAAGTCCCCTCCTACCTTCATGTCTTAAATTTGTGTGTGTGTGTGTGTGTGTGTGTGTGTGTGTGTGTGTGTGTGTGAGAGAGAGAGAGAGAGAGAGAGAGAGAGAGAGAGAGAGACAGACAGACAGACAGACAGACAGACAGACAGACAGAGACTGAGTTTAATTAGAGTTGCTTGCATCATGGATGGAGGAATTAATTCTGGAGCAGTTTACCCATGGCTTTATCCCTGAAAAAAAAATGATGCCTACTCACCTACAGCCATTAATCACCATCAGCTCCCTAGGCAACATAGTCATTGAATCTTTTTTTCTGGTTTTTATGTGGCTCAGTTCAGATTGGGATCATTGACATGGGCTACCACACCTCGCCCACTGCACTCATCTCTGTTTTCTTTTTGTTCCCTTTTTTTCTTTTTTGACTCAGTGTGTTAGGTTGCCCAGGCCAGCCTGGAATCCTCTGTGCTTTTGCCTTAGACTTCCTAGTGGTAAGATTATTGGCATTCATCCTCAGGCTTGGTTTTTCTTACTGCATCTCAAGGTGCATAGGGCTGGGGAATCTCATTCTTTGACATAGTCCCTAAAACTCTTGTGGGTTCTAATGTTGTAGGTCACACTGTGTCAAGTCAGATGTAACTTTCAGTAGGAAAACTATATCATTGCAGTCTCCCCTAACTGGCATTACTAAAGAACAATGGTGTCTTTTTGGTATGTCTTAGTTTTACATCTCCCTTTTTAGTTCCATCACAGTCTTAAGTACACAGTAGAAGCTCAATAGGAGCTTATGAAATCAAGTGAAATAGAAATTACATTTCTTCCTTTGAGTGCTTTGCTACTTTAGGATCAAAATTCATCGATGAGTGAACTAGGCAGGGATTAGGATTTTACTAGAGAGACTTGATGTAGACATAATATATTAATAATCCAGTTTTATGGGAGAGTAATCCGCTTGAGAAGGATCATGATGAGATTCCGTACTGTTTCATTCCCCGCTTATCTCTCCAGGACCATGGCCAACAGTGAGCGCACCTTCATTGCTATCAAGCCTGATGGGGTCCAGCGGGGGCTGGTGGGCGAGATCATCAAGCGTTTTGAACAGAAAGGATTCCGCCTTGTTGGCCTGAAATTTATACAGGTGAGTGGATCTCACATTTCCTGTGTTGGTTTTTTGGAACATAGTAGAATGTTGAAGAGTAATCTGTGTTTGCTTTGTTTCCTGTCTAGACTTCTCCATGGTACTGTCTCCTCTTAGTGACTAAGCATTTTGGCTGAATCTTGGACAAACCAAGTCATTTGGGGCTTTCAAAAAATAGTGTTTTCCCCTAACAATGTATAATTCCATGCATTACTGCAGAGCTGTAATTTCTGACTCAGCTCCGGGTGTTATGGAGCCCTTGGTCTCTAGCCTCCTAAATGGATAATTTTAGAGACTATCCTTCCATTCCCACCCCCTTCGAGGGCTGTCAGGAAGAAAGTCTTTGCTTTACTAATTACTACCTGATAGTGCCTAGCATGAATCCGGCATGATACATGGGGCTTTGTGGGGTGCTCCTGACAACAGAGATAAGAAATAATTCTAACACTCCTCCTTTCTCAGTATTCTGAGTCCTGGGATTCTATGCATAAGTCATTCACTCAGAAAACAATATTATGATAAGTACCAAGGATTGATTGGCCAAAAACTCTTCTTCAAACAAATCTATGAGATGTGAATTCCAATTCTCAAAGCAAATATATTAGGGGAACTACACACACACACACACACACACACACACACACACACACACACGCGTGTGTGTGTGTGTGTGTGTGTGTGTGTGTATGTGTATATATATGTGTATGTGTGTGTGTGTGTGTATATATATATATATTCATTCCCAGTACAACAATACACTTTTGGCTCATAGTGTATTTTGAGTTTAATTTGATTTTTAATGTTGAGTTTTTATTTTATTATTATTTTGCTGCTGTTTTTGAGACAGCTGTATAGCATTGGCTAGCCTGGAACCTGCTTTGTAGACCAGGCTAGCCACTAACTCACTAACTCTGGAGCGTCTGTCTCCAGAGTGTTGGGATTAAAGGTGTATAGTACTGTGTGCAGCTGCACCGTTTTTTTGTTTTTGTTTTCAATTTGTATTTATGTGTGTGTATATGTGTGCCTGCTTGTGTGTAATGTGCACCATATGTGTGCAGGTGCATGTGGAGGCCCGGAGACTGGAACTGGAGTTAAAAATTGTTGTGAGCAATCTGATATGGGTGTGAGAACCAAATTCTGAACCTCAGTAAAGAGCAGCAAGCAAGTGTTCTTTGCCACTGAGTCATCTCTCCAGCCACTATTTTTTTTCTTTTTTTTTAAGACAGAGTTTCTCTATGTAGTCCTGGCTGGCTGTCCTGGAACTCACTCTGTAGACCAGGCTGGCTTCAGACTCACAGAGAGTCACCTGCCTCTGCCTCTCAAATGCTGGGATTAAAAGTGTTTAATTTTTAATTAAAAAATTAAAAGTTAATTAAAATTGCCTGGCAATTTTGTTCTTAAGTAAATTCTTAGTACGAGGAGTATACTATTGTTAATACTAAGGGAGAGTATGGTAGAATTATGAGAGCTGGGTATGGAGTCGCATAGTAGTTCAGGTTCTGAAGGCACAATGAGTGGAGAAATTCTTGTTAAGCACTAAGTACAGAAGTTTTTTTCTCCAGCTGTCATGACAGCTCTGAGAGGTACTTGTTCCTGTCCTCATAATTGCTAGGAGGAAACTGAGGCATAAGGTCAGATAATGTGCCTGGTAACGCATACAGTGAAGTGGCTGACATTGTAACTCTCTGGCCCCTAAGTACATTTTTCTCCCTTAACCCTGACATTTCTGTTGAGGATTTGGGTTTGGTGAAGAATGGAAGAAGAGATACCTGACATGACTCTAAATGGATATTCCATGTGCACTTTGAGAAACAAAGGAAAACCTAGTTTCCTCATCCCACAATAAAAAGCATATGGTCAGTTTTTTAGAGTAAAGATTATTGGAACCAATGAATTGAGTATCATGGGGAAAGAAAGTCAAGTCTGCATGTGTTAGCTGGTACTTCTACCAGCCCTCCGTTAGAATAGGCAAGCTCGGACTGCATCTCTGCTCTCTACAGTTTTGCTTTGGTAAGTGATGACCAACCAGTGATTGAAGGGTAGGATGTTCTGAATGTACCTTTTGGCAGATAATCCTGGCCTATCCGTATCCCTTTAACATGGCAATATGGTTTGTGTGATGTAGTTGTTCGGAAGTGTAAGAACCAAGGGTCCTGCTATGCTCTTGCAAGGCTATGTAGATGCAAAGAGAGTGCCCAGCCAGGGCACACGAAGATGGTTTGCTCTATAGCTTATTTGATTTTTTTCCCACACACCAGCTTTGCAAGTGAGTGTTCTAATCGTCTTCGTTCTCTTTGTTTTTCTCCTCTCTTTTGTTCTTCCTCCTCCTCCTCCCCAACCCTCCTGGCTAAGATAGGGTCTTGTGTTTCCAAGGCTGGCCTCAAATTCACTATGCAGCTGAGGATGACTTTGAATTCCTTGATCTTCTTGCTTCTGACTCCTGAGTGATAGGGTTGTAGGCATGTGATACTTACCCTGATTTAATTAATTTTCCTTTATTTAAAACCTTTTATGTACATGGGTGTTTTGCCTGCTTGTCTGTTTACGTACCACTTTTGTATCTGGTGCCTGTGAAAGTCAGAAGGCATTGAATCCCTCAGTACTGATTGCAGATGGTTGTAAAATGCCATGTGGATGCTGGGAATTGAACCTGGGTTCTCTTGATGAACAGCCAATGCTTTTAACCACTGAGCCATCACTCTACCTTTAGCACAATTATTTATTGTTGTATGTCATGTGCTTTTAGATAATTTAGAGGTAGGTACCTCTGGAAATTACATGGCCACTGCAATGGGCCTTTATCCTTTGAATACATGTCAGGTGTCTCTAGGAGAAGACTAGGTTCAGTTTAATGCTCGTCTAATACAGACTACTTTCCTTGTTTCCATCTAACGTTTTAGTTGAGGTATTTTCTGGGAACAAAAAACCATTGTATTGTTACTTTTTCTTTCTAATAGTGGGTTCTTTTTGTTGTTGTTATTTCAAGACAGGGTTTCTCTTGTAGTCTTTTTGCTTCTCCTTTCTGCTAAGGTAGAGGATGAATCTAGTTATAACTGACCAGCTAGCTGTGAGCTCATGTTTCAAACAACAGGAGGGATGGGGGCAAGAAACTGGCCTGCCGATTCTTAAGGGCCTGTGGACAGTTTTTACTGTCTGTCCTTTGACAGGCTTCAGAAGACCTTCTCAAGGAGCACTACATTGACCTGAAGGACCGTCCCTTCTTTACTGGCCTTGTGAAATACATGCATTCAGGACCAGTGGTTGCTATGGTGAGTATTTCTGTGTGGGATATTGATGGGAATGACTCATGTGAGTGTACAGCAGAATGAGTGTTGCATTTCCTATGTTGGGTGCCAAGCTCTCTTTGTTGCAGAGGAAACAGGCTAGTGGGATAACCAGTTAGCATGAGAATTGGCTGTCTGATCCACCAAAGAAAGCATACATTTGTTTGCCAAGCTGAAGACCCAGGACAGGGAGAAATCAGGAGAGATCTGCTTGATTGAATTCCCATGTAACAGAGGGAGCTTGGTTTATTACTGTACTGTATACTTATTCAAGAATGAGCTGTATATTTATGCCAAGTGACTTTCTAAACATTTTAGATACTGTTATGAGATAAAACAGGTATCTATTTTCATTCTTTCTTTTTGAAAATGATTTATTGAGACAGGTTCTTAGTATGTATCCCAGCCTGTATCTTATAATTCATTGTGTAGCTCAAATAGTTCAGGCTGGCTTGGAGCTTTTGATTCTCTCACAGTTTATTGGGATTAAAAGTATGCATCACCACACCAGACACAACTTTGCTTTTTAAAAGTACAGAAAGAAGGGTAGAATGGATGGTGGTAAGAAGGAAGATAGGATGAGATGTTTTCAGGAACTACATAATGATAATATCAGGCTGTGCTGTTATGTCACCAGTGCTGGGAAATTATGGGAAGCACCATATTCAGTGTTTTATGTATTTTGAGTTTTTGAGATAGGGTCTGCTTTAGTCACTGTTCTATTGCTGTGAAGAGACACCATGACCCCAGCAACTCTTATGAAAGAAAGCAATTAATTGGGGGCTTGCTCATAGTTTCAGTGGTTTAGTTCATTATTATCATGGCAGGGAGATGCAGGCAAACATGGTGCTGGAGAATTCGCTGAGAGTTCTACATCTGGATCTATAAGGCTTCAGGAAGAGCTTGGACCTCTGAAACCTCAAATCCCAGGGCTAGAGAGATGGCTCAGAGGTTAAGAGCACTGCCTGATCTTCCAGAGGTTCTGAGTTCAATTCCCAGCAACCACATGGTGGTTCACAACCACCTGTAATGAGATCTGGTGCCCTTTTCTGGCATGCATGTATATATATAATAAATCTAAAAAGAAAACAAGAAACCATTTCAGAGGTGAAAATAATAAAAAAAAGAAAAAAAAAAAAGAAGGAAAGGAAAGGAAAATGAAACCTCAAAGCCCACCCTGGTGATACTCCCTAATCCTTCTTAACTAGTGCTACCCCCTGAAGACTAAGCATTCAAATAAATATATAAGCCTGTGGGGGCCATTATTCAAACTACCATATTCTATTTCCTGGCCCCCATTAGCTTATAGCCATATCATAATGCAAAAATGCATTCAGTTCAGCTTCAAATGTTTCCATAGTCTATCACAGTATCAGCACTGTTTAAAAGTTCAGTTTCTCTTGAGACTCATGGCAATCTTTTCATTGTAACCCCTTGTAAAATCAAAATAAAAAAAGTAAATAACCTACTTCCAACATACAATGACACAAAATATATATTACCATTACAAAAGGGAGCATAGTGAGGAAATACTCTGGACCAAACCAAGGCTTAAAACCGGCAGGGCAACTCTAAACTATATTTCCATGTCTCATGTCAAAGCGCTTTTCAGATCTACTACTACTTTCATTTTATTGACTTCCATACACTTTTAGCTCCTGAGTAGGTTCCATACCCCTTATGTAGCTTTTCTTGGCAGGTATCCCATGACTCTGGCATCTCCACACAGGGTCTTTCTACATAGACCGGGCTGTATCCTGGTTACTGTCTTATGTAGACCAGGCTGGCTTTTCAGAGATCCACCTGCCTCTACCTCTGGAGTGGTAGGATTACCTCAATGGCAATATTTAGCATTTAAAAAGGCCACTGGCCACTATATGAATGAGTCTGGGAGGGTAAGAGTCTGGGCAGGGTGACTAACATCCCTAGTCCTGGAATGAGTAGGCATTCTGTTTGTCTAGTGAATGAGAGGGCCCAATTCTGGAGCCTTTTCTTTTGTTTAGAATCACTAGATGCCAGGTTTTCTACTGAGAGAGTTCTTCTTCCTTGACTGTGTCTTCTCTTGTCTTTGGAGGTCTGGGAGGGGTTAAATGTTGTGAAGACAGGCCGGGTGATGCTTGGAGAGACCAACCCTGCAGACTCTAAACCTGGGACCATTCGAGGAGACTTTTGCATCCAAGTTGGCAGGTAAGAATTTATGTTTTTCACTTTTTTCCAAAATCCAAGTTAGGATAAGAATTAGGGCTTCTTGAGGCTAGAAGTGGACATGGTACCATCTGCAGGTCCATTTATTTTATTATTTATTTTTATTTTAAAGATTTATTTGTTTATCATGTATACAGTGTTTTGCCTACATGTATGCCTGCAGGCCAGAAGAGGATACCAGATCTCACTACAGATGATTGTGAGCCACCATGTAGTTGCTGAGAATTGAAGTCAGGACCCCTGAAAGATGTCAGTGCTTTTAACCATTGAGTCATCTTTCCAGCCCCCTATTTATTTTATTTTAGCTTTTAAAGCTTATTTTTTACTTTTTCTTTCTTCATGTATAAGGATAGTTTTTTGTTTTTTTTTGCCTGTATATTTTTTGGTGCCTGAGGAGGCTAGAACAAGGAAGGCATTGGATCCCCCAGAACTAGAGTTACAGATAGCTGTGAGCCACATGTGGATGGTGAGAACTAAACCCAGGTTCTCAGGAGGACTAGCCAGTGATCTTAAAGCCATCTCTTCTGCTCCTAGGTTAATTGTTGTTTGTTTGGTTTTTGATATTTTGAGATAGGGTTTCTCTATGTATGTAGTCTTGGCTGTGGAACTAGCTCTGTAGGCCAGGCTGGCCTTGATCTCACAGAGTTCTGACTGTTTCTGCCTTCCAAGTGCTGGTATTAAAGGCGTGAGCCACCACCACAAGGCAAGTTTAGTAGATTTGAGACAACGTCTCAAGTATGCTAGCTGGCCTCAAAATTGCTATCCTTGAATTCCTGATAGTCTTTTCTTTCTCCTATCTCTCTCTCTTTCTCTTTCTTCCTTCCTTTCTTTTTTTTTTTTTTTTTTTTTCTTTTGAGACAGGGTTTCTCTGTGTAGTCCTGACTATCTTGGAACTCCACCTATAGACTAGGCTGGCCTTGAACTCAGAGATTCTCCTGCCTCTACTTCCTGAATGCTGGAATTAAAGGTGGGAGCCACCACTTCTTGGCTTAGGTCATTTTCTTTTCTTTTTCTTTTTCTTTTTTTTCTTTTTTTTTTTTTTTGTTTTTTTCGAGACAGGGTTTCTCTGTGGTTTTGGAGGCTGTCCTGGAACAAGATCTTGTAGACCAGGCTGGCCTGGAACTCACAGAGATCCACCTGCCTCTGCCTCCTGAGTGCTGGGACTAAAGGCGTGTGCCACCAACATCTGGCTCAGGTCACTTTTAAATGGGAGTTTTGTCTTGTCTCTGAAGGTAGAGGCTAACTTGGAGGGTCCCCTGTGTTTGCTTGTCTCCATCCCATTGCCTATTCCTTTCTTAAATGTAGAGCCTGGCCAGAGCCTTTCTGAAGGTTCTCATTCTTGTGTCTGGGTTTCTGGGAGACCGCTCACAGGAAGTCATTCTGTGATGGTTTTCTTTTGACATGTTCGGAAGTACTAGGGACTCTGGCTTTTCTGCTGCCCTGGCTTTTGGCTCTCAGCTGTGGAAATGCAGGGGACTGTGGGCAAGTTCATCTTTCTGGCTTTGGTAATGATGCAGTACCTCTCTCCACCCAGGAACATCATTCACGGCAGCGATTCTGTGGAGAGTGCAGAGAAGGAGATCGGCTTGTGGTTTAAGCCTGAGGAGCTGGTGGATTACAAGAGCTGTGCGCAAAACTGGATCTATGAGTGACAGGAGGGCACCTGCTTTCCCCTCCTCTACTTACCCCTATTCTTACAGGCAAGGGAGCAGCAGCTCTAGATGTTCCTGGAACTTCCATTGACCTGGAAGGGATGTCTGGGAGCTGTGACTTCCTGTGCAGTGTTATGTGCCACTGGTTGATTAAAGTGTTTCATCTCCAATACTGGGTCAGCTAGTTACTTTGTGTTGCTGTGTGGCTTTGCATGCCTTACTTCCTCCTCAGGCTTCTGGATAACCTGAACTGACAGAATGTAAATGGTATGCAAATTACTTATATTGGCCTCACATACACAGACACTCTTGGTTGTCCTTGAGGTTTGAGCCACCATCCTGGGATGCACAGGTAGTTCTTTGCCTATCTTTCTTCTTATCCCCTGCACTCCTATTCACTCTTGGCAGTGAGCCAGTGAGGTATGTCTGTGGAGGGTGTGAGGTCGATAAAACTGTGCTGGGAACAGAGGATTCATCAGATATAAAGATGCCAACTCAAGCATGTTAGCTCAGGCTTGTAATCCCAACACTCAGGAGACGGAGGTAGGAGGATTATGAGTTCCAGGCCAGCCTGGACTACAGAGTGAAACCTTGTCAAAAAAAAAAACAAAACAGCTGGGTGTGGTGGAGCAGGCCCTTTAGTTATAACACTCAGGAGGCAGAGGCACTTAGATCTCTGAGTTCAAGTTCAGTGTAGTCTACATAGTGAGTCTCAAAACAATCAAAACAATCCCCAGACTGGGGTTATAGCTTAGTTGGTAGAGAGAGTGCTTGCTTAATACACATGAGGCCTTGGGTTCTTTCCATCAATACATAACTGGGCATGGAAACACTGTAATCCCAGCACTCAGGAGAGAGGATCACAAGTTCAAATTTATCCTCAGCTTTATAGTTTGAGGTCAGCCTGGGCTATTCAAGAACTTACTTTAAAAAATAAAAAAAGTGAAAAATGAAAGGTGCCCATCTTGTTCAAGAGGCTCTCACTGGGGATGGGGAATTGTAGCTAGATTTTTGGTGTAGCTTTATTTAGTACCAGCACTCGGGAGGCGGAGGAAGGTGCATCTCTATGAGTTGGAGGCCAGCCTGGACTACAGAATGAGTTTCTGTAGGACAGCCAGGGCTACACAGAGAAACCCTATCTTGAGAAACCAAAAAGAGGGAATTGTGTGAAGTTGTAGCTATCCTCAAATAAAAGCAATATCTTCTGTAAGTCTAGGATCATCAGTTGATGTCGTATGAAGTAGTAGTGACTACTATTATAGGGTAGGGAGGTATGTGACCTCATTACGAGGTAAATAGATATTGTAGTTGATCTTTTTACTCTTTGGTTCTCTGGTAGTCTACCATCCAGCTCCCAAATAAATGACATAGTCTTATTTTTTCTTATAAATGCCCAGCCTTGGCTTGTTTCTTGCAGCTTTTCTTAAATTATCCCATCAATCTTTTGCCTCTGGGCTTTTACCTTTTCTATTTCTGTATCTCTGTATCCTTTTTTTTTTTTTCTTTGTACTCAGTGTCTTGCTGTGTAGCTGGGTGGCTGGCCCCTCAAGTTCTCCTCCTCTTGCTCCTAGATCTACTCCTCCCAGATTTTTCCTCCTATTTATTCTGTCTGCCAGCTCCTCCTCCCCCATTCTTTCTCCTGCCTAGCTATTGGCAGTTCAGGTCTTTTTAGGCCAATCAGGTGTTTTAACCAGGCAAAGTAACACAGCTTCACAGAGTTAAACAAATGTAACATAAAAGAATGAAGCACATCTTTGCATCATTAAACAAATGTCGCACAGCATAAATGAATGTAACACATCTTGAAATAATATTTTACAACAGATACATCCAGTGAAATTGCCAGATTCTTTGGACAGTTGACATTTGATAACTCCAAAACCAGAGTGTGGTAGTTCATGCCTATAATTTTAGCATTTAGAAAAGAAGAGGCAGGAGGATTGCAGCAAGCTGGAGGACAAACTGGTGTAGTTCAGCCAGGACTATGCAGTGAGATTTATCTCAAAAAGCTAATCAGCAGACCAACCAGGCAAATAGTGAAGGAAATGGGGGCTGGTGCCAGTCATTGTCAGAGTTCAGAGCATAGGCTGATGCTCTGTTAACTGAGGTTTGGGATGGTGATGAGGTGATAAGGCCATTCCTTATTCACCTGATTAATCAGTTACACGTGATCAGTTGGCTAGAGCCACGGTGATGATAATCTAAGTTTTGAGGTTAGTGGACTCCTTAGACTCCCATCTGAGATGGTGCTGCTGTATTAGTGTCATAGAGAACACAAGAGAGGGACTAGCTGGTTCCTCCAGAGAAGATGATAACCATTAAAGCCAGGTATGTCCTCTTGGGGCTTAGAGTCATTCTAAAACAGTGCTTTTTGGGAATCAAAAAAGAAAAAGAAGGAAATCTAGGCCAAGGTGCACAGTACAGAGCCTGTATGAAGGGAATTTAGAGTACAACCATCTTAATGGTCAGAGCAAAGAGATGTTCAATCTGAGAAGCTCCTTAGCTCATCACTCAGAGGTGATGGAATGGAGTTGGAGGAGGGTTTTAGACATTTTGACTTCTCTGGGCTGGTCTCAGTGTTTTGGGCAACACCGTAAACATTACTGGGGATGTTCAGGGCCCCAGCTCAAGCTCTAATCCCACTGGGAGAAGAGGCAGCTGGTTCATATTCTATTATTTCCCTCTGGACACAGAAATGAAGCTGTGGACACCTGGGTGGGGACCTTTAGGTTGCTGGTGGTTTGCAAAGAAGACAGGAGGTGAGGAATGTCTACAAGCTGATGGACCTGGCTTCTCAGAATATAGAATCTGTTTGGAATACTGGAGGTTGGTCCTAAAGCCTTGTGCATGTGACACAAGTGGGCCTACCACAGAGCTCAATTTTCAGTCCTCCCTATCCTCATGTAGTTCAACTGGTCTCTTAATTCCAGGGTTGCTAAGGATGTACCATCATACCTAATTTATGTGGTACTAAGGGTCAAACCCAGAGCTTTGTGTATGTTACAAAAGTCCTAGAAGAACTCCATCTCCAACCTCTCATTATGTAAATATTTTTCAAAGATTTACTTACGTACTATTTATTTTGGTTTTTTAAGGCAAGGTTTCTCTGTGTAACCCTGGCTGTTCTGGAACTCTGTAAACCAGGCTGCTCTCGCATAAACCTGCTTGCCTCTGCCTCCCAAGTGCTATAATTAAAGGCATGTGCAACCACCGCCTAACTTAAAGATTTATTTTTATTTTTTTCGAGGTAAGGTTTCTCTGTGTAACAGCCCTAGCTATCCTGGAACTCACTTTGTAGACCAAACCATGAAAGCACCTGCTACCACGCCATCTTTTATTGTTTTCTTTAAATTATGTGTAGGTGTGTGTGTGTTGCATGTGGTTATGTGCACGAGGGCACTTGGCCTTTGAGATGAGAGGCATCAGATGTCTAGAACCGGAGTTACAGTTGAGTTACCTGAAGAGTGTGGGTGCTGGGAACTGAGCAAGTGCTCTTAGCTGCTAAACTATCTCTTGAACACCTCATTTTGTATATTTAGAGACATAGACCAGGCTGACTTTGAATTGTGTAGCAGTGGCTGTCCTTGAATTCCTGATCCTCCTACCTCTATCTGCCAAATGCTAGAGCTACAGGCATCTGTCCTTTATCACACCTGCCTTTGCTTCTTTTATTTTGAGATGGGAGTATCGCGTGCTAACTCGACCAGGCAGGTCTCGAATTCTCTCTGAAGTAGAGGCAGGCAGGCAACTTTTGTAAACTCTAGGCTTGCTAGGAGTGGTTCAGGTTGAAGTGGGTGACGCTGGATGGGTGGTGAGCCCAGTCTTTAGGTGGGAACAGGGTGGCTGATGGAGGCTGGGAAGGTAGGTGGGAGATAAACAGCAGGGAAGTGGATCCTGGTGACAAAGGCATGGGTTATCTTAGGAACTGGAAAGTCATTATGAGACACAGACATGAACAGATGGCCTTCTGAGGAGGGGTTGAGGACAGACTTGGCTTCTAGGGAAGCTGTCATTTTGAATAAGGAAGGCTAAGAACTCAAGCAAAGGGGAAGAAATAGAAGGTTGATTTTCAGAGGTGGGAAGGACTTGGGGTACCCTAGGGCATGGAGGGTCCAGCTGGGCGCTGGTGCCCCAAGGAGGGGTGAATGCAGATGTCTCCTCCAGGTATAAAGAATTAAGGACCAAGCCGGGTGATGGTAGCTCATGCCTTCAATCCCAGCAAAAGCAGAGCTGTAGAGAGAGATAGAGGCAGAGGCAGAGGCAGAGGCAGTGGATCTCTGAATTCGAGGCCAGCCTGGTCTAAAAAGCCAGTTCCAGGACAGGGTCCAAAGCTACACAGAGAAAACCTGTTTCGAAAAACAAAACAAAAAATCTGGACCAATAGCAGGTCCCTGGTGTTGGAGCTTCTAGTAAGCAAAATGCAGGCGTACTTGGGTGGGGAAACAAATCACTTCCTGCCTCTCAGCTCTCAGTAGCCTTGCAAGGCGAGGGCGTGCACCTCGGGCCGCTGGGCGGGGACAGAGACGACTGGCAGATCAAACTGGCGGAACGTCCCGGGTTGGGCAGCGGGTCCTCCGGGGTGTGGCGTCCCTCGTCCCGCCTTGCACCCCTCCTCTTTTGCCCCGATCCGGCTGGTGGTCGCTCTGGTCTCTGCTCCCATCGCTCATCGCAGACACCGGAGGACCAGCCGACTTTCGGTAAGGCTGCAATGCTCCTTCCACCCCAACATCATCCCACCTCAGGTTACCACGGTCCCCTTCTTGGGCTTCCCGGGTGGGGAAGAAGTACCCGGAAAGCCACGTGTCCTCCGCAGCTGCGGCGGGAACCCACGTGGCCTTCTGGGTCGCCTTGGTTCTGCAGGGCCTCTTCGACTGCACTTATTGCCCCAGCAGGACCATGGCCAACCTCGAGCGTACCTTCATTGCCATCAAGCCAGATGGCGTGCAGCGCGGCCTGGTGGGCGAGATCATCAAGCGCTTCGAGCAGAAGGGGTTCCGCCTGGTGGCCATGAAGTTTCTTCGGGTAACCTGCCCCTAGCCCCTTACTCTTCTGTTGTTGGGTCCCGGGTGTTTAGCCCTCCTGCCGTGGTTTGTCCAGGTCGCCTCTTGGAGTTGGAATCAGGCTTCTTGGCTGATTTTGCTCCCAGGAGAATCCTTTTGACCTCCACCCCTCAATAGACGTTGGTGGCCGGCTGGCCTCTTCCCAGGCCCTGGAGGACAGATGCCCTTGGGAAGGTTAAGCGGAGGTAACGTGACTCAGGCCTGGCTTCCTTCCCGCTGAGCGTCCTGGATTCCTTGAGTTGGAGAGAGATGGCATGGGTTTGATTCCCAGCACTGCACGGTGGCTCACAACCATCTCTAACCAGTTCCAGGGGACCCATTATCTTCTGGCCTTCTTATCTGGAATGTTTAAAATGTTCACTTGACCAGAGGAACCTGAGGTGACCTATTATCTGGTACATTGAGCCAACATTTCACTTTTTAAATCTCACCTCAAACAACTTTAGTGTTACATATCCTTAACATCGTTGACAATAGTGTCTGTGTGTAGCCATGGCTGTCCTGGAATTTGCTCTGTAGACCAGGCTGGCCTTAAACTCACAGAGATCTGCCTGCCTATTCCAACCAAGTGCTAGGATTAAAGGCATAAGCTATCATGCATAGTTCATTGTATCAATACTTGTTCTTTTTATCTAGTGTGCGAGTGTGTTTTGGTTCATCTTGTTTGAGACAGTCGTGTTCATTGTTGCATGTTCCAGGCTAGCTGGCTGGTGAGCTTCCAGGGCATCTCCTGTCTTTACCTCTCATCTCTGGGTGGGAGGTTCTGGGGATTCAAACTGAGTTCTACAAGCCTGCACTTTATCCTCACATGCTTCCTCATGGAGTCATCCTCCTTTTAAAAACTGGCGCTGAAGAGTGAACACAAGGTCTTTAATGTGCTACCACTAGCTGCATTCTCAGATCAAGGGTATCTTTAGGATCCCCTTGATCCTCCTAAAGATTCTATACTAGAATTCACTTTGTAGACCAGGCTGGCCTTGATTGAACTCACAGAGATCCATGTGCCTGTGTCTCCCAAGTGCTAGGACTAAAGGCATGTGCTATCACCCCCAGGCATAGTAACACCTATCTTAGTGGAGTATATATCATTTGGGGCATATCTCAAGTTTAAGAAAACCTTAACTGTTTTTTTCAACTCACAGAGATCCACCTGCCTCTACCTCTGTTGGTGTTAAAGGCGTGCAGCACTACTGCCTGGCAACCAGAATAGTTTTTTTTTGTTTCTGCCATAATGGTGTCAGTTTCATAGGATGGATCCCTTTGAATGTACTAAAATCCCACACTTGGAATTAAGGACCTGCCTTATGGGATGTGGCTAATCGAAGCCTTTCTAATCTGTTCCCTAATGGGATGCTCTGTCTGCCAGGCTTCTGAGGAGCACCTGAAGCTGCACTACATTGACCTGAAAGACCGTCCTTTCTTCCCAGGGCTGGTGAAGTACATGAACTCGGGGCCTGTGGTGGCCATGGTGAGTGAGTGTGACGGACTAATGGGGAAATTACTCTGTCCTCTCTCTTTTCAGACTGGCTTTTGCTGTGTGGCCCAGGCTCATCCAGAACTCTGTCTACTTCTTGTACTAGGGTTATAGATAGGAAGGAGTTAGTTAACTAGGTGTTTGGGAAGGGAAATCAGATTTTGAAAGTCTCTGGACTGGACAGAGTTCAGTGGTTAAGAGCTCATGCTGCTCCTGAAAAGGACTGTAGGTAGGTTCCCAGCACCCACACAAGCTGTCTCACACCACCTGTAACTCCAGCTCCAGGGATCTGATGCCTCTGGCATCTATAGGCACCAGTATTCATATGTGCATGTTTGTACACACGCATAACAAAAGATGAAAGGAGCCAGGTGGTTGGTGGTAGTGGCACATGCTTTCAATCCCAGCACTTGGGAGGCAGAGGCAGGTGGCTCTCTGTGAGGTCAAGGACAGCCTGATCTACAGTTTTCTAGGACAGCCAGGGTTATATGGAGAAACCTAGTTTCAAACAAATAAATGAAAAGATCTTAAGGCAAGTCTCTAGGTTTTCAAAGAAGCACTGATTATGTCTGACAAGTACTTTTTTGACTGAAATGTTTCCTAGACCTAGAAGAGTATTTCTAGGTATATAGTCCACAATGCAAAAGTTCTCTGGCCCTGCACTACAGCTGCAGTGTCTTCTGGGTGGCTTTGATGTCCCCTGGGGACATAAGAGTGTAAGGAAAAGGCAATGATGTTATTTAAGAGTACTTCCATTTCCTAGACTTGTCCTTGCCTTCTTCTTTCTCTTGAAGAAATTTCTCCTATACGATTAACCCTTGCCATCTCTTTCCCAGGGAGGTCCTTCCTACTGATCTTTCCCCAGACTTTGTCCTCTTTGTTAAATGAATTTAAAACATAGGCTCTTGCTCTCTGCTGGGGTTATCTGATGACCACAATGCCATAAATCAGAATCCTTAATGGTTCTGTCACAGTAATTGTCTTTTCTTCTGTCAAGGTCTGGGAGGGGCTCAATGTGGTAAAGACAGGTCGAATGATGCTGGGAGAGACCAATCCAGCTGATTCTAAGCCAGGCACCATTCGAGGGGATTTTTGCATTCAGGTTGGCAGGTAAGTGTATGTGCTGTGTGTGTGTGAAGGGAAGTAATAACTTTTTTACATTTTTTTCCCCCAAGACAGGGTTTCTCTGTGTAACAGTCCTGGCTATACTAGAATTCACTTTGTAGACCAGGCTGGCCTTGATCGAACTCACAGAGATCCATGTGCCTGTGTCTCCCAAGTGCTAGGACTAAAGGCATGTGCTATCACCCCCAGGCATAGTAACACCTATCTTAGTGGAGTATATATCATTTGGGGCATATCTCAAGTTTAAGAAAACCTTAACTTTTAAGGTAGAAATTATCACTAAACACTTTCATGAATGATTGTTTAAAAATTATAATTGAGACCAAGAGCTGTATGTGATAGCTCCTATGTGGGGAAAAAAAGGGTTTTAAACTCAACCAGATTTGGCACTGTGTGTAAGGATGGGAAACCTAACCGTTTATGATTCCTTATGCCATGATTTGTACCTAAGACTTATAGATTCAGATGGAAAAAAAGGATTATTACTAACAAGCATGGATGGCATGGTTTGGTTTGCAAGTCACTTTTAAGAAAATACATGCCAGGTATGGTGGTGCACAACTTCATTGCAACTTGGGAGGCAGAAGCAGGTAGATGTCTGAGTTTGAGGCCAAGGAGTTCAAGGACAGCTAGGGCTACACAGAGAAACCAACCAGCCAACTAAGCAAAAAGAGACAATGCACAGGGCTGAGAATTGAATGACTACTTACCTGGCGTGAAGGAGGCTATGGGTTCAATTTCCAGCCCATGCAAATCAGATAAGGTGGCACATGCTGTTAATTCCAGTGTTTGGGAGGTGGAGGCAGGAAGATCAGAAAGTTCAAAGTCATTTCTAGCTTTATAGGAAATTTGAGACTTTATAGGAAATTTGTCACCCTCCAAATTAGGACTGGTTTTGATTTGGAGGCTTGCCCACTTCTATTTTTCAGTATTTATTAAGGAGGACCTTTTCTTTGGCAGTAGTAGCAATCTTGGGTTATAAATACTCTTGAAGGGAAGACTTGGAAGTTAAGTTGAACTAAGGCTTTTTTGTTTGAACACCTTTATAACTTTTCTGGGGATGACACTTAAGATTTTTTGGAGTGTTTTGTTTGCATGTATGATGTGTGTCCTGTGTCTAGAGGTCAGAAGAGATTATGAGATGCGTTGGAACTGAGTTTGGCATGGTTGCAAGCCACCATGTGGACTCCAACCAGGGTTCTCTGCAAGAGCAACAAGTGCTCTTAATGGATTTTAGCTAAATGTTTTGTTATGTTGAAGATTCAATGTAAGGGCCTCATATATTCTAGACTAGCATCCTCAGTCCTACAGTTGGTTTTTGGGATACTTGGGGGGAGGAAAGTAGTTATTGTCAGGTGGGCATTTGACTGAAAAGGTCTGCACTGTCTGCCCTTTGGACTCTGGTACTTTAAAACACTAACAAATGAGTTTTCAATCTGTCTTTCTTCCTTTCTTTTCTTTCTTTCTTTTTCTAGGAACATCATTCATGGTAGTGATTCAGTGCAAAGTGCAGAGAAAGAGATCAATCTATGGTTTAAGCCTGAAGAACTGATTGACTACAAGCCTTGTGCTCATGACTGGATATATGAGTAGAGGTGGATAACTGGGTCCTTTTCAGCATTATTGATGGATCCCTTGACACAGCTCTTCATTCTACAGAATGAATGGATCATCTTTTCTAAAACAACAAAGACTGAAATAAATAAAAACAAAACACTTTTGTAAGTGGATCCAGTGTCCTGTGCTCATTTGCTAGACTTAAGTGATTTTAAACTATGATGGCATTAAATAAAGAAGTCTTATTTATTATGAAGAATAATCTGAATCTTCTCAGAAACAATCTAGAGATCAAAACACTTATGAGGGAAGGTTCTAGGGGTAAGTCAAAAGTGTGACACTGGCTCTTTAAGGAAATAAGCAACCCCAATTGCACTAGCTAATAGATGTGTGTTTCTACAAGATGGGTGTGTGAAAACGTAGTGTCATCGAAAAAAGGCACGTAGGCCAGATTTATGCCTTTCTTGCTTAGGAAGAAGTCTGAGGACAAAGTTAAAAGGATACCACTGGAACAAAGGGTTAAAGAGCAATTAGTGCAGTTCCCAGCCTGAAGCTTGTACACCTGTCCTGCAGCCTTATTCCCTATCAATGAATGCATGCCTTTTGTCTACATGCATGTGTGGGTCTGGTGTACAGAGGTCAGAAAGGGGTGTCTGATTGCCTGGAACTAGATTTATACATGTTGGAAGCTGCCACGTGGGTGTTAGGTATTGAACCTGGGTCTTAAGCAAAAGCAAGTGTTTTTAATCACTGACCATTCCTTCCCTTAACATGTTCCCCTGTGATAGGATGCCTACGCACTGGTGTGGGTGACCTCAAGCTGGAGTGGTTCAGAGTTGCCCACTTTGGGTACTGGGAGCTAAACTTGGGTTCTTTGGAATAGTAGTGTGTTTTTAACTGCTGAAGCATCTCTCCAGACCCCCGAGGTAAGAGATTTTTGGTTTTTTAGGCATACCACCCATCATCATGGGGCATTTAGCATATTCTTGGGAGGCTATATTTCTGTCTTTCACATAAACAAGTGTCTGTTGAATATTTTGAAACTGATAAACTGGGCTTGGTGGCTCACATTTGTAGTTCTGTCTCTGAGGTAAGGAGAGTTGTGAGTTTGAGACCAATCTGGGGTACCTAAGACCATATCTTAAAATAAGAGATAAGTTGGTGAAAACTGTCACTCCTAGCTAAGACAATGAGTTTTTCCGTGTAGCCATAGCTATCCTGAACTAGCTCTGTAGACCCAGAACCAGCTGTCCTGGAACTCAGAGATCATCTGCCTCTGCCTTGTAGGTGCTGGGATTAAAGAAATGTGTGCTCCATCACTACCTAGACTTTTTTTTTTTTTTTGGTATACTGAATATGGACACTGATGAAACTAACACACGACCTTGTCTCTGTCTGTCTGCATACAGCTCCGAAACTACTAATTCCTCTGATGAATAGTGTCTGTATGTTGAGAGGATGGAGGGAGCTCCAGGACACCTCTAAAGGAGGAGGGTGACAGGAACTAAAGGTTGAGCTGTCATCAGTGGCCAGACATGACCAATTATGTCTAGGTAATGACAGAGAAGCCCAAAGGACAGCATTTGGCTGGTATTCACATTCCTGTCTGCATGCTTACCCTTTGTCTTTTGTGATACTAGGGAATCAAATCCATTACCTCTTTACAGTGTCAGCCCCTTTCTCTTAAAAAACAACAAAACAATATTTATTGTGTGAAGACACACACGTGATATCTATCTTGCAGGAGTGGAAACCAGAGAACAGCTTTTGCAACTGGTTTTCTCCTTTCACAATGTGGACCCTGGGGACTAAATTCAGGTTGTTAGGCTAGGTGGCAACTGCCTTTACCTGCTGAGCCACCTTGCCAAGATACCTAGGTGATATCTACTAGAATTGTACTTGGTGTGGGGAAAAAACTCCACACATCTGATTCAAATGGGGTTGGGGAATGTCTGGTAAAATACTTGCTAGTGTACCTGAGGCCTGGGGATGGATAGACAGCCTTGGTACAAACACAACCACCCAGAGTATGGACTCCAAAGCACAATGTTCTAGACTTCTCCACAAGTGACACACACTTACCTTTGCTATTGCTCTGGGTTTGGCCCTTTTCCTGATTAGCCTTGTAATTTCAGCTCAAATACAGCTGAGGACAGTTGGATAGCAGGAAGTTCCTCCTCACAGTACCCTTTTCCTTTATATTGTGACTATCCTTTGAGGCCATCCCGGGCAGTTCAGCTGTGTCCTATTGTCAACTGTTTATGCTCACTCATGGAGTGGTGGTGAGGGTTACTATCTGGCCCTGAGTACACAGCCACTCTACCACCTACTGTATAACTGCTAAATTGCTAGAATGTACAGGGTAATAAGCCTGACTAGTTCAATTCTCAGATCCCACAGTGAAAAGAATGATCACACACACACACACACACACACACACACACTCGGGCACACGCACAAGGGGCTTGCTGCTGAATCTGAACACCTTAGTCCCGCACCAGGACTCACTCATCGGTGGAAGGAGAGAACTGACTTCTGCAAGTTGTCTGATCTCATATGTACCACGGCATATCCACCCGTATTCCCTAATAAATGTTAAGAAACTGATAAAATAAAGCTTAACTTTAACATTTTATTTTGTGTAAAAAAGGGCAAATTTAGTGAATTATTTTCATCTTGTACACAAAGTTATAATTTTAATGCTTTTCACGTTCATGCTGAAAATTTGCATTTTGGTAAAAATGAAAGGAACATAAATTTCTCTGAAGGGATTTTCCACGACATTATATACACTTAGAGAAAGCTTCAAACGCTTCCTCATGATCACAAGTTACCAGAAAATAAAAGGTTAAATTTGTCCAGATATCGATCTATATATCAAACGCACACAGAAATGATGTAAAAACCTTATGTACTTTACTTTGGCCTCTGTCCTTGAAAGGCTTGTCCAGGGACAGATGCATCTTTATTTATTTATTTATTTGTTTTTTTGTATAAATGACTGTGGCTTTATTTAAAATATGAAAACCAAAGGAAGATACCCAGTTTAATCACAGTATTTTTAAAATCCCTCCCCAATATTAAAGGATCATTACCAAATATATAGCACCATAATACAAATATTGATGGGTGAGGGTATTCACATCACACAAAATTAACAATAATAAAAACAAACAAACACTGAAAACCCGTGTTAGTATCCGCAGAATAAGAAGTTGATAACAGCTTTAGCTTTCCTCATACACTGCAAGGAAAAGGTTAAAAAGTTTAAACTACTAAAAGTTCCCAGGCTCCTAACAGGAAAACAGAAACAAACCCAAAGTCAGCAGTACATTTTAAACTGTAAAAGAGAAAGGGGCTACTGAATTATATGACGACAGGAATTATGGCTACGATGGAAGCCTCCTCTGGTTAACTTTCTGTGTTAGCAGCAGGAGTGAGGGTCGTAACAAAGAGGGCTTCAGGTTGTGTTCAGACTCTTTAACAAGTCCTTACCAACCCTTCACTGTAGGTGAACATAAACATTTTATGAATGTAGGCGGGGAATTTTAAACATGCCAAGCCTGGTTTTGGTGTACAATTGAATTGGAAGCTTGTAAAACCTGGCTACAAATGAGCATTTCACAGAACTAATTACCAGGACTGGCTGGCATGAAATCACATCCTTCCTGGCTTGCAGTTCATTCCCTGGAGAGCTCCTACACCTAAGGTATGAAGAAAGCACTCCATACAACAGGTTTCTTGTGCTGGTACCATGGAAGCACAGTCCTGGGTTTAATCTGCTGAGCCTGAGAATAAAGACTGCTATAACCTTTGCTTTGGACCTCTTCTAGGCTTGAAGCTCCTGGGAAGATCCTTCAAAGTCAAAGATTTGGGAAGTTTGAGGATGTCACATTTACAGTAGGTCCCCCTCAGCAATGTTGTTTAAGATAAATATCCAGTAATTTTACAGCTGAATTCACATATATTTGACACAAGATTCAACTTGCATTGATGTGATCTACATTTAGCCCCCAGAGTCAGTATTAAGAAATGGTGACATGCGATTCCATACATTTTTACACTATAAAGTAACACATTTTACTTCCAGTAGCTACTACAAAACCTTATGTTATTAACCCCTCTTGCATAGAATGAGGTAAACCTGTGCGTATTACCAATGCTATTATTCCCAAAAGTAGAGCAATATTTTAGAAAATAAATTGCTGGTTTTTAATGTTCTATGCATTTAAAAGTCAAACAAAAATCTTACCTAAAATGTCTCCTGGGGCTTTCCATTAGCGTTTTTTAAAGCATTCCATAGGCTGAAGGGCTGCAGAGGTTAATCATTTTGATTAATTTCTCATTAGCCCTGCCTATTTTCCAGAGGAGATGGGCAGTATTACCACTCTGAAGAGGCCAGGCTCAGACCCAGAAGCACTTCTAGAACAGATGCAATGAATTCCTGAGAGTTTAGTTTATGAACCTCACTGGTAAATTCTAGAGCTCTCATTCAGTCACAACTCGGTAGAAGGGTAGAAAATGCAGAGAGCAAACTTTTCACCAATTTACCCTTTCACCCTATTTTTTTAAAGGAAGCCATATGAGTTTTAAAATAGGGAATGTTTAAAATGGTCCAAATCAGTTAGTTAAAATAAATTCTGACTACAATTAAAGGCAACTCATAATGTGTGTGTGTGTGTGTGTGTGTGTATATGGAATTTTAAGAAAATTCAGTTTTCTTTCAAATCACTTTCTAACAAATCCAGGGCAGTTAAAAGTGGAGCTGGAATGATTCTGAAATCTAAACTTATTCTGATTAACAATTTTTCATCTGATTCCCTTGGTAATATAGAACATCTGTTTTCAGGCATGGTTACATTACATTAAGTTGCTCTCTCTCAGATGGAGGAAAATGGCAGGCAGATGTTTGATAAGAACACCCTTTTATGGGATAAAGAATGTTCTCTATCAAGGAAAATAGAATAAACTTAGGAAAATATTCATTTTCCCCAACTCTTATGTAGACTGAGATCCTGTATATCTTGTCAACCATTCCAGTTTAACACATTAGTGTTAGAAAAATTATCATTTTTACGTGAAGGAGAGCATATAAAAGTATCCAGAGTTCTCCTAGTTTCATATACAACTCCAAATAAATTTTAGCAGAATGAAAAAATTTCTGTACAAACATTTAAATGGGCTGCAATAAAATGTCAGCGAGCACAATTAATGACCCCTTAATTAATGACATGGTGATGAGCCCTCTGTGAGGGGTTCAGTTGCATATTTCTGCAGCAAAGGAAGCTGGAGATGTGACTGGCCTAACTCTAAAATCCAAAAATCTCCCAACAGGTACCAAGAAGGTTCATTTGTAATGACAGTTCATTTGCATTTACAGCTATGTCCTTCTTAATCATTTCCTTCAATCCTTCTACCTAAACTTTAATCTTACCAAAAAAGTTAGAATTTCAGTTCTTGTTAACAATGCACATAAATCCAAACTTGGAAAATATTACAAAATTCTTTCAAAAGCTTCAAATACAACACAAAAATCGTCCATCTTTATAAATTGAAAAATTCAATTCCCCCCCACCAAAATAGTTCCCCCCCCACCTGAAAAATCTGGAACTGAACTTTTCTGTGTTTAGCAAAATGTCCCAGTAGAATAGCCCACTGTACAGCCAGATGACTACAAATCTGTCCTGTAAAACAGTCCCTCCCACCCCTAGTTTCTGAGCCACCTCATGGCTCTTGTTTGATGTAGAAGGTGGCAGAGCCATTGCTTTCTTGGTCAGATGCTCCTTGGAGGAAGCTATAATCCTCTCCATCTAGCAGCTCCTCCTTCAGCTGCGATGTGGTCACTGTATGAGACAGAAATGCACGGGATGTTACCAAGTCTTCTGGAGTGCCCTGGTTGTTCATCTTCATGTTCTATCAATTTTACAGCTAAGAAGACGTCATTTCTTCAATACCTATAAAGATGAAATCATGGAAGGCTAGGTGGAACTCAAGGGTAGAATGTTTGCCTAGCATGCATGATGTGATGGACTTGACCCCAGCTTTGCAAAACAGACAATGACAACAATGTCTTAAAAATACTAACTTTGTGTGTGCTTCTAGGGCCATATATATGTGTATGTTAGGCAAATACTCTACCATTGGGCTATACCTCTCAATCTTAATTTTAATATTCTTACTATTAAATATTCACTTTTATGTCAATGCCTATTTCTACTAACATGTTTCTTATACATTTGGAGATATGTCAACATGACAGTTATGACAGTGTTTGTTTATGTAGACCAAGATGGCCTTAAATTTGTGATCTTTCTGCCTCTACCTCCAGAGGCTGGGATTGTAGGTATACATTACCACATCTAGCTAACATCTCTTCAGGCAACTCAGTTCTGATAAATCTGAGGTCACTAGTTATGGCTCCCTCCTCTTACCTGGGCCCTATATTTATTTTTCTGTTCCCTATGATTATTTTTCTTTTCTTTCTTTTTTTTCAGATGAGATCTCATGTAGCCTAGGCTAGCTTCCTGTCTCAGCCTACAAGTGCTGAGATTACAGGTGTGAGCCACCACAGTAAACTGCTTTTAATCTCTTAATAGACCTAATTATCAAATTAGCTTTATTATATGTATGTACTGGAAAAAATATAGCATTGAGAACATATGATTAATCTCTCTATATACACAGATCACACATGTGTGTGTAGTTTAGTACTATCTATGGTTTGAGGTATCCAAGGTGGGGTTTTAGAACATACATTTGAATGAAGGGTGCCTGCATGTGGAATATAAACCTGCTCACAATAAAACCCCCGAAAATTTATCACTTGTATTTCCTTTCTTCCCCCTGTCCCTCATTCCTCGTGCTGGAAATTGGGCTTTGGGCATATTAGGCAAATGGTCTACCTCATGGGCTACAACCCCTACCCCAAGCCCCCTTTTAAAGTTTGAGATAGGGTCTTTGCTAGGCTACCCAGATTGGATGAGAATTTGTGATCTTCCTGCCTAGCCTCACAAGTGCTAGGATTACAATTATGTGACATTACCACACCTAGCATTTTATTCTTTCATGGTGTTGGGGACAATTTGTCTTTTTTTTTTTTTTTTTTTTTTTTTGTGTGCTAGGTCAGTACTCTACCACTGGGCTATACTTCTACACTCTGTGTACTTATTTTAGTTGATGAAATTTCTTTAAAAATTAATGATGCCTCTTCTAGTCCAAGTGTGTTGACTCACACCAAATAGTTCTAGCAGTCTGGAGGCTGAATGAAGCAAGAGGATCTTGAGTTTGTGGCACAGACTACATACTATATTACTATATAACAAGAGCAACAGACAAATATAAAAAATCATCCTTAGGACATCTTTTAAAGTTTTTAATCTGTATTTTTGAGATGAGTTTTCACTATGAAGCTCTGGATGGCCTGGAACTTCCTATGTAGGTGGACTAGACTAGCCTTGAATTCATGAAGATCCAATTCCTGAGTGCTCAGATTAAAGGCATGCACCACTAGCCAGCACTTCTGACATCTTTTACTAATTTTAAGGAATAATGTTTTGAGATTACAATTCATCTTTCTTTGGTTCCTATTTTGGTATCGATGGTGAAAGACTTAATAGCCCAAAGACAAAAAAGTGAATATACTGTGTACAGTAAGAGCAGAAAAAATAACACATTGTTGAAAAGCAAAGCATGTGCAACTGTATAGTTCTTCCTTTGCTTAATAAAAATGTGTTCTAATGAACAGTAGCAAATATGCAATAGTTATCTTTCAGATCTAAACCAACATGCATTAAGTATTATATTAGAGACCTTTTAATACTATCACAAGGATAAACATGGAAACAAAACCCACATTTCATTAAAGGTGCAGTACCCACAATAAAAGGTTGAACATTATCTTGTTATACGATGATTAGATGGCTAAATGAATGGGAATTACATGCTTCAAGATCAAAGATGTTTCAAACGGATGTTTTATGTAAGAAAGAAAAGCTGAGGATCTAAAGTACATCCTAAAGCTGTATTCATTTGTACTCAAAACAAGTATCTGGAGTAGAATCATGTTAAAATATGGAAATGATGTACTTCAAAATTACTAAAGATAAAGGTAAATCATTCATCACTCAGGTATGAAATATTTTAATGCAAACTTTCATTATCATGGAAACTAAAATAAAGCCTGCCTGGGATAATCCTTTCTTCCTAGTCTTTATTCTCAACGAATGATGGATGAATCCAATAGATCAAGTGGCTCAATGTTACATTTTTATACTAACTCGGCTTTTAAAAGGAATCCACTTTAGTGACACTAACCACCATCAGTTTACAAAAGTAAAAAATCGAAGTGACATTTCATAGATACAAAGTCAATAATAATAAATTCTCCAAACAGCTAATACGGATTTCAGACCTGAAGGTAGGAGTACAGTTTCCACATGGTTTCACTGAGGAGATCACACCACAGCCCACAGGACATGCCCCAGAGCTCAGAAGAAGAGAGGCACTAAAGTTAGAAGCCATGAGGTTTTCCCTGGAGCATCTCACAAGTTGAGTTCAGCTTGTGAATCAGAACTTCCAAAATTAGTCTGTTTAAACAAAATGCTCTGAAGAACTAATACACATTTTAAAAAGCAAGAACATTCATATTTAATCATGTAAAATACTGTTTCGTAGGTAGCATGTATGAAAAGAGAAAAGTTAACAATAAACTAGAATGCTCTTAGTTCTTAGAGGTTGATACATTAGAAGAATAGCTAACACTGTTTTTTTTTTTTTTTTTTGTGCACTTGAGAGACAGAGGCAGACAGATCCCTGTTTTGGAGACAGAGAGTCTCTCAGGAGGTTGCCTGGAATCCCCTTACTGCTGGGATTACAGTCTTACTCCATGACTGACAAAGCAGATTAAACCTGAGATTTGTAATCCTAATCTGCTCTTCATATAAAGTAAGCATGGAACTCTCCCTTGTCGTAAGGCTACCATAGTGACATCAGAAAAACTGACTGGTGAAAAGCTCAAGATGACTGCACAGAGCTGTGAGAGCTAAGGAGTACATCTTAAATTGAAGAGAAAAAAATGATTGATAATGTCAGGTACAAACATCCTGGCAAACAGAAAAGGGAACAAGGTACTAAGTTTCATGTAGGTTTTCAAACTACAAAGGCTAATTAGGAAGTGCTGATCAGTTAAAGTAAGTCAACTGAAAAGCAATCCTTAAACTGTATAAGGATATGTTAATAAAACATGCACTCTAGCTTTGAAGCTCCAAGATCTGTACTCTTATCTAAAGGAAGCTTTGCTCTCAGGGGTAAAACCTTGAGCAGTTTCCCTGACTGTATGACAGACCCTGACTTAACCAGGAAATATCACTCACTTAATCACTGTGCACACCAAAACATAGAATTATGGCAATAATTTTCAATCTAATTCAGCACCATGATATACAGTTAATAATGTGTTTCAAGTCTGTGATGATATTCAGCTAAGATTTACTACCACAACTAAAATTACTTGAACTCAATACACATTTTCCAAGAATGAGCCACTATGGAATATTACGAAAAATGCCTCACTTTTAGGTCTGATTAACCAGAATAGTTCTTCAGGATGGCTCTCTCCCTCAAGTTAAGTCACATGGAAGTCTACAATGTAATATGTTAGCTACTTTAATTAAGGCATGAAATATTGGAAGTTGCCTTATAATTCTAAAAGCTAAAATGACAGTTTTCACAGATGCTCTGTAAGGACAGCAAAAACTCCTTTCCTGATGACTTTTCTTAGTGAAATGACTACCAAGAACCAGTGAAAATGGACATTTTAGTTAAAAAAAGAAAAAAAAAAAGAAAAAAAAAAAAAAAGAAAAAAAGGAAAAAACAAAAAAGAAAACTTTGATGAGTCAGCACTGTCACGCCAGACCATGCTTTGTCTCCCACCACCCTGCCCAGCACCTGACCCTCTGTAGTACCTGTGGTGCTGCCGTGACTAGTTACCTGTTTTGAGGCTGGGCCTGAACTCTCGGCTAGTGCTGGGAGGTGGGAAGGCCTCCAGGGCTGTCTGTGCTGGCAGGGTTCGATATGGAGGAGGAGTCAACTCTTCGTCCCCAGAGAAGCTCCTCCGCACCCCGCCTGTCATGGGCAGGCTCGACAAACTGACAGGCTTCTTCCCAACTGGCATCTTCCTCTCTAAACATCAAGTCAGACTGAAGTAAGCTTTGACTTAGGTGTGTGGTAAAAAAAAGTGCATTGTATTACTAGGGAGGCTGGGTTGTTATAGGACACTGCAGTCAATTGACTGTGCCAAGTTAAAGCAACTTCTGTAAATGAGAGAGAGAGAGAGAGAGAGAGAGAGAGAGAGAGAGAGAGAGAGAGAGAGAGAGAGAGAGAGAGAGAGAGAGAGAGAGAGTGTGTGTGTGTGTGTGTCTGTCCATATGAACTGCATATGCATATGCTGGGGGGCAGGTTGCTTCTGGTCTCTCAGGTTTGACAATCCAGGTCTTTACTCTCAAACTTAAAAATGAATAAGGCAAAACAACTATAAGTTAGTGAGGACAACTAACTGCTGGGTTAATTTCATTCAAGAAAACTCAGCTTGAATAGTGGGTAAAAGCCAATGGAAGGAGAAGTATTTATTTACTTTCTTGTAGTAGTACTGGAGACCAGCAGGCTCTCATGCATGCTAGCAAGTGCTACAGTGATCTGCACACCGATGCCAAGAGAAAGTCTCTGAGCATATCTTTTAAGGCTGCATTTCCTTGGCTACAGAAGCCTAATTATGGCCCTTCAGGGGAGAAATCAAACAAACTAGCATCATATGTCTTGATTGGGTAGCACAATTGCATTGCTATATATAGTGTGCTCCCCTAAGTTTTTTTGTCAGCAGCACATTCAGACAGCATTTGTAATCCTGACCCAGAAAAGTACTTCTAAAACTCAAATTACACATTGGCTACAAGTTCTTAATCTCACATATTAGGACAGGATCTCAGGCAACCCAGCTTGGTTTTGAATTTACTAAGTAGATAAGGCTGGACTTGAATTTCTGATCATCTTGCCTCCATTTCCCAAGTGCTAGAATCGCAAGTGTGCACCACTGTGCTCAGCCTTACTCAATAGTTTTCAAGACAAGGTCTCTTATAGACTAGGCTAGCCTTAAATTAATTAGATAGCTGAGAATGAAGTTGAGGTTCTGATCTTTGTGTTCCTACCTTCTATGTGCTAAGGTTAAAGGCATGTACCACTTTTAGTTATAGGTTCATAAGCAAACTACATTCCAGAACTCATGAAATGCTTTTACCAAACTAAAATATCCTTTAAACTTTGCAAACACTGAACTGCCAGGCATAGTGCAATAAGAATACAAACTGAAAGATAGCCTTATCTCTATAAATGTACATTTTCCTCCTAAGTGTACAATGACCCAGTAATCAGCTAAGCTTTAGATAATTTGCATGAAATGAATAAATCTAAGTTAGCAGTATTCCCATATAAAATAAATCTGAAATCCAAGTGAGTTCACTCAGCTCTCAACTGACAGGCCATTGTCATGTGCAGTGACTACCTGACTTTTTCCTAACACATTATGAGTACAATACTAGGAAAATCCACCAAATTCTACACATAGTAGCTCCTGAAAATGGTGAAAATTAAAACTACTTCAGAATGGTTTGAGATAATGTTCTTTGAGGTTGAGCAGCTCATAAGAACCTCCTGGTAAAACCCTAGATTCTTATTTTCCAAAGGGCTAGTTAACAACTGGACTCACTCTTCACCATGCCAGACAATGAAGACAATCAACTACCGGGGTAGACAATAAAGACTACCGTGACAACTACAGTATAGAAGATGACTAAGCTTGAAGAAACAACAAAGCCCCAACAATCCACCAGCAAACTTAAAAGACAGGCACCAGGTTATGAAGCTCTTCTGCTATGGACAAGATTCCTGCAGTGGGTAACTTCAATTTTTATTTTGATTTATGTGTATGTGCACTTGTGTGTCAATATGCACATATATGCAGGTACCATCAGAGGCAAGAGTCCGTTGGATACCCTGCTACAGTTATAGGCAGTTATGAACCACTCAATGTGGGTGTTGGATTTTAACTTGGGTCCTCTTGCACAGCAAGTGTTCCCTCCAGCTCCCAGTGTCTGTCTTTTCTAAGACAGGTTTCTCTGTGTAACCTCGGCTCTACAGCAACTCAATCTGTAAACTAAGTTGGTCTCAAACTCACAGAGATCCATTTCCCTTGTGCTGGGATTAAAGGCATGCACCACCATTGCCCAAACAGCTTAGATTTTTAAATTCCAAGTTCTTTCATGTTTTGCTAACAGATTTTGTGGGAAGGATTTCTTTGTGTGTGTATGTGTTGATGACAGTGTATGTGTCTGTGGTCAGAGGTCAATTTCAGTTGTCATACACTTCTGGAACTTGCCAATTAGGCTAGGATAGTCACCTAGAGAACCACAGGATCTTCCTATGTCTGCCTTCTCACACTGAGATTATAACCATGTGTCACTTTTTTTTTTTTTTTTTTTTTTTAAATGTAGGTTAAGGGAGCCAAATTCTGGTCTTCATAATTGTGTGGCAAGTACTTTACCAACTGAGCTAGCCTTCCAGCACCACTCTGTACCCCCATCCCCTTTGAGACAGGATCTCAATTCTGCAATTTAAGTTGGCCTGGAACTCACTATGCAGCTCAGACTGACCTTGAATTTGCAGCAATCCTCTTGTCTCTGGAATTATGTGCCTGAGACGCCATACCTAGCCTTATGGGCAAAATTTCTAATAAGTTGTATAATGGGGAAAACAATCCTGCCAGCCAATGGAATACACTTTTAATCATAACAATCCAGAGTCAGAGGGAGGTGATCTGAATTCAAGGGCAGCCTGGTCTACAGACTGAGTTCCAGGACAGTCAGCGCTATACAGAGAAACCCTGTTTCAACGACCCTCCCCCCAAAATCATACAAAACAGGAAGCAGACAGTACCTTAATAATGTAAAACTACATTATTATATTTCTTGTTATTCTTATTATATTTCTTGAATTCCAATATTCAAAAAGCCATTTTCTAAAGAGTTTGGCAATAAAATCATACTCACTTGATGATACGCTTATTTTTACTTGGTCTACTTACTGTTGTATTTTGAATCAGAAAACACGTTCCTTTCTAAAAGGGAAAAATTCCTAATTCCAAAACAAAAATATATCTGGGTCCAAAGGGTTTCCTTTCTATGTCCAAATAATTTTAAGGCATTAGAGATGATGTCATAGTATTAAGATCAAAATGCCAGAGGAGTTAAGGGCTATGTTCCATCTCAGAAATCTAGCAATAATAAATAGCACTGTAATTGGTTTAACTGATATTCTTGCTTTGTCAATTCATTCATTTATCCCCATATTCCTACCCTAGGAATTCAACAATTCAAACATTTAAGCCAGAAACAAACCCTGCAAGGATCACAAAGATGGAGGCAAGAGAATTGTGCATATAATGTTCATTAGTTAGTAAAAAGGTTTCTTTAAAAATTGTTTTGATATATATTCATGTGCACCTGAGTGTGTGTGTGTATATATATATATCTCCCTGTGTGCAGGTCACCTGTGATACAGAAAAGGACCTGGGATCCCTTGGAATTAGAGTTATAGGCATTTGTGAACTGCCTGATGTAGGTCCTGGGAACTGAACCAGGTCATATGCAAAGGCAGCCAAGTGTTGCTAATGGCTGACCCACCTCTCCAGACCTCTTTCTCCTTTTAATTTTTCCTAACAGGGTTTCTCTGTGTAGGTTTGGAGCCTGTACTGGAACTTGCTTTGTAGACCAGGCTGGCCTCAAACTCACAGACCTGTCTGCCTCTGCCTCCTAAGTGCTGGGATTATTATAAAGGTGTGCACTACCACTGCCTGGCTCCTCTTTCTGTTTTTGAAGCTAGTCTTATTCTATAGCCCAAGCTGGCCTGAAACTTGTGGCAATCTTTCTGCCTCAGCTTCCTGAGGGCTGGGATTACAAACATGAATCACCATACCTAACTAGTAAAAAAGATTATATGTCAACAGAAGGGAATATATGTATGTATGTATGTATGTATGTATGTATGTATGTATGTATGTATGTATGTTAATTACACACACACCACATATTTGTGTGTGTATGTATTCTCCCTGCCTCCTTAAGACAGGGTTTCACGTAGCCTAGGTAGGCCTTGAACTTGTTATGGAACTAATAATAATGTTGAAATCCCAATCTTCCTGCCTCTGCTTGTTGAGTGCTGGGATTATGTCATATGCCACCATGCCTGGCTAAAGCCACTGTTTGACTTCAAATGTCTTAGAAACTTCTAAAACCTTTTTCAAATTCTTATCCAACACAAAATGGTAAGACAGTTTAAACAAATCTGTTAAATTAATTTTACAGAAAGCTGAGTGAGCATAGCTGCTATAGTTCATTTAGGGACACAAAATTCACACATCATTTTTCCTAAGCATGTTCAAATCAGTAGACCTCACTCTGACTGTGATTGGTCTAGCAGGGCTCTCTAAGCTCTTGTAGTCAATCTGCTGTACTAACAAGATCCTGACAGGCAGAGTAACTGTGGGTCTGTGGGAAGTTTTGCCCACAGAGGAAAGGGCAGGGGACAAGCCTGCTTTCTGATGATGTCATGCAGGTAATCACTCCTTGAGGCTGGATACATTATCACGATGGGAAGAACCTTATTTTTCTTTTTATTTCTTGAGACAGAGTTTTTATGCATAGTCTTGGCTATCCTGGAACTCACTAGATTAGGCTGGCCATGAATTCTGCCTCCCGGGTGGTGGAATTAAAGGAGAACTCTACCACTTCCACCTTGCTTTTCAAACACTGGCATAATAATTAGGTTTGTCACTTAAAAAAAGTTACAATAACTGTTAATTGGTAAGAACAGACACTATCTGGTTAATCCTTAGGTATATTTTATAAAAGGTATCTTAAACTTTTTTTAAAATCTTAGAATAAGATATTCTATAAGTTTCATGAATAGAAAAACCTGTGGCTTTCTATGGTAGTGAAAATTATTTAATACCACTGTGGATAATAAAGACAACCATTATTTAAGAAAAATGCATATAGAAAGCATTTAAAATTTGACTTTGCTAGCTAGACATCAACTCAGTTTCACCTCTTATTTTGGTGTGTGTCTGTGACATGTGATGTACCCATGTATGAGGGAGTGTGTTCTTCCTTGTGGAGGCTTATCACTTTCCACCTTAGTGGTTTTTTTTGAAGATAGGGTTTCTCTGCATAGAGCTGGCTGCCCTGGAACCTGCTCTATAGACCACACTAGCCTAAAACTCAAGAGACTGGCCTGGTTCTTCCTCCTGAGTGCTAGGACCAAAGGTGTATGCTACCACACCAGGGTTCCACCTTTGCATTCTACCCACTGAACTGTCTCCTCAGGGTTATCATTCTAGATAGAATGGTACTTTGTAGGAATGATGGCTGTTGTAAGCATCAAACACGACTTTTTTTTTTTGCTTCATTAAAAAGGGTTTTAAAAAAGTGATTAACTTTGAGTAGGTATATAATTATTTCAAGAACCATTCTCAGGCTCTATTCTTTATCTTTGTGCTTAAAACACATAGATAAAGAATATCTTATTCCTCCTGTCAATTGAAAGTGTTTTTTATCAAAAAGGTTGGCCTTTTATGTCATACTGCACCTTTAAGCATAATACATATAGTGAACAAGCATCAGTTCTCACAGGTATGTAATTTTCTGTGCAAGAATATCGTGACCTCAATTGATCAATATTTAGAAAATATATGCAAACACATGGTGACCCACTTTTCTTATGTCCTTTGTATTGCTGGGATTTAGCCTTTTTCTTTTGTTTTGAAGAAGCTGACTGGCTTTCTCTTGATGCTGAAAAATAAAAAGGGAAAAATTGGTAATGGAGAATGGCTTACAATACTAGACAGAAATCAGATGAATTATCTTTCTGAAGATTATGCTTTTAGAAGTACACGCTACTTTTAAAGGGTATATTTGGTCTTATAAAACCATTCACCTCATTACTAGATAGAATCTACTATTTACTCAACATTTATGAATGATACATTTTTAGCCTGTAATGTTCAATTTGACAATAGTGTAGTTTAATTTAGTGACTTCTGGTGTTCTCTATTTACTATGTAACCAATAATGAGTTCACACTGCCATGGTATACGCTGGCTAATTCTGTGATACTGTTGAGTCTTAGTTATCTTAGCTGGCAACTTATCAAACATTGATATATTCTTGTCCTGTGAGCTTACAAGTCGAGTTACGTGAGATAGACCTCTGAAGAATTGGCTGTTTTTTTTTTTTTTTTTTTTTTAAATAAAAGTACATGTTTTCTGTATTAGCAACTTACACTGTGATGCTGGAGGCTGTAGTTGATATCCAGTTAATTGACACCACCCTACAGGATAGAGGTCAGGGGATTCACAGTCTACCCACTGATCGTACTCTTCTTCCCATCCATCAAAATGTATCCTCAAGAGACGATGAATAATTCGAGTAACTGTGGCTACACATATTAAACGTGGCTCCATGAGATCTACAGCTTCTAATTTCATTCCTACACGAAATCCGTGATTTGGAACATCCTGACACAGAAACAAAGTATTAACACTCTTAGGAGAGTGCAGTAGGCTATCACCAGAACAGCAAATGACACATCTAAAATTATTTCCTAAAAACGTTCATAGCAATTCTTTTGCTAGGTCACCATATTGCAATAGGAGGCATTTAAGAACTAGTCAGGAAAAGTATTCATTTTCATTTCCCTCTGGTTAAAGATCAAATAGGTTAGGGCTGACAAAATGGTTCAGTGTGCAAAGGTATAAGCCTGGTGACATGAATTTGACCCCAGAATCCAGGTAGAGGTGGAAGAGACCCGACTCCACAAATTTGCCCTTTTAGCTCTACACATGAGTCTTGGCATAAAGAACCCTCCTTATACTAATAAAATAAAAAGGAAGAATTTATAAACATTCTTCTTTTCCTAAAGAAAATACAATGTTTTTGCTAATTTTCATTAAGAAATGGCAAAAAATTTTGGCTCAAGAATAACTTCCATTCTTAGGTCATGATCATGCCACCATTCAAATTTACCTTATTAAATAGTTTTACTGGTGCTGCAATGGAGCCGGTTTCCCTGAGGTAGTCAAACCATTTAAAAGGAAGTTTTGTGTAACCTAAAATATACAAATGGGTTAGTTAACAGGTCATTTAAAATGAGCATAATCTTAAATTACTAACTCAGCACATAAAATCTTAGATTTTAGGTGATATATTTTCTTTTTACTTTTTTTTTTTTTTTTTAAAGACAGGGTTTCTTTGTGTATCCGTGAAGCCTGCCCTAGTACTTGTGCTCTGTAGACCAGGCTGGCCTGGAATTCACAGAGACCCACCTGCCTGAGTGCTGGGATTAAAGGCATGTGTAGCCACCACTTGGCTTAGTCTGTTTTTAAAAAATTGTATTTTTATTTTTGAGGTTGGGGTCCAAAATAGCTCAGGTTGGCTTCAAACATGCTATGTAGTAGAAGATAACCTCATTTTCCTTGCTTCTCCATGTCCAAATATGGGATTGAAGGAATGTACACTTGGTGATAAGGACAACTTCTAACTCATGTTCTAACATTACTGAACATACTGGCTCTATATTATAAAGATGTCCTCCTTTACAAACACACATGTATGCTTCCTTACTTTAATGCAGAAGTGACCCTTTTTTGTTAACTACAAGGACAGACTTAAACCTTTCTCTTTCCCTTGGTGGCATTGGAGATCTAATCCAGGGCCTTGGCATACCAAGAGCTATAACTCCTCCCTGCAATACTAGGCTTTAGAACTAAGTCTAGCACTTTATACTCTGGACTAATATTCTTTTTGTGAAGGAAATTAAACTAGCCGAGCAAATACTTCTGACAAATCTTTCCTTTTCCTTAATACTACTCAGAGAAAAACCCAAGCCAAAGGCACTGAAATTAGAAAAATCACTGGTGAAGTGGGTGGTGGTGCCGCCACACCTTTAATCTAGCATTTGGGAGGAGGATCTCTGTGAATTTGAGGCCAGCCTGGTTTATAAAGCAAGTTCCAGGACAAGTTTCAAAGTTACAGAGAAACCCTGTCTCGACAAACTAAAAAACAAACAAACAAAAGTCACTGGTAAAACCATGAGTTGCTAAAGACCTTTTAAAAGGTATAAAGCTGGGCGTGGACATGCATGCCTTTAATCCCAGAACTCTGGAGGCAGAGGCAGGAGAAATGTTCTATAAAGTGAGTTCCAGATCAGCTAAGAATACATCTCAACAAAACAAACACATAAGGAAATTAGGGTTGTGCTAAAGTAAGCAAATACCATACAGACACAAAGCAAGACTGAAAACTGATTGTTTATACCAGGATGGAGTACCTCTGGGTGGAGTCAGTTCTATCATGTTAATTTCACAGAAACCCACAGGGAAAATAGAAGGAGAGGTTGCATGATAACAGAACCAGTCAGATCCATCTGCTGCTTCTGAGCCATCGATCCCAATCATCAGGAACCCATCAGCCAGCACCTTTGAAATCAAGAAAATCCCAAATACATGAACAGTAATACCACTATCACAAAAAAGAATGTTTTAAATTCTATTCTGAAAGAAAGAAAAATCTATTATATAAAGGCATTTTAAAAGTAAAAATCACTTTCTTATTGAAACCAGAAACTGATGTAGATTGTTATTGTGTACCAAAACCAAAAACCATACAAAAGTGATTTCAGAAAGCTAGTTTACACCAAGAAAGAAAAAAGGAAAGAATCAGATAGGTTCAAACACAAAAGACAAAGTTACTGCAGTGAATTCAGTAGACTGCACTCTGAGACCTAGTTCAAGGTACATACTATCCAATTTGTTGCTCTTCCATTTCTATCCTTATCTAGACTGCAAAATTCTCAGAAAACCTTGTTTTCTCAAGTGGTCTACTTCCCTTAGGACTTACCTACTCAAATATAACTTATTAATGAGACAAGGTCTCACTATGTACCCCTCTGGCTGGCTAGGAACTCACTATGGAGACCAGGCTGGCCTTACACTCAGAGATTAGCCTGCCTATGCCTTCTGAATGCTGGGATTAAACACATTCAACCTAGACTGTCATATTCCTTCTATAACTCTTTTGGTACTTGGCTTTTCACTTCCAACCCTTAAATTTCTGATTTTAGTTCTTTGCTTTGTTTCAATGACCTTGGACACTATTAACTTCACGATCACGGGAGCTTGCCTCCCTTCCAGAGTCTCAGTATTTATCTTCATGCTGAACATGTTCTTTGATAGCTAGTCTTTGTGTCAACAGCTCCTTCATTCGTCCTCCAGAAGTAATCAACCACTTAGTTCACAACTCATACCTCAAAACATTCTATTTCTTATATTTAAAAAAAAAAAAATCTTAAAGCACTAATTAAATTTTTAAAAAATGTTATGTATATGTGTGTTTTTGTCTGTATGTATGTCTATGTAGCATATGTATCCCTGGTGCTTATGCAGGCCAGAAAATGGCATCAGATTGCCTGGAATAAGAATTATGGATGATCATGAGCCACTATGTGGATGCTAGGAACCAAGCTTAGGTCCTTTTGCAAGAGATTTTAACTGTGGAACCAACTCTGAAACCTGACCTGTCCCCGTTATTTGTGTTAGCCCTGGCTGCTTTGTTGACATCTCTTTGTTTATACAGGGGATTGATCCAAGAACCTTGCACATGTTAGGCAAATACTCTACCATTGAGCTACAGCCAAAGTCCCAACTTTTGTATGCATATTGTATGCACGTCAACCACTTACCATGTCCTAAATGTGCCAATTTTGTCTCAAACCAGAGTCATCAGGAAAAAGGGAACCTTGATTGAGGAACTGTCTCTATCAAAATGACCTATGGGCATGCCAGTGGAGTAGTTTCTTGACTGTTAAATGGTGTAGTAAGGTACAGCCCAATGGATGGTACTATCCTTAGGCAGGTAGGTCCCAGATGTTTAAGTAGCTGATGGCCAGGCATCGTAGCATACACCTTTAAGCTCTGCACTCAGGAGGCAGAGACAGGTGGATCTCTACGAGTTCCAGGCCAACCTGGTCTACATAGAAAATTTCAGGATAGCTAAGAGTAAATAGTGAGACTCTGTCTCCCCCCCCCCCCCCCCAAAAAAAAAGTTGCTGAACAAGCCAGTGAACAGAATTGTTCTGTGGTTTTCGTTTCATGAAGTTCCTACCCTGGCTTCTTCAATGATAGACTATATGGGTAAGCTAAAGAAACTCTTTCTTCCTCATGGATACACTGTTACTACAGAAGCTTCCTGAAATATTCCTAGCTCACACTTGAATTTGAGTCTATCTTGTATCATTCTTCCTTCAGCTTATAAGTATCAAATCAATATTTATTTGGATTGTTCTCTTAGACAATTTTTGATTTTGTCTTTAATAAGCAGTAAAATTATACCAATGAATTGTTTTAAAATAAATTTATGCCATGGTTTGCATTAAAGTTCTGGATGAAAAGGGGTTGTGACTAATCTTGACTATAACACATTAAAAATTAAAACAGATCTAACAACATAATTAAAGTTTATTTAGAAAGTTTAGTTTTTAAACCTGGTTCTTTTGATTGAATCTCTCCAATATAGGGTATATTTCTCTTACCTTTCTAATGGTTGCAACACATATTGTAGAAAGATTTAATGGGTCTATAGCTTCCAATTTCATTCCTTCTTTGAACCATTCTCCACTCTGGTCTACTTCTTTTACCTATAGAAAGCATATACACTATTATACGTGTCCTTTACAATTATTGATCTAGTGTGCATGCACATGTGTATGGGTGCCACTGTGCATGTGTAAGTCACAAAAGTTTTGGGAGTCAGTTCTTGCTCCCCACCTTTTGAAGCAGGGTCTCTCCTCTTGTGTCTCCTGTACTGTGTACTGCAAGCTGTAAGCTTCTAGATGATTCTCCTAACTGCACTTCCCATTTTGCTGTAGGAATGCTTGGATTACAAAAGCACTCCATCACATCAGCATCAGGCTTTTTACAGATGTTCAGATCATCAGGATGTGTAATAGTACCTGAACCTGCTATCTCTTCCTGGTCGCATAAATGTCCTCCCTCTGCCCTGCCACTCCCTCAAACAGGGTCTGCTTCTGTACATAGGCTGGTCTGAAACTTGTAATCCTCCTTCTTCAGCCTCCTAAATGTTTTCATTTTAATAATGAAAATATTTCTGGTTGGGTGGTGGAGGAGCATTGCCTTTATTCCCAGCACTTGGGTGGCAGAGGCAGGTAGTTGGATCTTTGAGTTCAAGGTCAGCCTGGTCTACAAAGTTCCTGGATCACATAGAGAAACCCTGTCTTGAAACACCAAAACAATAAAATCCATTTTTATGGCAATAAAACATTTCCCAGATGTCTTTTCCTATCTATCTAATGTTATCATCCTCTTTGTTTAGAGAACAGGAAGAACTTATACAGGTATAAATAATTTAGGAATGAGTATAGTCCTTGTAACACCTAAGGAGTATAGATTTTAATTTTTTAAGAGAGCATATGTGATATACATAATTTATGGAAAACCCCACAACCTTCTTTCAACCTAATTTACAAATGAGGGCTCTTATAGAAATGTCTTACCTTAGCAAATAAATGTGGTGGTGTATCAAAATGTCCATCCTGTTTCTTTGTAATATCTACAAGGAAAAGTTACATACTATTCTGTCAGCATTTGTGAGAAGACCAAAAAACAAAACAAACAAACAAACAAACAAACAAACAAAAAACCACGCTTCCTTGAAGGGTTCAAACCCACAAGGTATGCAATACTCTAAAACATGGCAAAAACAAAAAAGCATGACTTCTATGTTTATGATGGTGAATAATATTACAAGTATTGAGAGTAATATTACTGTATTGAGAGCACACGTATTCTATTTCATTTCGATTAATTACAATGCTGGCAATACCATAATATGGGAATTACGACATTAGAAGTTTGTTTTCCTTTTGGTGTGGTAATGGAGAGTGAACAGAGCATCTCACACATGCCAAATTCTCTTGATACTAAACTATCTTCCTAGGTCTTTTCACTTTTGGTTTTGAGGCAGGGGCTCACTAAGCTGCTGAGACTGTCTTTGAACTCGTGATGATCATGCCTGACTCTGCTGAATAGCCTGCACCACTAGGCCTTTTTAGAAGAAATGTTTTTGTGTGTGTAGTATCATGTCTAGTTAAACTTAATCTTGCCATTTAGATGACAATTAAGTGGAAAGGAGATCCCTTCACATCTTTCAAATGGTCTGCATACGAAAAGAATAATGAGACAATTGTAGTTGTGAGGAAAAATTTTGAGATTAAAAAAGAATTTATTTTTCTTGGTGCTAGAAATCAAACCTATGTCCCCATGCATGTAAAGTAACATTATTTTAAATGGGTAGGAAGAGGAAGAAACACAATTACAGTAATTACAGTAGAATAGTCTAACTAGAATGCTATCTTTGATCTATGCTTTATAGAGAGAAACAATCAAGTAGTTTATTCACCCTCACTGATATTTTTAAAAGTCTTTGTGACAGTTGCTTACCAGATCTTTTGAATCGATGGCCTATGCTTCGGGACCATCCGATATGGTGGATTAACGGGCTGTGCATGTGGCACCAGAAGTCATCCGTTCTATCTTCACTCTCTTCATACACTAACCTTAATCTTCCTCCAATTACACTTTCCACCACTGCTACTCTTGTTCGACATAAATGTCTCTTGTCAACTACTTCTACTCTCATGCAAGGTTTGAAAGGATACTGCATACTCTCTGAAACCTTCAAACAAAAGTAGGAAAAAAAAAATCCCATTTGAGACTCATGACAAAAGTCTACAAGTAGTTTTGTTATTGCCCTGTCAATATTAAATATACTTACATATTACTTTTGTCTTTTTTCTTTTTTCCTTTTTTTTTTTGACACAGGGTCTCAATATGAATCCCTGGCTGTTTTATAACCTGCGATGCACACAGGCTGACCTTGAACTCATGGAGACCCACTGGCTTCTACCTTCCAAGTGCAGGGAATTAAATGTGTGCACCATCATGTTCGACTCTTGTTTTGTGGGATAGGATTTCATTATGTCCTACTCTTGTTTTGTTTTGTGGAATAGGGTTTCACTTTTTAGTCTAAAGGTTAACTGTAATCTTTTGGCCATCTTTCTGCCTCAGTCTCCTGAGTACTGAGATCACAGGTATGAGTCACGTTTTCTAAACATATACTTTGATATTTAACAGCTCAGAAATTATAATTCCTTAATGCCCGCCCCTCTCTTTTCAAGTCAGGGTTTCTCTATGTAGCCTTGGCTGCCCTGGAATTCACTTTGTATATCAGGCTGGCCTTGAACTCAGAGATTCTGCCTCCCAAGTGCTGATATTAAAGGTGTGTGCCACCACCACCCAGCCTAAGTAATTCTTTTAAATCAGCACTTAAATTCTTTAAGGATCCTATTTACCTTTTGTGAGAAATCAGGAGGAAGAGTTTTGGCACCGGTAAGTCTTTTTACTAGAAAAGCTTTCCAGTTCGTATATTTGTGTTGAACAGCTAAAACAAAGAAATAACTATAGTTATTCTTTAGTAAACAGAACTGTTACACAAAATAATTAACATAAAACAAAAACAAGGTTAACAAGTTTCTCTGGATTCATGAGTATGGGTGTTAAAAATAAGCATGTCTTGCTAACATAAACATAATTTCTGTATCACTTTAGGATATTATGTGTAAGATAACACTAAGATACATACATTTAAAATGCCCAGTGGTTTAGAATACTTTGTTGCTGTTCTCACAGAGGACTGAGGTTTGATCCCCAGCACCCAGAAGGTGGCTCACAACTGTCTAGAACTACAGCTCTGGGGGCTCCAATGCCTTCTGAGGGGCCAGGCATGCATATATATATATACACACATACATACATCATACATACATACATACATACATACATACATACATACATACATGCAGGCAAAATACTCACACCTATACAATAAATGAATGTGAAGTTTAAGATAAAATGATTGTAAGGCTACTCACTTCTGGGAGGAACGAGAGGTTTTCCACTGGCTGCACACCAACCAACTGGATGGATATCAGACCCACATATATTGCACCAGAAGTCTAGAGAAGAATCATTTTCAAATCCTTCATATCTCAAAAGGGCATTGTAACCTAAAACCAACAAATCAATCATTACATAGTAAGATAACAAAATTAAAATGATTCAGTCCCTAGGGTGATGGCCATCAAACTTGGCTTTTCCTCTGTAGCAGAACCAGGTGGTTGTGTATAGGCAGAGAATAGTCCCTTCCAGAGGGTCCCCCTCCCATGCCAGGGATTGAGATTTAGACATGGGGTGGTGTGAATAATCTACACTTCTGAGTCCCTGGGCAATAATGAACCTGTTGAACTATGGTCCAACTTGGAGAGTCTCTCCTTAATACAAAGTCAATTTTTCAGAGCATGACTCCCTCTCTTCTGCATTTCAATTTATCTATAATTTCTCAAATTCTCGGAAAGGGGAAAAAGACCTCAGTGAAAACAAGTGGTGGGATAGTTTCATGAGAATATGCAGCTTTCTTTTTAGGGTCGTATATAGGTGAAGCTGGCATCAAATTGACTTCATAGCTATAGAATACCGTGTGTGTGTGTGTGTGTGTGTGTGTGTGTGTGTGTGTGTGTGTGTGTTTTATAGGTCAGAGGACAATCTCAGGTGTTGGTCCTCTTCTCTTTTGTTTGAGATAGCATCTTTTTGTTGTCTGCCACAGGGTATACCAGGCTAGCTGGTCCATGAGCTTTTGGGGAATTTTCTTGCTTTTACCTCTACTTGCTGTAGGAGTAGGCCCTGCTTCTCTGAGGCTTACTACCAAAATAGTACAGTGACTTAGAAGATATATGAGACAAACAGAAAAAAAATAGAAATATAAAACCAGAATCAGTAATTAGGAATAATTCTTAGATTGTAAATGTGCTGGTCTTTCGAACTACTTACACGAAAGTGACTCAAACATCTGGGACATAATGCTGTCATGAATTACAATATAGTAAACAAGAGAAACATTTAAAGAATGCTTATGTAGACCAATGTCTCAAGGAAAATACATGGGATTGAAGTAGATCAGGCACGGATAAGATCTACTTTGAACAAAAGAGAGACTAACTTCATGTTAACAAATCATTTATATTGGGGAAGAAAAAAAGTCTGTCCATCATTTTTAGAGTGAAGTTGGAAACTCTGATGACCTTTAAAAATAGAGTCTACTCATGACTCCAAAGAGGCCAGTGTCATTAGAATTATCTTTATGGGGTAGAGATGTAGCTTACTGGGAGAGGCCTTGCCACACACAAAGCCTTGAATTTATCCCCTCAACCCTTTAGAGCACTTTCTGTTACATAGGCCTAGCTGATCTGGAACATGCTACAGAGACCAGGCTGGCCTCAAACTCAGAGATTTATCTGCCTCTGTCTCCTGAGTACTGAGATTAAAGGTATGGGGCCATCACACCTGGCACCAAGGCCACTTTTAGGTAATATGGGCAGTGTACAGCAAATCAATATTCAGAGTGTTCCAGAAGGACAAATTAAAGATAAAACCTACCCAGTATGTATGTGTGTAATATGGGCAGTGTACAGCAAATCAATATTCAGAGTGTTCCAGAAGGACAAATTAAAGATAAAACCTACCCAGCGGGCCTGGTCTACTGCTTGATTTTTTTTCCCCCTTCTTTTTAAAGGCTAGAAAGAACTGAAGGAACAATACTTCCTTCAGATAAAGATATGTCAGCTTCACGAGACTCAACTTTCATGAATAAAATTCTACAGTTATATCCATCTGTTTATATGTTATATAGAGTTGTTCACATGTTAAAATGGGGAAAATGGGCAGTGAAATAGAGGAAACCCTACAAAACCAAGAATACCTATTGTCTGGTCATGTATAAGAAAAAAAATCTGCCAACGTCTACTATACATGTATTATTTATTTGGTAATACCCACAAAATTTACACTTTAGAAAAAAGTTTGTGTTACTGGCATTTTCTAGTAAATCATCATGTATGTTTTTCACCTGCTAATTTTATAATTCCAGCAATCCAGAAGACTTTGGTAGGTAGACTGCAGTCTGTATTGGGAACTTCTATTCTTACATTTTCTGAGATGTCACCCCAGCAGGTCCCCATAGGTGCCTGTCATACAAAAATTATTTAATTATTATCTTAGCAACTAACACAAGCAAGAAATATCATTTAAAATTAAGTATCACCAACAATGGACTGATTCACATAAAAATGTCATTTTCATCCATTCATATTTTCTTATAGTTTCTATTCATTGTTGTACAGAGTTCTATTTTGAGAAAGCCAGAGTCAGGCTTAAATTCAAGATAGAAGACAGAATCTGAACCTATTAGATCCACAATGACTTTGAAATTCAACAGCAAATGTGACATTTAAGTAACAATTATTCTAAAACTTGAATTACAAACTTGGCCAACATCATAAAATCAAGACGACTTGAGGAATTTAGTGTTTTTAATGTGTACTGAAGGAAAATACTTTAACCCTTAATTTTTGAAGATCTTGCCCAAGAGTAGGAAAAAAAAAAAAAAAAAAAAAAACAAACCAAATCCAATTAACAGGCTTTAATATGATCTGGAGAAATAAAACAGGTATTTGAACTTCAAATATAAGTTAAATCCACATAATGTAAATACAGTCTATTAAGAGGGACAGGAAAGAACAGTGACAAAGTCATTAAAGGGGAGCTGAAGAGATCTGGAAATGAGGCCTGCAGTAAATTGTTAAACAACTTATATCAAAATTTCTCATGCAACAATTACTATGAAAACTTCCCATGTTAGAGGCACTGACCATTGGCCTCCACACTACTGGCTAAGATGGCAACTCAGAGAACTTTACCTAAGAGTACAACAGTCCCATTTCCCAAAAGGTAATGGTTCCCATTTCTACGAATCCCTAAACTGCAAGGCAATACACAATTACTTGGATTTTATGCAAAGTAAATTAATCAAGTAAATGAGTTTATAATTATTCATTAGTGCTGATAATTCTAGTCTCTGTGGCCCAGGATAATCAGGTTTCCATGAAATGTAGAACACTGGACATAAATAAAAGAATAAGGTGAGGCTCCAGAAGGCCTGACAATATGAATTAACCAGGTGAAAACAAAATAGCCTCAAATTAAAAGATAAGCAAGCATAGACAAGAACTAACAAATATGGACATCGGAAAAATGTATTCCATGGAAGGAATGCCCCTCATACTTTGATGATAACCCAGAACAGAGTCAGCCTAAAGTAATATTTAATTCCTGCCCTCTAAACAGTTCATAAATTTCTGAAGGAAACAGAATGTCAAATAATAGCGAACTAAGATCTAAAAACCAAAGACAGAACCAATTAATAGCTAACTTTTTTTTTGAGTAGCAATGAATATACCTTATGAACTTAAGAGACACGCCCAATCTTAATTATTTGTTATTAGGAGTAATAAACACATGTACATCTTCCCAAGAGGGAAGGAACAAACAAAACTATCTTCTCCCCCTTTTGACACAGGGTTTTGCTATATAGCTCATGCTGGCCTGGAATTTGCCATGTATACCACACTGGCCTCAAATTTGCAATGCTCCTGCCACAGCCCCCTCCCCTACAAGTGCTAGGGTTGTGTGTGCCACCATGCCTGGTTTTCCTTTTTAAACAGGAAGATTGGACCCTTCAGGTTCTGCTACCCCTCCCTACATCATTCTAGACTGTAGGGCCATCCCTATTGCCAGCAGATATGATCAGAAAAGGAGAGGCTAGGAAGACAGGTAACACAAACTAAGCTAACATACATGATACAAAGACCATACATTATTTCTTGGAAGGTAAGCAATCAGAGAAGACAGGTGCAGGTAAATGCATGCATAAAGCTGCATTAAACTCAAGTAGGGTAGCTACTCTTTGCTTGACTGCCAGATCTGTTTATTTGGTTTATATTACTGAGAACTGTGGTTATGTTGACAAGCTACAGGTTAGGCGGGCACAATGCTAAATGAAATTTGCATACAGGACTCTTCTCTGGGCTAGACTGGACAATCTGTTGCACTGATTTCTTTTTAAAGCTTCAATATCATCTTTGGAGAAGATATTTTTAATGCTATTTATTGGAGAAAAGAAGTGTCAATATTTACTAAAAGAAAAAAAAAGGTAATGCTCACTTGAGCGGGAGATCTTTGCCTTGGTCCCTATAGTCTGGATTGGTATAGGAGAAAGTAGCAGAAAGTGACATTTGTTCTTGCCTGTAAGGTTGTGGTTCTGCTAGGCCCTCTTAAACCAATCCATATGGTTCACACTATGAAAAAAACAAAAACAAAAAAAAAAACCAAAAAAAAAACAAAAAACAAAAACAACCGAAAAAACAAGTATCAACAAGATAGAGCACTACAGTTATAACAGAGTATGTGCTCGATGTGTTGAAATGAGTGATTTCATAGATAAATCTGCCCTTTTTAAAAAAATGAATATTAAGTGTGGAAGACGAAATGACACAGGGCTTGACAGCCATCTTCATCCAAGTCATCTGTCTTCTCTTGCTGGCAGGAGGGATACCTCTTAAGTCTGGATTGGTAATAGCATGAACTAGCAGAACCATCATTTACAGGTAACAACAAATTTACCTTCCAGACTCAGGATGCGAGGTCTACCTCAGGCTCCTCCCAAACAAGGAAGATCTGCTTCACCACTTCCTGCTCCAGGGCCACTCGTGAGAGCTATCTGGGAGCGACTCTCCTTCCCTGCAAAGTAAGCTGTCATCAGGTCCTGTAGAGATGGCCAAATCCAAATGCTGAGGGGTCCCCAACACAATGTATGATAATCTCCACCTACCTATCTGAAAGAAAATAACTTGGCAGGAAGTCTTATTTCGAACATTCCCAGATAATTCAGTAGCCCAGAGGACTGGTATTCAGACTAAGAGGGCACACATGATGCACACAGAAATAAAGATCTCCTTCTACAGCACTGCAAACCCTGAACTTTTAATAAACACACCCAACCTTTAGAGAATGTAACTGGGCATAGGTCAGACCTAAATTTGTAGGTCAGAAACCAAGACTTTATCCTCATGATAAAGCAAAATCCACCATTACTATATTTCAGAATGAAAAAAGTACATGATTACTAAAGTGTACTTATTAGAGAAAGATGAACAAGGAAAAAAGCCAGGCACGGTGCTGCACATCTGTAATTGCAGCACTTGGAAGGCTGAGGCAGGAGCTTTGTGAGTCTGAAGCTAGTTTAGGATACAATGCAAGGCCCTATATCTCAATATATGACCTGACCCAAACAAAAACTCTAACCTATTCTGTCCAGAAAGTATACTCACCTGATCTGACACTAGAAGCTATTGGGAGTACATGGCAGTGATGGAAGCATAGAGATAGGGAGCACAAAGAAAATGGAATGTTGGAGAACACATGAGAAAAATGCTACATTAAAAAAGAGAGAGAGAGAGAGAGAAAGTAGAAACTACTTATTTGAAAGTTTTTTTTTTTTTTTTAAAAGACAAGGTCTTAAGGTCTTACTCTGTAGCCCAGGCTGGCCTACAACTCACCATGTAGACCAAACTAGGGTTACAGTTGATGTAATCTTCCTGCCTCAGCTTCCCAAACAAGGAAGCCTTCTTTCTATGTCTAAGATTACAGGTATGCACCACCACACTTGGGTTTAAAACTGCCTTATTAAAATAAAACAAAACATAAGTTTAATTATTAGGAGATAGAAAAAGAAAAACAAAATCCCAATCCACTCTGAAGTTAAGACATTCACTGAGATTTATTTAGGCTTCCGTTTAAATTAGGTTTTCTTGAAAACCTGTGGCAGGTGATTTTCATGATGGGGGCTTGTAGCCTTTATAGAGAGAAAACGAATTTCATGTCAAGTGTTAGCATGGGTGGAATAGCAGAAACCAACTGAAATTTGCTTAGAGATTTATTTATTTTATGTAGATAAGTGCTCTATCTACATGCATGCCTTTATGCCAGAAGAGGGCATCAAATCCCACTAGAGATGGATGTGAGCCACTGTGTGACTGCTAGGAACTCAGCTCAAGATCTCTGGAAGAGCAGCCAGTGCTCTTAACCACTGAGCCGACTCTTCAGCCACAAAGATTAGAATTATTTTTGATATATATATAAATATTTTGAAGGTTGTTAGCCACCATGCCAGTGCTGGGAATTGAACCTGGGTCCTCCAGCCCTAAGTTTTATTTTCATTAGAAATGCATTTTAACTTAAGATGATACATGGAGATTTGATCTTTAATTATAAAGGAGATTAAGTTATATTATGCATTTTCCAGAGTTCTCTTTCCGTGGGTCAAGGACAGAGGAGGAAAAACCCTAAAAGGTAACTGTAGTTGAATAATATTCCTAATAAACATGTATCTGAGAAATTATATTGTGATTTTTACTACAAAACTAAACTATTGTTATAGCTCATATGCAAACAAGATGGCTTGTTTTTCCTTTTTAAATTTATTTTCTGTGCACTGGTGTTTTGTCTGCATTCATGTCTGTGTGAGGGTATGATACAGGTTGCAAAAAACCCAAACCAAACCAAACAAACAAACAAATAAAAAACAACCATCACCACCACCAAAACACCCTACAAAAATATGTCCTCAAAAGGCTGCACTCAGATCAGAGACAAAAACAACAGAAAGACTGTATTATGTTAAGTGATATCAGGTATATTCATAGAGGAGAATGAAAAAGTCAAACTTACTTAACTTTAAAGTCATAGTATTAGCCAGGTATGGTAGATCCTATCTCTAATCACAACACATAAGAAGCAGGACTGCCATGATTTCCAGAGTAGTCTGATCTATAGAGATACTGCTTTGAAAACCAACCAATCAACAGATAACAACCCCATCCCCTACCACAAAACCCAGGTCTGCTACCCCCTCCCATCCCAAGTCATAGCATGTCCGCACATGTCGGCCCACACTTATACCCCTCTTAGGAGGCGGAGGCTGGGACAGGAAGACTGAGTTCAGGCCAGCCTGGGCTAAGTAAGTAGTGAGAGACCCTACCTCACTCCTCTGCCCAGATAAATACTCGTGAATCTGAGGGGTCTATGCAGCATCTCTAAGTGGCATATGGTTCTATATTAATATTAGGCGTTTGGTTTGTTAGTTTGTTTTTTGCCATGAGTGGATACAAGAACTAAGAAAGGGCTGAAGAAATGGCTAGGGGAATACTGCTTTTGTAGAGAACTTGAGTTTGTTTCTCCACACCCATGTCAGGTGGTCCACACCCACTTGTAATTCTAGCTTCAAGGGACCTGACATCTTTGGCCTCCATGGGCTTCTGTGCATACCCATCATATACATAATCAAAATAACAAAAGTAATCTGAAAAACAACTAATGACTTTAAATTATGAAAATTAAGTTTAAAATTATAACTTTGATTCTCAAAAAAGTTGTAAAGCTTTAAGAAATGCTCTAAGTGAACTAAAGGATTCTGAAGACACTACCTGCTTCATGATTACACATTAGTTTTGAGGATTTTGGTAGAGTTTCGCACTGAAGCCAGGTTGACCTGGAATTTACAGTGCTCTTGCCTCAGCTTCCTGACTCCAAGGGTTAACAAGTATGTGCCACCATATCTGGTTAATTTAGGATTAAAGTAAAAATCTTATTATCCAATTTGGCGTTTCCAATTCAGGACTTTGAAGGAAAGGTAGGCAATGGTTGGAGACCAGTTTGCCAAACTAGTCAGGGAAGTTTCTTGTCTGAGTCAGATTTTATTAGGAAAGAAATAATATGGGAAAGGACAAAAGGGACTCAATTTTTATTGTAGACTTATCTTTTTCTTTTTGATGGTAATGAGGTCTCAGCAAACTGCCCAGGCTGGCCTTAAACTTGTGATTCTTTTATAGCTGAGATTACAGGGCTACAGCACCAGGTTGATTACAAAGAATTTTTGTTTGGTTATTTATCAGACAAAGTCATGCTATGTTACCTCATTGGCCTGGTACTGACTACACAAACAATGCCATCCACTTGGCTTATCCTTCTTGAGTGGTGGGATTCTAGGTGTATAACATCACTACTTGATTCCACACCTTTACTTTCCTAAATTTTTATTTTAAATTATATTTATGTATGTGTGTCTGTGGCTTTGTGTATTGTTTGTAGGTGCCCATGGAGGCCATAGGCATAAGATCTCTGTGGAGCTGGAGTTACCAGCAGTTCTGAACCACTCAACTTGGGTGCTGGGAACAGAGCTTGAGTCCTGCAAGAGCAGTGCATGTATGAGCATAACTGCTGAGCCATCTCTCTAGTCTTACAATATATGTGGAACTTCATTTCCAGAAATCTATAAAGAATTTCACACTTGAAACTTGAAAGTACCTGACTATTTTAAGTGCCTTGAATAGGGTATTTGGACTCTTACTTGAGTAGAGGTTGGTTAAACTGGAAAATCCAGACAGTTGGGATTCTTGACAACACGCTCATAACAACTCCTGCTTCAATCACAACAGCTTTGCTTTGCACATTACAGGTGAGCATTTATAAATTAGGTTTGAAAAAGAATCTCTATCAGCAAGAAGGCTCCTATTTGATACCCAAGTGGGCAAGAGGGCAGATGTGAGCCTCTAAGAAGAAAACCCTGATAAGAGAACAGCTTCAACCGAAAATGTTGATTATAGCAACAAAGTAAATTCACTGTACTAAGTCAAAGCTTTTCCTCTGGTAAGGAGGAGAAAGCAGTATAGGAGAGTGAAACAGGAATGATGGGCTCCACATAACAAACAGACATTTTATTCTGAGTGAGAAAGCGAAGGTGCCACATTATTCTTATTAATAAATTAGCTATTCTATTCTATGTCATAGAATATCATTTATTGCTAGTCTTGAAATCACTATGTAGCTGAGGCTAGCCTTCAACTCTTGGATCCTCCTGCTTCCACCTCCCAAGTGCTAGGATTATAGGTATATGGTACCATACACAGATCCCGAACTGATTCTAAATTATTAAAATATATATTCTCCTTGTTAAAAAACCACAAAATGTTACAAGTCTAAAGGTCCTTTATTACTATTACTATTTATTACTATCTTCAGCCCCATTCAAACAGCTTTGCTTCACACAACTACAACTCCAAGTTTATTACCCATTTTTCCAGTCCCTTCTGGAAATCAGTACTTATTTCCAAGGTAGAATTACCTGCTCTGTTACCATTTCAATCTTAAAATAGCAAAACTGTAAGCAAAATCAACCAACTTAATTATTTTAAGAGATATTCTCAAAGAACTCGATTCAGTATAATTATTCAAAGATATGGCCAGAAACTGAAATATACTTTCAGGACCTTGAAATAAAATATTATGGTTACTTATATAAAAAGGCTTGGCCTAGTTTATGACATAAGACATTAAAAGGAAGATCTAAAGAAAGATGAAAGTCATTTAAAAAGAGACAACAGACAAATGTGCCAGGAGTCTGGGATGAGGACTTACTATGGAATTCTGAGCATCTCAGCACCACAGAGCAACACTATGAAGGCTGAGTTTGTGCTTTGTGCTCTGCAGTGCTAAGTATTGGACCTTTTGTGTGTGGTTGGGTAGGTGTCCTGCCAGTGAGTGACACCCCAGCTCTGTAGTTCTCTTTGTAGCTATTGTATATAATGCAATCATATATGTTACACAGTTTACTAGTATGTCAGTATTACCAATAGTACATTACAAATCACCCACTTGACTCTCAGATAAGCACCTAAAGGTTACATTTTAAGTTTTCTTAGACAGCATGTTACAGACAAAGGGCTTAACATTTGTATGTTAAAGAAAACCAACAAATTAATGCACGGGGCTTTAATATACATTTGTACTAATGAATTAATATGCTTCCGTCTGATAAAAATCCTTCACCGGCAGAATGAGTGAGAACTCATTTGGATTTCATGGTAAGAAAGCATGTGTGGTTTTGTTCACATGCAGTTATTCAATAAAACCCTTAGCAAAATGTTAAGTGTGAAGAAAACTGCATTAATTCCTAGCTTTTCTGTTTATGTACACCCAGAAGTAGACAGTCTTTAAATATAAATTAATCATGCCAGTTTAAGAAATATTAGGGCAAATTACTAAAGATAAATCAAAGTGAAATAATATGACATCTGACACATTTTTACATCAGATGCCTTGAAAACAGCATCTTTCAAACTGTTTTTAATGACACAGATTACTTATTCCAGCTCACAAGAAAACATTTCTGCTTCTTCTTTGGTGTGTGATTTTACATTTTGGAGGCAAATAAAGAACTGGAGGAGATACCGGTTTTAGAAATTACCTGTTCAAATTGCAAAATTTTTGGGATGTGCTAAGCTGAGCCACTGCTAGTAGCCAACCAGTTTTGGTACAGAACTCCTTCTACATACTTCGTGTTCCATATGGTTTAACATGGAAACTGGATGAGAATAATTTTTATTGTTCAAAATCACTCATATTGAAACTAAAAACTTTTAAAAAAATTTTATGATCATTGGTGTTTTTGCCTGCATGTATGTCAGAAGTCGTGGAACTAGCATTACGGACAAGTGTGAGCTATCATGTGGGTGCTGGGAATTGAACCTGGGTCCCCTGGAAGAGGAGCCAGTGCTCTTAACTGCTGAGCCATCTCACCAGCCTGCAACTAAAAAAAAAAAAAATTTATGTTGGAGGCAAATCACAGGGCCTTTAATGTTCTAGGGAATCACCTTGCCATTGACCTACAATACTTCACAAGTCCTCAAAAAAGGCTTATTTTTTGTTGGGATAACAAAGATTTTACTTGTGAAATATAGGAAGTTATTCTTAACTACTACATATAATAACTACTAAAGGAGAAATATTTTAATTTTATGATATAAACAAAAACTTTCTAAGGATAAGATGATGAGGTGTGAGTGTATCTTCAGATTTTAAAACATTTCATAGTAAAGGAAAGATTCCATACTCACATGCTTAAAACAGGCGACTGGAGCTGCTATGAAGCTATTGCTGTTGATGTAGTTACCCCAGCTGAAGCCTTCCACAGAGACTGCTGAAATAAAGTGAACTTAGATATAATTCTTCAACATTTTATTTAAAAAAATTGTTCTTCATTTATTTAATGTGTGTTGGGGGGCATGTGGGTACCAAAGCATGTGTGTGGAGCTCATAGTTGGTTTCTCTCCTTACAGCATGTGGGGTCCAGGGTTTCTTAATTTTTACTTGCTGAGCCACATCTTGCTAGTCCCAGAGTTATTATTATTATTTTGTTTTTCAAGATGGGTTTTCTCTATGTAGTACTGGCTGTCCTGGAACTCACTTGGTAGATCAGACAGAATGACCTCAAACTCAAGAGTTCCACCTGTCTCTGCCTCCTGAGTGCTGGGATTAAAGGTATATGCCATCAAAAATTTTGAGTTGGGCTGTGGGGGTGGCATGTCTTTAATCTTAGCACCTGGGAGATTTAGGAAACAGAGGCAGATCTTGGAGTCTGAGGCCAGCCTGGCCTACAGAGTTTAGTTTCAGGACAGTCAGGGATACACAGAGAAACCCAGTCTCCAAAAACCTGTAAACAAACAAAAAAACCAACCAACCAAACCAAACCAAACCAAACCAAACCAAACCAAACCAACTCCCAAAACTTTTTGGTGAAATGTGATGACACACCAATCACTTGAGACAGATGGCAGGGGGATCAGAGTCAACTAGGGCTATAGTAAGACCCTCTTTCCAAAATCCACTCTCATCAGAAGCTTTTGTTTTCCCATAAAGATGAAAGAACTTGACTAAATAATAAGAGCTTTTACTGGTTAAGCCCCTTTTCTAAATACTTGCTGCCAAAAGTGTATTAGTTTCAGAGTTTCATGGATTTTCAGGCATTTGCATGGACTTTGTGTAAATAGCACGTATTTCAAAACATTTTAGATTTCAGATTTTTTTCATGGTGCGAGGAACTGAATGGAGGGTCTTATACCCTATGTGAGTACTCTACCACTAACCAAGTGCCTTCTCTAGATTAGATTTCTTATTTCTGATCGACAAACACATTACTACTAGAATGTCTTTGTGTGTAAACTATCCTCTTCTATAATAGTTAACGACCAATCAACCACCTGATACCAGGAAGCACACAGTCTTAATATGCTAACAGAAAAAACATATTGCACAAGCATAACCCAAGGTCAAAATGCTATTACTTGAAACCAGTTATATGAATAATATTTCTTTTATTACACTCACCAGAATTACCTGCTTTTGTCTTTGCTTGATTTTGCAAGGTAGCTTGATACTGAGCATAGGCAGCTAATTTAGCAACTAAAGGTTGTTTCTGAAGAACTTTTGCTTTCTTTGTTGGAGGCTTACCCTGAAACAAGAAAAGTTAAGTAAATAGAGTTCTTCACCCACTCCACAAGTGAAATTTAACATATTGCATACTAATTCTGCTTAAATACTGAGGGTTTAGAAAATTATTAAAGCAGAAGAAACATACAAGAAATTTTAACATGAGAGCTTTTTCTTTTTGTTCTGATAAAATGTAGTTATCTAATATGGACAGCAGAGTTGGTGCAGACTAAAACAGCAATATGCGAATTAATATGTTAATAAAAATTATATCCCATAAAATGTTAAAATATAGGTTTTGGTGGATATTTGACCTCTTCTTAGAGTAGACAGAATCAAGTGTTATTCACTCATGCAGCTGCGAAGCATTGCTACTGATATGGTAAGAGAAGACAACTGAATGTTCAAAGAGCAAGTGACTGAGGTTTATACCTTTAGTGCTAACGGAAAAGGTCAATGACATAATGATCATGGCCAAATTCAGTGTGACAAACTGCCATCCATTTGGGTACAGACCACTGCTCAGGATCTTTGGGAACTGTCTATCTGAAATATAGAAATACATCTAAGTGATGTATTTCCTTCATCTGGGGGATTTAAATAACTTTTCAGTGCTATGTAATGATCACAATAAGTTAAATGAGAGAGGAAAACTGTGACCATACAAAGATAATTACAAAAGTCAGTACTCTAATCCTTAAGAAATTTTTAGATGGTACAATAACAACTAAGTCAATTAGTCAAGACTCCAGGATTCTGTAGGCACTAATATGCACATAAAAGATGATTTTCTTTTCATTTCATGGATTTTTTTTTTAAAGGTGAGTTATATTAGCAAACATATTTGGTTAAGGCATCAAATTGGCTGTACTCAAAAGTACAAAGTTGAACTTGCTTCTCACTCACAAGGCTGGGTTTCTTAACAGCAACAAAATTCCCAAGAACAAAAACCAAAGTATAGAACATGATGAGGGGGAAAAAACAAAACAAAACAGAAAAACCCAAAGAATAAATCATTTTCACCAAAATGGTGATTCTACCTTGTTTTTATGGGTTTTTTTGTTTTGGTTTTTTGAGACAGGGTTTCTCTGTGTAGCTTTGGAGCTTGTCTTGAAACTCCCTCTGTAGATCAGGCTGGCCTCAAACTCACAGAGATCAGCCTTACCTCTGCCTCTCTGGTGCTGGGATTAAAGGCGTGTGCTACCACTAACCCACATCTACCCTGATATTAACTCAAGGTAACATTGGGGATGGAGCAGAAGAGAAAATGACTATATTTTCTACATGTAACAAGGTGTTTAATTGTACTTATGTGGAAAAAGGTCTTTTTAGTTCATTTATATGCTAGTTTACGCTTATTTTGAAGAGACGGTCTTCACCATGTAAGTTTATATCACTTGTGGCTCATACACTTCCTAAAAGTGCAGGCTGTAAATCACTGGCCAGTTGGGCAGAGGTGGAGTGCTGTGAACCACAGTCAGATGACAGGTAAGTAAAAGCTGTGTGAAACAGGAAGAATGAGAAGGTTTCTGTACCGTTACCTGAAGTCTGGCCAGAATGCTTGCCTTCTTAGAGTTCGACGAGTAACTTCTTGAACAAGAAACACTGCAGAAACGTTTTGTTTTAGAGTAAAAAGCGTCTCGTACACCGACCATCCCACACATCTCACAGGTAGCTAATTAATAAAATAAAAACATAGGTATGAAAGTTCATATCATAAAATCAAATCTCTCTACTTTTCTAGAGGTATTTATCAAAAAATCTGCAATGAATTTTTTCCCCTCTCTCAAACACAAGTAATAGAGAAAAGTTATAGATAGGACCTGTATGATGCCCTGGTGGTGGGGGTCTATAAAGTCTGAAATTTCCTTAAGTCCTAAAGGCTTTAAAAGGTAAAGGGGTATGGTGATGTGTATCTATAACCCCAGCACAGAGTGTATGTGTATGGGGAGAGGGGGAGGAGAGAGACCATTTTCAATGGATATTTTCCTAATGCTAACTATGTGGTAGGCATTTTCATATATACTGATATACATATATTATGAATTTCAGCTTTTAAAAGGACTAAGATTAAAAGGAGTGCAACATAATTGAGGATTAACAAAAGCCTTTAAAATATTGCAAAGGCTGAAACCAAAGAAGAGGAAATATTTAAAAAAATTAAGAAGATTCTTTCAAACTATGTCCAGGGGACATAGAAGGATGAGGCCAGCTCCAAGTGTGAGGCAGAGGTCAGGACAAGAGACAGCTCGGCTTCTGATGGATATTACATAATGACCAACAGCCCCAAAGGCAGAATTGCATAAACACATGTCATATGAACCAAAATTCAGAAGAGACAAACAGCTGGGCCTGGCTATGTAAGCAGGCTGAAGCAGAAGGGTTGAGAGTTCAACATCTACCTAGGCTATACAGCCAACTCAAGGCCAGTGTGGGTTAACTAAGTAAAATACTGTCTCAGTCAGAAGTGGGCTGGGATACAGTTCAGTGGCAGAGTACTAGCACGCTCGAGGCCCTAGGTTTAATCCTTAGTGCTTCCTAAGAGAGAAAGAAAACAAAACAAGTTGATAGGTTAACGTTCTACCCAAATGGTTAAACTGAAGATACTTGTAGCATAACCAGTACTTACAAATCCATGAGAAATGGAAACAAGACAGAACATCAAATAGCTGAGACATTAGCATCGAATACTTGTTGTCCCATTTGAGAAAAAAAGAATGGTTCTCTACAAATTCTAGATTATTAAAAAGATTCTCAATTACCTATGTTAAAAAAGAAAAAAAAAAAAAAAAAAAGTCTGTCATAGTGAGTTCCAGGCCGGCTGGTCTACACAGTGAGACCCTGTCTCCCAACAAAACCAAAGTAGTCAAGAGGACAACGAATCCTTGACTAGAATTATACAATGTCACACTACAATGCTCTTTTGTGATAAGATTTCCACACAGGTATGGCATCACCAAACCACAGCAAGAATATTTAGCAATAGGAATTAAGATTTTTTTTTTTAAGACAGGGTTTCACTACGTAGAAATGGTTGTCACAGAGAAGCTCTCTCTCTGTTTTTAAAAACTCTATAATCCTTTACACTTTCAGTCCTATAAGGATAGTCATTAATTGAATTTGTCTTATAATAGATAGCTTTTGATATTCTTCTACTTGTTTCCCACTAGAAGGTAGGATGGCAGAGAAACTCTGTGATATTATCTGGAACTCATGAGTTTTCAGTTTCAATATCTTCAAACAATCCTCTTTCATAATTCTAAAGGAGAGGCCAGGCATGGTGCCATTGTTTATAATCCCAGCACTTCGGAGGCTGGATGCCTGAGTTCTCAACCAGTCTGGGCTACACAGCAAGACACTAAAAATAAAATAAAACGACCAAACCAACTTAACAGAAAAGTTAAATGAAAACATACAATCAAACACAAAGTTATGCAACAGTTGAAAGTGCAGACACTCACCCATGCCAGATTTACCATCTGGGTATGTGTAGACTTGTCCATTGTTTTTGATAATCGGGAGACTGGAAGGTAAAGGAGCAACTTCTTCTTCACTCTCCTCGGAGCTGGAGCTGCTACTTGTGTCCTCACTGCAGCTGTCATAGCCGTCAAACATCCCGAACCAGTCTTCTTTTTCTTTTGGATTGTGAAGAATGTTCTGTCTTTGTAGAAGAAACCAGTGACATATGACACAGTGCTCACATACATCCCCTTTACAAGCCCTAAACACAAATTCTGCTATTTGAGACGTGACAAACAAAATTGAGTATTGAGAACAGATAATTTATGCTTGTTTATTGGGATAGGTAGGGTCTCAGGTTTGCCTCAAACCCAGATGAGTGATCCTCCAATTTCAGTCTCCCAAGCTGCTGGGATTATAGGTGCAGGCCTAGAAAACAACATTAGCTTATAATGAAATACTAAGCACTGTGGCAAAATGCACTTCTTTACTATGAAACACAAATGAACTAGTAAACTTAATAATGATGACAGAACTGAGACTGTTGTAATGATTTGTGTATTTAATGAGGCATGTTCCTTCTCCCTTTTAAGAAATTACACTAGATCCTTTCTTTTAAAAAATGAGATATAGTCAGGTGGTTGTGGTGCACACCTTTAATCCCAGCAGGGAGGCACACGTAGGTGGATTTTTGTGAGTTTGAGGCCAGCCTGATCTACAAAGTGAGATCCAGGACAGATAGGGCTACACAGAGAAATCCTGTCTTGAAAAACAAAAGAACAAAACCAACAAAAAAGAAATACAAACATTATTTATTATTTTGCCTTTTATTTATAAAATTCTGAGTTTCTTAAGAAAAAATATTTTTTAAAAAACGCATGTGGGTGTTTTGTCTGCATGTATATCTGTGCATTGATTATGCATTGATTATGTGCCTGGTACCCATGAAGGGCAGAAGAGGTTGTTGAATCCCCTGAAATGGAATTATAGACAATTGTGAGCTGCCACATGGGTGATGGGAATTGAACCAGTGTCCTCTGGAAGAGTGTTAACCACTGAGCAATCTTTCCAGCCCCTCTTTCTTATTTTGAGATAAAGTTTGCTTGTAAGTCTGCCTCAGTCCTCCTATCTTCAAAGAGTCAAAATCAGATACTATTGGAATATTTAAAAAAGAAGAAACTAGACTCTAAAGGCAATTCCAAAAGAGAAGTCTTGTTAATTTACCCTGATGAGGTAGATGGTAGGGAATGGGCTAATCTTCATTTGATAGTGTGGTGCTATGAACATAGCACCTGCCAATATTACCTGAGAACTCCATTTTTTTCTTAGTCACCCAATAACTACTTATTAAACACCCATGTACCTCACTGTATACACAGCAGACATGGTTCTTATATATAGTGTCATGGATTGAGAGATGGAGCAGTTATGTGGAAACAGAGTAACTAAGATGGGGCTGGTAGCATATTCAATGATACCATAGCGCCTTCTGGAGATAAGGTCTTCCTATTAGAAGGAAGCTTGTTTAGACACAGGAAGTTCTAGAGGGGAGGTAAAGTATCATCTTTTAGGGAGTAAACTCTTTTTTAAGTGCAGGAAGTAAGCAACTCAAACGCTGCAGGAAGTCCCTGAAAGTGACCAGATACACCAGATGCCCCCTCCTTAAGCATTTAAGAACTAAGGATCACTGACAACACTGTCTGCAAAAGGTAAGAGGCCAGCTGTACTACATGCAGCTTGTGCTCCATGTTTCCAGCTCTTGTGAGCCTGTCACCCATACTGGTTATTTTTGCTCCTTCTAAGTAACCCCTCACCCATAGTCATGTAACACAATAACACAAATAAAACTTACTGACTCACCAAGTTGGGATTTGATATCCTTACTTTAGTTTGTTATCAGTTCCTATCTGAGGTAAGTAGACATTTGTTCTTATCTGCCCCAGGAATGCTGTCACACAACATGAGGTAAGACCCCGAGGACACAAAGGGTGACCCTTGAATATCTGCTGTTGGAACAGGCAGAGGAAGGATCAAGATAAAGAGTTATGAACTGGACATGGTGGTTCATGTTTTAGGGTGTGGTGTGGTATGGCATAAGTGTGTGTATATGTGTGAAGTGGCAAATGAATCTCAGCGAGTTTGAGGTCAGCCTGGGCCATATGACAAGAGAACTCTTGTCTAAAACCAAAACCAAAACCAAAAGATAAAGGATTTGGGGCTGTAATAACCTAGATACACTGACAGTTCAGCTATGCTTAGCATAGTGGAATGGTGATGATGGTCAGAAGGATTTGTAATCAGATCATTATGGTCTTTTTGGGCTAACTCAGGTCAGGATTTCTTCCACAGGGCAAAGAAACAAAAATATGAATGATTTACCACAGCATCTGCAGTTTATAATGTTAACTAACTAGACTAGACTCTGAATAAATTAATACCACCTACATGCAAGTAGAAATATCCATGAAGACTCCACATGCCAGCCAATGAGTTGTCTTAGGGCTTGTAGCACAAGCCTAATGACTTTAGTCCCTAGACACCATGGTAGAAGGAGAGAATCAACTATTGGGAAATTGCTGTGATCTTCACATGTGCCATGGTATGTGCACACTGGTGTCATCTTTAAGTTTCAAATGGTACAGTTTTAATAATCACAGGCTGTTAATGTTTTTAAAAGAGTTAATACCAGACGTGGTGGTATATACCTTATTCTACTTTGCCTTCTGTTGCTGTGATAAACACTATGACTAAATCCAACTTGGAGAGGAAGGGTTTACTTCACCTTACATTTGAGATAACAGCCCATCACTCAGAAAAGTGAGGGCAGGACCTCAAAGTTAGAACTGAAGCAGAGGCCATGTAGGAACACTCCTTACTGGTGTGCTCTCTGGTTTGATCCACTAGCTTTCTTACAGAACTTATATACACCTGTCTAGGGAAAGTCCACCTTCTTCCAGTGGGCTGGGACCCCCTTTACCAATTAGTGATTTAAAAAAATGTTTCACTGACATGCCAACAGGTCACTCTGACTAGAGCAATTCAATTGAGGTCCCTTTTCCCAAGATGACACTAGGTTTGCCAAGTTGACAATGAAAGCTAACTACCACTAACTACATCTGTAATCCCAACACTGCAGGCAGGAGGATCACAACTTCAAGACCTTACATCTGCTAAATACCATCATCATTTAGGAAACTTTTGTGCTTTCAAGGTGTCTTAGAGCCTTTAATATGCTTATGGACATTATTAAAAAAGGAATATCCAGTGTACAGTAAATATCTACCTAAATTTTTATTATTTTTAGTTATTGGTAAATGCCCATGGAGGCCAGAAGATCTCATATATTCACTGGAGCTGAAATTACAGATTGTGACCTGAACTTGGGACTTTTCCAAGTATAGCAAGTGTTCTTAACTGTTGAATCATCTCTGTAGCCCAACATCATAATTTATACTTAAGTAAGAGCTGTTCTCTAAGTACCTTGTCTTTCATTAAGTTAGTCTATTAGTGAACTACATATAAGACATAACAGATTTACTCTACGTAACTTACCATGTTTATTAAGAAGGCAGCTGTATATTCAATGAAAGGACTAGTGGGAAAAAGAATCTTGACTTCAGGCAAAGAGTATCTACATAGGAGTCTTTTCTACATATTATCTGAGTGGACAGATTTTTTTTTTTTTTTTTTTGATGAGACAGGGTCTTTCTACATAGCCCTGGCTGTTCTGGAACTCACAAAGATCCAAAAGCTCCTGTCCCTCAAATGCTCAGATTAAAGGCATGTGCCACCATGTCCAGCTTTTTTAAAAAATATTTTTATTTTGTATATATGCTATTATTTTATTATTTTTGTGAGTATATGGGTGTCTTGCCTGTCTGTATGTCTATGTACCACATGTATGCCAAGTGTCTGCAGAGTCTAGAAGGACAATAGATTCCCTATAACTGGAGTTACAGATGGCTGGATGCTAGGAATTGAACCTGGGTCCTCTGGAAGAGCAGCCAGTGCTCTTAACCATTAAGCCATCTCTTCATCCATAGAATTTTCCTTCCTTTTCTTTTTTAAAACAACTGTAGGCTTATATTGCTAAGTCTGAGCAATTTACTCTATTTTCTATTGTCTGACAATCCCCCATGGCAAGAAGTAAAGTGGCTGTAGTCTCCCAGTATCTCCAAAGCTGACATTACTATAAATTTTATCAGGTGATAGTGATCTACAATTCAGGCAGTTATTTTCAAATTTATCAAATATCACCACACAATCAAATATCAGACATGCAACCACCAACTATCAGCAGAAACAGAAGGCAGGTCAGAAGAGGTTGTTGAATTCCCTAAAACTGGAATTACAGGCAGCTGTAAGCCATCAAATGGGTGCTAGTAACTACATCTGGTCCTCTGGAAGTACAGTGCTCTTAACCCCAGAGTGGACAAGAAGGAGTTCAACCAGGGTCAGTGCAACAGAACAATGTGCTAAGGTCACCTGAAATAGATTCTCAGGACTAGCAGTGAAGTAGAGATCAACTCCTGAAGACTGTCCTGCATAGATTCCACACAGAGGCGTGTATCCCATGCCCTTCCCCCTAAAGAGTTCAAACAGATGATCCAAAATCCAATAAACAGACACATTAAAAAAAGAGACAGATGAACAAAATTGCTTAAGGCCATAATAATTCCCCTCCCTAGAACAAAATACCATTTCTGTACTCTAAAAGGGTATGTAAGCCCAAAGCCTCATTTATACATGAAAAGATAGGTAGAAAACTAGAAACTAAAATGCAAAAGTACTACTTAAAATAATACCGAACTTTATGAAATATGTGGGGATAAATGTAGCAAGAGACAAGAATCCTAAAAATGAGAAAATAGTTCCAACAAAAGACTTAAATGGAGAGGAGGATCATGTTTAAAAACTAGAATTAATTTCAATAAAAGGTCAATTGTTTTTCTTTTGGATTTTTGAGGCAGGGCACACTTGGTTGACCAGGAACTCATGACCATCCTCCTGCCTCAGCCTCCCAAGTGCTGGGACTACAGGCTAAGCCCCCATGTCTTGCAGTAAAATGTTAGTTCTTTTAAAACTGATTTATAGATTTAACAAAGTCTAATCATAATCCTACTAGACTGATAAAAACGACAACCTGATTACATTATAATAGTGCTATAGTAATGTAGACAGTGGGATTTTGCCATGAACACAGACTGAGAGATCAATCAATAAAGTAGAATAACCTAGAAATAGACATATAGTCAATGAAAATGAGATACTTTTATCCATATTCCACTGACTACATGCTGGAAGATGCTCATACATGCAACATTAAAAAAACAGTTAAAAGAGTAAGACAATCACAGGCTGGGAGGATATATTTGCAAATCAGTAAGTACTTGATAACAACAAGCATTGAAACTCAAGAGAGGGCTGAGGCTCTAACTCAGTGGAGCTCTTACCTAGCACACACAAGTCCACCTTTGGACCCCCCACACTGCATATAATACTGAGGTGAAGGCAGGAGGATAAGGAGGAGTTCAAGGTCATCCTAGGCTACAACCCAATTTGAGGCCATCCTGGGCTAAATGAGACCCTAACTCAAAAACAAAACACCCCTATCTCCAATCCCCTCAACAACTGCCTGGTGTGGTGACATAAACTTACAATCCCAGTTACTTGAGAGGCCAAGACAGAACACTCTAAGATTGAAGACAGCTTGGGTGACTTAACCAAAATCTTGCTTTACATAAAAGACTTTTAAAAAGGACTGATAATATAGTTAAGTGGTAGAGCTCTTGCCTAGCCTGCACGCACTAGGCCCTACCTAGCATCGAAAACCCAAACCAAACCAAACCCCAAACAAACAAACAAACAAACAAACAAATCAAAACAGAATAGTGTGATACCACTCTAGAACTTAGGTTACAGGTATCAGGAATTCAAGGTCACTCTCTCATACAAAATGAGTTCCAGGTCAGCTGAGGGTACAAGCAACCTTATCTAAAACAACAAAACCCACACACAAAACACAACAAAACCACATTCCCAAAACAACAAAAGAAAAAAACAAAATCACTTTAGTGACTAAAACAATCCATTTTAAAGATGAGGCAAAATACTTAACAGATTTCAAAGACACTCAGATGGCAAATAAAGATGTGAAAAGCAGCTTAATATTTTTAGCTATTGTAAAATGTAAATTAAAACCATGAGATTGACTGGCTGAATGGCAGAAGTCTGTAAACCCAGCATTTATGCCTTTAAACCCAACACTTAAAAGGCAGAGGGAAGAACGGTGTTTGAGGCTGGTCTGGACTATACAGCAAGATTCTGTGTGAAAGCAGCTAGAGGTAATGGCTTAGTGGTTAAGAGCACTGGCTACTCTTGAAAATGGATCTGGGTTTGCTTTGGGTTCAATTCTTAGAACCCATCAGGTGGTTCATAGCCACTTGTAAATCCTGTTGTAGGGAATCCAATGCCTTCTTCCAACCTCCATAGGCACCAAGGATGAACATGGTACACTGATATACATGCAGGCAAAAAACACACATAAAATGAACAAATTGACTTCGATAGCCATTGTTATACAAAGAAACCATGCTTTGAAAAGCAAAAAACCAAAATCCAAGGGGAAAAAAATTTCTCTTTCAAAAAACAGTGACAAAAAACCCATTAAACCAATACCATACCAAGAACCCCACATTCTATGCTCTGTGTGGCAAACAGACATTCCAATACAATGCAGATGGGAATTGTTTGGTTGGAGCTTCAGGCTTGACCATGCACAGTTCAGAAAGCCCCCTTACCCGAAACCCTGCCTATTCAGATTCTCCTAACAAAGGAAAAGTACCAAAAAAGACCAATTCTGCATTCTTGGTGACTATTGCAATTTCTTCCTCCGATGCCACCAGCAGCCCAAGTACTGCCTAAGTGCTTAGCTTTTGACTACATACTCAGGCACAATCCAGCTTGTGGCAGACACATCAGCACCCTTCATTTATACAACCTATAAATCTCCCCACTTTAGATGAGGGCATGTGACTTTTCTGGCTTCAACTCTGGGACCAGAGAACCTGCCTGGGAGTTGCTTCAGTCAATATACCTGTGGTCATACATTTTCAGTTTGGCTCTATCTGGCTTACTGTGTTTGTAGAAAATACTTACTATGGAGGTAGGGTGGGGTGACAATCTATTAGGGATATAAAATGGCACATTGCAAAAGTTTCCTTAATGTTAAATCTATACATGCTATCCTCCCACTCCTAGGTATTTAACACACATGAGAAACAGTATCAAAATGTCCATTAAAAAAAAAAAAAAAAACCACCCAGAAATGGTCTAACAATCCTACAACACAAGGAATCTAATTAGGGATACCCAGCCTACAAAAAGAACACAAACCTGCAACCCTTAATTAACTATCAAATTTGATATACTATATATATACACTGACATATGCTACTTTGCTAGGACTAGCACCATAGGTTTGTTGGTACCAGAAACACATAGTGCTGTGCTACACTGTTTCAGCTACAGCTACAGCAAGCAAGAGGAATTTTTCAGCAGCATAGTAATTTTCACGGGACTACTGTCTTACATGTAGTTAATTGATTGAAACATTGCTATGGTGCACATGACTGTTTCACTAGTCTTTCACGTGGCAAGGTTCTGCCTTTATAATTTTAGAGGCTTTCTAAGGTATTTTGATGTTTTGTAAATCTAAAGCTACCTTTGAGAAAGCCTCAATTTTTTTTTTTTTTTTTTTTTTCCCTTTTGGTTTTTTGAAGCAGGACTTCTCTGTGTTGCCCTTGCTGTCCTGGAACTCTCTGTACAGCAGGTTGGCCTCAAACTCACAGAGATCCTATTGCCTGTGCCTCCTGAGTGCTGTCCCAACACCCATCATGAGATTCTCAATGTTTTGATTTTCTTTTCTCCTCCTTCCTCAGCCCGAGTAATTTTTTTTTAATATTAAGTAAGATTTATGCTAAAATATTAGTGTTATTTTATAGGGATCTCACTAAATTAACTTTTAACTAAAGGTTGAGGATGTAATTCAGCTTAAAACACACAGAACCTAGTTTCATAAAGGAGCATGGTGACAAAAGCCAGTAAATTCCAGAACTTAGCAGTCAGGAGTTTCAGAAGTTCAAGGTCATTTTTGGTTATTTAGCCAGTTTGAGGACAACTTGAGTTACACAAGACAGTCTCAAAGGCAACAATATAGATTTTATTAATTTAGGAAGGGCAGCTTGATGTTGAAATGCCCTCCTATCTCCCCTAAGACAGGGTTTCTCTGTGTAGCTCTGGCGGTCCTGTAACTCTCTCTGTAGACCAAGCTTTTCAGAGCTCCTCCTGTCTCTGCCTGCTGGGATTAAAGGCAACACATGCCACCACCGCCTGCAGGTTGTTTTTAAGAAGGGGTTTTGTCTTGTAAGCCCAGGTTGGTTCTGAATTACTATGAGATTGAGGATGACTGACCGCCTAGTTCTCCTATCTATGCCTCTGGAAGTGTGTACCATATCCAGCACAGTTCTACTGCCAGTAACTGCGTGTACTTGCAGTGAATGGAAATTTATCATTTTATATTGTATCTTGTCCAATTACTTTAAGATAGTTTTGCCACTGATTTTCTGGGGCTTTTCATATTCAACAATTACATTATCACAAAAGAAACTTTTATCTCTTCTTTTTCCATCATTACACCTCTATCTCTCCTTTTCTGTTTATGGGCTCATACTTCCAGCTCATACATGTCATTAAACAGAGACAGTAAGGATACTTACTTTGCTCTTTATCATTCTTATGAAGTGCTCTTTTCATTACAATGCTGGTTTTAAGATCAAGGTGTATCATTATTTGATTCAGGTAGTGTCTCTTTGTAGTTGAGGCTGGCTTTGAGCTCTCAATTCCCCTGTGCCACGAAGTACTGGATTAACAAGCATGTATACTCATGAGTCTGGCTATTTCTCTAGTAGAGACTACTTCATGACTTTCTACAGACAGCCCTAGTTAAACATTTAATACTGTGTAAGGTACATATATATTAAGACAAAAAATAAAATCATCTATGAAACCATTCTTGTTTTTTCAATGTTTTAATTAGAAAAGGTGTTTATAGGCTTTTGCGGGATCAGTGACTTTTCTCTTTAGACCTAGTAATATGTTAAGTAACATATATTTCCAAATATGAATTCATCTTTGTATCTGTAGTATAATTTAACCTAATTAAGATGTTATTTCCTAAGCCAGGTGGTGGTTAAAGGATCATACCTTTAATCCCAGCACTCAGATGCAGAGGCAGGTGGATCTATGTGAGTTTGAGGGCCAGCCTGGTCTACTCAGAGAGTCTAGGACAGCCTCCAAAGCTACAGAGAAACCAACCCTGTCTCAAAAAAACAAAAAAAGTTATTTCCTTAAAAACCAAAGACCACATATTTAAGGTTTAAAATCATATTCCTGTCTTATCTGCACTTTTCATTTCTTTGTGCTATCTTTATCAGTTTAGAAGCTATGTGTTATTCCTTCATTATAAAAACAATTATGTTTTTCATTTTGTATATTAATGCAGCATTGGGACTACTTCTATTTCCTACTTTTATGTTTTCAAGACAGAGTTTCTCTGTGTAGCTTTAGAAGAGCCTGTCCTGGAATTTATTCTGTAGGCCTTGTCTTAAAAACCCAACTGCCTCTGCCTTCCAAATGTTGGGATTAAAGGCATTTGCCACCACCACCCGGTTTATTTTTATTGATGTATTTAGGGTTATCACTGTTCCTCTCCTCTCTGAAGTGCATCCCACAGATTAAGATTATAATAATTTCATTAGCACTTTTTAGAAATTAAAGTATGGAGCAAGCTAGATGGTATGGTGGGACAAGGTGATTGGTTTCAAAAATCCAAAACTAAACACACAACCTCCCAAACAACAACTTGCAATTTGTATTTCTCTAAACCCCCATGAAGCCTTTTATTAATAAAAGACACACTTTTGACTGTGTATTCAAACTCAAGACTTTCCTGTCTAGCCTGAAAAGCTCTCATGTGCCTTTCCTATCAATCTTTTGTTCCAGAGTTCTGTTTTTCTAAGTTTTTTTTTTCTTCTGTTTTTCATCCTAGAACAGGCTTTGTAGACCAGGCTGGCCTGCCTTTGCCTCCTCCTGAGTGCTGGGATTAAAGGTATGTACCACCTTTCCTAGAGGGTATCCTTTTAAAGATTTATTTATTATGTATACAGTCTTCTGTCTGCATGTATACCTTCAGGCCAGAAGAGGGCATCAGGATATCATCACAGATGGTTGTGAGCCATCATGTTGTTAGGAATTGAACTCTGGAAGACCAGTCAGTGTTCTTTAACCACTGTGCAATCTCTCCAACCCCAGGTATCTTTAATCTTAAATGTTTTAGACTAGAAGAGTCTCAATTCCCAAAATGGAATATATCATATGGTATAGGTTAAATATTTTTTATTTAAAATGAGTTTTCTTTGGGAGAGACTCAAATCTAAGCACAGAAAAATTTATGTTCCATATACAAAAAAGTACTTAAAACATTTATCTTTTGAGATAATGGTTTCATTCTGTAGTCCATCATGGCCTCAAACTTGTGGCAGAGTCTTCTTGCTTCAGAGTTGGGACTACAGGTACAAGTCACCATGCCTGGCTTCTATTATTATAATATAGGGTCTTACTAAGTTATCTAGGCAGGCCCTAAACTCATTTTGTAGGTAAGGCAGGCACTGACCTCATTTGCTCTGCTAGTTTCTAGAATAGTTTGGATTATAGCCTTGTTCTACCCGGACTATTTTGGTTTTCTTTTCTTTTTTTTGCTTCAGACATGGTCTCACCTGTAGTCTAGGCTGGCCTTGACCTTGGGCCAATCTTCCTAGCATTTGGCTGTGAATACCACACCTAGATTATTTAATTTCTTCCCTCCAAGACAAAGTCTAATTAGGTAAAGCTGGACTTTAACTTGAAATCCCCTGCCTTAGCCTTCTGAGTGTTGGTAATACAGCACCTGTCTTTACATATAAGTAATCTTATTTTTATTGCACCTATATTTTTCTCTTTTTTTGAGACAGGTTCTCACTATGTAGTCTTGTCTGGTCTAGAACTTGCTATGTAGACCAGGCTGGCCTTGAATTCCCAAGGATCCTCCTGCTTCTGCCTTCTAAGTGCTGGGATTAAAGGTACCTGCTAATATTTGTTGGCCCCCCTTTTAAAAGTTTATTTTATGAGTGCTTTGTTTGCACGTATGCCTGTGTAGTACTTGTATCTGGTGCCTGTAGAGTCCATTAGAGGATGTTGGATTTCTTGGAACTGGGCAGACAGATGGGCTGTGAGCCACCACTTAGGTGCTGGCAACCAAATCTGGGTCCCCAGGAACAGCCAGTGCTCTTAACTGGTAAGTCATTTCTCAGCTCCTGTACCTATGTTTTGACTGTGGTGTATCAACACTTCAAGTAAGGTCAAATTTTCTACCTGTGTGGTGTCATATGGTACTCATAATGTTTTGGGACACTTCAGACTTTAGTTTTTTTTGGAACAGGGAAGGTCAACCTGTATTTAAGATTAAAAGCTGGGCATTGGCAGTTGTGAGCCCAGCACTTTAAAGACTGAGGCAGGAGACTACAAATACAAGGTCATCTTAGGTTACACAGAAATCCTGTCTCAAGAAAAATATTGGAAGTATGAACATTTCTGTGTCTCATTTCTTTCAATCAGCATGGCATATTTGAGAACCATCTGTTACTACATCTACAAACGGTCCATTGCCTTTTACTACTAAGCAGTATTCCACTTTATTCATGTATTACAGTTTATCTTTTATCCATCCAGATTTGACTATGAATAACACTGTCATAAAATTTTTGGACAAAGAACAAACATGGGGGGGGTCTCTTTATGGGGACTTCTAAGACACGTCCCCCAGAGAATGGCAGAAACAGATAGTTCTGAACCCTATATAGACAATGTATATTCTTACATGTAAGTACCTAAAATGAAGTTTAACAGTTATGTGAATGTATCTTCACAGAATTTTACTGAGCTCCCTCTTCTAGTGATGACACAATGCCTACACAATGAGATCAAGAGTGGGATGATACAGGGTTAGGTTGCTATATACATAAAGGTATAAAGCCTGTGACACATTGACAATCAATCTGATAATCAAGATGGATAAGATTGGTTAGATATGGAGTATGCATAGTATGGATAAGCTGGACAAAGAATAATTCATGACTTAAGACATAACCATCTGAGAAGCTATGAGGTCTTTGTGTTTTTTTTTTTTTTTTTGAGAGAGGGGTTCTTTGCGTAGTCCTGGCAATCCTGACCTCTGTAGACTAGGCTGGTTTTGAACTCACAGCGATCCATCCACCAATCCTCCTGAGTGTTGGGATTAAAGGCACATGCTACCACTGCCTAGCTATTTTTCTCAAATCTCAAACTTGTGTGTGAGAACTCAAGAGGATGAGTAGAATCAGAAGCTAAAAAAATCTACTTAGCTCTTGCTAACCTCTGTCTCATTACACCACCAGAATCAAATGCATAGTTTGGTTAGTTATTAGGTCCAACTCTCTACATTTCTGAGTTCAATTTGGATGCTACAATCACTTGGGTCCAGCTTTCTTTTTAAAGAAAATATAACTTACTACAAAGGAAGGACATTACTACAAATGGGCTTTTAGTTTTTCAGGAAAAAATGTTATGAAACTAAGCATGAACCTGAAATTCTAACTAAAAAATAACATGACTTTATAAAAATTAATTAGGAAACACAGTAGCCTAGAGGGTCTTAAAGATCATTACCATGGTTTAATTTTTTTTGTGTATGTTGGGGATTAAACCCAGGGCCTTGCAAATGTTAGGCAAGCATAGCATTTAGCTACATCCCTGGTGCATTTATCTTTTAAAAATATATTTGGAACAGGATGCTCAGAAGACATGTATGACTGGTAAGATGGGTAGAGGGAAACTTGCCACCAAGCCTGATGACCTGAGTTTGGTCCCAGGGACCTAGATGGTGGAAGGCTCCAAGCAGTTTTCTGACCTCCACACACATGCTATGGCATGCACATGCCCACACACATAAAATACAAACACACAATAAAGAAATAAATACAAATGGAATGAAAAGTTATGCAATTACCGAATATACACTAAACAATACCGACTTAGATACACATATGTATCTAAGGGGTATTTCTCTCATGTGTAACAATTTAACAAATCAAAAAAATTTTTTTAAGGTCTAAAAGTAAATAGGAATTAGTCTGTAAATTACAATGCAAAACACCAGAAACATAAAAATCTACTAGACTTAGTAAGTCTGTTCTTTGACTAGACTACAAAGTAGGGTCAAATAAACTATTACAAGCAGCTTTATAATAGGGGTAGCAATTACACAGTAAAAGGAGATTTGGGAAGAAACTAACTTACTCACTTTTTAAGTGCAGTGATCATCACATCTTCGGGTGGAAGCTTACAGAAACCCTATGAAAAGATTAAGACTTGATTCTAACCCGTATTTCAGATGAAGACAAGGAAGCTCTAACAGCGTAGGCAACTTGCCTTAAGAATAAAACAAGTCAGAGCCAGAGTCCAGCCAGCTTGCCTACTTTGTTTGGACCTTACTTCTAGGACATTAAATTCTAAATTAGCACTCAAGTCAGGGTGAAAAGCAGAAAGAAATTCAGAACCAAACTTAGTGTTTCCCTAGCTAGCTTATTAAGAAAAACTTTCTGGGGTTACACATTAAACAGATTCTTGGCAGGGCTTGGTGCACACACCTAAAACCCTTGTAATTTGAAAGCTGAGGCAAACACAAGTTCAAAACCAGCCTGGGCTATTAAATGAGACTTTGTCTCAAGAAATAAAAATGGGCTAGGAAGATGGCTGAATCCTTGTTGCCCAAGTACTAGGACCCAGGTTCAGATTTTCCTCCAAAGCATAAAAGAGGTCACAACAGTGAGGCGGAGACAGGTAGATCCCTGAGATCTTTAGTTAGAGACTCCATCTCAGAAAGTAAGTAGAGAACAATTAAGAAAACACCCAACGTCAGCCTTTGGCTTCCACATATATAGATGTAACACACCCACCAGCCCTTTGGCTTCCTCGTACATGTGTAACACACACACACACACACACACACACACACACACACACACACACACACACACACACACCAGACCTACAACAAATTCTCAAATGTAATAGCAGGACTAAACAACAACTACCTCCAGGAAAGGGGTGTTTTTAACTAGTGTCTTCAAGAGATGACACCAGTGATTACATTATTCTAATACCCACATGTCCAATTTGGAGAGACATGGCTGTCTCTCCATGTTGACATTAAGTAAAAACAGTATGATAAAATATTGAATGCTTCTATCCATTAGCTACATTTTAAGTGTTCAATAGCCACTGAGGCTGATGGCTTCCATACTGGCTAGCACAGATAGCACACATTTCCATCACTGCAGAAGTTCTATTAGACTTCAACAAATGATTCTATACCAATCCTTCAACTGTAAGAAGAAAATCAAGGCATCTGATGCCATCCCACAAGGTCATGGGGATCAACAGTGGCAAAAGTACAAATCAAGCCTCTCCTTACTTCCTTTTAACCTTTCATTATGCTTTCTTGCAAAGCCAGAAGAGAAACTGTAAATTTATGGGGGGGGGGGGGGGAGAGGACCCTTAATAAAGATTAAGAAATAGTAAGCTCTCAGCTGGGGATACAGTAACAGCATTCAGCACACATGGAGTTTTGGGTTCACTCACCAGCACTGCATAAGTTAGATATGGTGGTACATACCAATGAACCACACTAAGTTTCAGGGCAGGAAGGGATACTTGAGACCCTGCCACAAAACAATAAGCAAAAACTCCACAATAACCTAAAAGTAAAACATGCATCTTTAGTAAAAATAAAAGTTACATGGGACCATTAAGGATACCCTATGAGAAGATGAGTCTAAGCTTGTAAATACTTAAAATCTTTTCTGTCTTTATGGTTTTTACTATCAGGTATTTGAAACCCTGAAACTAAAGACAACTTATTGTCTTTGACTATTATGTGGAAGGTTAAATCTTCTGTTGTTATTCTGAAATGGGGGGGGTTTTACTATATAGCCCAAGTAAAGCTATATACTCTGCCTCTTGGTTGGTAGGGATTAGAGGCAAACACCAGTATTTCTGGCCCAGATAGACATGAAAACAATTTTAAAGATGAAAAGGTAAGGAATAGGGAGCAATTCAAAACAGTTGACTTCTCTTATTTTAGAATGTGCTTATTCAGATCACCTGAGCACCCCTGGCTTTCAGTACTATAGTACTTTAATGGACATGACATCAACACACTGTTTATACTTATAAACAACAATTATGCTTTAGTTTGAATACTGTGTTTTAACATAATTTGAAATAATTTACTTTGTTTTTAATTTACAAAGTAACTAAGGGACAAGGAGCATTGGAGTATCTGAAAGGCTAATAAGATCCATGTATAGCCAGCCATAAAAATACAGCAATGCCCTTTTTAAAAGTAAAACCAGTTGTTCCTGTCTAGTATGTTTAGAATGCAAATGCTTCCAAAGTCAGTCAAATTATGTCATGACAGTTCATGTTTAAAGTTAGCAGGGAAAAAAAAAAAAAAAAAAACTTGGAAGTCCATACTGACTCAAACTTTGAGGATGTGAGTAAAGAGTTCTGTAAATTTTCAAATCCCCATTAAAAGCTAGTGACTAGCCCTGAGAGAAAACATTGTATATTTAAGTTCACATAAAGTTACAAAATGGTTGAAAACCTTGGCTCACCAGAAGATAACATGAATAGACACTTATTCAAGACAGCTTTTGCCCTAATCTGCAAGGCATTTGCAATCCTTGAATATGGGGTTTTATATAAATAGAAGCTACTTGTTATTCAGAGGAGGTGGTGCAAAACCAGCTAAATACTCTTTGGTGTTGAGGTAACAGTCGGAAACACACAAGAGCAAAGCAACAGCTCTATCATAGGCTAGGGAACAGGAAAAAGTTTGCTTCAACAGAAACAAGAGACACTGGGAGTGAAGTACATCAGTGGGTGCTGGTATGTATTTGCAAGTGAACTACTAGGTGACAAACTCTGTTGAATATTAATGTAGGGAGGGTTAAAATTACTGAAAACTCCAAAGTAAACATTAATATATTATACACACTTTAAGTCTCATATAAGATAGAATTGTCAGAAAAAAAAAATAGCTCAGTAGGTAAAAGTCTTGCTGCCAACCTTGATGACCTGGGTTTGATTCCTGGGCCATACATGGCGGGTGAGATGATGACCTCAACCTGTCCTCTGACACCCCCAAGGTAGCACCCTACCCCATAATAAGTAATTGTTAAACACACACACACACACACACACACACACACACACACACACACACACACACACACACACACACAAAAACAAAAAAAACAAAAACAACCCCCCCCAAAACCCCAAAAACCTTTGTGACACCGAGCCTTCCCTTTTTGGAGGAGACTGGGTTTGCAAAGACCACAAGCCAAATGGATGGGAAGGAACAGTTCTGACCATTTGTTTTACCGGTAATTGCCTTTACCAGCTTCAATACTATTCCCTCCTAGGCCCAATTTTAGACATTCTTAGGAAAAGTGATTCAGGCATAGACAAATGTACACTGACAATACTAAAGAAAAGGCGTTAAAATTCCTAATCTCAAGAATACCAGTGAGACAACCATGAAAACCCACATTGAAATTCTCCAGCTTCCCGGAGAATACTATCAACCATCTTTAGTCATGTAAGCAGTACACTTGCAACCGACCCGGCAAAGTTTTTAGTAGGCCTTCACTATCTCTTAACTCTCCCCACCCCCCTTCCTCCACTTCCCTGCTCTTCTCTCCTGGCAGGAAAATATAGGCCAATGAGCAGTGGGTGGGTGAGGAGGATGTGAGAACAAATTTGAGAAGTCAAAAAGGGAGCAACTTAACCAGGACATGAATGAGGCTTACTAGTCTAATAAGGGCAGACGAACAAGTATCAGAGGGACTGAAAAAGAATGGAAGGTGCTGTTCTGGGCGGTAGTGCGTGTCATTATGTATGCAGGTTTAAGTAGAGGTCAGACTACCTACCACTTGTCAGAAGCTGGACAGGGGCGGCTGCTTTGGGTGACTTCTAGTGTCTCTTCCGACTCTGAAATGTTAGGATTTCTAGTTCACAAAGGAGAACGAAAGGATGATGGAAGCCCACCGCCTTGGAACTCTTCTGAAGCAGCGGCCCTGGCCGCCAACTCCCCGACACGACTCCTACGTCTCCCTCCCACACGTGCCCACCCCGCCCCCTTTCAATAGCAGCACCTCCACGTGCAAAATGCCTCCCGGCACTGGCCCCGCACTAGTGGGCTCCTTCTCGTGCAAGGCCCTCAAACTCTGTATGCGCCTGCCTCCACACCCCAGGGCGGAGAGGACACCACTCTCCCACTCTTGGCAGCTAAAAAAATGGGAAAAGTCTCCGATCCAGTCTTTCTCTTCAGCCAGAACCGGGTGGTGGTAGTTGGGGGGTGGTGGGCAGAGAAAAACTTTCTTCTTTTTTTTTTTTCTCCCAGAGAGTAGAGAGAACCCCAAGTCAGAAGTTGGGGGGAGGGGAACCCCTTGAACGTTTAACGGCCAGCAGGGGGAGGGGAGCTCTGGAGATGGAGGGGGCGTGGGGTGAACAGGCCCGCGAGCGGGGTCCCGGAGCTGCGGGGTTCCTGGGGCCGGGCAGCTGCAGGCGTCCCCCCCACCTGGCACACAAAGCGGCTGCTGCGCTCGGCTCTCACCAGATCCTTTGTGTTTTCCATCAGGGCCTCATGGGTAGGGGCCGTCCGTGCTCCCCGAGCCCGCGGCGCCCCCTCCCTCCCGAGCAGGGGGCGGACGCCTCTCCCCGGGACTGCGGCGACTCCAGGGGGGGACCCCCGGCTGGGCCCGGGCCAGTGGCGGCAGTGGCAGCCCCCGGATTTCCCCCCTTTAACTCGGGTGGCCCCAGGATATCAACAACATTAGCATAGCCCTCCCTCCTCAGCGCGCCTGCGCCGTGACCCGCGCCCCGATTGGCCCACTTCCCCACGTACCCTCCTCTCGCCCCTCCAGCGTGGGACCCTCGGCAGGCTCCGTACTCTAAGGACCGTACCAAAACCAGAAGACGATGAGGTAACGAGGGCTCGCGGCAAGGCGTGGGGCCCACAGTCAGCAGGAAGAGGAGCTGCTCTCGGCCACTTTCATTTCTACCCGGGCCTCCTGGACTCCCTTCCAATGGCTGGCCTCTGAGAAGTTGTGCTGGGAAAATTTTCCACTCCAGTCACGCCGCTTCCCCCTACACCCGGAAGATTGGCCTTCCCCGAGGAACTCCCACACGGGGAGGGGCTGCCGGGCCGAGAGGGAGTGACGTAGCGCGTGAGCGTCGGTCACGTGGCTCGAGGCGGCGCAGGCTCCTTCCGGCTCCCCGGGGCTGGGCCGCGGCGGAGGGCGAGACGCCCTGGCACATGCGCAGTGGTGCTCCACGTGAACGCCTGCGTTTCTCCGCAGACCTGAGGATGCCGCCGGAACGCAGGAGCCGGACGAAACCAGACCGGAGAGCCGGCGCGGTGCCAGGGGGGAAAGCCAGGCCCGGGAGCGGCGGCGCGCCCCGAAAGGCCGCCCGTTCATCCCAACGGACACCGCAGGCCGGGCAGACGGCGGCCCCGAGCGCGGCCACGGCGGCGGCGGCGGCGGCGGGCGGAGGAGAGCCGGCTGCGGCAGCGGAACCGCCTGACGCTCGAGGACGACAAGCCGGCCGCCGAGCGGTGCCTGGAGCAGCTGGTCTTCGGCGACGTCGAGGACGACCAGGACGCGCTGCTGCGGCGGCTGCGGAGCTCGCGGGTGAGGGAGGCCTGCTGGCGGAGCGGGCACACGCTGCCGCGGGGCGCGCGGCGGGAGGCGAGGCCCCGGGGGCGGAGCCTGGGGGACCTGCGGCGGCGAGCGCTCAGGTGGGAGGGACCGGCGACCGCGGGCGCCGAGGGGCACCGCTGCGCTCTCCGCCTCCGGCGCCGGGCCGCGAGCTGGCGAGGGCGGAGACGCTGCCTTTCTCCGCCCCAAAGGGGCCGCGGCACTTGCCATCCAGCAGGCGCCCGAATGCTGCCTCGATTTGCCCGAAGGGTTGCGTGCAATCTGGAGTCGGGCATCTTCGGGTTCCGATACCCTCCGTTGCAACCACAGGGCTGGCCGTTTGCTCACCTGTCGCGATTCCATTTCGTGGATGGAAGCAATGACGTGGGCAGAAGGCGTAAAGCTGCATTTTTAAATAATTTGTCCGTTTGATGCACACGCCCAGTTCTTTGAGATTGATCAGTGTATTCGCCTCTAACGCTTTTTGGATGATGACTCTTCTTCGTATCACTTACAAGCCCTTCTTGATGGATACAGTTTTGCACTGTCAATCCTTTGCTTATATACCTGGTCTAAGGTAGAGAGCCCCACATATTGTTCTAGGTTCCGGAGGGAGACACAGCACAGCAATGGAGAAAGGCAATACCCTCCACCCCCTGCTCTCATCTCATGGAACTTGTGTTAGTAAAGTTAAAGTACGACGGTGGAGAGGAAAATTAAAACATTTGGGGAAGGGAATTAAATTTATGTGGAGGCTTTTTTTGGGGGGGTGGGAGGGAATTTATGTGGAGGCTTTTTTTTTTTTTTTTTTTTTTAAGCAAGGGCTGTGAAATGCCTCAACAAGAATGTCAGCATTTGCTGAATTAAGCTGACCTTTTGTGTGGGTGCTTCGGTGGAAGCATGTAGCAGTCCCCTTTGGGAGGTGAACAGTTATTTTCTGAGCTGTGTGACAGTTGTGTGTCAGGAATTTTTTGGTGCGCTTTGAAAGATCTTATGTCAGTAGTGCAGGGGGATACTGGTGTGGGTGTGGGAAAGTTCATCTTATTTCAAGGGGCTTTTTTCCTTGTGGCTAGTTTTAGGCTTCAGTGTTATATAAAGTTTTAAGGAGTTTGAGAAAAAGCACACAGAACAAGAGATCTTATTAATGAGGGTAGGAGACAGATGATATTGTGCAGGATTCTAGATGGCCCTGGGTGCTGTAGTAGTTGAAGTATAGATGTTTGTTCGTTACCTGTCCACTTACCTTTTTCCCTGGCCTACTGTGGTCTTTTCCTTGGCTGTTCCATTCTGCCCCTCCTGTCCCCCCTGGTGGTTCTGACCTCCTTTCCTGCCTTCTCCTTCAGCATGTGCTATGGTCGTATTCCATCACATTATTTCATCAGCAGACCAGGAAAGCAAAGCATTCTACAAGCCATTTAAGTCTAAGGTGTGGGTGTCTGCCACCACCCCATAGGAAAAGCACAGTGCCTTGAAGATGGTGTGTCTCCTTAGGGTCACCTACATGGAAGCTCAGATGACTCTGAAGTGGAAGATGAAGCCACAGATAATCTTCCTTCTCAGAAAAAGCCAGCTTGGGTGGATGAAGATGATGAAGATGAGGAAATGTAAGTTACCCATTCCTTTCAGAGCCCCTCCGGACACTTTAAAAGTTAACTTGTAGAGTTTTACAAACCATTGTCTTGGAAATCAAACATTTGGAAGTGTGGGGAAAAGGTGGTTCGTAATTCTGTGTCTGAGAGAAAGGCTCTGAGACTGCTGACTGTAGCAGGGTCTTTGGATTAAGTGATGCATATAGAAATTTAAGCATAGTGCCTGAAACTCAGTGAAGACTTGACATAAGGTTAGCATACTGTATTATATGAGTGTGTACTACATACTTACTTTAACAGTTTTACTTTTTCTATCTAAAAGTTATATTTGAAGCATGGCACCTCACTTTTGAAAAAGACCTTTATGAACTGCTTTAAATGGCTGTGTTGTTCCTTGTATGAATCAAAATTTATTGAACAAATGAATTTTTCTATTTTTCATTTAAGAATGCTGACATAAACATCTTTATGAAAAACCTTTTGTATTTCTAATTAATTTCTTAAAGATTCTTTGGGGATATTATTATTTGACCAGAGACTCTATATTTCAGGGCTATTGATAAATACTGTTAGACTTCATGAAGGTTTATCTTCCCCATGTAACCTGGGTTTCAGGTTTTTGTTTTTGTTGTTTTTGTTTTTTTTTTTTTATGACTAATGAGTGTTATTTTGCAGACTTTCTTAGTTCTATAGGAAAATAACCCTACTTAAATTGTGTTGGGGGAAATTGATACTAGTTATGCATATTATATATGTTCTCTGTTGTCTTTGTTAGAGCTCCTGGTGTCACAGATTCCTTACAAGAATTTCACACTTTTATTTGCTACAGATTGAACCCAGGGTCTGCATACTAAACATGTACTTTGCTATTGAGCTCCATTCCTTCATGTCATATTTACCAAATGTTTTCTTTATCTTTTTTATGCACAGAGATTTTTAAGTTTTAGATAGTCAGATCTTTGAATCTTTTGATTCATTGCTTTTATTTTTGTTTTTTAACATTAAAATGCCCTTTATTAGACTGTTGTTTGCCTATAAAATACAGGCAGTATTTGATGGTTTGCTTTTTGTGTATTTGACTTGCCTGGAATATTTTGGAGAGTGACACTAAAGTGTCACTCCAGATAATTAAGGATGAGTTTTTCTTAGGTACTAGCTCTCCAGACTGTATGAGGGACTCAGGAGGAGGAATGGAGAACATGTGTATGAAATACTCCACATCTTACACTCTTTAACTTCACTGTTTAGTGATTGTTTCTTCAGAATATCAAAGGCAGCACCATTTTATGATGGCTTTTTTGCAGATCATTTAAAATATGCTTGTTCTATACTTCATAGAGTTGACATGATGAACAATCGGTTTCGGAAAGATATAATGAAAAATGCCAGCGAAAGTAAACTTTCAAAAGATAAGCTTCAAAAGAGACTTAAAGAGGAGTAAGTATTCCTTTTCCTGTGATTTACTAAGATGTGTATAAACAGCCATTTTTCTTTCTCTTTGGAACAGCTTTTCAGATAGTCATATATATATAAAAGATGAAAAAGTAGGCCTTACTTGCTTTGTGACTGCATATAAGTATTTTTGGCAGGGAATATAACAAACAAAGACAATTTGAAGTAGAAAATAACAGCTTGAAGTACTACCACTTAAATATAGTCAGCAATACTGGTAAGATGATTATTCATTTGTGTGTAAATCAACTCTGTCCCAACCTTTTTCCCGAGACAAGGTTCTCGAGCAGCTAGTCTAACCTCGAGGCTCTATGTTTCTCCTGCCTCAGCCTTCTGAGTACTAGAGTTACTGGTAAGCACCACTATGCTTGCCTTCACCAGAGTATGAAAAGTTACAAAAATGTAAGCACCCATTATAATTGGGTTCAGTTAAAAAAACAAAACAAAACAAAAAAACCCTTTACCGTATTAGCTTTATTTATTTGAATATTTGAATTTTCAGGTTCTGTGTGAGAGTAAGATGTTGACAGTGTGACACTAACAAATGAATTTCTCAGTGTGCATGTCACAGTAAGAGTAAAGAGATTTTCCTGCATTGTTACAGTGTCATATCTAAGAAATTAGTAGCTGACCAGTCAACATTAACTTCTCTTGATTAATAATTAAACCAACATAACTACCTTTATTACTTTTTATGTAATACTTCACTACTTTTTTATTTAAAAACAAATTCACTTTTTCTGTGTGTGAGGTCAGCAAACAACTTTGTGGAGTCCATTCTCTCATATGGGTGCCTGGGATTGAATTTAGGTTGTTAGGCTTGGTGGCAAGTACTATTACTTCAGGTAGGGAGCCCAAAGGTGCCCCCATACCAACTCTTACTGCCTAGACTGATCTCAGTCTCACTGTATAGCTGAAGATGATCTTGAACTTTGATCCATCTGCCTCTGTTTTCCAAGTGATGGGATTGCAGGCTCTACATCTGTTTTTGTGTGGTGCTTGGGATTGAGCATATTAGGACTTTAATAATAAAATTGTAAATATAATGTTTAAATTTTTTTTTACTGTTTATTTTCATTTTGGCTGTTTTGAGACAGGGTCTCTCTGTAGTTCAGATATCTTGGAGCTTGCTGTGTAGACTAGGCTGGCCTTTGTTATGAGTAGGTTTTTTTCCGCTGGCTTGGTCCCACTGCCACGCCAGCCCCAATAATACACAGAGACGCTGTACTAGATATATTTCTGTTGGCCAGTTACTAGTTTCTTACTGGGTAGCTCTGTTTTAAGTATTGACCCATTTCTATTACTATAAGTACTTCCATGTAGTCTTATCTTACCGGAGAGAGAGGCTAGCGTTCTTCTCTCTGTCTTCCATCTTGGAACTCCTCCCTACTCCTTCCTCTCTCCTCCTAGTCCTCTAGTCCCGCCTATTTTGCTATTTTCCTATTGTCCAACATTGCTTTATTCATTAACCAATAAGAGAAACTTATTTACAGAATGACATCTCCCAGCAGGCCTTGAACTCCTGTCTCAGCCTCCCAAGCACTGGGATTAGTGTGTGCCACCATGCCTGGCCTAGTTAATGTTTGTAAAAGTCATGGGGATTGAAACTTAGGGTCTTGCTAGATAAATGCTATATTGCTGTATTTCTTCCCCTCTTCCCATTTATTCTGATACAGATATTTCCTAAGTTGATCAACATGGCACCTTTAATTCCCTCTGTCATGTTGCCGTATTTCAAAGTTAATATCCTCTTCCCCTAGCCTCATAGAATTTTGTATATTCTAGTTATTTGCTTTCAGGCATATCCTTTTAGAAGTGTTCTTCAAGTATCTCTGTATTCTGCTATTGGTTTATAACCACAAGTAAACTGCAAAAGTATAGGATGAACTGATGAAAGTAAACAGGATCGCCATGTAATTGAATGTAAATTTAATAACATATGGATTGAGGTGCGCTATATCCAATGTTGGTTTCAGTGGGCAAAGGTTCCTGAGTTTCTAGTACAGAGAGCTTGGAACCATTCAGTGTGAGTAAAGATACTAAATTTGGAAGAGATTCTGGATATACGCTAACGGGTGCCAATGTCTATATAGAGTCTGAACATTCAGTAGTGTTACCACAACATTTTTGTTTTTCCTCTCAGATTCCAACATGCAATGGGAGGAGTACCTGATTGGGCAGAGACTGGGAGGAGGCGGAGAAAATCTTCAGATGGTTAGTGCTGATGTCCCAGCTAGTAAATCCCTTCCCTTGTTTTGTTTGTTTGGAGTTTTCCCATGCTTTCAAAAATGAAGTGATATAAATAAGCTTCCCTCCTTTTGTTGGCTTTATAGTCTGAGATTTCTCTGAGGGAAGTCCTGTTTTAATAGCATAGGCTTATGTAATACAGGTTGAGTATCTGTAATCTGATCCTTGAAATGTTTTAGAATCTGAAATTTTTGGAGCTCTTAAGTCTGAAACTTCTAGCTTTTTGAAGCTAGGAATGGGAAATTCTACCCAGTGAAACTCTTTCATGTGCAGAATCACCAGAAATATCATTAAAATCACCTTCAGGCAACATGTAAAAGGTATAAAACAAGTGAGTTTCATGCTTAGCTTTGGGTCATTCCTGAGTTACCTTATCACGTATATGCAGGTACTAAGTCTGTTCTCTAGAGCACCGCTGATCTAAGCCTTTCAGACAGGGATAGACAGCCTGTGGCATTTTACTTACTGTAAGGAAAATAGAGGGTGAATGGATTGTTTCTGTCTTTATAGGACTGTGTTGTTTTATGACATAGAATTAAGGAAAAATGAGTAATACTTGATTCAGAGCCCTTTCTGAAGACACCTGTAACTAATCCAGCTGTCCACCCAGAAATGGGATGTCTTGTTGTCAGTGGAGCTGATCAAGTCCAGATGATAATATAAAAACCTGCAGGTTTTAAGATTAGCCTGTGTTACTAAATATTTTCTAGTTTAGATCCTCTGAGTTTTAGATCTGATTTGTGTGCACAATTAGAAAACTTAGAATTAACATTTAATATCTGTTATGTAGCCTCACATGTAGGAAGCTCTTAACTTTTTTATTTTATTGGTTTCACCTGGAAGTGATACATGATACTCATGCATGCTTCAGACAGTATTTTGCCAGGTAACTCTTGAGTGAGCTTTGTAGACCAAGCTGGACTTAGCTTTCAAAGATCTTCCTGCCCTTGGAGGATGTAAAGACTCAGGCCATCTGTATTTTTCCTGTATTATAGTCTGGATGTTTTCAGATCTGTCAGGTAATTTTGGGACACTGGCTTAAAAACATCCATTGGAGACTAAATTTTAATTGCTGTGTTTTTTAGTTTTTAGTTCTAGAATTCCCATTTGGTTCTTTTTTTGTCTTTTTCTTTTTTTTGCGGGGGTGGGGGGGGAGGGGTGTCATAGTCTCATGTAATTTATGCTGGCCCTGAACTCTCATAGCTTGTGGCAGCCTGTTCTCTCTTTCCACCATGTGGGGTCTGGGCATCAAACTGGTTGTTCGGCTTGGTGGCATGTGCCTTTGCCCACTTAGCTATCTTGTTATTCCTCATTGAGGTACTTATACACAGTTGGTTGGCACTGATCTTTCTTTCTCATGTGTAGTGTTAAGCTATATCTCTGTCTACCCTGTTGCTAATTTTGCCATAATTATGAGTTGCTTTTTAAATGAAACGCTGGCTTTATTTAAACTTGATCTCTTTTCATCTTATAACCATCTGTGTGTGAGTCTTCTTCCCAGTCAAGCTTTAATTTTACTATATGTATAAAGTGCTTTGTCATCTTTTTTTCTTTCACTGTTTTGATTTTACTATTTTCAGCTCAAAAAGCAATTGAGGTTGTAGAACTAGGTTGGGAGTTGGCTGTAGAAATAGAGAAGTTTGGGTTAGAAAAGGGCCTTCTGATTGATTCTAAAGATTAGCCTTGTGGGTTTATTTGACTCAGATGAAAGTGAAGAGGATGAAGACGATTTGTTGCAAAGGACTGGGAATTTCATATCCACATCCACTTCTCTTCCAAGAGGAATCTTGAAGGTGAGAGTTGTTGAAATTGGACCTATCCAGTCACTGACCTGTGGAATCCATCCTGCTTCCTAAGTTTTGCAAGTATGGATACTGCTTGTATGTGGTGCTAGTGTTTTTGTTGTCATTTATTTACTAAATATTTGTTAGGTTTTTCTTTTGTAGAAATGATGGACAACTATTTAAGTATCCTACTTAAGTACTTCTAGGGATCCTATTTGGTTTCTTTTAATTTTCATTGACAGCAGTCTCCCGCTGCTGCCATCTCAGCCTGCTTCAGTGGTTACATGCCTGGGCTGTCCACGTCTACGGTACCTCATCTTGTGAACTATTCTTAATATAGTAATACTAGAGGGAGCTTTTAATTATTTATGTGTGTATGTCAGGGTATGTGCATGGGAATCAGGTACCCAAGGAGTCCCGCCAGAAGAGGGCGTTCGATCTTTGGAGCTGGAGTTATAGGTGGCTATGAGCTATTTGATATGGGTGCTGGATGGATCTTGGATTTGAACTTGGATTCTCTGCTGGAGCACTATATACTCTTAACCACTGAGCCATTTCCCCAGCCCCTAGAGGGAACTTTTAATAATAGTTTCAGGTCATTTCACTTTTAGTTGCTTTTTTAAGCCCTCTGTATTTCTATCATAGCCTTCAGTGTTCTTCATGGTCTTTCTTATTACACCTGCATCCTTAGCTTCATTTCAGACCTCCTTTATCTTATTTGTTACTCAGGCCCACACAGGCCTTTGTGTTTCTTTATTATACTGGGTCCTTTCTTTCCTTTGAACCTGTACCTTGCTTTCTTCTGTCTCTGCCTTCCTTAGGCATTGCTAGTGGCCAACTGTGTACTTATTTTTTCCCAAATAGCATTTTGGAAAGATATTTATTTCCAGCACTTTGTTAACTTGCACATGTCTGATTCATTAATTGTAGTAACCAGTGCTTCCCCAGCACAGTGCTTCAGCTAAGTATCTGTCAAGTTAGTAGGCCTGTTTAGTAAACATTTTCCTTCCTGTGAAATGTGTGTTTATGGAGATGGGGCAGTGATAGTAGTAGTATGATACGTTACAATTAGATAAGAATGGTGCTTGTTCTTTTCCCTTCCCCATTGTTCTATTCCTGAAGTTGAAGCATTTTATTGTCAAGACACTTCTTGTGCCTCTGACCTCCACACTTTTACTGTGGCACACATGCCCATGCTCACACATCATTCTCATACACATTAAAAATGAGAAATGGATGAAGCTACTTTTAAAAAAAAGTAACACAATTTTTCAGTGATTCTGAACACAGGCAGTGCTTACTTTGTTTCTAAATGAAGTTTTAATGCCTATTGTACCTATAAAAATAAAAGACCACTAGAATAGTCCCAAGTGATGTAAGAGATCACCATCGTTTTAAACTAGCCACCTGTGTCTTGAGGGGAACATAGTAGTGATTATGGACTGTAGACTGTGTGGACAATGACATAGAATCTGTTGCATTTACATCAAAGCAGACCTTTTAAGGAAGATTTCTCAAGTGCCAGTCTCTTAACAAAAATTGGTGCATTTTAGAGGCATTACTATATGCTAGTACTCAAAAAGAGCTTAGTAAATTTACATTTCACTTGTAGAAAGGTATATCAGACTGTTGATTACTATGACAAAAGTATATGATAGAGCAGCTTAGAAAGAAGATTTACTTTGATTTGTTTCAGACTTTTTTCCCTAGGATTTTCAAAGTAGGGTTGCTCTGTGTTGCCCTGGCTGTTCTAAAATTACCTCTGTAGACCAAGCTGACCTCAGACTCAGTGGTTTTGCCTGCCTCTGCTGGGATCAAAGGTGTGTATCACCACATCTGGCTCTCAAGAGTTTAGTCCATGGTCTGCTGGCCTGTTTGTTTCTGGGCTTTGGTGATGTAGTGCATCATGTTGAGGTCATAGAGGAGTTAAGTTGGTTACCTCAAAGTGTCCAGGAAGCAGAATACCAGAGGAGGTCAGGGAAAAGCATAGTGTCAAGGACATTTCCCAGTGACCTTCTCTGAAGTTAGGCCTCTGCTCAAACGTTTCCAGCCCCTTCCAAAATAACCCCACTACCTGCTTTAGATCTAGTCTTCAATGCATGGTCCTGTGGAGGACATATCATGTTCAGAGCTTAGCAAAAGAACCTAAGTGACTTTCTCCTTCATTTCAGAGATGGTACAGATGGATTCTGGTGTAGTAAAATGACTTACTAACTGGTGCCAGGTCCATGCTCCTCTGATTAACTGTTCAATTCTTCTGCATTATAAAGAGCAATTTTTTTTTTTCTTTCTCTAAGACAGTGATTCTCAACCTTCCTAATGCTGCAACCCTTTAATTCAATTTCTTGTGTTGTGGTGAAGACCCCCCCCACCTTAAAATTATTTTCTTGCTACTTCATAACTAATTTTGCTATTGTTATGCATTGTAGTGTAATATCTGATATGGAAGCTATTTGGTATGCGGCCCTTGTGAAGGATTGTTTGCTCCAAAGGGGTCATGACTCACAAGTTGAGAACCGCAACTATGAGCAATGCTAAGACAATTGATGTGATAAAATTCCAGCTTTGTATTTTCATAGATGAAGAACTGCCGGCCTGCCAATGCTGAACGGCCTACCACTGCGCGGATCTCATCAGTGCAGTTCCATCCTGGTGCACAGGTGGTGATGGTCTCTGGGGTAGATAATGCTATCTCACTATTTCAGGTATGAATTTCTAAACGAAGTCCTGTAGTGAAAAGTATTCCTCACCAGAATACAGAGTCTGGAAATAACCAAAGAAAATATTTGTACTTTCTTACAGGTTGATGGCAAAACAAACCCTAAAATCCAGAGCATCTATTTGGAAAAATTTCCAATCTTTAAGGCTTGTTTCAGTGCTAATGGAGAAGAGCTTTTAGCCACAAGTATGCGCAGCAAGGTTCTTTATGTCTATGATATGCTAGCTGGAAAGTTAATTCCTGTACATCAAGTGAGAGGTAAGACTTGTGTTGAACACAGAGTCAGTCATTCTTATCTTACCCCTTCTCAACCTGAATTTACCAATATTTATAACTATTTTTAATCCCAGGTATGTACATGTGCACAGTCTCACTGTGAATCTCTGATTGTCCTCAGATTCACAGATTCACCTGCCTCTGTCTCCCAAGTCCTGGGATTAAGGCATGTACCATCATACCCAGCTTTCTGCAGTATTCTTAAAAGTAAGAGTTTGTTCAGTTAATAGTGTTTGACAATTGTGTTGAGGAAATATGCTTGATTTAGCTAGTGATCTGACTCTTTAAGAACTTAGAGTGGGTTTGTAATTTAAATGTATACATTTCTTCTAGACCACAGATATTGTTGCTTGGCTTTATTTGTCCTTGTTAGTTAATTGAATTTTCTCTTTTTCTTTGTTATTTTTTGTGTGTTGGGGGCCCAAACCTGGGCTTTTTTGTTCATAGGCTAGGATTTTACTGCTAGGCTAAACTCTAGCCCCTGGTACTTTAAGAGGTTTTTTAGATTGTTTTATTTTATACATATGTGAATTGTGCCTGCATATGTATATTGCACGATGTACATACCTGGTGCCCAGAGGTCAGAAGATGTTGGATCCCCTGGAACTGGAGTGTTATATGGTTGTGTCCCTCCAGTAGGTGCTGGGAACTGAACTTGGGTCTTCTGCAAGAACAAGTACTCTTAGCTACTGAACCTCCACTCTAGTCCCTCACTTTTATTTAAAATTTCTTCCTTCTTTTCCTTATGTGTATGGATATTTTCTTCTCTGCACACCATATGTATAGCCTGGTAGCTGCAGATGCTAGAAGAGGGTATCTGATTCCCTGAAACTGGAGTTACAGATAGTTGTGAGCCACAACATGGGTGCTGGGGACTGAACTTGGGTCCTTTGGAAGATCAGCCAGTGCTCTTAACTGGTGAGCCATCATTTCTTCAGCTCCCTGATACTTGGTTTTAATGTTAGTAGGTGAGGTGGTAAAAGAACATTAGTTAGGGATATAGAAGACCTGGCTTCTATTTCCTTGGATAAATTGTTTCATTTCTCTGATTGATAGGGCATTGGATACTTTAATTTTAATGTTATTTACTTTAAGTGTTGATTTATTCTTAGTATAAGACATTTTGAGAAGTACTTATGTAATGCATTTTAAAGAAAAACTAGGCAAAACCAAAATTAGCTTTTTTTCATTAGATTTATTTACTTACCCTCTTATCCATTCTTTCTCTATTGTCCTGTTCATGCCTACTATAGGTGACACCTTCATGATTGCTATGTGAATCCAAAGCCATTGTAATGATTTTGGCTGGCTTAACATACATCTTGGGCCAAAGTGTTGGCACAGGCCATAGGCCATTGGCAATCTTCCTATTGCACTCATGTGGCTGTATTCCTGTTAATGGGTGACCAGTGACTAAGACCAAACTAAAGTGACATACATTCATGTTTATCTTCAGTGTTTTTAGTCAGTTCTTTCCTGTTTGCTGACACCTTTAATTAACCTTTCCAAGCTGGTTCTTTGTGAAATCCCAGCAGAGAGGAGTGTCTGTAAGTTGTGTTTTGGATTTTGTGGATCTGAATTCACATTTTCAACCTCATTAGGTGTATTTTCTGGTTATTTGGATGCTCTTTGTTGAAAAGCTTAGACCAACTTATGTTGAAACAAAACTATTTTGATGGTTTACTATATTTGCAATTCCTAGTATCCACTGCTCCAAAACCATCTGTAATTCATTTCCAAGGGATCAAACTTCCTTTTCTGGCCTCTGAGGGGACTGTAGGCAAAACACCCATACACATTTGAAAAAAAACAAAACAAAAACCAAAACAACAACAACCAAAAAAAGCAGGCCCTATGGGATTTCTTAGCAGGAAAAGGTGCTCCTTGTTGCCTGAGTTTGATGGCCTGAGTTCTGTCTTCATAACTTAAGATAGAAGGTGAGAGCAAAAGGAAATAGAACAGTATCATACTTGAGACATTTGTTTGTTGTGTTGAGGGTTTAACTCAGGGCTTTGATCCTGCCAGGCAGGTACGTTAGCACTGAGCTATATACCCATCCCTATGAAAATACTAACTCAATAAACTCAAGAAATTTAGGGTATTTCATAAAGGTGGGAATTTCTGACTGGGATATGTAAGCTTTTGAATGTAAATTCTTTTCATAAATGCTTGTTTGAAAAGCGAGAATAGAATTGATTCAGATTTTATGTTCCATTAGCCTATAAGGGCTTATAACTTAAGCAGTTAAAGATAGTCTGAAGGAGAGTCAACCTGCACTCTCTTGTAGTATAAAAGGCTTTTTATCACATTTAAAAAAAAGTTCTTCTGGTCTAATCAGTAGTTGCACTTTATCAGCTTGAATTTAAAAAAAAAAATTTTTTTTTTGACTAGGCAGCATTGTTTGCATGGCATAGAAATTCAGCTAATAGCTGGATGTGGTGTTGTATGCCTATAATCCCTTTACTTGAGGCAGAAGGATCATAATGTTGGACCCTAATTCCGGGGTCCTGATGAGCCGGTGGGAGAGTCCTGCGACACAAACACCAAATCCAGGAGATGCAACAAGCAAGAGGTGTTTATTGAGCGAGTGCACTTGGGTGTCAGCAATCTCAGGGAAAGCTACACATCCCTTAAAGGGTCAGGCTCCTTTTTATAGAGACAAACCTTAAATCAGCATACATGCATGGGGCACAAGGTGATTGATTACAAAGTATAATCTCATGTTTGAGAAATCACTTGGATATGACCTGTTCTTATTTAAAGGATAAACCATAGAATGACTTGGAAAGTCCCCAGACTGTCCGTTGGCCAGGAGTGACCCAGACAGTGCTGGTCATCTGGGACCATTTGTTCCAGTGTTGGGGGCCTATTTCCTTGTTGTGGGCCAAGACCTGTGAGAAACTTTTTTCATACTCTGGCTTTCTCTTGGCTGTAACTAGCCCTATTTAACAAGATCAGCCTAGCATATAACCATTAGCCCCATCACCATAGTAACCTTTCTTGTTCTCATAATTTCTGTTCTTTCCTCCCATGTTAATGTCCATTCTTATGATATTCTATATTCTGCTTGCAAGAACTATTTTCCTTCCCCTTTCCCACGTCCTTGCTCTGCAAACTAAAAATCTTTCAATATTAGTCATCATTGCTACAGGACAGTTAATGGCTGTCCTGGATTTGAAAAACACCCCTGTTCCCACCTTCAGTATGTACAAATGAATGATGATGGGAAATCTATTCTGCTCCTTCTTTCTCTTTTCCTTCTCTGTACCATTTGTACCATTTTTATGTGTTCTTTCTATTAGATCACTTTATAATGAGTAACATGGCTCTTAGCATTCTGATAGGGTCAATGTGAAAGGATATATCCCTTTTTAAATGGGTGAACAGACTCTCAATTACATGGCATGCCATCATGAGAACCTAATCAATGCTTACATACACTTGAAAGTTAGGAGTTTAAGATTTTAAAGTACAAAATTAAAGATTATTTTCCCATTCATCATAGGCAATAACCAGATAGTTTGGCTAGTTCTAATGGCAGTGGGTTTCCTTTCTTTTGGTGAGCTGTGCAACAACAAACTACAGTAGTCCTTTTGGTTAGAGTATCACTGCTTACATATTTGGTAAATGAGTGGATTTGTTTACTCTTTGGAGAGCTGATTCTCTGGCTCACAGCTGAACTGTTGAATGTTAATCAAGATGAAGTTTGCCAACCATTTTGAAATGAATGTTTGGGTTCTTTTTGATGTTACATGCAATCAAATTTATTCAGAGCTTGGGCTTTGCTTAATTTGTAGCTTGTATACATTTTAAAAGGTAAAGGAACTTAATAGAGAGTACACTTCTTAAAAGTCATTAAATCTATTGTTTCATCTCTAGGCTTGAAAGAGAAAATAGTGAAGCGATTTGAAGTCTCCCCAGATGGATCCTTCTTGCTCATAAGTGGCATTGCTGGGTTTTCTCATTTGTTATCAATGAAGGTGAAACATTTAATTGTTTCTTGTTCTTTCATTAATTCTAGGGTTAAGGGCAGTCTTGAACTTAATGTGTTCTTTTTGTTTTGTGGTTTTGTTTTTTTTTGGGATGGGGATTTTGCTGTATAGCCTTGGCTGGCCTCCAACTCATAGAGATCCATTGCACTCAATGTGTTCTTCAATCTATACCTCAAGTAGAACTTTGGGAGTTGTAGATGGTTGGGGAAAAACTTTTGACAATGAGAAAAATAGAGTCAGGATTGGAGAGATGGCTTAGTGGTTAAGAGCACTAGCTGTTCTTCCAGAGCACCTAGGTTCTGTTCCCACTACTCACACATTGGTTTGCAGCCATCTATAACTCTAATTCCAGATTTGTTGTCCTCTTTTGGGCTTCTGTGGGCAACAGACATTCACGCAGACAAAACAGCTATACACATAAAATAAAATAAATAAACTAAAAAATTAAAGTCAAATATTTTCTAGAAGATAACAACCTTCTAACATTGAGTAAATGATTACTCTTAGACCAAAGAACTGATTGGTAGCATGAAGATTAATGGACGAATTGCAGCATCCACATTCTCTTCCGATAGTAAGAGGATATATACTTCTTCGGGTAAGTTTGAAGATATTTATGTTTCCAATTTTATAAAAAGAAACCTGCTTGGTTTTCTATTTAATGTTTTAGTAAGAAAATCAGATATATTTAGTATTTATTTTCTGCCATTTGCCAGGTCAGTTAAGAACTGATAACAATGCAGGGTGTTAACCATCTGATACACAATGTTAACATGCATGCTATGTGTACCTGTACTACAGTGTGTGACAATTTTCAAGGAGTTAGTTAACACAAGAGTTTTGTTGAATTCTCTTTGGGAGCATAAGGTTGTATATAGAAGGGCAAACCTTGGAACAGTATTTGTAGGAAGGGATGAGAGGGAGTGAGGAGCAATCTTTGAGGCAAATGAGATAATACAGGTATAATAAGATGAGAAGGCGCTGTAGTAACAAAAAGAATTGATTAGTTTTGGGAATTAGGTACTTTAATGCTTATTGGTATTTTTACTTTTCATATATTCACTCCAATAATTTATTTTAGATATAGCATCTTTTACTTAAAGTTCACCCCAAATGCATAGTTTTGTTTTTACCTTTAAACCAAAGGATACTGTGTTTTTGAGTGACTGGCTGATAAACTTGTGCTATTAAAGAGAGACTAAAAGTGATAGCTTTTTAAAGAAAGGTTAACTGAATGCGTCTTTGACTTTTACTTTCAGGGAATGGAGAAGTTTATGTGTGGGATGTAAATTCGAGGAAGTGCATTAACAGGTTTTTTGATGAAGGCAGTTTGTATGGATTAAGCATTGCTACGTCAAAGAATGGACAGTATGTGGCTTGTGGGTGAGTAAAGAGAATCACATCGTGCTGATGAGAAAATGTTTAGCAGTTAAATTAACTAGATTATACATGACTTTACTGACAGCTTAGAAATATGAAATCAGTAAACCCAGATGAACCTTTTTTGTAAAGTTGTCTTGATGCATCATTTATTAATAATGGCAGTTTGTCAGCTTTTTAGTGAAGAAGAAACTAGACTACCTTAAGTCATTATATATTTTCCCAAGTTTAGAATACTCATTTATATATGGTAAGATTTATTTTAGTGTATTTATCTTTTTGACATTCAGGAGGTACAGTGGTTCAACTTTGGATTTAAATCTCTTAAGTCCTTTAGCTAGATGTAGTATAAGCCAAAAACACATTCTTTGGAAATATTATTTGTTAGTATGGTAGGTGTCTTAGCCACTGTTCTTTTGCTGTGAAGAGATATCATGACCACAGCAACTCTTACGAAAAAGAAAGCATTAAAGTGCTTATAGCTTCAGAAATTTAGTACATTATCGTGGTGGGGAGCATGGTGGCATGCAGGCAAACATGGTGCTGGAGAAGTAGCTGGAAGTTCTACATTAGGATCCACAGGTAGAGCAGGAAGGGAGACCCATTGCCCAGGCTTGGGCTTTTGAAACCAAAAAGCCCACCCTCAGTGATACACTTCCTCTAACAAGGCCACACCTTATCCTTCTCAAGTAGTACCATTTCCTAATGACTAAGCATTCAAATATATGAAACTATGGGGGTCATTCTTATTCAAACTATCATAGTAGGTACTTAATATATAATAAAACATGTTACTGGGTTATTAGTGGAAAAAATGGTTTATATTTGGGAAATGATAACTTTTACTCCCCACCCGATCTTAAATATGTAGGTGGAAGGAGGAGTTGAATAATTAGTGGTAGTTCTAACCTAACTTAAAAGATCTTGTTATCATTAATTTTTGTAGTTAATGATGTTATCTATTTGACCTTAGACCAAACACAGTTGAGTTGTAAAGAAATTTCAGTTAGGTATTCTCTGGAGTAGGAAGTTAGGGGGTTGGTGGCATATGCTTTTGATCCCAGCACCCAGGAGTCAGAGGCAGGCAGATCTTTGGTGATACCTTGTTTATGATCCCCAGGCAAGCTTTATTAAATCATAAACAATATATCACCACATGGATCTCTCTGAGTTTGAGGCCAGCCTGGTCTGCAAAGCAAGTTCTAGGACAGCCAGAGCTGTTACACAGAGAAACCCTGCCTTGAACTCCCCCCAACACCCCAAATATTAAGTATCCCAGTGTGACCTCATGGTAGCCTTTCTTTTTGAGCCTCCTGATTGCTAGAGTCATAGGCATCTACTGCCATGCTTGACTTAAAAGTACTGATCTGTGAATGATTCTGGTATTGTAGACTAACACTAGGCACTTAAATTTTACTTTTTTAAGAGCATTGGACATAATTCTTTGTTGGTAAACATTAATGTAAACTCTGAATGGATAACCATAAATTTTGACTATTAACTAATGACTATTCCCAGGAAAGCTAAATTAAGATATCTGATTTTACTGCCATTGTTCTCTAGTTTTGTAGTTCTCACAAATACATTCAAAGAATAAAGAAAAGCTAGAAATGGCAGTAAGGAATGGTGGTATTTACTGTAAAAAAGAAAAGCAGCAGCTACCAGTAGGCAATGTCAGTTCAGTTATCTTTCACATAATAACATATTAGGCCTGTTGGGGCTAGCTTTTAATCCCAGATAGAAACTCAGGTAGCTGAAGCTAAAGAGTCGAAACTTCCAGGCCAGCTACATAAGAAGACTATATGTTGGGAGGTGGGAGATGGGCAAAAGGGCTAGAGATACACTTGCTCAGTATGTATGTGAGGCCTCAGGTCTAATCCCTATTACTACAAAACAACAAAAAGTAGTGGTACTGGAAGTTAGGCAGTAAGCACTGTGGTTTGCCTTGCATCTCAAGCACTCAAGTAGTACCTGGCATGGGGTACATTCTTTAGCAGCAGAAAGTAAAATAGAGATTCTGTACTTCAGTTTGTAGCTAGATCTACAGTTGGAAAGCTGCCAGAGTTAGGAGCTCAGCCAGACTGAAGCTGCGCTGAGAATGCCTTTTGTCTTGCCTTGAACTCCAGTCATTGGGCTCTTTGCAGTTTGTTTTTCACAAATACCAGTTTGCTTTAAATCTGTTTTATTTCCTTTTCTTTTTGCAGTTCTAAGAGTGGAGTGGTAAACATATACAGTCAAGATTCTTGCCTCCAACAAACAAACCCAAAGCCAATAAAAGCTATAATGAACCTGGTCACTGGTGTTACTTCCTTGGCCTTCAATCCCACTACAGAAATATTGGCAGTGGCTTCAAGAAAAATGAAAGAAGCTGTTAGATTGGTAATAACTCCTTTTCCCCTTCCCCTTTATCTTTATAATTTAAAATTTCATGTTGAAACAGTGAATGATCACAGGAAAGCAGTATTTGATTATTTCAAAAAGTGATTTTTAGGTTGGAGGTGCAGTTTAGTTGGTAGAGTGCTTGCCTGGAATACATGAGGCCCGAGTTTAATTCCCAGCACCAAAACAAATCCGGGATGGTGACCCATGCCCAAAATCAAGGTCATTCTTGTCTATGTAGTGAGCTGAAAGCTGGCCTGTTGTGCATGAAAAACCCTGTCTTAAACTCAAAACTAAAAGTTAAGTCATTTCAGTTGTGTTATGTAGGAATTATTAGTAGGGGCTTTTGGGCTTGGTTGTTGCATTATTGCATAGTAGCCACCAAATTTTGCATATGGTCTGTTTTTATTGGAAATTCTTTATTGCCCATTTTAGCATTTTTTAAGTTATGGTCCTCATTTTCAGAGATTTCTTTTATTTAAATTAAGGAACATATTTAAGAAAAGCAACCCATTTATCTACAGTTTCTTTAGTTGTTTTCTAAAAATCTGTAGGTACAGTGGAGTAGAGGCAGTTCTTAGACTTGAAAGTAAGTTGAGTTGACATAAGTAAAGGTGCTGTAATTCATATAGCTAGACAGAGGTTATGAATACCTGTATTAAGAATGCCTTAGGCTACCCTCAAGTTTGATGATTTAATGGAAAGACACAGAATCCAGTATTTGTCTTTATTATGGCCAAGATTTATTACAGCCATAGGTTACTAAGCAAAGCAAAATCAGCAAAGGGAAGAGCTACACAGGTAAAGTTCAGAGTAGCCTGGGAGTCCCTTCCCAATATAGTTGCACAGGATACATGTAAAACCTCCAGTAGTGAGGTGTGAATGTGCACATCAAGTATTTCCTACTGATGAGGCTCATTAGAGACTCAGTGCCTAGGTATTAGGCACAACTGATTTGGGCTACCCAGCCCAAGTCTGTTAACCCAGACATCATCCAAGGACCATTTTTGTAAGTCTTCCTGAGAATACTGGCCTCGGGACCACATTCACTCTCTTTTCTTCAACCTTAGAGTTCAGTTTAAATGTCACTGATTTCTGGATGTTTCATACTCCTCTGAACCGATTTCTTCATTTAACAATTGCTTCCTTTTAGACTCAGGTATACAGATTCTGTCCAACTTTGAGTAGCAATACTGTGTTCAGCTACTGTTATATGTACACTGGTGGTTTATATTTTACAACGGCTAATTTTTATCTTGCTCCCTCAACGAAAAGCTTACACATATTAGATAATAGTGTGTATCTTACAAAGACTTAAAAGAACTCTTCAAAACAATTTTGTGTTGATAACAGCCCTTCAGAGGATTTAGTTTTTTTTTTAATTTGTTGTTATTGAAGGACAGAATTATAATTTCAGACAGAATTATAATTTCTTTTTGTTTTGTTGAGTCAAAATTGCATATAGCACAGTCTAGTCTTGAAATTGCCTCCACCTCTCCATTGTAGGGATTACAGGCATGCACCATAATTGCCTTTCTTAGATTCTGTACTCTTTGTAATACAGCTGTACAGGGCTTATTTGACAGGGCAAAGAAGAGGCTAAGTTCCTGCCTGGGTAGATATGCAGGTAGCTATCCTGGGCCACATGTGGCCTATGTACTCTGGGTAGCAATGCCTGTAGTATGATAGCTGCCTATGAGGCCCAACACTTTGTAGATGACAGTGGCATGATGCAGTGTCACTATCATCTGTGTGGTATAGTGGAATTTGGTGTAAGACTGTCTTGTTAGATGATTCTCAGAACCATTTACCTAATTGCTGTGACTTGTTAGTTATTTGGTTTGGATTGTTCTTTGTTTTTTCCCTCATTTGCTGACTTCCTGTTTTGGGTGTGATGGATGGATTCCTTCTCTGATGATTTTTGTTCACCAGTTTTTCTCAAATCGTTTCTTTGCTGTGTTCTTAAAGTTTGAGACTTTTTCCTTCCTCTGTATGTAGTGTTCTTTCAGATCATAGTTGCCTACTTACATATTTTGATTCTAATCACACCCCCATTACCTTCTTTGGTCTCAATGCCTTGCAGGTAACCCTTTCTTCCTTGCTAGTACTCTTTCTGCCTCATGTCTGTTGGATAGATTCTTTGTGCTGAGTTTTATCCTTGGCTTCTCTCTGTCTGAGGTTTTAGGTTTGCCCTCTTGATCATATTTGAATTCTTTGTTTTGTTTTTCCAGACAGGGTTTCTCTGTAGCCCTGGCTGTCCCAGAACTCAATTTGTAGGCCAAACTTGCAGAGATCCACCTGCCTCTGCCTGTCTCTGCCTCCCAAGTGCCTGGGATTAAAATCCTGTATCTGGCTTGTGTCTGAAATCTTTTTTAAAAAATTTGTGTGTATCAATGTTTTGACTGCATGTATGTTCCATATGTATGCCTGTTGTTCATGAGGGTCAAAAGGGGGTATCAGTCCCCTGGAACTTGAGTTGCTGATAGTTGTAAGCCACCATGTTGGTGCTTGGAACTGAAACCAGGCCCTCTGCAAGAGAAGACAATACTTTTTACAGCTAAGCCAATTCTCCAGCCTCTGTATCTGAGTTCTTGTTATTGTTGTATTTAACTTTTCTTTGTAGACATTTGAGTTGTTTTGTTAGTCTTGTCTTCCACTCTTTAATATTTTTCTTTTTCTTGGTCAATTCTGTGGGTCAAATCTTTCCTTTTTTATTCTTTTTATATTTTTGAGATGGGACCTCACCACCTATCCCTGGCTGGCCTGGAAGTCATTGTACACCAGTCTGACTTCAAACTCAAGATCTGCTTGCTTCTGTCTCCTTGGTAGTTCTTTTAAAGGCATGCTCTCTCCTCATCTTTGCTTAGTAAGCTTCTGACGTCTTTTTCAGACATCATCCCTGTTAACACCGAGGAGCTGTCAGTCTTTCAGCATGAGTCATGCTGCTGTTCTTTTTCATGTTCATGCTTCTGTGTTGCTGTGTGTGCATCTGTGATTTGCGTGTCTCTTCCTAGTTTTGTTTAGGGATTATATTGAATACCTATTCTTGAGGACTTAGAATCTATGAAGTATCACTGAGAGGAAACACTTAGCTACTGTAAAAGTTAACCAAAATGAAAAATGTAGAAGTATACTTAAAATTGATTTAAAAAAAAAATCACCTACAGATCCCAATGACCATAAAACAGAAATGTAGAGTACTGTCAAGTTTAACCCCCCCCCAAAAAAAAAAAACCCAAAAATTTCCTAATGATGCAAAATTTAAAGTTAGAGACCACTCAGTGGGTAAAGTCCTTTCAAGAAACAAAGTTAGCGATGACTTGGCCAGTATAGTCTTTGCTATTCAAGTGTGAAGACCTGAATTCAGACCCCCCCCCCCCGAGCTCACTCTAGACTCACTGAGATGGGAAGTAGATGCAGGAGAATCTGTGGGGTATGAGAATGACTCCAACAAGGTAGAAGGCAATGACTGACGCTGACACTGGGTTGTCATCTGACCTCCATGCAGACTGCTTCCACTCATACACGTGAGCATGCATGACACAGACACACACAGATTTTGTCATGGGCTGCTTGACTACGTTTATGGATCAGTGCCTCCATGCATGCCACAGTCAAAGTGACCTATGTTTTATATCAGGATAGAATGAAATGAAAAACAAGAGTTTCTAGCTTTTGTAACTCAAGGCTTTTTATGATCTCCTGCAGGTTCATCTTCCATCTTGTACAGTATTTTCTAACTTTCCAGTTTTTAAAAAGAGTGCTGTTTCTCGTGTTCAAACCATGGATTTTTCTCCCAGAAGTGGATACTTTGCCTTGGGGAATGAGCAGGGCAAGGCCCTGTTGTATAGGTAGGTAATAATTTATGTTTAAAAGGCAGATGCATAATAAATTGCTTTTGAAAGTATGGAGAGGGTAATATGTTTTCACAATTCTACAGTTACTAAAGAATTTATTAGTTCTTTAATTATAGCATGCCCAGCCTGACCCATCCTTTATCTGTGTTTTTTCTCCCATAAATGTGTCACTAGCAGAAAAATATGCCCAAGGAATACAAATTGTGTGTGTGTAGTTTGTATAATGATTATTATTTTTTCCCCAGAAAGCTTTGGGTTTTTAGAATGCCAAATCAAGGGAAAGTAGCCATTTTAATAATACTGCCACTTCCTTAGTAGTTTTAGATAGATTCTTGCTAATTTGAAGTCACTATTTACTTCACTGGACTTATGTGTATTTTAGTTGTTTCTCTCCTTGCCGCTCTAAGCTATAAATAAAGGTGTGAGCCACAAAGATAGCAAAGAGTTAAGTCATCTATCCAGCTTTCTATTTTTTTTTCAGCCAACATACTTGTCTTTAAAATAGACACAAGCAAAATTAATTTGCATCAGTGCTAAAAGGTACGGTTGGCAGTGTTCTTCAGGGAGAACTGAAACTTCCAGTGGTGGCTGCCCTGATATGATAGTCTCTTTCCAGTTTGTTGGTTGTGTGTGTTGCACAGAACCCTATGATTATGAGGGCATGCTCTGGGGAATGCTGCAGGCTGAATGAAGAATGGAAATTGGTTTTAAAAATAGTTGTGAAATGAGACTATAGTAAGACTATGGGTTAAACTGCTACCTCCTTTGTGAGTCTCATTTCAGATTAGTTTGGGATCAAGTACAAATTTTACTAAAAAGAATAGCTCTGAGAACTTTTTTTTTTAAAGAACTAAACGGTTTTTTAAGCCCCAGAAGCCATTACAGTTTTCACATTGCTCTAGCCAGTGATTTGGATCAACAACACTTTTATTTACTGTGGCTGATGAGGTATTTTGTCAGTCCTCTGGAGCCATCATAGCAGTTTATGTATGTTGGGATCTAAACACATCTGCTTGTTGAGAATGACTGGAATCCGCCCCACCTCCCACCACCATCTTTCTGAGTGCTGCTCCATGACAGATTTGACTATTCTGTGGGTAATTAAAATTTATCTTATATTTTTCAGGTTACACCATTACTCAGACTTCTAAAGATGTTTTTTTTTGAAGTAAGAAAATTCTCTTTTAAAATAAATACATGGGTTTTAGGGTTGTACCACTGGTGTCATTTGGTAGAGGTGCCATATTGGCTTAGTTCTGATTTTCTGCCCCTAGGTCAGCTTTATATCCTTTATATTAGGGGAGTTGGGTGCAGCTGGATCAGGAGATGGCCAAATGACCTGAGCCTTCCTTGGAAATTACTAATTCCCAATCACAGTGACCTGCCTCCTCTACTGAGGTCACATTGTCACAGTTTCTGAGTATGTAACCCACAAAACAGAATAAACTTCTCATAGAAGAATCAGAGCTATAGTTTGTGTGAACTTAAATTCTTTGACTTGGGTGATTGTTAAGTATTTTGCTTTATTGCAGAGAGCTCAAGAATGACTGCGTAATAGATTTTTGCTGGCCAGTATTTAAAGCAAAGTATGTTTTCTGTATGGCCACAACTTAGACCTGATACAGGGGTCTTGACATTGAGCTTTACAATTAATCTTTTTACCACAGCCTTCTTATAATTATGAGTGTTGAAGAGACTACAGATTAGATTTAATTAGAGAAAAGGATTTTTAAAGATAGAATTTTGAGAATGTAACCAGAAAAAGAATGCATTCCAGCTATCTTGTCTCTCAAAAATAATAATGGCAGTACACATTGCTTGTGGTGAACAGTTATACATCAGCTGCTGTGTAATTTTTTTTCTCTTCTTTTTCAGATTCGCTTGAACTCATTTCAGTACATCTTCCCAGAAATTTCCAAGTGTGTGTGATAATATATATAGATAATGACTTACGGAATCCATGCTTCAGTTAGTAGCAATGTCTTGATAAGTGTATGGTAACTTTTGTTTGAAAATAAGTGTACATGATTCTTTTTAGTGTCTGCATATGCACATACACACAAATGTAACTTGGATGCATTTCCTTTAAAAACTGAATGTGAGAAATTGGGAACATCTGTCTGTAATAAAAAATAATATAGGTAGATAATTTCATTTATAAGATTTATAACCTTACCCCCCCCCATAGATCTGTCCAGGTTTCAGAGCAAGGCTTTTAAAACTACCCAATTCACCTATTTTGTTCATTTTATTTGATACAGGGTCTCTGTGTAGTGCTGGCTGTCCTACAGTAACTTGCTAAGTAGACCAAACTGGCTTTGAGCTCACAGAGATCCTCCTGCCTTGGTCCACCTGAAAGCTGAGATTAGAGGCATACATTATCATACCTGGCTCCCACACCAATTCTTAACTCAAGAAATTTTATGCAACCCTTTGTATATAGGTATGTAAAATCTCTATGCAAGCATTTACTGATAGTAAATCATACATTTATTTTAAAAACAATCATTTGGTATACTTAACAGTTTTACCACTTATTAAGGTTAAAAGGAAGTTTGTATACTAAAGAGATAAATGTGTGTTTATTTTTACATAAATAATTATTTCTTAGCTGGGTGGTGATGGCACACACCTTTAATCTCAGCATGTGGGAAGCAGAGGCAGGTGGATTTCTGTAAGTTTGAGGCCAGCTTGGTCTATAGACTGAGTTCCAGGACAGGCTGCAAAGCTACACAGAAATCCTGTCTCAAAAAAGGGAAAAAAAAATTAAATAAGTAAAAGAATTACTTCTTGAGCCATGTACATATCTTTAATCCCAGCAGCTGAGAGGCAGAGAGAAATGCAGATCTCTTTGAGTTTGAGGCCAGTGTAGTCTACAAAGACAGTTCCAGGACAGCTAGGACTATTAAACGGAAACCTGGTCTCCCCTTCCATCTCCCAAAAAGAACTATGCTTGGTGGATATTTTATAACTGGAGGACAATCATTTCACTGTTCTTCAGGGTTGATATTTTGATTTTGTAATCACTGCTGTGAATACTGTTTTTATATACATTCATTATAGAAAATGGTAAAAGTGTATTTAGGACTGTTTCTGGAATTATTAAAAATTCTGTCCTAATCCTAACTTTATTATTAAAATAAAAATTTTAGTACTTGTTTTTTAAGAAATTTGCACATATTTTGATCATGTTTACCTCCTTTCAACTCATCTAGATGCACCCTTCTTCCTTACCGACCTAACTTTGTGTCCTCTTCAAAATCAAAACCCATCAAGTTCAATTTGTGCTGCCCATGTAGTCTTGGATGTGTCTCCTTTCACTGTAATGTGTTTGACTTACCAGGGGTACATTTTTAATAAAATGAACTCTTCCTCCCTCAGTAGCTTTCAATTGCAGATAGCACCTTTAGGAGCAGGATTTGGTGCCTACCTCCTCTCCATGTTGGGATTTGATCTGGCTTCAGCTTTTACAAGTGGTGTGCATGCTGCCATAACTACTGTTCCTAACATGTAGCTGCCCTGCTGCACCCAGAAGTCATGGTTTCTTTGTAGTTTTCACTGCCTTTACAGTTTTTGCCCCTTTATCCACAGTATTCCTCAAGCCTACAGTATTCCTCAAGCCTTGGTGAGAAGGTGTTGGAACACAGAGGAATGATAAATGGCGAACAATGTCTTGGGGAACTGTGAGAGAGGATCTAGAAAAACAGGCAGACGGCCTTTTTACCTCAAGTGCATTTTGTTTCCTGGATTGTTCTTGGATTGGTTTCATGCCTTCTGTGACAAATATTTGCATTCAATTTAAAAGACATGTAGCACAATACATTAAAATATTCAGGCAGATAATTGGAGTTCAAGCTTCAAGTTGAAGACCAGAGAAGTAAAGCAGCTAAGCCAGTAGATCTTACCTCTACCCAGCTGAAATGGCAATCCTGTCTTCAAGAATCCTCAGAGGCAAAAGCTCTTAATTCCTACCTCCTCTTCTTACTCCTTTCTCTGCCTAGCCATATCACTCCTGTCTCCACTGCCCTACTGCTAGAATTAAGTGTGTGATCCCAGTTTCTGAGATCACCTTTGTGTGAGCTGTTTTCTTTTAGGGCTGGGTCAATTTCATGTAGTCAGTGTGGCCTTGAACTAACAGATCCAGTACTTCTTAATCCTAGTCATGGGATTAAAGGTGTATCACCACTTCCTGACCTCTAGCTTGTGGCTGGCTTTGCTTTCTGGATCTTCAGGCAAGCTTTAATAAGTCGTAAATAATATATTGCCACAGACATGTTTATTCTTGTTGGATGTCAACACAGCTATAGAAGTCAATCTGATCAATGTACTATGAATCTGACTGAATATAGCCTTCTGCCTTTTGTGCTATTTTGGATATAGTCTATAGTATATGCCAGATAATTGTGTTTAAATTGGTCTGTCCTGAGAAAGTTCTGGGGAAGGGCTGCTCTGTTAATATGTAGTATGTGCTTATTGGTGTTTAGATGTTTTTCCGAACTCAACCTTCCTTAGATCATTGCATTCTTTGTTGCATTAATGTATAAATGTGCACTGAAACTGAAGTAAAGTTGTCTACAGCATTAGACTAGTCCACCTCTTTCTTTCAGGCCCTCAGATCCCAGATCTCATAGACAGATCTACTTAGGTTTAATGAAAGTCAACAGGAAGGGGTATGGTATATATGTTCTTATAAAGGGGCATTCTGCATTCTCTTGTTCTCTGTACCTTGACACTCCATTACAAAGAACACACTACTTGTGTTCTCTATTAATTGCCATCTACTACAAATAGAAGCTTGTTTGATGTGGGTTGAGGAATTAATCTGTGGGTGTGATGGTGAGTCATTAGGAGTCAGTTTAATACAAAGTTCATTTAGCGTGCAATGCATTTAGAATATAATACACATTGGGGAAAAGAGCCTCTTAATGATGAAGGTCAAACTGGATAGTTACACATAGAAGAACAAATGATCATGTTTCTCACCCTGCGCAAAATGCAACTCCAAATGTATCAAGAACTTCACTGTGAGATCCAGTGCCCTAGAGAATACATTGGAATTTATTGGCACAAGAAAGGACTTTCTGAACCCTAAAAAAGCACAGACCAACGCTGCACAAAACTCAACCTGATACTCTAGGGAATACATTTGGACTCACTGGACAAGAGAAGAACTTTCTGAATGGGGTCTAACAATGCAGGCATTAAGACCAATAATCAACAATAAGTGACTTTCTGAAATTAAAGCTTCAGTATATCAGGGGCAGCTCACAGAATGGGGGAAAATACTAGCTACACATTGGACAGGGTTAGTGTCTAGACTACAAAGAACTCAAACTAGGTTTTCTAGAAAACCTAATAAAAAGTAGGACATGGAACTACGTGAATTTTCAAAAGATTCAAATGGCTGAACAGTTTTAAAATGTTTAACATCCTTAGTCATAAGGAAAATGCAAATTGTCTAATGGTTTCTTGATGAAATGAGTCAGTTTTAAAAACACTCATTGTAAGCAATACAGTCCAAAGATATACTGAAAACTAATAGGAAAATATGGATTTTTGGTTTTCCTAATTAAGCCATTGCATTTCTATAAGAGCAGAGAAATTCATATATACAGTAAAAACACTAATCGACTGAGCCTGTGTTTTGGGCAACATTGTATGGGATAGAATGGTGGTACACTTCGAAAAGACTAAAGCTGCAGGGAAGTTGTGTGATGTAAATATGATCACTGCCAATCATCATTATTGTTATTGTACATTTTGCAGTAGATGGAGTCAGCAATTACATGAGACCATGTGGGGCTGGTATCCAGTTGAGATGTGTTTTAGGGTTTCTTCTGACAATTATGGAGCTTGGTGGCTTCATGTAGTCCAGCTTTAAATGTTCCTTTCTAGGAAACTAGTCCTAGGGACCTTAAGCAGGCTAGATAAGCATGGTGCCTACCACTGAGCAACTGTCTCAGCTTCTCTTGCCAGAATCTTGTCTGGCTTCCAGCATCTTTCTCAAATTACATGTCCTGTGAAGATGAGTTGTTTTCTGGTTTTGGTGAGCTTTCTCCCCACTACCCTTTTAGCTAAGAACTTGATGGTGTGATAACACTGAAAATTCTTGAAACCAGTGGCGTGTGTAATTTTTAGCCACCAGAGGGCAGCAAGGCATTTTGACGCTGTCACTTTGTTCAGTTAAATCATGACTTGTTTTAGAAATGAACACCAAGCTGTGTATGTGCTTATTTTGTGTGTGTTTTTCAGGCATCAGGAATTTCAAGATGTACAGGAGTTCATTTTTATAGAGAAAACGGTGGAAGCCGTGTTTAAATTTTAACTGCACTTCATTAAAACCTCTAGGTCAATTTAGTACTCTTTTAAGAGAGTTGGGTTTTTTTTTTTTTTTTTTTTTTAAATCTGTTTTAACCTCCAAGGCAGAGGTACTGTTTGTTCTTCAGGCATACTATTGAATCTGTTTCTTGCCTTTAACATTTTCTTTCCTTCAGTGGACATTAGGGCATTTGAGTCAGGCTCTCATTGCTTTTCCTTACCACCAGAGCCAAGCTAATTGTTCAAGGAGATTGGAGATACATGTAAGAATTCCTTCACATCAGTCTGTATTTGCAGTTGCTATTGCTAGTATGAATGCAGCTCAGTTCCTGCTTTGGGGGCAACCATCACTAGCTGTAAAGTAATGATTTGCTGTGTAGAATAACTAGTCTTCTAAAGAAATGTCCTGTGCCTAAATTATAGGTGAAAGTTTTGTGTCTTACGAGAAATAAAGTGTATGGATGTTGAATTTGCTTTTGATGAGGATGTGTAACCCACTCTGAGCTGCGGGTCTGTGACATGTATTTCTGTACTTTTGTGGCTTCAGTTTGGAATAGAGGCAAGTGTAAATGCTTGCACATACCTCCAAAGAACTCGGAGGCTACTTGCAATCAACTCAAATGCATCTCCATGCCTCCATCACAAAACATTACTATTGTAAACTGGAGGAATTGGATGCTGAACAGGTGTGGGGAAAAGGTAGAATATGGGGTGAAAACTTGGAAGCTGTGGCAACTGACATGTAATTCTCAGCATTGTAAGAAAAGTAGTACTCTGATTTTATAGGACCATAGATGGAAGTTTCCAGCAGTTGCACATCCATACTATAGAGCAGGGAGTGCATACCCTCGGTGTGAGCTCTTGGAGCACTAGATCTTATGTATTCTGCTAAAGTATTTTGTTTCATAATATATTCATACTGCAAATTGGGTAATTTATAAACATATGTTTGCACTGGGGTTGCATTTAATACACCTTAAAAAAACAACTGCTGACAGTGTATATCCACTACCCTACTCTTCCTCTCTCAAATTCTCTGTATTCTTATAATATTAACAGCTGTAATGTCTTAGTCACTTGAGCTAGGTAGTAAGACTGCCTTCCCACCCCTGCCACAGGGTTTCTCTGTAACTGCCCTGAATGTCTTGGAACTCTGTAGATCAGGCTGGCCTCGAACTCAGAGATCTGCCTGCCTCTGCCTCCCAAGTGTTGGGATTAAGGGCATGTGCCACCACTGCCTGGCAGCTAGACTGACTTTGAATTTGAGATTTTTCTCTCCTTGTCACACCTTTTCGCTTCTTGAAATACCCTCTAATCTATCACCACTTTCTCAGTTCTCATCTGCTCTCAAGCTGAACAATTCCCTTTTGCATTTTTTCTTTTTCACATTCTTTCATCAGCTCTCCACATTGCAGCCTGAGAGTTAAGAAAATATATTTATGGTAGAAAACTTGAAACATACAAAAAAGATAAGGGGTATGTATTGCATCACTCAGCTTCAGTAATTAACAGCTCATATAAATTGAACTGGCTGTTCTGAAGAAAAGGCAAAATTATTCCATCAGTAAATATTCAGTATGTGTTGAGATAATGCTTTAAAAATATAAATCTCAAGCTGGGTGTGGTGGTGCATGCCTGAAATCTCACACTCAGGAGACTGAGGTAGGAAGATTGACAGTTTGGGGCCAACTTGGGCTACATAGCTACAAAGGGAGACAGACTTTCAGGAAAACATTATTTATACATACAAACATATATACTCACACAGTCCTCTTGCTTGAAATTCTTTAACAGCTCATCTCTTCCACAGCCTTTAGATTCCCTCTAGAAAGCATAAAGAAACAAAGTTCACAAGCCTTGCAATGATTCTGCTATGTAAGCTTTAGACCAATACCTGGACCATTCTCAGTTAACTGTTAGCCACCATCACTAGAATGACACAGTCGGGTGCAAGATCAAGGTCAGCTCTGTAGCTTGCTAGAAGGCCATGCTACTTAGGTCTTTTCCTGTCCAGGTTTCTCTCTGCTCCACAAGTCTTGAGGTGCTTTGTAATCTCCCAGAAGAAGTCTAGCTGAGTTCCCCCTGGGCCTTTGTTGTTCAAGTATTTTTCTGACATTTTCTTTACCTGCTTTTCACATACCCATCCAGAAAGACTGTAGGAACTCCTCACCCACATCCTTTGTTCAGATGATAAGCTGGATGGGCATCTACTGTACCTTTTATTGTACTTACTGGTTATCACTAGACATTAGTGTTCATAATGGAATGAGTGAAAAGTGGTATGTAATGTTCTAGTCTATCTGAGCTGTGATTTTAATTCTTTCTACTGAAAAAAAAACCAAAAGATACTATTTATATTGCTTGTAATCAGTTTATATCCAAGACTGAAGAGATGGCTCAATGATGAAGAGAGCCTACTGCCCTTGCAAAGAACCCAAATTCAGTTCCAGTCACCTGTGCTTGACCTCTTAACACCAGCTCCATGGATCTAACACCTCGTCTCCAGGGCCATCTCAACCTCTCACCACATAATTAAAATAAAGAAGTTTATATTGGTTCCTTAGGGAAAGCAGGAACTTGTCTCCCCATGTTGATGTTGTGGTTTTAAAATATTTATCTCTGCATCATCCCCTGCCCCCAAAGCTGAGGAGTGAACCCAGGGCCTTGCACTTGCCAGGCAAGCACAATCTCCAACCCCCTCAGTACATTTAGTTTTTGCTAGAATTTTATTCAACTTTGCTTCTCAAGCACCAAGCACTACACTTGGTCCAAATATTAAATATGTAATTTTATGAGATCAAAAATTGATTTTTTTTATCTATAGAATAAAAGTATAAGGTAATTACTAAACTAAGTCCACATTTTCTGAACCTAGAATCAAGAATCTTGGCTGACACTGGATTTTTGTTCTATTCCAGATGAGAGAGCTAATTAGAGATGTGATTTGAGCGTGGAGGCAGTGGATGTTTTGATGGTTTATGCAGACAGTGGGCTCGAGGGCTTGGGATTGGGACTAGTTTAGGGGTTAATTTGTAGAGAAGGGCTTAAGAAGGAATGTTGAGGCCTAAGAAGAGATGGACTATAGGTAGCCAGAGGCAAAACCCAAGTCAGTTTTAAAAATAGAGGATAAGTTGAAAATAAACTACAAAACCCTGAGTCAGCCAGCAGCTGGTAAATGCCTTTTCTTATTGACATTCAGGCAGCAATAATATTCCCTCATTGTTGGATCTGTCTCTTTTTTTTAAAAAAGCTTATATGGGTTTGGCATAGTAAAACCAAATTCTCACAAATTCGACTGAGGTGATTTGATATTTTTATACATGCTCGTGTTTTTCTTTGATGCAGTATCTTCTGTCTTGTGCTGTCATTTGGGTTTTCAGACCATCCATTAACCCACCTGTCCACCCAGTGAGCGTCTGTTGAGCACCTGTTTATGCCAGGCACCATGTTTTCCATGCATGATCCCAAGCATTTGTGGAAGGAGGACAGGGTATAAGTTGGATGAGTATAGGAAATGGTGAAGGGCAGAACCTTTTGAGAACATGGAATAAGGGAGCATGATGGGGGCTCCTGGAAGACCCCTTGAGCAAGATGGTTAAGCTTGGCCATCAAAAATATGGTATATTTCCAAAAGCACTTTTTCAGATGTTTAATTATAACACACACACACACACACACACACACACACACACACACACACCCACACAAAAACCAATCAAGTAAAACACTGTGTCTCAACTATAACCTATGGTGACTTAATCTCATTAAAAGGGAGAAAGAAACTTTGCTTTTTGCCTGCCTGCCTTGGCTCTCTCTGACACACTCATTTATCCTGTTGTTGTGATATTCTTTCTCTGATATTAGAAGCAGACCAGCAGCCTAGGAACCCTTCAGATCTTTAGAATGAAGTGAGTGTTGCGACACTCAGTCTTGTAGACTGAGCAACTACCAGATTTTTGGCCCCTCTAAAATGAAACATTTGTTGTTAGACTACCAAATACACATACCCTCTTTATATAAATATGCACGCGTGCGCGTGCGTGCGCACACGCGCACACGCACACACACACACACACACACACACACAGATACACATTCTGTCAGTTCTGGTCCTGTAGAGAACCCTAATATAGACCTGTATGTATGGGTCTCCCTACATCTCTCAGTCCTTTTGGAGGTGTTCTTGAAGCATGCCATTTGCTTTGCTTGTGGGAGAATGGTCCTCCAGGTATCAATTTGTACCCACTGTATGTGTTATTTTTAGTACACAGATAGGGTAATTCTAGAGATGAGCTCCAAGAGGCATGCCAGACCTAAGGACATAGGATCTAGAGACAATTGACTTGGGAAAATCATTTAATCTCCATAAGCCCAGTTTCTCTCCCTGGAGAGTGGGAGAAGAGTAGAGGCTACTTCAGTCAGGTGATGCAGTGTTAAGAGGCATCATCTAAAAGCATGCAGCCCACTGATTGGTACAGAACAAGCATTTGTTGTCAACTATTATTCGTTGCTCTTCCAATCCTTATTACAGCCTTGGAGTGGGAGTGGTAGACGCTATTAACTCTTTTATACTCCTGGGAGGTATAGATTCCAGAAATGTTAAATGACTTGATCTGAGGTCACAAAGCCAGCAAATGGCAGTCAGGACCTCAGGTGGCCTCTGAATCCAGTGATTCTTTCCCCCTCTCTCTGTGGCCTCTGAAATGAATGATATTTCCCTTGGGGACCTGCCTGCCTGCCTTTCATGTTTGTGAATTCTTTTCCTTCAGCTGCAACTCCTTTTGTCAGAATTCTGTGTGGTCTTAGTCTACAGAAACCATCTGCCTGTTGCTGTGAGGCCTGGACATGAACAGGTCTGCCAGAAAGGCTCAGTCATGGCAAAGCTGGTGGATTTTGTTGATGCTGTGTCGAACCTTCAATCAGAAGTTAACTTAGTTATCTACTAAGTGGAATTAACTTTGAATCCCTTCAACTTGCACTAAAACCAGTCATATGTTTATGCATTTGAAAACTGAAGGGCGGTCTAATTCTATAAAAGGTATTATAATGTAGATAATACTATTGAAAAGATATTAATAAGGTTTTGCTCTATTGAATCCAATATAAAAAGTAACTTCTCATGCATAGCCCCTGGGTTTCTTGCTCTCATATGTTATCAACAACAGTCTGTTTTCAACAAAATCAAGTTTTATTCTTTTTGCAGTCTAATGGATGGCAGGTAGTTGCTAAATTCTTATTCTCTTTTTCTCTGGAATATTAATTTCTGAAGTAAATGACTCTTTTGTCTGATTAGCTGGGTGACTGTGGGTATACTTTTGAGTCTCAGTCACTAATCTGATATGGTGATAATTATATGTATAAGGAGCTCAGTGAGATGTGAAGGGCCTTGCATAATATGGTCCCCTGACTATGGTAAATGCTTTACCAGTCTGACTTTATCTATTTATCTTGAGGTGCTGGGGATTGGACCTTAGGCCTTGAATATGCTAAGCAAGAGTTGCTAGGAAGCCCTTGTAAAAACACTTTTAAATATCATGTTTCTAGAGTCCTTCATACTTATCCATCCATAATCACATTTCTCATTCTATCTCTTCTTTAACCTGTGTGACATAAGAACCAGGTTTAATTTGAAATGTAGATATAGCTAAATTGGCTGACACAAACTCTTTATCAGTCATCAACTCTGTGTGAGGTGCCCCAATGTGTCATAGCATTTCTTAAGCACATCTTATTATTTTAAATTGAAAAAATGAAACAGATATAAAATCCAACACATGGCATTTGTATAGGTTACTAGATTGTCCTGAGATGAGAACCTAAACTGAAGAATTGGCTTTGTCACCCTCAAAACTGATCACAAAACCTGTCCCAGTCCAGTGCCTTGTAAAAAAAGAGTTTCATCGGATGTGCTCATTGTACAAGGTGCCATGTTACATAAGGACATTTCCATACAGGTATATATTGTGCATTGAGCACATACAATCCCTTTTCTTTCCCTATAAGTAATCACTCTGCTGACTTACTACTGTATTCTCGTTTTTGCTTTTCAGAGTTTCAGGAAGTCAGGTGCTTATAATCCTAGCACTTGGGAGGTTGAGGCAGGAGAATTGTTGAGAGCAACCTGGACTAAAATATATAATCTTCTAAAAAAAAACAACAAAACAAAACAATGAAACAAAAGCTGTTCATCCACCCACCCAACTAATCAACCAAACAAAAACTAGTTTTTAAAATACCCAAAAGAATATCCCAAGATACTATAGTGCAATGTTCCCATTTGACAAAAAAGTGGTACTTTTTTTCTTTGTTTTTGAGACTGGGGCTCATGCAGCGTAGGATGCCCTCAAACTCACTATTGGTGACCTTGAATTCTGGTTCTCTTGTCTCTACCTCTCAAGTTCTGGGATTACAGGAATATGTCACCATTTATTTCAGTGGTTCTCAACTTTCCTAATGCTACAGCCCTGTAATACAGTTACTCATGTTGTGGTGATCCCCAACCAAAAAATTATGTTCATTGTTACTTCGTGACTAATTCTGCTAGTCATGAATTATAATGCAAATATCTGATAAAGGGACCTTGAACGGTTGAAACCCAAAGGTTGAGAACTACTGATTTATCCCTTAGTCATTGTGGATCAATAGTCTCAGATCAAAGTTTCTTCTTTCAATGTAAAACTTTCAAATCCTTTTTTTTTTTTTTTAATTTCAGGGAAGTTTTCTTTGACAGTTTCACATGTGAATAGATTGTGTTGTGCTTGCACTCACTTCTTATGCTCTCTCATCCTCTCCTACTTGACTGACTCACTTCCTCCCCATACGTTCCCAATCCTACCCCCATGTCTTCCTCCATTTTTCAGGGGTCTAATAGCAGGGAACTTTTCTTGAACTATTACAGGCTGTTCCTTTGTTTTGGTTTCTCTTTGTGGTGCTAAAGCCTGGGCGGAGGTCCTAGCCTGGGCTAGGCAAGCACCCGCACTGAGCCACATCTCCAGCTCTGGCTCTCTTGAGGGTTTCCACTAACAAGTGCACTGTCTTCTTTGGCTTCACTGCCAAATTGTTTGATTTCTTTTCTTTTCCTGAGACAGGGTTTCTCTGTGTGACAACCCTGGCTATCCTGGAACTCACTCTGTAGACCAGGCTGGCCTCAAACTCACAGAGATGCACCCACTTCTATATCTCAAGTGCTGGGTGGGATTAAGGGTGTGTACCACCACTACCGGGCGAATCTTTTGATTTCTTGATGCATTTCTTTTTGTTTGTCTCTTACCCTAGTTTTTACCTTTTATGTCTCCTAAGAAAGGTATTTAAACCTTTTCCTAGCTTAGTTTTCATTTCTGAAATATTTTCTTTTCAGTTTTTTTTTCCAGGTTCTGTCACCTCACTTCTTTTAGGTTTTGTGGCTATAAGAATGTATATCACCTCGGTTTGAAGCAGGTATCATTTTGTTTTATGGATCTAATTTTTTGATATAGTGTTTCTTCCTAGTATGGGGCCTGATCCTAGATGGCAACCCTTAGCCCTTTCCATAGGGTTTACATATGAGCCCAGTGCTGGCAAAGGCCAACACCGTTAACAATACTTCAAAGACAAAAGTAATCTCTCAGTAATGGCTTGTGAGACTAGGAGATGAGACTGAGCCAAATTAAATGTCCTCAAGGCATGCCTCTCTGTGTGTACATGCTTGGGGTCCCCCGTATCCCAGACAGCGTCAGAGTTGCATCCCTCTAGGACAGCATCACTGGTGCTGTTGGGAAAATGTGCTGTTTTCTTTAGTTGCTGATTAGTTCCTCTCTGATACCCAGAACTTCCTTGAGGGCTGGAGAATTTCCTAGTTCCTAGATTTCCTTTTGAAATTTCACCAACTGCAAGGACCTACCACATAGTCAAAGCTGCATGCATACTTTGCATATCTCCAGTAAACATCCATAGGCCTATCCACACGTCTGCATGCCATCATAGACAGCTGCCCACCTCTTTTGGAGCCACGTCATTTATTTAAAGGCCTCATTGTGCCCTAGAGTCTTTCCATAATCTTTGGGTCATGTATAGTTGACGAATTTGATGAATATGTAAATAAAATTTTATTGAGCACTTATTAATGAATATGATATGTATTGTGTTTCAGATGGCATTTTATTTATCTCCCACTGCATAGTCAGTTAAATATTATTGTAGATGAGGCTGCTGAGAAGTTGAACAGTTTTTGCCAAGGTCACAGTAGGAGTAAGTAGAAATGCTAGAATCTGTATTAGATGTATAAGAATGACCAAAATGTGTGTATCTTGTGGGTTCCTGAAAGCAGGCTCTGGGATGGAGATTAGTGTGCAGGTCTGTGAGTGTGCTGGGGATCTGCACCTGGGGAAGGAACTAGCTGATGGAGTTTAATGAAAATCTCAGCCCTGGGGAAGCCACAGCTGGGAAGGCCCTTCAGAATTGTGGAGTGTGAGAGCCAAAGGAAGGATACAACCTAAGATAAAGAAAGTCCTGAACTTCATGCCAGATTTTAGATAAATTCTGAATACAAAGTGAGGCCTACATCCAGCATAGAGATGACAAACACATGAGCTAGTCAAATACAGACTGGTGGGTGCTAAGATAGTATCAGCAGCATGGCTTTTCCCTTAAAGAAATGCAGAGAGAGAGAGACAGAGAGAGAAAGAGAGAGAGAGGAGAGAGAGAGAGAGCATATCAACAGACCAAAGAAAGTATTCTGATTAAATCTAACTTGGTAAATGTGAAAAAGAAGATGGGCTCCAAGTCAGTGGTAGAATTCTTACCTAATATGAACAAAGTTTAACATCCAGAACTTCAACAAGCAAGCAAGCAAGCAAGCAAGCAAGCAAGCAAGCAGGAAAGCAGGAAAGGTAGGCAAGCAGGCAAGCAGGCAAGCAAAGCAAGCAAACCTTGTAGACTAGTTGACTATTAAAGAGGCATTTGTTTTGCATGGTTCTGAAGACTGTCTGAGGTCAGGATGCAAACTCAGCATCCTCCGGGTTGCAGACAGCTGACTTGTATTCTCTCATAGTAGAAAGAACTGGCAAGCTCTCTCTGTCTCTGTCTCTCTCTCTCTTATATATACACACACATATACACAAAAAGAGAGGGAGAGGGAGAGGGAGACAGAGACAGAGTTACTCTGTAGCTCAGGCTGGCCTTGTGTTTGAGGCAATCCTTTTGTTTCAGCCCCCCTGAGCTTTGGGATTAAATATCTCCCTCAAACAAACAAACAAACAAACAAACAAACAAACAAACAAACAAAAAACAATACCCTGAGTGAAGTAACCTAGACCCAGAAAGACAAATATGGTATGTATTCATTTATAAGTGAATATTAGCCATTAAGTGATAACCAAGCTACAATCTGTGGACCCAGAGAGCTTAGGTAAAGAGCATAGGGGTCTAATGGGAATGTGTTTCTCCCTGGGAAGGGGAAATGGAGTAGATTTTGCAGTGACCTTGGGGTGGCTGGGGACAGGAGCAGGAAGGAACAGGGGGATGGGTTAGAGTGAGTGCTGGGAGAGACAGCTAGAATTGGGAGTGGTGTGGAAACAGTACTGAGGACCCTGGAGTCTATGAAGGTGATTCTAATGAGAACACAGCAAAGGCAGATTCAGAGTCTTAACTGGCCATCTCTTGTAGACAGGCAAGCTTCCAATGGAAGGACTGGATTACACGCAATAGGTTAGTTGGCTATGGATATCCCCAAACAGCCCAGGCTGATGCTAGGACAGAGGGTTGCTCTCTGCAGGCTGACAGTGGTTTATGTGTGGGGGGATTGCTGAGAACAACATCCACCCAACTCAATGAACATGGAGAAGTCCAGTTGGTGCCTACATGGAGCCTTCACCCCTGTGTTCTACCCTGTGGTGCAGGAAGGTGCTCTGCAGGCTACAGAAAGAAAGATGGACACCAAGCCAGCCACAAAACCTTTGACCCACAACCTGTCCTGCCTGCAAATTTGCTGGGACAATGGTGGCACAGAACTTGTGGGAGTAACTAACCAATGTCTGATTTGACTTAAGGCTCATTCCATGAGAAGGAGCCCATACCCAACACTGCTTGGGTGACTGATGGGAGATGTGATTCTGTATATATGTTTCTCATACTGGTTAATATCTCACTGTGGCCAATGAGATAACAAGATAGGCGGGGCTAGGAGACCAGGAGGAGGCGAGAGGAAGTAGTAGGGGGAGATGTAGCCCAGGGAAGAAGCAGGACGCTTGCCGCGGCTCCCCAATAAGACGACCACATGGAAATACTTAGATAAGTAGAAATGGGTTAATAATTAAGACAGAGCTAGCCCATAAACAATAATGGTAACTGGCCAACAGGACTGTATCAAATACAGAGTCTCTGAGTGTTATTTGGGGCTGGCGCGGCTGTGGGCCCAGACTGGCGGGCTGGCGGAAACATACACGCTACAGGTGACCAAGAACCAGACAGCCCAGAGACCTGGGGTAAAACGAACACTACTGGTCTAAAATATCAATAAAATGATTCCTAATGATACTCTGCTATACTCAGAGATCAGAGCCTTATCCAGTCATCATCAGAGAGGCTTCCTCTGGCAGCATATGGGAATAGATGCAGGGACCCACAGCCAGACATTGTGAGGAGAGTCTAAACTGGAGGACTCCATCAAATCCCTCCTCTCAGAGTTCAGGCAATCCCATGGGAAAGGAGGTGCAAAGAGTGTAACAGTCAGAGGGGATGAAGTGCACCAGAACATGGCCCTCTGGATCAACTAGTCAAAGCACCTGTGAGCTCACAGAGGCTGAAACAGCAAACAGCCTACATGGGCCTACACCACCTCCTCTGCATAAATAATATAGCTATACGCTTAGTATTTTTAAGGGACTTCTGGATAGAGAATGAGTGGGTCTCTGACTCTTTTGCTTGCTCCTGGGACTCTTCCTCATGTTGGTTTGCGGTGTCCAACTTCAATATGAAAAACTTTGTTTCATATTATTGTTCTATTTTGTTGTGTTTGGTTGCTATCTCTTAGAAGCCTGTTCTTTTCTAATGAGAGGCAGAGAGGGAGTGGATCCTGAGGGGAGGAGCGGTGGGGAGGAAGTTGGAGGAGTAGAGGGAGGGGAGCTATATTAAATGAGAAAAGAATCTATTTTCAATAAAAACAAAAAAAATTGTTGTGCTAGAGAGACTCAGTTTCATTCGTGTTAGACAAGCATCCTACCACTGAGCTGCAGTCCCTGCATTCCTCTTAAAGTGTCCTTTAAGGACACTAATCTCATTTTCCATAGCTCCACCTGTAGTACTCATAGTAATTGCAGGGACTTCCTCTCTTAATGAACCACCTTGGGGATTAGGACTTCAGCATGTGGATTTGGAGGGAGGGCATAGTCAGTTCATGATGACTCAGAGAAAGTGAGATGAGATCAGAAATGAAGACGCATATGTGTGTGGTAGGACTTGACCTGTAGGATTTCCCTTAATCCCCATTTATTCTTGACTCTCTACCTTTCTCTCTCCTCACCAAAAGGAGGGAGTCCAGCACTGGACTAAAGACAAAGAAGGGGGGGGGCAAAGCCTTAATCCCTATAACCCTGGGATGTGTATGTGTTTGGACATCAGGTCTTTAAAAAGATTACTAAATGAGATCGTGTGGGTGGTTGCTAATGATTGCTGCTATATAAGAAACAATTTGGATACAGACACACGGGCAGAGAGATGATCATGTGAGACATAGCCACAAAGGGAGACCTTGGAAGAACTCAATCCTGACATCACCTTGACCCACTCCCACTGTCCAGAACTCTGAGATTCTGTTGTTTAAGCCTCTCAGCCTGTGTTTTATAGAGACATACCTGGCAAACCACACATAGTGGCC